>JAWNPN010000027.1:6907500-8160000 GCA_035047485.1 Drosophila peninsularis
ATTTACGTCCTTTTGGCGAAGACCTTCTCTAATTTCTTCAAGGATCCTGCCAGCCGCATATATGCTCAACCCAGGGAAGGACGACGACGACAGCGACAGCGACAGCGACAGCGACGGAGTCGGCGGCGGCGGCGGCTTTCCCATCAGCGACAACGACACAAAAAGTCCTTGGCCAATGACAGCCGCAGCAGCAGCAGAAGCCAGTAGCCAGGAGCTGGGCTCGAGCTCAGGCGCAGGCTGAGACAGGAAAATGTTTTTTCACGATAAAAATGATGGATGACATCATAAATAACGTTGGAGTGCGCCCAAACAGAGGGTTTCCAGTGGTTGTTTATTTCGATATAAATGAAATTCTTCTTTTTTCGCCTTTTCTGCTGCTTATTTTCGCCGGCTAGTGAACAAATAAAAACTTTCTGTGTGCCGGGGCGGGAGAGCTCCCCAAACAATTTGGCAAGAAAAGCACACGCACACACACACAACCATTCAGGCAATGCAAATGCCGAACTTTCAATGCTCTAACTCGATTGCTGCTCATCCAAACCTTCCTCTGCACATTATCAATGGCCATTAATTTGGGGGCGGGGCCCCCGATATCGGCGCGGCATTTGTAATCACAGTTCCAGCTCACATTGTGTGCGGTAGATGTTTCCCGTCATAAATATCGAAAATTATTATTAATGTGCCGTGCCGTTTCTGAGACGTAAGTCAGTAAGTCGACACATTGTTGAGTTTTTGTAAATTTGCAATACAATGGGATGGAAAGGGGATCTCAGGCGCAAAAATGGGGATTTGTTTGGGACTTTGCTTAGCCAACTCCAAATAAAAATTCTGTTTGAAAAACAAATTCCCTTTCTCAATTCATCTGTTTCATTAATAGACCCTTCAAGTGAAGGATTATTCAGCTCCTTTTGCTCTGAATTGTGGCGCAACTAATTGAATTTATCCACAGTGCGGCTCAGTTTGAAGGACAAACTGGAGTCGACACACACGAACACAGATTGTGTGTGAAAGTGAAAGCCTTGCCAAGACGCTGGTGTGTGTGTGTGTGTGTGTGTGTTGGTGAGCTTTAATGATATCCTTATAGCCTGCCAAATTTATGGCAAAGCCGCATAAATTTAGACGCTTTTTTTCACGCTTTCACTACAAGGCGAGCCTTATCGTATTTTTATTTTAATGGATTTTTTATCTGCTGCTGCGGTTGCCTGCGCCGCCTCTGCTGCCGCTGCTGATGACATTTCCTTCGTCTGTGGAACATCACGCACAGGACACTTGGTTAGCCGAGGGGCGGGCACGCCGCACTGCCCACATTTCTCATTTGGCCTAACTGTAACTTGATGCAGGGAAATGGGATTTAATAAGCCAACATTTATTTTGGACATTATTGATGGCGGTTTATTTATCGCGCCTCTACGCTCCACCTCTGCTAATGCGACACACTGTGCGCGTGTAGCCGGCACTCCTTATGCGGCAAAACTCAAAAGGATTAAGTTCCGCACACACACACACACACGCACAGGGAGACAAAGGCACAGCCAAAAAGATTCACAGCCGCCGCACAATGCAAAAGCTTCTCGACATGGTTTGTCCCTGCTGCCGCTGCTCCTGCCTCTGCCTCTGCCTCTGCCTTTGCTCATGTTGTCCGACGATTATTCAAAATGCAAGTCACACCCGTGTATGTGTGTGTGTGTGTGTGAAAGTCCTCGCAGCCATGTTGGCGTCAGAGTCACGGTCGTCCCCTCTTTAGCGTGCTGCTGCTTCCGACTCTCTGGCTCCTCGCCCGCTCTTGCTCCTCCTGCAGCTCCTGATCCCGGCCGTGCTTCGGGCTTAGGATTTGCTGCTGCCGCCGCGGCTGCTGCAATTGCCGCATGTAAATTCTTAAAGTAGTACTTAGCGCTATTATTTATTATATTCCAACAGTTTCAACACCTCTCAACAAGTAACGAGCCAGCTCGAGCGGGCTGCGGGGGCGGCGTGCCCACAGGGCGCTCTACGAGTTCGACTAGCTGCTGCACTTTGCCATTGTTGCGCTCTGTTCGCATTGTTGTTAGTCCTCAGCGCTGCTGTTGCAGTTGTTGCTGCTGCTGCTGCAGTCCTCGGCGATGTTGTGCAGAAATTTATGAATATTGCATGGTAATAAAGCGAAGGATTTCATTACGACTGCGTATGCAACTGGCTCTGGCTGGGCGGCCATGTGATTTGAGTGGCTGAGGGGCGCCTCTAAAGAGCACTGCTTAAATATAGTACTTGAGCGTGTATTTACTTATCAATTTCTGCTGTTTTATTTGAACAATTTAATGAATACTAATTATGAATGAGTTTTGTGGAGGATATATGATATACATATCAGATATAGCTATGTGATATCACTATATTGAATAGACATAGCTTACTCTCTGATAGGGCAGCTCCACAGTCCCATAATAACGTCTACCAACTGCTTACATCGACTGTGAAAGCCACAAAAAGATTTACGCGCGGCATAATTCAGCAAGGGATCGCTGACAGACAGAGACAGGGACGGAGGCACATGGGGCGTGCGAGTGTGGCAGGGGCTCGACACTTACAACCGCCATAATCATTTCAACAAGAATAATTTAAATAATTATTAAAACGAATCCACAGCAGCAGCGTCGGGTCGGGGACAGCTGCGGTGTTCTCGCCACAGCGAGCGACGCATCCTGTCAGCTGCGTCTGGCTGACTTCTGATTGCAGCCAGCTCCTTTTTTGTGTTTGCGTGGTCGTGTGGTTAAAAATTAATACGCGGAAGGATATGGCAGGCAATTCGTTTTGCCAGCAAATGAAAAAAATCAAACTCCAGACGAGAGAGCATGAAAAATTTACATTTGAATAGACGGGCAGTGAGTGAATGTTTTATGCTGGAGCTGCGAGTGGTGCGAGTGGTGCGCGTGGTGCAGCGCCTCTGCGGCTCGCGGTCGGCAGGAAACTGCGCCAACAATGGCCGCTGGAAGTGCGGCTGCCTGAGCATTTATGTGGCGTATTGTTTTAATTTGCAGCATTATAGCCGGGCGCCAAACAGTTGCGAACGCATTCAAATGCAACTTATATTTCAGGCAGCTTAAAGATCCAAAGTTCGCCATCGAATCGAGGCACTGCGTGGTGGTTTTTGTGTCACGTTCCGTGCTGGGTGCGCAGTCACAGCTTGCGGCTGGGCGCGTGTTTAGGCCATGTCCCTGCCGTTGGTAGCCCTTTGGTCCTGCGGCTGCAGCCCTGCGGCAACCGCTAATGGCGCTCGCACTGGCCACTTGCATGGGAACATTCTGTCTTCCAAATTAATTTTGTGTCCAGCGTGCTCGCTGACAGAGACAGCCGAGCTGCAGCAGCCAGGACATGATTATGTTGAACATTGCAGCCAGTCGGAGCTGCCTGCTCTGGTCCTATTCTGGCTCAGTATTCGTGTCCGCACTGCGTTGCTTCGTTTCAATTAAACAGGCATCCGGCAGCAGAAGAATGCGAGTGGCGCTGGGCTTAGCTGCACTTTATGCATAAATTCTCTGCTGGACATCGCTCATGATAAATTTGACCCTCTTTTCTGCCGTTCAGCGCAATATCTGCGATTTGCGTTTCCCTGCGCTTAATCGATGTGCAATAATTTGTAAATGGCAGCAAAGTTCTGTTAATTGTGCGCGGGATCATTTGCATTTTATTATTTAATGGTGCTGAAGCTTTTAAATGTTTTACTGACTGCCGAAATGATATCATTATTATAATATAATTTATATATATATCAAAATTATACTATATAGATTGTAGATGGATTTACTCGTGGGTAACGCAGGCATTGTCCTACTGAAAAATGTATATAATAATTACCCAAACAATTCAAATATACAGAAGCCAAATATCATATATTGAAATAGTTTTTTAAATAACTGGGAAGAGTCTCATTCGGCTAAGGCGTGGAGCACATTTGGCAGCTGATGCTGTCAAAATAAAAGCCAAATGCTGTCGGCTTTAAATTGTTTAAACATAACGATGCAATGGGGAATTCAATGCAAGTGGCTGGAAAAACTTTTTCACTCAGGAAAAAAGAAAACAAGAAGCAAACAGGGAAATAGAAATAGAGAAGAGCGGCACAGCGTGGCTGGCAGCGCTGGCAGTGGCAGCATCCAATTATTTTTCGATTAGTTTCGCTATCATTCTTCAACAACAACAGCATAAACAACAACAATATGTATCTGAAGCCGAAACTGGAAACGAACCCAAACACAAAACTCAACCCTCGGGCTGCAAATGTGGGTAAGGGTAGCAAGTGTGTCTGTGTGTGTGTGTGTGTGTGTGTGTGTGTGTGTTGTAGTGGGAGTATCAAGTCGAATATAAATAAATAAAACATACAAAATAGAAATAAATCTAACTGAAAAGCCATAAAGCATTTTCAGCATTCGCAATTTAATATGTTCGAGGGTATTTTTCTCGCACGTAGCGAAGATGAACAACACCCACCACCACCAATAGCAGCAGAAGCAGAAGCAGTAGCAGAGGCAGCAGCACCACCAACACCAGCCACCACCGCCGCCATCAGCAGCTTGAGCGCAAGATGGTGCCTGCTGGAACAGGACGAGAAGGACGAGTCGACAGCTGGACGAGCAGACAATGGCCAAGAACGAAGGCAAGACGCTGGAGCAAGCGAAAGGAAGAAAATATAAGGAAAAGCAGCAAAGGAAAACGCATTTGGATTCAGATGCTCAGCCTCCGCGCTCCACGCTCCACGCTCCACACTGTGCATGTAGATGAAGACGGAGGGATGCCTGGCCAGATGCTGTGGCGTGGGTCTCAACTAAGTGGGGCATGGGGCAAGGGCTTGGTGCAGGGGCAGGGTGTCTCGCGAGCGCGCTAAGTGTGATATATTTCGCAAGATTATATAAAATGTTTTATTTGTTCTTCTTGTTGCGACTTTTTCCCGGCTGCTGCCTTTTTGTTTCGCTCGCCGTCCACGCCGAGCAAATTGCGTGCGCATCAGTCGAGCTATGTGAAAGTGCGAAAAAAGGATATTAGGTGTACATATAAATATATATATATATATATATATATATATATATATATATATATATATATATATATATATATATATATATAGCTGGGAAGTAGCACCATCCACTCTCTGCAACGAGCGCATGAATTATTTCTTACCCTCAGCTAAATGCCAAGTTGGCTCTGCAGCTTTTCCTTCGTGCTGTTAATTTAATAACTGAATTTCGATAGCGTCTTTAATCGTTAACATTAAAACGGAAATAGTTTTTTTTAGCTGCTGCGATCATGCGGACATACAGGCATAGATCGAATCAACTGATCAAGAATATATATACTTTATGAGGTCATCCAAGCCTTCTTCTGCCTGTTAAAGGGGGGGTAATACCTAGATTTTCCATTTTCTATGAGTTTGGGGCATAAAAAGGTCTCCCTTCGAAATCATACTCCGCTCGTGCCATCATATTGCTCAACTGTACGTTTCTCCCGGCTTGGGCTGTAGGCTGCTCTTGCCCCTCGGACTTGGAGTTTGATGTGAACCAAGTGGAGGCCAAAGGCAGCACCAGATGTGACCAGGCTGAATTTTTAAGTAGCCAGCATAGACAGTTGCACCCAGGCACAGTTTTAGCGTTTAGAAATTAGTGGAGAATGGTGGGCGCAGATGAGAAAACGATGCTGATGAGGTTGCCAATGGCTGAGGCAATCAGCCATTTTTCCTACTTTATGCCAACTTAAGTGGGTGAAGCGCCTCCGCACGCTGCGCACGCTCGCACAGTGTAAGCGAGGGGGAGGGTGGGACCCAGGGCTGAAGATGAATGTGCCGCAGCTCTATAAATATGTATGGGATGCTATATATTAAAACCGACTCGACTCGAGTCAACTCAACTCGCACAGAGCAAAAACTAATTTCGAAAAATGCCAAAAGAAAACGCAGCAAAATGAAAATAAAAGAAAAAGCTGCAAACGGAAAAACGTACAGCAACGAGCTGAAGTCGACTCGGCTGAGCCGAGGCTGAGCGAGGAGCAGCAGCAGGAGACGGAGAGAGAGAGAGAGAGAGAGAGAGAGGCGGAGGAGGAGATGGAGTTGGACGGGTGCTACAAGAAAAGGACATTTGTGCTGCCAGAGCAGGCTGCGGCTATACTGGGGGTTGGCTGGCAGGACCACAGCCAGGACCTGGAGCCGACACAGACTGACAGCCCAGCAACGGCAGCTGCTGCCGCTATTCCTGCCGTAGCTCCTTCGGGTGGGTACACGAGGGTAATATAACACAACAAAATGCAATAAAGCATTTTGTGGCAACTTGAAGATGTGAGCAGCAGATGCTGATTAAAGGTGTGCGGTTGGGTGTGGGCGAAAGGACGAAATGCGCAGAATACACACACACACATACACACACAGAAGACCCACAAACTTCCATATAGATGAGCTCGGCAAAAGAAATGGGAAAACTCATTTTCCGCTTGAAGTTGAGTGGCAACCGTTTCGGTGCGTGGGCGACTGGGAAGCTGGGAGGTCCTTGCTCATTTAAATTGCGTGTACATTTGCTGGGCACTTCACACTTGAATACGAAAGCAGATAAAGTAATGTAGGAAACGACTGGAAGTAATTGGCTGCTGCCAGTAATGAACGCAGTGCTCAAACTCCGACCAGATTACGCCAGGTATGCCCAGATTATCCCTTTCACAGTCGCTCATCAACGGGATGAGCAGTAGTAGTCACTGAATAGCCAAAGCTTCTGATAAGCAACTATGCGGAAAATATATTTATTGCCTCTCTATGCGATTCTCAATATACCTTTGACTATGAGACATAATCCAACATTATTGATCTGCTTCAATTCTTGCTAATTTATAATATAATCTAATTATCTATAGATCGCGCTTGTTGCTCCACCGAGATCAGGCTGTGCCTCTGTATGCGAGGCTCATAAGTGAGATTTGTGCGTGGCCAGTGGGGGCTTCGCTGTATAGCGAAAGCGACGCAAATCGTGACGTGAATCGTCAAAGCAGCCAGCGAGTGAATGGTCGTTGTCGTTGTAGTGCCGCACTGATAATTGCAGTCAGTTCTTGGCAAGCAGAAGGCGTCCAGTGTATGCAAGCCCATTGACCGAGCAGCTAGCCAAACGCTTTCTATGGCCTTTGCTTAATGGCAGTTTCGACAGTTTTGGTTTTGATTGCTGTCACAGCAGAGCCGAGCAAGCGAAAAAGTCAACACACGAGCTGCCGCCTGCCCAGCGGTAATGTGGTTGTTGACACTAATTATAACTGGAATTGCATGTGGCTGGGTGCCTGGCCCAATGCATCTGGCCGACTGGCTGGCTGCCTGCCTTGGGCATGCATTTCCACCTGCAGCAAGTCGGTCAGTTTTTCATTATTTTCATGCTGCATTTAGCTCACGTTTTAATTAAGTCGTCGCCGGAGTCGCCAGCAACTTGCGATGCGTCGTGATCGTTGTTATTGTTGTTGCTGCCTTGGCTGGGCCACGGGGCAGGGCTGTCGTTGCTGCACTTGCATGTAAATCTGCTCATCACAGTTGATGGCCATATTACAATCCAGCGCTCCTGGCACCTGACATGCCCCAACCTCCCCTCCTGCCAGTCGCCGCTGCCACGGCAAGTGCAGCGAAATGAATGCGATTTGCAGTCGACGCGTCTCCGAGTTGCATTTGCAGTTTAGCAGTTTGTGCTGCAGACTTTGGTAATGTTTTTCTCTTTATGGATTTTCACTGGATTTTCGCTGCATGTCCGTTGACACGTAACGTTCAGTTTTTGGAAAATGTTAACACACGTTTGCTGCTGCTGCTGCTGCTGCTGTCAAATTGCAAAAATGCTTCGGAATGTTTATAGCCTGCTTTTGCGTCACTTCAAACAAGCCAAATGAGATACACTAACCCGACCTACCGCACAGCAAGTTCTGTGAGCTTTGATCTTCTGCCTGAATTATAAATAAAGATTTCATCATCAGCAACAACAGCCAGGCCGGCCGGCCAGACAGCCTGATGGGCGTTCCGCTGCCAATTACTAAATATATAATATAAGCTTGCATATATATCTGTATATATTTATATAATGGGTGCATATAGGAAGACATTCGGAATTCGCTTTGCCATTTTGAATACCTGACACGTCTCAAATTCAAATGCAAATGTGCACTGGATTATGACAGTCTTTATAAGTTTTTTAAATGCAAATGTTTATTTCGATGATTTTTAGCTTATTTCCCTTTGTCAGAGCTTACTTAAGAACTATAAAGATTAAGCGCCATATTTGAGTTTGTGCTTTGAATAGCAAAAGTATATGATATAATAGCAAAACAATTCCGAAATTATAATACACTGAATCCAAGCTCGATCATATATAAGGAAATGTCTTAAAAATTAAGTTTCGAGCACTTTTAAAGGAACAAAGTATATATATTTATAAAAATGACTTAAAATATCATTTGTTATATGTATTTTAAGATCAAATATTATCTGATATCTAAAAGTTTCTAATAGATTTTATCTAGCACTTGACGTGCCATCAGATAATGGCCCCAATGGCTTGCTCGGGGACTTGTGCCTTGTTTTGTAGACGTGTTATTGCCAGCCAATTGGCAATCAATGGCCAAACTGCAGTGCATGGCTAGCAGGAAGAACGATTGCATCAGCTGCAATTGGAAAATTCACTTGAAATGGCAAAAACCGGACTAATTGAGGGTTCATGTACAGCATGCCAAGCAGGGCAGGGCGGGGGGTGGAAAATGCAAATGCTTGCATGGCAATTGAACATCTATTGGCCTACAGCTGGCTTTTGTATTGGGGAACTGTTTCGAATGGCTCTCACCCTGGCACAAATCAAAGTGGCAATCAGAGAAACTGCAGATTGACATCTGTCCGATTTGCATCTACCGCAGTTCACGTTGGGGTAGCCTTTCGACTTGGCCCAAGCAATGAGGCGGGCGAGTGTCCCTGTTGGGTCTTCACTCGGCGACCATAAGCGATTAAGTTTGTTGGTCTCCAGGGGCAAAAGCAACTACTCAACTAGCTGCGAGGGTGTTTCGCTAGCTCATTGCGGGAGTGTGTTGATATTTTTGAGACAGCGAAACATTTTCCAAATTGAGTGAAACCGATTTCCCACAGGATTCATATGCCAAAATGTCTGTGTGAGCGTGTGTGTGTGTGTGCCAAAGTTTTCCTGCCAGTCAGAGCTGAAGAACCTCCAACCAAGACCAGCCCACAATCGTCCAAATGAAGAAAATGTGGTTTCGGTTACGGTATTTCACTGTTTTGCTTCGCTCAGTCCTGCCACCCAGCCAACCTCATAGAAAGCCCAAAGCTTGTTTGCGTCTGTGTGTGACCGAGTCTCTGTCTGCTTTTTTATGGAAATTTACGAAAACTTTTCGTAGGCATTTTGTTTATTTCAGTTGCTGCCGCCACTGGGGCAGTAGAAAGCGGGCAACAAGGCAGCTGGAACAAGGATAAAAGTTTCGGTCGGCCTCTTTCGGTGCGTGGCATTCGTTTGCTGATGTTGCTGCTGCTGCTCTTGTTGTTGTTGTTTATTTTATCATTACCATTGGCAATTTCTTTTAAGTGGTGCCAATCTTTTTTCACTTGTTATGCCCAAGTTCGAGGGGATTATGGCGCTCGTCCCTCTCTCTCCCTCATTCCCGCTGTATGTGCAAATTTATTATAGTAATTTTATTCAATCGACAAATCGGAAGTGATTTTGAATTCATTATAGTGGGTGGACACTCATCGCTCTTCCTTCCGCACTACGTTATTGTAGAAAACGTTCCTTATCTCCAAGGACATCCTTATGAAGAGTGCGCTAAGTATACGAATGGATGCGATGTAAAATATGAAATATATATATATATATTATGGCATATTTATTTAGTTACATAATCAATTATATAATCAATTAGTTTCACGATATTTTATGCTGACCCTAAGGCAGTTCTCGGCTAATCATTAGCTCACATTAGCTTATATTTAAGTTTAGCTCTATAGGCTTACCAACTCAGCTTACTTTTTTATAGCCAATTCAGTTATGCCTGATATAGCAATTGAGGAATAGATTTATGCTGAGTTTTCTTTCTTATCCATAACATCCATACACGGAAGATATATTCAGCTATACCAAGAATATTTAAGCTCTTGCCCATTTTATTCGACTAATTTTCCACAGATATATTCTAATGCAGAGCCAGCTGCAGCATGCATCAGTCGGTCAGTTGGCCAGGCTAAAAGTCATAGTCTGAGCCAAATGAGCGCATTGACCTCATAAATAACACTCACACACACACACACACACACACACACACACACGCATGCACACAGTCCGGGCAGTTCGGTTAAGATGCAGCCCAGCCGCTGGCATTGGCGGGCGCTTGATGCCACTTTGGTGGTGGCATTTCCAGACACTTGCACTTTCTCCGCACGCTTAATGGACAATTAACCTTGATGGCGACTGCGGCTCGCTCCTGACCTTGCACCACAAATTTAAGCCGGCACTGCAAGGTCGCGTGCTGGCTGCTGTCGCCCTGCTGCTGCAATTGCAACAATTATTGAATTTTATAGCCGCCAAACTGCCATTCGGTTCTTATGCATTATTACATGCACGCGCCCCGGGCAATTAGTGGCCCACCACCACCTGCTCAGCCACACGGCTTCGGCATGCCTGCTGTAATTCCTAATGCGCAGTCTTGCTGTCAGGTGACCTCCTTACATTTATTAGCCTTCTCTGTTGGCCATCTCAGCGAGTCAGTTACCTTCACTTTTGACTAGAGGCTGGGACGGCAGGCAAGCCAACTCTCCTTCACTTTCAGTATCATTAGAACAACTTTCTGTGAGATATAGACAACATTCTCTCAAATAATCAGGAACGTTTAGATTGATTGCTAGATTGAGAGTACCGCCAGCTCAGCCAAGGTTTTATTTGCCTCATATAATTAGCTAATATTAAGGGCAGTAATAAAAGTAGGTATTATGCGACTTAGATTCGCGTTAGGCTTTCTGGCCACAATGCAATGATATATAAGGCTCATAATGAAAAATGTAATGAGAGGCATTTATCAAAAATCGTTTGTTTGCCAGAGAGGGCATGTATCTTGTATCTTTGTATCTTTGCATCTGCAGCGGCACACATAAAAAATATATAAATGTCTGTATGTGCGAGTATTTGATAATTTTGTGCTGTATCTTGGCCATGAACATGAATCTTTTGGCCAGCCAGCCAGCCAAAACAAAAGCGACAAAAAAACAGAGAGGCACAAAAATAATATGAGAAGCGAAGCGAAGTCTCGAGCTTGTGGCCTTTGTATGCGGCTGGAGCTCTGGGGGGATCATCTTCAAGTTTTTTTTGACCGACCGTCCGCTGGTCATAAATCTTCGTGTATATTGGACTTTTAGACGATATCAATGAAATTGTATCTCTTTATCCGCATTATTATAATATACGGATGCGAACGCCTGAGACACTCTGCCAGCTGTGGGTGGGTGTGGGGAGGTATCATGCCAGCAGGGCAGCCTGCCCCACCTGCCCCTCAGCCCCAAATATTTCACGACATTATGAGATATTATTTGTATATTTTTCTTTTTTCTTTTGCTTTCTAAATACTTACTTATGTATATTTCATTATGGGTCGCTGGGCCAGGCCGAACTGAGGCTGGAAAAAAAGATTCCCATTGCGAGCTGTGTGAGCTGTGGGTGCGGGGGGAGGGGCCGGACAAGGGGAATTTCACGTGCGGGTGGCACAAGATAGATTGCCACCGCCTGCATATTTATGTGCAAAATATCGTTGATACAAGGCAGCAGCTCCTTATGGCAGTCGCCACATGGCAAGGCGGACTCCTTGCTAAGAAAAATTCCATTAAACGAGCCAAGTTTTCTCTAGGCCAGCAGTGGGTGGCTTGCTGCTGCTGCTGCTGCTAGTGAGCCACCCATCCACCCACTTAGCAAAAGCGCCCACTCATTGTCAGTGGCGGCAACAACAACAATTGACGACACCCAGAATCACAAATCATATAGATAAGAGCACACAAAGGAATTTATTTCTATTTTGGCATTTTTCGGTCTCTCATTTTGCTTGTAATTTTTTCTTTTTGATGCTCGTTGTTGTTGTTGCTGTTGGTGTTGCTGCTGTTGTCCTCCATCGATATTTTCGGCTATTTTCACCCCAAAGTTATTGCGTTTTAGATTTTTTTGCCTCTGCTGAGCTTCCGCCTACCGCCTTGGGCAGCCGCGGCTGCTTCAAGCTGGCAAAACCTTGCTTCAGTTGCTTGGAGAAGGGGCGGTGTGAGGCGGGAGGGGCACGCACCGGAAGCGCCGATAGCGCCATGTGTCGAGTGCGTGCGTGCGTTGCCTGCGTGCGTGTCCAGGGAGAGGCATTGGCAGAGGGAGAGCCTCTGCGAGTGTATGTGTGCCTGTGGGTGTGTTTGTGGGTGTGCATGTTAGTGGCGCTGTAGGGTGTTGCCACATCGTATTTCACCACCCCCAATAGCGGAGACTCCCCTCCGCCCCATTCGCCGGGACCATCCGACTAGTAGGCGTTACGCTTCTTTCATTTTAATGGCGCACACGCATTTGCTTTCGATACAATAGATATGAACATACAACATACAATATATATGATACACAATCTCTTAGCTATGAATGTGACTTGTGTGTGTATGTGTGTGGCTGGGCGTAGTCGTATTTTATTTTCACTCACTTAGTGGCTTTAATATTTTTCATAATCATATCATTAGTTGCAGCCAATGGGCTTAGTTTTGAAATCACTTGGGAAAATTAGCTTATCGATAAGATAATAAACAATCAAGTCTTAAGGCGAGCATATGAATAGACATGTCTATAAATAATTGATATTCCACTCGGCTAGAGAACGTGTGAATATCTGTGAAAAATCTCGGTATTTTATTAGGCCTCCGTGTTGGTATATGAAGAGAAAAGAAATGGAATAAGATTTTATTCTAAAGTTAAAAAATGGATCAAAATAAATTGTCCTAAAATATTAAATAAATATTAAATATCATTTTAAATAAATATGAAAGGTAAAATTCAAAATTATGTAAAAATAATGTTAAAAAAATTAGTAAAAATCAAACTTAAATTTATGAAATCAAATCTAAGTTCTTATTAGCTAAATATTCTTTGCAAGATATATCATGTTGATAAGTTAAGCATTCTTAATGTTCATTCTGTTGGATCTTTATCTTTTAGCTTGGCTTGTTTAACTTTAGTTTTTTAGTATATATAATAAATTATAATTCAAATGAAAAATAAGTTTTTTCTTTTCTACTTTGTACTCTATTTAATTGAAATTGCAGCTGCCTCAAAGCTGCTAGCTTAGTTTAATAATTAATGAAAAAAATGTAGCTCAAAAAATATATATAAATTTTCACACATTCAAAAATGCTGCAATACATATATACATATCTCTAAATACTTTCTAATTTGAATTGAAAAATCGTCTATACTTCTATTTACGTAAAAATCAACAAACTTTTTGCATAGTGCTCAAGAACATTTTTCCCATTTTTCCCGGCTTACCTATCAATTTAAAGCGCATTACGTGCTGCCTATGGCAAGTGTCACGACTGTGGGATGCCCGATGCGATGTGATCCATTTGAAATTGTTATGAATGGATATGTGTGATTCGTGTTATGGCAACACTTCAGCTGGCATTACTCGAATGTTGTCGACGGCAATTTGTGCCCCGCTGCTGTCGTTTGGCATTGTTTGTCACATAATGTTGCCCGAGCGAACTTAATCAAAATTGTTGCTATCTGGGACCGGGTAACAGCAACGCCCAACGCCCAGCTGCCACGCCCACAGCACTGCTCTGCTGTGTGCAACAAAGTAAGCAATTGATGTTAGCTGGCTCAAAGACAAATTATGATAAACGACCATTAAAATGTTGTCATATGTACACATATGTCTATCTGCTGTTGCTTTATTGTGGTTGTCGTTGTTGTTGCTGTTGCTGTTGTTGCTGCTGCTGCTGCTGCTGGCTGGAGCTACCGTGCGCCGTCAGTTGGCTTTTTATTTATTGACTCACCTGATCAACTTGACTGATTATTCGTTTGCATGCACGCTCTGTCACAGAAGCAGCGCAAACAATAACAAGAACAACTCCAGCTCCATTCAGAACAATTGCGAAAGCGAATGTCAGAAACTCACTTCTCAAACACATGACATGGCACAGGCCTGAATACTCTTACACAAGAAAAACACTATACAAAACAGGGATGGGAAGAAATATGTGAGTGAAGCTTTGCCTAATGTCCATCAAGCTATGAGTTATGTTTATGCATTGAAATAGTTAATTAAGTAGTTAGTTGAATATGACTACACACTCAGGCAAAGATAATCCCAGGGAGCTCAAGAAAGATTTTTTTTTTTTAATATTTCATATACTATTTTAATTCTATTAAACACAGTTTTTCTTTATCCTTATGGAGAAAAGCTAATATGGGCTGAACTTAATTATTGTTTAATTTAAAAAAACTTTCGATATTAGTTATTTTTTTTATTAAGTATCCCTATTAACTGCTTGCAATATGGTAAAAATATATTTGACAAAGGTTAGCCGAAGTGAAATAACGAATTGTTAAGTTCGTTATATAATATAATTAATATAGTACTTGAACAATTGATTATATATGCTTCTGGTATAAGTTTAAGTCTGCGCATTAAGCAAATATATATGTATAACAAAAAATGATTAAACTCTCATTTACTCATACACATGTGTATACACATATACTAACTACGTTTACCCTTGTATATTAATGCAGATCATAACTATGTGATTAATCCTTCTATTGGAGCTCTTCTAGAGCAGCTTACTTCTCTACTCATCTCATTTTCTCACTTGTCTTTCCATCACACCTTTACTTGTATAACCAAAATTCTACTCTACATTTCTCTTGTGGCTGAGCTCACGGATCGCGAGATTTATCAATTAATTAAATAAAAACAGTGAAATTTATTTAAGTAAAAGCTTTTTTGAACAGTATTGAACATATATAAACCTCACTATATTTCTATCAAATTTAATAGATATTAAAGTTCTAAGTTAAAAAATATACTTTTAAAAATCGTATGTTAAGTGGGTTTCTTTTTTATTTTTAAATATTTTTACAATTTGCATACTTACTAAATGTACCTTTTTTATTAAATTTTATTCTGCTGAGCTTTATATCTAAGTAACAATCGTAAAAGGAAAGTGAAAATAGAAAATTAACTTTGTTTTTACTGCTTGCCCTTTGGGCTAAACTGAAATTTCCGATGCGCTAAGAGCAGATCAGAGCTGTGAAACAGCGGAGGGCAGAAGGGACTCTGGAATAAGGGCGGCTTCACTCGAAAGCAAAATCGAAGCGACATGCGAAACAATTCAAAGTTTCACGTCGTAAATTTGGCGAGCGACTTCATCGATCACTTTTGGACTTGTTGTTGTAGTTGCTTTTGCCGTTGCTGTTGCTGCAGGTTGACTTATTTGCCCGATTGCCAAGCCCGAGCTGAGGACGAGACTGCCTGGGTGCCAGGTTCCAGGCTCCAGGTCCCAGCACCAACGGCTGAACGGCACGCGCGTCTTGTTTTTCTGAATGTCGTTGTTTGTGTTGTTATTTCGGCCTCGTTGTTGTTGTTGTTGCAGCAGTTTGCTGGAGCGGAAATGGAGACTGAGTGCGCCCATTGGCGGCATGTGAAAATATTTCCCAAGGTGAATGCCACAAAAAAGGACAAGCCCAGAGCAGAGCGAGCCTCATCCATGGCAACACGATTCCAGCTGAGCACCCGCCACAGCACCTTCTGCTGTGCCGTGCGCCCAGCCCCATGCCCCTTCCGTGAGCCCCAATTGAATGATTTAGGGGCGCACAGTTGTCAAAGAGCAGCGATGCGTACGGGTCCACAGACGTGGACCTGTGGCCGAGCCTTTGGTCCTGCCATTTGTGTGTCGCCCATCCCCAACCCCCATCGCATAGTGCAACATTGGTGGGGCGCCAAGTACGCTTTTAAAACCGATTCATCCGCTCATTTGATATTTATTGCAGCACATAATTGAGTGTAAAATTGTACCAAAAAAACCCAAATACTTGAAGGCAACTGCACGCCACAATACAAATAAATATGTATTTTATTTTCATTTAAATTGTACAATAAAATGAACAATGCATGGAATCAAATATATATAATTTATCATCAATTAATATACTTTACTTGCACAAAATATTTCAGATTCTTCACAGATCAAAGCTAAAATTAAATAATATTTAGAATAAGCAAACTGAATATTTTTTTAATATATTTAACGTAATTTAAATTTAATATACATTATATATATATAATTATTTTTTGTCTTTTCCGATTTGAAAGTATTTTCTGATATTATTTCAAAATATTTAAATTGTATTATATACATTTAATTTGCATCTTCAATTATTTTTATTTTTATTTTAAAATGTATATTGTATTAATTAAATATAATATATAAATAAAACTTTTATTATAATATATTGTTCAAATTAAAATTTTTTAAAACTTCGAGAGCTTAAAACAAACTGAAAATTTAACCGCAATTGTAGAATTTTAGTCTGTGGTTTTCTCCTCATTCATAGCAGACGGCAAATGGCCAAATGATTCTTCACTCAAAGAGAAGCCGTCGGCCCGTGCTCACAGTCGTTTGCCAACGTTGGCTGCGCTGTCGCTGCCTACGTTAACGGCGACGTCGACGTCGACGCGTTCGACTCGGCCGGTTCGGCTTGTTGGTCCGACTGCGTAAATTTATGTGAGAAATCCCATTGAAAAGAGCAACGCGGCCGCTCACGACACAATAAAGCAAAATAATGGCACATTCGTCACACTTAACGCGGCCGCATGCTGCCGTCCCTTTCACTCGTGGGAAGCGGCGCTCGTGCGCGCTCGCTCGCACACAGACACAGTCGGCAGCGTCATCCATCTTGGAGGCGAGCGCTGGTGTTGCTCTCCGGCCAGCGACAGGCGAGAATGCTTTATGAGCGCGCGCTGCGGCGGCTCCTCCCTGTTTGCGACGCGTTGCCAATTGGTGGCGGCGACGCTGGCCGCGACAGAGGCCGAGGCAGCGGCAGAGCCAACGCAAAGTTGGCCAAGTATCAGTTTTGGAGTCAGCAGCATGTTGCACGTGGTGTTGCATGGTGTTGCAGACACACAGCAGCTGCTGCTGCTCTCTCCTGCTTCTTCTCTCTCAGTGCCTCTGCCGATCTCATGCTCGCGCTCACTGCGGCCAACAGCTGTGGCCAGAGAGCAGCACTCATAGCAAAAATGCGAACGAGAGCAGAGTGGGAGAGAGAGAGAAAGATGCTGTTAAGCCATTTCGCTCATTCGGGGTGGTTCTGTGCTCCGTGCGTGTGTGTGCGTCTATTCGTGTGCGTTTGTGTGTGTGTGAGTGCGTGTTGTTTCTGTTTTGCGGCGATTGTACGCCATGATTGTTCTGCCGTCGGCAAACAAAGATTTCAGATATCAGGCAGCCATAATTCTTCCCAGCGAACTGCACAAAATATGAAGCGCGCTGTTAAGCAAATACATTTTATATGTATTTTGAAATAATATGTAAATAAGAATATGATTTCTAGAAATTATTTATATGAAATAAAAATAAATAATAAAAATAAAATATAATACAAAAATGGTTGATTTAATTTATATAATTTTATGTTTGTAAAACATATTTTTATCTTATATCTATATCTGCTATAAATAACAACACGACTTTATATATGCTATGCTTAAAACATACATGTTAAAAAAGAGTTAATAAAATAATTATATTTCTTTATAATACTATATATAAGTATTTAATATATAAAAAACTTATTTGGTTAAATTTAACTAATAATCTGACAATCAGTTAGGTCTAACAATATTAAATGACTCTTCTGAAAAGTGTAATTATGAAGAGAAATTTGGTTTACACTATTTGACCTACTAAAAATTCAGATAGCTTAACCATCATATATTGATTAAGTCCTAACCTAAGTAAATATTATATTCCGAAAATATATTTACATCAATATTATTGTAGAGAATAATTTAAAAAGTTTGTTTCAAATAACAAAATTATTATTATTATAATTTTTTTTATTTAGAAAATAGTTCAATTAGTAAATAACTAAAATTATACAAATCAAAAATGAAACATACCAAAATCAAAATTCAAAATAGTTTCAGAAATTCGCAGTTTCAGTTTTAGCCCAGCTAAGAGGCCAACTTGCTGCACGGAGCCGCCGCAATTCGGACTGGCAAAAGCCGCAAGTGGCCGCTGTGCGAATGTGAGATACAAACTCAACTGGCAGCGGGCAACTGGCTGTGCCACAAGCTGTGGAAGCTCTCGCAAACGTAAATTTCGCACTCATTCACTCATTCGCTCAGCTCTGCAGCTCTGGAGCTCAGGAGCGCCGAATGCGAGCAGAAGATACATTTTTTCGGTCTGTTTGTTGTTTTTCGTTTCGTAGTGACTGCAGATACTTTATGGGCGACGCTGACGGCGACGCCAGCGCTACCGTTGACGCTGGCATCGGCGTCGGCAGCGCACGGCATAAATAACGTTGGCAGCGGCTCGACTGCGGTTCTCTCTCTCGCTGCTCGCTGCTCGCTGCTCGCTGCTCACTGCTCACAGCTCGACGCGTGAGTTTCTTATAAGATTATTTATATACTGTTTGGGGGGCAGTGCGCCGCTGCCGACGCTGGCTGCGCTGCGGCTGCGGCAGCGGCTGGCGCGTCGCTTCTGGATTAATAAGGAGTTCTCGCTTGGATTTTCACATGTATATGCTTTGAATTGAATGCTTTATGGGTTTAGTTTGATAGAAGTCGTAAAGAAATCAACATCACACAATACAGAAACGCACCCGTGTGTAGTGTCAGCCGTGTATGCCACACGTTGTCCGCCGTCGTTGTTGCTGTCGCCGCCGTCGTCGTCGTTGTCATAGTTGTTACTCTGGTTGTTATTGTTGGGGGGCTTCATCTGAGCAGCAGCAGCAGCAGCAGCAGCTGAAGCAGCGGCATCTTTTGGGTCTGTTTGCCCAAACTATTCGGTCGCTTACGGTCGTCGTGGTCAGCTCGTCGCAACGCCGCCAACACGCCCGCCCGCTACGCTGCGGCCAATTGACAGCTCGTAAAGAAATCGTTAAAATCATAAAAATTATCATAACAATAATCGTAAAAAATTAGAACCACAACACCAGTCGCACATTGGCCACAGCCACAGACAGAGCCACAGCCACAGACGCAGACAATAATCGCAGACAGAAGAAACGCGCGCGATTTCTCGTACTTTCTCTCTCTTTCTCTCCGGCACTTCTTCTGCTGTTTTTTATGATGTTGACCCGCGCAGATACTTAAGGGCCCATAAACACCTACCGTCCCAACGTCTGGCAGGTGTCTAACTCGGCAATCAAATTGTGCAATAAGTGAATCAGTGTGAGCATTACACTTGTTACACTCTCCAACCAAAAAGTAAATAAATAAATACGCGCAGTGTTCCACCCATCCTGACTTGGCTGCAGCCAAAGCGCGTGAAGTTCGTATAACATTTCTAGTCCCAAAGAAAGCAATATCTACGCAGCCCAGCGGACAGCCACAAACCAAAAAGAAAAGCGAAGAAGAGGAAAACAAGTGCAGATAAAAACATAAAGCAAAGAAAAATAATCAAAAAGAAAGTTAACGGTGCGAAAAGTTTCTGGGCACGTGCACAACTGCAAGTTGAATTCGTAAGGATCAAGGATTTGCGTACTCAAATTTGGATTTAGACGGTGAGTTGCAATACGATTTGAAGCTGCCGCTCTCTGCGGCAGCACTCAGTCAACACTTCATAACTCACAAGTTGCGGTCCACATCATTCAAGCTGCAAACTGTTGACAGGCTTATTAGCCATTTGCATAAATTTGAGCAGCTAGTAACTGTGTCCACTGTGCTGGGCGCACTGTGTCCAGAGATAGATTCTGGAGCCCGAATCAGGAGCTGGCCAGGAGTAATGGTCGCTTTGAACTTGGAATCGTTTTGAATTATTGCACATATCCTGGGCAACATAGTTTCACTTCCGCATGCGGCAGCCATTGCGGAGTGTGAGCGCTCACACACACACACACACATAGACAAACTGCCTGTGCATAGAAAATTTATGCGGCCATTGTTGCGGCGCATTGCTGTTGTTGTTGCAATTGTCCTAGTTGTCTGCCTCCTGCATATTTGTCGCACTCTTTGTCTGCACTACTGCCCTCTCTCTCTCTCTCTTCCCGTCGCTCTCGCTCGAATCTCCCTCTCCCTCTCGCGCTCATTGCACTTGCGCTGAGATTTATTTCATTCTGAAAGTTCAATTATTGCTGTTATTTTATATAAATAATAAAAAATATTTGTTTGATTCCCTGTTGATTTTCTGCTCAATGAAAAACCTTAATGAACTGAGCGAGCGGTCGAACGAGCTCCTCTCTGTTTGTTGTTCGCGCATTTGTTCTATGTAAACAAACGGAGTTTATTTTATTTTTAACAATTTCTGCCATCAGCAATAATATTATTTGCTCATAATTTATCGATTTAATCAGCCGGAAATGTTTCACAGCTGACAAAATCATAAACTCTCCTACGACTGCTCGATCTCCTCTTTGTTTTTGTTTGTCTGGCAAAAAGTTCATGATTTATGGCTCGGACAGCTCGGACGGACCCTGGGCGTCACATGCTCACATTGATGCACTTCCAATTGTCACACTAGCTACAGTCGGCTCGATTGCAGAATATTCTGATAAATATAGTCAATTAGCCAGGAGTGTATTCAGGACTAATAACCATAACCTAATAGATCTATAAATTATGTACAATATATGAATATTATTGTATGCTAGTCTTCCCCTGGTTTTTCATATCTCCAATTATAATACCTTTCCTCCATTCACGTATTTTAGTAACGCATTTTTATTGCATTCTCATTGACTTCGTTTCGATATCTTCATTTCACAATGCCCAATTCTTGAATGGGTAAATGAGTAATAGTTCGCTTTCGCCCAGTCCGCATAGTCGAATGTGTTCACATTTTAATCAAATTCACACATCGAGACATGATTTATATATTTAATAATCCCGCATAAAAATGGCGACAACTGTTTTGTAAATGCATTAATCACCGCTGCTCGGACGGCAGAAGGAACTAAAGCCGAGCTAAACAGCAACAACCAGCGAAGCAGAGCAACAAATAAATATATATAGGGTCCGAAACACAATGAAGCAAAACTTGTTTACTTGAAACAGATGCCGTGCATTTGAAATTAAAATTATATTCAAAATCATTGATAAATGGCTACACGATCGGCTAATTAATCAAATGCAAAACTCCAACCGAATAATGAAACGAAAAAAAGCAAACCACAAAAAAAAAACAAAAACGAATGCCTAAGCCCAAAATAAAGAAACATTTCACACTGATTATATACAAATTCAATAAGTTAGTCTTGAAACGGTATTTTGTGGCTGTTGATAAATTGCTAAATTTGTATTTCGTAAAAGTCCACAAAATGGCGAAAAGAGTTGCTGATAAGAGCCTCATATCAATTGGGATTTTCAATTCAGAAACTTTGCTGAGGCAATTCTAAGAAATAAGTTAATGGCTTTTGGCATTAAAAAAGTAAACAAAAAAGTATTAAATTAAAGCTTTTAAGTACTTTTATTATATAAAAAAAATTTCGAATGAAGAGCTGATACTTGCTATAGTATAAAGAATTTGCTTAGCTAATTACTTTTGATTTTAGCCACATTTATGAAGTTTTTCTGCGAGTAACACGAGTTCATAGAAATATAATATATATAGTATACATATATAATATATGAGATCACTGTTGAAACAGATATAAATAATATTATATCATATTATTCTAAGTATAACAATCTTAAATAGATATAATAATCAATAATACTTTCCCTCTCCATACTTTTTAATCCTTCAACTTAGCAGAAAATAATCAACAATTAGTCTATCTTAACTGTTGCAGCTTTAGGTTTACAACTCTTTTAAACACGTCGTATGAACACGTCTCGCTCTTCACTTTGTTTCGCTCTTTTTCCTATGCCCTGCCAAAGTCTGAAGCTGTCTCAAGCTGTTCACCCACTCGGGCGAAAACTGTTTAAGCCAGCGGATTTTCAGTATTGTGCAAGTATTCGCTTTTTATTTGTATTTGTTTCTTTATTTTCGCTTTTCATTTTTTATTTGTTTTCCTTTGTTTGCCACTTGTTGTGGTCTTTTTGCTGTGCTATTTAATTTCTGTGCGGATTTTGATGTAGCTGCAGTAAAACAAGGACTAAACAGCCCCCAGTTGCTCAGCATTGGGTGGCAATTTGCTGTGGCTGCAGTTTGTTTTGCCAACTCTGTCTGTGTGTATGTCTGCCCGTGTGTGTGTTTGGGGGTTTTGGGTTTTTGGAGCTTGCAGTCAGCGCCTTCTGCGAGTGCACTCGAACTGTGCTTGTTGGCCCCAGCACGGACTGAGAGTTGCTGTGCGAGTCGAACTATAGGAATCGGAATCGGAGTCCGAGCCAGAGCCAGCGTCGGTGCTGGGGCCGCCCAGCGGGGCGCTCTCGCAGTGACATTGCGCCGAGCGGGTGACAATGATTTATGGCAAAGAGATACGCGACAACGAACGCAAAAAGTCAGCAACCAAAAAAAAGAGAGGAGAATGCAAAAAGAAACGCAGTGAGCCCGAGTGAAAGAGTGCGAGAAAGTGTGCTGTGAAAATGCACAGAATTTGTTGTGTTTGGCAAAATTTGGTGGAAAATGCAGCTACCTGATCGAGCACCTTTTAAGACTCGAACGATGCTCAGTTTTTTTATGCGCAGAGTGTCCTTGAAATTGCAACAACAAGCGGGCAGCTCGAACGAGAGTGAAAACCTGCTGCGTGATTTTTCATATTTTCGCCTTTTTGTCACTTGCAGTTTCGGCCGCTGCACATGTCGCAAACGGCCATAGAGAATTTTCCGAAATATGATTAGCCATTAGGAAGTCACCTGGCCGAAGGTCGCACTCGGCTCTCGTCAGTTGACTCTCAGGTTATGCAATAGTCATTTGCAACGGCCATAAAAATTAATATGCGTCCTTCGCAGTGGCAATTTGGTGCGCGTATCTCGGCAAATGCATCTGCGGGCCGCAGCATTTGACTTTGAACCGCTCCGGAGCCGCTGGCCCTGCCCCTGCCGGGCCGGGCAGAGCGGACATGACTTTTGGCTTGACTTCGTCTTCGGTCTCAGCCTGCGTCCATTGTGTGTGTCTGAAGGTTACCTGTTTTTACAGTTGGCCATGCAGCGCTCCTTCCACTGCATCTTCCTCTCCTCCAGCCTCATCTGTGTGTTTTTTTAGTATTTAGTTTTTCATTCTCGGTCTGAAATTATTATTTATGAGTTCGCATTGTTGTCGCCGTTTTGAAAGTGATCTGAATCGCCTGCCTCGACCTGGGCACGGATCGTATCTGCTGTTTATCTTCTGCTATCTTCCGCTGCTCGCTCTGCTCACCAACGAGATCAGCTCCGAGCGCGGTGCATTTGTGTTTTTACTTTCGGTTGAAAACGAAAACGAAAATTCGAAATAAATCAAATCATTTGTATGCAGTTCAATGTGTCATATGCACATAAATCAATTGGTGCTGTTTAGAATCCTGCGCTCTTTGCATTGTGCAAAGGATTAAGATTGAGCAGAAGCAAAGGGAGCTGAGCAAGCCGGTTCGAAAGCATCAGATGCATCATTCCCTGTCTAGTTAACTGCAGCTGACTATCTAGAACTCAGACTATTTGTTATATTTATATTAGAAGAGAATTATTTATTTTAAAAAAGAAAACAAAATATATATAAATATGAAATAATATAGAAAAATTAAATTGGAAAAGTTTTCTCTGTCAATAATTTCATTTAAATTTTAAAAACCTTTATTCAAACATATAACTTATTTCATATCCATCTTTACATATTCTGATTATTTTCAATTTATACTTGTTTTAAAATAATTCTTTTTTTTTTTTATTATTATTATTAAACATTTAAATATATTTTTATTTTTAATTTCAATATTTTTCTTCTCACTTAAACTAGAATAAAAGTTGAGTCGTTGCCCCCTTCCCTCTCTCCTTATTCCATTTCTGTTTTGCCACCTACAACTGGGTTCGTCTTTTGTTCCTCGCTTTTTTCAACGTTTTTTCGGGACTTCAATTACAAAACCATGAGAATTGTGCTGCGAGTGTGTGTGTTGGACTGAGTCGTCGTGCCATAAATCACATTCACTTCTAATATTTTCACAAACACATCACAATGGAGAAAATTTGTGATTTATCTGTGCGAAGAAGTCAATAACTCATAAAAAATCCACATAAATCTCCGTGCGCGCTGCGAGAGGCACACAGAACTTCGCAGGCAGCTCGTGCAGCTCCTGCTCCGCTCAGCTGTTCTGAGCTGCATTGCAATTGTCTCAAGTTGAGGGACTCGCATCGCCTCGCTGACGACATATGTTGCATAACATTTGCATACGGCCGGGGCGGCGGGAACTGCGGGAGTTCCCGGAAGGAAGGCGCGGGCGCTGAGCCGACGGTAGCTGAAGATGTCCAAACAATGACAAATATGAATATCAATATGGAAATACTCTGGATTTGTCTATTGTGGCTCAATTATGTACGCTCTACATTTGAGAGCATTTGGGCCAGTTGCCGCAACATCAGCTCGCTGCGTTCGACGAATTTCAAACGGCAACAAAAAACGCATTGTCCGAACAGCGTGAGCCGCAAAAAGAGCAAACTTAGCAAAAGTGAGTCAAGAAAAGTCAAAGACACAAAAAAACTGCAGGAACTGGGCGGCAGAATTTGCAAAATATAAAGGAAAACCCAACAACGAGAATAACAAGAGGCAAAGGCCAAGCGGCGAGGTCTCGTATGAGTACATAAGCATATACATATGTAGATGTCGGCGTATCTGTGGCCGTATCTGTATCTCGCATATGTATCTGTATCTAAGTTGCCAGCCGCGGGCAGTTGCCAGTTGGCAGTTGGCGCTTTTTGTGTGAGTTTCGCATACAAAAACATGGAAATAATTCGTTTGTTTGCCGTTGCTCTAAGCCCGAGTCGGACGGACTACACGAAAATGTCCGCTGGCAAAACTCAAGCAGAAACAGCGAAAAAAGTAACAAAAAAAAAAAAAGACAAAAACAAATAACAAAAAAAAAACAATGTCACACATGTCAAAGTTGTCGCAGAATGACACAAATGCGGCTCTCGAATTGCTCACTAACCCGCGCAGACCCTGGCCCCGGCCCCGGGACCCGAATCGAACCCGTACTTGGACCTGAGCCCACAGCACTCAGCCCTGGCCACGTCGTCATCATCAGCGCTTCGTCTGCCTGGCGGAATCGTGTCAGCCCCGAAAACACGAACCGGGTCCAACACTCAAAGCTCGCGATGCGCATTTCGTGGAAATTTCACAATTAAAAAGGCACAAAAATCTTAGGAAAGAGTTAACCGGAATATGAGAAATCGTGTCAACGTCAAACCCAACCACCGCAACGAGTTCAGCTTGTGATCTGATTTTCCTTTGCCAAACCCCCTCCGAAAGGCGAACGCGGAATAGGGCAAAAAACAAACAGAAAAAGAAGTTGACCATAAAAATTGCTTCAAATCTGTCACTTGATACTGATTTTTGATTTCCGTTTGGCTAGGAATGCGATATGAAATTAGAACAATTTTTTCTTATTATTTGGAGCTGATGTTCTGAGTGGGTAAAGGAGGAAGAAGAGGTAGAACGAGGCAGCATTCAAATACTTTACAGGCAAGCACGTCAAGTGAACATGTAGAAGAGTTTGTAAACTTAAGCTTAGATTTGCTTTCTATAGCCTCAAAGGAATTTCTGATATGCAAAACTATATGACAATATTTGATTGCTAAAGGAATGGCTTCTAGACAAAGTACTTAAATAATCAGTTTAACATCAAGTTTGCCTGAATTCAATATTTATATATTATTATCCCTTAGAAATTCAGTCTATCTAATAAGTTTGATCACGAACTTGTAGGTCCTTCTCTATAGACACAATATGAACTGTTCATGCGCTACAATACAAGTGACAATCCGCTGTCAAGTGGCATGAGGAGCGGCCATTGATTGTATGCAATGGAGGATGGGATATGCCCGTGTGGCAGCTAGAGCGAGAGAGAGCGAGAAGAAGAGATGATTAAGCGGAGTAAAGATGGTTGAGCACAAAAACAGTGAACCAAAGTGAAAGAATTTCGGTAAATCGAAACTTGCGGGTGAGACACAGAAACCCAATACTAATGCACGCTCATGTGAGGGGCAGGGCTATCTACATACACACACTCACACACACACACACACATACAGAGCAGCAGCAGCGCAGGGCAATGTCTACTTCGACGATGAACAAAAATTAAGGCCCATTAATCATTTTGACTTATTTCTTTCCTTTTTTCGTCTAAAATTAATCTTGATGCCAAGCGTTGCCTGGCAACGCGGCATCCCGGGCCCGGGCCGGCACTCAGTTAGAATGAGAGAGCGAGAGGGCACGAGTGCTTGTTGTTGTGCGGATTATAAGGGCAGCGGCACACCAAAAAATAAAAAAAGAACCGAAGAGAGAAATATGAAAGCCAAAAAGATGCGGATGCATGAAGGCAGCCCAACTGGGAATCAACTTTGAATTCGCAACCAAAATATTCGAGTTGACTCCGGCAACCACCTCCCCCATCTCCGCCACTTCCACTGCCCCCTGCTCAGCCGCTTAAAGCATCGCGCGTCCAGATTAGCGACGACGTCGCCTGCCCATTGTTTGGGCTCTGCAAATTCCCAAAAATAATTTAAAACAGATTAAACCGTTACGGCTGCCATTTGCACCACATTGCGTACACACACACACGCTCACGCCCCCTTCTTTGGGCTGTGTCTAGGCTGGTGGTGCAGAGGGCTAAGGCTCTGGCACACATGCCGGGGCCACTGACATTGCGGCCCCCGCAAATGAATTTGAATTTGACCAAATGTCTTGCGAAACTGTCGCCCTGTCGCCCTGTCGTCCTTTCGTTTTCGTCCTGCTCCCTTTTTGTGCATATGCTGCAAATTTGCCACTCTGTCAGGATATTGGGGCGGGGGCACTGCCGCTGTCGAGTGGCATACTTAAGGGCGCGTCAGCAGCAATGAGAGAGTGAAAACAACAGGGCGGCCATAAAACCGTTTAAATCAAACGGCTGAACAAATTGGTTTCCTTCGAGTCGAAAGCTTTATGCGCCAGACAAACGAAAACCGATGGCTGCCCGTGATGGCTGGTTAGCGAAGGCGGCAGGCGCACAGCACGAGGGTAGGACGGGGTTGCCCTGCCGCTTAAGGGTTGCCCAAGCCGCCTGCCTGCGCCGCTACTTCACGATGTGCCAAGGAGGTGTGCAGCATACGAAATAAAACTTGCGAAATATTTATATTAACTGAGCGAACTGGCTATGTTTTGGTTTATTATGTGTGGAATCTCAAGAACTGGCATACAGCATCAGAATATATTGTATTTGGATTGAGATATAATAATTATAATATGATATACATAGCTGAAGATATAAAGATTTATTATTTAAATATTATTCTTTTTATGAGATAATTGGAAACATATATCTAATCAAGTTGCATATATTTTATATAATATAATATTTTATATAATTATTCAATTATTATTATTATTAAATTAGTGGTTTCAAGCTGTGGCAAAAGTTAGTAAATAGAGTTTCAATTAAAGAGTAGATAAGACTTTAAGTCTCTTCGTTTCTGTGCCTTCAGATTTATGTTAGTTGACCGCGAGCTTGTTTGCGTTACGCGTGAAAGTCATTAAAGCTCTCAGCTGCTTTTTATTGCTCTTTAAACAATTAAGCAGGAGAATCTAGCAAATCTATACAAAATATATTTATATATATAAATTTACGTAGTTTGGCTCTTGTTCGTAGCAATGCAATTATCACTCTTAACTTTTCACCTCACAATACGTCCAAATCGTCGTGCTCAGTAAACATTTTCTCAATTTGCATGTAAATTGTCTAAGGAAGTGATAAACGATGGTCAGCGAACTGTACGAGCGCGAACTCTATAAACTGGCCTCAGTCATTTCTATGAAAATCTATTAAAAGATACGTTCTTATGGCTAGACACACATACATACACACTCATAGATGTATATGTGTGTGTGACGTGTGGACTCTTCCATTTTGTGAGTTGACAGAGAAGATGACAAATTGTCGGACAGGCTGACTGACAGGCGCAACAGCAACAGCGACAGCGGCAACAACAACAACTTCCAAACACTCCAAGTCGCAACTGCACTGCAATTAGTCAAAGTGGCCCTGGCTACAACATAAACAAACAAACAACAACTACAACTAGTTAAACCAAAGACATTTTGGCTGCAAACCAATAAAAAAGCTGTAAAATTATGAGGAGCCATCGCGGCAATAAAAGTGCGATAAAATTTTGCTTCCAAGTAGCCAAGCAAAAACAACAATAAGAGAACGATGAAGGTGGCAAACGGAGGTAGAGCTATGCAGCCAGTGGCACGTAGCTTCACGTGCGACGTGCGTCAACTGGCGGCAATTATAAAGTCCGTGTCCACAACGTGAGGCAGTTGCAACGCCGCCGGCGCTCAGACCAAGCCCAGACCCAGACCCAGACACAAAAGCGACATTGGCACCCAAACGTCAGTTCACTCGAAGTACTCAAAGCTCAGAGCCCAGGCCCAGGCCCAGACTATTTGCGACAGGTGTTGGCTGGTGTTGGTGCTGGTGCTGGTACCGGGATCTGCAGCCCGGCTGTCGTTTGAATCAATAAACTATGATTAGACACCGACAAGGGCTCCCGATAGAGTGGCCCACAGACTTATCGACCGTCGCAAATCGTCTGCCAAATGCATCCGCAATAAAAAAGAAAACACCGCTTGCTTTTGCGCATTCCAACTAGCCCGCTTTCAGCCAGTCAGCCAGTCGGCCACAATTATGCAATCGGCGATCGGCAATTGCCAATTGCCAATTGGCCAAAAGTGTCGCCGCTGCGTCACGTCGCCGATGCGTGGGGGTCAGGGAGCCGGACACTGGGCGGCACTACAAATCGCTGGCCACCGTCCAGAGATTATCAATGGTAATAAGGCAATAAAATGGGCATATGCAGACAGCGTTCTGTGGCTCTCTGGGCTCGCAGCTCCACTCTTGGCTGCCTACTCAGCAGCTCCTATCTTCAATCATCTAAATCGTCTGTGCAATGCCAAGATAACTAAATACTTGTTTGCTCTTACTGAGTTTGCGGTCGGCAGTGCGTGAGCGACAAATGTGATAAACCAGATAATTATATAATTTTTTTATTTTTTTAAATTTTTTTATTAAAAAATTAATTTTAATTTTAAAATTTATATTGTGTTAAAACAAATGGAAGTACATTTGGATATTAGAATATATATGTTTGGAATGGCATAAGAGGTGAAATAATATGAATACTTTGTTATTTTATTATGTTTCTTCAAAACATATATTAATATATTTAATATATATTTAATTCTTATAGGTAATATACGTAAAGATATGTGTCTTCAGAGTACAATGTATTCATAAAAAACATATTTTTTAATGTCTCTTGATGCCTTGAATGAATATGTCGGTCATAGACACGTTCTTCTTTATGAATTGATTGATATATGTATTCCTTGTCCTTCAAGAAAGAGAGAGAAAGAGAGGGAGAAACTTTGCTTTCCTTCTGCTCAAGTTGATCCAATTATATTTCTTTAAAATAGTTTTTTACAGAACGAAAACAACTTGAAGATATTATAAAACATTTTGTAAATATGATTAAAATCAAATTTAAATTTAAATAAAAATTAAAATAAAATTTTATTTATGTTATTATGTCTTGTTATTGCCCTCTCATTTATTTAATGCATTGATGGGCAGAGCTTTTTGTATTCAGGGACGCAAGTTTCCCAACACAAAAATGAAACATGTCAACACTCGACGTGATCAAGTGAACATGCGCTATTGAAATGAGCAAAGATTTCGTAATCAATCAAATTGTAAAACGGTAAAGTGTGCGTGAGTGAGATGACAATATAAATGTGTGAAAAGAAAGGGAAGAGAAGGCAAGGGGCCAACGGGGGACAGTGGACAGCGAACAGACGACTGTGCTGTGTCTCAGTTTGGGGCATTCAAATGAGATATGCGATATTTTGGCTTGTCGCACTTGTTTCACCTGTTCGTCTGTCCCTCTCTCTCTTTCTCTCTCTCTCTTCACTCTGTGGTACTCTCTTTCGCTGCGATTATTTGTATGTTTCGCTAGCATGCGGCAATAAATCTTGTAATCATAATAATTTGTTTCAATGTTAATGCCTTCAAAATATCTGAAAACTCAATAAATAACAAAACTACATGTTCGTGTGTGCTGTTAATGTCATACCATGAGATACTTCATATATCATTCCGCTTGCTGCTGCTGCTGCATTGGCCAGGCAAAACCTGATGCCCCAGCCCTCTGCCAGGTAGGTGACTTGTGCCTTGTATTTCAGTTTTTTTTCTTATTTTGTTATTTTCCGCTTTACCTTTTGTGACGCAACAGTCGAGAAATGCCGTGGACCCAAAAACTGCAGCACACCAAGGCACATATAGGGGCTGGGATTGCGATTGGGGATTTACTTGACTGCAGAACAAATTAATCCAAAATCAGCAAGAGACAAGCGAGAAATGAACCAAAGGACGACGACAGCATGGGCCACAGAGAGAGAGAGAGAGAGAGAGTGAAAGAGAGAGAGAGAGAGAGAGGGGGTTGCGGCCAAAGACTTTGTCGTCGTCTTCGCTTTGAGGCGCGCCCTGGGCCAGATGAAGCGCAAGTGTGAGGCCGGATGACAACGCTTGAGGCTCGATATCGATATCGACTTGCCAGCAACACCCAATAACAACAGCGACGACAAGCACACACATGTACCTACACACACACACACACACACACACACACACACACGGACAGCATACGCATCCAATGCTGAATAACTCAATTAATTTCTGTCACCTGATTTATCACCTTTCGTGTATTTTCGGTGTACGCGTCGCCGAACAACTTTTAATTTCAATTTTATTTATTTGCATTTTTATGATCTCACTCTCAATGAGTGCAGGCGGGGTATGCACAGCCGCGTGAGTAGGTGGCCCGCGCAGTCGCACGGGCAATGCAATTGCAATTGAGACATTGCCAAGAACGCGGCCCGAGCAGCTAACCAAACCCATCCTCAACCCCAGCTCGATGGCGAAACTCGTTTGCGGCCTGCCTCGCACTTGAAAATTAAAATGTTTTATCTCTCGGATATGCTGGGGAACATGTTATTAGCGCAGCCTCTTGTAATTTGCATAAAAAAGGCAAAGGAAGAGAGCGTGCCTTGCGCTGGGCTGGCTATTAAAACATTCCGCTTAACACTTCCTGCGACAAGCTGGCAGCGGACCCTGCGAATCAATTGCACAATGGCTGGACGGGGCAAAAGTCTACACTTAAAATTCCTGGCTCTGCGGCATTTGAGATAAACCCAGTTGAGACGTAGGAACTGGAACCTTTATCAGTGCCCTAAGAGTCTCTGTTTGTGTCCCCGTGATTTACAATCCTCTGGAGGAAAGTAATTCTTAAAATTGAATCTTTTGCTCTCACTGCGGGACGATGTTTCTTTTGAGTCAGACAAATCATTTTAAAGAAAAGAATAGCAAATATATAAGAAGCTATCATATTCCCAAATACCGATATCTATATATAATATACAGGTTTCCAAATGTCTCCAGTGTTTCCTACTTGTTCCACTGTGCAGCCATGGCGACTGCAATGTGCCGAGCCTCTAGACTTCTTTAGTGATGTGAAACTAGTTTCTCAATTAAGCAGTTGGGCACAGGCACAGAAGATTGGCACACGCACACGTCTGCCTGTGTGTGTGTGTGTGTGTTTGCAGTCATCAACGACAGACGCACTGCATCCGTCCAATTCGTCAAGGAACAGTTGCAGCACGCCCAGTTTCAGGCGCTGAACGTGCGATTGGCTGCGTAGCCGCATACGCAGTCGCAGACGCAGCCACAGATGTCGGATGTCTCGTAGAAAGCATATTTATGGCTGTGGCATGTTATGAATACACCCAAGAGACATTTTTCTTCTTCTCACTTGCGGCGAGACGCGGCATCGGCCAGATTCGATGCGACTCCGACTCTCTGTGTGCATGTGTGTGCGTGCGTGAAGGGGGGCTGGCGGGTGCATTGCACTGAGCGCTTGAAAACGAAAAGAAAATCTAAAAATAAGCAAAACAACAACAAAACATCGAAACACAAACAAAATTCAAGGCAAGTCGAGCGGCAGGCAGCCAGAGTGAAAAGAAAAACGCGTGCAACGTACGGGAAATTCTTGATCAACCATAAATCTTGGCACCCGAGCCATCCATCTATCTCGCTTGGCGCGTTCCGTTCAGCGCCAAAGTTGTTTTCTATGTTGCACTCTCCCCGGCTCTCCCCACGCCTCCCCCGCCCCTTCAAGTCGCCAGCGTCTTGTCTTGTTTTGCCACAAATTTCATTTTCTAAAATAAAACATACTTCTTCGTCTAGCTTTGGTTGGGGCTTTTAACTATACTGTTGTTGTTGTCGCTTAGCTTCTCAAAAACAAAACCACAGAAAATCAGGCACGTGGAAGCTTAATTTGGTAGCTAATGCCCTGAGGCTTGCATCCAAATCTTAATGGGAGCTAAGCAAACACTAAAGAGCTTTGAAGAAATTTATTCTAAAATATTTGTTGGACTGTGAATAAAATAGAGCAAATATTTATTAATTTATCTTATTTTATAAGAGATAGAAATTGAGAATTGTCTTCAGTTTAACAAAATAAATATAGGATATATCTAGTAAAATACCAAAAAATAAAAAATAAAATATATGATATATTTTTACTTAACTTACTACAAAATACTTTAGTTGTTAATTAATAATATAAAAAATATATCAATGCAAAAGAAACTTTCATATATTTCCCTTTTATGTTTGCAATATTTTCTGATAGACTTTAGATTATTTAAATTTTCTGCTTGAATACCAATAAACACTTTATTGTTAAACAATTCTGAAAAACAATTCTTCAGATATCAGTTTGAGTAAGCTTTTTCTCAAACATAACTAAAGGCCGCTAACGTGCTCATACCGGAGTCAAGGCAGCTACTAAAAAATCCAGCTGAGCTTTAAGGTCGAAATTAAGAACTCAAGTTCGTTTCATGTTTAAGTTCGTAATTAATAAATCATGTCAGCGTCGGGCGGGAGTGCGGGCTGGAATTAAATGTGTCAAATGCAAACACGCAGACCCCCAGCCACAGCCACAGCCGTAGCTACGCCTACAGCTCCAACTCCAGGGAAGCGCCGGAGCCAGCGCCAGCGCCAGAGCCAGAGCCTGCCCAGGAAATGTCAAGAACGAGGTAAACTGAACACGAAAACAAAACGCAGCCAAAAAGGAGGCAACGTTTTCATGTTAAGCGGCAACTGAAGCCAAATTCCGCAGGACTACGAATCAAGGGGCTGTGGGTTAGGTTAGAATTGACATTTAGGCGGGGGGTGTGGCCCGCACGCACCTCGCCCAAAAATCGCAGCTGACGCCGAAAGTTTTAATAAATTAAATTAAAGCTGCGTGAAAATTGCCTTCGCTATGCATACATATACCTGGCTGAAGGCATATATCTTTATACATATAGCATATATAATAGAAACAGACGATGTGCAAGCGAGACGGCAGACATGTGCGAGTGTTTGGCAAAGGAAATGATAAATGGCGTGGTAATATAAAAAATGGGGGAAAACAGCGGGCGGCAGCTACGAAAAAAAAAAAACAAAAAAAAAAAACAGAAAAAAAAACATTAAAAACAAAGAAAATAACAAAACAGCAACAAAAACAAACAACGAAATCGCTTGCTGTGCAGACAACAGCAAATGGGAAAATAGAAACCAAAGTTGATTTTTCCAACTTTCTGGTCAGCACCGCAGAGAAAAAATGGGCGCCGCATTCAAAACGAAAATGGTGGAAAATGAAGGAAAAGCATAGAATTTTCTACTTGGAAACATTTTCGGCTAGCTATTTGCTGCGTTGTCTATTGTCGCAGCCCGGCCCGAGGAGTCGCCCGGTTTCTTTTCGACTGTGTGTTAGCGGGTTTTTGTGTTACGCAATGGCTCAAACCCCACCGCGCTGGAACCCTTGTATGGCCCAAAAAACAAACACACCCAGTGACCCTAATTTTGGTCCTCAGAGAAATGTCGCTGGCATTCGGGCCCACACTCTTTTGTTTTAATTTCATTTATGGCTTCCGTTTGGCCACGTTGCTGGATGGCTTTGCCGAGTTGTTTCTTGACTCAGTTCGCCAGCTCCAGCTCCTGCTTTACTTTGGCCTTTTGTGTGATTTTCGGCATTTATTCAAATGCGCCAAAAGTTAAGAACTCTATTAATTTCATCAAGAACATTTGCGTTTGAGATTAGAGGCAGGTGATAAGCGCTAGATGAATATATAATATGTGATTAGCAGTGAGGCAACGCAACTTCCATTTTCATTTTGATCCTTTCTCCTGCCTCCAGTTCTCTGCGTGGTGTAAAATACATTTCTCTTTAATACGCATTTGATTTTTTTTTTTTGTGGACATTTAAGAGTCTTAGCTGCAGATACATGAAATTAATGGCTAAAACTATATATATATATATGCTGAATATCCAATTAGTCTTATTCTTTTCTTAACGCAGCAGCGCAGATGAAACCGCTCAGTCCACCCCGTCCTGGAATAGCATGGACACAGAGCGACAAGACAAGAGACATGAGTCTAATAAATAAGCAGAACGCTTGGCTGGCTGGCTGGCTGCGTTTTGGCCAGCGAAGTGTTTAGGGGCGCCTCTGAATCAGATATTTGAGACTGGGCCACATCCTCGGGGCTGACTTATCTGTCCCGTTTTATCGGAGCGAATGCGAATGTGCAACGCATGAATGAATAAATGCCAAATGGAACTAGCTGGCGTTGGGTATCGACAGGACTCAAGGCGACCAGCCAGCCGCGGCTCGTGCACCCCCTCGATCCTTTGCTCCTTGCAAGTGTTGTTGCTGCTGACGAGCGTTCGTCTGGCACATTTAAATTGCCTGCCGCAGCCTTCGCCTCGTCGTTGATAAGGCCCGCCGCATTCGCCGATAAGGCCAAGGCTTTGCCAGCAAATATAAAGAGCGAGAGAGACAGAGAGAGGGAGAGAGAGTGAGAGTGACAGAGCCTTGCTTCCTGCCGAAGCGCAACTGCCACGCGTTTCGCATAGTTTTGCATTGAAACTAGTCGCTCGAGCGACCTACACAGCGCCCTCTCGAGCAGCAGTATGCCTGCGATATCTCATTTTTATAATTAAAACACTTGGCAGGACATGTGCTGCCTGCCAGCATTCCACCAAACATGCCAGCAGTGCGCCCAACCATCCACTCCCAGCTCCGTCTCCGCCATCGCCCCGGGCCTGCTGAGGGGCGATGTTTATCAGCTGCAATGTGCGGCTCAGAGCCCGCGTTGTTGTCGCAATGCTAACCCGTATCCATATCCTGGCCAACAATCTTACCAACTGACTCCAGGGTAGTTGAACTGTCTAACCAAGCGCAAGGGCTGCACGGTGAAGACAGCAACCGAATCATTCGCTCTTCGTAATATATCCACGACTCCTGTTTCTTTCCCAAACAAAAGTCAAGCATTGAGTTGATTATGTTTTCTATAGCTCATATCTATATCCAGGTGTATTAAAACGTTTTATTCATACATATAATAATATATAATAAATATAATATTTATATTCAAATAAATTATCAAAATTTCCCTCTCATTGCAGGTGAGTGCTGGCAATTAACTCAGTTTTAATACTAATAATAAAAATATTGGTAAGTTAGACTATAAAATTGGGCGAAACAATGCCGTTGAATTCATTCGAACTTTGATTCAGCGCATAGCGAAAATCCTTTTGAAGGGGGAACTTTACAGGCCATAAAAAAGTGCAGCGCGTCATAAAGTTTGGTACAAAATTTATGAGTGCAGTTAACGGTTAAGTTTGAGCGCCCCGGGAGCAAGAGCAAGTCCAAAGTCCGAGGTCCGAGCCCCTACGGCGCTGGGGCGAGTTTATTAATTTAAAAAGGAAATTCTCATTTAGTCACCTTTTGATTTAAGTCCGTTACTAGACGCTTCGCTGCTCCGACTCCTTCGGGGTTGAGAAATGGTTTCGCAAAAGGAGAGCTACGCGGGGCAGAGCGTATTTGCTGGCTCGCACAGTTGGTCGAATGATAGTTGGGCCCAGTGAAATGGAAATGGCATTAAAGCCGAAAAAGGAACTCACTGGCAATGGCAAAGGCAAGCATAATGCAGGCAATAGGCATGCACAGTGGAGCAGGACTTGAAAATGAATTGAAATTGATATATAAAGGAAAACTTTTAATATAAAGTCGGTGTGAAATAAGCTAAGCTCAGCAATTATATACAGATATATAAATATACACAAATATAAATTGAAATATTATTAGTTAAATAAAATACTTATAATATACATATACATATTATAATATTATTATTATTATAATATAATATAAAAATTATAATTTTCTATTGTCTCTTTAAAAAACTATTCTTACACTAGCTTAAGCTTAGCATAGGTTGCAAATAACAGAACTATGAACGATTTATTTTTAAGAATCATACATAGAAACTAGAATATTTACAATACATTATATATTATATATTTAGGTTTATTTCCACAAGAGATAGATCTTCACATCTATCAACTTTTGAGTTGCCTGCCCACTGTGCGCTGTGGTAGGCATCGTATATGGTCCCGGTCCCATTGCATACTCGTATATTGCATTCGAATTGTTCATTTGTTTCTCATTTCGGGCGCCCTTTCTTTTACCGTTGCGTTGAAATGCATTCGTTTGTCGCTGCCGAGTGACCAGCGCGGGCGAAGGGGTGCGGCGGGTGATCCAGCTCTTGGATATGGTCATGGCGAGTTCATTCAAACTCATTCACTCACTCGTGCACTTTGCAGGCATCGCTTAAATATGCAAAAGTTCGCAGTGAATGCAGCCGAAACAAAAAACCACCCGACAGCACCTCCAGCCGGCCTCCCACCCAACGGGCTGGCTGGCTGGCTGCATGGCTGCCTAGCTGGGGGCGTTGCACTGCGGCGCTGTCTGCGCAGCGCAGTCATCGCAATTGGACAAGGGGGTTGGCTATGGCCGGAGGGTGGCGCTGCCTGGCCGGCTGTAGTTCCACCCCCGCAGATTGCATGCAAATTGGTTAAAGTGTGAATTTATGTGAGAAATATTGTTTGGTCTTGTTGTGCACACACATATCTATGCACACACACACGCAGCTAGAGTCGGGGCTCGACAAAATGATTTAAGTTCGTATGCAAATTGTTGCCGACTTTGACTGACATTTGCCGCGTTCGCATTTGAATTGCAATTGAAGTGCTTTTACCCAGATTTGTTTTTGCTCCTTTATTTCGCGTATATACACTATATTTCGGGGTTTATTTATATGGCATTATTATTTGTGGCATGCAACGCCTGCATATGCAATTTGGCGGCTGCACATAAATCTCGCGCACATTTAATGTGCTTTCACGTTTATTCGCATTATTCGCATATTCATGTGCGCGTTTTGGTGCGTCCCGTCGCAATAAACACTCAATTAACGATTTCAAAATTAATTTTTCATAATTTCGTGTGCATTTCCTCATGTGCTGCGTATTTTTAACCTGACCATGCTCCACAGCGCACAGCCCTGGCCAAATTAACAGAAATAAAATTAAATAAATGAAAATGCAGTCCGAGTCAGGCGGGCGCAGCTCCACTCCGGCCGTAGCTGTAGCTGGGCACACGGAAAATGCGTTTAATTTATGGCCCTGGCCCCGCTTGGCTGGGGCGCAGGCTGTGATTCGGCATCTGCAGCTGCAATTGCTTCTGTTTTTCCCTTATTTTCTGCTTTTTTTTCCTCCTTTCAATGTGCGTGCCCGAAACATCGACTGTCCGAGTTCATGCAGCATGGCAACTGGCGCCAATGCAAATGCACTTCGCTCTCCAGATGAAACACGCACATAAAGAGACGGAGAGTGTGTGGGAAAAAGAGACAGAGAGAGGGAGGGAGGGAAAGTGGGCGGCTGCAAGGCAAACCAGCAGAACAAGGGATGGCGCTTACTTGAGAAGTTTTGCTCAGATATTATTAGGCAGAGTCTGCAAAATAATATCAAATAATAATGGTAAATTAACAAAATTGATTAAGAATATATCAAATAAAACTGAGTCTTAATAGATGTTAAAATATCAGTCATATAATATAATAAATATAATATAATATAACATAATATAGTATAATATAATATAACATATAATATAATACAATATAATATAATATAATAATGGTAATAATATTGCACACAGATAGTTGACAACTCACTCAGTTCAATAAATACAAAACAAAAGAAAGAAATAATAGAGCAATTGCCAGCAGAAACTTTAATAAATAAACTAAGTCTCGAAATAGAGCAAAATTAGTTATTTATGATTGTTTCCATTTAAAAATTTTTATTAAATTTCAAATTTTAATTTCGATAAACCTCGCAGCAGTCAAATTGGTTGAATTGGTCTACAAACTGCTGCCCCATCCAGGTTATTCATCTGATTTGGTCCATACGTCATACTTTTGTTTCCAAACTTGAGGAAAGTCTCTAGCAAAGCTGAAATTTGATACGAGTGAAGAGCTGATCGCCGCCTACTTTGCAGAACTTTAGTTGAGTCAATAAAACTGGAGCATCGCGAATTACTTGAGACTTCTCTAGTTTATGTCTTCCTATTACTGGCTAATTTTATTATGATGCTTTATATCAATGATTAGTAAGAGCTATTAAGCTTAATATTTACTTTTACAATTTCATGTATTTTAGTTTATTTTACAGCCAAACATATTGATTTGATTGCTTTGATCGTGCTGTCAACACCTTCTTAAACTCAGTTGTTTCTGCAGCATCGTTTTAATAAAAACCTGAGAAACATATCCACACACACACACACTCCGTGTAACGGTAAACATTTCAACACTAAACGGCCAACTTGAACTTCACGAAAAATGTTTTCCATGCACAGGCGCAGACACGAGTCGCAGCGCAGTCAGGTCCCTGCTCGGGCGCCACAAATTAAAAATGCACACAAATTGTATTTGGCACCTGTGTAAAGCCGCCCGCTCCGCTCCCCTCCCTCTCTCTCTCCCTCCGCACTCAGTTGCAGCGGAAGTAAACACACACACACAGAGGCAAATGAAAAGGTGTTGATAAATGAGGCAAGACAGACGGCGATGGTGTTTGGGTGTCGCTGCCGTCGCCGTCGCCGTTGCAGTCGCTGTTGGCCGCTCTGAGCTTGGACTTTGGCTGGGGCTCACAATTGAATTAGGCAGCCAAAAATATGCAAAGCTCGCTGGGATCAGCAAAACACTGCAAAACGGGGTGTTTGCCGCTGATTTCACTTGAGCCGCGCAAGACGTGCCACATGCAACTGCCCTTTGAGTTGCCGATTGCATTTTTAATTAGCACACGGCAACACTTTTACTCTAACAGGTGTTAAGTAGTCAGGCCCACCGTTAGCAGCACGCAATTCAGGTTGTAATTGAAGTTGCCTTCTATTCAAGGGCGGCGGCAACCCTACAGAGGGTTGTCCACTGGCCAGGGAAGGAATCAATTCATTGGCCCGAAGATACCCTGTTATGCAGAGGCACAGTTGCTGCTTAAGATTTATTCCTTCTTATCGCCAAGATCTAACTCTATTTAGTTATTTAATTCATTTGATTAGTATACAACAAATTGTGGGCACTTGGCTGATTTTAATTGAAAGCCAGATAGCATCTGATAAATGCACGTTTTATTGTTTCTGGCTGGCTACACACGGGCACAAGCATGCCCTATCGGGTATCTCAAGTGCTGGGTATAGCAGCAACATCCGCGCGTATATTCAGCAATTTTCCACTTGAAGTTGCAGCCGTTGCCGCCGCCGCCGCTGTGGCTGCTGTTGCGCACAGACAAAAAATGAAGCAAAACAAAAGCTCAGCGGAAAAACAGAAATGCGAAATATAAAAACAACAACAACAATGCAGCCACCGGGCCAGGCGTGGAATTCGAAATCCCGCAGCAGCAGTAGCTGCAACAGCAGAGGCGACCCATCGCAGCTCTCGCGTTGACACTGCGAATGTGGACGCTTGGCCTGAGGGTTAAGTGGCATGCACACACACACACAGCCAGAGTCACCCACACACACACACACAGACAGACAGATATCCACCCACTGCAGCAGCAGCTGCTGCTGCATGCCTCTTGACACACCTCCGCAGACCCTGCGCTGGCCATTGCCATGCGCATAATAAATAATTGCAACGGCGGCAAACATTTCGCGTTGCACTTTCTGCAACCAAAGCGAAAAAACAGCAACAACAACAACAACAACAGCCACAGAGCGTCGGGTCCTGCGGCCGTGGCCAGCAGAATGAAGAGATTTTTATCGGCGATTCTCACTGATTTCATGGCAAATAAATCGCTCATTTTCGCTTAATTGGAAAATTATGGCTTTTTGGCCACGAACAAACGAGTGAAAGGCAAAGAGAGACAGCCAGAGAGAGAGAGAGAGAGAGAGATACTCTCTCTATATACACCTACATATATGTATGCTTCTGCATGCGCATGCAGCACATGTCTGTCCACATATAATTGCATTTGCATATGCATTTGTGTCTGAGTGAACTTTGTGGCCGTTGCTACTTTTAGCTACAAATGTTGCACACATTTTAATTATATTTTGAAAGGTATTTTCAAAAATAATGCAACAATGTCACTAATTTATGCAATGAAAACATTTAATTGGCTCTGCAATATGCAGAATTCACTGGGAAGAAGTATGCAAAAAATGAATGCAAAATGGCCTAGTTAGAGCTGGAAAAGTATTTTGAAAATGTGTAATAAAATATTTATGAACTATTCTATAATTTTTTTGTTTTTATATATATTATTTGAATATTTTTAAAAATATATTATTATATTATTATTATATATAAATAAGAATAAATTAATAATAATTATATAAATTTTAAAGTCTATTTTTGTTTATATATATTGATTATAAATATTATAGGCAGACTGCTTTTCTAGCAAGAACATAGATATCTTAAAATTTAAAATTTTGTAAGCAAGAACTAGTTGAGCCTGTGCCAAATCTTTTTCAAATAGAAGACTTCAAGTTTCTTAACTATAAACAATATTTAAATATAGGAATATATGACTTCTTATGTATATATACATATATTCATTATATATACATTTTTAGTAATATATAAAAATATTATATATATAATGTAATATAACTTGTATTTAATTTAAATGTTATATAATTTATGTAGCAAAAATAAATTCTACATCTATTTTCTTTTAGAGTTTAACTTCCATTTATACATCAGAAAATTCCTTTATTTTATTTGTATCAAATTAAGCTAATTAAAAAACTTTGACTTTGACTTATATGAAAAGCTCAGCTAATACCATTAGCTCTAGTTATAAAACAATGCTTAGTCATATATATATCAAAGATATATATAATATATATATGTGTGTGCACATATATATATTCATATAATATAATTTTTTCGCCCATTCTATTTATGTATGGGAAAAGTTCCAATTTAACATGTTGTCGTCTCAGCGATGATTTATGAGCGAACCAAAAAGCTGAAACACTCCGACACTGCTCGTTGTGCCTCTCGCTGCTGCTCTCTCTCTCGCACTCACACTCCACACTCATGTGTGCTAGCTAGTGTGTGTGTGTGAGTGTGTGTGTGTTTGTGTTCTCTGCTTTGCCTTGTTGAGCGCATCGCTGTTTGCTTCTCATTTTCCACCACCGCCGTCGCCGTCGCCGTCGCTGCAGCCGCTGCCATTGTGTGCTCTCCTCTGTACCTTCACTTTACCCACCCCTCTCACTCTCTCTCTCTCTCTTTCCCTCTCTCTGCGTGTGCCTCACCTAACCGCATCTGTTGGACGCTATCGCCGAGCGGCACTAAGCGTTGGTATCATGGCCGCCAACCTTATCGCCGGGGCAAATGGCCGCCCGGCCACGTGTTGTTGTCCCATTGCCAAGGACTCAAATTAGGATTTGCTTTTTTCTCGCTACCCTTTAAGCCAAGGCTTCTTTCATTTGCTGCAGTATCAAATTACACTCGAATCGATATCAATATCAGCGGCTTCAGCTGCAGCCTTAGCGCAGATCCATTCCGTTTTCCCGGCTTCAAATATCAGAAAAATTAAGTCTGCCTCGTAACAAGTTGACTCGCACCTTGGCCCAAGCGGCAGAGACATGCAGCAAGTCCTGTGAGCCCTGCGTCTGTGTAATGTCCGCATTGCTTGCTCGTGCACCGTGTGTGTGTGTCGGTGTGTGTGTGTGTGTGTGTGTGTGCGTGCATGTGCGACTATGATTAATTACTTTTGCATACATTTACATACAAATTTGTTGCCACATTGTCTGCCTCGGGCGCTGTCCGGAGCCGGCCCCTCGCACCCTCGCCCAGCCTACGACCCTTAGCTCAGCCGCACTTTGGGGTTATTTTTTACACATGCTGCCGACCCACAGGGTGGGTCAGCCCGCCAGCCAGCCGGGTTAATTTTATATGAAATTTTTCATTTTGTGCAACCAGAACGGAAGGAACTTGATTTGACAAAAGTTTTTTCTGCCCGCTCGTCCTCGGCCTGTCACTTCTGATTTGCATGCCTCGGCGCTGTTAATTGCATTTAAATATTTTATAAAATTTGCGTAAAACCAAAAATGAAAATGGACTCAAACAACGTCGTTACGGCGTGTTAATGGGCCGTTTCAAATGTTTTGTTTGAAGTGCGCATCGGTTTTCAGTTGATTAAAAATATATTTTATATACAATTGTTTTATAAAAATATTTTAATTAAATTTTTGAGTTGCATAACTAATATATAAACTAATAGAGCAATTGCTATCTCAGTTATTCCCAAATTATTTCTACTATTTAAGAATATTTTCCTTTCCATAAACTTATAATAAAACACAGCTTTATGAGCCCCTTTTATACTCCAATACATTTAGTATTTCAATTCGCTGCAGCACAGAGCAAAATATGATTCATATTGCAGTCAACCCTTACCCTAACCCTTACCATATACCCCCATATATTTGCTATATATTTATACACATACGTAATGCTCGGGGCTGCCAGCAGAAGGAATGCAGGAAACGCAAAAGCGGAAAAACTAATTTTAGTAATTATAAACTCATATAAATGGTTACATCAGAAATCTCTGTTTTTGCTGCCTTTAAATTAACACGATTTTTCCGCTCTGCTACCCTGCGGCGCCTGGACAGGAGTCCAAGAGTGCTCTGCACTGAAGTCCACACACGTGTCGCCGTGTTGCTTGAAAAGGGTTCAGGACCACGCCGACTGGGTGGGGTTGCGTTCACGACTCGCACGGCGGTGTCTAGTCCTTGCAACGGTTCGTAACTCCTGTGCAGCAGTTGCCAGCTCCTGCTCCTGCTCCTGCTCCTGCTCCTGCTCCAGCTTGTCTCCAGCTCTCCGTTGCCTGTGCTGCTGCTGTTGTTGTTGCTGTTTTATATAATAAATGAGCTTGGTGGGTTAAAGGCGTATTTCTGTCTAGTAAATTAGCAAAATACACGCAGAGGCGACACACACACACACACACTCGCACACCACCCCTGGAGCGTTGAGTCTCTAATGGGCTGCCGTGTTCTGATTGAGCACGGCAAATTGGGAGCAGAGCAGCTTGAAACATGCCTAACTCATTCATGCAACTCCAGCAACCCCTTAACACACACACACACACTCACTCATGTGTATGATATGTGCATGTGTGTGTGGGTGTATGGGACTCCCAGTTGTCGGCTTGTTAAGTTTAAATAATGCTTTTTGCCATTTCCTCTATGCCAAGGTCATTCAAAATTCAAACCAAGTGCGCTCACATTTACATGCACATTTACACACCCACACACCCACACCCACACACACACACACACAGATTGCTGCTGTTGTTAGTGCTGCCCCCGAGTTGAACTCTGGCATATTTCGAAAGTCTGTCAGACATTGTCTGCAAATTTCTGGCGCGTCATAAGTTGAAGTTAAATGAACTAACTTCATTCAGCAGCTTGCACTGAAGTCCAATTCCAACACCTACACCAGCCCAGCCACACAGACACCCACCCACACACACACAGACACGGCGACATTTGCACAGATGTCGCACATGCAATTTATGGCAATTCCAAGTCTCAATTGGAGCTGAGTAGAAATTGAAAATGGTCGAGCCGAGTGCAGCCTATAAATAAATTTAAGATTATTTCGATTGCTATAAGAGCTCTTAGCTTAAAGGCCAGTTCAGTTGTGCTAATATTAAGGAAAACTTAAATACTTTCGAACATTAAATCAATCCTTATTTTATACCTTATATCAAGTCTATTGCCTTGACTTTACTTCCACTCTTGAAAGACCTCGAACCGCTGAGACCGCTTTAAGTTCATAAATCACGATGGTCAGGCTTTGATTGCTCATCCGTCAGCTGTTGCCAGCCCACTGCGCCCGCTGAGGTCTGGCCCAGCCGCATAACGGCAATCACTCACGCACTCGTTCGCTGAACGGCCGCCATTGTCTTTCGCGTCGACTTATGAATTCAGATTAGATGCGCGCAGAGATAATCCGCCGCAGCGCAGTCCAGTTCAACTCCGTTTGGTTCGGCTCGGCTCCATCGGCTGTGTCAAGTTCGCGGCGGACATTGTTGTTGGCCATGTAAAGCAATCACTTACAGTTAGAGTCCGACTCGGTATCAACTACGGCGTTTAGCCCACATACAACACAAAGAGCGCAAAGGCATGAGGCAAGCGGGGTAGAGGCAAAAGGCAAAAAGCTTTTCATCTCGCCCGCTGCGTATGGAGCGCTAATTCTTATCGCGATCACACGCCGTAGCTGGACACGATGAGATTCATGGCCTGGCCTGGCCTGGCCTGGCTTCACTTGGCTCGACTCAGCTGGGCTTGCAGCTCATAGTCACATCATGTCCGACAAGCTAGAAAAAATTGAAGTCAAGTTTGACGTGCGATGTGTGATGTGTGAGCGGCTCTCGGTTTTTGAGTTTTGAATTTTGGATTTCGGCTTGGGCTTGGGCTTGGGGAGGTTGAGGTCGGTTCATTGGCGCTACAACAACAGAAGCAGCTAAAGCTGTCCGACACATTTTAATTTGTACCATAACTCAGTTTGGCAGCCAAAGGCGTAGCACACAGAAATAAGATATATATATATATATTTATTTTTTTTCGTTTTTTTTTTCACTTTGCAAAAAATGACAAAAATAATTACGAAGCTGCAAAACAGAATGCGAGAGCCAGAGGTTAATTTAAATTTCCAGTCACACAAGTCGCAGCGAAAAAGTACACGCGTTGCCACGCCCCACGCCCACAGACATTTGAGATAGTGTCACTAAAATGACTTACAGGTAGCTCCGCGTCCGCGTCCGAGTCCGGAGCAAACATCTTTCGGCTTCTCGCCTGCAATCCATCAAAATGCAAATCTCGTTGGTCAACTCTTTGGACTTCGCGTAGCACTTGATTGCCTTGCCCACTCCTTGCCCCCAGCCATTGTCAATGATGACGCTGACGATGAAGATGATGAAGATGATGATTATTATTGTTTATTAAGTGTCGGCGCGCACATAAAATTAAAGGGAAGTTCATTTTTATAGCCTTACATTTTGTGCTGGTTTCAGCTTCCATTGTCTCTCGCTCCTCACATTTGGCATTACTTGTGTTTATTTTTAAATTATTTATTTAAATTTTATTGTGCTTTTTGTTGTCTTGTTTCGGTTTATCTCTGATGTGTCTGTGTGGTCCCCACAACCTCTAGAGAACTACTCGGTTGCATGTAGATATGTTTACGTGATACGAGACTCGCAGACTCGAAGAACGAATCGGCGTTCGTTTGATTTGTTTCAGCTGAAATATATCTTTAATTAATTTTAAATGTTTGCTTCTTCAATTTGAGCTACGATTTAATTGAAATAACAAATATTTTTAATTTGGAAAAATACAAGAATTTAAAATCATCAAAAATTACTGAAAACATTTTTTTTTTAACATATATTTTAAATTAAAAATTATTTTCAATGGAAGCTTAATTTCATTTGATTTATATTTACCTACAGATAGATAAACTTAATTTTCAGGAATTATCTCTTGATATGTTCTCTATATAGCTGATTCCCTATAGTCTTTCCTTACTCAACTTTAGTGCTGAACATTGTGCGACAGGGTGTTTCAGGCCTTCCTTGCTGCTGGAATATCCCTGCAGGACATTTCTGTACATTTTGCTCACACAACGCCACGAGCGGACATTTTTCGAACTGCAGACGAATGTCCTTTAAAAGTACTACGAAAATATCCTTGATAGCCTTTTAGCCGAGACACACACCTAGCAACAATATCCTTTTACTACCGCAACTGAAGCATTCGCAGGATAATCCCTCAATGCTTCTGCTTGCACGCTAGCGCCCGCTAGATGGTCGCACACCAAACGCCATCTGTCGGCGAGTTGCCGCACCACCACAATAACTCTCAAACTGTGCGCACATATCGCAATGCGTCGAACCCGAATTAACGAAAAATTCGCTTGGATGGATTCGCTATTTTTATACGCTGCAAAGTGGAAAAAACAAATGAGTAAAATGTATGCGAGGGCTGCGACTGCGCATGCAAATTGCGACTGATTAGCGCGTTGGTCGCGTTGTGCATAAATCAAAAAGCGAGTCGGCGAGGGGCCACCCAGAAGTTGGAGTGCCAATTAATTAGATATTTTGGGCACAGAGCGCGAGTTAAGCGCCCAAAAAACTATTTTCGCCTTTAATTTTACGATGCGCTGCGTCGCAGCTTTTTACGGTTTTTTACGACGCGGGTGCCATAAATTCGATTTGGGGGCCCCGAAGCGAAAACGACAAAAATATTTATGGATGTTTTGATGTTGGGCGTGAGCTGCCTCGGAATCTGCCAACGCCAATCCATCAGCCCAAAGCCATCGATCTATGCATTAGACTCCCAGGCCCCGTCGCTCAATTACGCAGCGGGGCAAATATTTTCGCGCAAGCCCAACAAACAGGCGAATATGCATATGAATTTGGTTACTGTTTCGCCTAGGTGGCCGGCCGGCCAACAACAAGTCCATCCCCTACCCACGGCCACTGCACCCCCCTCGAGCCCAAGGGCATTCGAACTTGTCATCTACGTGCCCTGGAGCATGTCCGACGTCGAGCGCGTGCAGATTTCTAATAGATATCGATATATATTCATGATGATCGCCACGGAATCACTTTCTTTTTCGGCTATGCTAAGTGGCTGAGAATCGTATTTGGGCGATGGTTCAAAGATCTTTGGCAGCCGCTGTAGAAGGAGCTGAAAGAAACTTTGCAAAAGATGTAAATTTGTTTAATGACGAATATGATGGGAATAGGAATGGTAATAATAATAATAATGATAATGAAAATAATACTAATTAGAATAATAATAATGATAGTGATATTTATAATTAAAATGATACTGATTAGAATAGTAATAATAATAATGATAATGATAATGAAAATAATACTAATTAAAACTATAATAATAATAATAATAATGATAATGAAAATAATACTAGTTAGAATAATAATAATGATAATGATATTTATAATAATAATAATAATGTTAATGAAAATAATACTAATAAGAATAATAATAATGATAGTGATATTTATAATGAAAATGATACTAATTAGAATAGTAATAATAATAATGACAATGATAATGAAAATAATACTAATTAAAACTATGATAATAATAATAATAATGATAATAATAATGGAAATATAACTGATTAGAATACTAATAATAATAATAATGATTAAGATAATTATAATGATGATAATAATATTGTCTGCGGACCGTTAAGTCGCCACTTGAAAATTTTAATGAAATAACATGATAATAATACTACAAAATAATATTAATAATATTATTGATAATAGTACTAAAATAAATATAAATAAAATAGGAAATATGTGCATTATGAATAATAATAATATTTTTATAAAATGTGTAAAATGATAAATATTTCTCTAAGCTAATAATCTAGAATATATTCATCAGCATTTGCTAAATACTTTTTAGGCAATTCTGAGTACAAATACTCGTAGATCCCATCGCAGATCCCCATGCGGCACCCACAATCTCGCAGGCAATGCCGCAAACAGCAAACAGCAGTTCGAAGATCCGTTGTTATCGCTGCAATTATTTCGATATCCATTTTGAGAGTACGTGGAGCATAAATGCTTCCTGCGCGAGCTGCTGACATTTTCCCACCTTTTAATGTCAGCGCACGGCGCGCATATGGAGCTGGGCCAGACGACCCGGTGGCTTCTGGTCTAAGCCGAAACGAACCGCGAAAGCCGCCCGTTGGCAACGCCAATGCCAATAGCCGAGTTGGCACTGCCGCTGCGACCTGTCAGGCTGGCTGCTGTCATATCCTTTTGTGGCAGAGGCAGCCGCGCAGGCTCTGCAGTGCAAAATTTGAGCGCGCTTCTCATTCATTTGCGCCAAATGTCATTATTGTTGCTCGTTTGTTGTTGCTGCTGCTGCGGCGGCCACTTTTGCTGCCACCAGGCTGGGGTCTTTTGTAAGACTCCCTCGTTAAACAGATTATTTTCACACCCGTCTTGGCGTTGTCGTCGCCGACTCGCTGCCAATTTGAGCTCTGCAGGCGTTAATAATGCGATTTCAATGCACTCGCTGGCCAAATTCAAAGGTTTTCTTCACTTCTTTAGTCTTGTCTGAAAGTGCGAAGTGCTCGTCTGGGAGCATATGAAAGCGGCAGCCGCTGCGCCGTATGCCGCTCGAGTGACACATGTATGCACTTGGTTTAGACACAGAACTCGAACTCGTGGCCTAACAATGGCCAATGGGCTTTGGGCCATGGGCAATGGGCTGTGGACCATGGGCGACTACCAGCGCAATCATTGCGATCGCCTTTTGGACTCTGTTAATTGCAAATGAGCATGCATGCCTTGCCCTGAATTGTTTTTTATGGTCAAGTAGATGAGGTGTACGAGCTGAGACTTAGCTAAGTAAAGAAACATTGTAATGAATATTATGGGCCAATCAATAGATCAGATATTTGAGACTATATCTAATAATTATAATAAGCATTTATCATTATCATTTATTTATATTATTTTATTTGTCTACCCGACAAGGAAAGGAACATAAATTATTAATTTATAAATAATTAATTTAGATAAATAAATATAACTTAATATAAAATATATTTAAATTAATAATTAAATGATTTTCACAAACTTAAAGTTATTACACATTATACATAATAATTTTATTTGATAAATAAAACAAAAGTATTGGCTAAGATAATAATCAAAATGTTTCTCAGTTCAAGAATTAAGTTGTTTCAGTTCACTTTAAATATATAAAAATTAAATTTATGTATAATTTAATATAATCCTACCTAATATAAAACAAAACTCATCAATATATAAGCTAACATGAATTTCGAAACATAATGAATCAACTTCCGGCTGAGCAACATTCTCAGATCTAGCAAATGCCACGCAGCAGATACGCAGCTGGGCTGCTGCTGCCGCCTGCCGCTAGAGGGCGGCTCGATATATTGGATATATTTTGGTGTATGCCCTAGATTTGTGGTTTGTTTCTTAGTTAGGGGAAATTTGACTTTTGCATCATATAGTAAACGAAACTCCTTTGCTCTTGGACTCTTTGCAGCCGCATTTATTGGATTATCAAATTAGCAAATTGTGGATTAGCTGCTCGAGCGGAATTTATGGATAACCCACACAAAAGGTAAGCGAATTATTCGAATCGGGTTAAGCTGCGGTGGCAAAGTGCTTAACCCAAGCACAGCCAGCCCCTTGGCAAGCAGAGCGCGGCCTATTAATCCTAAGTGCTTCCTGTGATTTTATGCAAATCGAACATATCGCCGGGCAGCGAGTCGCTGCTCCGTCGCTCCGTCGCAGCTCGTTTGCGCAAGACCCGCTCCGCGCATTCAGTGTACAAATGACAGTTGACTGTGACATAAAACAGCGGCTTAAAGCGCTGCCCTGGCCAAAAGAAGACGTTAAGAGCCGTTGCCGTTGCATGTCAGCAACAACAACACGACAATTTTCCGTCGACAAAAGACATTTTCATTTATTCATTGATAATGTTTAAGGCCCTTAAACAACAAGCGCAGACGACGACGGCGACGACGACAAAGCGCGGCCACAAGGCAATGAGAAACGAAAAACATGCGACAAAACAACATAATTTAAATTTTGCGCATGCATCAGTCTCGCGCTCGCTCTGGCCACTTTGCAACATGTTGCTGCAACACGCCAACAAGCAACAGCCTCGTAATCCGGTAGCCGATGCTGCGTTTGACTCCATTCGATTTGCTTTGAATGAAAATGAAATTATCGCATTATTAACTATGAGAGCCCCGCTCGACTGCGGCTCGACTGCGGCTCGCCTGCCCCCTTGGGCAACATGGCCCATGCAGCCCAGATGCTGCCTCAGACAAGCCTTGTTAGCCTGGCCAAAGCGCTGCTTAGAATCGTCTGCACCACCAGCACCAGCACCAGCAGCGGCAAGAGCATGGGCATATTTAACAATAAAATGAATTGTTAATTCTGTTGCACTTTTTCCGCATGTTGTTCTTGTTGCTGGAAGTTGTCTGGTCCGGCTGGTTAGCTGCTGGATGCGGCTGCTCAGCCCGAGCAGTTGTAATGCGCAAGTGCCTTTATCTGCGGCACAATCGCGCGCTCAGCTGCGAGGTACTGCGAAAGGCTGCGGCAGCGGCACTCTGGGCACAGTGGTAACAAATGTTGAAAATGTAGTGAAAACTTAATGAAGTCTTTGAGTGTGAGCTAAGAGTGAAATCCAAATGGGAAAAGGTAGTAATAAGCTTGGAAAAATTTACGAAATTTAATATATAAATTGTTTTTAAATATTTAAAAAATTAAATATTATTTATGGAATATTTAAAAATATTTTATAAAATATTTAAAAATTATTTATAAAATTGTATTATGTTTTCTTCATAATTAAAAAAATATTTATATATTTTATGAAGGATATTTCTTATTATAATTATTATTAATATTATTATTTATTTATTATTATTATTATATTATTCTATTATCAAACTTTAATTTGCATTTTAAATAACATTAATGGACATTGAAATTTTTATAATATTTATTAAATTATTATTATTTTTAATATATTTATGAGCACGTAATAAATTGGTGTATCTTTAAAATAGCTTCAGGCATTTTATTTCTTGAAAGCTTCGAAATGAAGACAATAAACTGATTTAGTAATATATATTAATACAGATGCCTTCGGCTGCCCAGCTCAGCTAGTTATCTAGCTATCTATCTAACTTATTCTGCTTATAATTGATATTTATATTTGAAAATATATTCCCCTTTCAATATTATATATTTTTAATGATTTCCATCAAATTTGTTGAGACTCATCCACTGTGCACTTTCAAACATTTGTCTGGGGCCACTTCTGGCGGTCTGTTCAAGCAAAATGCCGAACTTGTTTTAGCCCAAAAACAAAAAGAAACACAGAAAAAGGAAAAAGTATAAAAAACGAATGGTCAGAACAATTGTTAACGCGTTCGCTGAGTCGGCGCGCTGTCCATTCACAATGAACGTCTGGAGCTGGGAGCGAGGCCGAGACTGGAGCTGGGACTGGGCCAGAATCTGTTCTGTTCTGCTCCGCTCGCATGGGCCTTGGCTGCTGGCGGTGCGCAAATGTCTTGTTCCATAGAATTTGAAACGGAAACATTGAACACTTTGTTTTGGTTCTTGTTTCACATTTTCCTTTTTTTGTGGTCGCTGCTGCTGCGGCTGTTGCTGCTGTTGTTGTCGCTCTGTTTGCTTGAGCTTTGCGTTTGTAAGCGCGCGCATGCGTAGCACTCGCATTTGGCCAGTCACGCAACGCGGCCTGGCAGCGGGGCTTGGCGCTTATCCAGTGCACGTTGGCGAGCGGACTTTAGTCAAAAATTAACAAGGCTCAAAACACAGTTTCCACTGCATGCAAATTCGTTGTCAAACTAAGAAGAAGAAAAGCAACGCAGCCCGAAACCAAACCGCTGCCAGCCGAGAGGCCACAGCTTCTCCATTCCGTTCGCCAAGTCCAGTTAAGCGATAAATGAGTTACTGACGTCTGTGCATGTGCATGTCCAGACGCGATCCGATGCCCAGCAACAATAACGCTTCAGGGCAGCAGGCAGGCAGGTGCAGGTGCAGACCAGGTACCTCCTCACTCTGTGTCTATCTCCCTCTCACTCTCTCAGTCAGTGGTTGCTCTGCAGGTTGCATTGCAGCATTTCAACAGCCTTCAATATCATTTCCAGACATTCTCATATGTAAATTTATGCATTCTACCCAACGTCTGGCGGGGGTGGTCATTGGCGCGGAGGGCGGCGGCGTGGCCAGGCCTTGCCTGCGGCTGCAAAAGATGAAATATGCGTTGGGTTGCATAAATCTACTAATTGATCAGCGGCTAACATGATTTTTATCTTTTGAGAACTTAATTATTTTCTGTTCGCCAATGTTCTCAAAGTGCGACTGTCGACTTCCAATTGGAATCGATACGTGCTCCAACCAACTGACAGGAACAACTCGCCAGACCCCGGCCCGAGGCTCAGATGTGAAGGAATGCGAAGGTTGTTCGACTGTCTGCCCAGAGCCAAAGAGACTTTGGCCAAAGCAAAGGCACAGGCCTGAAGATATATGATATATCTATATCCACAGAGAGATTTTTGTTGATTGATTGATAGAGGCGATTAAAGAAAGAATGAATGAAAGTAAGACTTATCAGTGTAATTGACATAGTTAGCCAAGCCGAATAAATTTTAGATCACTTGCCAAAGAGATAAATTTAGATATCTAAAGCTCAGATCACTTTCACAAAACATATATAAATAAATTTGTTACATATTTTTGAAGAGTTTTTTATATAAAGTAAATTTAATAATTTGTTAGAAACTTGGAAAAGAGTTTGCCTTTTTAAACGAGAGCTAAAAATATTTTTATTTTTAATACCTATATTTAATATAATATATAATATATAATATAATATATAATAATATATAAAGTAAACGAAATCAGACATCCAATTCAATTAGTATATATATATTTTATTTAAAATATTTCCAAATTTTTAACAAATATTAAAATGTTTAATCTCTAATTTCTTTGGTTCTATCAAAATATTATTAAAATATTATTTTTATGTATTTTTTTATCATTTAATGATATAAATAAGTTTAATGGAATTATATATATATTTTTACATTTAACATTTACTAATAATATAACTCAATACATTTTATTTGCCATCAAAGTATTTCTCTCAGTGTTGCGAAAAGGTTGTGCCCGATTGGCTCAGTAAATGGCGAAAAGTAATTAGCTGCAAAAGGGTCAAACGTGCTAATAGCCAATCAAAGACATTTGATGCCTGGCATAGCTGACGCACGCACACACGCCTAGATCAGCGTCACGCGTGCGTGTGTGTGTGTGTGAGCTTTGTCGATTGCCTTTGATGATCGCAGCGCTGTCTGTGGCGCCGTTTTCGGAAGCAACAGCAAATATGTATATGTTAATGTAATTGAACTATAAATAGCCTCAGCTCGAATTATGTATGCGATGCAGGGATGATCACGTTTGTTTTGCGAAAATATCCGCAAGTTTGGCATTGATATCAGATATTTGAGAAAAACAAATGCAAATTAAAAATATTTGAGGCTAAATTGATATTGGAATTCCTTTTGGAATTCCTTGTGCCGGCAACTTGTTTCGCGTTTTCCAGCACACATACGAGAGAGGGAGAGCGAAAGCGCTCATCTTTCCAGCGAGAGCAGCATGGCACCAGCACAAAATTGGCGGGAAGCTATGCAGCTGTTGCGTGGGAGCGAGATAGCAGGCGTGCGAAGAGCGCATGGAACGGTAAACAGGATAAGAGTGCGGCTGTGCGCTCTCTTTGCACCAGCCGAAATACTCTTCGGCCTGCGCAGCTGTTGTGCGAGAGCGCACTCCCTCTCTCTCTCTCTCTTCCCATCTCTTGCGCTCTTCGGGGTGCATCTCACACATGCCATGTGCTTCGCCTCAGCCATGGCTGCTGAAAGTATCTTCGCGCTGCCTGCGATGGTGGATGATGATGAGCATTTAGCATTCGCCACTCAAAGTCTTCGCATGGCAGCCCGTTGCCAGGCCGACGCTCTTCAATGCCTGAAAGTGGAACGCAAATTGCCGACGGCAAATCATGGCCGCTGTTCCCTCTGCCGCTCTCTGCTTTCGCGTCTCTATTGTTGTTGTTCTAACTATCATGTGTGAGTGAATGCTTGCTTGTCTCCATGTGTGTGTGTGTGTGTGTGTGTATGCCGGTTTTTATGGGTTGATCAATGCAGATTGACGTGCTCTATGGAAGCGGCCATTACTCATTTCTCTCAATTCAAGCAACGAACTGAGTTGCTCTACTTTCTTCTTACAAGACAGCAAAAGTGTTTATTAAATATATTTTAACTAACAAATTAAATACGCGCAGCAGCCGACAGACCTTTAAGTTCTTTAAATATTTTATACATGTCATAAAATTATATTTGCTTAGAAATATGTTGAAGAAACAAATCCAATTATCTCAAATATTTCAAGATCATCAATTGACTCTGCCAAACAAAGTCTTAAATGTTAAATAAAAATTATGTATATAATTAATATATTAATATATTCGTAAATCTTATATTTATTTCGAATAATTTTCAAATTGAATTTCCCATATTTTCTTTGAGTTCCATCAGTTTTATATCTGATATTTCCATGAAACCAATTCCATGCGGATGCGTTGGGTAGTCTGCTATATATCGGCTCGACTTTCAGCATATCTTTAGGAATGATATACTTTAGAATACTTTTATTATCTTATGTAAATGCTCTGCTCAGCACTTTGCAGTTGTCTTCAAATTGTTTTTGGTGTCTTTCGAATCGATTTTTGTATTCGAATTTTGCCCCAGCTTCGCCCCCTGCTAAATGAAATGTTCATGTGCGCTTCTGCCTCCTCCTCTTCCTCCTCTGCCTCCTTTGCCTCCTCTGCCTCCTCTTCTTCATCACATTTCGCTTTGGTTTTTCATGTGCTTTTAGCTGCCTTTTGTTGTTGGTGCTTTGTTTTTGAAGGAATTGGCACTTAAGTTACTCAAGTGGAAAAAAGTTTTTGTTTTTCGTTTACTCGATATAACTATATATATATGTGTGTGTATATATAATATATATATATATCTATATGCGCGCACACACACACAGACACAAACATCATGCCACATTCTGCCTCAAGTTTTGCTTGGGGTTCTCTCTGCGAAGGGCTGTCAGCTGGATTTCTTCATGGGGGAATTCTTGGATCTCTGTGCGTTATTTCTGTTATTTTCTTGTCTTTCTTTTTTTGTTGGTTGTTGTTTTGCCTTCAGCTTTGTCGCTGTTTTCTTTTTCCAAACCAATTGAAGGCTGACAGCAGCAGCATACAAAAATTCATTATGAAATTGGATCGCCGTCGATTTAACGAGCGAAACTCGCTGCCCACTTTGCTAGGCTTCTCTCGCTTTAATGTTTATTAGATCTAAACTGCTAACACCTGTTGTGCATTTTTTGTGCGCCCTTTTCCATCTTTTCTTCTGTTACCTGGATTTTTCACATCACCGTTTGCCGCTACAAATCGCCAGCAAAGTGAAAACCGGCGGAGAGATTCGAATGCTATGCAGTCGAGTGTGCGCCTCAGTGGCCACCCGGCTCCAAGCGCTGCGGCTCTGTCCCTCCACTCAGTTCCACTTGCCGCAGTTCATAAATTAAAGTCAAAGCCGCCGCCGTCCCCGTCCCCGTCGCCGTCCCCATCTCCACAGCTTCAGCTCCCAACTCGGTTAGCTAGTGATGTGATAATTGCGGCTTGGCTTATTTTGTTCGCCATTTAATTGTTGTAATTTGTGCGTTTGCCGCTGCGGCAGCTACTGCTATTACTTTGTTTTCTTCTGCTGCTTCTACGGTTTTCTCGTCGCTCGCCTCAAGTTTTCCCTTTTCATTTTCTAGCCAATTTATTCGAGTTTTCGCCTCGAGTTTAGCGAAATTGTTCAACAAATTCTCGCTGGCACGCATTGCTGCATGCAGATACTTAGCCACACACACACACACACACACACACACTTGGTTACTGTTGTGTTGGCCTGGTGGCTGGTGGCAATTGCAATGAATGTTGTTACTTCAGCCTCACTTGCACCTTTACGCTTCGTGGTTTGTGTCTAAGCTTTGACGTGCACTTCCTTTTCATGTCTGCGGAAGCGTGACACAAAGCAAGAGCCGGCAAAAAAAATAAATAAAAGAAAAACATGTATAGAAAAACTAAAGCAAGTAACTAACTGCATTAGGCCAACTGTAGGCGATGCTCAGCAGCTGAGACAAAATATTAATAAATTCGTACAAATTGTGCACTAAAGGCCAAGCTGAATTATCAAATTCCACAATTATGGCTGAAAATGTGGCACGTTGTCCGGTTCTCTGCGTCTTATAAAGTGTTTTATTTTTTTAAAATTATATTTTAATTGCAATGGATTGAAAGGCTAAGAGTGGAGAGTAGTTAATAACTACTTATTATATAAAAACAATATTTCTATCAATATAGATCTTCAGCTCGAATGGAATGTGATAATAAGTCTATATTCTGGGTCAGTTATTAATACATTGCTTAACAGACTCTCATATTAAGAGCCTGTTTAAAACTTATATAAGGCAATAGCTTTAAAAAAGAAATCAATATAAGTATAGACATATTTATATAATTAATTATATTTATTTATTTATTCCAACTATTACATATATATCATTTATTATGCCGTTTATCAGCTGTAGCTTAATGTAAATTCTCTAGACAACTATAAAGTATTACAGCTTAATTGAATTACGCAGCTTATGAGGTTCTACTATCTCTGACGTTTCGTATGAGCCAACCTTAACATGAGCTACCCATTCGCAGGCTCTGGCAAGCTTAGGCCAAGGCTGCTCTCTTAATCTACACCTTTATAAGCCCAAAGCACAGAGCTCAAAACTAAAGACATCAGAAAATAAGAACAAAACATACGAAATACAGAAAAAATAAATGCTCGTGTGCTGAATTCCCTAGCGAAGGTTCCAAGAAAAACAACAAAAATAATGTATATATAAAATATATATATATATTATATTATATATACGTATATATGTCTTTGTTACCGAGAACATTTAAAGAACCTCGGAGACCGCAAGAGAACTTTGACATTTTCCTTTTTGTGATCAACGTCTCCGCATCCGCAGCCGCTGCCCCTTTTCTGTTCCCGCGCTCTCTGCGCCCTCTCCTCCTTCAGCTCCGCTCTGTCATTGTGCAGAACGTTTTCATGTTTTTGAGCGCAGAAGTTTTCGGGATTATTTTTGTGCGACTTTTCGGGCATGTGAGAAGCTAAAGCTATAGCCAAAGCCCCGAAGTTGATGCCAAAGTTGAGGTTGACTTTTTGACTCTTTCGCAGAATAACATGGACTTTTGTTTCATCTTTTATTGTGGCCCCGGCGGTTGCTGTTTGCTAGCTGCAGAGCTGTCAGCCGCCGGGTTTGCATGTCACCGGCTGAAGACCCCAAAAACTGGCCATTGTTTTTTCTTCTTCTTTTTGTTATGGCCCATGTGCCCCCGCCCTTTCCCTGCTCCTTCGGCTGACCTAGCCTTCCTTAACAGCTGCCATAATCGCGCTAACAACCAGCTGACCTTTGTGTGTGTGTGTGTGTGTGTGTGTGAGCGCCTACTTCAGTTGCAGGACATTGAAGTCGTTGACGTTGGCTCCTTATGCCTGCATTTGTGTTTGATTGTGTCCCCAGCGAGGCTCTTGGCCATAAATCAAAGTCGCCAAACTACAGCAAAGTGTCGGATGTCTGAGTTTTGCAAATTACTTGGAAGTGTGCCCCATGGCCAAAGCCCCTGCTCCGCTTCGGCCCCTGGGAATCATCCAGCTCACACACACACACACCAATACACTAATGCATGCAAGGACCCTAGCTAAGTGGATCAGCATATGTGGGTGTTTTCTCGTTAGTTGAGTTGAGTGCGTGAGAAACAAAACTGTGCACTCACTCGACTCGAAACTATTTTTATTTAAGTCAAACTCGAAGTGTAAAATATTTTTATTTTAAATATACTTTTGGGCAGCAGAGATTTTAAAATTACATTTTTTTGGGGAGACTCCGATGCAGTCTTTAATTAGTTTCAATATATTAAATAGAAAATAAATAAGAAATCCTTTTTATTATCATTTGCAACTGTTTGTATGTTTATGTATATAATATGTCTATACAAACACATTAATTAATCAATTTATTTATATTGTTTAAGCTGCGTTTGTGTTGATTGTATATTGAATATTTAATATATATTTTTTTATATATTTAATATTTATTCAATTATGCTTTTCTTTTGTTTACTTATAACACAAAAAAGTGAATTTTATTTATTTTGCGTGTAAAAAGAGATTTAAAGCTGTATCAGATTTTACTTTTGTATTTTTATATAACTTTAATATTTACAAAAAAAAAAGAGTTTTTGTTCTATATAAAATTCAATTTTATTTTGCATATATATTTATTTAACCTATTTATATAGTTTATTAATTCAATTAAATTTTAATTAAGCAAAATAAAAAAATATATATATTAAATATATAAATAATACAAATTAAATATATGTAAATATATTTATCTCTAGGCTAAATATTGTATATAGATTTTCCAGTTTATATCCAATTAAATAATAATAAAATATATATAACTTTACACATACAATGAACATAATATTATATATACTATATACTCTCATGCTATTGCGTAGTTGGCAATTAATAATTAATAATCTGAGCTCACATTTTATCCGTATTGAACTTTAGCACATTTATTTTTTTTGCTGCATTTGATGATTGTTTTGCTGGGCTGAAAATATGCGTAGGCAAAGAAAGAAATCGAAGTTAACTTTGATATTGGTATCGAGGCAGTTCTACCATCCGGAAAATTAAGCTAATCAGTTGCGCGGCTGGCGATTATTGAGGCGCCTGCCTCGCGTCGAGTCACAGGCCGAGGCGAGCAGAGTCAACAATAAATAAATAAATCAAATCAACATAAACGAAAAAAGAAAGAAACAAAACAAATATCGAGTAGAAAAACTTGCCAAGTGATTGGGATAAGCTAAAAAGCTGAAAGCGTGGGCTCGCTGATGCTCGGAGCCTTGGGTTGCTTAAGGGCTGTAGACTGGAGGGGGGAGTAGGAGGGAGGGTGGCTACAGCAATTGCCGGGCAAATATTTGACATTTCTCCAACGGCCATAAATCAGTCAGGGAGCGTGACATGATTTCTGTGCGCCTTTGTGCTCATAATTAGAAAATTAGTTGGAAACCGAAGCGGCTTAAAATTGCGAAATTGTTGGCGAGTTGGGGCTCGCCTTGAAGTGGGTTAAGGGATGCCTGGGAGCTGTGTTAGCTGAGATCGCAGCTAAGTGCTAAGTAGCTCCAGCAGCCAGGCAGAAGGCTGCAGCTGGAGCTGACTGACAACGGCGTCGGCGATGGTGCTGGCAGCCACTTTGACAGACTATTATGCGGGAAAAGGTTTCATTCACTTTCCACTGCGGCGGGGGTGGGCGGAGCAGTGCAAAGATGTTCGGCGCTCGCTGCGGAACTGTCATTTCCGTTTTACTTGTGAAATGAACATGGAAGTATTTGAGGCAGCCGACAAAGTGGCGTACAGGCGGACGGACCAAACCAGACCAGAAGACCTGGCAGGAGCACGAAAGCGAGCAGCAGCAGCAGCAGCAGCTGACGCTGACTTGTTATATACTAAACTGCTGCCTGAGACTCAGAGTCTGACTCCGACTCTGACTGAGAGTGAGACAGGCGAACGGAAGGATGAACCAAACTGGCAGACAGACGCACAGACAGACACAAAGGGGAAGGGCACTCGAACTGAAACTGAAACCGAAACTGAGAATGGGACGGACAGCATTGCGTTTAACGTATTTCGCAAAAGTTTCGGTTTCGTGTGTTTTCGCAGCTCGTCTAAAGGAAATTGCCAGCAGCAGCAACAGCAGCAACAGCAGCCTGAATGTTAATGGGGACATAGGGAAGGGCAGGGAGGCAATAAGGGGCGGGGCGGCTACGCAGCGCAGCCAAGCATTGCACGCTACTCTCCCGACCCTGAAGGTAACAACGCAAGAAAATGCCAGGCAGCAAGACAGGCAGAACTGACGTAAAAAGATTTCTGTATGCTGGTCCGTGAGAGAGGTGTAAGGAGGTCTGGCATCCCGGCCAAAGCAGCCAGCCAGCCAGCCAGCAGTCCGGGCTGCTGCTTTCACTCCCTCGCCATTGGGGGTGTCTGCCCACTGCCCCCTGCCTCCTGCCCCTGCAGCCCGCTCAGTTGGTAATCATCATGAAGTGTTTGCGCATTTTCAAAATAATAAATGTATCTTTAAACGTTGCGCTGAATTCGATGCTTTGTTTATTTACTACCGGGCGAGGATTGCACAAACAAACGAAAGCAAAGAAATCAAAATGAAATGAAAACGAACTCAAATGAAATCAACTGAGCAGAGTGGAGTGAAGCGTGTTTCTATGCGGCATATTTAGAAACTTGGACTCTGTAGAACTCTGTGTCCAAGGTAATCTATAAAATATCATATATCATTTATTTTGATGATGTTCTTTATATTTTATATACCAAATATTAATTTTATTTATTTATTTATTAATTAATTTATTTATCTATTTCTTAATTTATTTATTTATTTATTTATTTATTTATTAATTAATTAATTAATTAATTAATTTATTTATTTATTTATTTATTTATTTATTTATATATATATTTATTTATTTATTTATTTATTTATTTATTTATTTATTTATTTATTTATTTATTTATTTATATCAGATATTTATAAATCATTTTATATCTTAGCTAGTGTTAAGATATAAGTTGATTTATAAATATCAAATATGAATTCAACTTCCCTCTAGCTATATAAACATAACAAATCCTAGAAACTCTCCATATAATGGTTCCATGAAAAGGGATTTATTCAAATGATTTATTCAAGGGCAAAACAAAGTTAAGATTATATGCGCTGTAAAAGTTAATAAAATATATTTAAATATTTTAATTATATTTTATTAACTTTTACAGCGCATATAAGGGCGTTAGAGCCGCACGGCAGCTGGCTAAAGGCTTCGATATGAATCAGAGCCCGCATGAAGTGGAGTTCGCGAATCGAGCGCAAAACCCGCAAATAACCGCAATCAATTCGATTCCAGGAATTACTTATCGAACATTTTGAAAATGGGGAAAGCATTCAGCCTGCTTCACTTTATCTATGCAGCTTATCGGGCTGCAGGAGTGCAGCTTAAATTGGTTTTAATGTCAATTTAATTTGCACATTCTTTAATTATGTGTCGCACTTAAGACTTGCTGCATCCTGCGCTGCATTCCTTGCTCTGCATTTGACACATATCCCAAAAGCTGAAGTTTTTCACTTGCGTTTGCAGAATTTTCTATTTTCCGTCTTGCTTCTCGCTCTCTCTTTGTATAACAACAACTATTAAAATTGGTAAATTTTAATGAAAAATCTAGCTGCATGCAAAAGCCACTTCAAAAGGCTGTCAGACATTGTCTCGCCCCCACTTCGGCTTGGACCCCCTGCTTGCAGGCAGCGCCGGTGACATGAATGCTGACAACGTGTCTTAGTTTGCACAAAACGAGCTCCACACACACTTGCATATATACATATATATATATATATATATGTATGTATATATATATATATATATACATATATATATATATATATATGTAGACACTGTCAGTGGCAGTCCAGGACATGGTTACGCAGCACGGACACGGATGCTGCCATAAGCTCACACACAAACACATTGAACCTTCAAGGCAGCGCCCGTTGTTGACTCCTTTGCTCTGCCTGTCTCTCTCTCCCTCTCTCTCTCTCTCTCTCTCTCTCTCTCTCTGTCGACACTTTTGCCAGGCATGTCATGTAACAGGAATTTTAATTTAATTACGCTGAGCAGCGACTGCTGGATCGCTGCGAGATTGAGGCGCCTGACAAACTGGCATAAAATAGGAACGCGCATTAATAGATTAGCCAGCTGATAAGAAATCAATAAAAAAAATACGGCAAATCAGGCTGGCATAAATCAGGCGCCCATTTACGGGCTGTCTGCCGATGCTTATCGCGCTGTTGTTACCTAAAGCAGTCACGGCCCCCCAGTGTCTGCCCCCGCTCATTACCTGCCTCTAGGCGCGGGCAAATTCAATTTCAATTTATTCATAATTTGAGTTGAGAGAATTTTGGCCAGCGGCGTCGCGACGACACAAAAATCAATAAGCCAAATTCTTGGCGGAGCTCGAAAACTTTTTACAGGTAATTTTGCGGTGCTTTGTCATATCAATAGACTTGCTGCTGGCAGATCCTTGCTGCCCTCTCTGCCACCTGCGCTGCGCCACTTCCCTCCCTCTCGCTCACTCGCCCTCTCTCCGACGCTCCGCTCCTCGCACTTTGGCACAAGGCCGCCCCGAGTTCGTGCCAAAAAATAATTTCCGACTTGCAGACGCGCGGCGACTTTGCTGCACTTATTGTTGTTATCAACGCCTGAAATATGGCATTTTAATTTTATTAGCTGCCTTGCCAGCACACACACACACACACACACACACACACAGCCAATACGCTGGCGTTGATGGCAATGGCGTTGACAAGGCTGGGCAACTTGCTGGGCACAGTGGAGCAAATGTGATGGAAGCTGAGATTTCAAGTTATAATTGTTGACTTGAAATTAAAAATATATTAAATAAATATAAATATAAATAAATAAAGAAAATTAAATAAAAGTTTAATGACTTAAAATAAATAAGTAAAAATAATTAAATTATAAAGTATTTTTGAATATTTATATATTTTTTCAAATTTATTTCTTGAATAACTAAATATCTAAGACTATATAAATATATATAAAGAAATATGTTAAACGAAGTATAAATATTTGAAATGCTTTCTAAATATACAAAACAATGAAAAATAATCATGCATAGCATTGAAAGCCAAATCGAATCCAGTCTTAGAAAATTCTTTAAGTTCTTTTGATTTTTATTGTGGATAAGGCAGTTGAAGAGAAATATAAAAAACTATAATTGCTTATAAATTTATAATAATAATAATAATTTATGATGTTGATAATAACAAATTATATTTATTTATTTATATTTATTCAATATATTTTATTTATATTATATATTGTTTATATCTATTATATATTTTATATATTTTCTGTTCTTTTTTTTTTCGCTGTTTGTTAAAGTTGATTAGGAACCTCAACTTCATTTCGTGCCATGTGCATATTTATACCCTCAGTTTTCAACATTCAATCCCATTGGCTTTCATTGTGCGCTCGCTTTGTTTATTGTTGTTATTGAATTGTTCTTGCAACAGCCTGTGGCTGTGGCTGTGGCTGTGGCGGCAGCCAGCTGAGAGTCGCCGCGGCAACTGCGCATGCTGCGCACGCTGTCTGCGATGGAGTTAAGAGAATATATGCTTGGCGGGCGCCCTTCGAAGAGCCATCAAGTAACAGTTTAGCGTCTAAAATTAAGTCGTTTACCAGTGCCCAGGCCAAACTGATTGCCACTTAAAGTTGCCTCATAATGTTGCAGCTCTCAGCTGGCTGGCTGGCTGGCTGGCTGGCTGGCTGGCTGGCCCCCAAAAACGACGCTCTTAAGCCGCATCACGGCAATAATTTATGCCTGATGTGTTGCTCTTTCGGTTCTTGGCCTGGTTTGCGCTTTGCCCTGCTTTTCTGTTGTCATTCTGGACGCACGTTTGCCTTTTGTTAAGTATTTCGTCTGAGCGTTTTTCTGCTCAGCGCCGCTCGTGGAGCGTTTTTTCCGGCTGGCTCCGACGCGGAGGCGGCTAGTTGGCAAATTGGCGGCGCTGCGTGCGGGGCAGTCCGAGAGCTTCAAGCGCAATAAACAACAGGCAAAGAAAACGCCAGATTTTCCAGTGCTTAGTGTCATGGAAATTGCCTCTGGCCACAAATTGCCGACGGCAAAAACGCGCTGAAAAAGTAAAAGTGTCCTCTGTGTCCCCTCGCGTGCATATCCGATTCGTTGCTGTTGCGTGGGTGATCGCCATGCGAAGCTGGCGCCAATGCTGAGGCTGCGACTGCAACAGCCACTCTGCCACTGCAAGCGCGATCATGTGCCCCACAATGCAAACCAAATTGCTGTGCACAATTATTCTGGAAAAGCGAAAACTGCGCCTGCGAACCAAGCGCAAAAAGTTTCACACCTAACAAGCGGCCCTCAAGCGAACGTCCTCACGGTTTCTGACAGCTGAAAGAAAGCAAATGTGGCTAAAGATACAGGTGAATTACTACATCAGCTGTACCTAGTATTATTAACAAATCCTCACCGTCTGGCACTCGTCATTATTTTGTTCTGGACTTCATGAAAGTTTGGCCAACTCTGAACTTTCGCAGTTATTTGCTTTGCTGCAGCAGCTGTCCACAAAACACTCTTCACAACTTTTATTTCTTGCACTTGGCCAACTGCGATAGCCCATGACAAACTGTCGAAATGTTTTGTTGCCGCCTAAACAGTTTACCAAACCGATTTTCAAAAACTTTTATGATGCTCCAGGCAAGAGAAATACTTGAAGTAAAATTTGTCTGAGATTTAATAGAGAAGTGTAAAGATTTTTTAACAAGGTATAATAATATATACTATATACGCTATACAGTTTAAGACAATAAGCGTAAATAAATGGAATTTAAAACAAGTAAGAATGCTCTAGTCGAGACGGCTCGACTAGGAGATACCCTGAGCCCTGTGAAGTGCCGATACTTTAAATATGCTATGCTTAGTTTACATATACATATACTGCAAGCAACACATACACACACACAGACACACGCTCAAGCACACGCTCTGCCAACTGCGCAGTTGACGTAGCGACAGCGTTTGGGCTGCAAGAGGCTTATGTTGTGGAAATTAAATGTTTAATAACTTTTTTTCTAGAAGGACTTTTTGATTCAAACTTTCAGGGCATGATTATGTTATTCATATGTGTGTATGTGCCGAAGCACAAGTCTCTAGTATTTGAAATGCGTTTTTTGCAAATTTAGGTCGAAGGGGGCGTGGCATCCAAAATCCAAAAATTGCAAAATGTCTGCATTCACAACAGGAATCTATATAGTGAATTTCAGGTCTCTAGCTCTTACGGTACGTAAAAGAGACGAAAAGTTATCGAAATTTATCGATAAAAAGAGAACGGGAAGAGTTATCGAATTTTTGAAAAAAACTCGTATAGCGTATGGTATTCAGGAGTATACATGTCAAATTTCAGCTTTCTAGCTTCTGTGGTTTACGAGATCGCTGCGTTCACACAGACGGACGGACGGACGGACGGACGGACGGACGGACGGACGGACAGACGGACAGGGCTATTTCAACTCAGCTCATCGAGCTGATCAAGAATATATATACTTTGTATGGTCTGCGACGTCTCCTTCTGCCTGTTACATACATTTTCACAAAAACATTATACCCTGATTTCCCATTTTCAATGGGCTCAGGGTATAAAAAGGAATAATATATATAATATATTATAATATATTTGTGTATTATTAAAAGCAATTTTGGGATATACTCAATATATTTAAAGATTTATGAAACGTAAGCTAAAGCTCTGCTTACATGACTTCAATCACAACCTAAAGCCTTAATTGTTATATGACTCGCTCGATTCAGACTCATTTAGGCTTAATCCAGGTACAAATCGATGCTTAACATTTTCGCATTCAAGCTAAAGGGAAAACCCTAAAGCCAAGCTGAACAATGCGAAAACCGCAAAACAGCAGCCGCAGTGCGCCGTTGGCAGCGCGTATTTTATATATTAATTTGCGAACAATCGAGAATCGACATGTGACACGCGTTTTTTAAATTTATGCCCTACGAATTGCATTTACGATTTTTTGCTCATGTTGCCCTGCATCAGTTGTTGCTGTTGTAAATGCATTGCCATTGAATGCAAAATGAGGGACGAGGCGACCCTTTGTGTGCGTGTGTGTGTCACAAATAATAATCGCAACTGAAAGTGTGCTGGGCTGGGCTGGGCTGGGCTGGGGGGGAGAAGGGCATCTGCGACCTGCATATGCGCGCGCAACATATCAAAAACAATTCCAGCTCATCAGCATCGTCGTCATCAGGCTGGGCCCGCGGCTGTGTCGAACCTTTGCTTGCCTCCTAGAGCCCGCTCCTCCGCACTTTTTTCCTCTTTTTCCGCACACACGCCATAAATCAATGTTCGATTTTCACAACAGCAGCAGGGAAATTCGCAAAGCAACGCAGCAAAAAGGAAAAAAGCTGCAAACGCACGGACTGTGGGACGGACGGAAGGGTGCGCCCGGCACTGGCAAGGACACAGGACATTATGTTCGCGCCATGTTTAAAATTTTTGCTGTTGCTTCCTTTTTGCTATTTTTATTTCAACTTGGTTTTTTTTTTTTGTGATTTTCAATGCTTGCTTTGCTGCTGTTGTTGCCCTGCGCTGCTTTTCATCTCATGCGTTACACATTTTATTGTTGTTGCTGCTGCTTCCTTGCGGCCATGAAATGCATTAAAATTTGTGACATGCGGGGCGCCAGCAGAGCGTTTGCCATATTACATGTGAGCAGGAGCAGGCAGGTAAAACTGAAATGCGACAAATGTTACAGATTCCAGATGCCAAGCCGGAGTCTGAGCACTGCGGGTCGATTGTGTTCCAGTTCGCCTAACCACACAGAGACGATCTTGGCACGATAAAGGCAAAGTAGATATTTGCTTTAATTGCAGGCAGAAGAGGAAGTGGCTGGAATATTTATATAGAATATATATGCCACTTAAGTTTCTTTATAAGTCTGTCAAGTCTGTCTGTCTATGCTACTCTGGCCAGCATATTCTATTGGCCAGCTTTTTATCAGCCCTTTTGCGTTTTTCAAGCATTTATTGCTAAAGACAGCCGCAGAGTTGGCAAAACAGTTCAATTAGAAGAAGCCTCTGCTTGGGCCTCGACTTGGAGCTGGGGCTGGGGCAGAGCCGCTGGGGCTGCGTCTTTTGAAAGGCATTTGGCAAATGAATTCATTTATTTCGTAGTGCGATGAATCAGCTGCGAGTTGCAATTGCCATTTTATTATGATGGGGGCGGTTCGCAGTGAGGGGGCGTGCTGCGGCTAAGCAAAGTATAGAAATCGACAAACGATGCTGCGCCCTCGAACTGCGAGCCGGCTGCGAATTAAGTTGTGAGTCGTGAAGTTGACTGCGACTGCGAGTGGATGAGCCAACGGCTCTCGGTCTGTGACTCGATGCTGCCCTGCCCGCGGTGATTAATCCATGAACTCTGGACTCGAGCTGATTCGCAGAGGCAGATACTCGATGCAACAGACGCGCCTTCCACCTGGGCCGAGCTGCAGAGGCAAGCGCAGATGCAGATGCAGACCCAGGCGCAGGCGCAGTCAGAGACCCTCTGGCCGGCCGGCTGCTCTGGGACGGGGAGCAGGCGATATTTAACCCATGATTACAATGTTTGTAAATTTCGGAGCGCGTCTCCTGCTGCCGCCTGCCATCTTGTTTTCACCTTGCGGCCAATTTGTTCGAGAAACTGTTCGGAGTCCGCGACTCGACAGCGCGCAAAATGCAACTAAATTGGCCCCAGCCAAGAGAGAGAGACAGAGGGGGCGGAAGTTGGAGCTGCGGATGTTTGGGGGCATCATTTGGATGCTCCACTCGCCTGGTAGTTGAGCAATTTATTATTGCCGCAAATTGATTTTTATCTACGCTTAATCGATTGCTGGGCACGTATGCTCCTAGGCCACTCACATGTGCCCAGGGAGTGGGGAGTGGGGAGTCAGAGGCCTGCAGTGGATTAAGGAAATTATTTATGTTAGTTCACACGTTGTTTTACACGTAATTTATTAACAGCGTTTGCTAGCGCAAACGATCCGACCTTGGGGCAAATGGGCATCGATAATGCCGCCGCGTTAGAAATTGTTGGCAATCACAGTCGCTGCCGCTGCTGACGTCGCTGTCGCAGTCTCTGCCGGGTGTGAAGGTGATTTACAATGGGTAGGTGTGCATGCATGATTTGGCCATTTTTCAGCTCGCTTTAGATATTTATGACAGAGAAATGAGCGCCAATTGCCGCAATTACCGGCGCGTGTTCAGCCCGCGGTGGTTTTCAGGATCGGCCAATGCTGATTTCGGCCAAAATGTGTTAGCCAGAGGACATAGACATAGAGCATTCCACTTGGGCTTGCTGGCTGACGCTAGAGCTCTGATTGTCTGTGGAATTACTCCGAAAATTGCCCAAAATATTAATTTTAATTTATTGCAATTTTTAAATATTTTATTTCGGCATTTCTGCTTGATCTGTATTAACAGATCTATAAAACTATATGTTAAAAATTAAAATTCATTTAAAATTCAGTAGATACCATTTGACAAGAAGTCAATTCCTTTTATGACCTCATTAGAGTCGCGCTGCATTAATTTACAAATCCATTGCTTAAATTGTTAAAGCCGCGAGACTACGTCCAGAATGCTTCCAATATCGACAGACAGCAACAGCGGCAGCAGCAGCCGCCGATGCAGCCACACAGAAAAAATAAAAACAAAGAGAGGAAAAAGTCGACGTGCACTTTTATCAGAGGGTAATAATTCATTACACACTTTTTTGCGGCCCCTCCCCCTGCTCCTGCTGCTCCTGCTGCTCCTGCTGTTATTTTACGCCTTAAACCATCAGCATCGGATGTGCTGCATTTACCGCATTCGACATGAGGCTGCCCCGTCTAGCCGTAGCCCTCGTCTATGTGGAGACGGCAACGGGAATGGGAACGGGAACTGGAATGGTCAGTTGATTGTTTCTTGTAGCTTGCGTGATGGTGGGGCAGCGGCAGCGGGTAGGGCGGGGCGGAGGTGCAAGATGTGTTCATCAGCGTTAACATGAGACTGGCAGCTTTTAACGGTTCCACGGCTAACTGTTTGTGATAAGGCCAACACGCATACGCACCCATGTGTGTGTGTGTGTGTGTGTGTCGGGGCCGCGCACCTGGAGGGCTGGGCTGCGGATAAGCCACTCGCGCGGCCAGAGCTCAATTAACTAATTGTACACAAAGGACTGCAATCAAGTTTGGTGGCACAGCCCGGCGGAATTGTGAATAATATACATTAATTGCGTACCAGTTAACACACAGAGAGAGAGAGAGAGGGAGAGAGAGAGAGAGACAGAGCGAGAAAAAGGCGCTGCCCGGAATGGGGGTTGGGCCGACATCATCATGTCGCTTGATGGATAAGATTTCATGCGGCTGAAATGGGTCGCAAAAGGACGCAGGACCAAGGAGCGAGTGCAAGCAGGCAGGCAAGCCGGCAGCAGGCAGGCAGGCAAGCCGAGCGCCATAAATCAATGTAACTGTCAACGTCATCGGCATCAGCAGAGCGTCAATATTAGCAGCAGCAGCAGCAGCGACGCCGAACAACCCCCGAAGTATGCAGCAGTAATCAGAGCGCTGGCCTAGCCACGCCTATTAACTCATGCGCCCATCGGCCATGCCTGCGCGCGAGTGAAAGAGCAAGCGATGGGCAGAGTGAGGGGAGCAGCAAATGCTGTTTAGTTTGGGTTTCATTTTGCATAGGCAACACTTTTTCTAGCGATGACGTCAGCAAACATGCAATAAGTAAATTGTTTCAAATTGTCAACCCACACACACACGCACACTAATACACATATTCGTATGTCAGCTCAGCTGCTTATGTATGTGTGGCTGCCTCGCTCACAGCGCGCAGCCGACAGACAGGATATTACAAGCTGCTTGTGGGGGAAATTAGATCTTCTAACTGCGTCTTAAACACACGACAACATCTCAGAATCCGAGCCAGACTCAATCCCATCCAAACACACACACACACACACACCCTTGGTTTGTCTCTGTAAGCGGAATAAGTCAGAGACCACGTCCCCGGAGGCGCCAGCAAATACATGTTGCATTTAATTGGAATGATTCCGTCTGTGAAATATGATTTTAGTTTAAAGTTTTTGGATACTGAGGGTGAGAGAGAGGATGGGAGAGAAGAGAAAGGCATGGCCTCAATGACATATAGAAATTCTTGGGATTTCAGACAGATACAATAAATTAAAAATATGATTTAATGAAGGCATCGACGCAACGCAAAACCCTTTAATTATTTTTTTTTTATTTTCAACAGTTTTAATGTATATAAAATATAATATAATAAAATTCTAATTAATATTAATATAAGTTTTAAATAATATTATTTATTTTTAAAATTATATAATATATATTTATATTTATTTTTATATTTATATTTATAATTTTTATCTATATTTTTCTAAATTTTTATATATATATAATATTTTATGCCTCTCCCCGCCATCTAACACATCTTCTAATGCAAACTTTAATTTGTCAAGCAACTCCGCTTTGCTAATTAACTAATTCCCGACTCCTTCGCTCTTTTCATTGCAGGTAAGCACGCAAATGGCCATGCACACCTGTTTAGGCGTTCATGCGGCTATGCTGGCCAAGCGGGCCCGTTGGCTCCAGATACATTTCAAATACCTTAAATGCGCATGCAGCATTCCTGCAGTCGCCTGTATCTGATTTCTGTCAACATTAAAATTGCAGACTTGACAATGCACAGGAACAAAAGCAGCTCAGGCAACAGCAGCTAACTAAGTAACCCACAGATGCTCAGAGCGACTGACTGACAAGACGCAGGGGGAGCTGGGCAGCCGCAAACACTAAGACTAAGAGTGAAAGATGTTGCTGTTGTTGCTTTGTTAGTGCTTGTATCTCAAAGTGTATTCCTAGCGATAACACAAAAGGCTAAAACGCCTCAAACTGGCTGACTGGCCAAGAGCAGAGGGGGCGGGGGCAATGCAAGTTGCAAGAGCGAGAGTCGAAGCCAGAGCCAGAGCCACAGCCAGAGCCAGTGAGTGGCAACAGAGATTATAAATTGAAATTGAGTTCATAAAACACGAATCAGCAAAACGTTTAACATCTTTATTTCTGCGAAATGGCACAGACAGCAACCTCAACCTCAACCTCACAGCCGGCAACCGCAAGAGTCGACGCTGCGACTGCATCTCTGGCAGCAGTTGAAGCCCAAGGTGCGAGTTCGAATGCAATCAAACAAGCGTAAGTCAATTGCACAACTATGCTGAATGCTGGCTGGCTGTGGGCTGGCTGTTGCTGGATGCCTCGATGCTGCTGCGGCACGCTGCCAAACCCAGCCCAGTCCCGATCCCAACCCGAATCCTGCCCAGCAAATAGACAGACAGATGTACGCGAGTTGCAAGCTGCCAAACAGGCAACGCGTCGCTATGTCGGCCGACGCGTCGCATCAGCGAACGGTGGGCCAAACAGAGAGATTATCGGAGATCTATTAGAATCTATTATGTGAAATATATTAAGAGGCGGAAAAGGTTTCATATTGAAAAGAAGTCATATAAGACTGCATGAGGATTACTTTAGAACTTACCGTAATTAATTATATATTATTTAAATAATATGCCTACTTTTGCCCACAAATGAAGCTGCTTTGTGCCATTGTACAAGGCGGCGAGGCTGTGAGCACACAGAATGTGGAATGTGCACGCGTTGAATTTCTTGTAGACGTGCGATAAAAATTTGCGACATTGCAACAGTTTGGCGAACGTGCGAGGTGGAGGTGCCGCCGCCTTCTGCCGGAGCGACTCCTCGCCCCATTGTGGAGCGCTGCCAGCTGGCGTGCAGCGAGCCACTCAATGCCCGAGCTCTTAGCCATAAGCCGCAGCGCGCAGAGCAGATGACATGCCGATACTGTTAATCTGCGTGAATAAAAATGTAAATGAATTGAAGATTGCGCCGCCATCGAAGTCGCAGTCGGAGTCAGTGTCAGGGGCAGCTCGGAGCAGCAGCATTATGAGCTATGGCTGCGCCGGGCCGGCCACTTAGGTGCCTACAAAACTGCCTTGGCCAAGTGACAAGCGAGATTAGGCCGTGGACAACGTTTAATAAGCCATGACGTGCAGGTGAGCACTTCACCTCAGACTCTGGCCTCGGCCCCAGTTGAAGCGCAGCCCGCGTTGACTTTAACACAAATGTTGATTGAACCTTTTGGCCAATGGCTGCGCATCATGCGGCTGGCTGTGAGTGTGTGTGTGTGTGTGCGTGTGGAAGAGTGTGTCAGTCGTAATAAAGTGTGGACAAGTTTAGCACCAAATGATGGCCAGATCGAGTGGCCGAGCTGCTGCAAAGGATGCAGATGGAAGAAGAGACGCAATCAAAGTCCAGGTCCACTTTAGCCACGTACCGACAATATACTCTGAGAAAGCTAACGGCCAAGTTGTGTGTGTGTGTGTGTGTGTGTGTGTATGTGTGTGTTGTTGTGGCTGTTCACAAACATGTTTCAAGTCCAAGTCAGCCACACGAAAACCAAAAACACAATCAGCAAAAGGCCAGCTGCGCTCAGTGGCGTAGAAAAAAGGGGAAGTGAACTCTTTGAAAATGGAATATATAAGATCCTTTAAAGTAAGGAATAACTAACAACTTGGATAGCTTTATTATAGTATATTCCAAAAGCTCTCAGAAGAAATCAATCTTAATATATAGATTGCACAATACATGGTAGTTAAGCTTGTTCCTGGCTTAACATCTACATGGAAAATAGTTCAACTTCTCTTTCATATGAACTACGTCCATGACTATAAACCATGGCTGAGCCATGAGTTCCCATATAGTGATTGCTGCTTGCGAGTAAAGTGTTTGTCGATAAACCATAGCAAATGTGAGGGATGGCTCTGGCTGGAGGCGAGGCTGAGGCTGAGGCTGAGGGCAGGCGAACGTGTGCGATTGACCAAAGGCGCATATAATAAAAATTAAATCGCACAAAATAAAAACGTTGAAGTGGCGAGTCGGAGGCACGAAGCCGACAGCCAACCAGGAAAAATGAAGACGAAGCTGAGGTCGAGGCTGGGACCGGGGCTGAGGCCGAGAGAGCACAGCAGTGCAGAAGAGATCGAAAATGTAAGCGGGAAATCGAGTCACGAACATTGAAATATGTGCCACAGCTGATGAGGAGGACATGGACATGGCGCATTGGCAGACACCGACACCGGCTGATAAATGCGTGGAAAATGCAACAGCTGCCAGTGCTGGGTGCTGGATGGATAACAGCAGGCACCAGCAGCGAGTAGCAGGAGAGAAAGGCCGCGATGCGCTGTTGGTAAACAAATCATTTGAAAGGATTTTCACACACAATCTATCTTCGTTGCCTCGGCTCAAGCTGACGTCGCAGAGCGAGAGCAGCGCTGCCTGGCGGAATCTTAAGAAATTTGTCAGTGCACAGCGGGAATGGGAAATGAGAGCAGTGAATAGGAACCTGTTTACATGCCAGATACAAAGCAGTCGAATCCTTTTGCGGCCCTAAGCGAAAGTGTGCACCAGCAGGACATGCGGCAGGACAATGGGCTGGGAGGATTACATGCAAACACCGGCAGCAATTGTCTTGAAAGAGAAAGTTCCTTTGCCTGCTGTGGGCGTATTTTTTTTTATTATGCACGCACATTTGAATAGCCAAAACATTCGCAATCGACCTGAATTCCCTTCAAAAGGTCAGCTGAACTTATGCAACCGAAATGCCGAGGAATCGCCATTTAGCCACAGCCGAGCGGCAAGGACACACGCGGCACATTTGCCTGGCTGGATCGGCAGCCTTCAATATTATGCAATGGCTCGTCAAGGCCAGCGGAAAGTGCAAGCGACTCTCCTAATGATCTACAGACAGCGCACATTTAGATAACCTTGCCCAGCCACGCCCCTGCCCTGTGTGCGGTTGCCAAAGTGTAGCAAGGTCAACGTCTGAGAAACTTAGCTCAGACCACTTATCGGTATGGATATTATCCCGGTAATTAGTCTTATGGCCCAGCGTGACAATTTTGACTGTAATCAAATTTGTGATGCAATTCCTGTTTCTGTTCTCATTTGGCACGCATGTGTCTGTAGATCTAGGTAATTTCTGGGGTTTCTTCCATACTGAAATATGCATTTCATATGCTGCATATATATATATATATATATATATATTCATATACCTTAATGCCAAATGCTGCTTAGCTGGATTAATTGCAAAATAAAAATATATTTTAATATATCATATAGGAATTATTTAATTTTACACTTTGGTTGAATAGCAAACAGAACTTAAGAGTTCGTTAAAAGTTCTATCCAATATATTTGCTTTTCTAGCGCTCTCATTGTGTTTTTTATTGAAAATTCCAACAATATTTTGAGACTTAAGAGAATTCCTGCATACCTTAAAAAACATATACCAGAAAGCGTCGATATCGGGCGCTGGCCTCGGCCCAACTATTTAAAGTCGTGGATGGGGTCGAGTGTCCCTTTTTAATGGATGTGAAATTCGCTTTGTAATTTACACAAAATTAAATTCAAACTGTCCTCGCTGCAAGAGACAGTGGCGAGAGTCCTGGCGCGGCAGTGCTTCGGCTGGCAGCAAATGAAAAAATTCCAATGCAGCGTTTGAAGCTTATTGGCCCATAAATAAGAGATGGCCCGAACGGAGAGGAGGACGCTCACTGGGCGACAGCGATTGACAATTTGATTAAAAAGCGAGGCGGCCAATGAATCGCATGCAACAAGGACAGCGGACAGCGGACAGCGCTAAAGGATGCGTTTCACGTTAAAGTGAAAGTCTGCATCCACAGTTTAATTCCACAGTGCAAATTGCCAGGCATCCGCTCTGAGTAATTGTTGCTAATGAAGGCGGGCCGGCGGGGCGGAGAGGGGAGCTGCTGAAACCTGCTGCTGGCGCATTTAAGTGGCTAATTTCGCTGGGGCCAATTGTCAACGCAATGGCCAGGAATGCGCACTATGCCAGCCCAATCGGGGGGCGGGCTGTGGGTGTGGCACGAGACGGCGGCCAGCGAGCGGGCGGACAAATGAAATTGCGGGCGATGCACAAAATGCAAATGAAATGTGCAATCGCCCAGGGATGCAGGACAATGCGAATGTGTGAACATCCTGTGTGCGTGTGTGTGTGTGTGCGTGTTTTACATGAGTGAAATGTCCTACCCGTTGTACAACGTCCTGTGTGCGTCTGCCTGTGTGCGTGTGTGTGTGTGTGTGGAGTGCTTTACAAATTTCACATTTATTGCCAGTGACAAAATATGATACGAAAATTAATATTATTGATTAAATAATTGAAATTGGCATGCCAGCGACGCAGCATGAATTATTATCTACCCACACACACACACCCATACACGAATGTCAAACGGCATTTGTAAAGCATTTGCATCTGTGTTTGAGGCTTTGTGTGCGCTGACATTTTGAGCTTTTGTCATATTGAAAACTTTGAATGCGCGCAAATATATTCGAATTAATTTGGAATGCATTTGCAAGTAATTTGTAATGCAGAAATAAAACGAATTTAATGCTTTAGTCTATTTTAGATCAGTTCACATTCGCATAAATACTTTATTATATTTATATGAAAGGTAGAAATATTTTATTCACGATATCTTTATAGCTCAAATCGATATTTAGTCAACAGAAGATGTGATCTGATATTCTCTTGGCTTTGATCTAAAGAATCTATAGTATAGTAGAAATTTGAATTGTTGAAATTTCAGCCTTTAGATCAAATAATACGAGCATCTATATAACTGATCTAGGCAATATTAGCAAGTTTAGTTATAGTCTTTCCTTCTTTTTCAATTCCCAATTCCTCTTAAATAACTTCATTCAAAATCATCTATTTACCATTCTTGCCATCGCTAAATTAAATCTCTTTCAACTCATGATCTGTCTGTTATTCAATTTCTTTAGATCACATATTGCGAGTATCATATATGTGATCTAAACAATATTAGCAACTTGAGTTTAACTCTTTCCTAAATCTTGGCTAAATCATTCCTTCTATATCAATTTCCAATTCCTCTTAACTAACTTCCATTTATAATCATCTATTTATTATTCTGTCCGTCTCCAAATCAAATCTCTTTAACTCATGATCTGACTGTCATTCGAGCTTTCAAAAAATAATAAAGTATTAATTTCCTTATCACACAACACTTAAGGACCTTCTCTCCTTCGTACTCTCCTACCCCTTCGCCGTCTCTCTCACTGCCTGCGCGTCGCCCACCTTCTGCTACTGACAGCCCACGCCATTGTCTTGCGTCTCGTGTCAGTTTGCTTCAGTTTTAATAAAATATTTCATAATTCCTGCGCTGTTTTGCTATTGACACTTTCTGATGGCCTGCTCCTCGCCTCCCACCCGCTGTGCCTGCCCAGGAGTAGGTGAAAGTGGGGCTGCAACGGGTGCCCAATGGCGACGGGCCTGCCCCTGCTACCTCACGTTACGTAACTCATCAGCAATGCCAGGCGCAGATCCTGTAGTGCTGGTGGTGCGAAGTGGTGCGAGTAGGGGTGCACTGCTGGGGTTGAGGGTGGGTGGGGCTGCAGGCGTCGGTGGTTGAATTGATTTCAGCGTTGATGGCGTTGACACAAAAAGCTTTTACGGCGCCCTCTGCGGTCGCGTACCGTTGACCACCTACGGCGCATCCGCATCCTGTGGCTGCTCCTGCGGCTGCTCTCGTTGTTGTTCTGGTCCTGCCGGGGAAGCTGCTCGAATGATTTACATACAAAGTGAACATGCCCAAGCCTGAAGCTGAGTGTGCCGGGCCCTATGTGTGTGAGTGTCTGTGCATTTGGCTGGTGCTTCTTTTTGCTGTCCTGCCTCGCATGGAGGAAGTCCTGCGGCGGTTGGCTCCAAAGGGCGGAAATTAAAGTTGTGACACGTTTAACCAAACTGTTGTCTCTCGAGTGTGAGTCCTCACATATTTCTGGTAATTCCCTCAATTTTTCTGCATGCAAAGTGTTAAAGTTCCCCATTTTTGTTTTGCTCGCCACTCAGCGAAATTGCAACCACCGAATTGTTGTTGTTTTGCTGCTGCTGGCGCTGCTACCTTTCGCTCGGGCGCACAAAGGATACGGCTGGTCCTCTGCTTGTCCTGGCTGTTGCTGCCCTCCAGCTGTGTCTGAATTTCCTTTTTAACCAGCCGCCAGTTTCCAGTTCCAAAGTTCTCTGTAGCCAGTTGCCAGTTTGCCGGCTGCCGGCTGCCGCCTGCCCTCTGCCGGCTGCCATTGCCACCAACACCAACTGATTCTGTTGATTTGGTAGCCAGCTCTCCCCGCTGTCGCCCTGTCCAGTTGATTTGGCCTCGCATCCATTTACGCCTCTCTGCGCCTTCCGCAGCTCTGCTCTGGCTCTGCCCAGCGTGAATTCTGCTTTGGCCACGTCAAAAAATATCCGCCCGTGTCTGCCTCCAATTCAAGCGCTGCTTTATTATTATCATTATTTTTTTTCCTACTGCTTCTTCTTTCTGTTTTGCTGGCTCTCAGCACGCTTGATTTTGGTCATGTTAAATGTGTCCTCCAGCCCCTCTGCCTGCGTAATGATAGTCTTGAGGCAAGAGAGAGTTAAGTCGGGGAACATCAACTATATACATAAGGATTATATTATATTATATTATATTTTATCTACCATCTCTTTAGTATCTATATATTTTCCCTTCTAAATATCTCTCTATCTCTTCGACCATTAATGCATTTCATCATCTATCTTTCAATCCATCTATATAACCATATGCATTTATTTATATTTCCATCAGTTTTAAGAACTTTTTAATGAGCTTCAGCTGTTCTCATTGGCTTCCCCCAAACGAATTCTTATTGCTTTTCCATTAGGCGTGACAGAATGAAAACTTCGTTTTCTGTCGTCTTTCGGCCTCATTCCATATGCTTTTCGGCGCTGACCTAACCCAAGCTCGTAAAATCTAACCCGAAAGCACTTCATAATCTGCCCATAAAACATAAAAGGCGTTAAATAATTATTTACTTAGCCTGTTGGTGGCATTCGAGCATTTGGCACACTTTTTATTGGCCGTTTAGCACATGGGCAACTCTGGGACGATTGGCCACATACTTGGGTCGCGTACATCTCATAAATATGTGCCATAAAACGAACACTCCGCCGGAGCCAGAGAGTGAAAGGAGCCAAATCAGAGACAGTTGCGGAGGAAGTCCATACATACACAGGGAAAGAGACAGATAGAGGGAGGGAGAGAGAGAGAGAGAGAGAGAGAGAGAATGAGAATGAGATAAACGTCGACAAAGCGATTTGTATCTAATTTTATGAGGTCATAAAAAGCAATCATTTTGCCATTTGGCCCCAGACTCAAACCCAAATCCGAATCGAGAGACAGGCCAGACCGCAGCTGGCAGCCATGCCCATAAAATGTGGCCCAGCCCAGTGAGAGCCGGAGCTGGAGCTGGAGCTGTAGCTGGCAGTTGAAAGGTTCTAATGCGGCAGTTAAACGGATTTTATGAGCTCGACGAGCTTGGTTAAGTGAATTACATGAATTGGCTGCTTATTGGCTTTTAATTGCCCCATCTTGAGTCGCCGCCCGGGCAGAGGGCGTGGCCAGGGGCCCTGGGGGTCATCACCTTCTGGGTGGGCGGAAGCGTGGAGCCGGGCCGGCTTTTCATTTCCGCAGATCAAAAACTGCTCGGCAGATAAGCGTGTCACATAATTAATTGAGTACAATGAAAATTTCAACTAATTAGCACACAAAAAAAAAAAAACAACAAAGCGAGAGAAACAGAAATGGAAGGAAGCGGGGGAGGAAACGCACCAAACTTGATGGTTCAGCCGAGCTGCGAGCCGCGAGTCTCGATGAGGAGGGGGTCGAGGCTGTCTTTGGGAACGTGCACGAAATAAAAATGCGCAGTAAAATTTAATTTAATGAGTTCATAAAATAATAAACACAAAGCCAAGCCAAAGTCAGAAACCAAAAGCATTTCAAGGTTCTGTGCACAGCAAAGGGCCAGACGCACATTTTTTGGGAACAGCAGCCCACAAGGAAATAACTACGAAACGAAACAAGAATTAATAATACTTTCAGCTGAAATCAATTTTGATAATTATTAAAAATTAGATACATATGCTGCGGCGCCAGCAGGCCCGAAAGGGGGCTGAGTCTCTCTGGGTGTGGAGGGAGGGAGGGGCGGGGCAAGTTTCATGAATGAAAATCCAGGCCAAGCAGATGCTGCTGCTGCTGCTGCCGGCGGTGCACCTTTCCATGGACAACCAAAAAAATGTTTGTCTGTCCGCGGTATCCGGGTTCGATTCGAATTCGAATTCGGGCCCAGCGCCTCAATTTGGGCCCATAAATCAATCGCAGCGCTCCAAACTTATCCCAAAAGTCTCAATGTGTGTGTGTGTGTGTATCAGTGTGTGTGTGTGTGTGTGTCTTTTTGGTATTTTGTTTTAGTTTCCAATATATAATCACGACAACTCATAAAATTGTTGCAAAACACTCTTAAATATTCTTTTAAAAAATATATATATATATACAAATATATATCGTATATATATACCAAATATACATAGCGTAGCCATCAGTTTTCCCATTTTTCTTTTGAGTTTTTCCGCTCTTGTGACACTTTGCGAGTGCTAAAACTGTCAGATTCCCTGTCTTGTCATAATTAAAACGCAAATTTCTTCAACAAATTTTTTGCCCATAAATAATTGTCCGCTCGCTTGAGCTTCTCGCGGGGGGAGTGAAATGGATTTGGCAGAAGGCGTTGACGGCTGATTTGGCTGACAACCGAAAGTGAATAAATTTTAAAGCTACTCCTCCACAGGCCAAACAATAAACCTGACAAATAATCTCGCTGGCCTAATTTATGCAGCCTCTTTAAATACCAAAATATTTAGTTTTGTGTTTATCTTTTTAAGTGTTTGGATTTGTTTCAACTCAGCCGAATTGACAGCCAGTGTGTTGGCAAATATCAGGGATGCCTGAGAGCAGTTGACAGCTATTATATAAGCCGAAATAGAAATATAGTAAAATATAAAAATTAAATAAAATGAGCTAATGTGAGACACAATGTTAAATTGGAGTAGTTTAGAACTCTGATATATTTAAATTGAAATAAAGAACTCAGTTAATCCTAAAAGGAGGGCATCATTGATTGCTCAAAGAATCTGTAATACATTTATATATTATATATTTATATATGAAAGTCAATTGAGTATTATAATACCTATATAAAGAGTACTTATCCCAAGTTTAAAGAGTCTAGCCGATAGACTAGAACGCACGCATTAGCACCTTACGTAAGAGTTTATTTAAGAATACTAAGCCAAAGTGAAGGACTTTCAGTTACTTCCGTTGCCCTGCTCATTGCGGCCTGCTAAATAGCTCGAATGGTATGCATTTTAACAATTTACCAAAATTCCTGCACGCATATGAATATATTTATATATGCCAGTATATGAGGAATTACAAGACACACACACACACGCACGCGCATACATAGTTTAGAGTAATGCTCAAGTAATTCCTCATTTCGGAGTTATGAATGGCTCTTGTAATTAGTGCAAAGCGCACTACATGATCCTTATCGCGGCCAACAATAAAACTCTATTTGAAGCTGAATAGTGTGTGCTGGAGGGAGACTCCTCCCCCCGTTAGGGGCGGGGATTGTTGTTTATTTTAATTACGAATACATTTTTAAATGCTAACATGGCATACGACGAAATGGAAATGAGAAATGTTTGCACGCACATGTCATGTCAACTACAAACGCATAAAATTTATGCGGAACACGCAAATCCAACAAAGAAATCAACACGAGCCGGGCCAAAAAAAGAAATAACTGAAACGGGCTGCCCAAAAATTATGAAAAAACAACAGCAGAAACCAAAATACAAATAATAATAGAACCCCCAAAGACGAGGAACACGAGTTAAATCGAGATCTATTTGAAAATGGCTGGGCCCCTCTCTCTATATATATAGCTTGAGTGTCTGGAGTCTTGGGCAACGCTGATAGCCGAGTGCAAGTGATTGCCAGTTATTATTAGCAGGACGGGGGCGCCAATCTGTGCCCCCAAATCAAAGTTCCCGAAAAGCCCAGCGCTCGACTTGAATGAAAGGTGCAATTTTTATGATTTATCGCCGTTATTATTATGAAAGCCGCAAGAGGTGGAAACGAAAGCAAGCCGAGCCAAAAGAATTTCACAGCGCTAAATTATTCAAAAACGGAATAGGAACGTGGGTCGCCGTCGCCGTCGCCGTCGTCGTCATCATAAGGTAGCCCTCTGTAATTTTCTAACCTAATGCCATCTCGCTCCAGCTGGCCTATGCTCTGTCCCGCTCTGGCAACGCGCTTGCGGCGTAGTCGTCGTCGTTGCTCTGGCAGCAGACCCTGTCGTAGGGTCTTCAGTCAGCAGAAACAAAGGAAATTAAAGCGGCTGCAGACCAAATGGAAGTGGAACTGGAAGTGGAAGATGGCGCGTCAAACATTAACATATGCAGCAGTTCACACGATATATTCACCCACACACACACACACACACACTCACTCACACTGGCGCACTGACAGGTGCCAAGGCATTGAGCAGTGAATGGCAGCACGAGAGGGCGCTTGGAGCACTTGCCCACTTACCGCTGCTCGCAGTCGCCTTTAATCAATAAGCGTTTACGCCAAGTAACTGTAATTGCTGTGCGGCTATCGCCAATCTATCGATAATTTAGCCACAATTTGCGCCTCGCTGTTATCGCCGCACCCCACAAAGCCCCCCACATGACGCAGTCGCCGCGATAAGCCAATTTAGCTGCTTGGCCTGTGATCAGCGCTGACCAGTATGAGTCCACGCAGTGCCCCGCTCTCTTGCTGTGCCCCAGTTGCGCTGCGCACAGCTGCAGCAGCCGCTGCACCACCGCCCCGACAGCGACAGGCAACGGCAACTGCGAACTGCAACGCCGGTGGTGCTGCCAAACGAAAAAACAACTCGAAACGCGTTCACAATGGACTCTTAATGCGAATGGTTAATAAAATATATTTAAAATCTAATTTTTTATATATATAAAAAATTATTTAAAAATTTCTAGTATTTATATAAATGCAGAAGATGCAATATACGGACTGGGGTTAAGAGAAAAATAATCATTATGTATGGAAAGCTTAGATAAAGCCACACAATTAGCAGGAATTGCTGGATCAAATAAAATATTATTCGAATTTATGTCATATATCATATATGAATATCATAATACTTCGTGTTGATACAAAACTTTACTGCCAATTTGATAGCTTGTGCCCCACTGTGCGCCATTAGATGGACGCATGACGCATGACGGAGACTGGCTAAAGCCTGAACCAGACACCAACACACACGCGAATAGAAGCACGCAGGGCATTTGACTGACGTGCACGGCGAATGAGTTAGAGAGCTCCACTGTGTGTGTGTGTGTGTGTGTGGATATGGTAATGTGTGCCTGCGTGTGCAAGTGTGAGTATCTAACTTGGAGCACTTCGGACAGGTTGAGACACACGCGTAAAAACTACACAAATTGACGGGGCAGTCGGCTCGGATGGATGGCAAAGCGGGGGCGCCAGAGAGTGGGAGCTGACGCTGGAGCGGGAGCGCGGAGCCAGAGACGCAGCTGTAGGCCACTAATCGCTTCAACTGCAGCCCAGGGCAGCCGGGCAGCCGGGCAGCCAGGCAGCCAGACGAGCCAGCGAGGTTTGACTGACCAACTGCACAGATCATAGACGGCAGATAGCAGGGCAAGCTGTGAGCAGGAGCAGGAGAGGCTGGAGCTGGGACATGTCCATCCGGCGGCTCGGACTGCCTGCCTGGCTGGCTGGCTGGCTGGCTGGCTGGCTGGCTGGCTGGCTGACTGGCTAGCCACGTTCGGCCAATTCCAGGCAATTCTGCAGTCAAAGCGTTCGTATTTTGATTGATTTTAAATGATTATGGTTGACATTGATTTATGTGCGCCTCATGCATATATTGGGCCACAAGATGGCGATGGCGCGAGCTCCAGAGACGGAGCGCCGAGGCGACGCGGCAGGAACAGTTGTTGTTGGCGACTCTCAGCGCATGTGAAAGGTGGCCGAGGCCGGCTCAACTGATTCGCACGCACTGGACGGGATTCTGATTTGGCTTAGAGCGGCCTTAGAACGGCTCTCCTGCAGCTCGAGAAACTATTCAAAGCACGTTCCTGACCTAATATAAGTAAAAACGCCCACCAAATTACCACAAGCTGCGAACTTTTTTCCTTCATCTCTGTGCCTTGATTATGGGTTTCAGCTGGCCCATGAGTGTGTGAGTGTGTGTGTGCTTTGGCCATCTTGCAGACGGTCAGCTTTCTTCCTTTTCATATTATTTTCTTATTTCTTGGTTTATTTTGAGCATTTTTGGCAATCGTTTTGGGCCTGTGCCACGCCATCGTTTCAGTTCGCCTTTCGGATTTGATTTTAATGAATCGATTTGAACTGTCCGCTCATAAGTTCCGGGAAGCGGCCAAATTGGATTACCATGTTAGCTCCGGCACAAGGAATTGGCTCCGGGAACATGCAATCCATTGACGATTGGAATATTCGCATAGGGCGAGAGCAACTTCAGAGTGGAAGGAATATAACATAAAATAATAATCAAGCTACTGTCCCTGCCAAGCCCAGACAACCCGACCCCAATCGACTGACCAAATATGAAAGCCAGAATTGCGAGCCTTGGACAATTGAGTCGGCGAATTGCGTCATTTGTTGTCAGAGTCGTGTCACAATCAAATCAAATCGCAGCGCGCTCAATCGTATCGAAGTGCCGCGAAAAACTGTAACAACTTCATTCGCAAGGAGAGCGGCGGATAAATTTGACTCGAAGGTGCGTGGCTTACAAGAAAATGTCATAAACGGCGTACTGAACCGGTCGGCCGGCTAACAATGAGCAAAAACTGCTAAAAAAAAAACAAAAGACGAGCAAAAAGCCGACAAGAAACGCAACAGGTTACCAAACAATCATCCCAAGACCCAGGCCAAAGAAGTAGCCAGAGCCAGAGACCGATTCGCGCCGGGTGGGTGCAGAGGCAGCAGCTAGTAGAGCCAGTGGTATATATATCATAAATACGCATAACTCGTGCGCAAAAACGTCAGACGAATAAGGCAAAAAATGCCACGCAACAATGCGCGGGCCGCAGCCAAAAGCCAAGAGCCAAAGCTGCATTAAATTCATTAGCCGGGCCCGGGTCCAAGTCGGAGTCAGAGAGGTGTTCCACTGTCCACAGCGAGTACTCGACTCGCACTCGCACTCGCACTCACACTCTTTGTAACGAATGAGCGACACACGCTTGCACGACAATGATGTCTGGCGCACGAGCAGGCATCAAGTGGAGGCTGCTTGGCCAGGGGCAGTGGCGTGGGGTTCAGTTAGGGGCAACAACAATGGGTAACTGGGGAGCAATTGCGCGGCGGCGGCGGCATGGAATTTGGATCAGCGATTGAGTTATAACAAGGCGCAGGCGAGGCTGTCCAATCCGCAGACGGGGACCTGGGACACGGGACATGGCACATTGTTGTAAGCGCCCTCAGATCAGATCACAGCCGCTGCACCAATTCCAATGCCAATACCAATTCCGAATAGCAATTCCACCTGATGAAGATGTCGAGATCAATGATCGCGGCGAGTTCATAAATTTGTTTTATGAAGTGCGAGCGACATTTGTAACGAATGCGATCTGGCCCGATTACAGGGGCACGTTTTCGTTTTGTATTCGCATTTGTATTCATTGTGTTCAGATCAGCCTTACGATGCCGATGAGCGACATAACTGAGTGCGCGCTGATCGCGTAATGAATAAGAGGAAGCACTCATTGGGTATATGAATATGAGCTGTTGTAAATATATATATTTATGAATAATGATTGAAGTCGTATTTTAAATATATATAACTGATAAATCATATACTTACTTGTATCCCTCTATGGCTTAACCACTTCATGCATTTGATTTCCCTTAGCCTCTGCTGCATCCATTCTCCATATACAACGTGCATCAGGCGGATGGCAACTTTGTCAGCAACAGATTTTCAATTGCTGCGAACAATTTATTAGCGATGAAAAAGCGACGAAGAAATGGCGGAAAAACATTGCAAATAAACTGAAAAGTTAGCAAAAATGTTGCCATTAACTTTTCGCCAGAAATCGAAACTGTTTCCAAACATTTCTCTGCACTTTGCTATTGTTTGCTCGCATTTTATTTTATTTGGCTTTTTTCTGTTTTGGCCAGACGGCGACGCTGTGCTCGTTCCACATGCTGAACCAAGTTTTGGCCCTGCGTTCAGCTGGGCTGCTGGGTCGTCGGGCTGCTGGCAACGGAAACATCCCACGCTGTTGGCGTCGCATCGCCCTCGGAGTGAAAATAATCGAATTACTTTCAACAGAATAATTTCTAATTGAAAAATATTGTAACTCATGTATGGGCGAGGACCGAGCGGCCAAAAAGGACGCGCTCTAGACAAATCCTAAGCACCAGCCGCTCCCCAGCCCAGCAGTTGCTTCGCAGACTTTCGGGTTCTTGGACTCCATTTAGGGGGGGCAGCGGCATTTGTATGCCAGTGACATTGTTGTCATCCAGCTAAATGTCTGGACTGGACTCCAGCGCGGCCTGCTCCGTGCTGCTTTTGGGCATTTCATTTCAAATTATGCCTCTGCTTAAGTACAACGCGCAATCACTGTGCACAGCACTAATAGGGGCCCTCGCAGTAGCGAGATAAGCAAATGTAATTCAATTTTGTCGGGTCACGTGTTCGTGTGACGAATTTTTAAGTGCATTTCACTTGTTTCTACATGAATTTCTCCCAAGGGAGTTCAGATTTGTTCAAGCTGCTCTAACACAAACCTTCTCTCTCTCTCTCTCTCTCTTTCTAGGTACGATAAAAACATTTTGCAAATGCGAAAAACTATATTAATTGCAATCAGTGTAAGTGACAGCTAAATTATTTATTTTATTGGCAAAATTATTGAGATATTTATTAAATTATTGTATTATATTTTGTATATATTTTTTATGTATTTTTATATGATAAGGCACAGTATTATCTCCTCTTTTATTGTCGTAAATCAGTTATCTACTCGACAGGTCTTTTAATTGGAGTTTCTTAGCCAACTCCACTAGCTATCTGCTGGCCTCTGGAGCCTCAAGAATAACCCATTAGTTTGCCTATACAAATATGTGTGTTTAACTCATCCCAATTTCTCTCAGGCGTAACCAATTAAACTTTCGTAATACAAACGGAAAAAATGCTCAAAACCCAACCCAAAATAGGCCTACAAATTATTCATGAATAATTTTCGAAAATTTAGGTATTCGCGCGCTTCCCTGCCCGCCCCTGGCTGTCGCGTCTCAACACATTTCGCTGCGAAAGGAGAAACACAATAGAATTACCTACAAAATGGAAAAACTTTAATACACCGTCGCATTTCCATTTCCATTTCCATTTCGATTTTCACTGCGTGCGCTTTCGACTTGAGTGCGTTGCGAGGCAACAATTAACATTTTCCATTTTCCGGTTGCCAGCTTTTTTGTTGCAGAGCTCCCTTTTGTCAGCGTGGTTGTTATTACTCGCCCCCGCTCTCTCGCTCTCTCCCTCTCTCTCTCTCTTCTCTGTGTCTCTCTCCGTGTTGGCACCTTTGTCTGCTGCCAGACAGCGCACGCAGGATATTTATGAATATTAATCAAAGTGCATGTCGCGGAAATGAAGCCAAAGTTTGGCCCATTTGCATTTGCAGGCCGGAGCAGCACCCGCAACAGCCACCCCCATCCAAGAGCCCCCTACGCAGAGCAACTGCGCTGTCGCGGCGGCCGCCATTTTGTAGTTCGCTCGAGCAGCCCATTTTGAAAGCAATCAATCCCAACGCCCTGACCATACCCCGCCTGCACACACGCCATTCCAAAAATCCCACTCTCTCCCTCCCTCCCTCTCTCTCTCTCTCTCTCTCTCTCTTTCTTTCGCTGGGAGTGACAGTTCGTCAGTTGGTTTGCCTAGCTCCAGGCTTGATTTTAGACACTCTGTCGCTCTCGTCAAGCCGCCATAATGACAGCAGCAGCAGCGGCGGCAGCAGTTCGTCATCTGTCATGTCCGGGGTAGTTTTCTACTTTTTTTTCGACACACGCAACGCAAGTGTCCAAATATCTACCAAAGACAACTCAAAGCAGCTCTGCGCCTGCAAATGTATCTGTATCTGTAAATGTATCTGTATCTGCGTCAGCATCTGCATTTGTAGATGTGGATCTAGCCGTAGCCGTAGCTGTTCGGCGTGTGTAGTTTTTTGGCTGCTGTTCTTTCACCCTCGTTGCACGAAAAAACCGGAACACGTTTCTAAAATTGAAATTCTTTTTCCAAGCCAACAACTAGTAGCAGCTACAACAACAACTTGCAACGGCAACGTGTAAGTGTAATCATGCCATGTACAGTTTTTGTTTCCGTTCGCTGTGTTCGCTTAGATTGGAACATGTGCGTTGCCAACACCAGGCCCAGGACACGGCCTGTCGCATGTCCTTGCATCGACAGCAGCCCCGTTGCCCGGAGCCTAGCTGCGTGTCCCTTTTCGTGTGTCGAAATTGATATTCGTTGCAAGGAAAACATTTCAATTCTCACTTGATGTTCGGCCTGTTCCACTCCTTGGTTCCTTGGCTATCGGGGGCGTGTAGCTCGTACCTAGCCGAGCTCATTTTGTCGGACAGTTCTATTGAAGGAGCTCAGTGAAAAATGAGCCACTCACATGACGACAGGTGTGATTTATAATACTCGATAATTATAGCATTATAGCAACTGCTGGAAAAATAAGAAGGAAAATGAATAAGACATAGATCTTTTCCACTGGGCACTTGACTCGATCTAGCTAGGCTTTAGCTGCGAGTCAAGCTCAGATATAGGACTAGACTAACCGATCCTGACTATAGCTATGGCTTGTGCTGCCCCTAGGTATAACTGAATAACAGCAGATCCCTAGGCTAGGGCTCACCACTCATCATCCCAATGGGCCTGTTACGATTCAGCGGGATTCCTGTTGAAAGCCATCATTCATCTCCCACTCGAATGCAGTTCGATGTTTTTGCTCCACAACAATTCTATTAGCGTTAATTAATATTCAGTCACTCGCTGGCGACGCGGCCACCGCAACAACAATTGGATGAGTGAACCACAAAACGGCAACCACGTTGCAGGACTCGAACACATGACAGGCCCATAGCCACTGGCAATACACACACCCACAGCAACTGGGGAGCAGCAGCCGCCCGCCCAGCTGCCATCGGGGGTAAGCCTGATGCCATGTATGTGGCGCGCTCTGTGCCTGCTGCGGGCTCAGCCTGCTCGATGCCTGCTGCCTGCTGCTTTGGCCGTTGCCTGTTGTCGTTGCTGGTGATGATTACAATGATGGCCGTTGGTTTCCTTTTGCCTTTGCTTATTTTCGGCTGTTGTTGTGAGCTTTTGTTTTGCTGCCGCCGCTGGGTTGACTTTGGATCTGGCTGTGGATGTGGATGCGGCTTTGCCTGACTGCTGCCAGGCGAGGCCTTTTCGCTTTTTGGTTGATAATTTTTTGTTGTTTCGCTTTTTGTTTTGTTTTTGCTTGTTTTTTTTAGGTTTCACTTGGGCTTTTGTTTCGTCATGTGTGCATTTCATTTCATTTGATTTCCTATGGCGGCGGCAGCGACGGTGGCAGTGGCAGTGGCAGCGACGGCGACGGCGACGGCGACGCTGTGCGCCCATGTTTGTTCTTTTGACAGGCAGTCAACCCGTCGTCATTTCATTTGTTCAGCAGCGCGCACTCAGCCATGTTCGCCCTGCTAGCCACCACCCGTTAGTCGAGCTTCGCAGCCAGAGGCTGAGAGGCTGAGAGGCTGAGCGGCAGAGGCAGCGGCAGAGGCAGAGGCAGAGCAAAACGCCGTTTCCTTTCCCTTTTCAGTTTCATTTCCCGTGTGCCTGCCGCCGCAGCCAGCCTGTCAGTCTAACCAACAGTGCGAGCGAGGGGTTGAGTGAGAGAGGGATGGCAGGGTGGGAGGGCGCAGAGCTGAGTGCGGCGTCCGCTGGCCCGCTGTCCGGCCATTTTGATTTATGTGCGTTTCATTTCGTCGTTCAATACTCATATGCGGAATGTGGAATGTGTTGCGGATATGGGAGTTTTGGAATATCTTTCGCCCTTGCAGCCAAGTGCGAGTGCGTCCATTAGCCGTGCATGGGAGGTTCTAATTTCGAGTCTAGTGGCCGCTGCCAGGACATGCGCCACGTTACGATTTCTGATTTTCGTCTTTGTCAGCTTTGTGCTCGGACAGCGCACATCGGATGGCGGATGGCGGATGGAGGACAGCGGACAGCGGACACTCGAGGGCGGTTGCATTGGCCTCGTTTCGGGGTTTTCGGGTGCGTAAGTTGAAATTTCAATTCAAACGGATTTGCCGGGAATTGTTTCTGATGCGTTCCTCTATGCTGGCCATTGTCTAGCTCGTGATTTTCAGCTCTGGGGCGGGCAGACCGCTGCCGATGACGCCCCGCGTCAATGTCACTTACTCGAAGCAGGAGCAGGCGCGGCCAGCTGGCGGGGTGGCTGGGCGACATGGGTGCATTGGACGTGAATGCAATCAAGAGAATTGCCTCGCCTAATGGATGTTAAATGTGCTCGAAACAGATGCCCAAATAAATTAAATTAACAGTGGCCGCAGCACATTAAAAGGGAAAGCACAAAGTTGCTAACAACTTCTTTTATTGGCAGTGGCCTAAGCGATGCCAAAGTCAGGGCAAGGCTCAAGGTTTATAGCGAATATATATGTGTTATGGAACCCAATATATACTTTTACTATATACTAATAAATAAATAAATTAATTAATTAACTAATTTATTAATAAATAAATCAATAAATAAATAAATTAATTAATTAATTAATTAATAAATAAATAAATAAATAAATAAATAAATAAATGAATAAATAAATAATTATAAACTATCAACAAAATTCTGGATATATTTCTCTCTATTCAGTTCTTTGTTTCACGCATTATCGGAACTAGAAAAGTTTTAATTATGCTGGTGCCATTCAAGAGCTCATAATCACAACCAAATTTATTTGAAAAAATATTTAAAAATAATTTAGCTTTTATCATTATTAATCACATATTTCGCGAATAAGAATTCTGGATTTCGGCACAATATAATTATATTTAATTCGATTTGAACTTCTAAATTTATATTTCTTTTAATGTTTCTCAAATCTTCTAAATTTCGTTTATAGAAGTATGCTTATCGCTTAGTTCTCTGCAGCTGCTGTTGGCCGTAGGCTAGTATTTGGAAGCGGGCCTCTAATCAATTTTAGATTCCACAGCTCCAGCAACAGCAACTGCTACAACAACAACTGTTGCTCCTGCGGCGTTGCAAATGCATTAAATAAAGTTATCAACGTCTGGGCTGCTGCTCCCTTCCTTTTTTAGGTTTCATTATTTTGTGTAGTCAAATAAAAAGCAAGAATTTTAAATTTATGGCTTCACGCAATTAGCGCTTAAATGTATGCAAAGGGATATTGAAATCAGAAATGTTCGAAAGCAACAACAACCAGAGCCAGAGCAACTGGGTAAAGTCGCCCCAGGACCTGAGGCAGAGGCAGGACCTTAGCATAATGAAGCCATTCACGTGGCCTGCTCGCAGTCGCCGTCGCCGCTGACGTCGTTGACCAACCGAGCAACAGCAGCAGCAGCAGCAGCCACAACAACAACAACAATGCCAACGACACTCTCGATGACTTCCACGTTTCCACGCTTTTCACTTTCAATTGTAGCTCAACTTTTTACTATTTCATGAGGCGCTATCTCGCTCTCTCTGGCTCTCTCCATCTCTCTCGCGCGCTCTTAACAATTGCGCCGCCAAAAGCAATAAATCTTTTTGTACAAAATAAAAAAATACAACAAAAATTTCGTGTTTGTTGCGTGCGCTTTTGGCGACGTCAGCGGCGCAGTCGACGCAGACGATGGAGACAGCGACGGCGACTGCGACGGCGACGGCGACGGCATATTTGTATTTCATATGCATGGCGGTAATTTCTGTGATTATGTTGCCGTTGTTGTTGTTGCTGCTCACAACTGAATTTCAAGTTCAGCCAGTTTCCCACCAAATAAGTTGAAAGGGTTTTCGGCTAAACAAACAACGCAGAATCGTGTCGCCTCTGCAGCCCAACCCCCTGCGAGTGGCACAAAAGCTGAATATATTGTAGAATATTATTATATATTCATGACAGCAATTATCGGCACCAAATCAAAAGGCGCCACGCATCGTGCCTTGCCACAATTTTGCATTTTCTATTATTTATATACGAGTTCCAATCTCATATCCATTACCACTTCCAATACGAATTCAATTTCGAATTTGAGTTTTGTCAGCGCTTATCGACTGCTTTCCCAATCAGCTGGCTACGATTTGTATTTATTAGCTTTTAATTTGTCCCAATGTGCAGTTAATTTATTCAGTTTTCTATATTTATTTTTGTACATTCATTCTCATTCACTGTCAAATACTCTAGCTGCAATTATTTCGTTATTTCTTCATTTGCGCTTCGGCAACATGAAGCCAACAAGTTTGCAGCTAGCACGCAACACGCTGGCAACATGTTGGCAGCACATTGGCAGCATGCCTACGACCAAATGTTGCAAACCTACTATGCGAGCCATGGCATATAAATCCACATTTAAGCTAGGCTTAGAGAAGCTGAAAATGTATGTATATTGTTAATCAGACAATTTATTGTTTGTTAAAAATAACTTTCACATGAAATAAATGTATTTATTTTACATAATAAATATTTTAAAATAAGTTTTTATAGTATTTAATATATTTTTGTGATACAATCACAGGAAATATATCAGTGTAATATTAATTTCAAAAAAATATATTTTGGGCATTTAAAATTTTTTTTAGAGCCATGAATTTCTCTATGGTATATTGAGGTAATTTATTAAGAGGAGTTTCCCTACTCCAAAGAATAAGTTATAATAATATATTACCTATTGCCTATTCGGATCTGTCTACTACTACTACTACTACTACTATACTCTCATCAAGAGCTGCATGCACTCTCAAAACTCTGCCCTCAATACTCTCGTGTATACATTTCCCTCTGCTCACTGCAAATTTGTTTCTACACACACGCCCAGCACTGTATGTTTGAGTTGCCGTTGCCCAAAAACAATGCCGCCATTTATCATATTGTGTTGCCGGCTCGCTCATTCGCCAGCTCGGCGTTGGCCGTTCGTGGGAACGGGGCAACATGCTTGGCGCGCAACATGTTGCTGAGCGTGTTGCTGTGTATCCGTAAGTTTGTTTGTGAATCCGAAAGATACATGTTTACGAGCATTTACGGTTAGTTGTGAATGAATGAACGTGCCAAATAGACGTGTTGCCGCCGCCGCTCGGGTACTCGTTCTCGCGAACTTCATTCCAAACTGACGTAAAAATTCGCTCGCATCGAGCATCAATAATTACGTATTTGTTTTTGTGCATTTAAAGGAAGTTCTTCGAATTGCCTTTCGTATTTTAACTCCCGACTCCTCTGACGTTTGTTGACAAATAAAATTTGTGACCGCTTTTTTGGCGCAAAATGAGAGAAGGCAACGCGTGGAGCCGCATGAAACATAAGTTTACGTGAAAATGACATGGAAAATACGTAGAAAATCGTATGTGGACTGACCAATCAGCCGCCAAAAATCCAAATTGAAATCAAATTCAATTAAATTGTTTTTTGTTTTACAATTTTGCAATAACAATTGCACCCGACTGCCTTATCAGCAGCAACAGCAACTGAACTCTCGTGTCTGCGGGGGCTGAGATGTCATCGGCAGTGGGACATCGACATCAACTTCATCATCATCAGCAGCAGCAGCATCGACTCCAAATCTCTGCCAATTTTTGGCGCTGGCTCAGCAAAGAACGCCGAACCCAAGCCCGAACCTGAGCCTGAGCCCTGTACGTAGCTGATAAGGAACGTATGCTGATAAGCACGCAGACCCAGTGCCAGACGCAGTATTCGACGACACTTCGAATTGATTTTGACCGTGCATAATATACCAAATATTTGTTGTTTATGGGTAGAAAACGCAAGTCGACCCGTCAACATCGAAATTATTTGCGTTTGCGTCTTCTCGTCCTTTCGTTTATCGTTCTGATTGCCATCGTTGTGGCGCGAGTTTTGTTCATTTTGCTTTTGTATCGTTTGCAAAATTTCAAGAAATTCAAAAAGTTCATCTCCGGATTCGACAGCAGAAACACAACAATAACAACTTCAAATAAAAAGCTCGAAAACTCAATAACAAAACATTCGCAACGTTTCATTTGGTGATTCTACATTGTATATATGTGTGTGCGTGTATATATAAATATATTTATATAGAAATTTAAATAAAAATCGTGCTTAGTTACATATATATGAATATATACAACAAAAATTCATAAACAACAAAAATTGTGATTCTGATTTTGTAAATATAACATTATATAAATTTAACGCAGCGGAATCATTTAAATTAAGTGTAAATCTAACAAAACGTCGACGTTTTTAAAAAGAAATTGTGATATTAAATATATATGCATATAGTAAAGTAGAGGTACGCGAGTTTGTATCGATTTGTATATATAAAAGATCGAATAGGCAGCAACAGAAATCATCAATATTTACGCACTAAAACTAAGCTGAGCAGAGTACACAACACAATATATATATACATATATATATATATATATATATATTAATATATATACACTTATATATTTTGGGCACCGATTTTTACACAATCAAGACAACAACCAACAACAAGAAGACAAAAATTATATCGTAAAAGACACGAAAACAATCACAAAAACTAAGGTAAATAAATCCTGACTGAGTCTATAAATAAACCAAATAAATTCAACTAAGCTAAGAACTTTAAACATTAAATTTAAATAAATATTAAATTATTTTCTAATTTTATTTGTATTCGAAAATCTCATTTTATATATTGCTTACTATAAAAAGAAATTTAAATTATTATTAATATAATATATATTTGCCTTGTTTTTGGGCAACTAAACGACATCAAATAAATTGTGCTTAAAATATTTAATTGTTGATTTAATTAATACTTAAATTCATTCAAGAGCTCGATCTATTATTAATATTATATTATATATTAATATTAATATATATATTACTCGTAATTTCTTCATATTCCTCAATGCAATTTTCCCATGACTCTTCTTCTTCTCTGGCTAAGCCACTTATATTGGAATTTAATTATCATAAACGCGTGTCGATAATTCAAAATAATCATCTACTGGCTGCCCAGAGTCCCCTGCATCTTGGCCCCTTTCGATCGAAAAGTTTTGACGCATAATTGATGTGGAAACGAGAAATGACAGCGAGACGGAGTGAAGTGAACCGGCTGATGATATTCATGGCTAGTTGCAATTTAATTAGATCATTAAAACAGTTCATAAATCTTTTCCAAGTTGCCAGCAGTTGCCAGACAGAGAGACCACAGGCCGACAGACGGGCGGACAGACGGACACGTTTTACAAAACAAATTAGTTGTAATCAGAAATCGCGAATCGCAAATCGCAAAACGCGAATCGCGAATCGCGAATAGTAAATTGCGGGTTAAACACTTGCCCGGTTCAATAATCAAACAAGTTGTTCTAGGTAAATGCCAGCGAATGACACAAATGAATAAAGTGTGTAAACTGAATGAATAGGCAATACATGCACATGCTGCAAGGGACAGAGACAGAGAGAGTGAAAGAGAGAGAGAGCGAGAGCGAGTCACTTTACAAGCATATGAAATAATTAGCGCATGTAGATGAAGCGCTTCCAAATGCTGAACAGATAAGAGCGCAGTCCGCAACTGTTCCATAAACCCCACCCGCATCACAGCCAATCGCACTTACAACTGCACACACACACTCACACACACCGTGTGCTCTGTGGCTGTTGTGAATGCCATAAATCATTTCTCGTTCATATTTTGTGCATATTTTTAAGTTTCTTTCTGCTGTTGCATCTATTGAGTGCCACTCTGTGTGTGTGTGTGAATTGTAATAATGATGTGCCACGACATGGCGTCAACTATTTATGCAACAATAACAATTACATTAAACGCCAACTACATAGCGAATAAACTTGGAAATTATACGAATTTATTTGTTTAACATTGCAAATTAATATTAAATGTTGCTTTAAAGATATTTTTCATAGTCAGACAGCTTGTCGACGATTATCTGAATAAACTGACATTTTTGTGTATAAAGCTCAATATTTGAATATTTTTTAATAGAGATATAACGGTAATATGTTATTTCCAATCAGATATTAGCTATTGGCCGCTTAAACTTTGCAGTTCTACTGAATATCTCTTTAATTAATAACTATATTTATGTATTATTATTATTATAATTTTCCTTGAATAATATATTTCATATATTCCACATTTTATATAATTCTTATTTAAAAATGAAATCATTTCGTCTCCATTTTTTTTGTATTTTTAAAACAATATTTGCACTTTCATTAAGCAAACAGACTGCCCACTGTCATGGACAGTGCGATATACATACATATGCGTATGTGTATATATTTCTGTTTATAGAGTAAATATAAAATTTCAGAATACAGAAGCTCGGCCAAGGCTGGACAACAGCAACAGCAACAACAGCTAGAGAAGAGAAACAAAACTGCCAACTGTTTGGCAAAACTAAACCAGGCTCACAACCTCCAGACGTGTGGTCGAAAGGGGGCTAGGGTAAGAGGCAGCCCTCTGCTCTGCAGCCCCTGGGCGCATGGACTAGTGGACAGGCGACCCAGTCAGGCAGCCTCTTTTGTTGCTGTCATAGTTCTTATTGTTGCTGCTGTTGTTGTTGTTGTTGCCGGTTGTTGTCTATCGGTTTCATAAGTTCTATGAATAAATTTCCATAAATGTGTTTATTTTTTGCCGCCACTGTTTGGCAGCAGTCGCAGCTGGCAGCACTGAGGTAGCACTCACGCACACACTCGTGAGTACTCATACTTGATACCCATAGACTCATATACCTGATAGCCAGACCCGATAGTCAGATACCCGTCGGATGCAGCGACGCGGCCCGTGCAAAATGCAATGCAGAAAACAATTTTCAATATAAGCATCAAGTGACTAAAATTGCTGCTGTTGCTGCAGTTGCTCTCGCTGCTGTTGTTGTTGCGCGTGTGTTGGAAGCGACAGTTTGACTGACATTTTTCTAGCATATCGTTTACATATATTCGTTAGATTTTCCAGCAAACGCCGGCAAGCAGCTTGCTGTGGCCCAAGCGGCTGTTGCTGTTGCTGTTGTCAATGTTGTTGTTGCTGCCGTTGCTTGTTGCTTGCGTTGTTCAACATGCTGTTATATTGAATAACAGACGCAACTCGGCCCAAGCTGCGCTCCCGAATTGGAGCCAGGCACAAGTGCAGTCTATCTGGCAGTCAAGTGCACTCCTAACTCACAGTGTTTGTGTGTGTGTGCGTGTGTGTGTCTGTGGGTGCTTGTGGGTGTCCTGACACCTCATGTGACTCCTGTCACTGGCAGTTTGTCGCACTGTGTCTGTGTCTTATTAAAAATTAATTTGCCATAGTCTGTAGTCCACAGACAGTGTGCCCAGCTGCATGCGCACTCACACACACTCACGCACATACGCCGTACATCACACTAATTGCTTTATAATGAAGCTGTCATTGTCACCTGTCGCCGATAATCTCTAACAAATATGCCGCATACACAACGACTGAGTGCATCTGCCTCTGAGGCTGGCAAAGTTTCGCTCATTGTTGCAATTGGCTAAGTTTAGTTCTCAAGCTGCGGCTCTCTCTCTCTCTCCCACTCTCTCTTTCTCTCTGTCTGTCTGTCTGTCTCCCACATTTGCATAAGGCAACGATCGCGCTGACAGATAACGCCAACATCCAAGTATCTATTAATATGCGAGCGATGCCGCTGCCGATGCCGATTCCGATTCCGATTTCGGTTCAATCCGATCCATTAATTTCAATTTCTTTAGAGCAGGCAATAGAAATGTCACAGCGCTTAATCAAAGCAGCTTGGGAAGATTTTGCCACACAGATTTCTGTGCGCCTTGGCCAACTAGTTCCCAGTGGGGCCAACGGATTGGCCAAGCCTCGAACTGTGTCACTTGGCGTTTCGATTTGCACAGCAAAGACAAAACAAAAACAAAAACTAAAAACTAAAATTGTGAACAACTTTTGCGGACTCATTAATTTGCAGCTGATTAACCCAAAGCTTTGTCAAACCCCAGGCGAGCTTTGCTTTTGTTTTTTTGTCTACAATCAGCATTAGCTCTCGCAAGATCTACAACTGAAGCAGACGTCTCAGTCTTATAAATTTGTGTCAGCCGAACACAAAACTAATTATCAAGTGAGTCGGACATAAGACTCAATAATATCATGCTGCTAAGATATATTTTTATGGCCATTTCGTCCTATTTCATACTCAATTTGTCTTGTACGAAATTAATCTTCACTGAGGTGAGATCATAAGATGTCGACAGACAAAAGAAAGTTATTGTTGCTGTTTCTTCTTAATGCATTTCTATTAATTTGCTCCCCTGTGATCAGAAATGATCAGCGATGGGAGCTTGGCATAAATCAGCTTCAATAAAATCTTGTATTCATTTATCTATTTTATTATTGATAGTCAAATAGTTGCAGTCTGACGTAAGCGACTGCATAATACTTGTCGAAAGTCCAAAGTCATCTTTAAAATATATAAATATAGTATATAACATAAGATATTTAACTAGATTACGATAGCTGTCAGACTTTCCACTCTCTCTCTCTCTCTCTCTCTCTCTCTCTCTCTTATATATATATATATATATATATATTTATTTTCATATTAAAGAAAATAAATATTTATATAGAATTTAAACTCTATCTCTCTCTCCCTCTCCCTCTCTACCTATGTCTGCAGCTAGAACTCCCTATATCGCTATTCCACTCACACTTTCATGCTCAGCTGTCGAAATGGAAAACCACTTGAATTATTAGTTGGCGAGTCTTTAGGACACTTTGTTAGCTGGAAGTCCAGCTGGTAGAGCGGAGCCTTTGCCGTGTGCCTGTTGCTGGCTGTGGTTCGGTTTTTGGGTCAGTAGCAACTGTCGCTGTTGTCGCTGTTGTCGCTGTTGGCGCTTTTCTTGTTGCTGTTGCATTTGTTGTTGCCGCTGGTGTTGCCATTACCATTAATGTGGTCGCTATTGTTGGCTGCGCATCTCAGAAGATGGCCAGGGCAAAGGAAAAGGGATTAGGTTTGGGGCAGCTGGAACAATGCAAAGGGCCAACAATAGCCAGGAAAGAAGCCACGTTAATGATGACACGCGCTGCGACCGCTGCTGCTGCTAGACCAGCAAGCGGCCTAAAGATCCCCATGCCAACAAATTAACATACAAGCACAAGGCGAACAGCAGCTCGCAGCTTGCAACTGGCAACCGGCAACTGGCAACTCGCAAACTGGCAACTGGCAGCAAGCCGCCAACGCAAAGGCAAGTGGCTCCACTAAATGTTGCTGCTGTTGTCGGTACAAATAAGGCGAGTGCACAATGCGAGTTGCTCGTGCACCTCGCCTCGACTTACCGGGGATTAACTCAATTGCACTCGAATGTCAACCGTTTGCCGACGGCAACAAGTTGCCAACTAGCAGCAAATAACTTAATTAGCCATGGGCGCTATTGTTGCAGTTGTTCCCGTTGTTGTTGCTGCCCGTTATTAATGGGTCATTAGCCAGCCGAGGATTAGAAGGCGCAGCAATTAGCAATCAACTATACGAACTACTATTTGTCATCATATTTCTGACCTGAACTTTATATAATTTATTGAGCATCATTTTCTACAGAATTCTTTGCTCTTTTATTTTGGCAGGGTGTGGCATAAGAAACATAATGAGATATATAATTTATTTGACTGAAAAATATTCCTTTAAATTAAATTAATTTTTTCCATTGAAGTTTATGGAAATATATTAATATATATTATAAAAATATATTAATTATTGCAATATAAATTTATTCCTACTTGATGCTGCTCTTCCACCCACTCTCTTGTATCGCAGCCCACTTTCAGTCGCCATTTTCTTTGGGGAGCCCCGTCGACTATCGTCATTGTTTCAGGGATTTTGGTTTAATTCGGAATCGGGTTTTTTAGTGTCGCATAATTGTCGTTTTCCTTTGAACTGCAGCGCCTGCAATTTGCTTATCGCCGGCGATCGCGATTGCCAATGGGGAGCTCGACTTGGAGCCGAGCTTGTGTACTTATTGTTGTTCCTGCTGCTGTTATTGTTATTGTTATTGTTTTTGCTGGCGCTGTCTTCTTCGCCATTGCCGTCGGTCTGCCGTGAGGCTCGAGTACATTTCAATTAATTAACATTCAGCTGCACATGCGCAGCGACGCTGGCGACGCTGGCGACGAGGCCTCAGACAGTGTCAGTGCCTGGGCCTGGGCCTGTGCTAGTGACTGTGACTCAAAGCGGATACCGAAAATTGCTGATTGCGCCAGATAAACTCATTTACAGCGGTTAAATGCCACCGGCGGCGCACATTGCCAACACTTTCGGGCGGTCCGCTTGTAAGACAGAGAGCGAGAGAGACAGAGAAGCAATGGAGACGTGGATGTCGTCTTGGATGAGGCGGCGTCTATTGCGCATTTCAAATGAAGCAGCGACCCAAGCGAACTCTCTGCCCGCAGTCCAAGTGCACTCGTAAATAGCAGTACGAATAGCAGTATTCATACTCATCGCATTCATTGTGGTTGCGGCCAACTGAAGCTTGTGATTGACAACAGCGAACCGATGATGCTTATCGCTGCACACGTTTCTTGCCTGCTGGCCCCCTCTCTCTCCCTGCGGCTGGTGGACTCCTTGATTTCCATTGGCCTCCATGTTGGATTCATGTTCGTGTCGTACTCTGCAAATTGTCATGTTGTTTGTTGTTCGGCGCGGGGCTAGCGGCAGATGCCTATCGTCACGTCACGTTACAAATTTATGCCAAGCGACATTAGAAAAATTATTGTAATTAGCCCGGTAAAGTACAAGCCAACGAGCCATGTTAGCCACACACATGCACAGTGCTGATAGAGCGGGCGGAGGGAGAGACGCAGACGCAGAGAAGTTCTGGCTGTGGGCAGGCGAGTTGGACGCAGTTGTTCGTGGCTGCCGCTTAATCCTCAGCACAAACAGCCAACGGCGCCAATATCCTGCTCTCTCTCTCACACACATGCATCCTCGTACATGTATATATATTTATATAGATACACGCATGCAGATGAGAACATATGCCAGCGGCAGATTATGAAAGGGCAACCCCATGCAAAGTGTAAAGTGTAAAATGTCTTAATGATAAACAAACAGAAAGTTTGTGGCGCCCATGCCTGGTTAGGACTCGAGCTGAGTGGGCGGAGGACGAGCTGGAGAAGGATTCGCCATTGATGGAGGGCGTTGGCAAAGCTTGCCACACATCGCTGAAATCTACCGAAATCTATGTGCGGCAACTGAGCGCCAAGTGCAAAGCGCAAAGCACAAAACTGTTTGAATGCCGTGCGACGCTTCGACTGTGTACACGTGGCGTATACGTAATATTTACTCGTTGCCCGCACAGTGGCGCAAATTGCAATGTGAAAACAATTTGATAAGTTGTGTTGAGGTAAAAGAAGTGCCCAACAGACATAGATCTTAAGTATAAAATAAAATAAATATATTTTAATGCAGTTCTGCTTATACTCTGATCAATTATGAATGTTTCTATTGAACTTAAAGTTATCAATATAATATAATGTAATAATAATATGTAATAATAATAATAATATAATTTATAATCCATAATAACAGTTTATAATCTTATACTAAATCTTCAAGAAAGCATTTAGTCTTGCTTTCCCTCTTTCCTTAAAGGTCTATCAGATATTCCTTAGTATATTCAGTTTCTTTAGTATCTCGTGTCTTTAGTATTTGCGTTCCACTGTGCCTTGTCATCGCTTGGTTGCTATTTGGAAATTTATTCACAATTCTTTATAGACGAGTGTTTTTTTTTTGTTTTACCTCTCGCCGTTGGTTACATTGAAATTGCATGTTGGCACGCAAAGGTTGTTATTATTGTTGTTGTTGTTGCTGTTGTAGCTGCTGTTGCCACTGTTGTTGGTGTAATGTCTTCTTATTATGCTGCGACACTGTTGCGGTTTTCCATACGCGAACCAACGGGCTAACCTGCTCTGGGCTGTGGGGTGGTGCAAGGTGGTGCGGCGACCGCTCGTTGGTTATTGGTAAATAAAACGTCTAAGCGCGCAAATTTTGTATAAAAATAAAATATGGTTTCACTATCAGTGGAAGGGATCGTGTATGCGGCTAATGCTAATAACATGCAATTTCCACCAGCAGCAACACGCATGCATGCCACACGGCTTTTCCAAATGGGAAGCAGGTGAAAAGTATTCCATTTGCATGAACACCAGCCAGGCAACCGCACCACCCCCACTCTCCCCTTGATCAGGCCATGCCCAGCAACCAGCCAAGCAACCAACTGGCGACGTCGCTGGCAACCCGCAGCGGCGCACCAGAGGCGAAGGTGTTGAAAATTAGTAACTGTCTGCGAGCCTCAATCCTCCGAGTGTGGTGGCCAAGCGGTGCCAGTTACCATCTAAGCAGCTGCTGCTGCGAAAGTTGATTGCTCGTAAAGCTCAAGTACAAATATTCAAATGGCGCCGAAAAAGGGAAACTCCACAAACGAATGTGGAACTAGTGTATCCAAGGAATGTGGGCATGAGGGCTGAGAAAGGGAATAGTTGACTATCAGAACTTAGAATACTATTATATTGTTATTAATGCTATGATAATTATAACACTATTAGCATTGCTATTAGTATTATTTTAACATATTATATTAATTGTAATTAATAATTTGACAGACATATTCTCTCATTGCCTGAGTTCTCTCTGCATTTCAATAAAATTCTATTAATAATTATTTAAGAATACTACTATATTATTATTAATACTATGATAATTATCATTGCTATTATGATCATTGCTGTTAGTCTTATTTTAACATATTATACTAATTATAATAATTTTACAGACATATACTCTGTAATTGCCTGAGTTCCCTCAGCTTATCTATAAAATTCTATTTATAAATATTTCATATATTTCTTAATCTTTGGCTTCATCGATCAATTTCTTATCGATTGCCATGATTTCCTACGATGTTCTACAATATTTTGCTCCGACTACGAAAAACCAATCTATAGTATGCCTGGAACAATTCATTTAAACATCATCTCCTGTCGCTGATCAGCTAAAGGAACTTGGGGCTGAAATAATTTCATTTCATTTGCGTGCCATGGAGAATATTTTTGTTAAGAGCTGGGAAAACGGGCAACTTTGTGTGACGACAACTTTACAATGTGAGCAAAACGAAACAGCAACAACTGCAGCAACAACAACAACAACAACTATGGACAGCGGCAGACGGAGGCGAACATGAATAAAATTTGCTTAAAAGTGGACACAACGAGCAAATAAACAAGAACGAGAGCAACAGCAAGAACGAGTATGTGAGCGAGAGAGCCAGACAGAGTGGGAGAGAGAGAGAGGGGGCTTGAGAGACGGAGCGCGAGATACATTTGAATTGGAGACATCGCTTGGACTTTGGGATGTTTGTAAATGCAGATGTGAATGTGGATGTGGATGCTTAATAAAATAATGCGACAGAAGGAACGACAATGACTATGATGATGATGATGATGATGATGGCGATGACGATGATGGTGATGGCGATGATGGCGATCGGGTGAGCTGTGTGTGTGCCTGGCTGTGAGTAAATTTGCTTGTGTGTGGCGCGAACTGAATTAATGGCTTAATTGAAAAATTTGTTCTCACCACAAGAGTTTGCTTTGTGTCGTCGTCTTTGCCGTGGACAAATTGAGCGACTATATGCAGAGTTGCCAGCCCAACCGAGCGATGGCAACTCTATTGAAAATTGAAATTAATGCAAGTGGCCAGCAATTTTGCCTTTGACACCTTCCTTCCTCTTTTTCTGAAGCATTTCTCTTAAATTAGCATTTTTTGCGCTGCCCAATGAATTATGGAAGGCAGCCACTTCAAAAGTGGAAATCACAGATAGAGAGAGAGAGAGAGAGGGGGGGGGGGGGGGAGGTGAGGAGTCCTGGACAGAAACGAGTTTGAAACCGTCTTTGCCAGACGACGTCAGCGATGTCTTCGTCTTCGCTCCACTGGGGCACTAATCAATTTCATATCAATTTGTAAATTTGCAATAATTACGATAATTAGCTGCGAGTATCTGACGATTCCGATGCTCCAAGCGCTGCCCAACAGACAGACAGGCAGGCAGGCAGGCAGCAGGCACAGAGTGAAGCTGGGACCTGTTTTGTATTCGCCTCCAAATGCATTCAAAGAATGCGTCGAGGTGATAATGAGATTTTCAATTCAATAAAACATCAACGGCAGCAGCTGCAGCAGCAGCCACGTCCATTCGCACTGGCCATTCGCACGTTGCCAATTTTGGGCTCGCGCATCGTCGCGAAATCTCTGCATGAATATTTCATTCAATTTACACTTGGCTCGAAACGTTTTTGCTGCCCTGCTCCGCGTGGCCAAAAGGAGCTGGCCAAGGATCTTCCAATAGCTAATTAAGTAATTTTTTCATTTTGCTCTGTATTTGTCTTGGCAACTGTTGTTGATTTTCTGTCTCCCTCTCCCTCTCTCTCCCCCTCTCTCTCTCTTTCTGCTTATGGCTGCTTAATCAACACCCTGTCCAGCTGCTGCGAAGTTGGAATTGGTTAGCGGGTCTGCAGTTGACTTTTTCTTAATTGCTTCTTACAGCTGATTAAGTGCCGCAGCCGTGGCAATTGAGCACTCGAATTGGGTGCAATCGAGCTTGAAATTGTGGCCAGAGTTTCCCGCATGCCTGCAACTGTTGCAAATGGCCGCATAAACAACTAGCCATAACAACATAAACTATGAGCAAATATATATGAAATATATTACCTAACAAACCCAAAGAAATCCAAACTGTGATAACTGATCTGTTGAAAGCTTGTAATATTTGGTATGGTTTAGAAGTTTCTGTAGCTAATATATCAGGCAATGATTGAGTTGATTATAAATAAGTTTATATACATATTATAAACCTAAAGTAAATTATTGAATTGAAAGAAGAGATCAACTCTTTTTAAATGGAAATATATTACTCCATTTAAATAGAGTTGAGCTCTTCTTTCAATTTAATAATTTTTAATATTTTATTTATATTTAATAATTATATTTAATAATAAAATAAAATATAATTAACATTTAACAAGAAACTCTGATTTAAGATAAAATAAAATTAATTTAAAATTCATAAAAAATAATAATAATAAATTCATATTCATTAACATTCCATCCTTTCTTTCATTACAGGTAAATCTTCAATGCCATTTCATTAGCCCAATGAGTTGAGGGCAACGTTAAATCAAAGATATGTAAGAAGAAATCAAATCTCTCTAAATATAGATTCGTGTAATTAAGCGAATGTGCATTTGGCGCCCTCCCGCTTCAATTTGAGTTTCGCTAGGAAAATGGAAAAACTTTAATAGACTAAGTTGCAGGCCGAGCACAGGAAAACCACCCCACACACACGCTCGCACACCCACACACACATAGGGGCTAACTTACCCCGTGGACGGGGTTGTTTTTCCGCTTTGCGCCATGCGCTGCTGCAAATGAAAATGAAAATGAAAATCCACCCGAGCTGTGCGTTGCTCTGCGATTACGATGTTTTAATGCCATTTTTAGTTTTTCATCCATATGGCCGGGCCGGCTGGCTGCCTGGCCAGCTGGATGAGCGTTACGGCTTATCGGGGCTGGTCAAGCCAGGCGAGGCGAGGCTAGGCCAGGCTAGGCCAGGGCAGGGTGTTGTCATTAGCTTCTTGGCACAGTCGCTTGTTGCGTTGGTTATGGTGCACTGCAGATTCCTCGTTACGGATTTATCGCAGCGCACACACACGACATTGACTACTCCCGTGGGCAAACAACTTAATCTGTGTATCTGTATCTAATGTGGGGACGGGCACAAGCCGATGGCCATGGCCAGCGAGCATAGTGTATCTACAAGTAGCTGCCGCCACTGCGCCAACAAAATTCGATAGCCAAATTGCAGCTGAAATGTTTTTATCGATTTAACAGCTGCGTTTCGCAGAGACGGGCGCCAGCGTTTAGAGTGTGATTGGGTTTGATTTCTGCTGAATTGGGCGAATGAATGCTTCGAGTGTTGATTGCCGCGAATAAGCACAATGCTTAAATATAGAAGTGAAGTAGGCAATTAACAACTGATTGATAGTTGAGAAGTTCGCCAAGGCATGAAGTTGACATTGAATACAGACTTGAAGGGGACTTGTCCTTTGAGAGGACTATCAAGGAGTAAGAAAGTGATTTAGTATACTTGATAGTTGACATAGATAGAATGGGAGTCCAAAAGTGAGCAGATCCTTTACAGAATTCAATTCTGAATAGAGTAGAAGTATATACTAGATATCTGAGATTTATATTATGACTATTTATGAGGGGCCTGAAAAATAGATCTCTTTGGTCTACAAATACCAATGAATCATGGAAGTACTTGAATATCTATACGATTTTTGCTTGATTACGACTTCTGCTCTACATAATCAAGCAAACATCTTATGGATATTCAATAAGTACTTCCATTATGCATTAGTATTTGAGATGATCTACTTTTCAGTGCCCGCATAAATAAATTATATTTTTCAAAGTTCCCACAAAGGTAAATCCAGCTGCATTAGGTTGCAAATTTAATTAAATTAAACTAAATTGTGAGTGCATTTAGTGTAAATACTCTTGCCCACGGCCATTTGTAATAATTAAACTAAATGCCCTGCTGCCCGGGGCAGAGCCAACAGTCGGGCGGGGGCAGGCGAGGGGCGGAGGCAGCGAACGTTTCAGTTATTTTTTTAATTAGCAGGCAACGCCAATGCCAACCGCTGCCAGCCGTCGCCTATGGCATCAAGCAGCCGACGTCGACTGCGGTGTTGCAACACGTGCACACAAAAGCTGAACTGAGGCGTGGCCACGCCCCAGGCCCCAGCCCAAAAGCAAGGCTCAGCCCACAGGCCCGTTGGTTAAGTCCCCAATGGGACCTCCACGTTTCATTTTCGTTTTCGGTTTCGGTTGCTGTTTTGTGGCTCTGTGAATTAACCGCGCGCAGCAACAGCGAAAACTACTTTGGCAAGGTGTCAGCTGCGCATTAGGCACAGGCCGCCCCCGCCCTCGGCCGCATCTGGCTACTGCCCGATTCCCGACGAGGCCTGCTAATGGGCGTGCTTGTGGCCCAGGGCGGTGTCGCTGGCAGCTCGTCATGTTGCCAGCTAATTTCATGAAAGTTGACATAGAAGCACATGTGAAATCAGGCAGAGGAGCTGGCGCTGGAGCTGGAGCTAGGCGCTGGCAGCTCGAGTGTGGAGAGGGGCTGTCCCGCAACAATGCCCAATGGAATTGTTTCATTTGTTGTTGTGCTGCCTGCGCTGTGCGCCGGCTTTGACTAAATTAACATTGACGTGTGCGTTGCTGTTGTTGCTCCAGTTGTTGTTGCCACATGTGCTCGTTGCTACGTTTCTGCATTTATATATATTTTTTGTTATTTTGCGGGCAACCAAATGAAATATTCACACATTTTCCATTTTATATTTTGACTTGTAGTTGTCGCTCCATGTTATATTTTTTGTATCCAGCCCCGTGTTGAAGTTTTTGCCCTATATGAACATAGCATTTGATGTGTGTGTGAGTGTGTGTGAGTGAGTGTGTTAGTGAGTGTGTGCTTTTTGCGGGCAGCACATAATTATCATATCATAGCGCAGAGCTTGGGCTTAGTGGTGAGCGAAACACGTCTCGGGAGTGCAATGAGCGCGTCCTTTGAAAGGGATTCAGGGGCCAAACACATTAGCATAGCTCGAAGCGAGTGGGGAAGGACGAGCCAGGCAGGCAGGTCGCTCGCTTGCCTTGCCCTGACTTTATGGCAATCAACCACAAGTTACTACTGTGAGTTAATAGAGTTTTAAGAGAGCTCTTTTTAATATATAAATATAAACAAATATATCGTTTATGTACGATACATGCTCACAAAATATATTCCCAGTTAATTTCTATATCTATCAAGGCTTATTGGCTTCAATGAAGATTTCCTTTGGTTTAAAATTCAATTGGCGCCTAACCAATTTAGAGTCTATCTTTTATTTTTGGGTCAGCGCAAATGAAATCAATTAACAGCCATCTTGCGCCAGCTCGCAGATACAAAGATACAAATAGATATAGATACAATTATGAGTTGCTCAGCTCGATCGCTGTGTTTTTCACACAATTCACTCAGGCAAACACTTCGAGCAGCTAAAGACACAGATACAGATGCAGATGCAGAGTCACTTACAGATACAGATGCACTTGTGTGAGGTTCTCTTATTGCAGCTGATTTCTCAGTCAAGTTCAGTTTGCAATTTGTTTTTGGCGCGTATTTGATTTGCATTGTTGGTGTTGCTGGTGCTGCTCTCGAGGCATTTCACGCCGCGCTGCATTTTCTTTTTGTCGTTGTCAGGCGGCGGCGCCGACGCCGACGCGGGCGCGCCCGAGACGGAGCCAACGAGCCATTGCCAGACGGAAAGACGAGCTGACAGCCGGAAAGATGAACGTTTCGGGCGAGGGGCTGGCAGCGAGGAGCAGCGGTGCGCGGGGCTGACAAAAGCCAAGTCAACTCAAGTCGTGTCACGGCAACAGCCAAGGCAGCCAGCGGTGGGCGGGTGGGCGGAGGGCGGGGTGCCTGCTTCTGGGGCGGTCGCGTTTTCCATTTCGTTGAAGTGGAAAATATTTTGTAAATATTTTCGTGTGCGTGTGTCTGTTCGCTTTCCTCGCTTGTTTTCTTTGATTTTGTTTCGTTTTGTGCGGCTGCCTCCGCAGTTGTTATTTTTGTAAAGCTGCGAGTTTATTTTTTGTGTGGCAGCCCCCACCCGCCGCCCCGCGAGACCGCGCCCGCGCGCCCGCCGCTTGTTGTGTTTTGTATTTTTACAAATATTTTGTGTAATCTTTAAAGCAGACAATGATGACAGCGACGACGATGGCGGCATTTTGTGTCACATCCTGAAAAGTGTTCTCTCATTTTGCTGCTGCCAAAGTATTTAAGCACGTGCGCACAGTGGGGCCAAGACAGCCGTCTGTGCGTGCGAGTGTGTGTTTGTCTGCGTTGATGTGGCCCTGGGGCGGCCACATCCCTTTCACCAAACGTATCTAAGTATCTGAGCTGCTGTGTATCTGTATCTTATGCTGGACTCACAATGGACTCATATTTCGCGACAGGGCTGTTAGTCAGCAATTCAGTTTGGCCCCGGGCCCCGAAGTCAGTGAGCCTGTCATGACATTCACTGGCTCTGGGCGACTCTTTTGCGTTTTTGTTTTAGCATCTCTCTCTCTCCCTCTCTCTCTCACGAAACAGTGTGGAAGACAAAAAGAAAAAATTGTATATAGAACAAAAGTTTTGCTCATGGCCTGTCGCTGTCAGAGAAGTGTCAGGCGGCAAGTTGAATAGGACAGGGCTAGAGACAGGGCGACAGCATCAGGGCAGGCAGGCAGGCATTCAGCCAGTCGACATGCGCTGGGAAATGGAAATGGAAATGCAATAGTCGGCTTTGGGGCGATGGAGGAGGAAATCTCAACGATTTGAATAAGTAAATAAGCATCTATATGGATCAGACAGTGGAGAGCACATGGCTGCAGTTGACGGTGACATTGTTAATAGGGCTAAAGACGAGCGCGAATAGCGCTGAGTAGTCAAATACCCTGTAAAAAGGCAAAAGGACTTTCTTGGGATAACAATTCAAAATAATAGATCAATTGGACAAGGGAGATATATCTGTAGGCATTGCGATGGATGCTGGATGGATGGATTGGCAGACAGATTAGATTAGATCAACAAATAGCTATGGTTAGATAGATCAATTGGTGGACTAAGAGCGAGAGACAGACGTAGGCAAATTTATATTCCTATAGATAGTGGCTCAGCTTTAGAGCTCAATAACTCAAACTTTGAGCTGCCGGCCAGAGTCTTCCACAGAGTGTGATTCCCACACACACAGACTAATTAGTCAATAAGACGAGCTGCAGTGACACACAGATTGTTCGATAGGAAATTAATTGCAGCTTGTTTTCAATTAAATTAAATAATGTGACAATTACGTGTGGCTTTTATGACAACTCCTGGCCGCAGTCGCACTCGGCGCTCCGATAATCGCAGCCACTAACTGACAATTAGGCAAAGACTCGTTTTTTAAATGTAACTGGAATGTGTCAAATGAACGTGGCCGTTCGCTTGTGCCCTACAGACACTCGCCGTCACGTAGCCAAGGTTAATTGCTCTATTTCGGGCCTGCGTCTGTCCAATTTCATGGCCTGCACGCCTCAGGTAAGCCATGCGCACCTGTGGCCCACACTGCTCGGGGCCTTGGCCGTATCTTACGCAATTTTCTCTTGGAAAAACTTCAAACAATTGCACAGCTCGGCATTTTCTTATGCAATTGCAACTTTCACCTCGTCGCCCGCTGCGCTCCGTGGGAAGCCAAACTGTTGCCTAAGGCAGGTTCCTAACTGCTTTACCTTGCAGCCTGTTTAGTGATATTTCTTTTTAGTCTTCGAAAGTAGAGCAAAAATGCAGTTGAATATGATGAAAAGGCTAAATGCTATCAGAGGAGTTTGAAAATGTTATATAAACTTAAATTTCATAAAACTTTCGCATGCCCAAGCAAAAGGAAAGTGAAAGTCCCCAATTCTAATTCATATCAAGTATTTCGCGAAGAAGAGAAAGAAAAATTGTCACCTTCTGACCTTCTGCATAACTCAAGCGTCTAACGGTTAATGCGCGGACTGGCCGGCTCGGTAATTCCAGCGCAATTTCCGAGCTGCTCGTTAATTTGTTTCGTCTGCCGTATTTCAACCATAAAATGCGTTATTTATGGCCGCTGCCTGCAGTTTAATGCGCCACATTAGCCATAAGCCAGAAAGAAATTAACAGAAAAGTATTAAAAATTATGTTCACTTTCATTCGGGCAATAAAATGAAATTTAATTAGCACTTGAGACTTGAACAGCCGAAAGAGAGACAGAGAGAGGGAGAGCATAAAAAGTTACTTGCAAATTGTTGACAACATTTTAAGTAGAGTCTCTTGGTCAATGGTCACGCGGTGGAGCTGCACACGAAATTATAATTTTCACACGCAATCGCAACTGGGCACTGGGAACTGGAGTTGGAGTCGGAGTTGGGGCTGCTTGGAATGGTGTCTCTTGTAGCGACTGCTGTTTGCTGTGTGTGTTTCCTTTTCGTCTTTGTGTTTTCCTCTTTTTGTCTGGCCCCAAACGCACTTAACAATTCAATTGCGGCAGCGTATTGCGAGCGCGGGCAGCTGGCGGGTACTTAAACGTGCTCTCTCATTATAAGACAGCAGCAAAGATGGAGCAGCAGACGACAAGCGTTCGCATTTGCACTTAGCAAACGCTCGATAAAGCTGCAGCAGAGATCTTAACAGAGTGCCTGCCCCCGCCGGAGTCTGCTGTGCGTGCGTGCGTGCGTGTTGTGTCTGGCCCTGGCTCCAACTGCGGCCATGCGCATGCGTGCGTTGCGTTTACGCATTGCTCGGCCTGTAATGAAGGCATTCCTCATTACAACACTGATGGAGGACAACAAGGCAACAGAGCGCTGGTCATGTTGTTGCCAATCAATTGCCAATAGGCGAGCATTGCTCTCCTCCGGCTCCTCCTGGCGCTGCCAATCAACGGCAACAGATGAAGTCCAGTGTGGACAGTACAGACAGCGCACAGGCACGCCAGCATCCACTTGACTTGATCGTTGCCCGGTTCCCCGGCGCGTTATCACAACGGGCAGCAGCAGCAGCAGCAGCAGCAGCGAAAGATTGATCGATCGCTCGATGCGACGGGCCGTGCCATGTTCGCGATGGATGATTCGATATGATCGCAAATTTATGTATTGTGTACATTGTCAGCGTTTTAGGCATAATTACGAGCAATGGCAACAATCGACTTGTTTGACTGATCGATGGACTGCCCCTCTCCAGCCGCCCGGCGCCCGTCTCCCTCACCTGCAGTCATTAGCAATGCAGTTCACTTTTAATTGCACGCACTCACATATTATTGGCCAGCTCGGCTTGGCTGGGCTTTGGAGTCATGTCAATTGCCCTGGGACTGGCTGCGCCGCAGCTGAGGTCTACCGGCGCAAATGTGTCAATTAGATTTATTATCAGTTCTTGTTCCTCGGGCTCCAACATATTCCCATATTCCCAACTGGGCTGCAGTTCGCCTCGGCGTAGGTGCCTGCACGCTGCACGCTGCACGCTGCACACTGGGCTCATGTCCATTAGTGAATGCTAAATAGGGCCAATTAAATGTAAGAAATACGTCACAGAGTGCTAAGCCAAGGCAGCTTCGCCGCTGCCTCGCCCTCTTTCCTTTTCGTTGGCCTTTCCAGTTTCCCGTTCTTCTTCTTCTTCTTCCTTGGCGACTCCCAATTTCCAATTCAAATTCAAAAAGTTTATTTATGAACCGGCAATCGTCAAGCGGCTGACATTTTTATTATCAGCGGGCAGCGCGCGCGCTCCCAAAACCCAAACGGAGCCAGCTGTTGGCCACTTTAGCCCTTCCTGAAGGGCCAGCACAGCAGACGCTGCCCTCCCCGCCAATTGATAGCCGGACTAGCCAAGCGTCGCGGACGGCCGCGTTGACAAGCTCAATTTCCAATCGCAATAAAACGCAGCACTCGAAAAAAGATAAATGTGAGAAAAATGCAGGCCTCGCTGGCTCGCAGTTCTCAGTGCGTCCCCCTCGCTCCCGCCCTGCCCTGCCGCTTCCGTCTTGATCGCCGTTTGCCTCTTACGCTCATTCGTCTTTATGCAACACCGTCGCTAAATCGCGTGGGCTTATCCTCCAACAGACCAGGCCAGACCATGCCGAGCAGTCGACGAAACGAGACCAGAGCAGACCAGACCAGACCCGGCAGAGGACCTGCCGACGCGTCTGCGTTTTGGTCCGCTGCAAGTGCTGAAATTTATAGTGGTAATAAAATTTTATTTGCTCCTTTAGTTGATGGCACAATAAACTCTTCTGGCATTCGGCCTGAGCACGTGCTTCGGCTTGCCAGTTTCTGTTTTTTATGCCCTCTTAACTGCTCACAAGTTTTTTCTTTTTCTTTGTTTTGAGCAATATTTCAAGGTCATTTGCTTAGCGTTTATTGATAGTTAAGATAATAAATGCGTGAGCCTGAAGATGTGTTAGCTTACTGGGAAATTAGCAAGGGATGAGTCAGAGAGCCTAAAAAATAAATGGAAAACTCTTTGTAGCTCAAGCCCTTTCTCTTTGAAAGCAGTTTTCGCAGGAACACGAATATATATACTTATGTATTAAGATAGTTAGTTACTTTGTTTATTTATTCACATCTAATGGGCTTACGCTGTAAACATTCTTCAGTTCTGTTCACAGTTAAGCCTCTCGCTCATCGGCCAAAAGAAATTCAGCTATCCGCAATCAAGCTGGATCTTAATAACAGCCCTGTTTCAGTTGGCCCAGCCAATTAGTTATTATTTAAATAAAATGCTAAGCAGCAATTTAAGCAACTGGCGCAGCCGAGCAGAACGCTTTCAATTTGGCTTAATTGAGAGGCTTTCGTGTACGTCTGGCCTCCGTCTTCCTTGTGTAACCCGCACTAACTACCTTTTGTGTGTTGACCGTTACCTTGATTCATGGCTCCTCGCCGCCTCCCTCCCCTACTCCCTCTATCTATCAACAACTGTAAATAACAAAGGCGACGCCTTCGCATGGCCGCTATGCAAAACTATGAAGAAGAAGCAGCCAACAGCGACAGCGACGCCGACGCCGACACCGACACCGACGCAATCGTAAATCAAAATGGCTGCAGCTGATGGCTGAAGAATGAAATCATTCATTTTCATTCCATTCCATCATGGGACAGCGCATGCGTGTGAGTGAGTCGGTTTCGGCATCGTGTTGATGGCTGTGTCTGCACGTGCCTCTGTGTGCGTATGCATGTGCGTCTGTGTGTGTGTGTGCTGATTAGCTGCATTGCCGAGCTCTTGTTGCTGCTGTTGTTCGTCGCCTCTGATGGATTGGCTGCCATATGCGTTGCGCTGCGCCGCTGCTGCTGTTCGTTCAGCTCTCATATCAGCTGCAGAGCGGCCTCCGTTGTCGTTGACGACTTAAACAGGTAACGGTACTGCCCATATGCCATGCGCAATCCCGTTTCTGGCTGTGAGTGTGTGTGCGTGCGCTAAAGTGGGCTGGGCTTGAAACTATGGTTGTTGTCTTCGCTAATTGCATGAGCGTCTGCACAGTGGTTGCAAGCGGTTGATAACTGCTGTCAGTTTTTAAGCCTTGAGTAGGCATGCGAGTATATAACTTAAAAATAAAATGTTTGATTGAAATAGTGTAAAAGAATTACAGAAGTATAGTAGTTTTCCTTAGAGTATAAATAAAAATTAATTAATTAAATAAATAATTTATTTAATATTGAATTTCTTTTAACGACAACTTTCGCATTTGGTTTTTCAATTGACCTTGTTTATTTATATAATAATAAATTAGAATTTCTTAAACTCTAGTAACTTTTCCCTTTTTCAATTTCCATAAACATTGTTCTCAGCAGACTGTTAGCTGTCAGACTTCCCTTATTTCCTAAGAGGTGGCGCCACATGTCAGTCAACTGAAAGCGACATCTGACAATAAACACTCAAGAGTTTCAGTTTGTGGCCGCAAGAGGGCTACAGACAACTCGCCTAAAAGTATGCAATGGACATCGTTTGCTTATTTCTCTTGCCTATTGAAGAGAAATTGGTGGTTACGGAAATGAAATTTTTGAATGCATTTAATTGACTTCAATTTGATTAATCATTTAACACAAATGACTTAGAATGAGTATGATTCGAGTTTGGCTTCATGCAACTTGCAGATCAATTAACAATTAAAGCCTTCGCTCCTTTATTTTCTGCTGCAAATCTTTTATTGCAAATCAAATTTTAGCATTTGTTCGCTTGAATAAATCACATCAGACAAACATAAATCATAAAGTGAACACACACACACAACAGTAAGTGGCATAGTACAACAACAACAACAACGTGCACACAAAACACACATCAGACATTATTATCATCTCGCTTGTGCTTGACTGAATTTCTTCGCCCCTCGAACCAGTCACGGCCAAGGCTGCTGTGCCTTCTCCCTCCCTCTCCCCTGCTCCCCTGCTCCCCCGCCCACCTCAAGCACCACATATCTGATAACCACCTACATATCGCATACTCGCTCATGGGCATCTCTATAGGCAGTGCGAGCCACCAGTTTTCCCGCATCCGCTAGCTATTGGGTGGGTGTGCTGGCCTCTGGGCTGGGCGCAGCTTCCTTCCGGCTGGCATTGTCCTTTCGCGCCGAGCATGTCCTCCCGCTCTCCATCGGCGGCCAATGTGTAATTGAAAGGGAAGCTTTGGCTTTGGCTTTGCCTTTGGCTTTGGCGACGGCGCAAGAAATTATTTCGTTAACAAAAGCGAAATAACGGAGCATGGGAGAATGACAGAAGGAGTAGCAGCAGCAGAATACAATACAAATACGAGGAATGCCAAAGCGAAAGACGAAAACGGAGAGTGGGCGGAGAGTGGGCGCAAGGACGAGAGTAAAAATATGCAAGCAACGCTTGTCGCTGAAATATTTTAAAGTTTTACATTTTCTCTCTTTTTGCGCTTCGGCCATTTCGCAAAGTTGCAAAAGTTTCATTTCCGACAACAAGTTACCGTTAGTTAGGTTTTCGGCAGGGCTGTCGCCACCATCAGCCCGAGTGGGAGAGGGAGCGAGCGAGGCAGCTGCATGCACACATATATGCATGGCATGTAACGTGTGTCTCTGTCTATCTGTCTGACATTGCCAGCCTCTGTGCGAGTGTGTGTGTGTGTGTGTGTGTCTCTGTCTCTGTCTGTCTGCATTGTTCGAGTTTTGATTTATGAGGTCAGAGACTCGTGATAATGAGCCAGGAAATTAAATCACTTTGACCGGAAGGATGTCAGGTCAAAGGGGGATAACACAATTGATTTCATATTCATAAATTCAACGAATGTTGTCAGCCTGTCAGCCGGCCAAAGCCAATGAATGATACTTCAGTTAGGAATGCCAAAAAGAAATGCCAAAAGCATAGCTATGGGTGGGAGCGAGGGCAGCTTAGACGAATCTTCATGAACTGTTTATTATGATTACTTTAATTATAATTGAAATTCGAGATAGGAGAAGAAGTGGGATATATTGAAATGGAATCTCTATGTCTTAAATGCCTTTTGAGTAATTCTTAGTCCTACAACTATCCCCCTCTCCCCCCTGCATCTCTCTCTCTCTCTCTCTCTCTTACGCCTGAGCTCTCTCTGTGATCACTTTGATCTGATTTTCAAGAACTGTTCGGAGCGTAGCATAAACAATTTATCAGAACTTTTGGCCACAGAGCGCGAAGCACATGTTGCCCCAAGCTCAGGGCGCACATGTCTGACAAAGTTTCGAGCGGCACTTTGCATAGAAACTTTGAGCGATGAACAGCAAAATATCCAAATTGTAATCAAACTAAAATGCCTCTTCTTCGTCTAATTGCAGAGTTTCAAAATCAAAATTGAAAATAACAACTAGAGGTTAAGGCTACTTAAGGATTTAGGCAACAGCAATTACAACACCAACGGATTTTCTACCAAATTAGGAGGACGCGAGGAGCCAACACAGCAAACAGAGGACGCAAATCAATTTATACCTCACCCCCTACTCAACCACACACACACACTCACTCACACACTAAGTTTAAGGCGCAACTGTACATTGTACTTAAGTGTTCAAAGGATATTTAGGTAAGGCTGGGCTAATTCTGCTGGCGCATTCGACTAATGTCCTTGCAGTTTACTTTGTATATAGGAAAGTAGCTAAAAGCACGCGGAGTCGAGTCACAGTCACTAGCAACTAAGTAAGCGCTATCCACAGCAACAGTTCGAGGCAACAGTCAGGAGTTGAGCCGACAAACATGACGATGAGTACAAATAACTGCGAGAGCATGACGTCATATTTCACAAACTCGTATATGGGGGCGGACATGCACCATGGCCACTATCCGGGCAACGGGGTCACCGATCTCGATGCACAGCAGATGCATCACTACAGCCAGAATCCAAATCAGCAGGGTAACATGCCCTACCCGCGCTTCCCGCCCTACGATCGCATGCCCTACTACAACGGCCAGGGCATGGACCAGCAGCAGCAGCAGCAGCAGCAGCACCAGGGCTACTCGCGCCCCGACAGCCCCTCGAGTCAGGTGGGCGGCGTAATGCCGCAGGCCCAGACGAACGGGCAGCTGGTCCAGCAGCAGCAGCAGCAACAGTCACAGCAGCAGCAGGCGCAATCACAGCAGCAGCAGCAGCAGGCGCAGCAGGCGCAGCAGGCGCCGCTGCAGCAGCAACATCCTCAGGTGACGCAACAGGTGACACATCCGCAGCAGCAACAGCCCGTCGTCTATGCCAGCTGCAAGCTGCAGGCAGCCGTCGGCGGCCTGGGCATGGTCCAAGAGGGAGGCTCACCGCCACTGGTCGACCAGATGGGCGGGCATCACATGAATGCGCAGATGACGCTGCCCCATCACATGGGGCATCCGCAGGCACAGGTAAGTTAATTGACACCTTAGCGGTCTAGACGGTAGCTGCTTGGACCCCACTCCCCTGCATAATCTTAGCTTTAAGCTCGAGACCTCGCCTTTAACATTCTAAACGCTTCCTTCCATCTCTTCCGCCTCCGCCTCCGCTTCCGCCTTCGCGATCTGCAGCTGGGCTACACAGATGTTGGCGTTCCCGACGTGACAGAGGTAAGCGGCAAGCAACTCACTTTATGCTTTTACTCACTTTACATTTCTTCTTGGTGCTGGTTGCCATGCCCCACCCTCGATCAATACACTAATCCAGATGCATTCGCAGGTGCATCAGAACCACCACAACATGGCTATGTATGGGCAGCAGCAGACCGGTGTGCCCCCGGTGGTGGCCCCGCCTCAGGCGATGATGCATCCGGGCGCTGGACAGGGCCCGCCACAGATGCACCAAGGACATCCCGGACAGCATACGCCTCCATCCCAAAATCCGAGTTCGCAATCCTCAGGGATGCCGTCCCCACTGTATCCCTGGATGCGAAGTCAGTTTGGTAAGTGTCAAGGAAAGTGATCGACAATTCCACGAAACGTATTAAGTGGAATTTTTCTTCTTCTTATAGTAGTGGGTTGCTGTAGTTAGTTATTTGAACGTAGTTTAACTAGTCATAGTAGTAGTTGCATACGAAACAAAAGAACCAACAACATCTACAACAACTTTTTGGTGAATAACAAAAACAAAATTACTTTTTCAGTTAACTTTATTTGAAACCAATTACAGCAAATTCCTCCTATAAATTTGTAATATTTTTATATTCAAATGACACTGGGTGAAAATGGGAAGCCTCGTTTCGAATGACAGTTCCCTCAACGATCTTTTCGTTAAGTTTGATACGCGTGCACTGCTTGTTGTGCACGCCTTAGAACTGCTTTAGCGAGCAGTGCAACTGCTTTAGGCAGAACTGCTTAATGAGCAATATTTAAATGCAAATATCGAAAGGTTTTTGAATTTATAAACTAAAAACTTAAATTATCAGATTATTGCAATATTTAGCTATAAAAAAAAAAAACATTAAATTGCTTAAGCAATATTGTATTTCTCTGGCTTACTATGAATTTTTCTGCTGTTTCAAATGGTTTCATGAAAAATATGCTTACATCATAAATTTGAGCAGAATAAGGTTTAATTTGCAGTTGAAGAGATGCAAATCTTTATTGCTATTAAAGTATAAATTGTTTATCACTTGTAAAATTTCAAAACCTTTCCAATATTTCGATTTGCAATATTTATTTTCAAGCAACATTTGTTTACTTGCGATGCTAATACCCAAAACGTCTCTCGACCTTGACACGTCCGAGTAATTTCACTTTATTGCCCTGGCCAATCGTTCGCATTAGTCGTAATCCATCTGCAATGAAGGCAAATACACCGTCCCCTTACCTGACTGTTAGCCAAATTTGCAAATTTCCGACAACGAAATCGATGAATGCACTGGCAAAAAAAATAAAGGCTGCGACAAATGTCACGCAGTGTGAAAGAGGTCGAAAGAGGTACCAACATGGGTCAGACTCCGACTCAGTCGTCACAGAAGGCGGTCTCTGAAATAATGCAAATTGACAATAGTTTTGAAAACGAAAGCGAAAAGGTTGCCAAATCGGAGCGTAACTAATCCGTACACAATTTCCGTAAAAGGCTCTAGACTCGGACACACTAGAAGCAGAGCAGGCAGCAGGCGGCTGAGCGGAGGATGCGTGCGAGTTGCATAAACACAGCTCTAGGCAGCTGTATTCGACAAAATTCCCTTTTCCTCTTCGGGCGAGTGAAAGTGAAGAGAAAAAGAAAGAGAGAGAGAGTGAGTGTGCTTAAGTGTTGGTCTGCTGAAAGCACTTCCTTTTCCTCTAATACAGCCTTGTCGTTGGTCATTACTAAATCGCCGCCGAATTGTTTGTCCACATCGAGGCTCAGGCTTTGGCTCTGGCCCGGGCTAAGGCTCAGCGTTTTTTCTCGCTCTTCTTTTATTCCGCTGCCGTGGCCAGATTGAGATGTAAAGCAGAATTGATGAGCGCCATTAGTTACACGTTATGTGCAATGGATGCCATCAATTTATTAATCTCCAGAACACGCTGTGGCTCCACGCTCCACGCTCCATGCTGCCCCATGAATGGGTCCGACCTGGACCTGGCCATAGCCAAACACTTCGTCGTCTTAATCCAGCCGCTGCTCCTTCACCTCCCACTCCCAGCTCCTGTCCTCCTTCCCCCAGTGGCGTGCAAAGAGACAAGAAATAAGAAAAAATTGTGCGCCTACAAAAAAGGCAACCAGCCCGCTGCGGTGACATGAAGTTTTCTGCCTCTTGCTGTATTTTTTTATTTTTATATTAAAAAATGAAACAGAGACAACGCCAGGCAGCGACTCGAACCTGAGAGCCAACAAAAAGTGTCTCCCGCGGAGGGTGCGGCCCATGGTCCGGCTTAGGCCTGGACTCCAAGTCAAACTTCGACTCGAAGTTGGAGTCGGAGTCGGAGTTTCAGTCGAAGCACTCTGACTCTGACTGTGGCACAACATGATCTCGAGCTTAAGTTACGATGATTAAATGCATGCGAGTTTCTTTTTGCTCAGCTTTTGCATTCAACTTCTTTTTCTTATTGGGCAACCGACGAAAATAGTCGGGACAGTGGGCAGAAAATAAAAAAATTATTTAGTTGGATCTCGGTTAGTGACAATTTAATTTATAAAAAATATCAAAGAATAGAAAATTCTGTTTTAGCAGCTAGTGAAATGCTTTAATTTGCCTTTGGCTTACTGCGAGCTGCTATGAAATTCAGACTTATAACACCAAATGGGTTATGAACTAATTCCGAAGCTCAAATTCCTGTTCAGATTCTGTCTGTGTCGAAGCAGCTTACAAGTTTATTCCCTTGGCTTACTGTATGTAGCAAAGCATTTCAAGATACTTGGAGCAAAACATTTATAACTCAGTCTAACTCTTAACTAATATGCCCAGCCCTCTCCACTGTAGCTGGCAACTACTTAACGCCTCGTCATATTTCATGCCGGCATTAGGCAAATAACTAAAGAGTGCCGATCGTGACTGGCGTCCTAGAAGCGATCGCCATTCACAGCCGAGGGCTGCGGTTCTCGTTGCAGCTGGTGGGGCGATTCTCATTGTCGCGGCAACAAAGCGCGATTTCAATTAAGTTGTAACTCATGAACACAAAAAGGAGCAGGCAGCCAGAAAGGGCGCAGTCAGCAGCAGCAGCAGCCCCAATCCCAGCCCCAGGCCGACACCAAGTTCAAGTCCAAGTGCAGCTCTCCCTCTCTTCAGGCATTGCATTTAGCTGTTGCCCTCGTGGTGGCTGTGTGTTAATGTTGTTTTGATGCTGTATTGGAGAGTTGGCAAAAGTTTTAAGTTGGTTTTTGATAATTTGCTCATAAGCAGCAAAAACTTGTGGTCTTTGGCTGCCATTGGCCCCATCCGCTGCTCCTGCCTGTGCTGCCTTTGTCGCTCCGCGCTGGGTCATAAATTTAAGCGACAGTCAACAAATATTTGCAACAAGTGGCTCTCGGTTCAGGTCTAGCCAAACGGCAAAGCCTGCCGTCGCATCCTTTCGCACACACACACACATTATATACATATGTATATGTATATATGTGTGGAGAGCGAAAGAATTTTATTTACTGACCTTGCTGCGATGTTTATCTGCATAAAAGTGTGTGAATTTCCAGTGATTCAGGCTCTTATGGTTAGAGCTGGCAATGGAGTAAGGTGCTTGAATGCAAGGAATGAAATAAATGGCTTCTTAATTGGCAGAATGATTAAAGCTCTGCGAATGCTATGTGTGTGTAGCCAATTTGTGTAAGAAAATACATTTAAATATAACTGAGATAGTCAACTTACAGACCATAAGTATTGGAAATATCAATTATATATATTACTGATATAATATTAAGTTGGTTATCAGCTTAGTCCACCATGGATGATATCAAATATAGATTAGGTATAGCACGCTCTCTGCTTTCTCTCTTCCATCTCTTTATTGTATATACTTTCAATCCAATTGGTAAACGAAGAGTTTCTATGGCTCATCTATATTCGGGCTCGTTGGAGGCGTTCGGGTGGCAAACAACTTTTCAATTCTTTCGAGTATGAAAAGTGCACTTCATTGTGCGCATTATGTGCGACAGCTCCCAATCTGCCATTATAGCCCGGGCCCGTGCCCAGCCCCAGAGCCAGCCCTGCACCAGCTTCTGGCTCCATGTCAGTGTCAGAGGGCGCAGCACAATGAAAAGAACTTCTCGCCAAAAAGTTGCACATTGGATGTCACCCCGTCTTAGCCCCGCTCTGTCCGCCGCGTGTCTGTGTAGTCTGTTGCAAAAGTTTTTTACGGCTCCATGACTGCTACGTAAAACGTTGATCCCCGGCCATCATCCGCTGGCAGGGCGCAGATCCCGCTCCGCCCAGCACTTGGCGCTGGCTTTGCAAACTTTTGCCGCGCTCCTTCGCAACGACTTTGTTGTCTGTTCTCGCTGCACTTAATGTGCCCGACTCAAGTCGAGTCGAGTCCTGGCCGGCGCTGGCGTTGGCGCTGGCTCTAGAGCTGGAGTTTTGCTAAGTTGAGGATTTGCGCGCAAACTACTTTTCGATGGCAGCGCGAGACATTTGAGACAACAACTACTTAGGCAGGCGATTGCCCCGGCTTATGGCCACTGGCCGTCCACTGTGTGGCAAGTGGCATTGTGTTGACGCATTTGCTGCCAATCCACGAGTAGCTGCCACCTTCCGGCGCGCATTTGAGGCGTGCGGATCAAAAGATAATTTGCCAAATGCGTGAAGATTTTTTTAAAAATATAAACCGTAACCACAGCCACGGCCACACGGCTGCCCGTACCACCAGCCCAACCACTGGCAGCTGACACGGCCTGTCAAAACGTAAGCGACAACGACAACTGAGCAAAAAGAAAAAAACAAAAAGCAGAAAAACAAAAAATGACACAGGAACTTTTGGGATTTCCATGTGCGGCAAAAAAGTTTAATAAAGCGCAGCAAATGCGAAAAGGAAATTTCGCTTTTATTCCCAGCTCCCCGCTCCTGTCCCCCCACTGCCCACTCCTCGGACTCACCCTTGAGCGCTTCTTGGTCAGCATAGAGGAGTAGTACGAAAATAATGGCAACAGCTCGCCAAAGGTCCTCGGGGTATTGCCCCGAGGCGTCCACAACAACAACAACAACAACAAGAACGGCAGTAGTTGCCTCGATTGTGGGTGTTGTTGCTTTTGTTCGCATTCATTCATTTCGCTCAATCGCAGCGCTGTTTTGGATTCCGCTTCTCGTCTTTTTTTATTCTTTTATTTTGGGATTTGGCCAACCTTTTTGACAAATTACGAATATTATTCATGCAGCAATGAAGTGAGGTAGCTCTCTCGTGGTCTGTCCAACAACTTGCCCAGCACACACAGCCAGCATCAGAGCCCCAGCTGTATTCCCAATTCCGTATTCCTCTAGCCAAAAGGTTTCCAAGCGAACCAGAACCGAACAGAACCCTAAATCAAGAACTGTAAATCATTCCAGTCCGAAATAGTTGAGGCATATGAAAATATGAAAACAATAATTAGTAAAAAAACAATAATGATTAATAATACCATAAATTTTAACTGATTCTAGAGAGGAAATTTAGAATATTATTTAAAATGAATATATTTAAACATAAAATTTCAAATGCAAAAAAAATATTAGAAATTCAATAATTATTAATTATTATTTGATAATTTAGAAAAACGAATTAGTTTTTTATAAAATTCATGTTAATTGGCTTTAAAACACAAAAAAGAAAATTAATTACGCTAAAAAAATTCAATTAATTGAACCTAATCTATATTTTTGGTATATAATTTCATATATATATTTATAACATTTTTTTTAAACAATGCAAACGTCATCCATTTCCATGCTCACTTCAATATAATTTATTTTTGAAATATTTATTTTATTTATATACAAATATATACGTAAATAACATTTTAATTTTAACATCTCTTGCCCATAAATACCCACTCAGCTGATAGTTTAGATACTTTTGACCATCTTCAAATCCTTATTCAATCTGAGCCTTGTTAGTTGATCCGCGTCGTCGGCGTCGTCGTCAATGTCAAGCCACATGTTTCATGGTTCCGCTGGCTTCAATGGCCGACACTCGCGCCTGCCATGATGGAACAGGCGCTCAGCTGCTTGACCGACAGCCAGCGCGGGTGTGAGCGAGAGGGCAGGCGAGCAGGCAGGCAACAACGTAGAGCGAGTGAGAGCGAATCGGCTCTCGGACTGCCTAGGGATATATGAGTGCTCGTCGCTCGCCTGTCTGCCCGACTGCCTGCCTGCCTGCCTGACTGCCTCCCCCGTTTCCCCTGAGCCGGTGCTCGTTGCCGTCTCGCATAGCATGTTTTAGTCAGCTGTCAAATATTTTGACATGGGTAGCCGTGGCCAGCCATGCAGCCCGAATCCGAATCCGAATTCGAATACTCGAATTCAAAATGGGGAACATAGAAAAAAAAACTCTGCGCCGAACAATAATCATAGTTAACTTGGGCATGACTGGTTATGAAATACCCTGTAAACCGACTTTAGAAATTATCATTGGAATGAGAAAATAACAGAGAAAATGGCAGGTTTATTAATAATTTATCAGCTCAACAGGTTATATTAAAAGAAGCTGATATAACTTTAAGAAAATTTGAAACCAGCCTAACATAAATCGTTTCTTCAATGTGTGACTTGTTAATACCCTATAATCCATCTGAAGCTATTTAAACCAACTTACAGATAATTAAAATAGTTATTATGTTCATATCATAATAAACTCCACTCCAATTCTAATTGAATCAAATTCTGTAGTCTCAATATACCCCATGTGTGTGGGGAAGCTTAGTTTTCATAAAAAATGAGTTAAGCCACATAGTTTATCTGCTTTGCCTTTGTTTAAGCGATAACTAAATAAAGTTTGAGGCCTCCACCTCACTCCCTTTCGCCTTTCGCCGCTTTGTGCACGCAGAGACGTCTCTAATGAATGCATTCATAAGGCAGACTCCTTGTCCAATCTATTTTTTTCTTCTGCGGTCCTTTATGCTCCGGCAGTATGTGTTCCTTTTTTCCGTTTCTGTCAACTTTTGTCGATTTTTAACCCTCTTAAGTGCTTAACAAGTCCCAAATTAAAAAGTCGCTGCGTCTCCCGAGATTATGGCCAGTAAAAGGGAAAATGAAATTAAAAATGCTTATATAATAAATGCTCTGCTGGTCAATGGTAATTTTTAATTGTTGACGCTCACCTCTGCCACCTCCGCGCTCTTTGACTTTAATTAAAAATAAAGAAACTGAAGCATGCTAAATAAATCTGCCTGTCTGTCCAGTCATCAAATCGGGCTTTCGGCAAACCTCGAACTTCGACTCGGACTAAGCCAAACAAAAAGCGGAAGGTTTTCTCGTGGCCAAGGGCGAAGCTTCGCTGAAAGTTTTTCCTCAGCAGCAGCTGGAAAACGTCAGAATGCAGAGAAACGTAATAAAAAAGTTTTCCTATGCAGATACGCTGAGGTTGCGCTAATTGGCAACTGTGTCAGCGAGTGCTGCTCCCCGCCGCCAGGGGGCGCTGCTTATATAGTGCAAGCTCATCGCCTGACTCGGCGAATTCGTCGGTGCTGGTGACATCACAAGCAGCAACGACTACTCGCATGCCACACACGAACATTCCTGACTCTGGGCACAGAATTTATCAACTCGCGGGCATAAACAATAATAATTTGCCAGCATTTGTTGTAGCGGCTCGCGCGTTTGTCCGTAATTTCCGCAATTAAAAAAACATTTACTCGCATTTGATGTGTGCTTTTGACTTTTTGCTGTATAATATTTCTCAGTTTGTATTTTTTTGTTTTTTTGTTTTTGCTTTTCTCCTTTTTGCCAAGTGCATTCGCATTTTTTATCACCTGCCGCCGCATGACATGCAAGTTTGACGAGCGCTCAGGCAAACGACCACCGACGACGACGCCAACGACAGCTTTGAAGGCTCAGCCATGCAGCTAAAGGTTACAGCTTATGCAAATTGCGAATATTATTATTATTATTATAGTTTTCCTAGCTCTTCTCTTTGTGGAAATGGCACTTGCAATAAATTAGCTGTTTAGTGACCAATTGGCAGCTGTGATCAATGACTGATTTGCGATAAAGAGAAGATGAAAAGAGAAGAGAATATAGGATTGCATAGAAGAAGATTTTAGTCTAGAAATAATTGAGCTAGAGAAAGATTAGATTTATTTGACATATATTAATTAAATTTTAATTGGTATAAAATACAGTTTATTGTTTGCTGTTCTCTGACTTGTTGTTAATATAAATCTTTATGCTCCACATGCAAACTGCAAAGAAATGCTTGATTGAAGCTTGAAAGAAAGGTTCTGCTATACATTGTCTCAATCAGTCCGTGCAGCCAGCCTTCTGATCTAGCATGCTTCTGTAGAATCATTCTCTGAACCACGCAGCTAGTATTAAACTGTTCAATTGGTCCATCTATATATATTCAATGTGTATGAGCGAGGATCAAGAATTTTAAAGAGAAGAACGCTTAGAAGACTATATCGTAACTTCTCAAATTATATACAATCTAGTTGATGATTTCTTTGATATCTGCCTTAATGGAATGTCCTCTCACAGCTTTAAGGCTATACTCATAAAACTTTCAATGGATTCATTTGTCTATTATAAATATAAATGAATTTATTATAAAAAAAACCCCTGACATATGTGAAATTCATTTATTATAATCAGTTTTGCAGTTTATATAATTTAAAATGATGTCAATTTGCAGTTCTTTCTGCACTAAGCGAATTCTAATTTTTATCTTTTCGAGGATTTTTCATTTTTGTTTTTCTGTTTTTAGATAACAATAATTAGTTTGCGACTTCAACGAATTTCATAAAATGTTGTAGTAATTATTTTAATGATTTCCTTTAAACGTTGCGCGCTGCAATCGCTCACACACACACGCACACACACACACAATAATAGTAATGTAATTGTGGAAGAGTTGGAGGGAGGTAGACAGAAAGAGTGAGAGAGAGAGGGAGGGAAAAAAATGGAATAAAATCCATTATGGAGCAAGAAGTAAAATGGTTAAAATGGTGGCCTAATCGCAATTTAATTACAATACGCTTTCATATCAAAAAGCATTAATGCCAGCCAAACAGCCAAACAGCCAAACGGGCAGTCGAGTGAGTAGCTGCCCGGTAGTCAGCCGCCTGGGCTCTAGTGAGCCGTGCGGGGTGGGCGCGGCACGTGAGTTGCGCCACATTCGGCGCCCCGGCCACAGCTCAGTTGAGTGCGTATCGCAACTCCTGTTCATATTAATTGTTTCACCTTAATTATATTTTTCGTAGTTGATACGCAGAGCCCGCCCCGACGACGCACAAAGTGCCCCATTGCTCGGGCTCCAGCTCCATCTAGTGCTGGCTCAAAGCGCCATTAATGCGTTTATAATAATTTTTCAGTACTCAATTCTGAGCGCATTGTAAACTGGGCGCCGCACACCATCAAACGGCACAAAAACATAACTATATATATCTCTGTATATATGAATGGATATATGTTTATATATATTATGTTTTCTTGGCTTTTGAGTGATGGCTGCATGAAATGTGCAAAGGCATCATTAAAAACTAATTTCAAGCAGGCAAGAGGTGAGCGCGCCCGCTCTTAAATTGCCAGTGACCAAACGATATATAGCTCCGATCCCCCCACCTCTCTCCCTCTCTCTCTCTCCCTCATCGACTTGTGAGCCATGAAGGTGTTTTTATCAATTAAAATAATCATTTATTTGCGTTGCATGAGCCGGCGATGCCATCGCTCCTTGGCAGCGGGTCTGCCAAGGGGTCTGGGCCGCGCTGCTAATTAGCTCAAGTTTTTGCTTTGCTTCCGCTGCAGGCAAACATCATATTAGAAATATTATGGATCGCTCAGGGCAATATTCAAATATATCATTAAGGATAACTGAACAGTCCCTTTCGATGATCTAAGCCAACTCTTAAAGCCGTTTATCCCACTTGCCTAAACTCTTTCTATGGCTCTTAATCCTCGTCTAATACATGGCTGAATTCAAGTCGGCGTCTGGCCAAGAGAAGGGTAACAAGAAAAAAACACGCACGCTTTTTACCACAAATCTCTCAAGTTTTTTTCCTCGCTTTTTTCTGCCGCTCGTCTAACTGATGATGATTAAATGCGAACGCCTTGGGTTATAGACATGGCATCAGTTGTGTCATTTAAAAGAAGGTAGCTGCCCCTGCCCCCTGCCCCATGCCCCTCCTCCTGCCTCTCTCAGTAGCTTGGACTGCCCGCGGCCGCCATGGATCTGCCCCCCTCTTGCGCTATGAATCGGATTCGCGCGCATTAATGGCCGCCGCACAAAAAGAGCTTATGATGTAATGACCCCATGGCCAGCGAGAGGGAGATAGGGAGAGCGGAGCAGAAAAACGCATTGAGCAAGACAAATGCTGAAGATGTTATTAAAAAATAGTTAAGCAAGTTGAAACGAGTAGAGCCGAGCCGAGCCAACTCGAGTCGAGTCGAGTCGAGACGCCCCCGTTAGAGCGCCCGAGTGTTCTCCAGGTGATTTTCCACATCCCAGCCATTTCCCTTTCCGCTGACCAGATCGAGGGTGTAGCCAAGCGCCACCCAAAGCTCTCACGCTAGCTGACCATTTGCCAAGGTGGGCTGCAGAGGTAGGGGGCGGGGTCTGGGGCAATTGACAATTATATTAGTTCGTATTATTTTTGACATATTTTGTGCGGCATTCGGTGTGCTTTGCTTTCGTTTTTCTGTTCGAGCTGCGTTTTTTTGTCATTACGAAAATTATAATTATGGTAAGTGTCATTAGGCGCCGAGCTGGTTTTTGGGGCGCAGTAATTATTCCAAATTGTTTTACAGTTACTCGACTACCGTCGACCGCTTTGCAGTGGCTCCGTCGAAGGCCCGTGAGGCCCGCCGACCTTTTGTAATTAGTTAGACTGCTCCCCCACTGCCAAAATGCAACTGCCCGCTGTCCGCTTGTCCACCAAATCTCTTCTTTCTCGACCTTAATCCAAACGAGCTGCCGAACCCCTTCGCTGTCCCCTATCGGTGCTGCTTGGGTTTCTTTTTGACAAGTACAAATCTCTGAATTCGGTAAGGTCGTCTTTTAATCAGGCTCGGTCTACGCTGCGTGCGTCTCGCATCATGTGGTTTCCAGGCCTGAGATTGGGCCTGCGTCTAGAACAAAGCCCGCAGCTACGGCTACAGGCGCAGATACCTTCTCGGATACCTTGCCTGATACACACATGTTGATTGTGCCTTGAAGTCGTTGTTGTTGGTGTTGTTGTTGTTGTAGTATGCATTTATTTAGTTATTGTTGTTGTTGTTGCCGCTGATGGCATTTGTATCACTGTGCATTGTGCGTTGATTTTAATTGTGAACTTTGTGTCTTTCTCGCAACCAACAGAGCGCAAACGCGGCCGCCAGACCTACACACGCTACCAGACGCTGGAGCTGGAGAAGGAGTTCCATTTCAACCGCTACTTGACGCGCCGGCGACGCATCGAAATCGCGCACGCTCTCTGCCTGACCGAGCGCCAGATCAAGATCTGGTTCCAGAACCGACGCATGAAGTGGAAGAAGGAGAACAAGACGAAGGGCGAACCCGGCTCCGGCGGCGAGGGCGATGAGATAACGCCACCCAACAGTCCCCAGTAGACGCACAGGCTAGAGCGGGAATCATGGGGAATACGTTCACGGTGGAGTAGTCCAAGTCCAAGTCCAACTCCAAGGCGAAGGAGCAGCGAAGCCAGCGCAAAACTAAATGAAATTTCAAGCTAAATACAATTTACAATTTATGAATTTGTTTTGAACTATCCACGAGAGGACTAACTAACTATCTACGGCGTTGCTCGAGTGCATCGGAAAGAGTGCACGAACCAACTCTGAACACTACACAACAACACTAAACTACAAAACACTACAACTTAGTTAATTGTTATTATTTTCTTATTATTATTTAATTTTTACGAAATGCAAATGGAGAAAGCGTAATAAGTTAAATAAAAATACAATTAAAGCGTAAAACTCAACAAAACCAACTCATGTGACCTCAGAATTGAATAAGCTATATATATAGACCGATATATATATATATTTATATATATATATATGTGGTATATATGTACATGCATATGTATATACATGAATATATTATGCAGAATAACTAATACGATACGATATAATAATAATAATAACAACTACACCATATATATGAAACATATATACGAGCAAATACTATATACACACAATAACATTAGATCTACGCGTCCTAAGTGTAAAGCATACTTTAAAACATAATATATATGATTAATTTATATAGTGTAATACTGTATACCACACATAAACCTATATGCATACGTACGTACTATAACATTAACAAAATTCAATGTTTGTAGAAACTTTTAGCGCAAAATAAACTCACAACAGCAACAACAAAACAATTACTGAACGGCAATAGTGTGTTTGATGGCTAAGCAGAGAGATGAAGCGAGAGAGCAGTATACTAAAAATCTAATCCAAATCCTTAGCTAGATGTCGCGGGATTAGACAAAAGAGATACCAAAACCATGGAGCATGTGGCTAATAATACAAATATTAAATAAACCAAAAGCGAATCAAACAACATTGGCAAACTAAAGTCAAACTCGAGAGGTGTTTCGGCCAGCCGAATCGCAATGATCTTTCCCAGCAACTCCCTTTGTATGGTGCGGAGAGCTCGTTGCATTATCGTCTCGCTGTTTTCCTTATGTACATTTATAATTTCTTGTGCAATTTTTCTCTTATAATCAAGTTTTTTTATTTCAAATTCGATTTAGAAATTTTTGTAAACAAGTTTCTTAAATTGCGAAAATTGCAAGCACTTGAATTAGTTCGTAAAGGATATAAAGTATACCGACAAAACCAATTGGCAACATTATAAAAAAAGAAAATTTTAAAAATATTATATATTGTTAAAGAAATGTACACGCTGTTTTCAAAAGGATACTTAAGTGTAAACGAAACGAATGAAATAATCCATGTAAAGTAGAAAAATATAAAAACACACGAAAAATTAACAAAAATAATAAAATTAATAAATATATATATATATATGCATATATTGAGAATGCATTTCCGAATGCAGGCGGCATTGGGGCCGCCCTTCTATTATACCTATAACAACTATATATATGTATTGAATGTATGTACGTAACTCAACTCAATTTCTACGTTTCTCACTCACACGTGAAGCGCGAGATGTAGAAATCCATATACCAAAGTTATAAAGAAAATGTAAAAGTAAAGAAAAAGAAAACGAAAAAGAAAAAGAGCATCATACTATGTTTATATGTAGATATATATACATGCATATATGTATTTAAACGCAATATTATGCGTGTAACTTGTAGAGGATGTTTCGTTCTGTAAATCCCCCTCCCCAGACCCAGCTGTAGCCAGGCAATAGCAAAAGATACGTAAGATCCCAAATACTACCCAATAGAGACAACATTTGTGATTCCAATAGAACGTCGAGCAGAGAAGTGTCAGGCAGACCAACGGCCAAGTGTGCTATTCAGAAGGATTGCATCCACAGATTGGCGAACAATTTCAACTCAATCCAGATACGTAACTTTCGGCCTCATTCTGTAAGAAACTAAACTAAGTTTCACTAAAATTAAAAACAAAAACAAAAATATGAAAAGAAAGCAAAATTTATTGTAGAAACTCACGAGAAAACAAAATGCACATGCGATCTACGTAGAGAAAGGATAAAAATATATATTTATATAATGTGTGTGTGTGTGTGTGAACTTAGAAGACAGAAACACACACACACACGCATACACACGCACTTACATTTCACAGCGAAATTTGAATGTGGCAGAAAAGCTAAATAATTTGTTGTAAATAAACCTTAAATTTAGTGTAAACAAGAAGAGGACGAAGAGAAGAATTGCAAAATGCAAAAATATAAAACAGAAACAAAACAAACAGCAGAAAATGCATAAAAATTATAATTAAATTACAAATGAGATTTTGTTTTTATTTGTAATATTTATAATAAAATATAGTATTTAAAAATTTAAGAAATGCGTTTCACTGGGTTGGCTAAATAAATAGATTTCTTGCAGAATGGATCGTCAACTGTTACAGCTCGGACTTGGATATGCCTAAGCCCGGTGAGTATTTAGTGAATTTCTAGAAAAACAATTCTTTAACTTGTCTTTACTTCGCAGATCTTCATCTGCAGCTCAAGCTGAGAGAGGCAAGCGAATGCTGTGGCTTGTCGGCTTCATGTGACTAACATGTTTGGCTCTCTGGACGCCTTGCAGAGACCACAAGACGCGCCATTTGGAAAACGATCTTATTAATCTGACATCATAATAAGCCATTAATCAAATGGCATTAACAAAACACTGACCAATGGCCACCTGAGACTGAGGCCAGGCCCAGACACGACTCACGGGTCAACATTCGCCGGCAACAACGATTCCGATTCCGAATCATGCGAATGCGACTGCGACTGCACATGACACCAATGCCAGGTGAAGGCGGAGGAGTAGGAGCAAGAGGAGTTGAAGCCGTACTCGATCTCTGGCAGCAGCTTAAACAAATTGAATTTGCATTGTTCACATAATCGCTGGCCATTTGTAAGCGGGGCACAGAATGTGCTCACGTTTATGTCACAAAATCAAATTAATAATTTGTGCCGTATTTTTCTCTGAATTGAGACGCGGCAAGCAAAAATATTCTCAGCAATCTGAGCGTCTGGCACTTGCAGCAGGCGCGCGAGAAAAGACCCCGAATATACAAATCGTTTTTCCGCAAATGCTCGAAAATGTCAACATTTGATGGCACCACTTGCACCACTGGCACCACTCGTCCCCGTTGGCTGTTGGCTGTTGGCTGCTGGCCGCGCCTGAATGGCTGCTTGAAGTGCATTTCACTTGCGTCCCACAACGATGGCGCTGCACGTACTCCGAAATATGTAGAGATCCACTCGAAATAGTTCTTGAGCAGCTGCCAACCAAAGTTCGACAGGCAAGGCGGATGCGTGGACGCGGCTGCGGGTGCAACATTTTCTGCAACAGTGAATCAGGCTTGAGTTCTTGTTGGCTTGTTTGCTTTTCGGTCTGTTGAAATTAATTAAAAACGTTCTTGTTTGCCCAAACGAAGCACCTCAAATAGAATTTTAATTGAATTCGTTACCTAGGCGGAGGCACAATTTTTATCTGTTGGGTGTGATGTTCCGTTTTAATGCTATATTACTCAGATATACCATATATATAGTTTAAATGTATATATTTACGAATATGCATAAGTCTCATTTATCTGCATTTATTAATTGACTGCAAATTGCCCAAAATATGAATGCGATTCAATCTGAATCGAAATTATTGCAAGCTAAATTATTACACTCAGCAATAGATTATGTAAAACTAATGAGAATATTATTTTTAACTTTTAAAGTTTAATATAAGTATATCATTTAAAATTATATTTAAATGGGAAATATTCATATATATTTATATATAAATGTATACCAATTCTAAGTAAAATTCTAATGAGTCTCCTTTGCTTATTGCTCTTTGAATCTTACTTTTATTTATTATTTTTAATTTATATTACATTAGTTCATAACATTTTTGAAGATTGGTTAAGGTAATCAACAAATATTAAATTCTGTTCAAATAAAAATAAAAATCTATATAAATGTATATAAATACAGAATCCATATTTGAATAAGAACCTTATTCCTACAACTAATTTCCATATAGAGACATATTATGTTTAAATCAACAGACAATTTTGAACTTAATTCTTTTATATTATTTTTATAGACAATTTTTATTTTTTTAATTATATTATTATATAAATAAAATAAAATATTATATAAATAATATAAAAATATAAAATAAAATAAAAAAAATATTATTATATTATATATTATTATATTATATTCTGTTTTATATTATTATTAAACTATTATATTATATTATTAATACCCCAAACCGACGCCATTTCTAAACGGATCAAAGCTGAATGAGTTTGAGAAATGCTCAAGTATTGAAGTAATACGCCAGTTGGAGACAGACACTCGGAGAGAATCATTAATAATCGATTCTACGGAATTGAGACAACACTCGGCGAAACTTGAATAAATCATTAATTACGTACAAATTGAAATAGGCAGAAACATGAACGGTATAACGAGAAACAAAGCAAGATGTCAGAAATCCACTCGAGGTACTCGTAATGATCAGGCCTAGACAAGTGCAGGCCCATGCCGTCGCCCTTGCCCTCGCCCTCTCCCCCTCCCACGGCCGGTTCACACAATCCATCAAACGATCGACGATCCATCAAGGTGATATCGAGACTGCGCAGCGAAGGCAAATGATAAATTTAAAATGGCCAAGACATAAATCATTGAATACGATAATTAGCAGATGCAGACGAAAGCCGAAGAGGGAAAAGCGCCGAAAAACAACTAAAATTGAGTTGTCCATTCTATTGGAGAGACTGAGAGAAGGAGAGGGACGACGGGATGTGGAGGGCATTCGGCAATGGCAATAGCAGTGCAATTGACCCGGTGATGAGCGAAATGGCAATCGCTTGAAAATTGCACTAGTCGCTGGAGTCTCCGTATCCTTGATGGCAATCACACAAATGAGCCTCTAATAGAATATTAACTCCCGAAGAGCATCGATGGCAGCCGCTGCCTCTGCCGCAGCCGCAGCAGGTAAACCTCAGTATGCGTCGAGCCAGAGAACTTGTTCTGGACCTCTTCGAATAGCCATACAACAGTTATGAGAGAATGCTCGAAATCCGGTTTGAGTCGCAGTTCGAAAAACCCACACACATCTAAGCGAGTCGATATCGAAATTCGAAGATCTCGCCGGCACCAATACCAATGCATTCGCCACCAATACACTCACAACATGCGAGAGAGCCAGCAGTTCGAATGACGCTCAGGCAGCAACCATCGTAAATTTCGAAATTCAGTTAGTTTTCGAACACAGGCCGCTGCAGACCATGGCCACAAATTCCGTAGCACAGCGCATGCGCAATGCGGCCACACGAAAGGGAGATAAAACATGCAGCGCACAAGTACTTACTGTTTACTCGCTCGCACCCGCATGCGCACTTGATGGCGCCGCTGACTCCGCCCACTATTTTCGAAATACTTGAATGATTTTCAATATGGCCGCCGTTGCTGGCTGCGCTGTTGTTGCTGCTGCTGCTCGCTTGACTGCCATATGCGCCATGCGGAGCCACCGGCAACGGGACCCTACACTTGTACCATGTGTACCATATCATGCCGGCGGCGGTTCCAGCAGATATTTGTGTACAATTTAAAATTCGGGTGATAATAAATAAATAATTTAAAGTAAATTTTTTTAAATATATATGTATATTTTTGTTGTTTTTTTTATATTCAAGTATTTCAAAAATATTAATTTTATAACTATCATGACTAATATCTTTTATTTCAAACTATGAACTATTTAATATGAACATATCTCACGCACTATAAAAAGTACTATCAGTAATATAGTAATATTTTGTTAGTTTAATGACTAATTGAAAGTATTATTTATCAATATACTGATTGATATAGAGTTTCAATTATGCAATTCCTTAAAAAATTAGCCCATATATAAATAAATAATGCTGAAACTTATCCAGATCATTTATTTTTACTTGTTGGCCATAAATGAGATTAACTCAGCTAGCGCTCAAAAGTCAAAGAGTTGTCAAAAATCACTTTGTTGGTAAACATCTTAATCTTCGGGAGCGTTATTGCCAGCCATTGAGATTAAGTAATTCGAAGACAAGCGGGAAAATATTGTCACAACATTCCAGTAATTACCCGTAATGCCTAGAGAACACGACGAGCACTGCTCGGCGCCGCTAATGATCGAATCATTTCGGATAATGTGCCCAAGCAGCGACAGGAGCAGTCAGTAGCAGCGGCAGCAGTAGCTGTGGCTGTAACTGTTACAGTAAGTGTGACCATAAGCAGACCGAAAGAAACCCAAAGACCAAAACTCAAGGCAGAAGTCAAACTGAAAATTGAGCTGCAGATGTAAGTAAATCAAATAAAATCACGTGTCATTTGTCTCGGCGGTTCATTGAAAGATAAGATTCCGGCAGCGGGAGCAGCAACTGCAACCGTTCCGATATGAGTGCGACGAGTGTTGGCCATAACTTTAGGGCAGGTTAGTTAGCTAGGGACATGCAGACATGTGGGACATGCAGACCGAGGCTGAGGCTGAGGCAGAGTCTGAGCTGCGAGGCAATCAATCAACGCTTTACTAAATTTAATATGCGGTTAAAAGTGCTAATGACGCTGGTCTGGCAATCGTTTAAGCCTGCCCCTAATTCTCGGCCAGGACTGCCCCTCCTCGCCCACACAACGACCGTCCGCCAGACCGACAGACGTAGCAGTACATAAAGTTTAATGAGAAACCACTTAACACTTTCAGAGCTTTTTACGTTTTGCTGTCATTAGAATGATTTTTGCCACTAACTACGATGCTCGACTGTCGCTCGACCCGCTCCTCCTCTCGACCCGCTCCTGGCTTCAGCTTCTACGGACTGCCCTGCGGCCTTTGTGCCAGTGCACATTTCCTTCCGAGTCGTCATCGTCGTCGTCGTTCAGGCCGCTGCCGTTGTCGTCATTATCCGGCCATGTTCGCAATATTGCACTCTCTGCCCCGCCCACAAGTCGGCAACCTGGCACCGCCACCGCCCGCATGCGGCATGCGGCATGTGGCACGGGAGCCTCGCTTCCAGCTCGAGGGCAGCGCAACGCAGTGTTCCGCATTGGCGAAGGCGTCAAACTCAAAGGAGAGCGAGCGCGTGTATTTCCAAAACAAATCGGCAACAATTTCATTAAATGAGTATCATATTAAATTTAATGATGCAGCCGTATTTCAGTTTTCGTTTCGGTTTTTGTGCACGCCGAAGAGTTTTTGTTCTAGCCCGGGCCCCAGCGGAGAGCGGGAGTGGGAGTGGGAGTGGGAGCAGGCAACGTCAACGGTAGCTGCCAGCAAATCTCCAGCTCAACTGGGCTGGAGTTGAAGCTTGAGCTTGAGCCCGAACCTCCACCCCGAGCACTAAAATTGAAGTGTGATGCACACTTGTCAGGTTGGAATTTCTATTCGAAAAGTTATCCATATTCCGGCTCGCCTGCTCCTCAGGCACTGACCCGCTCAGAAGTGTGCCTCCGGCCCGGCTCGTGTTGCGGACTGTGCATGATGAAGAGCTCGTTGCCGGCGCAGTGCCGAGTGACTGATTGACAGCGAAGCGCTCAGCGATTATGGATTGTAATACATCTCGAAACTTCTATCCCCAACTGATGTTTGTCTGTGGCGCAAGTGTTGCTCTATATTGACTTTTAATTATCGCCTGCCAGCAATACATCAATTTGCTGAGAAGAATAAATACATCAACCAATGGGATAAGTATATGAGAGGGCTTTACATTTACGTAAATGTTTACTCGATTATGTATGTTGGCTCTCTTGAGGGAGAATTATCACAATTAAAGAATGGCTTTATATAATTGAATAACTTCGGATTATCATAAACAATTACTGAATTTGAGTTAAAAGAGTTCTGGAAATACTTTCAGCATAAGTTCCACTCTAGAAAGCAAGTGTGTGAATCAATTGTGCTAGCTACTAAAGCAGGTGCAGCAATAGAATAGAGTTTCCCTTGGAAGGCCTCTGTTCAGTAGCTCGCATAGGTACACAAGGTCAGGTGAGTCAGGCGCACGTATAAATAAATAGAAAATATACATTAAATTTTCCTTTATTCGCTCTTTGCTTTGCCTAATCGGTTCACAAAATATACAAAAACTTAATAATATAAACGCTAGTTAACCCGAGAGTGCTGCTAATAGAACCACCGATTGTTGCTCTAATTTGTGTTTGTTTAATTTAATGGGGACTCCCAGCAGAAGACCGAAACAATTGTCTTCAAATAAGAAAGAAAGGCAAAACAATAATGGAGCGGGAGCCAAGGACGTGCAGGGTGTGGGAGTCGAGCGGGGAAGGAAAGAGGAGTAATGCATAAGCTCAGCCAACTCCATTACCAGAGCCAGGCATCGATTGATGGCTGCACAACAATGGCTGGGGGAAATGAACCAATTTATCTTTGTTTTCTACACAGAACAGAGCAGAGCAAAAACGCACTCTCCCGAAAGGAAAAAGTTTATAATAAAAAGCAACGCTGAGGCGAGCCATGCAACAAAGGCAACGCGTAGGAGACACCCGCCTCGGCGACAATGAAGGAGCCGAAAGGAACCCGAAACAACAAGAGTAAAAGGACAGAAAACAACAGGCGGGACTGGAGCTGCCCTGAAAGGATTCAGCCATTACATTTGGAAGCATCAGAGTGAATAGTGGAGCAGGAGCTGGAGGTGATTGGGTGAGGGGGGGCTTGTCGCCAACGTGTGACACATTTCTGCTTTTAAGGAGGATTGCATTTGTTACGCGTGCGTTGCTCCGTTACGGTTCAGCGGCAATCGATCAAGGGTAAACATTTCGCTTGCCGTTGTACCCTGCCAGTGAAAGGTCTCGAAATTTAGTCAGTCTGAGTGAGTGCAGCCATCTATTAGGCAAGTGTCTCAAAGCCGAACTCCAGTCGCTTTTTGCCTCACATGTACACGTGTGTGTGTGTTTGTGTCAACTTTTTGGGTAATGCGAGGAACACGCATGCAAAATGCAAATGGAGCGATCTCCTGCAGGCTAACGGCACACTTCCCATTCTTCTGTCCGTGTGCCCCTCCCGCTGTTGTGGCACGCAATGTTGCATGAAATTTGCTCGGGTCGGGCTAGCAGCTAGGCGCACTTTCACTTTCCCATCGGCCAGCCTGCGTAGGTTAGGTTAGGTTAGGTAGCTTCTGGCTGGCATTAGGCTAATGTTATTAGGTCGGCCGAGGGTCGCAGGGCCATTCCTCATCTTGCTGCAGATGTGCTGACAGGCTGCCTCGGCCGCAGTAACAGGAACGCAACCGGAATATTACGTGTGCCACTTCAAATTTCTCTCGCATCCTTTTACCACTGCGACTGCGACTGCGACTCTTCCCGCCTCCTGTTGCTAGAGCTGCTTGTTGACACACTACACACACAGCACACACACACACATGCTAAGCAGAGCCGCCCACACATGAATATTCTGCAGTGGCTTCTGTTGTCGGAAGCACAACTCTTGCCGAATGGCTCTAACACGGCTCGACGCCTTGCATCGAGCAGGCAACAGCTCAGGAAATTAAAACCCATAAATCTCTCGGCGCTCATAAGCTCGTGTCCTCCGGGCACAGCAGCGCCGGCCGCGAGCTTTACACTCTGTCTGAATTGTTTCTCAGCTGGCTAAGCATGGGCTGCGTGCGCTTTTTAATATCATAAGTGAGCCTGCCAGGCAACAGGTGCTGGAGCCTCAGCTCAGATCGGAAGCGCATGTGATTAAAGGAAATCAGCTTCAAGTTTTCCTGAGAGTAGATAAAGTACATATTAAGCTAGATATGGGAGGCAAACAAAGGTATCCACTATATCAAGGAATTATCCGTCATATATAGCTCTCTCTCTCTCGGAGTTATACGTCTATCGAATGGCTAAATTAAACTATCTGCAGTGTCATTGCAAACATATTTAAGTTTAGATATTTGCATAAAGTTTGTTTATAATATTTCTAAAATTGTTTTTAATAACAATATATTCGGATAGCGGCAGAGATCAAGCCACCGAGACGACAGCCGAGGCGGCTTGATGGAGTCGGCAATGGTGCCAGCAATTTGGTGCCGCTGCCAGCGGCCATCATCATCATTAGAAACTGCGAAAAATCCTCCAAATACTTAACCGGTGGTGGCCTTAAGTCGTTTTTGATGTACGTCGCCAGCAGCGCCAGCAAACGCCAAGGCGACTTGGCCATCAGTGAGATAGACACGTGTGGAGCCGAAAGGGGGCCGAAAGGGGGCATGGCTACGACTCTAGAGAAGTGAATGCCTGAGATGGTAATTGGCATTTATTATCCACGCACTTTTGCGGCATCATTCGATGATCTGCAGGTGCCGCTTAAGCCAGCTGCATTCCCGCATACCGTCTGCATCTCCGCCTCTCAGGTAATGCAACTTTAATTGCTGATCAGACGTTAATTGTGGCAAATTATGAGAGAAATTGCACAACAGACACCGATGCAACCAAAAAGGCCTCTTTTAATTGGCCTAATTAATGGCAACGCTTTTGAGAGCCATATATGGACCTCACGCGAAAATCATCTAATCAACTCTTACTCAGCAATTAAAAGACAGAAAAGGTACTCAAATTCAGAGTGGCAAGCGCAGAGCTGTCCGGGGAATGTGTAGCAATTTATCTGATATTCTTGATTGACTACTTAAAGTAAAGTATATATTGAATATACTCTCTTAGATATCTGATAAAATATTCAAAAATGAATTATTTAAATATTACAGCCAGAAAGTATCTTCATTATTATATCTCTATATACTAAATTGTTATGGATATATAGAAGAGTTTTAACCAGATTATTTAACGTGTTAAAAATACAAATGATCAATAAATAACTTTTAAAATCAACTGTTTTCACTTACAAAAGATGCAAAAGAGAAAGACTCGCACAAATTTGACAGAAAGCCGTAAAATTCATAAATTAATGCAGCGATGGGCATAAATGGAATATAATTTGAGCAATTGAGCGAATTGATTTGATGTTCGGCTATCAAATTTATTCACTCTACGCATTAAGTTTAAGGAGTGAAATTTTTGATTGAGCTGCAAGTAAATGCGCGTCTTAACTGTTCCCAATCGATCGCCTTGCGCATCCCATGACCGTGGCGCACCTGTGTTCCGGCAGCAAGAGAGAGGCCAAGCGCGGACTCCTGCTTCGGGTCTGGGCGTCTGTCCGGTGGAACGGGACGATGAATTTTAAAATCTCATTAATATTTCAACGCGTACTTAGATGCGTGCTAAATTGCAACTGGGTGTGCGCGTGTGTGTGTGATTAACAAGAATGGTGGCAATTACAGGAAATTGCTTCCTTGCACCTTCCTTCCGCCCATGAGTGTGTGTGTGTGTGAGTGAGTGTATGTTTTATGGTATAAAAAATGTGGCTGCACTTTTTACTTAATCACAAATTTGATGCATGCAAAATGAAGACATTGCCGTCAGCAGCCCCTGCTGCTGCCTCTCTCTCTCTCCCTCTCTCCTTCTCTTATCCCCTACTGGCCATAGGTGGAGAGTAGGGCTCATTTTGCAATCACTTTAAAAGCCATAATAAGGGTGAAATTTTAATGGCTTCATTATGGGGTCCCTGCTGGACACTGAGGCGGCAGCAGCAGAAGCTTGAAACCTATGTGGCTGCCCTTTGCCGTTGACACTGTTGCCATTGCCCATGTCCCATCTCCCATCTCCCATCTCCCATTGCCCGCTGACCGTTTAGTGCGTGTTGCGCTTAATTCGCATGGAGCGTCCCATGTTTTACAATATAATTATAAGAATTTTCTTTTAAGTGGTTCACAATATTCGTGCTGCAGTCGCGTTTCGCTGTGGCAAGTGCATTAACCTATTTCCAGCCATGTGTCCAGTGCGCGTGGCCATTTTGAAATGCATCCATCGAGAGCGGGAATGGGAATGGGAATGAGAACGGGCGCACAATCAAAGAAAAATGCCTGCTTATCTTGGTTGCCATTAAGGTAGCCTCATCTATTGACAGGTAGAAAATTTATCGACTGCATTCTCCAGCATGGAACCATCGCGGTGCAGGGGATCAGAGTTCAAAACTGGTTCTCAGCTGCTCGCCCACTGTGAGGTCAATGGCTGATTTGGGTTTTTGTTTTTGGTCGAGTTTAATTACAACGCTTAGCTCGAATCTGCATGATTTGAATAAAGGTACGCCTAATTCCCGTAGTCTTCCTTCTGTGTCTAAATACACAAGCTATGGAAGGCTCACAATTCTTGAATACAAAAATAATAATAATAATAAATAATAATAAGTAAACTTAAAGCAAACTAAATAAAATTAAATATTAATTTTTTGGCAATTTTTAATCTTAAATAACTTAAATTTCGATAATTGAAACTCGACTTGCAGCTAGAATATATTTTTTTAAGCAATTCGAATTTTTAAATTAGTTAAGTAAGTTTTCTATATTATTAAAAATTATAAATTGACATTAAAATATAAAAATTGAATCAGTTTATAGTATCCGACTTACTTTAACTTTGAAAACTCGAACTTTGAATTTTTATTTAAATTTTAAAATATATTTTAGTTTTGCAACTGAGTATCGTTAAGTTTCAATTGAAATTTGAATATTACGCTCTTTAAGAGTATTTTACGCGAAGTCGTAAAGTATACAACAATGCTGTAGATACTGTTATTAAAATGTTCCCGAACTAATTGAGAGTAATTATTATGGTCATAATTAAAAGCGAATTAAATTTAAGCACAAGACTCACACTAATGAATATATATTGATAATTACAATAATTATGCAAATGTGCAGCATTTTCACGCAACGCGTTGCGATTCAACTCACAGACCGAGGCCAGCTCCACTCCCGTCCACTCTTCTCCTGCTCGCGCTCTTTAATAATTGGCATTTGGTTTTGGGGTTCCGTCTCGCAGCAACACGAGCTGAGTGCACTGTATTGACTGAACGACTGCCCATCGTGAGCAGAACTGTAACAGTTAACAAGGCGAAAGGGCAGGCAAATGAAGTTGAGCGAATTAAGCAGCTCAGACCTTGAGTCGATTTGCATGCACTAGTCTATGGCATATACTTAACTCCCTCTTCAGGTAGTTGGCTGCTTCTCTCTGTACGAGTTCGCTCTCACAACATGTGCTCGATGCTTTAAGGTCTATTTACTTTCGTCTATTCACTGAGCGTCCTTGACATTTTCCGGATGCGGAACGGTTCCGCATATGCAAATATTGGCACTACAATTGTTCGGCAATCCTTTGTAATCCTTGCCGCGGGCAGTCCCGCATCCTATCCAGTCAATCGTCATCGATGACCGTCATAAACCTTCGCCTCTTGCTGTGTGGGCGTCTGTTTGTTTTGTGTTTTGACTTTTCAGTTTTCACTTTTCACTTTTGACTTCTGACTTTTGACCATTTATCCCTTTGTCCGGCTGCTCAGTTAGCGGCTCGTGATTTATGACATCCGACTTTGGCGGCCAGCTAAGTCCAAGAGCCATGCATATTGGATTCACCCTGCAGCAGTTCAGTTTCGATTTCCATCTTGACACAATCGGTTCATCGAGTAAATATTCACACCCAGAGATTGCTGCCAGCAATAGAGCGAAGAGAGTAAGTAGAGTGAAACTCAGGTTATTTAAATTTGTTTTACCAAAAAGTTTATGTGTATAAGTAAATATTTATTTATATTTTTATTCAAATCATAATTAACATAAAAGCAATTTCTTTGTATCGAACTCAGGCACGCTATACTTTAAATACAGTCTATATGACTTTATGCTATATTTAGATAAGTGAAGTATATAGCAAAAAACTATCGACTGCCTTGGGTAAAGTCTGAAACTATATAATTCAAAGATATATTAGAGCTAAAAGAGCTTGTTAGACCACATTTATATAGATTGCTGCCATTGTGACTGCTCTCGGATCGAAAATGTTTATGCTTTCTAGAGCAGCTAAAGGCCTCTCATTGGTGTTATAGTCATTAGGAGAGCCCCACTTCGGAGCTCATTCAATTAATTATATATTATTAATTGAATTTGTCTTTGCGTGTGGCCAGAGCAGAAGCCGATTCCATTTCAATGAAATGCGCTTCGAACAACTTTAATCAACTACGTAGAGCAGTGAGCTGCAATATATTTAATTATTTTTTCATATCCATAAACGAACTCTGCTAATGGAAGTTTCGCTCAGTTTAATTGAGTTTGGGTCGCGCGTGACGATGATCGATTTGGTGGTCAGGAGCAGCAGCCACTGACAGGATGATCGCGTTGGCAGTGGATCAAGCTTGCGCCTGAGAGAGCGCATGAAGCCGGTGCAACCACCGGCACCACACCTGTTTGCTCTTGCTCCACAAATTGCGGTGACTGGCCCCGCTCGTTCCGATGGATTATTAATGGCCGGCGATCGATCGTGAGGCGATCGCGCGAATGCGCCTACAAAAATAGGCACAGAAGACTGTGTCTGGTAGCCGGGGCGAGCCGACGCAGGGCGAGGCGTTTAGCGTTTAGCGTTAACGTTAACTCAATCGACCTGTCATTTGCGTTTCAGTTGGCTCCTCGCATAATTGCCACCGTCACTTGAAGCTGTTCCTTGGCACATCATTTGTCAAGCGATGCCCAGCAGCCACGGCGGCGCGGCTCCGACTACTATTTATAGGTGTTCTCTTTGTGGAATAGAAGTCTCAAGCTCCCAGTGCACAGCACGATCGCATTAGAGATGCTTAGAGAGCTGTAGACAGTGAAACTCACGAGCACGCTTCAGCTATCGAGCATAATTCAGTATGAAAACTCAAATCTCCAATTTGTTTCGAAGAAGTGAACTTCTCTATATATAGATATTATTTTAGGTATTCTATATATAAAGATATATAAATAATATTTAATATATTTATATTTTATTTATTTATTTATATTATTATTTATATATTTATATATAACATTTATTAAATATATATATTTCGTGCTAAGTCGTGCCTGCTCGTGTCTATCGACACGCGCCCAGCCCAAAACCGAATTTGCATTGGACTGTTCGCAGTGGCTGCTCGCATTGAAAACGATTTATCAACATTTAGTAGATATTAATTACCACTCGGCCGAGTCTGTCTTTAATTCGATTTGTATGCGATATCTTTGGGTGTGAAACCACGTTTGGAATCGATTAATCAAGCGTGCAGCTCGCACAGAATCGATCAAACAATCGCGTATCCACAGCCACTCGACGGCGAGTCTACTAGTCCCGGTGCAGGATACGGTCTGTCTCTGGCGCAGCAGACTGTGCGGTTCCAGCTCCAAATGGTGCCCTTGGATATGGGAGGCCCTACCGCGCTCGCCGCCCACCTTCCGCCTGCCCTGGCTATTGGGCCCATTCGCTGCTCTGTCATCGGCACACTTTTCAATTGTTTATTATTCTGGCCTTTGTTTTGGTATTGCGGTTCTCGGCTCTCGGTTCACGGTTTTGTTTTTAATTTGGGCATGCGTTTCAACAAAACTTCATTAATTTTCCCAATAACATGCAGGACAGCAGCCCAAAAGTCCAATGCCCGCTGCCCGTTGCCCGTTGCCTGCTGCCTGCCAAGCCAAGCCTGTTTCTGGGCTGGACGCGCGTTTAGCACATCTTTGGAGGCTCTATGCCGTCTCGCTCTCTCCCTCTCTCGGCCAAGAGGAGGCATTCATTAATTCAGTTCCCGCAATGCCGTCTTCTCGTGTTTTGTTATTAATGATGTTCAACAAAACGGCGGCTTGTTGCTTGGCTCAGCTTGGGTCTCGGCTGTGACCATCGATGACACTCGGCCCACTGTTGATTTGCGGGTGGTTCCTGTTTACTGTGTATTTGTATTTGCTGTCTCTGTTGTGTTGCCCATGATCGCTTTACGACAGGACTATTAGCCGCTTGCGGAGGACCCCATACACGTTCCGCTCTTCATATTTTACACAGTTCCCATTCCAGTTGGGCCAGCGCTTATCATTACCGAATGTTGAATGATGTCGAGTGTTTGTTTTGACATCGAATGTTCTTAGGTGCTTGTTATTAAACATTTAAGCGCTTGATTAATGACTTCCCAATGTGCGATGCTTCTGCTATTAACCTGTCCTCTGTCGCAACACAGCCTGTGCTAAGGATTAGGGGCAGTAATTGTGCGCTCTGAGTTGAGTCTGTTGCAATTATCTTAAAAGAGTCATTAGGCATGTTTTATGTTTTATTTTGATTTCGAAAGGGATTGCATAACAATAACTGACAATTGATCTAATATCAGAAGGCAAAACAATTCTTAAGCCAATACAAATTTACTCCCACGCACATGCGACCTTAGGCATGCGAATCAAAAGCCTGCGCTATCTCCAGATCTGTGCTTCCACATTACTCAGTCAGCTAATAAACAAAAGCCAAGCCAATAAGCCCGCCTGCCCTCGTGGAGGGGCTTGACATGAATGCAAATATTTGTGAATCGAAAACACTTAACGCAAACACATTTAGTGATTCCTTCCCAGACCGATTCACATACAATACGCAAAATGTGGGTTAGGAGTAGTGCGGGGCTGGAGCGGACTGGGGTTGGGGGTCACTTTTGTAGTTGCGTAGCCACCCCAACAGCCTGCAAGTGCCTGAGGGGGGACGGACGCACCCAGAAGCCAATTCTAATTCCGAGAAAATGCTTTTCATAAAAAAATGAGGGAAACAACGAAAATATTTGACATCAAATTCGTCAAACTCATGCGTTGGCCGCCTTCCGTGTCTGGCGGCATGGGATGGAGCTGGCAGCTAAGAGGCCGCAGTGGGTTGGCCGACTCTGAAGTTGTGGGCGAGGACTGACTTTTTGGGCAAGTGACTTTAAGGCCAGGGCCAGGGCCAGAGCCAGAGTCAGGGCCAGGACTTTCTGTGCCGTCGCTCGCTCACTCGCGCATTGGCCCTGCTCTCGCTTCCATTTGAGGCTGAAATGGAAAACGAAAATGCCTGACATTGACAAATGTCATCCGTCATTGCGAACACAAGATTGATATAGATTGGAATGTGACACAAAAATACGCACAACTTCCACCACCGCCACCACCATCAGCACTGCCAGCACCACCATGAGCCCCTGTAGCAACCACTGCTGCGGCTCAAGCCAAAGACACAATGGCGGCGAGGCCTGTTTTTGTTTCCCGTATCCCTGCCTCTGCCTCTGCCTCTTCCCCCGTTCCTATGCTCAACCGTCACCGTTCCCACACGACTCGCAATTGTGCGTAGCTGGCGATGGCACAAGATGACGAGCGTTGATGAAAAACGTCGTCAGCGTCAACGTCAGCTCCGTCGACGTCTGTCCGTCAAGCCAGCCACCCTTGTTTCGCTTGCCTCGCAAAAAAAGGAACACAAAAACCAACAATGGATTCCATTTCGGGGATGAAAAGCTGCATTTTTTCACGCTTGTCTTCGGGCGGCAGTTCGAACAGTTTGAAAAGAACTCATAAAATTGTCGGCTTAAAAAAAACATTAGAAAATATAAAATATTTATCGAAATTGTTTTATAGAATGTAGAGCAACAGGAGTAGCTGAAAAATGTAATATAAATTTATATAATATATTTATTTTTTTAAATTAACAAATTTATAGTTGAAGAGCTGTATAAAATCTAAACAACTTGACTTAGAAGATTATGAAGAATATTATTTTATATTAAATATAGTTTGTTTTATAGTTTATTTATTAAATAAATTATATTGACGAATGTAAATATATAGGTATATTGTGTATGTATATATGGATGACATTTTTAATTAGCTTGTGTAATCAAGTATACATATTTATTACTATTCTGTATATTTATATATTATATATTTTGAATATCGTAAAACACCTTTAGGATCAAACGCATAACTCTGGTTCAATCCATTTTTAGTGACTTCAAATATATTTATAGTTCATAATCATAATCATAAGATATATGATATCATATCATATATCATATATAAAATATACATATTATATTATAAAATTGTTTTTCTTCATATCTTGTTTCTATCTGACAAAAGTCTTCTGCATCTTCGAAGCCAACTGCTCATCAAATGTTTTACGCTAACTTTTCGAACTTCCCCCTTTACACAACAGCAACATTTGTATGCGTGTGTAGGTGAATGTGAGTGAGTGCGTTTGTGTGTGTGTGCATGTGTATGTGTTTTCTTTTGTATCAGAAAGTTTTATGTGCGTGGCACATAATAATGGTGGATTTTCTTTGTTTGACGTTAATTTTTTATTCTTGTTGCTTTTGTCTCAGATTCTGGCGCTGCCACAGCGCTGCCCCGCCCACAGTCCAGGCCCGGCAAGCTGCACTTAAGTTTATTAGAAGAAACAATGGCGAAGAGCCCAGCGGAAGGGGGTAGGCGCCCCGCTAAGAGAGTTAAAATTTGATAAATATATGTTTGCATTAATCTTGCGCTGCAACTATTTCAACAATTTGCATCCAGGCCGTTGGCCATGCCCCGCTTCCTGCTGCTGGTGCTGACAAGGACAAGGACCAAATCTGTTTTTAGATTGCATCGAAATAGTTGGAAAATTAAACCAATGTCTCCCCCGTCGCAGCTTAAACAAGCAAACAAAGTTTGAGCCAAAGTTTTCCGTCCGCGCTGAGCGCTCCCCGAATAATAATCAAGTGTTAATTATTTTATGGTTTTCAAAAGTTAAAGTTTCGTCAAGCTCACACCGCAAATCATCATTCGAGATACGCATCGATTTCCACCGCCGCATGGCAGGTGGGGGAAAGCACTGCCAGCTCCGCACGACTCCGTGGGCGACTCCTCATTTCCTTCTGCCAACTGTAATGAAACTTCCGTTCTGTCGTCCTCCGACAGCTCCGCCCGCGCCATAGACCGCTCGGCGTGCCCGTCCGGCAGCTGGCAAACTAATGCGCTGCCATCAGTTGACGATGGCATTCAGATTAAGCTGCTGGCAATGAATGAACTCGATGCGGTGATAAAAACATTTATCAAACAAAAAGACGAATAATCATGCCTGCCAAGCCACGCGGCACGAGCTGCTGCCCCGCTCCTGCTCCCGTTGGCGAAAACCCTTCATAAGACGGAGCTCAGCCGTAAGACAGCGGCAGGGGCACCGCCTGCAAATGGAGACTCGACTTTGCCCGAGCTACGCGCACGTGATTACGTCATTTGTACGGCACTTAAAAATCAATTAAACTGTTTTCTTAAGGCGCCAATTAAGTCTGCAAAATAATCTGATTGGCATATGTTTCTCATTCACAGAATAATTATTCTGATCGATAATAGAAAACTGATTATGTGTCTATATAATGTGACTACTATGCATAGTCGAGAGAATTGACTTGTTTGCCAGAGCTATGATCCATCTAAGAGGATGAAAGATGAATGAAATAATTAATTTAACTTCCTCTAAGATTGTTATATGATATTTTAGAGCCTCACCTTGAATATAGAAATTTAAGAAAATATTAAAATGAAACTGAAAGCAGATTTCAGCTGTGTTAGCTCAGATATAATCTGTTATTTTAACAACTGAGAAACAAATCTCTCTTTTAAAAATAAATTTTATTTTCAGTTTATCTAATTTAAAGCCCAGACGCACAAACCAAAAGAACAAAGCCTAAAATTGTGTATTAAAAGTCTTTGTCTAGAGAGGATTAAAAGTTGAAAAGCTTACAAATGGCGTTGTCTCCAAACAAGGAATGCGCATGGGCTCATTTAGCGGTGAGCAACAACAATGATCGGGGCGAAGGCGAAACCGAAACTGAAACCTCTTGGAGAACAAGACAAAATACATAATTCGGAACAAGATCTTCGCTTTAGCTTGTCACCGGAGACGGGGGGATGGTAGGGGCGACTCAAGAGAGAACTCAGCGTCCCACTGGCAACGGTTATTAATCAGTTTCCGATAATGCAGCTGAGCGAGACAAGAGTTTCGAATAAAAACACCCGCAGACACCTTGCCGCGCCCCCGCAGCAGCAACTGGCAGTCGTCTCCCACCGTTGTCGATGATCTCAGAGAGCCATACGACGACGAGGCATATGTAAGTATACATATATTTGGGTATAAGTGCGAGCGTGAGTACGAGTGCCATCCGAGTGCCTGAGTGCTGGCCGGGTATGTGTCATAGTCACACTTTTGTTGTTAATTAAACGTGGCGACTGCACGCCTGTGCCTCAGGCCCGGGCCAGGTCCCAGCGATCCCGCTAATGCCGGATCCATGATAAGTGGCATGCTCGTGAGATTCTGAGAGTCTGAGAGTTTCGTCGCTCGTCGAACTATTCATAGCAGCGCTGCCATTGGACCTTGGCATCGTTGCCAGCTCTTCCGGCAATTGATTAATTGCCGCGAGCGACGCACTTCTGACGCCTAAGTGGCAGGAACTTAGACGATCTGGTTGCAGCACTGCAGCTGAGGTGAGCGCAAGCTCAAATCCAATTCCAAAGTCGGCTCACTCGCTGGAGCTGTAGCTGTGGCAAAAGTAATCGCTCTTGGCCAAGCTCAGGAACAAATAAGCCAGAAACCGGAACGCAGAGAAGTACATCCAAAACGAGGAGGGAAACAATGAAAGGAGATTCACCAAAAATGTTAGCTGGCTGCTGCGGCGGCTGCTGCTGCTGCTGCTGCTGCTGCTGCTGCTTCTGCTGAATTTTCGGTTGGTCGTCATGTCCATCGAGTGATTTGATGAATTGCTGTCATTAATCTATGACGTACGCAACTACCAAAGGAAATGCCATCATCATCAAAAGCAGCCCAGGCAGCAGCAGCCGGACTGAGAGGTGAGGGCTCAGAGCTCACAGCTCGGTCTCAGATCCGGGCGCAAACAGCAAAGGCCCGCAGGGAGCCGGAGTCAGAGAGCCAGGGCACAGGCGGACTGCTCGGGGGCTGCTGGCAAAGCAACGCGAGACAGGGACTTCAGCTGGCGCTGCTCGAGTGCCGAGCGAAATGTAACATTTGGGAATTCGAGAAGGTTTCGCTTTCATTTTGCAATTTAAAGCTTTGGCCTCTGCTGAATACATAAATAAGAAAAAACGATGGCCGGAACAAGTTTCAGTCTTTCTCTGAACAATTGTGAAGTTGGAGTGGCATTGTCGATATATCAATCAAGGCAAATGTGGTTCTACCAAGCGAAAGTCTTTTCTACAAACAAGGAATAAGAAAATCAACTTTAAACTTCTCCTTTATCTGACTTAATTTTAATAATATTTATTTTTGGCAATATAATAATATAATTATTAAATTTAAAAATATATATATTTGCGCATGTAGTGCAATATATAGTATATATACAGCAAGATACAAATCACTCACTCTCATAATATTGCAGTAGAACTATTAATCTTTAACGGCATTGCAACTATTTCAGTAATATTTATATTTAGCCACTGACTGTCGTTACTTTCAATATGCTTATCTGATTAATCTGACCATAAATCTAATCTATGCAGTCGTGACATTTTTACAAGCCATGCAAATGGCTTCTACAACTGAATCACGCCCGTTCAACTATTTATTTTTGCCAAAGAGCCGGGCGGGGGGCGGGCACACATATATTTTTACATTTCAACATAAATGCATTTCATGTTTACATTTTTCCAGTGACAAGTGTCTGAATCACACTGCAGCGGGATGACATATCGAGGCAGGGGAAGCCAGCGACACTCAGCCGACAATCGATTAATCAGCGAAAAATAATAAGAAACATCTCCCAGGCAACTGCTCCGGGTACATATGCTCGAAAGGAGGAGATGGAGAACGGAGGCTGGAGAACGCAGATGCCAACTCGAATGCGGAACTGGCGCTGGAAAAATGAGCGACTTCAGCGTTTTGGCAGCCAAATAAATACGAAACATCAGAGGACAGACAGAGTTTCATAAGTTTAGAAATTCGACTAAAGTTCAATAGTGAATAAATATATATATATGCAAGGCATTCACTGGCCCGATCCCCCTCCCACTCTGTGTTTTATTTTCATTCATTTCAAAACAGAGCTCGAATACGATAATTAACACAGTTCTGTGCGGGAAGTGGTTTTATAGAGGGGGAAAGCGGGGGGCGCAAAAAAGTGTTTAACAAAATTATTCGGAACGACCCTCGGAATGAAGACAACAATGAAATGTCAAAGCCAAATGACTGACCAAAACTCATTACAACAAAACTTCAAATTACCCAAATTAATCTAATTTTCAGTTTTGTTGTTGTCGTTGCTGGTCGCTGCTGCTGTTGTTGTTGTTGTTGCCTTTATTCAATGTCAATGAGTTGCGCGCGTTGTCAGTTGTTTCATTCAAATCATTTCTTTCTGTTCACTTTTTGTTGTTGTCGCCGCGTAGTTTCTCACACAATTCTCACATAATATAGAATTGTGTTTCTCATTTGTTAGCCTATTCCTATTCCTTTCATTCAGAGAAACCGAGACGAAAGCATACAAAATGCCATCAGTCAAAGCCAACCTTAATGCTAGCGGCAAACCTGTTAATTGCAATTGGAATATGTATTCGACTCTACAAAAAAACAGAATTTTATAGAGTAGATATGTTATCGCAGCATATTTCTTATAGACTACAGACTTAAACTTTGTTTTTACAAATTCATATTTCAGTTGAAGCAGGCTAATAGCTCTGCCAGTTGACTCTATCCACTTTATCTTTGATTGAAGTCAACATCATTTGATGTACTTTTTCACATCTTTAATCAAAATCAAAAAGTCGCGCCTTCGGCCGAAGTGTAAGTCAAGGGAAGAGAGCAGCCAGTGCCTGTCTTTGATCTCTGCAACTGGAATCGCAATTTCATCTTTATCTGTCTATGAATGCCTGTATCTGCAACAGCATGGCTGCGCCGTGTCGTCGACATTATTAATTTGTGCTCGCTTGCATTGCATTTCGAATGGGGAGTTCTGATACGACTTTTTTTGGGCAGCGCTTCGGCATATGGCGCGGTTTCATGGCGCTGCCTGTGCAACTGCCACCGACTCATTTGCCCCCGTTGCGACGTTTCATTTTTATTTTTATTTTGGCATCACGTGCGCCTGCTGCTGCCATTGCCGCAGCCAAAGCCGCAGCTACGGCCACGCTGCCTACTGGCTGCTGCTCTCGCTGTTGTATTTGACATATTGCCGACATTGATAGCATGAGACGTTGCAATGAAATTTGTTGCGCTCGTCAACGAGAGCCGCGGCCATCACTCAAAAGGCCCAACAACGCTGCGTTCTGTCGTAGGTGAAACTAAAGTGTTGCCACCCCACACACATTTATAAATATAGTTCCACTTTCTAATTGCTGATCGTGTCCAATGGAAACTGAAAAGGGTATAAAAATATCTCTAAGTTCCAATATATAGTTACCTATAAGCAGATATATAGCTCATGACATCTGATACTTTAATCAGATATATATTATCATGTTCTTTGGCTTATATTACCCTCTCCCGTATCAACATACACTTCTGTTACATATAGGCAACGAGTGGAATTATTCGGGAGAGCGGCGCTCACATTTTCACTTTTCGATTAACAACTAAGTGCGTAATTTCCTCACTGAGCCAGCCACGCATAAAATGCAATTTTTCACTTTCCCTTTTTCACAGCGGCGACTTCACAGGCAGAGAGAAAGGGAAAGGAAAGGCAGCCAGGGGGTGTTGGCTCATCGAACACTAATTGCAAAGCAACATCAAAATAATTATGCCCACTTCGAGCACAATAACTAAAGAATTTATACCTGCCAGTGGAGGGCAGTTTGACGAGAGATTTGCTCAAATTGCTTTCACATTAAAAACACTCACACATCTCACCCACCACCGGCAGCAGCAACCTGTCTCTGGGCGGCGCTCCATTCCTCTATGGTCATCCGAGCGGCCTACCTGGCTGCCGGCGTTAGCAATTAATACCTTTCACTCTGTCGACTCTGCCGTAGCGTTTGATGTTCCCTGTCCAGCCTATGTCCAACTCCCAATCCGAAATCCTGCATCGACTAGTATCCAGGTCTGCCATTGACCGGCGGTCATTTGTTTATGTCAACGCTTGTGCGCTTGATGCTGCACGGATTAGAAAGTAATCAGTGCCGATAAGAAGCGTCCAGCGTCTCTGGAGACGATGTGTGGGACGCTGTGGCTGTGGCTGTGGATGTGGTTGCCAGGGACTTGCTCAAAACTGCGTGGATGCTCGCAATTTAAATTACAGTGGCGCGGCTGTGTCCCAGCCTCATCGCCATTGCTAACCAACTGCTGGAGCCCTGGCCGGGCATTGGGCATTTTGCAGTTCGGTTACAAATGTCCATTGGGACTTTGCTAATCTGTCATTCGCCATGATGTGCTCCCGAAGGCGGCCTTTCGTTTGGGGGTTGTGCACAGGCCCGTCATACACATGTGCACACACACACACACACCCCCAGCTAACCCACGGAGCAACAGAGACACCAACTGGCAATGAAAAAGGACGAGTGTTCATATAAATGACCAAAATGCCACGCATTGACCCACGCAGAGCCCGTGCAGAACCTCCTCATCCCCCACTCGCCCGTGGCATCGACGACATGGCAGATAAAATGTTTCAATGTCCAATCGAGCTATTTGTCAAAATACTCGCACCGGATGGAAGTGGACATCCGCATGGACATGGCTATGAGTATTTTGTTTTTGCCGCCAGTACAAAATGTTGTTTTAGCTTTATGTGTACATGAAGATACTGCATATATGAATATACTTTCATATACACTTTCAACAGATTCGATCAGAAACAACAATCTAATTCTTAATCTTCAAGTTTAATAAACATTCATAAGTCACGAAAGTATATGTAAGAGATTAAATATAAATATACATATATGTAGATCTTAACTTCGTAATGAAATTTATTCTACATATATCAATCTTTTAAATAAATATGTGGATATATTTTATAAATATATATTTTATAAATATATATTTTATAAACACATATTTTATAAATATATAAAATATTTTTAAATCTTAAATATATCAAAAAAATTAATTTTTAAATATATCAAATTATTTATTATTATTATATCAAATTATTCTTGAAAAGTTTTTTCCAAATGATTTTTTATTTCTTTTAATCATAATCATGCCAATTTTAAGGGGAATACCCATGATGAGCTAATTCCTATAAGTTGAGATCACACATCATTTATTGCTTTGTGCAATAATAATTTTTATTTCAAGTTCACTCCCACTTCAAAACAGCAAACGTTTATAGCAGAAAATAAAAATTAATAATATTTAAAAATTTAAGAAAAATATATGCATAAAATTCATTGACTATACTTATATATATTATATATATAAAAATAATATTATCTTTTTAAATGATGGTTAAATATAAATCAACATATATTAAACATTCGATAGACTTTAATGCCAATCCCAACTTTCCTACAATTGAACCAATATATATAAATTCTGCATATTTGCCTAAATAGAAACATTTCTCCTCATTTTCCTCTAGCAAAGGAACATGATGCGAATGAAGATCATGAAATTTGGATAACAACCTTCGGGTGTCCAAAACGCTTGCTATAATATATATATGAAACGCGCATATTAAAACATTTTAATTACACGCTTCGGTTGATAGGCTAGGCAAATTGCGGGGGTATTTTAGATTTGTTCCACGCATCGCTACGTGAATAAAATGTAATGAAAATTTCAACGCCGATGATGGCTAACGTCGCACTGACAACAATGACGGAATGCTGCCAGACAGCGGGACAGTCAGAGCGTCAGACCGTCAGCTAGATAGAAAGATGGCATTGGCGCTGCTTGACTGACGGAGTGTCGGACTGACGGAATGGCGGACTGCTGGACTGCTAGGCTGTCAGGCTGTTGGCCTGGCTGCCTGCAGCGTGCGCACTCCGAGTATCCTTTTCGCCTGTTCCAGAGCCTCCCTTATGGGCGTACATGATAAATGGCAAGGAATTCGTCAATGTCAAAATCAGACTGTTACAAACAGCGCTGGGACGGCAACGGCAACGGCAACGGCGTCGACGACGACGCAATGTTGCGTAGAGGTAGAACCAGGGAACTGGCTCTCGTTGGCTCAGAGTCCAGGACGCAATATACCAACAACAGTTAGATTCATATGAATATAGCGAACAGTCTGTCCACCTCTGCGCTTCACGCTTCCAATAAAAATGCGTCCCTCAAAGCTGCGCGAATCGTAGTCAACGCATTTTAATATGAATGCAAATTTCTTGTTCTAGTTTTTGCACATTCTGTTTTCGCTTATGCTAATTCCCATATTTCGGCACGCAAATTGATCTCGCACCCATTTGGCATTATGGAAAATTATTGAGTGGAAATCATCTTGACTAATTGCTTAACATTTGTCAACTGTTGCAGGACAATACATATAAAGCATGCCAAAAATTGATGCATTGACAATAAATGGATCTTAAGATCAATGTGTAAATAATTTCTTGAAAAATATAATATATATATTTTAATTTTTAAATAATACTTGCCATCTCGCTCTCACTCTCTACCAGCTTCCCGCTCTGTTGCAATGGCAAACAGACTTTGGGATTTAGATAAGAGAGGTAAGCCCATTAATTATATCACGCGAATATCTGAATAAATCAAATATCTACAAACAGAAATTGAAACTCTTTAGCCCATTCCTAAATGATAAAATATATTTAGTTCTACCTCGAATTGGGGTACCTGTTAAACCTGTTGGGCTGCCAGGGACTTTCTTGCTTGCTGTCATGCAAACGAGCCAAATATTAATTAGGTTGTCAACTTTAATTTTTCCCTTTCATTTCGTGGAGACTTACATTTAACAGCTCAATTAATTTGGGGCCGACGGCGCACATGTGAGCCGGGCCCAGAGACCGGGCCTCGACTCTGATTTGAGTTATGCGATCCATTGACATTATCTGTGACAAGCGGCAACTGATTCATTCTGCGATCGGAGCTGGAGTTGGGAAGCAAGCCGAAGCTGGAGTTGGGCCCGGCCAGGGCCAAGGAGGCGGCTATCGGTTTTCGAAGCCGATAAAGATCTCAAAAGGATCTTGCTGACTTTTTTGTTTGGTCGACAACAAATGGAGGCTATTACAGCGCGACAACTTTTAGTTGTGGTGAAAACGACTTTAAGTCAGTTTTAAACTGAATAATATTAATTCGCGTGATATAGCGAGTGATCGTGGCGATTAATCAATTAATTAGTTTACCTCTTGTACAAAATCCGAATGTCTCTTCGCCGCCATTGCAACCGGTGAGACGGAGAGCTAGGGAGTGGGAGCGAGACGGCACGTGCAAGTCGTGTAACTGAATTATAATTGTCTTAGGAAGGGCGTAAACATTAAATGCAAACACAAACACAAACACGGCAAAACAAAAGTAATTAATGACATAAAAAAAAGGTAGGAAACGTTGCTTTGCGGCACTTTTATTACAATTTTTTGTTTGCTTCGTTTTGTTTTGTTTTGCTGTTTTTTTTTAATGGCCAGAGAACAAATAAAAGAAAAATGTCGTTCTGATTGACGAATTGCGTGCGTATAATTGTATCTTCCAGATACTTTTTGTATACTTGCGCCACATACAGTGTGTGGCTTTCGTTGGCTCAAACTTTAATTGAGCCACAACTGTAGATACGCTCGCACACGAGTGCCGCAAACTTTGCGGCTCACGCGACCCGCAACAAAATGTCGGATATCTTTGAAGCTCCGCACAATGGCAGATCTAAAGCACCTCTGAACAAACACATATGAATTCACAAATATACATAGATAAACATATATATCAACGTATTGCGTGTGGCTGCGAAAACCCATTCATGTTTTGTAATTGAGAGCAAGCCGTAAAGGAGTGATTGCTGAGGGCATTGTAACAAATGTAATGAATGAAGCATATGAAGCTGACTCGTACTTGATTTCAAAGAGTTTGGCCTTCGAAATCAAATCAAATTTAACAAACTTGAAAATTAACCTATTCTTTTTCTATTATTATAAATAACCTAAAGTAAACTTATCTGGGATTTAGTAAATAAATTTGTGTTATTATATATATTTACAAAAAATTTACAGGCATCAGTACCTAAATATTATTATTAATATTTTTAAAGAACTATGTATTATTTTATGTATAATTGAATTTATTATCTTAAACCTGTCATTTCTTTTCATTTTGATACAATTTGAACATATAAATAAATATATATGTACATATAGATATAATGACAAATATTTATGCTTATATTTACTTACATATTCATTCGTATTTTAATTATTTTCTATAAAATTTCAAAAACAAACAAGTCTATTAAAAATAATTATTTTTATGCTAACCAAATTATTTTATTTATAGTTAGTGCATTTCAAGCAGTGCGTTCTGTTTCAAGCAGTTCTGACAAAACTGCTTGCTGTCGAAAAAGTTCTTTGCCCAACATGGTTGTTGTCTCCGCTAAGCGAGCAATGCCAAATGGAATTGAGGCAGAGCCGGAAAATGTCAGTTCCAATGGGAATAGCTTGCCAATTTGCAAACACAATGTGCAACATATAGATTATGCTTACAAAATTGTACGCCAGCTGGCGCTGTCTTCTTATGCAGGCGAATATCTATATAAAATCACTTTTTGATTCCAAAAGCTATGCCAAAAGTGAAATAAAGTCATGCCGCGTACCGCTCGCTTGCCCGGCATATGTTTTTGGCGGCCTCTTTGACGAGTTTTTGTGGCCTGTGGAACTTGGTCCGCTCTTGGTTCTGGCTCTGCCCTTAAATCATTTTATGCTGCGCTGATTTTGTATACATATGTTTGATTAAAAATTAAAATTATCATTTACGGCCCATTTAAACTAAACCGACCAGAGATTTTTCGCATGTCGTTCCCATTTTCGAAATAACAAAATATTCTGCGGCGACAGCATTCAAAACAGAGCCAGAGAGGAGGCGACCACATTGTTGTTATGAGGCCTGTCTATTGTACGAATAACTCGATATATGTGCTACTAGAGGACTTATTTATAAACAGCCAAGAATATGTATGCTTCATAAGTATAACCTTTCAATTAGCCATGCTGACATGTTCTTTCCTTACTTATATGTATATATATGAAAATATTCGCTCTATTTAAAACTATATAGTATAAATAGGATAAAAAATATAATTTCGTATTTTAATTTACATTATAGACAGATTTCCTCATAGCTTCTTCTTTTTCGTTTGCTATCCTGGATTTTAGACTACCTTTGTGTTCCTTAATTTCCCAAATGTTGTCAAGTTATCTTCGCCGCTGGACTTCGTAGCCTCCTTCTCTTCGGCGAAACAGCGGAATAGCCTGAAAAAAATAAAGAAACAAAAAAATATTGTGACAGTTTTCGAATTCTAGGTCTAGACCTTGACTACCATAAAGTCAGTTTCCACCAAAATCGCTGTAAAAATGTGGAACAAACAAAAAATAAAGCACACAAAAAATGTTTCAGTTCTAGTTTAATTTTGAGAAAACCTCTGTGACCGGAAGAAAATGGAAAAAAATGGAACAGTAATATGCGCTTGGTACAATAAAAAAGATATGCAATAAAAATGTTTTAGACCGAATTCGCTTTCTGTCGCGCATTTTAGCCATTGTGTAAAAAATTGAGCATTTTTTTCACCGTCGACCTCATTTTTTGCCCTGGCATTTTCCATTTAAAATGCAGGAGAGACAAAAGTTTTTACGGATTTATGAGTTTATCGCTTTACAACCGCGTCTCAGACCCAATAAATCTTTATTGAGTTGCCTGACGGTCGCGGCCATGCTCGAGTTTCCGACCGTAGACCTTATTTGGTAGCCGCGAAAACTGCGGAAACTGTAGCAGGGCCATGGCCCAAATACTGCACTGCGAACTTGATCCCGAACCGTGTTGCGAATCTGCGCCTGGCCTACACTCTCGCTCAAGGACGTACCCGGTTATGCAAGTCTATGCAACGGATGGGCTTGCATAATAGATGCAAGTATGGTTTTAAGCCGCCCGCCGAACCCAAATTGCTCTACTTTGCATTGTTACATTGTTAACACTCGATTGTTTACCCGGAGCAACGCCCACGAGCCCAGTCAAAAGATTGCAGGCAGGTCCTTGCGCACCTCTTACACAATATTTCACAATATGCGCCGTAGTCCGGGGATTAGTTGCCTGTCTTCCGCCAACAATTATGCCTGTCGCCTATTGCTCTAATTTAAATTACCAGGTCACACTCCCTCCCTCTCTCGCTCTGCAGACTCCTATTCTTTCTGACGGCTACTTAAATATTTCCTAAAAACTTACCCAGTTTTTGCGGCAGACTTTTGTTTGGCCAGTTCCGTGCTCGAGTTTAGATGCTAAATCTTTATGACTTTGCAGAAAGTTCTGCGAATTTTTATTATAACCAACTATACTGAAACGCTTAGTTATTTTTGTTACAATTTTTGCTTAACCTACCTCTGCGAAATATATCTGATGCCGCAGAGTTCTGGAAATCATCAAAAAGCGTGGCTTACTTTAACAAAGGCTATTCGATTCTGCTGAAAATGTTTAAAGGAACTTTGAACAGTTTACATGATGATAACTAATAAACTGCATTTATATATAAATTTAATTTAAATAAAAAATATTTAAAAATATTCATGATTCATATATTTAAAGTTTATATGAATAACATCGATGACAACTGAGTATATATGTTATGAGCCGAGCTTGAAAATAGTTAGCGCCATCTGAAGAATGGAATGAGGAGTCGACTTAAGCAGGTAATGGGGAGTTTGGAGTTGATTATCGGGTTAGTTGATAGATAAACGAAATTTTAATTTTAGAATTAAGAATGTTTTATTGTATTTGTATTTAATTGTAAATGTATTTTAAAAAGTTCAAGGAAAAAAGCTTGTAAAATATATAAATGGTAAAGTATTGGAAATGCATTTCTGAAATTCATTGTGGAAATTTATTGCTGATTTTATAGGAAGAGGAATAAAACAATATCAATAATAATAATTTCGCATACAACATAAACATTTAAAATTTAATAAGTAAAGCTTAAGCTTAAAATAAACATAATTAAATAAACTTGCACAAAAATTTGCAAAAAAAATGTAGAGCTCAAATAATATATCAATGCTCTCAACCTAACTTAGTCTGCGTGTGCTAAAGGAGGACTAGCATTTAAATATTTTCTGCTCTTTAAGTAATCAAGTCAAATTAACAATAAAGCGTCTAATATATTAAGTAGTTTTTTGTTAGTATACTTATGTATATATTAGTATTGATCATATAACAGACTTATATATTTTTAGGTGACAAATGACAGAAAGTAGAGCTGAAGTATTCGCGACCTAGAGGACGATTCTGTTATATGTTACTGTTACTGTTATATCTTCTTGACTTTGGACAAATAATTGAATTTATATAATTATTAAAGTTTTTTATAGCTAACTCATCAAATTACATTTATAATGCATATTCCTTGTTCCGTACAAGATATATAAGTTCTAGTGTTTTGTTTAAACAATCCTTAACTATATGAGGCATGCGTATTTCCTGGTCATTCGACAGGGGCGGGAGCAGGCGTAAACTTTGTTTAGAGTAAACAGAATCCCTTCGACTGGTCGATTGGTCAATCAAGGAGTACCTGAGGCAGGCGACGCGTGTGTCTCGCTGGGAAATGATGTCTTGTTAACGGACTTCGAAGGACGCGGCTCGCGCGACTCGACTCGACTGTTTATGGAATGTAAATGTACCGTGTCATGGGTCCTTAAACATCTTAATTGCGCACGTATCCTTCGCTAGCAAAGCGCAATTGGTTTCCAAGGCGGAAATATTATTGCCACGTCGTAAAACTATAAAACTGTCCGCAGGGGGCGATATGCAGTCCAAACTCTGATGGCCAGTAGAGTTCTCTAGGACACAGCTCTTCAGCGTCCTCAACTGAGAACTTGCGATCGCCATCACCAAATTCGCTGAATTTAGTCGAACGCGCGCGACTTCGATTCCCGGGCGTACGACTCGTCAACGAAATCACATTGAAAATTTACAAAGAACTCGCGGGTGGCCCATAGTATTCCATAGTTCTCTGTTAATGAAAGCAATCCTTATTAGCTGTCGATACAAAACACACATTAGGTAATTCCAATTTTTACCACACCCAAATACTGGCAGACTTCAGCCAAATATAGTCTCTTGTTAGTCTACATAGGAATATCAAACTAGCAAAGATAAGAGTTATCAAATGTTATTTATTAATTTGAGAATTTTTAAAGGACTTGTTGAGTCTCAAAGAAGTCAAAAGAAAGTTCATAAAATAATATAATAATAATAATAACAATAATAATATAATAATAATATATATTACTTGAAAATATACCAAAATAAAAATGAGTTATAATCTCTCAATGGAGTTTACAGAATCGACTTAAGTTTATCAAACCTTAAATAGACTGCACAACCTAAAAAGACAGGTCGCTGTATACCTTCGCTGCAGAAATGTACTTTATATAAATCAGCCTAAGAATTATTCAACTACAAGTTTATTTAAATAACAAAAAAAAATGACAAGTTTAACATGTAGATAACCTATCTAATTTTTAGAAAAACAAAAAAAATTATTACGTCAAAAATCATCTATATCAAAGCAATGCAAGAGTAAAATATAAGCCCAATATTGTTCTAGCAATCCCTTGGTTGAAGTCATTCAAAGCTGAAGACGTGTAATTTTTTAAATTTTAGTATATTTCGTTTTAAACTGATTTACTGTGGATGTTCATGGGAGCAGAAGTAATCAGATAATTGAGAACGAAGTACGCTTGACATGTAGTATTCTTTTCATATGATGTATCAGTATTAAGCAATCTCATTTTAGAAGTGATTTACATATGCCATGAGAAATGGGCATGAGTTTCTTCTACAACTCTGAAGACATATATATCAATATATCGCTGCATTTATCGCCACACAGAAGGTGTTAACATTGTCGAAAGATTGTCGCACAATTCATGTGTGGCCATAAAAAAGAACAAAGCGAGAGCTCACTGTAAATGCATAATTCATTCCAATGCTAAGGCTTTACGAGCACCTCATTATGGAGAGTGCCAGACAATGCGAATAAGTGTGACAGAAGCAATTAATGCGCCAGGGAAATGTCAACACGAACGCAAACGGGCTCTGGAGGATGGCATTGCAGGCAGGATGACATTGAGTTTAAATATCCTAACGACAGCCGAATAAAGAGAACAGAAGCCGACAACGACGACGACGACGACGCCGACGACGATGGCAACGCCGAAGGCGAAGACGACTGGCCAAGGACGAAGGCGACGCGTGACGCATTGAGCGAATGTTTGTACACACAGCGTAAAAAGGAGCACGGCACACAGGAGAGGTCCTTAACAGTTGCCTTGACTTTGATTGGTGCCGAGCCCCGAGCCGATCGTTTCAATTCCGTTCTGATCGTTCGTGATTATCCAAGGTCAGCTCACCCACGCTGGCTTTTCCAATTCGCTCATTCAGCATCGACTCGAGTGACCTCGACTGGACTTTGGCTGCATCAAGGCCAGTGAAATTGTCCTGCAGCCGAATGAGGCATGCCGAATGTGACTGGCGAACAGCCAAAGCTGGAAATTGCTTCATCTGGATGTAGAGGCAGCACCTGCAGTGCCTGTGCCCGAATACATTCTCAACCCAAATACAGACGTGTGCATCTTAATTGGTAAATCAAACAACATTTTGAATAATTTTCCCTCCTCCCTCTCGCTTTTCACAAATTAGGCGGCGATTGAGACAATCAAATTAATGGCATTTCAACGGCCTAGGATTGGTTTAGGATTTTGGATTGGCATCCGAATCGGTGAGGCATACGTCGAAAGACTCATGCTGCGTTCAGATTAGACGCTCTGACGCTTCTACTATATATAAAACCGAGTGGAAAAAGCACTTCAAGTGCTTTGTTTCTTATATAATCACTTGGGTATTATCACTAAGCCAAGACGTTTGTAATGCTGGGACGGAAATATGGCTAGATGAATCTGAATATCCCAAGGAAAATGAAAATGATAATGCTGTTACAGAAGCAACTGTCTGAAACGCATTTATCTAGTTTAAGATATTTAGTTATCTGCATAAGGGACATACTTTTGATTAGACAGAAGGGTTAAGCAATGAAATCAACTAAAAGGGTATATCTCTGTCGTCATTCCGAAAGATCTATATTTCTTTGCCTTGTTTGTTTTGTTGTTGTTGCTGATCATTTTTCTCAGCTATTTTGATTTCATACGCAGCTTGACGTCCCATGTTTCGGTCTGATAATGAGTGGCGATGTTGTCGATTGTTGCCGTTGTTGTTGCCGCACAATTAGCATTTGGGGACGGCGTAATGAGCAATGAGCTATCTGCGACTCCCAGAGGAGATTCAGCCATCCAACTTCAAAGACACAGCGTGTGACCCTCGGCCGAGTAAACGAAGCCAGCGAACAGAAATAAACAAACAAACAAACGCACGGTTTGGAGTATCTTAAGCGATACTTGTGTTATGTAATGCCCCAGCACAGAGGGGGAAAACAAATTCGAAATTTCCAATGCCAATTTGTAATGTGATGTGAAGTCCTTTGAAGTTTGGAGAAATCCAAACTGAAGTCGCAATCATATACCTTAGAACTGCGCATTCTTATGGATGTTTCTTCATTATCATCGGGATTATATGATTATAATTAATGTTTCCCTGGGTGCAGCTGATGGTATTACCAGCTCATCGCTGGGCATTAACACATTCGCCTACTTCAGGCGCGTGCCTGTTTCACCTTCCAGAGCATTGATGAAAACTCACAGACTTCAGTGTCCAGCGCTTGCCAGATCTCGGCTGTTACCCTTAGTGAAAGTGCAAGGGGATGATCCTCTGCTTGGAATGCAGCAGGCAGCAGGCACAGAGAGGATGGGGTAGAGGACGCGGCACGCTCACACAATGGGATGGACCCGATTCCACTGTCAAGGTAATTTATTAATTCGGCAATAAAAACGCACGAAGCGCTCGTCTCCTGGCGTCGGGCAACGGGGTGTGTTGTGGTCGGAGCATTCGCATGTGGGCCTTACAACTCAATTATTGTTGCCAAAACTTGACTTCGGCTCGCCGTCCGACTTTGTCAGCATATCGCTTCACTTTTCCGAGTATTTCTTTGTCATCATAAAATCAGTTGAGTGATAAAAGTCAATCGGCCAGAAACGAAGCGTTGCATGCCTGCGGTTGCCGCCAATTTAAACTGCACCTGATTCAATATCCTATAAAATATAGCAAAATAATACTTGGGTGAAGTATCGAACATGTAGAGCTACTCGCATGAGGGTGAAGGATATAAAGGAGAGTTGGTTCTATAAGACAGTTGTATAATTAAGCTACTCCTAATGATTAGATCTGTAGTATTTACATAAATAAATAGCTAAGTCAGATAGCAACACTTTGCTCTATGGAACTGTAAATAATAAATGGAACATATTAATATATACAAAAATATATAATACAGCTCTGTCTCATATTAACAACTCAATGTCTAAGCTTCTCTATGGACTAACATATATTTTCCATATATATATTCCAGTCGAAGCTTAAGCTTCCTGTCTTAGCTTAAATGTTTCTGATATATGTCTAGTTTCACCCGGCATGAATATGTGCTTAAGTATGTTTATAGAGAATGAAGGTAGGTAGGATAGGAGTTTATGGCGTATATGTTATTGCACAAATTCCCTTTTATAGCACCCAAGAATAAAGAACACTTTATTTGAGTATCTGTTAGCAACATTGATATGCCATATATATATATATATCTATGTTCTGAGAGTGTATACAGAAAGTGGGTTGTCGTGGGTCGCGTTCGTCCGGGCAGCGGGCTGTCAAGCTGAAAAACGCCATAAATTTTGGCCCGGCTGTCAGCGAACGTGCGCGCCGCAGCAACAATAACAATGGGAGAGGTAAGGCAACTGCCGAGCGCAGTTTGGGGCAGCGGAAGGACCGCAGGCAGGAGCACGAGCTGCGCAGGCAGAGGGTAGCCGCACAATTCGCACATGCATAAACTGCACACATATGCCAGCCAATCTATTGATATCGTTTGATAAGGGTGCGGAGGGTGGGCCTTTGGGCAGAGTCGGGGGTGGCGGCTGCCGCCTCAACTGCGCCTGTGTTCCCGCTGGCTAAGCGGATAGAAAAGTCGTGTAAACTCGCCTTTTCGGCCAGTCAATTTAGTTGAGCGGCTTACGGGTCAGCTATGCAAATACGCGCAAGAGTCTCTCCCGGGCCACTTGCCCAGGCCGCAGGAAAACCCTCGCGAGCAAACAAAAAGCGCAACACGCGACGCAACAAAGGATCCGCTTAAACTGGGTCTGGCAAGGGAGTGGGTAAGAAGCACGCGCAATGTTATCCTTTCGCAGCCTTTGCGCCGTTTGCTTGATACACGCAACCAGTTGCAAGTCCAGGGCTAATCAAGCACGTATAGCCTTAGCTGCAGCGAATACCTTGACGATTCCTGGAACAACTGGCAGCAGCTTTGCTTCCCTTCATTGCCGGCCGGAGAAATTTTGCCGAATTTGCTGCTGCTGCAGCTAAACGGGCAGAAGGAAAAGCCTTTTGTGCCAACCGTTTTTAGCAACGTTTACAGTTTACAGTTCTGTTTATGTCTTTATGATTATTGCAATTAGAGGAGGGCAGCGAGCCAGCCGCTGTCCCGCTCGCCCACCTACCCGAGGCTCGACTTAATTACGCGCCTGTGGGACGTCCAGCGCGCGTCTCAAGACGGCTCAAGGACACGGCTCGGCTCGGCGCAGGGGAAATGCCTCGGATAACTTGCAGCAACTCGCGATGATAATGGGCGCGATGGGTAGGTAATAAGCAGGCGCAGCAGGTAGGCCGGCCGGATAAGCATTCAGTTGGCCGGGCCGGATAAACTCAGCGCTACCCCTGCGAGCAATAAATCTGGCAAGGTCCTGGCCGGAGGGGTAGGGCGCGCAGCATGTGTCAAAGTGTCATGCGCAGGGATATTTATGCGCTATGACGAGCGCGTGTGCCAAACAGCAAGCGCAGCCTCGCCGCTCGACTTGGCTATATTAAGGCAGGATCTCAGGGCAGAGCAGCTCATTCGCAAACGCAGCAGCGTCGCGCACACATCGTTCATTTCGTTCACAGGACACGAGACAGACGCAATGGCAGCCACCAACACACACTACTATGCCGACAGCATGTACAACATGTACCACCACGCCCTGCCGCCCACATACTACGACAACACGAGCAGTGGCGGCAGCAGCGGCTACTACCCGAGCAACCAGAGCTGGCAGCCAGCGAGCTACCAGACCAGCAGCTACGCCCACTACAGCCAGGAGAGCTACAGCGAGAGCTGCTACTATGCCAACTACCATCATCAGCAGCAGCAGCAGCAGCAGACGCAGCCGCAGCAACAACAGGAGCAGTCCTTGTGCCTAACCGCTCTGGATGCAGTGCCTCAGTATCAAGTGCCCGCGATCGAAGCCAGCTCCCCTGCTCCAGCGAAGAGCCGCAAGCGCAAGGCAGAGGAGTCCGCAGCGGACATCATCGCCGCAGTCGAGGAGCGACCCAGCACACTGCGCGCCCTGCTCACCAATCCCGTAAAGAAGCTGAAGTACACGCCCGACTACTTCTACACGACGATCGAGCACGTGAAGAAGCCCAGCAAGAGCAGCTCCGCCGGCGAGCTGTCGCCCTGCTACGAGCAGGACTACGCCGTGCCCACGCCCTCCACACAGCAGACGCACATGTCGCCCCAGCGCAGCGCCGGCGAGGACGCTGACTATCTGGACGTCTACTCGCCCCGCAAGCCCGCCAAACATGGCGACTTCATCACCCCACCACCGGCCGCTACCACGCCCGTCGACGGCATCGGCATCGCCATCAGCACGCCACCCCAGTCGCCGGCCGAGAAGTCCAATGAAATCAATCATCGCATTGTGACAGCTGCCAATGGCAGCAACGAATTCAATTGGTCGCACATCGAGGAGACCATCGCATCAGGTAGGCATCGCTTTCCCTCTCTCTCTCTCTCTCTCTCACACACACACACCCTCGCCCTCCTCATGTAACTGTTACTTACTTTCTGTTGCTTTTCCTTCCATTCTTGCAGATTGCAAAGACTCCAAGCGCACGAGGCAAACCTACTCCCGCTACCAGACGCTGGAGCTCGAGAAGGAGTTCCACTTCAACCGCTACATCACACGGCGCCGACGCATGGACATCGCCCATGCGCTCAGCCTGAGCGAGCGCCAGATCAAGATCTGGTTCCAGAACCGGCGCATGAAGTCCAAGAAGGACCGCACGCTCGAAGGCTCGCCCGAGCACTGCAGCTCCGCCGGCTATGCCTCGCTCCTGCCGCCGTTGGACGCCACCGCTATGCCGCCACAGACACTGCCACAGGCACAGCCGCAGCCACAGTCGCATCTGCAGCCTGCTGCCGTCATGCCCTATGCCGCATATCCTGCCTACTTGCCCGCCACGCAGCAGAGCTATGATTACCCGCAGCAGTCGCCGCCACCGCCGCACTTCGCCCAGCCGTACGACGCGCAGTACACACCGCAATATCATCAACAGACGCAGCAGCAGTGCAGCTACCAGCAACAACAACAGCAAGAGCTGAGCACCTCCAACCAAGCGCTGTATCATCTGCCCTAAAAGAACCCGCACGCACACACGCAAGCACACTCTGACACACACACACACACAACCGTAACGAACGCGCCACGAATTCTCGACCATTTGCCGGTGACACGCAAATGCCTAACGAGATGCTGCGCAGTCGCAGTTGCTGTCGCAGTTGCCGTCGCAGTCGCACTCCCTACGGTGCCCAGGACTTGGGCAAAAGGACGAGTGCGCATGTGCGGCTCCTCGACACCTCAAAACCCAGTGGCTGGCCATGGGTTACCCGTTGCCTGCTGTCTGTTCTATGTTGTCGGCTGCCTTTGGCCAGTTGCCTGGAGCGCTCGATTATCATTGCGCCCGTGGGCTGTGGCCGGGCATCGATAATACAGCACGAACTCAACTTGGAGACTGAAGAATGACTTGTTTCTATTGTACAGCTAATACATAAGTCGAATATTAAATATTTATTAAAATATATCTATCGAATTTAACAAAAACAAAATGGCGTCCTTTTCTTCATACATGAAAAATCTTTGGCTGAAATATTTTATGAGTTTTATTTAATGAATAAATAAAAAATTATTTTAAAAATTTATGAAAGAATAAGAGCGTCTTCGTCAGCTAAAATATATAGTATAATTAATAATAAATATAATAAAAATGAATTATAGTTTCCGAGAGAATTATAGTCTAATTGCAATTAAAATTTTGATATAGAAAATTGGTTTTATAAATTTTACTAAACATATTTATATTATATAAATTGGGCAATAACTGCGTAGGTTAAATATTTAAAGAGAGATGAGAAGACTTTAATTGAATGCAGCATGCAGCACTATTTAAAAACCCTAAAAGTGCTGAGCTCGCGCCACGTTCATGTCCCAGGAAGGCTGCTTGCTTCAAGAGCATTGCTGTTAACCTTGTTTGTTGCTAGCTGGAGTTTACGTTGCAAGTGATATTGCGCAATATCTGATCTTCCATTATCCAGCTGAGATATTACTTCCGTAACATCTTGCCTTTCTTCTATTCTTCAAATTTTAATACACTTCATAAACAATTTGGTCTTCCCCATCAACGTCTCGGCTAGTTTTTGTTTGCAGAACTTTTGGATCATTAGGAATCCTTTGCAACCACCCAAAATTGAAGCAGCTTAAGCCTGTGAAGAGAAATGTTTTTGATATTGACTCTAAATTTGAGCAGCTGCAATTTGCTGCTCCCCTCGCCCCTGACTTCGACTTTTCTATAAAATGCACTATTTTCGCAATGGAAAAGTGTCACATTTTGGTCGCTTTGGCCGCTTTCCACCACCAGACAGCAGAGCGCAGCCTTTCCGCCTTTCCGCCTTACGCTGTTTGCTCATCCATTGAAGTGAGACATTGACTGGTCATTTTTCATTGCTCGCCTTGACAGCTATCGGCAACGCAACCCAAAAACCATGTGCCGCTGCCCTTTGCCGGGCGGCATTTATACGACTCATTAGATCAAAGTGGACAGTGGGTAGTAGCCCGAGCTGCGAGTATGGATAAATGCTGGCTGGCATAACCATTTGGATTCCACAATAAGGGATATGACATTCTCTAATCGTTGGAGTGTGGAATTAATCTAGACAAAACTTGATTGAAATGTAATTTCCTACTAAAGTCGGTCCAGCCTTTATAAAAAACGAATATATATTAATTAAAGTAATCAAGTTCACCTAACAATTAAAAACTACATTTATTATTTTAATTATTATTACATATGCTAGTTCAAGAAGCCCAATTTCAAGATTCCTTTTTTAGAGACAATGCTATCATCCATCAGCCTAGATCTCAGTTCAGAAAAAAAGGTGCAAGATCTGTGAAATTTCATAATAAACACGATTTATGATATATTTATTTAATTATATTTGATATTTGAAATATAAATATGACTGATATTAAGGACATTAAATGAAAGAATCTTTCACATTTAAATTCAACTAAATTATTTGTAGACAAATCATGAAGTTATAATGCGCACTAATCAAAATTTGCAGTTAAAAACTATGAACTAAATTATAATATATTTTATTTATATTTAAATTTTTTATAAACATTAATATATTTAATTTTGTCTTACAACAACTATAAATTAAAATTAAATTATAAATCTTAGCTTTATCTCCATTTTTAAAACTTCTCACAATATTTTAGCAATAATAAAAAATATTACGAATTTCCCACGAAAAGTTTTTAATACAAAATGCCTACCTAGAGTCTTGGCTAACATTGAGTCTAAAGCAATTAAATTGTGGATTTTTTAGAAAATTTCTAGGAGTCAGTTTGCAGGATTGTTCGTTTTTTACAACTTCTGGGTGAGTGGTAAAAGGTTTACGTGCAAGTTGCGAAAGAGTTACGTTAACTCTTCGACGTCCTTCGTGGAAGTGAAGAGTTTTTCGATGCGATTCGCTTTATTGAAAACCCAAAGGTCGCTTTTAACTCATTCGCGAACCATAAAACCTCCACTCGGACGGATTGGCAAGGCGAAGACTCTCGAGATTCGCGGAAAACTTCATTGTGGGCGTGAGCGTCGTCGGACGATGCAGACGAGGCGGCAGTCAAGGTTGCAAAGTCAATCCTTTAGCGTAATCCTTTAAATAGTCAAAATAAAGCCCGCCTTTGGCAAAACAATTGTGCAGAACTGGCTGGTCACTCCTTTTGGCCATCGGATTCGCAGTGCGAATAGGCGTTCTATTGTGTCCACTTAGCTGGACATGGTACCTGCCTCTGGCCCTGCCTCAGCCTCTGCCTCTGCCTGCGCGAATTACGATCGTAAAATTATCCTTTCACAAACACGAGCAGACGCAAACGCAGCCGCCTCAGAAGGATCGTCGCCGTCTACCGGGCGAAGGAGTTACAAAGTCATAAAAACAAAACACCTTTGTCTGAGCATTGTCGGTTGGCGAATTATCCTTTCTCTGACGCTGCCGTATCCTTAATCCGCACGTTTACAGCCCAACCGCCCACCAGCACGTCGATTCGCAAATGACCGCGCCTGCTTCGGAATATGTGCTGCACGGCTGTTAACTGGAAGGGATTAAATTACATTATCCTTATGTCTAAGATAAACACAAACAGCAGAGCCCGTTGATCTTGGATGTGGCATGGCTTTAAATTAGCTTTCACCATGACGAGAAAATTGATCTATTATAAAGTCAACTTAATGGTAAACTGCCTAATCACAAGGGCTCAACTCACTTGATACTTTAGTAAAAGTAATCTTATCAAGGTGATCTCTCAGCTGTCGTTACTTATGCTCATCCTAAGCATTATAGTAGTTACTTGCAGTCTTAGTTTATTTAAGAGCAACAGGTTGACACTAAACAGGGACTATAATAAGTAGCGTGTGCGCGTGGTCAGGTCAGAGCAACAGCTGCCCAGTTGCACAGTTACTCAGTTGCCCAGTTGCGGCTGCGCCCTTTGTTGTGATTACCACGTTCGAGGCTATATTTATGGCGCTCGAGAGCCAATTAATTGTGACCCAAATCAACAGCTTTCGAATGGTTGGCAACACCAGCAGATCGCGGGCCGGTCTAATGGCCCGGCAAATGCGCCCGATCGAGAGTCCGAGCAGCGGAGCGTGTGAGCTGGTCAGGCGCAGGCGATGGCGCTGACTGCTCGAGTCGCACATGAGTTATGACCGCGGCGGACAAATGTCGCTTTAAATGCTCCATTGGCATGCATAAATTTTGGTGTTTACAAGCACCGGCGCGACGTGCTCTTCCACAGAATCCCCGGCTCAATCCACAGCGCCAGATGAAATCAGCGCCAAAAGTCGGCGATCTACGAGCCAACGATTTAACTATATCTACATATATATGAATATATATAGACTAGTTTATGTAGATACACTAGGGCTGACCGCGTTGGCGGCTAGATCAGTGCGCCAAAGCCGCCAACTACTGCGTCGATCCACCAACTAGCCAAAACATTAATATGTTAATGTGGGGATCAGGCCAAGTCGGTGGCTCCGCGGCGTGGCGGGTCGGTGGCGGGTCCAGTGGCTGACAGCGACAATGACAACAGCCACCGCCACCGCCACCGTCTGTGGGGATTTATGGGTTCAACCAATGCTTTATGGTGTGTCGCTTTGACTAATTTATCTGAGGAGTATTCACTGTAGACTCCGCACTGTGGCGAGGGCGACGCTGCTGGCCACGAATTTTATGGTTAATTTATGATTAAGCTGATTGTGTTCGAAAAGGTCTCTCGACTAGTTTCTAACATATTCTATTCTTTCATAGAGCATGCAATTATATTCGGCGGTCCTTTTGAATATTGCGAAACATACAAAATGACTATTTTCAGCTCAACAACTTTTCATGACTAATAAATAATTCAGCTCAACGAGCAGAAAGTTTCAGATTGATGGCGATTACATAAATGATTAGCAACTAAGCAAAGTTTTTATTATAAATATAACAAATCCGCATAAAAATATGAATAAGCAGCTGATAGGATATTTAAAATTTATTTGGGATCTAAAAATATTTTATTTAATTTGAATTTATTTTATTTTTGTTATATGACCAAAAATAAATTATAAATAAATAGAAAAACTGATTGACCAAAGTCTTCAGCAATATTTAACGAAAATTCAGTTGCCGAACTGCAAGAAATCGAAAATATATGATATTTATATAAGACACATGTGTATATGTATGTGTACTCGTTATTGTGTATTAATAATTGCTTTCCAAGTATAAATATAAATTAGATTTGCAAACAATTATTTTTGGGTATACATCAGCTGCCAATTAAGCAATAATTTCTTTTATATTTTATATCATGGGATCAGTCAGAATTATGAGAGAGCTGAGTTTTGCCTATAACGAATGTATTTATATTCTACAAATATAGAATTGAAGAATAGAATTTGTTTACAATTTGATCAAAAAGATTAGAGAATATTGAATTAAATTTGATCAATATCAATATCGAAATAAAAACTTTGTGTATTGAATTAGAAAATACAAGCGAAAGTTACAGAGCTCAAAGAAAAGTAACCTTAAGACTATGCTAGGAACTGATCAGAGTTATTTATAATAAAACTACGAAAAAAATGCATATATATGAAAAATATTTTTTGGAAATACGTTTGAGTTTCAAAGTTGAATTATTTACAATAAAAGATTCGTTTTGCCACTATATACCACATGTGTCGTCTAACCTTCATTTTTGTGCATTGACATTTCGCCACAAAATTGATCAATAGACTATTTTCATTAATGTCAGCCCATATCCTGTAAGACTATTCAGTCAGAACACTTTTCGCACAATCGGATGTCGTGGAACCGATTTGGCTGAGCATATTGTACTTTAGCTGAGGTTTCGCTTGCAGAATTTCAACAACTGCATGCAATATGCGTTTTAGCTGGCGAACAAACAGTTTTGAGCCGCGCTGTCGGTTATTAAAAGGCATAATTGAATTTCTTGCAAAGAGTTGTTTGTTTGTGAAAGATGTGGCCTGAACATGCAAAAACGCCGACCCCGGCTCCGCAGTATGAGGGATCCGGCTGGCGCTGAAATTTCGAAAGTATGAAAAAAGCAATTAAAACTGAAATAATGAATTCTTTCTTTGCAGTTTGCCATGTTGCTGTCTGCTGTCTGCTGTCTTGAGCCTCGGTTGGAGCGTACGCTGCTCGGCTGCCATTGGGTGAAGGGATCGGTAATGGAATCGACCTCGTAGCTGGTAGCTGCTTGGGCTGATTAGCATGAGGCGTAACAATTTTTAATTGCAGCCACATTTGATGGCGGGCCGCAATATGCCAAAAACGAGCACTTATCTTGCCATCAGAAAGTTGAAAAACTTTTACCACGCAAGGCTGTGGGGCCTATGGGGGCTGTGGGGGAAGCCCAAACAAAATTTTTATAATAACAATCATAAAAGTTGTTGCACAAATGTTTTCCATTTTGTCGCTCGGTGATTAGTGAGAAAAACGTACAAAAAATGGAAGCTTTGTGGGTTTGGGTTAGATGGCAGAGATTTCTTACAAAAAATGTTTATAGAAGCGCGCTAAAGAAATGCAAATGTTGGTAGGAAAATTGAAATAAATTGCAGAAGAGATTTCTTAAAATTAAAAATGATTTCTATATAAATTAAACTTAAGGGGAAATTGTAACAAACAATAGTAACAAAGCGAATCTTAAGGGTTTTATATTAGTTAAAAATTCCGATAGAACATTATCTTTTTACATAATTCAATATATTTAAATTTTTTCTTTATGTATAATAACAAATTTATTAGCACTTCTTCCATATAGCAGCCTCCATACAAATATATATTTCTTTTAATATGTGTTTGACCTATTTTCTGGAATATTTCTACGTCAATTATGCACACATTTTTACGCCTTTGGGCTCCGCTCTAGGTGTGTGTGAGCGCCGGGTCATTAATTTTGATCATGCCCAAATATGTGTCAGTCAGATAGTCTGTCAGTCAGTGAGCCAGTGAGTTCGCCGGCCACATTTGCCCACCCAGCAGCCAGTCCGTCGCCAGTCCACGTCGAAATTTCCATTTACAATCAGCCCGGCCTACACACACACACACACAGACACACGCTCTCACACGCCTTTATGGGTGCATACTATATTCAAATTAGGCAAGGCGCCAACCCCAAGCCCAGGCACAGCCCTCTCCAACCCCATTGCCCCTGCCCATGGGCTCACCCGGAAGCAGCTGCTGCTACACTTCTGGGGTCTGCACATGTGCCGAAGAGTGTGGCGGAATTTTATAATTTATTTTTTAGCAAATGGTTCAAGGCCCTTCACGTTCTCGGGGCGACGTTTCAAGTTCGCCAAACAAATTGTTAATGGAAATTCACGCGTTTCGAATTATTGATTTTTGTGCCCGGCGAAAACTTTCTCTCACTCAATTGACATTTGAATGGTACAAATTTGACGTGAATGAGACGATGACGATTAATGGCCAAGGTCGCTGTTAAGTTTGACAGCTCGTTGTGAGCGAGAACCTTAAACTTGCTTAACTTAAGTTATTTTTAGGTATTGGCTTAAATTGACTAAAATATCGAGCCAGGACCTCAGCTTAAAGAGCGACCAGCGACTGCAGCGACCTCTAGTAGAAATCAGGATTGCAGATTGCCAAACAGTTTTCCAGTTGGAGTTTTCCCAACTGCATTTTGCAACTTTTCCAATTTGCTGCCAATGCAACTGGAAAGTGCAAAATTATCTGGACACAAACCAGAATGCAGGCATTTCTGTTTAGCCGGTGGGTAATGCAGTTCAACTTGCACTGCTTGCTTAAAATTGTATAAGCCATGCACTGCTTGTAAAATATGTATTTCGGCTGCATTGAGGAAATAAATTAATAAAAAATAATAAATAAACAAACTTATTAAAATACTATTAAACTGAAAATTTGTATTAAAATCAATCAACAGCAAATAAAAATAATTGTTAAAAAAGTAATAAATCAGATTCAAATTTCACTCATTCTAAAAAATTTTTTTTGTATATAATATATATAAAGAAGTTGATTAGATCTTCAAAGTATTCAGAATATCTACAGAAATTCACTTAAGTAACACTTATGTGCCTAAAACTAACAATTTTTTACACAAATCAAATATAAATTTAAAACTATTGTTGCTCTAAGGCTCATTTAGAGTCATTAACTTGTTATCAATATTTTGTAAATATATTGTTTCAAGGAATAATAACTTAGTAGAATTTTATTTTTTTTTTTATTTTTATTGTGTGAAGAATTAAACAAAAATATATTCTATATAGAATGTAAAATTAAATAACTAAATTTAAAAACTAAACTACAAATGAGATCCTTAGAGCTCTGCAAATTTAGATTTCAGACATTAAAGTTGACATCATTGAGAATTTACCTGTTTGACACGACCGTGACTAAAGCGTTTCGAGCCAAAAGTGTCCAGATCCAGATACTGATTTAAATCCTAGTTTCGCATGCGAATTCGCATTCGCTTTAATGTGGCCTTGATGAGGCGAACTAATTAAAGCGGCGCTGATTAGCACCAGCGGGAAATAGAGTCAGACCCAGAGCCGGCAGCAGCACCAGCTAACTAGGAACTGCCCAGAGAGGCACATGCAGAGTTAACCCATATACAAGTGAATACCTCATTGTTCACACGCATAATGTGGGCTAAAGGATTTGGCGGCGCGCCGCAGGACGATAATGAACACAAATGAGCCGAGCGAAAGGAGTTTTTGCAAGCGCTCACGAAATGGCAAACATTTGCCAAAAACCAAGCACACATTGGGAACAATGGCCGAATGCCGGCGGACCTGTTGGTCCTCTGTGTGCGGCTGTGTTTGGCTGTGTTTGGCTGCAGGAAGGACACGACCTTGGCGCATTGGTTCAAGAGCGAAAAGAGTCGGTTCGACAGACCAGACAGCCAGTCAACCATTTATAGAATTTGGCTGTGTATCTTTTGTTGCAATCTGATTGATTGCTGTCATGCGGCTGGGAAACTGAGCAAGGAACCCCTCTGCATAGTCGAGGGTTACGGCTCCTGGCAGCAGCTGCCAAATGCCTTCCTTAGACTGTTCTCCGCGACGCCATTTTAAATTCGTCTATTCTAATTTCTGTAATTTGCTCGGTTTTACTGAACGTTTTAAAGACTTTAATCTGTTGTTTCTCTCTTGTAGGTGGAGCCACTTTCCATTTTCCGCCTCCATTGGCAAATTAATCATTCGCATTAAGTTCGCAGCTTGTGGGCCAGGACATGCGCAACAGTCGTGTGTCCTTTGGCCAGCAGCCAAAGCGAGAGGCATATATGCATGTGCACACATACAGCAGAGCTTTCAAAAGCTTTGTTATCTGGCTGGCCACACGCTGTCTATATATATGTTTCTATATGCGATAGTGTGTACATAATGGCATTGGGATATGTGTGCAAACCAAATCAAAATGGCGTCACAGCCGGAACATTTTTGAATGCCTCTCTAATGATGAATTCAGTAGCTCGCGTGTCGCTTTGCCGCAGCTGTTGTCCCTGCCACAGCAACAACAACGAGGACATAGCCTAATGGGCTCCCACTTTCAGTACACTTCAGCTCCCAGCTCCCAGTTTTTTGGCCGCCATCTTGGCGGCTAAGTAGCTCATCGCCTGGCAGCTGAGACGCGTTTATCATAATCAAATGTGGATGGACTCCAAGTTCGACTGCGACTGCAACTCCGATTGCGAGGGCAAACAAAAAGGTCGGAAATTAATTTAAATTGCCTTTTGATGTAAATGCATTCCTCAATGCAGCAGCAGCAGCACCAGCAGCACCAGCAGCACCAGCACCAGAACCAGCAGCAGCAGCTTCTCCTCAGAGTATGTGCTCCAGATTTGTCTTGCTGCAGTTATCGTTGGCTCTCTAAGTAGCTGCAACTTTTGCGCTGTGTGTGTTTGTCCTAAATGGCGCAGATTTATCAACTGCCAGTAGCAGCTCCAGCTGCCGCCCCTCCGCTCCTGCCCCTCCACCACTGGCTGCCTGCGCTGACCATTCACTAAGCTGGTTTTTAGCTGGGCAGTGCGTGAAGAACTCAAATGGCAGGGTATTAACGAATTGTCGTGAGTTGGCTCAGCCCCGTTCCCGTGGCATTGGTATTGACCATTTTTCTTGGGTCGATGGCATGGCGTTTAATTGAAAACTGCTGCAGTTCCGCAACTGGAAGCATGTTGCACAGTTGCACAAGTTGCATGTGGCACTACTTCTATGCCCACATTTAATTTGAAAATTCCTCCAGTTTTTTGTTGCCATGCAGCAGACGAAAACAAAACTACAAACGCTGCTGATTGTTTCATATTAAAAGCATGTATGTAACAGCAGCAACAACAACAACAACAGCAACAGCAACAACATCAATATTAACAACATGCGAACGATGATGAAAAATCGCCTGCAACATGTTGGATGCTGCTGGGCTGCACTGCGCTGCCTCTCAGGCAGAGAGGGCTCCAGCTCCATCTCCGGCTGAGCATACTTGCTGCCCGCTGGCAGCTCCGACATCAACTCCAATTACAGAAGTACACGAAGGCGTCTCTCTTATGATTCCTAGTTTTTTCTCTTCCCGTTTAGTTGATTTTCAGTTTTATTTTTATTTTTATAATATGGGTTCCCTCATGTCGTGCGGGCCAGCAAACCGAACTAGAAGACCAAACGAACGGTTGCATGTTGTTATGGAACTGGCTGCCATCTGGAAACCAAGTGAAGGCAGCGACAGCGCAGTCTAATCAATTGTGGACCACAGTTAGCGCGCATGATAAATACCAAAACACAATTCGACTTTTTATTTATCAATAAGAAATGCTTTTAATCGACAACTAATAACGGATAAAAATTTAATAATAACTTCATATATTTATATTTTATTAATAAAAATAATTTATTCGTTTTTAATAATAGATATTCTTTATCAAAGTTTTGTTCATATTTAATTTTATTATATTTGCATATATGATTTTGCTTTTATATCTCGAACATATAAAAAGATGCATAGATGAGTTAATTATGTGTATATTGTAATATATATTTAATACAACTCTGATATATATTAAATATTAATAAGTATATCTTACAATTTATATTCTATTTACATGCGTTTGTTACAATGGTGCAGAATATTGTATTATCTGGGCAATTATATTTCAGTCAAACAATTTTTATTAAAATAATAATAATTGTTGCTGAGTACCTTTGAATTTTTAACAGTTCCTGGCACTATCTAGCAGTCTCTTTCATATATATATTCATATATAGTTAATACTTTCTATACAAGAAAAGTCTTAATACAAATTAATTTATCTATTTGCCGTATAAGCAGATACTGAACTTTCAATGAAATCATATTTAAGATCAAATATTAATCTTAATTAGATCTTATTATCTTGAAATCAATATAGCAACAATATATATGTATTTATATAAATAAACTAGTTGCAAAATAATCAATGCTTTATAATTATTAAAATATAAATAGATATATTAGCCATGGTTGCATATAAACCGGAATTCACTTACGAAATCATTGGATACACCCTTTTCAGAAATATGTTAATCAATAACGAATAGAATATGGTCATAATTAGAGTTATGTCAGCCAGATTCTTGGGCAGACTTTCATATGGTAGTATTAAGTTTTTCACTTGACATCAGCAATTTATCTTAACAGATTCAAATGCAAATCTCACACGAAAATATTTATATATATACGTTTGGGTATTTCTTGTTTTGCTTACTTGGAATTTGGTAGCAAGTCCAAAATTGATTTTTAATTAAGGCGTTTAACCAAAGTCGCAGCCAGAGCCCGACCCAGCCCAAAAACTCGTGAAGCCATAAGCCGTAACCCGTAACCCGAGATCGGGTATGAATCATAAGAGCCCCGCGACGTCGCCGGACAATGTGGTCAATAAATTTAAATTCCAATTCGAAATCACATTCAAAACTCGAGTGCAAACGAGCTCATTTTAAAGAGATGCAAACAAACCAAAACTTGGAACAAAGTCAGAAATAAAAGAGAGAAAAAAACTCATTTGTCGCCTGTTTTTCAGCGACTTTTTTGTTGGTTTGCAGAGCTCGCTGTAAAATTTCGAACGCAGCCAATAAAAATGGAAATGATGGCGCACAGAACGAAACGTTTATAAAATAATAATGCGAAATAATAATGTGACGGTGATTTAGCGGAACAGCGCCACGATTGAATACAAATAAAGTGCCTGCACGGGCGTGGAGTGTTGGGGGTGGCATGGGGATGCCAGCGTTAGGGGTAGCGGGACGCACTAATCTAGGATGATTTCAGCCTAATCTGGAGCAAAAAACAACAAAGCTGCTCCTGCCGCCGCTGCTGCTGCTGCTGCCGGGCTCAAAGAGAGTTACAGCAGTGCGAGAGAGAGCGCGGGGTACGCTGACGCTAACGCTGCCGTTGACGTTGACGTTGACGTTGAGTGGCAGGCAATCATCTGCCTCGTCCAGCGTCCAACTACCTGTTTCTGTGCCGTTTCTGTATGCCAGCTGTGGCTGCTGTGGAGCAACCGCCGCTGCCGCCGTCGCAGTCGTCGCTGCTCCGCCATAGGCCGTTGGTCCAGGCCATGCGGCACCCCCTGAAGCATAAATCAAAGCAAGAGGCGTGGCTTAGCTGAGTGCGAGCGAGCGCGACTGCTTTTCGAACATGCGCACACTGTGTGTGGCTCGCTCGCACCCACAGTGTGCTCGCCGAATGATTTACAGTTTTCGAATACCCATACACTCTCGCACTCACCAGCCGCGGACTCCACTCTGGCATTCGCCGAAAGGCTCGGTCAAACGTGAATCGAACGTGGCGCACTCAAGTACGCCAGCTGCGCGCTCGGTACCCGGTTGAATTCAAACTTAATCAAACTTTCCACTTACTAATGAAAATAGTCGTGTGTCGCGTAGTACTGCATATCCACCTGGGTTGCTGACTGACAGCTACAGCCCCAGCGGCGGCACAAGTGAACCAAACTCAAGGAATATTTCATCCGAATCACAGTCTATCTAACGGATAGCTTGACGAACCAGGCCTGAGGATAAATGCAATAACATAAATCCCAATTGTGAATTTTTTCGCATATCCCATGCAAGAGCTAAGTTTTCAATGGGCTGCAAAGCTTTAAAAATGCCAATCAAATTGGAGAATTGCGCAAACTAAACGAATCAAGTGTTCAAATGTATTCAATACATTAAAATTGTTGAGTGTCCTACGAAAATAGCAAATACAATATATACAATCATTCAAGTGCAAATATCTAAATTTAGTTCTGAAAATCAACTTTTCCGATTGGATTTCAAAACTTTAAACTCTTAGGTAAGCATTATAAACAATATATAATATACCAATAGAAGTGGAATTTAAGAATAAGAAATATAATATTTGTTGAAAGTCTGAGATAATAAGAAAAACAATGCAAAAACATTAAATAGTTACGAGGCAATAGTAAAATTTATTTATTTACATTATATCCGTAATAATTAAATAACAAATTATCCTTCAACACCCTTAAAATAGTTTCATAAAACAAACTTTAACTTTCACGGTTGTTATCAAACTTTTTCGACAACACGTACACGCACACACACTCTCTCTCAGTATTGCCGAATTCGAAATTCGAATATTTATAAATTGAAGCGATCCCATCTCTTTGTGTAAATGAGACACACGTACACTGTCCGTGTGATCAATAAGAACAGAGAGCAGCGATTCGAAATAGAATGTGTTCGCATTCGAAGAGCGAGTGTGGTTTCGAACTGGCTCTCTTTCGAACTCACAACTATACATAGACGCACACATGTACGCTCACTCACTCTTGCTTGCGGCTACACATTGCTGCGTCCGCAAAGGTAACAACAGCGCAGCAACGGCAATGCGTGCGAATGAGACAGCAGCAACCACATTTAATGCTGTCTGACTGCTCTAGCACGCATGAACCGTTCGAATTTAGTTTTTTTCTCCCATTTATTGCGCGAGTGTTTAATGAATGCACTCGAATGACTGTGTGTTCGCCACTGCCATGGCAAAGCTGTAACTATGTATGAGTGAATACGTGTATGTGTGTGTGTGTGCTTCTACTTGCTCGTACTCGCAGCTACAATTGGCGGCGCTGGCGCTGCGCGTTGCATGAGTTTTTTATTGATGCTCAGATATTTGAATTATGCCCGAGCAGTCAAAGTGAGACATTGGCGCTTCGAGCACGTATTCGCGGATACATCCATCGAAACAGAAACAGAAACAGAAACAGAAACTGAAACAGAAACAGACACAAAGCCGATACCGAAAAACTTTTGACCGTGGCTAAACAATCCGTCAATACGTCCGCGAATCGTGCGGCTCTCGACGGCTCTCAAATAAATACAATAACAAAGACGGGCATCCGTTGGATACAACAACTGCCGCATCTTGAGATACAGATACATTGAACGACGCGCTGACTTTGAGCGATAATAACGAAAGATGGATGGGCACCTAAGTGTTTGCAGTGCCAGTGTTTTCATCGATGACGTTTAAAATACATTCGCGCTGATGGATACCATGAATTCGGTGTGAAACTCGCTTTCCATAGAATGCGAATCGGCGCATCTACGCCGCAGCCCAACTAGAACTGTGACAAATCAAGTGCCTGCCCGCTGCGGCTAATTACGGTTTAGGAATCCGCCAAACGTCAAGTGCAACTCGAACTCACTGAAGTGCAGGTAAAACTACGCCGTGTCAAACGTCGGTATGTAAACGGATTAAACCCAAATGATGCGGGCCAAATCGACTAACGCTAATTAGCTAAAGGCCGAAAGTGATTGAGCACGGAACTGTTTCCGCACTCAACTTCAGCTAACAACAATAAACTAAACAACTTTTCTCGATTTGTGAAGTGCACCAAAAATCTACTTAAATTCTTCTCACTTGTTCCAAACTAAATGCCAAAAGCCGTCGGCCAAACTCTGCTCAAGTGAATGCAATTTGTGAAAATTAAATTTGATTTTATATTTTAAGGAACAGGTAAACTACACGAAATAGATCTATACAAATAATCTTAATAATGAGATTAGTAGTTGTAGATATGACAAGAATTTGAGTTAAAACTTCATTATCGTCTATACCATTCCACCTTATATAAGCAATTAATATAAACATAGATATGCATTGATCGATCGAATGGAATATTTTATTTTGCAATCTTGAAAATAAATATAAAGTAAACAAGAATAAAAATTAATTGAATGATGATATATTCCAGTTAACCTAAATATTTCATAGAAAGTCCAGTTTTTATCTAAAATAGATTCTTGATAAGATTTGAGATCAAAATTCTTAGTTTTCAGTACCCGTGATAATAAATAAATAATAAAAAATTGATTATAATTAAATTGAAATCTATTTTTATTGTAAACCAAAAAGTTTTGATAAAAGAACGTAATTTTTATTTGTATATTTTTTTATATATTTATATTATATTTTTTTATTTACTAAAATTCTTTGGACTAATTCAAATATAAATAGCTCAAGTCTAATTTTATATATTTTTGGACTACATTTTTGGTCACTCAACGTTCTTGGAAAACGTAATTTAATTTAATAATAAAATATAATGTAAAATAAAAAAATGTCAACATAAAATAAAAATTTAGCGAGATATTAACTATTGAAGCTAAATGCGCTATCCTGATGACGCGACTTTAGTAACCATTTTTGTAAGCTTTTTAAAAAAATATATATATTAAAATACTTCCCAAAATAATACAGAGCCCAATTTTGGTTTATTGTATCATGAATAAAACAATTTAATAGAAAACGAGACTTTAGCTCAAAAAGTATAGAAGATATTCAAAATTGAACGTGAATGCAAAAGGTGCGCTATCCAGATCACGCGCAGTATAATATTTTCATCAATTAGTAACATAAAAACTATAATTTAAATTTCTTAAAATAATACAAATAAGAGCTGAACTATTAAAGTTTTAACTAAATCTCAATTTCAAAGGTATTAAGCATCTGAATTGAACAACAAATATTTATTGTTGTCTGCTTCTTTTTCCTGCACACATCAAATATTAATAAATAAATTATATATTTATTCATTGATTATTATATAAAGTTCTAAAATAAATAAATAGTTAATCATAGACACAATTTTGATATGAAATATACATTCCTTTGTAGTTCCATATTTGAATATTTTTTGTAAATAAATATATTTAGCTGATCGTAATCGTAATCGAACTGGGAAGTGGCCGGCTAGGGAGCAGCAGCTGAGGACCACTTCGAGTTAATAACATACTTTGGCAGAGAGTTTGAAACATCTTGTTCTTATACGAATTCACACCAAATTATTGAATTCTCAAATCGAACTGAAATGGGAAACAGTCGCACAACCTTCAATTAAAGAGAACGCCACAGTGCTAGGGCTATATCAAATTGGGCTTGTTGAGTTCCATATTTGTTGTTGTTGTTGTTGTTTTGGGTTGCGTGCGCGATATCAACGCAAAGAATTTTCACTTCATTAAAACGAATGCAGCCGTTTTTGAAATAATTAAGAGCCACAAAGGCGAAATGTCACAGCGAATGAAAAATGCCTAACAAGCAGCCACAATCTACCTACCGGAATATATATACATCTGACATATTATATAGTATAAGGTATATAGATGTGTGTAGTCGAAATGTAAATAGGTTTTGGGAAAGCACAGTTGTTGTACATAGGAATTGCGTGCCCTGCCACATCACATGGCCGGGAACCCATGCTGACCAGACCGAGACTCGAATTAGATTAAAATGTGAGTCCGAGCTGCGCCCAGCAACTGCTTCTTCGCGTTCTTCTGCCTACGCATTGATATGGAACGAAAGTGTAGACCCATTGAGGAGGGTCCACTAGGCGCCCATGGTGCGCCTAGACCAATTTCGCTGCATGCGCACACCCGAGCACTCTCAAGCACATGGTTAAATCGCATTGCCGCCACTTGATGTAGGTCACTTTCATTTGCATTTGCATTTGCGCTCAGTCTTGCCTCTAACAGCGTGTGGTCCAGGCAGATCAAAGTGCGCTCGATGGGCCATTGCATAATGTGGACACAACACCAGCACCAACAGTTGCTGCTGCTGCCCGTCGAGCTAATTGGTTGCCTAGTTGTGTCCGAGTCGGAGTCGTAGTCTGGATTGCTGGGGTTGTCAGCGCTCGAATTTATGCCAGCAACATTCGCAGTTCGGCTGCGCCTGGAGCTCACATTCATCACGGTATGTGCTGCCCAAATGTCATGATGATATTTCAGCCTTACTTATTTATATTTATAAATCAAAATACCAAAAACGGGAAAAAAGAAATAAATGTATGAAACACGCAAACTTTGCCGCGACAACAGCCATAACACAATGAATAGTTGTTGTTGTTGCAGTTGTTGTTGTTGTTGGGGAGTCGTTGATCTATTGGAGCGACGGGCTGCCATTTGCTCAACTTTGTATTTGGATGTGTAGGTACAATAAGTGCCGGGACACATTTATTTTCGACGACTCCAAAGGAGACGCCAACTTTTCATCCTGTTTGCCAGCGCCGATTGCTACGCCGTGCACGTTGATAACAAATTTGTGATTTATATTTCTAGTTTCTCGCAGAGTATGAAATATTCTGGCTTGTGTATGCGATTGTTCCAATACAAGGCAACAAGGCACTTAAGAAGTGAATCTAAACCTTATTTATATGATTTCTGATTTGTTTATATATATTTTTGAATTTGGCACCGGAAAGCTGCTTTTTTAAGCAGTTCAATAAAACAATAAATATAAAAGATATTTGATTAATTTACAAGTATTAATTGCAGCGGCACATAAATAATATTTAAAGCTTATTAAAGTTATATCTAATTACCAGCTCAGCTTTTAATGATCTTTTAAATTTATATAATTAGCAAATTGTTGTTGAAAACAAGTTAAAACTTCTTTATAAATAATATATAAATACAACAAAATAAATATTAATATTTATTATATATACACATATACATAATGCTAAGATCAGCATTAACAATCTGTTCATGTGAGACATATATATAAGCTAAGATTAATCCTTAGGGGCTTTAAGAATGGGTTTGAAATTAAATAAAGCTTTAAAGAAGCTTTCAAATGAATGATGACTTTAAAGCTCTTTCATCATGAATTCCCTATTCTCATAATTATTTTTACTTACAATTATCTCAAACATTATAAACTCATCATAAATTAGAGCTGCACAGTAGCCAAGCAAATTATTTTGTACAATTGCATTGTCCTTGACTTTAATTTAGAGGACATTGTTTTGTTGTTGTTGTAACAGATATAACTATGACATAACCGATCGTAAATGATGTGTAAAACACAAATTGTAGGGACACAACAGGCGCAGACCGCAAAATCTGGGAGAGAGAGAGAGGCGACAACTGTTTTTGAGTACGTGTCAAAAGGTCAACAATGGCCGCTCGCAGTGAGGATCGAAGAGTCGTGAAACAAATCAAAAACTCATAAAAATTATGAGAGCCACAACCGCAACCAAAACACAGACGAGGGTTCAGACAACAAACTGTGGCAACTGCGGGAGAAACAGAGAGAGAGACTGATATTGAGATGAGTGAGAGAGAGAGAGAGAGAGAGAGAGAAGAGCAAATAATAATATTTATGACTACTTTTATGAGGTGCTTACAAATTTTTATGAGTTTTTAATGGGCCCACTTGCATGCGTGTGCGTTTGTCGTTCCTTTCTGGCCCATTGTTGCTCTAGAGAATGAAAACGGAAAAAATGAGAGCGAGACAGCTGGAGAGGGAGACAGCGCCAGTAAGTGTGACTGCGCGTGCGCAAATACCTTTTAGAATTGTGCGAGTGCGACCTCGTCTCGTCTCGTCTCGTCTCGTGGGCCCTTTCATGTATACATACACACGAGCTACGCCCATGTTGACAACAAATATTAAAAATTATGATTTATGAGCAGAGACCCCAGTACCTCGACGGCAAACAAACAAACAAACAAGGCGCGCTCAAAATCTGTAATGGTGACGACGACAACGACGGCGTAGTCCACGACGACATTTGTAAACGAAATATATGTAACTGCTTAGGGTTTTGTTTTCATTTCATAATTAAGAGATGGCTGGCGTATGGCTGCGCCAGTTGAAGATGATGAACTGCACAGTGCTTAGAAATGGATGACAGACCAATATTTTGTAAAGAGTTGCGAGTCGCCAAGATTTAATGAGAAAGAAAACAGGTTTGACGGCCCTAGCTTGAGGCTTTTAGATAAGATTTTTGATCGCATGCAGAAAATCAGCTAGACGAAAACTGAGTTATGGTTAATATGATGATTTTACTTTACTAAAGAGCTTTACTTACTAAACTGAGAGTATGCTAACAATAACGGAAGACCTCAGCAGAAAGATATTCAAACTGAAGTTGATATTAATCATTCTTATTATTATATATGAATATTATTTAATTATTTAACTTGATTCTTTGATAATATTATATAATATGTGCTCTTGATATCTTCCTGATACTCTTAACTCTATTCCATTCATTTTACTTTCTAAAACATCCCAATCTGCTTAAGGCAGCATCTTTTCAGCTCTCTTCACTTTCTGTTTTTCCCCATCAACTATCGATTATGCAAAAGTTAATCATCTTAATTATAGTAAGCAACCCTAGTTGGAGGATCATTTCCCTGAGACTTCTGCCATTGTCCTCGAGTTTTTATGAAAAGTGGCCGAGTCAGAAACCCTTTTCAGCTGTCGCATCGACCACAAATTGATTTATGGTGACATAGAGTTTGTCCTGGCGGGGTGAGGGGCAAACCCCTCCAAGAGCCGCGCATGTGCAACTCAATTGCTGTTTGCTTACGCGTACCTTCAGCCGCTGCTTCATCTTTTTCTTACTCATAACATGGCATTTACCTGTGCCGACGTTTTCAGTAAAAGGAAATTCGTTCTGCGGTTTAAGAGTTCCATACGAGAATTTCACTCCCGTTTCGTGGGCATATCAAAACTGTTTATACAAAGGCAGGCCAAGAAAATGCCTAAAGGCCGCGCAGACGCCGAGACAAAGGAAACTCGCTCAGTTGTGTTCGCTCCCTCGTCTCTAAAATGTCGCTGGCATAATTTATGGCCTTCATATGAGGCGACAATCAGCCAAGCGACCAGCGCCAATCTAAGACAATAATTGTAGCCACTCTCTATATAAATATATAACCATATCCATATATATATAGTAACATAATCATAATAATTATGTTCACAATACATAAAAACTGTTCCCATAGCAACGTGCTAGCTCAGCTGAATCAACGCGTCATGTTGCTAACGCGCCCGACCACCCGAATCCCGAATTAACTAGAAGGAACCGTTGCATCAACGCGTCATGTTGCTAACGCGCCCGACCACCCGAATCCAGAATCATCTAGAAAGAACCATTGCATCAACGCGTCATGTTGCTGCTGCGTAGTTTCAACAGCATATAAATAAGCCTGGGATAAAAATGTTCTTTAGTCTTAAGTTGTTTGTGAATAAAGCAAGTTGTCAAGAAAAATACAAATCGTGACTTCGTCTTTAAAAAATCACATCAACGTTACCATTAGCTTTTGGCGTGGTATTAGTTCGACTCAAATTTACTTATATTCAATTGGCGCAGCCGGTAGGATAGCAATAAAGAGCATCTTGATGCAATAACTAAGTTATTAATTCTTATGCCTGGTTACTGCTATCCGCTAAACAACTGACGCAAAGGCAACCCACGCGACGGTCAATATCGCGTCAAGTTTTTAAAAAATAAAAACCTCGACAGTGACGTGTACACCAAATTTCGCATATTGCCAAAGCCACAGATTGTGCAAATAAAACTTGAAATTAATTCAAGAAGACGCGATAGAATTCGAAGAGACTATAATTCCAGAAACTTCTGGTTATCTCACAAAATTCGAAAGAGCTATCTGTGCAAACCAAACAATCAAAACTATAGAAAATTAAGTATTGATAATAATAAATTCAAAAAAGATAAAAACTGAACTAAAAATTATGTGAATATAAAAACTGAACAAAAAATTAAGTGAATATTAATAAATTTAAAAAGAAAAAGAAAAAACTGAACAAAAAATTATGTGAATATAAAAACTGAACAAAAAATTAAGTGAATATTAATAATAATAAATTCAAAAAGAGAAAGAAAAACTGAACTTAAAATTAAGTGAATATAAAAACTGAACTAAAAATTAAGTGAATATTAATAATAATAAATTCAAAAAAGAAAAAGAAAAACTGAACTTAAAATTATGTGAATATAAAAACTGAACAAAAAATTAAGTGAATATTAATAATAATAAATTCAAAAAGAAAAAGAAAAACTGAACTTAAAATTAAGTGAATATAAAAACTGAACAAAAATTTAAGAGAATATTAATAATAAATTCAAAAAGAAAACGAAAAAACTGAACTTAAAATTAAGAAAAAAAACTATAATAATATATTAAACAAACAAAATGGAAGGGAACGCAACAACACCCCTATCTGACACAAGTATGACGCAAGTAATCAATCAACTAAAAATTGTTGAAAAATTCACTGGAAACAAGAACCATTTATACACGTTCATCAAACGGATCGATTACATATTGTCCCTCTACACCACGAATGATGCGAGGCAGAGGTTAATACTTTTTGGACTTGTCGAAAGCTGCATCAGCAGTGAAGTTATGCTATCTCTTGGCATAAACAATCTCACAACATGGTCGGACCTTCGCAAGCAACTCATATTAAACTACAAGACACAAACCAAAAATCATGTCTTGTTAGAAGAATTCAGGAGTACCCCATTTAAGGGAAATGTACGAGCTTTCTTAGAAGAAGCAGAACACCGTAGGCAGACATTGATGAGTAAGCTAGAACTAGAAAATAATGTAGATGAAAAAATATTGTATGCACGACTAATTAAAACTAGTATTGACGACCTAATCCAAAAACTACCTACAGATATTCGCATTCGAATTATAAATTGCGAAATTCCCGATTTAAGATCTTTAATAAACATATTACAAGAAAAAAATCTTTATGATGAACCCAGTCTAAATTCAAATCAAATCAAAGCAAAACAAGATAAAAATTTTAAGCCGTCATACCCAAATCCTTATACTCAAAGATTTCCCACATTCCTTCAACCAAACCATCCTTATGTCCCATATCGACCTTACTTTCAGCAACCATATCTTCCACCAATATCAACACCAACACCTAATAATACTAACAATAACGTTTTTCCACCTAATCATTATTCACCTCGACCAATGCAATTAACACCTAACGCAGTCAGACCATTATACCCTACACAAAGATCAATTCTAAGACCGAGCCAATTTGACAATAATCGTTTCGGACAACATGCACAAGTAACTCCACAACAAGCCCCTTTCAATACCCAACCAACAAAACGTGTTAGACCTGCAGAAAGTGGACAAAGTAAAATGAGCATAGACGAAGAAACTAGAAATCAAGAAGAAATTAACTATCACAATTATATGAAACAAGAATATTATAATCAAGTAGCTCCTTATTCTGAACACTATCCTCAATATTACCAAGAACAAAGTTACCCACAAAGCTCAAATGACACATACATACAAACAGCCACAGCCGAACATGAGACAGAACAATTAAATGAAATAGAAATCGAGAAAGCCGAAAATTTTTCAGCTGCCAGCCTCGGAAACCAACAATACATAACTATCACTTATAAGGGCAAAAATTTAAAATGTTTAATAGACACAGGATCTACTGTTAATATGATGACATCTAATATTTTTAATTTACCAATTCATAATACCGATTGTCTTATTCACACCAGTAATGGACCTTTAATAATCACACAAAAAGTAAATGTCCTTTCCAACAACTTGTTCAAGAGTAATAATGAATTCTTTCTACATCAGTTTTCAGTAGATTACGATTTATTAATTGGTAGAAAACTGCTTTCAGAAGCTCAAGCCGTTATAGATTATAAATCACAAACTGTAATTTTATACAATAGAAAGTATAACTTAGTCAACAATATTACGATCACAAACCAAAATCATTTCTTAGCCAATCCTGAAACACAACATAGCGCTGACGAAGACAGTAGTAATTTAATTTGCATTACAGAGAAACCAATAAACACATTCAAAAGACAAATTATATTTTCTAAAGGCATTCCAAATATTAAAAAACAGAATTACTTCAAAAAATTAATAATTCACATTACATATGATAGCATGACTAAAGACAAAGCCGAAAAATATTTAATTGACTATTTTTGTACAAAGACTAGTGTAATGTTTATAGACAGTGATGCAGATTTCGAGATCATTCAAAACGCACACAAAGAAATTATCAACACTAACCATACTAAAATTCTACGAAGTCTCATTCATTTAAAAAATATAAATTCATATGCTGAATTTAAAGAACTTATCTTGAAGAATCATGAAAAACTCTTACACCCCGGAATTCAAAAAACAAATAAACTCTTTTGTGAAACTTACTATTTCCCTAACAGCCAATTACTAACACAAAACATAATAAATGAATGTAACATTTGTAACTTAGCAAAAACTGAACACAGAAAAACAAACATGCCGATGAAAATTACCCCCAGGCCCGAACATTGTCGCGATAAATTTGTAATAGACATTTATTCATCCGAAGGCAAACACTATCTTAGTTGCATAGACATTTATTCAAAATTCGCTACTCTTGAAAACATTAAAACAAAAGATTGGATAGAATGCAAGAACGCATTAATGCGTATATTTAATCAGTTAGGAAAGCCAATATTATTAAAAGCTGACCGAGATGGCGCATTTTCCAGCTTAGCACTCAAGAAATGGCTTGAAAATGAAGGAGTAGAAATACAACTAAATACTACAAAAACAGGAATAGCAGACATCGAACGACTACACAAAACAATAAACGAAAAAATTAGAATAATCAATACTTTAAATGACGAAGAAAATAAACTCAGTAAAATAGAAACCATTCTTTACATTTACAATCACAAAACAAAACATGACACAACTGGACAAACTCCTGCACACATATTCTTATATGGTGGACAACCAAAGTTAGACACTCAAGAAAAAAAGAAAAAGTTATAAATAAAATCAACAGTGACCGACAAGAATACGAAGTCGATACCAGATATCGAAAAGGACCATTACAAAAAGGAAAATTAGAAAATCCCTTTAAAGTCAATAAAAACGTTGAAAAAATAAATCCAGATCATTACCAAATTACTGACAGAAACAGAGTTACACGTTACTATAAAACACAGTTTAAAAAATTAAAGAAAATTAACCAAATTCAAAACCCACAGGTTTCTACTTCATAAGCATACTTCAATCAAACCTTCTACTTGAATTTATATCCCAATTGATTTTCAATCCACTAACACAATCAAAATTATCCCATATCCCGATCACAACTCAACCTGATTACATTACATTTCTATTATGAAAAAGATACAAAGAAATAATAAAATATATTACTTGAAACATAAATTAAAAAAACAAAATTGCAAAAAAAAAAAAAAAAAAAATAAATAAATAATAATAATAATAATGTTAATCTTAAATTATAAGCAATAACTATTTTTAACCAGAAGTCGATCTTACACCATTGTATTTCCCAATAGAAATTATTAAAATCAAATTTATAAAGCATAATAATATTGTAAAATTTTATCACAAACTATTATCCTCACATATACAATCATTATAATCACAATAGTCATATTCATAGTTGTAATCTTATACTTTACTTATCTTGTGACCCCATAATATTAAGAAAAACATACAGTTATCGAGATGACACGATCAAATATAATTCTTCTGTGTCACCTTGACTCGCAGGCTCGCCTCTTGAGGAGAGGGAAGTAACATAATCATAATAATTATGTTCACAATACATAAAAACTGTTCCCATAGCAACGTGCTAGCTCAGCTGAATCAACGCGTCATGTTGCTAACGCGCCCGACCACCCGAATCCCGAATTAACTAGAAGGAACCGTTGCATCAACGCGTCATGTTGCTAACGCGCCCGACCACCCGAATCCAGAATCATCTAGAAAGAACCATTGCATCAACGCGTCATGTTGCTGCTGCGTAGTTTCAACAGCATATAAATAAGCCTGGGATAAAAATGTTCTTTAGTCTTAAGTTGTTTGTGAATAAAGCAAGTTGTCAAGAAAAATACAAATCGTGACTTCGTCTTTAAAAAATCACATCAACGTTACCATTAGCTTTTGGCGTGGTATTAGTTCGACTCAAATTTACTTATATTCAATTATATATATATGTATGTGCATAGATAGCCAGCCCAGCCCGCAAATTCGGTTTGCGTTTTCATTATTCATGGATTTAATTAACACCAATTGAACCGCTTGTCGACTCGACTCGACTCGTTGGTAAATAATTTCCAAACTCGTATAATTTATAGCCTTTATTATTTCCGAATTTTTAATTTGCCGTTAAGTGATCGAAGAAAACAAACAACAGGCGCCGGTAGTACGATCGACACCCATTCAATTAATTGTGGCCAAAAGATGGAAGCTGTGGATAGAGTGACTTGACTTGACTTGACTTACTTGAGTAAATTGAGATAATAAATAAATTTGTATTGGAAATAGAAGAAAGTAGATTAAAGTATAATAATAATATAATAATGTATAGGAAGCAGATGTAATCTGTCTATGTATATGAGAAGCTTCATCTATTTTTTTTTTTTTTTTGTTCTATCTATCTGGCTTCTCGATCGATTCCGTTTAGTATTTACCTAAAGATTTTTTAAGTGAATTTTAATAGCCGTTAACAAGATTCAATCTCGCTAATCCTAGTTCTTGGCCACATCAAGCAACTTTGGCTTGATGATTTGGGGTTAAATAATTTGCCAATGTCTACAAGTCGTCGGGTCACTGCGGTTGCTTATCTAAGCGTATAATTTGGATAATCAAACTGTTTGTATGTCGTTGCCTCTGGGCTAATTCAAAATCGAAAACTTAAGCGAAGTGCCGTTACAATTGCTTTAAACTCCATAATCGCCAAATACCCAGGGCCGAATGCGAACTTACAAAGTTTTTCTTATTTTTTTTTTTGCTGAAACGCTGCTCATCAAATAAATCTCTGTCGAGCACTGGCTGCCCGGCTGTGGACGGGTTTTTATTTTGGCTGAGAAACCCAACTGGCCCTGGGTCGAGCAGGGGGGCGGGTGCATGGCTGGGAGCAGGCATAGGGCCAGGGCCAGAGCTCAAGTTGAGGCCCGTACGCCGATTTAATTTAAAGCTTCAACTCCTTTCGTTTGGACAACATGCTAAAGGGTTAAATTGCCCACTGAATCAAAATTATTGGTTTCATACGAAGAAGAGGAAGCACAAGCACAAGAGAGTATCGACAAGAAGAAGAAACTGCAGCGGGAGAGAGAGACAGAAAGAGACTGAGAGACAGAGAGAGAGAGAGAGGAGAAATACTTGCTGTGCTCGCTGCAGAGGTCGTTGCATTGTTTTTGGGCAATGGTCGGCTCTTCCTTTACGGCCATGTTCGCTGGCTTCCTGGTTGCTTGGTCAAGTCTTCGGCATTGCCTTTTACACTTTTCGGCTTTGGGGCTATATTTTTGGGGCCGCATTTGGGCGGCCAGCTTTTGTTGCTATCTCCGCAATACGAGTTTTCCACCATTCAAACAAACGCGTATCAGCGATGGTGTCCGACTCCGCCGAGCGGGTCGCTGTGTGGCGTCCAGGCCCGGCCACAAGTGCAGCAAGTGTCCATTCAACGAGAGTGGGCGGTGCTGGCATTCCAGCCAGTGCCAGCCGCACCGAGCTGTGCCACACCAAAATTGCATGCACGTAATGCCAATGCTTAGGCATATCCGCGCCTGCCCATCAGCTCCAGTGAAACCCAAACAGCTGCGTCCCGCACTCTCTCACTCTCGCCCACTGTGGGCCGTGCTTCTGGCCAGGGGAAATTGGGTTCTTAGTCGCTTCACAATATAATTGTAATAATGATGCTCAGCAGGCGCACTGCAGCTGCATTGAAATTACCACCCAAAACAACTTAAGCAAGCAGAGAACAATTGCATAAATTGCTAAACATGTTTTAAAATAATATAAATTTTATATTTATTAAATATATCTTATTACACATATTGGCATACTTGCCCAAAAATTTAGTTAAGGTCTAGTGATAAATATACTATAGAGTTTAAGACAATAAGCGTAAATAAATTGAATTAAAATAATAAAAAAAAAATAAATAAATAAGTAAATAAATTGAATTAAATATATAAAAAGAAAATTAAAAAAATATATATATATATATATATATATATATATATATATATATATATATATCGTATATATTTATGGTGCAAATTCAGACAGTATCACGTGTTGAAATGATAATATTAAATGAAAATTAAAGACGAAAAGAGAGAGAGAGAGACTTAAGAGTTTTGATGCTTTAAGCTGAACATACAGAGAATTGATTTAACTTTCTCTGGCTCTCTCTCTCTCTCTCTCTCTCATTGCTTTTCACGTACAGCTCTTAACTTTGAAGTTACGAAAACTTAGGCTATACAGCAGAGTCTATGGATGGTAGAGTTGGCAGCCAGCGCAGCTTACGCCTCAGACCTGTGCTAGAGTTCTTATATGCGCACAGCTTGCTGCTTAATTCAAGACAAGATTATTTCTCAAGATTATGCAGAATTTGAAGCGCACTTTCGTCGGCAAATAATGCTAATGCTGAGCTGGGCGGGGTGGGCACAGAAGCTCTGTGAGCCGCATAGCCGATCGCGCATTGGCATCTGCAGTGGGCGGGTATTTGGTAGACTACACCTTAAGCCATTGCTTGCAATCTGTGGCGGGCATCTGGCCGCCGCTTGCTGCGACGTGGAACTGTTGCTTTAACCGCCTGCATTTCATTTCAGATACGAATCGCAGCGTTGTCCCGGCCACAAAATGGATCCTGACTGCTTTGCCATGTCCTCGTATCAGTTTGTCAACTCGCTGGCCTCCTGCTATCCGCAGCAGATGAATCCGCAGCAGAGCCATCCGGGCGCCAATGGCAGCGGCGGCAACAGCGGCGCGGGCGGGGCGAACGGACAGGGCAACTCCGGCGCCGCGACGCCGGGCAGCAACGATTACTTTCCAGCGGCGGCCGCGTATACGCCCAACTTGTATCCAAACACACCGCAGGCTCACTACGCGAACCAGGCGGCCTATGGCCTGGGCGGCGGCGGCGGCGCGCCGGTCGGTGGACAGTCCAATCCCGATATGGTGGACTACACACAGCTGCAGCCGCAGCGTCTGCTTCTGCAGCAGCAGCAACAGCAGCAGCAGCAGCAGCACGCTCATGCGACGGCTGCCGTCGTGGCTCAGCAGCAGCAGCAGCAGCAGCAACAGTTGCCGCAGCAGCAACAACTCCCGCAACAACAGCAGCAGCAGCAGGCGAGCATCAGCTGTAAGTACGCCAACGATCCGTCGACGCCTGTTGGCAACAACAACAACAACAACAGCAGCGCCAACAGCAACAACAACAACCAGTCGCTGGCCAGCCCGCAGGATCTCTCCACGCGCGACATCTCGCCCAAGCTGTCGCCCAGCTCCGTGGTGGAGAGCGTGGCGCGTTCCCTCAACAAAGGCGTGCTCGGCGGCAGCCTGGCCGCCGCCGCCGCCGCCGTCAGCCTCAACAACAACCACAGCGGCGGCAGTGGTGGCGGCGGCGGTGGCCCCGGACCCGTCAACGTGAACGTGCCCATGCACAGTCCGGGCGGCGACTCCGACTCGGAGAGCGACAGCGGCAACGAGGCGGGCAGCAGTCAGAACAGCGGCAACGGCAAGAAGAATCCGCCACAGATCTATCCCTGGATGAAGCGAGTACATCTCGGACAGAGTAAGTGCCAAAGATTTTATATTTATTATATTATATTTTATATATCAACGCTATTGTGAAACATACTCTACGGCCTTTGTATATTATTTAAATATATTTATATTATTTTTCTTATTGAGTATATTATATTCAATTGATCCCTCGACTCGTAGCAATATTTGTTTTTTTTTTAGTATTTACCATTTGAGCTGAACCAGATTGTAAATATATAATTTCTGCTGGTAATATATCTAATTGAATTTAAGTACGTGCAGGTGCCTTGACTTGAACTGAATATTATAATTAAACATTCGCTCGCTGAATGTTGACAGATCGAAGAGCAAACTCAGCCCATTACACAGTTACCTAACTCAATTGTTGATTCGAATGAACAATTACGAGTACCTGTGCGAGAGTTCCCCAGAGAGAGAGAGAGAGAGAGAGGCACTAGCCTGAGTACTGAAGGCACTCAGAGTATCTCCAGCACCAAATTGTCTGGCAAACTGAGCGCGCGGGGCAGCTTGTCAAAATACATAAACAATAACAAAAGATTTCCCTCACACACTAACACTTTCCCATTTTTCTTGCGGCGCTGCGTGAAAAGTCGACCGCGAAAATCGCAGCGCGTGAAATTGTAAACAAACGTGTGCCGTCCCCAGCTCCCCCCGCCCTGGACAGGGGCAGCCGGCACCCGCGGCTAATGCCGACAGACTCCCACAATAACTCATAATAGCGTATACCTAATTCTAATACAGATACAGATACAGATACGGGCTATAGATACAGATAGAGATACAGCTGGTCGAGCCACTGCTGCTACGTATCTCGCACCTCTCGCTCCGTTTATATTTAAATTCTCCAAATTTCATGAAAAATTGTTACGTCTAGTGCGGCCCGCTGCTAGATACTATGCCCTGTTCTATAGAAAATTGTGAGACGAAAAATTGTTGAGCGATTTTTCATCGTGTCAATAGCGCGCACAGCGCACACAGATTTTTCTTTAGCACCCCCAGCCCAGCCAGAAGACAATCGCTGCCAGCTTCACGACTGTGGCATCAAAATTTATTGACTGCAGCTAGAGAGTCAGGCCAGCCATCAGGTGTAGTCGAGCTCCGCGGCTCTGCTTATTAATCAATTAGTAAATATCTTTAACCTTTAATATATCCATAAATCAAGCTGAGACTTCTCTCTCTCTCTCTCTCTGTCTCTTATTTGTAATTAGCTTTGCCCAGAATCAATTGGCAAGTTTCTATAATTGCTGTAAACTCTTATTAATATCCATGAAGGAGCTGTCATCGATCAAGCGCTTCAATGCGCTCTTTAGCCAGCGCGCTTCATAGCTGATTGCAGCCGCTCGGCAGACCTGGCTAATTGCAGTTGCTCTGCAGCTAGATATAGATTTGGCTATAGAATATATACAGGCCCCAAAAAACAGTTTAGTTACTTATTATATAGTCCTCTTATTGGCCTAGATATGCCGTCTTAAGTATCTCTAATGACTCTATATACAAATTGGCAACAATAATTGCCACTCGGCAGCTGAAAAGGCTGACAGGCCAAAATCACAACATGTCAGCCAATTAAAGAGTCGTTGAAAAGCGCCGTGGCCCCTGCTTTGCATTTGCATTCATAAATACAACAAACAGGCAAGCAAACAACAGCGACAACAACAACATATTGATTAAGCAGGAAAAACGTTTTGCGATTTTCCATTTGTATAAAAACTCGTTTCATGCCGATTCCAAGTCCAATCAATGGGGCACATTGTTATTATTATTTATGTATCTGTAACTCATGGCAGCCAACACCGACAACAACAACAACAACAACAACAGCAACAACAATGATAACTGGAGAACAAGTGCACAAAATAATTATAGCGCAGAGCAGCAAAGCAAATTGGCCAAGATGCGTATTACTTGTATCTGGTAATTGAAGAGCATGAATGAAGCGAGCGCAATGCAGGCGCAGGCTGCCAATTTGAGCATCTACTCAAATACATTTGCATACGATCTTGTACATACATACATATACATATATCCACACTATATATACATTCGTGTATGCAGCTAAGTTATGTATCTGTTTTATGCATCGATGAGGTTTAATTGCATTCTATCCATCTGCTGTGAAGCCCGCTCGTCTATGCTCACGCGCAGCCATGAATAAGTATGAGTAGATATGGGTGGGTCCGGGCATGTATGAGTGTTCGTGCGAGTATTCCTGAATAGACACGTAATTAGTCCAACCCTCTGCAGTGGACTTAAAGCCATGTTTACTCTGCGAATGGAAACCGTTTATGTGAGTGTGCAGAGCCAGTTATGTTTATGTATGTTCGAGTGGGGAAAAACACAAGTGAAGTTATAAATTAAGTTGAGCAAATTGTTTATTTTTATGCCCAGCTAATTATCACAAAAAGAAAAGTCTAGAATTTCCAAGCCTCAGATTTAATTGTTATTAATTGCATTAACAATTTTTCTTTAATTTTCACTCATATTTTGCGAGAGACTCAGGTAGAAAATATAAAGACTTTAAGCTCCTTTCATTTATTTAATTCTATTTTAAACTCAAATTTAAAGAACAAGCTGAGACTTGCACCTCAAAATTTAAAGCATTGTAAATTAAATAAAATATGTGACAAGGCAAGACTGGATTCATTTGATATATTAGACTGCTGTGGGATATGAGTCTTAGAGTAACAGCAACAGTTAATTCTTATGTAAGATTAGCATAAGTTGCTCGCCAACTGCCGCATAATTGCTCTCAACGAGTGCTCCACATATTTATGTATATTATTATTTTCTAACGAGCAGAGTCAATGACCTTTGCTCACCTGGGCCCCTCGCGAAACCTGGCCGCCAATTAAAAATCAGTTGTTTCTAATGTTTCTTATCGCGCGGCGCTCTGTTGTTTCTCTCTCGTGTACAACTTAATTTTCGATGGTAAATGTCTTCATTAAATGCCAATGCGCTGCTCCACACATATTGCGATTTGAGTGGTTGCATTAAGCCACCCAATTCAGCCCACTTGAAGAGGAGTAGCAGAAGCGCAGGCAGAGGCTAAAATAAAAGCAGAACTGGTATTAGAGAAGTGCTATTAAAATGGACCCAGGTGCCAAGCAGAACAAATACTGTGGAGCAGGGGTGTGGGCTGGCTGTCTACTCTGCTACTGCATGTTGCGGCGCTGATTAAAATCCAGCAGCAGCAGCAGCAGCAGCAACAGCAACGACAATTACAACAACAGCATGTTAACAATTATGCAAATTTGTGTGCATGTTGAAGGTGCAACAACAACTGCAACAAGAGCCACAACTACAACTACGTTGATGGCATATAATCACGTCAAGCTTTTTTATATTCATATTAAAATAAAGTTAAACGCCATCTTCGAGACGCGCCTCAATTAGGCGCTGCACGCGGAGAGATCGACAGGCGAGAACGAGGGAATTCTGCGAAACACCTTTTGCTTACCAGACGAGAGATACAGAGAGGGGAGAGAGAGACTGAGTTCCGCTTTGCATCTAGTTAAAAATGGCATGGCTTAATGGCGCTGCGTAGCAGCTGAAGATGACCAGCCACAGCAATAGATTTAGCCATAGATACAAAGCTCTCAGAGATGCAGATACATATTCGCATATCGCTCGGAATCTTGTGAAGTTGTTGTCTAATTGACAAGACCAAAGCTGGCGACGTTCCAAGCAATTTCGCAGCAGATCATCAAAGGTCTTTGCGCCTCATCGTTCGCCCACAAATCGAGAGCTAAACGCATCTATGAGATACAAATGATCGTACCTGCCCGCGCACACAAATGTCAAATGCTTATTAGTTGCAGCAGGCTGCACCCCAGCCGCCCCAGCGCCCCTCTCGATTGCCACCACAAATTGTCAATTTAATAAATTTGTGAAGCGCGTCGCGAATGCTGGCGGTCCACGGGACAATCGACTGCGCCCTAATTAGTGGGGCTTTATTCATACGAATTTCAATAGCCGAAAAAATTAAGGCAAGCATCTGGGCTCACCCAGCCCGAGCTGCAGCACAGCCAATAAATGCAATGGAAATTAAAACAATTTCCATTTTGTAAAAGATTAAAAACATTTTCACAATTTTAAAATAAAATAGAATTTCAACAGCCAACAAAGTGCATAAAACAAAGATTTTGAACAGTTATCTGTTTTGTATTTGCATATTAATGGCCAATTATTGAATCTTTGTTCACAAATAGAATACAGGTAAATATATTCCCTTTTAATTGTTATAGCATTGAACAGGTTGTAAGGGACGACAAGCAAAGTCAATCTACGTTGCTGATCAGCGATCTCATAAGCCATTTTCTAGCTAGAGATGATTACAGATAGATGCAAATTATATGTGAGGTCTGATGGGATAATATATAGACTAATGATAGTCGAATTGATTGTAAGTTCTTATACAAATGTTTGCTCATAGATATTACTTATATATCTAAATAGATATATCTTTATATATATAGCCACATATCTGCTGCATCTACTTCTACTGTATTTACTTACATACATTTCACTACATAAACTACATAAATTAATCAGTTTTAGCTCCGTTCGCGCAACCTGCTCGAGACTCAAGTTATCAATTGGAATCCAGTCGGAGCTGCTCAGATAGTTCACACTCAGAGAGGCATAAATATGCGTTTCAGTTGGCTCTATTATTCTACTGTAAACAGCTTACGGTATTTCAGTTATTATTCGAAATGTTAAGCAAAATGGCAATGGCCAAGGCGCAAAGCCATTTGAAGTTTTTCGTTTAACTTGTTGGTGCCGTTCAACCCGAAGGCCACATTGAGATGCAGGATGTTATACAAAATTAATAGTTCGCAAACGAGTTGAATGTCAGATATGTACAAGATATGGCAACGATGGCTGCAAGGCAACCGCCGCAGCCATAGCCACAGCAACAGCAACAAAAGCAACTTCAATGTCTGTTCTGGGTCTGGCTGTGGATCTGGGTGTCTGCTGCTGTTTGGTCTCCTGCCTTTGCCTCGTCCGCCTTGCCCGAATGCTACTCGTCTATGTGGCGGCTCCTGCGCACGATCATTCCATGCAGCAACACCACAGACCAGGGCCCACGGACCCGCGCCCAGAGCCCAGAGACCAGACCAGACCCCAGAGAGCGAACCCCTAGAGACAGCCAAGAGTGCCAAGCAGACCCAGTTGCATTCGCTGGTCAATTACATTTTCATTAACTTTGGACACGACTTTTCAAATAGCTGCGTTTAATCATAATGATTGTTATTATATTGCTGGCCGATCCAACTGCTTTCTAAGCCGCAGCAGCAACGGACCCCAGCGCAGCAGGGCAATGCATAAATGCAGCGCAAGGTGCTGAAAATGCTGTGGAATATAAATTAATTTTCCGGCACAAGGTGTTGCATGGCCACCAGTCGTAGTTACTGTAGTACATAAGCTAAATATATAAGAAACTTTCTTATATGCTGAGTCCCCTGACTATAAGAAAATATTTCTTGGGTCTAGCACAGAGCAAGACATCGTCACTTCGTTAAAATGTCAACTCAAGTATTTCTAACAAAGCGTGAAAATTTTGGCAGCAGACAATGCAAAGATATATATAAGATATATATGCTATATACCACATATATATGTATATATATTTGGGGTTTTGAGTCACATCTGATTGTTCTTAATGAATTCTGGTCTCATTCATTCCTGCGGCTCGCAGAGCATGAAGTAAATTGTGTCGGATGTGAAACTCAGCACTTTGCTTGAATTAAAATTCATTTGCTGCGAATGCAGCGCGTTAGGGGTATGCATGAAATGAAAACTATAAAAAATATATGATTTATTTATATTATATATATTTTTTATATAGTTTTTGTAAGTTTTAAAACATATTCTTAAGATATGCTCTCAAATAAATTTATTTTTTTGTGTATTCCGCATTATTGTTTGTCAGCGGTAATACCCATATCGATTTGGTTGCACTTTGAATGCACATCACTCATCAGATTGTCCAAATCAATAGCGCACTCGAACAGTTCCACTCTCAACTCATTCTATAAACTTTCCGGAGCTTTTATACAGAAAAGATGAATGATTACTCGAGCCGAAATTGTTTATACGAAGCAGCACCGAAAAAACTTTGATGAGGAGGTCTTCAAGTGGCTGCAGCCGCATTTTGGCCAAAGTTAATAAAAGCGCATAAAAGCGCGAGGCCAACAATGAAAAGGAAGAAAGTGAGGCATGAAGAAACAAAGGCAACAAGAACAACAATGGCGCCACTAATGACTGATGATGCGGCAGCGCTGATAGATGCAAATGCAGCGCACTTGCTCGGCTCCTCAGATACAGATACAGATACGGATACGGATACTCAGATCTCAGCAGCAGCTAGAGCTGTGGATGGGCGTTTCGTTATACAAATACGCAAAAATTGTATACACGATTAGTTCATTAGTTCATTAGTCTATGATATTTTCTAATGAGTGCACCCCCCTTTGTGAATTCGGTGAGTTTTTTGTTTATCTCGGCGTTGTTTAGAGAGCAAACAGCTCAAGCGGTGCAGCTATGCCACAATTTGTATCTTACGGATACTGCGATTGCAGTCGAGCAAATTAAACTGCGAATAACGCAAAGTAATTGCGATTTGAATGGTGAAAAAGTGCGAGCCATAAATCCAACTGAATGTCACGCCGGCACCGCATGCGAATTTATCAAATTCAGGCGCAAATTGGCGCACATCTGCAAATTGCCACTACGCGGCTGCCCGGTTGCCCGGTTGCCCGAAGAGCTCCCCCCGAGCGCCACTACTACCTGCTTGATAACGCCGAGATACGCATAGAATATTAATCTACGGGCGCATTAACTAAAACGAAATGACGCAATGGAGATAAACGCCAAGCGCACAGTGGGCTGAAAAGTCATTGAAAGCAGCCGAAAAATAAAATTGTAAGCCATATGTGGATCAGAAACTGTGCAAAGGTTTTCAATGCTAAGTATTAATATTTTAAAATATATAAGAATTATTTTTGGTATAAATATAGATATTTCTTGTATATAAATAATTTTTATCAACATTTATCACTTACTCTCTCCACTGTACCACAGTGCGCTCCACCATAAAAAATAAGGTGCAAAAAAGTAAAGATTAAAAAGAAAAACCGAAAAAGAAAGGAACAAAAACAGCAACAGGCGGCAGCGAGGCTGTGGAGCGGTCTTGGGGCGTCGTCTTGGCCTGGCCAATGCCAAGTGAGGCCAAAGCTAAGCGAAAAGCATCACAAATCGCATACAATTCCAGATGAAATTGTGAATTATTAATGCAGGCGGCAAACTATTTGACTGAGTAGACAAGCCCACGACTCGTTCCCATTTCCCCCGCAGTACGTGAGCTGCCTGCCTGCCCCCATTCCTAGCCCTCGCACTTTGTCGAGCTGCTTGTCCACCATTGAAAATTGAGTTACACGCGTGGCCTCCAGTCGTCTAAGTGTGTGTCTGTGTGTGTGCTGCCCCCGCCTCAGTGTGGCAAACATGTATCTGGCAGATACTTTTGCCGGCATTTGTATCTGGCGGTTGTACGTGCAGCAGTGGCTTACATTTCGTAGATTAAAACCCAGACACACACACACATATGAGGAGAGCCGCTGCCACCTCAAGCCAATTCGATTTAAATGTCTGGCATTTCCACTTTGCTTTTCCTGGCCATAATTTTCCGCAGTCTGTGCTTGATTGTGCTTGCATATGGAATGAAAGGATTGTTGTTGTTAGTCTTTATAGTGTGTTAAACGAGTTAGAGTTCAGGGGGTCAAAAGCTAAAAGCTGCAATGAAGACATGCTGCCACGAGGCCGAGCCGCAAACAAAAACTAAGCCGCAACAGAAACAACAAGCGAGGTGTGCTTAGGTATGTGAATGTGTGTGTGTGTCTGACAGTCTGTGTATGTGTGTGTTTGGGACTGGCCACATATGACAGCGCCAATGCAATGGCAACAATTGCAATTTGTTCGCAGCCTGCCCTTGGGCCAGAGCAGGGCAGCGTTGGAGCTAACTGAAACTGGAACTGAAAAACTGGAACTTGTGCTCGTTGCTGTCCGTACAGTGGGATGCATTTGGCTTACTTTACTTTCAATTTTGCCCTCTTTCGCATTCGCTGCACTTCGCGCTTCATTAAAAGGCGGGCGGATGCAGTCGCGGCAGCCAGCATCGAGCAAAATACCCTTTACCACACAACCACCTCGCGTTACCCCGTGCCTTTGGCTGAGTACAGCAAATTTGCAGCTCGGCAACCAAAACGCTGCGTCGAAATTAAAAGATTTTTTAAGACACCTTTGTAGCAAGTTTAAAACTTGTTCCGCGCCTGACTTCACCATCTTCATCTTCATCAGCGCCGCAGCTCCTCAGCCCCTCGAGTCTGTCCGTTGTTGTTTTCTTTTATACTCGTTGTTGTTGTTGTGTTGCTGGCAGCCATGTTGAATACTTTTGTTTTTTAAAAACGTCGCTGCAAACGTTTTTAACTTAAATTTCAAGTTAATTTTGTTGATGTTGTTGTTGCTGTTGCTGATGGCACCCAAAACAATTCTCCACTTGTACCCAGTTGTATCTATATTTGTATCTGATTTTGCATTTGTATCTGTTTCTATTTAAATGTCTACATTTAAACGCGAATGGCTTAGCGCACAGCACCTGAAGTGAAAAAACCGGTACAAATTCGATTCACAAGCTTAACAAAATAAATATTTAAAATAAACATAAAATTTTAAATATGCTAAATAAAATAAGGTAACATTTCAATCTTCCATGCTCAGATTACCTGTTTGCACTGCTCCCTGTGTCAAAGTGTTGTGTTATTTAGCTTTTGTCACTCGGCCGAACACAAGCAGAGTGGCGCAGTGGAAGCGTGCTGGGCCCATAACCCAGAGGTCCGAGGATCGAAACCTTGCTCTGCTAGCCAAATTTAACAGGGGGAAACGTTTGTGTTTCTCTATTTTTTTTTTCTTTTATATATTACAATACATTTATTTTCATTAATATTTAGTTGAATATTTACTTTTTATGCAATTATTATTTTTTATAATACGCTAGAATTCTTTTTCCAAAATTTCGAATGATAAATGTTTATAAATGAACGCCATTAATCACAGTAATAACGATTTTGATTTTTATAATTATATATATATTTTTTTATATATATATTTATTTTAGGTAATTTAATTTTTTTCCGTAGCTTCACCTAAGCCTCAATTCCTCACACTTCCACAGGTGTTTATACAACACTTGCAGATACCATTAATATAATTTCTTGTCAGAGTAATTTCCTAAGAAAAGACAACATATAACGGAGATTGATTGCACTTATTGCATGGCTATGGCCGGTCTTAGGTGGGTTGAAGAGCCATCTCATATACTGATTAAGCAATATATTCTCATTGGCATTAGTGATAATTTCATTTAAATGCATCATCAAAATCATAAAAGATGGTAAATTAAAGAGCATCGCTCAAGCGCCAATTGAGCAGCATCCGAGCTCAGCAGCCGGCTGCATTACGGGAAGGGACGGAGGGAACCAATCGAAGCTAACTGCAAGATACATAATTGAAGCTAACGCCATTGCCGTTGACGTTGAGTAGACAGTAGCTGGCAAAGACCAGCAGTTAACTGCGACTGTACACGTGTGTGTGTGTGTGTGTGTGTGTGTGTGCGTGTGTGTGTGCATTAATAAAGAATTCATCACAATTACAACAATTGCCACAGGATGCAATTTACAAAGGAAATTATTAATGGAAAGTCAATGAATTCTTTTTAAAATTCTGTTTCGTGCTTTTGATTGATTACACGCTGCCTGCTGCTGGCTTCTGGCTTCTGGCTGCTCAGCCCGTAGACTTCTTCTTCTTGTTCTGCTTCTGCTTCTGCTTCTTCTTCTTCGTTTTTTGTGCTCTTCAGCGCCAGTCAAAGACCTCGTACTTAATCATGGACATGGCGAAAATAAGTCCAGAAGCCCAGACAACGGCGAAGACGAAGGCGGCGGCGTTCATTCAACTGCAGACGACAGGACACTCATTAAAAATGGGTGCACAGGTACTCGACGGTGGGCCAGACGGCTCTTTAGACGCTCTTTACATGGCCCGTAGGCTAGAGGGAGACGGAGAAGCAGCGGGCGAGGGCAAGTATCTGAGGAACTGGTTTTGTTGGCGCGTCAGCTAATTTATGTGCGCATGCGCGACGCTCGCTCCCTACTCGGGAGCCCCATAATTAACTGAGGTAGTCATTTTGAATGCGAACATGCACACACACACACACACACACACACTGTTTTAGATAGAGCGAGACAGCATCTGCCGAAACAATCAGCGAACTTGCTTCTGAGAGGTCCTCTCCTTAAATCAAAGATAAACGATAATTATCTGCGCGAAAATGCGCGCATAAATAATTTGCAAGAAGCCACATTAAAATTGTATCTAAAAGATACGCATCGCTTGATAACACAGCAGAGCAGCTCTCTGTCCAACTCTGGCCATGTTGAGCCGAGTTTGTTGTTCTGCTGGGATCCCAAAGAATAACGAGTACAAGAGTTAAACAAACTTTCTGTGGCATTCGTCTGTTTGCAGTTGCCAGTTGCCAGTTGGCGCTGCCTGCGACGCGCCATTAAAAATTAAAAGCTCATTAATTAAGCAGATAATTCATTTATTATATTTTCAACACAATGCGCAGGCTGTGCCACAATTTGTTACCCGGCTCATTATGCTGCGCGGCCTTACGATTGGGCCAGGACCCACCGAAAAAGGTGAGGCAACTGTTTCGAATCGAAAACAATTATTGCTTTCAACTTGCCAGCTCTCTAAGGGTGGTTTCCTGCCGCCGGGGGTGTGAGTCAAGCAGAGACACGTGTCTCTGGGGCAGCAGAGCAGGAACTGTGGGGACTTAATCCCGCAAATAAAGCACTTCAATTTCAAGTGCCAAACAACCTGTTGAGTGGGATTTGGCGCATTCAATTTAATTGTGACTTAAAAATGGAAATTTGACTTTCAAAAACAAAAGGAATTTAAGACTTTAGGAGATATATTTAAATATATAAAATATTTAAAAAATATAATAAAAATATTTATAATTCATATTGAAGCTGTACTATTCAATATTTGCTCTGCTTTAATATATATTTAATATATTAATATATTTTTATTATATGCCAACTGGATTAAGCCTACAGAAAACAGACGAAGACTTCAATGGCTGGTTAAAGCTTATTAAATTAATTAGATAAACAAATAACTTACTCAGTTGAGACTATCAAAGATAGTATATCAGAACTCTCTTAGAAATTTAACTTCATTTAACTTATATATATACTGACCAGTGGCTCAAGACTTTAGCCATTTAGCTCCTTTTTCACACACTTGAAATATGAAACCTGCTGGCTGAATGCTTCTTCTGCTGCTCCTGCTGGCTATTGGACCCAGCAGTGGGCACCGGAAACCATATGCTGCCATACCATATTGCTTGGGGCTGTGAGGGTTCGGAGCGCGCTTAATTTGGCTCGGCATCAGCTGTTTGAGCTGGGCGAGAAGTTCGGAGCACATGATGTCATTTCAGTTGAATGGCTTTTGGAAAACAAAAAACAATGTACAGAAAATGAAAAGAACTGCCATGCAAAAGGCAGGCAACTATTGTTGCTGAATGTGTTCGTGTTGACAACGAACACGGAATATAAATTGAGAAATGCTTTAAAGCGAAATAATCAATTTACTTCTTGACATAATTTCCATTTTTCACGAAACCAAAGGCAGCCACGCGAGCTGAGTGAGAAAATGGCAAAAGACGTCGATGAACAGCACAGCAGCAGCGACAATGAAGGCGAAGAAGGCACGCACAATTCGCACATAAAAACGTGGCCAGTGAAAATAATACAACAAAAACAAGGCTCAAAGAACATGCGGCTCAGACCATTTTTGTGGTTCCAATGGGGCAAATGCAGATGAGGGCGTCTAGCAGCAAGGAGGGGGCGGAGGGTCGCAAGTGTGGTGGCAATTGCTACCGTTTGCTTCTTTTTAATATATTGAACATTTTTTATGATGCTGACCACCGTCTAACGGCTGCAGCTCGCTTTATTTGGGCCGTGATTAATGATGAGCTCGGCTACAAGATACAGTTGCTGTTCTCGACTGTCGTCTGTCGGCTGTTGGCTGACAATTGCAGTTGTAACTACGATTTAATAGCGCTTTAATGGTGTGTGAGCAACGAGTCCTTCGCCCAAAACACCTGTTAACACACACACAAGCTATCTCTCTCCCACACTCCTCCCCCTCCCTCTGTCCATTCATCATTCAGCCGTATCTATTTGTAGCTCGTGCTGCTGCAACACTTTCATTATCACAAATGTCACATCATTTGTCGCATTGCACAAAACTGCCCGCTCATCATTTATCACTAAAGGAATGTGAGGCACACACACACACACACACGCACACATACGCACGCTCTATTATAGCGGCTATATATTTGATTAATTTTCCTTTTCCGAAAGAAATTAACCCGCTGCACATGTCGACCCCAGCGGCCCCTTTGACGCGCCCCTCGATCGCAGCCACAGCCGCCGCCGCCGTCGCCTCAAGATTTATCTCTTCCAGCATAGCTCGAGCATGGCCAATATGACCCCGCCTGCCACTCACGTTTCTCTCTCTCACTCTCTCCAGAATCCAGTTGCAGTCTAAGTTCCCTTATCCCTCGCGCTGCTGCTCTCTCTCTCTCTCTCTCTCTTATTATGTGCCGTCTCGCACGTTGTTCTCTGATTTATTTATAGATTTATTCAAATCAAACAATTTATAAAACTTTGAAGTGCATAAAAAATAATTAATTAATGAAATAAAATTATTTTATAAATAAATATATATATATATTATATTATTTAACCATATATTCATATACATTTCCAAGGAAAGGTTTCTTCTTAAGGAAACCATTTAATTATTGTAAATTATTATGCCAATTTCTGGTCAGTTTACAAGCCAGAATCTCTGTCTTATGAATCTCTTTCTATCCTTGACAAAATTAGCTAATTATTACTACAAAATATCTTTAGAAATTAAATAGATAGCGTGAAGAGCCGATACGATATTTATTATGACAGCATTTCTAACACTTGAAACAACATTTTTGTTGCCCCGCAGCGAGCTCGGCACTCGCTTATGACTGATGATCATTCGGCTGCAGTTTGACACTGATAATGGTTTTTGGTAAACGACTCATTAGCCGCTCGCTAAGTAGCTGCAGCAACAAGTTGCAGCGACTTGCGTAATCGGAAGTGCGTTGATTTATGGAGTTTTAGCCGCGATCTCGAGCGTTAAATTCTGATGCTTTACTGTTGTTGTTGTTGTCGCATTTCGGAGCAACAAACACTGATGTTGCTGTTCAGCAGCAACAACAGCAACATCAGTGTTTGTTGTTGCTGTTGCTGTTGTGCGATAAGATCGCATCCAGATGCAAGCTGGACTGGTGACTGGACTCTGGCCAGCTGAGCTACGTGCCGCACACGTTGCGCGGCTGATTACGCTGACGATGTTCGCCTGTTTTTCCCGCAACTCCAACCGCCTTTGGAGCGGGTCTGACGCCGGCCGTTGACAAATGAGCATTACAAGTGTTTGTGACAAGCCGCAAGCGTTGTATTTATTGCTGCGAGCCAGCGGCAGCAGCCGACGAGGCGAAAGCAAAAAAAAAAACGATTAAACTTTGAACTGTTGGCGCAGCTACAGCCTCGACAGGCAACTCGGCCGGCATTCGCTGACCTAGGCCAAGGGTTTTGAGCTTAACTTTGAACCTGCATGCGTATGCTAATTCTGCGTCAATCACAACATGATCAACTGTCCCACTCTGCCTCCCGCCCTCTCTCGCAGGTATGCAAAACGTGCCACAGACAATGGCAATTTGAATTGCAGAGTTGGAGTCTCCATCCTGCTGCTCCTTCCTCCCTCTGCTGCTTCTTCCCTCGCTGTGGCACTTAATAAATTCTGCTGCACATTTTTGCATGCACCAAATTTCAAAAAATTTCAACTGATATGTTAAGCGGCTGTCAGCGTTTGACTTTGACGTCATCTTACATGAAAATTAAATGCAAAAGATCAAAACAAAAGACCAAACAAAAAGTCAAATATAAATATAAATGTATGTATGTATATATGTGTGTATATATATGTGTGCGAGCATGTATGCAAAATCCAATATATCTATATAGTATTTCACGATCCGCCTAGACGGCCAGCGAAATGGGCACAAAGTTGTAAAACGCTTCGAATGTTCGCTCATTGGCGCTGTCAAGAGTCGACATGCCCATGCCCATGCCCATGCCCATACCCATGCAGAGGCCCTGTCCCCTGCTCCGACGATAAGTGATATGACATGCCAGGTGCCACAGATGCCGCCAGTGGAAGTGACTGGCGACTGCGGCAGTGCCTCAGCCAAACTGCTGTCAACTGATGGGGCTTTGCGCCTGGCCATGACGACAAGCGACAACGATGCGCTACTTATGTAGCCATGTAGTTAATCCCAGAGACTCACCCGTTCCCGCTCCCATTCCCATACCCATACCATACCCGTCCCCAATCCCTGACGAGTCTTGTTGACATTTAGTGGTTCACTAAACGGGTTGCCAAGAATCCGAATCAGTTCGGTTTCAATTGGCTTAGCCACATGCTCATCTCTTAGCTGGAAATAAGAGAGATCTTAAGCGCAACAAGCTGTCATGGGCCACAGACAACCTCCTACAAAATCTTTAAATATCTGAGATGAATACTAAAGATTCTAGATATAATAAGAAAATATCTGAATGAAACACTGAAGATAAGTAAAGTAAATTATTGATTTACTTTGCTTATCTTCAAGATTTTATTCACCTATGCAGATCTATAATGATAGTTCTTTGCTTGTAAATTGCATAGTAGTTTCCTCTACCTAACTTTGATATGAATAATTTCCAGTGCGAAAGATCTGCTCAAAGTGCCTTAGGCAACGATTCTGCGCTCTGCAATCCCCCCGATGCTTTGGCACGCATCTCTCAGAGACTTTTCACGCGGCTGCAGCTGTGAGTGTTTGTTGCATGTGTAAACAAATTGCAACATCGTATGACAGCAGCATTTGACAATTGTAAATGGCCCTGCCTCAGGCAGACTCTATAGAAGCCCAGAGAAATGTCCGCCAAGTGCGCTCGGCCACAATTCATATTGATTTTCTTAACACAATGCTCGCCGCACCGGCACCGGAGACCTGGGCAAGGTCAGCGCTATGTGAAAGATAAGTGCAGTCTGAAGCTGCGTCTGCACTTCATACATCAAATGCCACTGAATGTTGCATGAAGCCGTCTGCAAAGTTGAGACCGACAGCTCGGACTGGGCTCTAATGGCTTGCGAGAGATATTAGTTTGTGAATCAAATTTGATAGTTGATAAGCTGACTGACAGCGCTGCTAACGGCAGCGAACTGGGTCAGGACTCGCACTAAAAGAGTTTCTGCAATTCCATTTGCCACCAAAGTGTCGCACTCTCCCTCTCTCTCACTCTCACTGCGGCTCTCTTTGTTGTTGATCCGAATGAGTGATGAAGCTGATGTCGTTGTCTGGTTACTGTCTGCTCAGCTGTTTACGTGGTCATTAGTTTCAACCCGTTACGGCTTGGCCAAGCGGCTGAAGGGACGAACTAAAAGCGCTCTCCAGCTCTGCCATAAGTGTGGGTGTCTGAGCGTGTGTGTGTGTGTGTTTTGGCAACCGCCGTTACGGCATTTGCCACACTCAAATTCACTTTAATTAAATGAGCGCTAATTAATTTCAACTTTAATCAGAAATTCCATTTAGATTTCCTACTGATTGATGTGAGCCGACATCTACGACAACGTCACGTCTAAAAAAACTTTTGATGCGCGCATCCTCAACAGAGACAGAGACTGCAGTAACAAGGCAGAGGGAGAGAGAAGGGTATATTGAGCGGAAAATGCTAGCCAAACTTTTGTTTATTTAAAATGAACAGAACCGCGAGCGAAATTGTTGTTGAGCAAAGCAACTTTAATATTTTGGCAAATAAGAGAGGGAATGTGGGAAAAAAGAGAAGAGATTTTATAATGAAATGAATTTCTATAGTGAAATAAATTACAGTTCATTTGCTATAGTGAATAACTGGATATTATATATATTAATATTCCGATTTAAGTAATGTATGTGATCATATTCATTTAGAAGAACTTTTTAGGCTTCATTCTTACATAGCCTTGAGCCAAGTTGTTGAACCTACTCAAGAGTCTTGCAATGCGTCGTCTTCGAGCCATGCGAATGATAGAAATGCGACAGCAACTTTGTAGATCCAGTCGCCGTTTAGCAATGGGCCATGACCCATATAGGTTCATTGGGGCGTGCGAGGGGTCCGAAGACGAACATTTGTCGGCTTTCCCAAAGTGCTGCTGACAGCAACGCTCCTCACTTGGCCTGTCTATCACATTGACTGACTGCCACACATTTCTCTCTCTCTCCCTCTGTGTGTGTGTGTCTCATTCTCTGTTTTTTGTTTTTTGTTAGTTTTTTGTTGTTTGCTGGTGAATACCGGGCGGGCCAATTGAGTTGGCCATAATAACACGCCACGGTAAATGGCTTTTAAAAGTCTACTTTGCCACAGTCCGCCCCCTCATTATGAACGACGCGTTACGAACGCCCCCTCGGGCAGGCCCAAAAGATGACAATAGTTGTAGCCGAGGTGGGAGGATCGGAATGAAGTCGGAAATTGTCATTATCTGTGCCCATCAGCAGTGGGTGGAAGACAGTGAAATCGAGCAGCGTCCCCAGCCGCAGTTTGGCAGGCAGCGACAGCTGCCTAAGGTCTAGAGGGCACGGTCTATATAGCCTATATAGTCTAGAGTGATACTTCACGGCCTCGCCCCCCCTCAACTACAGCTCTATCATTGTTGGTTTTTGGACTAACAACAATAAAATGAAAAATCTTTTTGGCAGTGAAACCCAAATTGCAGCTTGACACGTCATATTTATGAAATGCGCAACGTTGCAGAAAATCACAAAACAAAACAAAACAAAGCAAGAAAATTAACTGCCTCAACGGTGCCTTGTCCACTTCAGCGTTTTACGATTCACAAAAGAAACACCCCCTTGGGAGGGAAGTGTAAAGCTCCGAAATAGGACTACGAGCTGGAAATGATAGCGACTTGGCTTAAATTATATCTCTATCGAAAGGTTTCCAAAGTTGGAAGTAATAAAATGACTCATGTAAATACTTAATAATATCACAGACTCGTCAACTAGTGGCAAATGATGTAATTTTGACAATAATAATGATAATTATATTGTTAATAATAGTCATGCAGTCCGTCCGGCAGCATCGCTAGTCTAACGCCTGGATTCTTACTGAAACTGATCTGATAAGAATATTGTTATTAAAATCTACAATATTAATGAAAACGATAATGAATAGACTGATACAGATTTCTATTAACTTTAATTAAGTATAAGCTATGAACAAGCATTACTTTGATTAGTTTATGCTCTCCAAACGTGCCCCCTCCAGCTTTTACTAAAGAAGCTTTTTTTTCGCACTTGCAGGTACTGTGAACGCCAACGGCGAGACGAAACGACAACGGACCTCATACACCCGCTATCAGACACTGGAGCTGGAGAAGGAATTCCACTTCAATCGCTACCTGACGCGCCGGCGACGCATCGAGATCGCGCACGCGCTCTGCCTGACGGAGCGACAGATCAAGATCTGGTTCCAGAATCGGCGTATGAAGTGGAAGAAGGAGCACAAAATGGCATCGATGAACATTGTGCCATACCACATGGGCCCCTACGGCCACCCCTATCACCAGTTCGATATCCATCCGTCACAGTTTGCGCATCTGAGCGCATAGGACGCGTGGCACTTTTCGGGTACTGGTTAGAGACTCAATCAGTTGTATCAGGAACCATATCAGGCGGCGGCAGCGGCCAGCGTGGCCGGCGGCTATCAGTCACAGGGCACTCAGGATCCGACCGCATCGGCATCGGTGCTGGGCAGCGTCGGCGTCGGCGGCAACGCCAACGGCGGATCTGGCGGCAACATTGGCGCCGGCAACGGCCCCAACTCGCTGTTCAGCTCCGCCGCGGCGGTGGCCAATGCCAGCAATACCAATGCCGACTGCATCAAATATCCTCAAGAGTTCTGATCTCAGGTTATCATCAGGCAGCAGCAGCAGCAGCAGCACCCACAGCAGCAGTTGCTCGATCCGCTGCTAGACTCGGACTGTGAGCCCGACTCAGATTTGGGGCTGGAGCTGGAGTACAAAGCGGACATTGTTGGCTGTAATTTGTTCTGCTGCTGAGCCGGTGCCTGCGCCATTTGCCATTTGCCACTGCCTCGCATTCGCATTCGCATCCGCATCTGCAATCCGTAATCCGCAATCCGCATCCGCAATCCGCCGCCGCTGTCGATCAACCAACATCAAAGACGATGCTTCTTGTTTGCAACTGATTCGTGTTAAGCTGAGAAATGGGCCGTGGCTGGAGCGCGGCTCATTTGGGTTTATGATACTGGAGGTGGAACTGTGCGCACTCGTCTAGTTCTCTCTAGACCTGCCTGCACATACCCACACACACACACACACACACACACAGTCACACATACACAGACGCAACCACATGCACACACACTCACACAGCTCGGGCCTTGGGCTTGGAGCTGGGGCAAGGATCTGGAGTTAACTATCGATAGCTGCTGCCATTGGACGTCCAGTATGATAAACCTCTTTCTCTAAGCAGTATTCGAAAAGCAATTAGTCTTAAGTCTAGCTTAAATTTTAGCTCTAAGTCCGCACAAAAGAACATAAACAAAACAAAAACAAAATGGAAAATAAGTTAAACAAAAACCAATTTAAAACTAAAACAAACCTAATATTTGCAATAATTTCAAAGTGATTTCTATTAAAATTAGTTTTCGTTTAATGCCTAATTCTAATTCAAGTACTTAAACGCTACCAGCACTTGGCATATATGTACATATATGTATCCTTTATAAGGCTTCGTTCAGTTTGTATATAGCAGAGCGTCCCACTCCCAATCGGCGCCTTATTATGTTTGTGTTTCATTTTTAAATATATAAATTGTTTGGCTCGAGAGCTGTTTAGATGCAAGATACAAGTTTTGATTTGCTCGTTTTGTTTTTCTTGATTCAAAAATCATTTCACAATTTGGAGAACAAATTCGGAGATGAAACAGGGAAGTTGGCTAGCGGTCAAAATGTGGCTCAATTTCAAATACTTAGCACAATTTCTATAGCAAAGCCCCAACCAGACGCTCTCTCAATGTTATCTTTTATTCGATTCGTATCACTTTTATGTCTGTAAATCAAGAGAACTATAACAAGTCCCTAACATATTGTCTCCTAGCTTAAGTGTGCATTACAACTTAAAACTTATATTAAGCAATGCGCAAATTGTTAAAACCTAAAAGTAAAAACTAAACTTAACAAAAAATGATGAACAAATATGGAAGAAGCGAACCTATACGTAAATGTAATGTAATTATTTATGCTGTACTTTTTGCTAAGCTAAGGTTAGTGCATTCTAGAACCTATCGGTAGTCTATGTGACCTAGCCCATAAGCCTAAATTATATCGAATTAGCAAGACAAATTTTAGTAAAAAGTAAAACTATAACAAAATAAAAACCTGCGCATGAAAATACGAAAACAAACAAAAGTAAGAAAGAAAAACATAAATACTTAGCACAAATTAAATAATTGTTTTTTTTTTTTTCTCCATTTTGTTTAAAGTATATATCTTAATATATATAATTGTCCAAAACGATATGATTTTCCAATCAAAATGCAATACAAAGTTTGTAGTTCGGGATTAGGGGGGCGCACAGAATTTAACTGCATTCCATGTAAAAATAAATAACATAAATAATTTTTAATGAGATCCGTACTTATATAATGATATGGGTTATATTGCGAATGCAATGTTTATAAGCTGTAAAACCACAAAAGCATACAAATATACATAAATAAAAAAAAAAGCGACAACATATGTAAACATGTACGAATATGACATAAAAATAAAACTATTTTAAAATGTACAATGTTTTCTTTTTTATTTAAATAATTATATTGTCTCTTAATTTTTTGCTTTCTTGCAACTTTAGCCGATAGCGTATGTAATTTCTAAATCCTTCAAGTCTCTGATTCGGCGATCCAAATTTAATTCGATTATTTTTTAAGTTATATTATTACATTTTTGGAAATTTTAATCATTAATTAACTTTTTCGGTGCGCCAAGCAGTATGTATGACATTAGTGCCGAAGGCAGATTTATAGCAAGCAGTGAATGTATGTGAAGCACTAAAATTCAAAGCAGTGCTATACTAATTCTCAAATTTATAAAACGCAAGGTGCGAAGCAGTATTTTAATATTAGAAAGAAGCAGGATGAAATAAAGCAGTGTACAGATGTGGATCAATGATTGCACACCAAACAAATTATGGTATGTTTGTCAAAAACTAAACCCCAACAGTTAAAACAAATGATTTATTTATTTATCTGATAATTATTCAGTACGTCACGTAAATTACGTTCATAAAATCGAATATTATAACTATAAGGCTTGGTGGACCCTGTATTATGTTATCAATTATGGGCAGCACTACTGAAAATATATTGTTTAATATTTGTATACATTACTTATATATTTATATAATCACAACGTACTTGTTCTTTACACATGTATAATTTATTTTTTTTAAGTTTCATTTAGTTGATCAAAGTTTATGTCAGAACCCATTTCAATTGTACACTTTCACTAACACTTTTGGCACATTTGGATCGGCCGCAGATAATGCTAGCCAACTCAATAGGCATCGCATAGATGAAACACTTCTCCATTACAGGTATTGTAAATGTCCACAGAAAGAGTATGAGAAGTCCAATAGCTATGGGTGCAATCATCACTTTGTTATAAGCGGCTTGTACTCGACACATTGACTGAGCGAAGGCAACTGAAATCTCCTATTCAGCTCTGTTTGACAAATAACTATTGCTTACGTATAGATGACTTGATAGTCATACAGATAAGGAGACGCCTAATCTTATGTGGCTTACAGAATAATATATAATTACAGCAAATTTCTATACAGATTTGCAATTGTGTTATAATCACTCGAATTGTTTCTTATTCAATCAATCTGTTCATATATTTTGTTATGGAAGACTTACGTTTTCGAAGTGAATAATTACGGATATATCATAGTCTGATGAGGGATGTGATTATGTTTTATGTTATTTCTCTTTCTAACGATACAGCAACTGAATTTTAACCATAACCGAGTATTACTCATACTCCAAGTATTAATCGAAAGCTTTGTGGTTTTCGCATAATAATAATTTTATTTCTATATCACAAATATCGTACTTAAAGCACTATATAAAAAATTGTACAATTATACGCTCAGTTTATATTTTGCTCTTGAAGAGAATAGTTCCCGCATTAAAAAATCAATAGGAACGCTGTTCAACAGTTTTATTTTATTTTATTATTATATGGCGGCGGCGCAATGAAGAGTTTATTTTGTGCTATATTTACACTCAGCTATGTTATAACTGAGATTGCGGGAGATATTCCGGGCTGTGATTACTACGATACCGTCGATCTTTCGTATAGCGTTGAACTCGAAAATGGCTCCTTTCAATATAGAGACATTATAGTTCCAAAAGAAAAGACTGGAATATTCAACTATAAAATATTCCTGGATGGAAGAAAAAAAGTTGATGACTATGTTCGAGGTTGTGTCTGCCATATTAAACCGTGCCTGATCTTTTGTTGTGAACCTGATATCTCCCTTGTGTATGAACCTTTGAATATAACCCTTCTCAACGGTCAAGTAGTGCAGAGGGATCTACTCAGGGACTATGTCGTGCAAGTTACCTACGACGAATATTGTGATGACTTCAATGAGGGTGATACCGAAAATCAGTGGATTCTGTATGAGGTTTGACAAGGGCGGACTGATGTTTATCTTTTAGTTTATATATAAGATTAACTCATTCGCAAAGTGAAAGCCTATCTGGGTTTTCTGCAGTTTCCGTGTTGGTCGGCTGCATGTCCGTATGTTCCCTAAGAATGTAAACTGCTCCTATCAAAACCCAAATTAACTTTCAAAAATTTCAACGACTCTTTCGATTAGAGAAATGCTCTAAAGACCTCTTAGGATCATGACAAAAAAATATATCGTCCAATGTTCTTTCTTGCTTATAGAATAATATGCTGTACGTCAAAGAATATGACAATAGCTTCAGTAAGCAGCAATATTGCCTATTTCCGGTTAAGGATAACACAAATACAACTGATTACACGCTCGCGGTCTTGAATCTTTCCCAAGAATTAAATAAAACAACTCGTAAGATATCGAGCGAGACTGATATTGTATAGGATAATATATAAAGTTTTTTTTGATTGCAGTTACGTCAACCCAAGCATTAAAGACCCTTTCCGTGTTCTGCATGATTGTGACTATAGCAACATTTCTATATCTCAACAAATATCGGACGCTGTACCATCAATGTCTCATGTGTTACTTAACTTGTCTAACTATAAGCTTCTTCATGGCGCTTGTCGAATCGGCTGTGAACACCTCCAATAGCTTCACCTATGAATCATGCTTAGCATTCGGTAATGTAGTATATTTCTTTAGCTATACATAATAATTGATGTACCTAATTAATGTGCTATCAATGATAGCGTACGTGCACTACTTTTTCGTTATGGCCACCTTCCTGTGGCTCATCATGGTCAACTTTACGCTGTGGCAGAGCTTTAGGTTTATTAGGATTGAGGAGAAGCCCCAATTCGTGAAATATAGTACCATTGTTTGGGGCATAGCTGCTGCACTACTTACGGCCTTCGTGGTGGCTGATCGATTACATAAGGATGCTGCTGGCCTTTTAAGAATTGAAGTTGCCAAATATATTTGTCTGGTCAAAAGTAAAAACATTTATTCTTTTAATAATTTAGATGTCTGAACTGTATCTTCTTGTAGCGATTGATACTACTGGAATGATCTACTTTAATTCTCTCATATTGGTTGCCATTCTAATAAACTTTGGGTTCTTCGTGGCAACGGCTCGGATAATTCATGTGGAACTCGACAGTCTGCCAAGAAATAGGACCACTCCCGAGAATAAGGAAAACCTGAAAAATCGTGCTAAGTAAGAGTAGAGAAAAAGAGAATTTCCATATGCATAATCATTCGGGCCTTACATATTATTTCAGATTGGCTCTGTTTATCCAATTTTTCGGTATAACAAGCAGTTTGTGGTTCATGGAAATCGTATCTACTATATTTATATCTAATGCTGGAAATGCATCAACGTATTTGGATCTCATATCGAGTTCTCAAGGCGTGTTTATATTTTGTATAACAGTCCCTAGGAAGAACGTGATTAAAAGCATATATGAACGGTATTTAATTTAATTTAAATATAAATATTCTTTACACTAATCCATTTTTTTCATATTCGATCTAGAATGGAACTCGGAAGAAACAAATCTGGTCAAAAACAAACAGCTAATGTAGAATCCTAAAATGAAGTCAATTTATTACATTTATTAATATATGACTAATGAAATGAAATTATACTACTAAGTAAATTATATACAATATAGAGGTTGGAAAATAACATAATTGTATAACATATATTTTTACATATGCAATTTTAATTTTTTTGATTGATTATGAATAGTTTACTTTCAGTTTTTTTATATACACTATATATAATGTACATAATATATTCCTACTTAATATACATATATATATATATTAAGATTTCTGCATCCATACCAAGGACTAAATACTTATGATTGGATCTTGGCAGGGGCGGTTTATATGCCCGGGTAGCTCAGTCGGTAGAGCATTGGACTTTTAATCCAAGGGTCCAGGGTTCAAGTCCCTGCTCGGGCGATCTAAATTTTATTTTTATTTTTCTTGAGTACAAATATATTTTAAATAATATTAAAAACATTTATGATAAATATATTGTGTATATTATTTGTTATTATATTTATAAAGCTACGAAACTCACAAATGGCACCTTCAGTTACCACGTTCAGTTTCCCTTGCCAGAGAAAACGTTTTGTTTAAAGCAGTGTATTTTTAAAGAAAGCAAGTACACACAAGCAGTATATATGACACGAACAGCTCAATTTCATAGTAGTTTTACCTGAAAGCAGTTCATTGATAAAGCAGTGCGTAAGTCAATTCAGCAACCTGACATAAAATGCGCTTGTAGAAACGAGCATTTCGACTGGAAGGTTGGCATCTTCTGTAATCACGCTTCTGTGAGGTCTGATTGTGGGATGGCCTGAGGCTGGGGATCACTGTGTAGTGGACCAGCCATGTTGACGGAACGTCCGCACTAAGCTTGCCATCAATATGGGTACCGCGGAGGAGTCCACGGTATTCAGGTTGGCTAAGGAGGGATGAACCGGGCCAGGGGTGAAAACCAGCAGCCAAGAGTTCCCGTGGTAGGCAGTAGTGGGATAGCGTACCGGAGTGGACTGCCATTACCAGCCTTGCCAATTGTTGGACCACAATCTTTTTGCTACTGAAAATATATTATTTATTTAATGTATTACTTATATATTCGTTCCACACTAAGTTTGTCACAACTTATACATTTATAATTTATTTTTAAAAAGTTTCATTTTCTTGATCAAATTTTATGCCACAACCCATTTCAATTGTACACTTTCACTATTACTTTTGGCACATTTGGATCGGCCGCAGATAATGCTACTCATAATACTCAATCGCATTGATGAAACACTTCTCCATTACAGGTATTGTAAATGTCCACAGAAAGAGTATGAGAAGTCTAATAGCTATGGTATGCTGATCGAATTATTTCTTATTCAATCAATCTGTTAATATATTTTGTTATGGAAGACTTACGTTTTCGAAGTGAATAATTACGGATATATCATAGTCTGATGAGGGATGTTATTATGTTTTATGTTATTTCTCTTTCTAACGATACAGCAACTGAATTTTAACCATAACCGAGTATTACTCATACTCCAAGTATTAATCGAAAGCTTTGTGGTTTTCGCATAATAATAATTTTATTTCTATATCACAAATATCGTACTTAAAGCACTATATAAAAAATTGTACAATTATACGCTCAGTTTATATTTTGCTATTGAAGAGAACAGTTCCCGCATTAAAAAATCAATAGGAACGCTGTTCAACAGTTTTATTTTATTTTATTATTATATGGCGGCGGCGCAATGAAGAGTTTATTTTGTGCTATATTTACACTCAGCTATGTTATAACTGAGATTGCGGGAGATATTCCGGGTTGTGATTACTACGATACCGTCGATCTTTCGTATAGCGTTGAACTCGAAAATGGCTCCTTTCAATATAGAGACATTATAGTTCCAAAAGAAAAGACTGGAATATTCAACTATAAAATATTCGTGGATGGAAGAAAAAAAGTTGATGACTATGTTCGAGGTTGTGTCTGCCATATAAAACCGTGCCTAATCTTTTGTTGTGAACCTGATATCTCCCTTGTGTATGAACCTTTGAATATAACCCTTCTCAACGGTGAAGTAGTGCAGAAGGATCTACTCAAGGACTATGTCGTGCAAGCTGCCTATAAAAACCCATGTGAAGCGTTCAAAGAGACTGATGCGGAAAATCAGTGGACTCTATTTGAGGTTTGCTAAATGCGGACTCATATTAATTTTTCAATATTTATTATAATATGCTGGTTTTGTTTTACATCTTACTGTCCTTCCATTGACTGCAACGATTTTGCTTTTTTTATTTATAGAATGGTGTGGTGTACGTCCAAGGAAATAACACCAGCTTCAGTAAGGAACAATATTGCTTATTTCCGTTTAAGAATGACAATAATGACCCCGAATTTAAACTCGCGGCCAACCTTATTTCTCCAACCGAAACAGTGTATAAAACGTGTAAGATATCGAGTGGAATTGATACTATATAAGATAATATACAAAGTTTTATTTGATTGTAGTTTCGCCAGCCCAAGCATTAAGAGCCCTTTCTGCGTTTTGCATAGTCCTGATCATCGCGATCTTTTTGTATGTCAAAAGATATGATTCGATGTACAAACGCTGCTGCATGTGTTATTTCACTTGCCTCACCATAAGCTTCGTCATGGCGTTTCTCGAACCGTTCTTGAATCCTCCCTATGGTGTCACAAAGGAAACGTGCGTAGCATTTGGTAATGTCACAAGTTTCTTTGGCTTTGCATATTAATCAAAAATAAAATTGATCTATCGAAATGTTAGCCTACGTGCACTACTTTTTCGTTATGGCCACTTTCCTGTGGCTCATCATGATCAACTTTACGCTGTGGCAGAGCTTCAGGCTTATTGGACTTGAGGAGAAGCCCCAATTCGTGAAATATAGTATCATTGTTTGGAGCATAGCAGCTGCATTACTTACGTTCTTCGTGGTGGCTGATCAATACTTACCTGAGGAAGTTGATAGCGAGTTGAAGCCTGAAGTTGCCAAACTGTCCTGTTTAGTCAAAAGTAAAAACATTTATTCTTCTAATATATTATATGCCTAAACTGAAGCTTCTTTTAGCGACTGATATGGCGGCAGGAATGATTTACTATCATTCTTTTATATTGTTTGCCATTCTAATTAACATTGGTCTCTTCGTGGCAACGGCTAGGATAATATTTGTGCAAATCAGGTGTTACAAACGCAAATGGAGCACTTCCCAGACTAAAAAAAACGTGAAAAATCATGCCAAGTAAGTGAAGACAAATGTCAATTTCCATATGCAAAAGCATTAGCATATTACTTGTTATTTCCCACTTTCATTTCAGTTTCGCACAGTTCATCCGATTGTTTGCTATAACAGGTGGTTTTTGGTTTATGGAAATAGTTTATTCTCTATTTATAACTGATGTGGGAAACGTTGCAATGTATTTAGATCTCGTACCGAGTTCTCAAGGCGTACTTTTATTCCTCATAACAGTTCCTACAAAGCCCATTATTAAATCAATATATGAACGGTATTTAATTTAACTATTGAATTTTCTTTATACTAATCCATTTCATTTTGCATGTTCGATCTAGAATGGAATTCGGAAGAGAAAAACCTTATAGACTTTCCCGAGTATCTACAACTGAAGCAGAATCCTAAAATATTTTATTTTACTACTAATTACTTGTGAATAATGAAATGAAATATTATATGTATAATATAAGGTTTGTAAAATAAAAACATATTTTATCATATGAAATTTTATAGCAGTGGTAAATTAACTGGAGTCTTAAGTAAATAGACGTTTATCTATATTGATTGATTCTAAGTTTTTAAAAGCAGTCAGCTAATTTACTTAATTATTTATTAATAAATCAAGTAAGAAAAGTCTAGTCGACTACAATATACCCTGACCCCTGCGAAGAATCCCTTTTCACTATTTCCGCACATTCAACGCTTCTTTTGTATACAAGCAAGACATACATACTATTATTATTCTCTCTTTGACAACTCAAGTTCAAAAACATATGGCAGAAGTATCTACGGCCATTGAAGACGTGGCTAATCGACTAAAACTGAATCTTCTACAGTTATGAAGTTTGAAACTCAAATTTTATCAAGGAACCAATTACAACGTTCTTGTTTTTAAAATTCTGTATCCAATTCTAGCAGTAAATACTTATGATTGGATCTTTGGCAAAGCCAGTTTATATGCCCGGGTAGCTCAGTCGGTAGAGCATTGGACTTTTAATCCAAGGGTCCAGGGTTCAAGTCCCTGCTCGGGCGATCTAATTTTTATTTTTATTTTTCTTGAGTAAAAGTATATTTTAAATAATATTAAAAACATTTATGATAAATATATTGTGTATATTATTTGTTATTATATTTATAAAGCTACGAAACTCACAAATGGCACCTTCAGTTACCACGTTCAGTTTCCCTTGCCAGAGAAAACGTTTTGTTTAAAGCAGTGTATTTTTAAAGAAAGCAAGTACACACAAGCAGTATATATGACACGAACAGCTCAATTTCATAGTAGTTTTACCTGAAAGCAGTTCATTGATAAAGCAGTGCGTAAGTCAATTCAGCAACCTGACATAAAATGCGCTTGTAGAAACGAGCATTTCGACTGGAAGGTTGGCATCTTCTGTAATCACGCTTCTGTGAGGTCTGATTGTGGGATGGCCTGAGGCTGGGGATCACTGTGTAGTGGACCAGCCATGTTGACGGAACGTCCGCACTAAGCTTGCCATCAATATGGGTACCGCGGAGGAGTCCACGGTATTCAGGTTGGCTAAGGAGGGATGAACCGGGCCAGGGGTGAAAACCAGCAGCCAAGAGTTCCCGTGGTAGGCAGTAGTGGGATAGCGTACCGGAGTGGACTGCCATTACCAGCCTTGCCAATTGTTGGACCACAATCTTTTTGCTATTTTTTTACTTGACAAAAATTATTTATTAAATCACCTTTTATTTTTACAAAATATTTTAATAAATATGTATAAGCAAATATTTGTACGCCTTTAATATATTTCATCAGTCCACGGTAGAGAAATTGAGCTTTTTCGTATTCTTGAAAGCTTTTAAGAATTCATTCTCAGAATGAGCTTTTTCAACAACAAGGCCGTAAAGGCTTTTTGGCAGTCAATGCACAACTGCCCGGGTAGCTCAGTCGGTAGAGCATTGGACTTTTAATCCAAGGGTCCAGGGTTCAAGTCCCTGCTCGGGCGATCGATTTTTTTTTTTAGCTTAATCTATTTACATTTTAAATACTTTTTCAAATTTTAAATTCTCTTAAGTAATTATCTACAGGAATATATATTTTAAGAAATGGAAAACCTCGTTGAAACTCTGAAGTGTTTTAGTTTTACAAAAAAACAAAAATTTGAAAAGAAATCGTACAGCAGCCGAACGTCTAATTGAACCCTCATGAAATTAGCACCTTTTATTTGCTTTTCCATTTACGTTCGAGTCGTGGATATACCCAAATTGTGTGAAACATGCTTGCACAGCGCTATCTGTATCTGTGGCTGGCCCTGCATATCTGCTATCTGTATCTATGCTTATATACCCAGCTATGTACCCCTGTATGTGTTTGTGTATGTGTGTGTGGATATCTCTCTGTCTGTTTGCTAAGCTACACATGCATAGCTTGGCTGGGCATGTGAGCAAGGTTTTGTGTTATGGATACGCCTAAGACTTTTGACACACTTTGTTGCCCTGGCCACATCCGAGAACATTCAAGTTGAACGAATACATAGACAGTAACTTGATTTAGAAGAGAGAGGAGGGGGAGGAGATTCAGATGCTGTTTGGCTGCCAAGTGAACTAGAAAACGAATGCGTTTAATTAGCATTCATTACGACAAATCATCAAATTGCCTCAGCTGGGGCGCTGCAACAATAAATACAAAACCGAACTAGTTATTGTGCGAGAAACATTCGTGTTAATCAACAAAATAAACGCAAATATTGATATAATTAGAAACCAGAGTCAAATATCTTTTCAAAACTGTTCCATGACGTCGGCTAAAAAGAGAAATCGACCAGTTGCATTTCTCTGACTGTACGACTCTATGGCCTCTATCAATGCTGCATCCTCGGCGGGCCTTGGCTATTGCAAAAAATTTGGAAATTCAGGTAGAATAGCCAAATAGATATAAACTGCAGGAAATATGGGTCATAAATTATAGAACTTACCAAACAATGGAACAAAAATTGTATTTTTTGCTCGGAACAGCTTGGTGCTTGTTTCTTTTTTTTTTTTTTTTTTTTTTTTTGTATATATCTTCTATTTCTTTTATTTTACCTACAACTGCAAATGACTTCATGTAACTATGCAGCTATGTATATATGTACACAGCTATGTAGACTCAATGTTGAGAATTTATCAGACTTTGTCAAACTATGATCATATTTTTAGCTTTAAATTAAATCAAAGAAGGAAACGTTGGACAAATGTGTTGTACAAAAATTAAATTTCATAAAATATAGAAGCATGAGGTAATAGCAATTACTAAAGGGTTATTAATATAGTGTTCAATTATTGTTATTTATATATTATTTTATTGATTAAACATTAAAAATACTAAATATTTATGTAAGCGATGAGAGAGCTGCTAAATACGTTTAAGTTGGGAATTTTATTTTATATTATATATCAAACTAGTTAGATATAAAAAATCACAAATTCTTGTATGATCCAGTTGCGAACTATGATAAATGTTGCATTGATATAATCATATTTGATAGTGCTCATTTCGAATGCATCTTATAATTGAAAGTATGTTAATCTTTCATGAATTACAGTGAAAAACAGTTTATAATAATGTCAGAGGGCTCAGATCCCTAAATGCGGCATACTTCTTATGCAGACATATATAGATATAGTAGTTATATATTTACTGGCTACACTATTTATTAGATACTCAATGCACGCATAATGATTATATTTATTTATTAAACAGATATGATATTTAGTTGGCTTCATCGAAAAGAGCGCCTGAATCGAGTATCGAGTAATTATCAATGAAACAAATTAGAACTTAATGAGCGCATTAACGCACTCACGTTGAGCGCCTCGAGCTGTGGGGCACTCGACACCTCGCATCGCTGCGAAGCTGGGGTTTACTTCGGGATAGCTTGCGTCTGATTAATGAGGCTTTAAATATCCCACTTTGATTTCATTTTGAAAGGCGCGGAGCGTGCAACAAAGAAGTTTCATTGACTCCAGTTTGGTGAGCAGGCCACAAGGATACTCAGCCTCGAGAAGTGTCCCGCTCTTCGCTTCGCTTTGAGCGAGGGTCCTTGCAGAGCACGCACATGAAAATGTATTCAGCTTTGGAAACACAATCCACAAAGTCTACACGCAGCCAATGCTGCTCTGGCAGCTCTCCCAGGCACACATACGCACACAAGCAAGCACATACACGTACGGGCACATGTATGTGCATACCATGTGTATGCATGTGTATGTATAAGGAGGTATGTCCTAGAAAATGAATGAATCTAAATGCACAACAGAAAACAAGGCACAGCGTTATAAGTTGAAGTTATATAGATTAGATTTAATTTATATATGAAATATATGTATAAATTTAATAAACTTAATCCAAATGTGTATATATATTTCTGTTTAAAATTATATAATTCAATATTATACAATTTAAATTTTAGAGTTGAGAGTTTTAACACACTTGAGGCACTTCCTCAATTTCATCGTACACTTTTGTTCTGAGTGTAGTCAGAGTCGCGCTCTCTTACTCGCACTCGCTCTTTCGCGCTAGGTGCTAGGTGGTTGTGTTACTCACTCACACACATATGCGCACACACACTCATACACGAAATCAGCTCGCTTGCACGCACACAACGACAGCAACATGGCTGTTATCAACTTTAACAAAAAGCACCGTTTGCCTGCTGCGGCTGTTGTTGTTGCTGCTGCTGCTGCTCGCTGAATATCGCACAGCCCAGGAGGAAACAAAAACCTGAAATGACGTACAGAAAATGTCACACGTTTTCCATTCTTACTTACTTAGAATTCAAAATTATATACATATATACTTCATCTATATATCAATTCATTTTAGATATTATAATTAAACTAGTCTGTAGAAATTTATTAATTTTTGTTAACATTTAAATAAGCTAATACATACATTCTATACATCTCTTTTCTCCTCACATTTATTTAAGAAAATGATCGAAATACTTTTATAATGCATTTGATTGTCCATGTACATATACTTCATAAATGAAATCAACTGAAATCTCATGTACGAAGTTTTAGCTCTTCTGTCGCACTCTTCGCTGCTGCTTTTCACTCCTTGCGTGACTCTTCGCACCACATTGAGCGAGAATTTCCTGCTGGGTAACTCGGGCTTGGAGGGTCGCATTCTCACTGGGTTTTAGCTGCGGCCATGCCGGGACAACTGACTTTAGTTTGAAATTTGACGCCGAGCGCAGCAGTTCGTTAAAAACGAGAGCGCGGCCATTGCCAACGACTTAGTCGCTGTCGCCGTCACCGTCACTGTTGCCGTCACCGTTGCCGTCAGCGTTGTCGTCGCCGTCGACGTCGCTGCCAGCACATCCTGCAGCCCAACGGCTGCCCAGGATGCTGGCAGGCGTGCAAGAGCCCCAACCTTCATGCATGTGCAAAGTGTTAACATTGAGATTGAGGAACGTTTGTTGTCTTAGAGCCAAAAGGCGGCGGCGCACCGCTGAAGAGCTTGCCAGCTTGGCCGCCGTTCGTTTGATTTGATTTGATCGAGCCAGGTAAACTGGCTAATGGCCGCAGGTGAGTTCCTAGTGCGCACTTTATTAAATTGCTCGGCAGCAACTGAAAAAAGCAAGAGAAAAAAGAAGGAAAAACGAAGGACAGCCGCCAATGCGATGCTGGCCATTTGTTTGTACGCATGTGCCACAATTTGGGGCTCAGCACATCCCTGCTCGTGCCGCGCAGTGCCTGCGTCTGTCCTCATTTTGACTCGTTGCCTCTCTGTGTACGTATGTATGTGTGCATGTGTGCGCGCCCGGAAACGCCAGCGCCTTTCAACCACTTTTCATTTGCGCAGAAACAGCAATACCCCAGCTCCCAAGCTTCGTTGTCGCGCTATCAGCCACAGTCGCAGCAGCAGCAGCAGCAGTAGCAGCAACAACAACTTGAGCAGCAATCAACCCCCAGCCAAAGACCAAGTTGTGCGTTCTATGCGCGCTATAAAACACTTGTCCCGCCATTTAATGCATGGGTTAAGTAGTATACCGAAATATTAGTGGCAATTGCCAAAAACGGCGAGAGCTGCCAACACTCTGCGCCACCCGGCACCACCCCCTCCTCACCAGCTGCCAGAGCGCTCGAAGCTTGGACGCAGTCAAAGAGCTGCAGAGCTGACGTTGACCCAACCCGAAAATTGCAACCCTGCTGCATTTAGAGTAAGTGTGCCTGTGTGTGTGTGTGTGTGTGTGTGTAAGGTGCGTGTGTGTATGTGTCGCGCAATATGGCGCGTCGCCTGAAACCCAAATTTGGCTAAGGTCACAGGACTCGGGGCAACGCATTTGCTGCAGCTGCCACGACTTCGACTACGACTCTGACTCTGACTCTGTCTGCCCACATTTGGTAGAGTGTGCGTGTGTGTGTGTGTGTGTGTGTGTGGCATGCATCTACACCAATTACGAGGCACTTGGCTAAACTGCGACTTCTGTGCTGCCAGCTTAATGTGTGGAAAATGATCAAATTTCAGGCAACGCTGCATCAAGGACTTTTTACATTGATTTCGCTTCGCTTTATGCAAATTGAATAGCAGCAAAAACCAACAAAATACAAATATATATACATGTGTCTATAAAACCCCATGGTCTGAACAGTTAAGTTGGCCAATGGGCCAATCGCTTTTATGTTTATTTTATGCATTCGCTCATCTAATTATTGAAATCTTTTCGAGACTCTTTTTATGACAAATTTGGACTTGACTCCCCCTACGGCTGCGCTGCCATAAACTCTGTTTGTTGACCTGAATACGGAGTGTATATAAACTATATATATATATATATATATATATATATATATATATATATATATATATATATATATATAGTGTATTCACATACCAAGTTATGAGCATGTTATATTTCTTTATCGTTGTTGGCTTCAAATATTTACATTCAACACAAAATGCATGCGATTCCTATGGATGTGACCCAAATTCTTTGTAGTGAAACATGTGCCTTGTTTATGGGACTAGACCATGCAAGAGCTCATGTGGGACATGACTGAGAGTCGATCCAGAAAAGCAACTGGCTAACTATTTAATGAACAAAATTTAAAAGTATTACTCAATTAATCAGCTGATGTGCTTGGCTAGCAATACAAAGACTATTCGCATAACTTATGGTAATTATCACTTTATCATGATCAGCGAAATCAGAAAAGTAAAACAAGTTATTAGCGTGTTGTCAGGTGTATATCTCTATATATTTCTCTATGTATACGAATTTTTCTCCATCTGTGCATTGCTTCCTAACCAATATAACTTTCGTTATAAGGTTCTATTCTGAGCCGATTTGTATTGCTTTAGATTAGAAGAAAGGCAAGAAATTCTTTTCGATTTTCGTTTAGCTTGCCAGCTCGACTTGCAGATACTCTAAGTGTATAAATATCATATCAGTAACTATATTTAAAAATATGTAGTTTATCTTTAAAAAACACAAAAACGCTACTCAAACAGCTGAGCTAACAATATTAAATAAAGGCATACAATTGGCTTGCTGTGTAAATGGCATTCACAGGGTGTTGAGAGCTCTTTACTGAGAATCGCGCAGCCCTAGTTAAGGGGGTAAATTTTGTAGCCCCTTTCAGAGCAGTGGGAACTGAATGCACTTTGGGTTCAAATTCCTGGCAGACTGCACTGGCATATTTATTCGAATTTCATGCAAATTTCGTGTGTTTTTCTGTCTGAGCTGCAGCTGCTCGACAGAGAAAGAGGGCAGAGAGATAGAGAGAGAGAGAGAGAGAGAGAGAGCTTGACTGTGGGGGGTTTCTGCCCTTGTCGCGAGGGCTTAACCATTGTGAGAACTCATTTTCATTAAGAACCTGAAGATAATACTGATGTGGAAAGGAAGGCGCGTATTTTTGTAAACAACAAACAGGAACTTTGGCAAAGGCACCGCTAACAACATCATCATCATCATGAGCAGCAGCAGCAACCGGTATGAGTATAAATACAGATACAGATACAGATACGCTGCACAGATACAGATACAAAATGCCGCAACTTGCAGGTTGACTACTAAAACAAAAACAAAAACAAACACAGATACAAATCCAACAACAGCAACAGCAAATACAGCTAAAGGTGAGGCGAACCGTTTTCAAATTCTTTTATTTCTCTTTATCTTCTACCTGCACCCATTTTCGTTAACTTCTCGCGAACATTGGCAACAACAACAACAACAACAGCAACAGCAACACTAGCGAGCAGTGAAATATTTCGCGCTCTGAAACCGAAACCGAAATTTGTATAATATAAAAAGAACATCAGCGGCAGAAGCAACTAAAGCAACAACCTTGGCCTCATGCTCTCTCCGCTCGCTGGCTTTCATATCCAATCGCAGAGGCCGCAACTCGCTGCTAAGTACAGTGTGGCAAACCCATTGAGAATGTGCATCAGCCAACACTTTGGGAGCACCTTGGGAATCATTCTATTGCCGTTGAGCCACCGACACTGTGGCCCTGTCGCCCTGTCGCCCGTTGTCAGTTTTGATTTATGTGCGAAGCTGTCTTCTCTTAATTCGCCAGTCATTGCCCCGTTTCCCTTCCACTCGCCGGGGGGAGGGGGCGCATTACGCGCACTTTTCTCGACTTACCTTCCGTGCACTTCCGCTCGACCCAACTGTGAATGCAAGCGGCTCACATTCGCATACTCGCATGTTATACAACTGTCATGTTTACCTGGCCCATGACGTGTAAATTAATATATTTGCTATAAAGCTTGCGCATTTGTCGACTCACTGATAAAAGAAGCCATAATTAGCTACGCACTTATCAAGCACACCCTCCGTCTTCGAAACCTTCAATTTAATGGGTCTCCAAATTTATTTCGCTACTATTCATCATGTTTATCTTAAGATAAGAGAGTGCCGTTGTGTATAAACTGAAGACTTTATGGTATCTGCGCTGTTATTACGCTTCAAACGTTTATGCGTACTTGTTTAGAGTAAACATTCCCTGAATCGTAGTTGAAATAAATTCTATTCTAGAGGGTAGACTGTGGTGTGAGGCACATAATATTTTATGGAGAAATAATAATAGTAATAACAATAAAAGAAATAATATTAATAATTTATTTAGGGTATATCTAATATAAATATACCCTGGTTTAAAATTATTTCTTGATATTAAGAAGTTTAAATAAATCAGAAACATTTATAAAATTGTTGCGAATAGTTTTTATAGCAATAGATAAATTGAATTTGCTTTATTTTTTACAATTTAATAGAAAGTTTTAAACGAAATTATACAGGAAATTTAATTAATTGAATATATTAAATAATTACATATTTATTTAGGTGCAAATTCTGAAGTAATTTAATTTAATGAATATTTTAAATATTTTCATACTTATTCAATTCTGAAGTAATTTAGCACAAAATATCAAATACTAGAAGTATCTATTTTTCGCTTTTGTCATTTGTTGCTGACAATTTGCACAAAATGTTCGTTGGGCCATCAGAAATGGGAGTCGCAGTTGTCGGTATTAGCCAGATCGGAATGGTGCTAACAACGCGTTCCACGTGAAATCAATTAGCATATTAAATGGCAGTGCGGTCTGTGGATTTATTCGATTTGTACGGCTGCTCTGCTGGCTGATGATGTAATGCATTTTCGCAAACTTCAATTTGGCGGAGATGCGTTAATTTCCCAAGGTTAGTTAATTATTAGTATTTAGAGCAGTTCGCCAGTAGCCAGTGGCCGGCGATACGAATCGTGCTCGTTTATCCTCGCAAGCAACCACCAGGGCGAGCGGCAATGGCAGCTCATGGACAAACACCCAGCTGCTGCCGCTGCTGCTCACCCTGTTTAGCTGTGTTTGCCCTCGCTCGCATTTGTGGATTGTGTGTATACCGTTTGGAGAGATGGAGAGTGTGCGAGCGAGCGGGGAAGAGGGAGACGGAGCGAGGTGAGAGCTCACGCAGCCATTGAGGCTGCAAAAAGGACAAACGCAACCACCGAAAAAAACAACAAAGAAAACAGACAAAGCAGCAGCGCAGTCAATGAATGTGTGCGCGAGAGAGAGAGAGGGAGAGGGCGAGGGAGCGGGAGAGAGCGAGTGCGCACGAGTGTGCGTGCAGGAGGGAAGCTGGCTCGGCTGCCTGCCTTTGTTTACGCAAGATTTGTTGCCATTACTGGATTTAATCCGGGATCTCCGTCGCCGTTGCCTACGGCCGAAAGGTTTTTGACTCTAGCCAGCTTGACTTTGCGCCCAGGGACGCGCCCCCTTTTTCTAGCAGCTTAGGGGCGGCTTAGTTAAGTTTAGTCCTGGGCGATTAGTGTTAATGAATAACGCTAAAAAGTCATTAATTAATTGACTCGAAAATGCTTTGCTTGCAGGACACTGGGACACGCACACATGGACACACATGTCTACAGATAGGATCTTTTGAATTACAATGCCCAACGACCTTGCACAATGGCAATGATTTGTGCCATATTTCAGTCTCGTCCTGCCTGCTGCTGCTGCTGCTGTTGACTCTTTCATTATTCAGCAGTATTTCTAATGCTGAATCATCACAGAGAAGCGGAGTGGAAGGGGAGGGGCACAGCAGCACTGTGGCAACTGTCGCTGGGGGCTTAGCAAGAGGCTTTGCCACATGGCGCCAACATTGTCGCCGCCAGCCTAATCGACGCTGGCGTCTTAGCAATGCAAACAAATTTGGCTGAGTGCAGCCGTTTGAATTGGAATTGGAATCGGAATTGGCGGAGCTCGTAAACTACCTGATTGATTCCTAGCCTCGAAGCAAACAACACACACACATACTAATACACATTTAAAGTCTATCTATCATTCACTTAATGTGCCTCCCTCTTATCACAGGCGACGACAACAACAACAACAACAAAAGCTGAGTCTCCGATGTCCCCGACTCGATATCGATATGAAGAAAGTGCCCTAATCCGTACGCCATCAATTAGATACACAAAGCGCTAAGAACATGCGCAAGACATTGGAAGACAGCGCCTATCTTATCAAGCATTAGAACAAATAGATTTTGGGGCCGGGCCACCTAATCGAGCGCCCTCACCTGGCCGCCACGTTCAGCGAGCGTCTTCAGTTGCTGCTTCGCTGCGCAGTTGGAGACAACGCAGGACTTGGCTTGGCCGCTTCAAGGACTCGCTCGCTGCCGTTCGTGACGTGGAGCTTTCCATATGTGACAAAATAATTACCCGCACACACACGCACACACACACATCCCATGTGTGTGTGTGTGCGCGCATTGTAATCATTTTTATGGGTCATTTCATAATTTCGCATCACGTGTGGCACGACACAGAAATTATAGCCGCAACTTTATTCAAATTGTTCCAGCAAATTACAATTCGGTTTTTACAGGTTTCACAACTTTTCAACAGCTCCGATATATATTTAAATATATATTCGGGGCTCACTTTGTTCCACGTCTACCCTGTAGATCCGAATTTGTTGTACCATAGCTTTAAGGACAAATTCGGTTCTAGAGAGGTTTATGTGGCTCATTGTCCAGCAAATCAAGTGTGCATAGTGCCCCGGTGTTCGATAAAGTGTTAACAAAGTGTTTAAAATCACAGCAGGAGACTTATGAAAGAGTCTATCTGCTACCGCTAACATATACACTATAAATAACTGTCTGTACGATCTATAGATAACTGGTCTGATTTGCTGACGCTCGCCGACTCGTCACACAAATCTACAGATAAGAAGTACCTCTCAGCCCAACGTGAAAACCAGCAAAATGGCTATAGATACCTTTATATACAGTAATAATAAAAAACTATAAAATGGTTTTTCTTTATTTATAAATATTTGTGTTCATAATCTTATGTATTTAATCATCACAGCACAGGTTTTCGTTCTCAAATATTGTACGAATCTTATCAAAAAGATAATGCTGCGACGCTAAAATAATTATTTCTAGTTTTTAGTTTCTCTATTCTCAAAAATGTATATATATTATATAATTTTATTATATATTTGTTTCGAAATTGTTGTAAAATTTTATTTAAATAATGTATAAATTTATTAAAACTATAGTTAACTTCAACTTTAAACTTAAGACTATATGAACTTTCTACTTTAAAAATTGTATTACATTTGTGGTTTAACTTTGAGCAACAAAAATTTGGTTTTATAACTAGTTAAATATTTTAAAGTTTAAATATTAATTAAATAAAATAAAATATATATATAAATAATATAATATTACTACTGTCTAAATATATTTATGTTTTTATATAATTATGCACAAAATAAATATAAAATATAAACATTAAACAATAGTAAATATCAAATAAATATTTTGAGCTTTTTATCTTTTAGCATTAAACTATTGATTAATTTGAAAAACTATTAATAAAAGATACAAAACTATTAAAAATATCTATATTTTTCTTAATTCTTAATATTTCTCTTAAATATAAACGTTCTGTAATAAATTATAATAAATATAAATATTTCGCTCTTATATATATATATTTTTTTTTTTAATTTAATACTTCCATCAACAACAAATGCACAGTTTATATAGCTTGATATCATTCGACTTGACTCACTCAAATAGCTCAAATATATATATACGTTTTTTGCTGTTTCTGCATAGTTATTAGTGATAGTTACTAACAATAAATTCATGACTGTGAAAGCTTCTCAAATTTTCTCCTATTTTGTTCTGTAATTTATTTCCTACTGTGTGTAAGCTTGGCAAAAAGTATTCTATACTTTCCACAGATATTTCTCATTTATTACACTTAAAAAAAGCTCGTATTGCATTTGAAGCTTTCTTCTTTTTTGCCGTGTTCAATTTATGCGCCGTGCAGCTGAAATTTACATAGGAAAGTTTGCATACAAAGTGCCAGCACGATTCGCTTTGAGGGAGCTCTGGCTCGACATTTGGGTCAATCGTCTGCCGATTTTGCGGCCCGTTTGCAATTTAGCTGAGCTTGTGCAAATGGCCGTGCACTGAGTGGCATTTGCATATGCCGCCCGAAAGCACATCCGGCGGCCGACTGGTACCATCTGCACTGCCTAAAGCGACAGTCATCCTGCCGAAGAATCTACTTGTCGCACTCGCATTCCTAATGCAGGCACCGTGTGCACTGCCTGCAGGGCCTATGCGTTGATTTTGGCATTTCTGACTGTACACGGACTGGAACGGAACCAAATTCAGGGCTGCTTAAGTTATTTAGATACCGAAAGAAATCGCATTATCGCAGATAGCAAGCGTAAGTGATGGTCCCCTGTTTCCATGACACACAAATGGCTCACAATGAGTTGATAATAATTTATTGATAAAATAATCTACTTGCCACGTTTGTTATAAACTTTTGATAAAGTGCAAAATGATAAAAGTAAATTAAGTAATTACTGGACATGCTAAAGAAGCGCTCACATAGCAACAGCTACAAACTAATATGAAGACATATTACAAAATGTTAAATAGTTTTTGCCATATTTTTGCAATAAATATAATTGATAAATATATTTTGATGTTTGTCATTCCCATTCTTATTCACAATCATTTATTAGTAATTTGCAATATTATGTAATTTGTTTCTAATTGCTATTTTTGAGTAATTTCGCAATATTTGTACATCACTTTGCTGCTATAAAACACAAATTAGGCTAATTGAATTATTATGGCATCGCTAATTTCTAATTTCCTTTTTGAGCTGAGCTTCCATTTGAGTCATTTCATTATATTGCATATTTCGGCTTTGTAAGTTTTGCAGGCATTAGGTCAGGTGTTTGTTGATTATAACTAATCAACAAATTAACAAGGCTCTTAACACACAAAGTGTGAACACGTTAGCTTTATAGCTCTGTCTTCGCCTTGCCACTGTTGCTAAGCTGCTATATTAAATATATATAAATTAATAAAAACAAAAACAAAATAGATACAAATATAAAATAATGCATTTTGTGGATTTCATCAATCTAACCTTCGACATGCAATAGAGTTTGACTTAATATAGAATATAGCACCTTTGAGTTCTTGAGCAAGAAATTGGACTTAACAGAGCTCTGTTAATAGCAGTCAAAGTTTGTAGTTATCGGTAAACATGCTGACTTTGTTATTGACAGTGTAGAAAGAGACAGATATAGGTAGAGAGCAGCACGGGTAGAAGGTGTGTGTGGTTTGTGTCCATGCTAGGTATTGTGGATTATAAAAATCAGAAGGCTACTGACCAATAGATGGCGCTAGCTGCAGTTCGTTGCATATAATATTTGGCTATATCAAAAATAAATTCATATAGAGCAAATAGCAAATACACATATCAATTAACGGCAAATATAATATTGGAAATATATTAATTCAGCCATAACTGATATACATAGATATGATAAATTCTATATTCTAATGAATATTTATAAATTAATTAATAATATTGGCGAACATTCAAGTCATATAATTAGTTAATTTTTGGTTTATTAAATATTTGTTTAACTTTCTACAAAATAGCTTTAAAATAAAACTGTATCGCAGCCAACAAAGAGTCTTGGCCGTGACGTTGGCCATTTTGACTGGCAGCAGCCCAAAAGAAATGGAGTTGGGAGAGAAACAGTTGGTTGGCAGTGCGAACATCTTGAAAACCTGTCAGTCAAATTTGATGAAGGTTTCTTACGCAGTTCGCCTTTTAAATGTTTTCGACTCATTTCGTGTTGTTGTTGTCCGTTTTGGGCCAACCTACGTTTCACGGGCTTAAACGCATTTTAAAACCGGGTAGGTAGACCTGCTGGAGCGGAATCATTTTTCTAGTTTTAAGACGCAAAACTCGACACTTTAAACACCAGGTTCCACCCCTGTCTATCTCCTGGTGTATGTGTGTGTGAGGATTGGAGTGTCGCTGATGTTGCTCTTACCCCAGTGGTCAACACTGGCTGCTGGCTGGTGGCTGCTGGCATGTGAATGTGATTTGCGCTAGTCCAGTCCCATTCAGTGTCGACACATGTCACGTCCAATCCCAACTCCAACTCGCACTCTATGCCAAATGGCCAGCCCTCTGGGTTGGCGTGCTCTCAACAACTGCTTAAGCGCTAATAACGAATGGACATTGGTCAAAACTCAACTCGAGCTGAAATTAGTCTACTGCTGCAGCCCCGTTTAATTACTCTGATACATCAACACTTTGTCAAGGTGCGTGGCAGAGACTCCCAATGCGTGTCGCACCCACAGCTACTCGTCCTGCGCTTAATTGTCACTGTCATTGTCGTTGGAGCGGCGGGGAGATGGGGCAGCCAGGAGTGTGAATGCCTCGTGTGAGTGTGAAATGGCCAATGATAATTACTTTCCCACTGTTCTTTTATTCATGAGCTGTACTTGCCTGCCAGCATTTGTTTTCGTTTAATGGATTCCATTTGATAAGTCAAAGTGCATTTGGGGCGCAAAAGGGTGAGAGCTGCTGCGTTTAATACACTTTCCTATAATTACTTAAAAGCTCCACTCAAGGGGCTCTCAAAGCAAAACTAATTAGTATTCGATACGGAAAGGATGTGTCTAATTGAAAACATGTACAGCTCAAGAAAGTCAAAGGTTATACATATTATATATATCAGATTATATCATAGAAAGTCAAAGGTTATAGATAGTATATATATCAGATTATATCATAGATCTTATTCTACATAAGAAAGTCTATTAAAAGAAGAGCGTTTAATGATTTTTGGAATATCTTAATGTTTCATTCAAACCAATATATAATTTCACTGATTGTATCTGATTTTGAATATCAGTAAGCTATAAATTTTAAGTTCCAATTAGATATTCTGAATATATATAGATATTAATCTTCAATCAATCAAAAAAGTCTTAAAATATGCCATAAATTAATATTTTAACTAAGAGATATGATATGAAATCAATTAGAGCTGAAATAGATAGGCAACTAAATTAGGCTACAATTAACAAACTCTAAACGTTATCAAGAGCTTTTAACTAGCTCAAGTCGAGTCTACAACTAGTTGAATTCAGATATGCTGACCTAAAGGTTCAAAAAAGCGATTTTCTGACGCATTTGGGAACTCCTTATAAGCTGAATATTTCTAAGGCAAAATAGATTTAAAGAATATTATTTTGATCTACATCATGCTTTATATTCAAAATGAAAAACCTAAAGATGTTAAAACTGATTTTTTTTTGCTAAAATAAAAATATATATAAAGAGTTGATGACTGAGCAAAAAATGGATTTATATATATATTAAATACTATAAATAATAATATATATAAGAGATGTAAATATTTTACAGCTTGTTCACAGAGCCTGAGCTATCAATGCAACTACATTTGCTAAAGAATGAATACTATTTTCCTACTATACAAATAACAGGCAATATATATATTATAATATATATATATATATATATTATTATATATAATGTATATATATATATATATTATGAATTGATCGAACCGCAGGCTGAGAACTGCAACTCTTGCGCCTACGATAATAATGTGCAGAGTGGCAGATTGATTTATATTTTTAGACAGCTAACTGTAGTAAATTTACATTAAATAATAATAATAATTTCATAATAAATTTTTGGCTTTATGAAATTAGCTAATGGCAGGCGGATTTACCTATGTAAAATGGCAGCATTGTTGGTCAAGCTGGCTGCTGGCAATGGATTGGCCTGGCAGCTCGGCGAGCCATTGTTTTCTCTTGAAAACTTACTTTGCCTAAAATTCGACTAGGTCGGCTGTGTGTGTGTGTGAGTGTGTGCGTGGTGATGTGCGGTGCCTGCTGGCGCAGAAATGGAATCGAGGCGCTGGAGACGAGGCGGATTATGTGCCCAAGTGTAACTAAAGAGAATAAGGGCGAAAATCAACGAATCATTAATCAATCCTTTCATGATGTGACGCGGTGCGTGTCCTTTTATGTGTCAAAAAACAAAAAAAAAAGAAAGAAAAACCCCGAGCGAAAATGTGGGGAAAACGAAAACATGCTCGCACTCACACTTTCCGAAGAAAGCGAAAAGCAGCATAAAAATAAAAACAAAAATGTAGAAAAGGAACAGAATAAAAAGAAAAGTATCTTTTCGCAAGAGTTTGACAGACAGAGCGACAGATAGGCAAGGGGGAGGGAGGGCGGTCGAGGGATAAAAGTGGATGAACTGGCATGGGGGTTGCGCCGCGTGTCAGACAGAAAATGGCGACAATATTTGCTGTAGGATGCGCCTGTTTACATTTTGAGGCCGCGTTGATTAGCTGAGTGCGCGTGCAGCTCCCAGAGCCCCACAGCCTGACCCACCCAGCCAGAAACCACTCAAAGCCCCATCCAGCCTCTCGGCCACACGCAGGCGACAGCGCGGGCGGTCGATAAGAAATGGAATTATGCTAAGGAGAGAGAGTAGAGCATAGAGTGGGTGTACAGGGAGAGGGCACGGGAGACCGAGAGGGAGAGGGTAATCGAGGGGTAAAACGTGGCCTGTCAACTTGCTGTCTGTCAACTTGGTGGCTTAAGGTGGTTCAGCGCTGGCAGCGCAGGCGAGCATGAGTTATGGTGTTCATGGTGGCTAAGCAGATGCAACTGTTCCTCCTTCTCCTTCCCCTCTGCTTCTTGCTGCTGCAGCTCACATATCGCAGGCAACGCTTATCGCAGTGCTCAGCGTCTGTCCAGGAAAGTCTTTCTTTTGCGTCTCGCACGCACATCACGTGGCCCAGAGATAGAAAAGTGACAGTTGCCGGAACACAAGAAATTGTAAATCCCAAATCTAAACTCTGGCTCTGCCAGCCCACGAATATGCCGAGATGCAGGCGAACAGGCACTGCAACTGCCGGCCAGGCCGAACAGCAGACACAGACGCAGACGCAGTCGCAGGCAGAGACTGAGACGCAGACCTACACCAATGCGTGAATATGGAGCAGATCATTAATTATGCGCCACACGAGAAGACAACGGGCTGGTCCAGTCAACCAGGCCAGGCCAGGCCAGCCAGCCAGCCAGCCAGCGAGCCGACAAAATAAGTAAAACAAAAAACTCGCATGCATTTTGAGACCGATTTATCTGACAGTTTCGTATTGAAAAGTTTTTGCTCTTCCTGTGGATTTCTTGAAAAGTGAAAGAAATGCTTCGCTCTCTCTCGCTCTCCCTTTCTCTCTTACTGCCTTCTCTTCTGCTTTGATTCCCTCGAACTGATCATTTGTTTTCTTCGTTCACATATGTAAGGAAATCTATATATAATATACATGCAGACAAGCCAACACCTCCCAAAGCGGGCTCAATTGACAGAGAGTCGCAATTCGATTTGGTATTAGGCCTCGGCTTTGTAATTGTAACGATTTTCGATAATTGAGCTGTAGCATTGAAGATTTCCCTTTACAGCTGAGTTCACTTTGATGGGATTTGATTGTCTCAGACTATTCGCATTCTGCTTCTGGCTCGGTTGATCGAGTTGTCTAAGCGAACCAGAGATTTTAGATAACTGAAGGAACCGAAGAGTAGATCAGACTATTCTATGGTTATTGGTTGTTAATAACTATCTGCTATAGATTTAAAAAATATATAATATATATAATAAAATATATTGAAACATGCATAAAGATCATAACAACTATATATTCATATAGTATATATGATCATTATTATAAATTTTTTATAATTATTTGAAGGAAAAACTCATGAACGGTTTCTAAAATATAGTAAAAATTAAGAACTTCCTATAAATAAAATGAAATCTAAGATAATGGATAAGGAAGTACAAGTCTAAAGAACAGAAGATATCATATTTCGTTTAGAATTACTATTTCCATTTATTAGGGGACACGAATATGTATGCCTGATATCTGATATGCGATATACGATTATGCTATGATTTCTGTTAATGATCGATGAGAGTTGAACACTGTGAATTGTGATTAGATGATAGTTTAGCTCGGGTTATATAAGGCAACAGGTGATAGTTGAGAGGCGCACAAGTAGATAGAGCGAAAGAGGGAAAACAAAACCCCCGAGTTAAATTGAGTGTCTGTCTGGACTTGAATCGATTTAGTTGACTTAGACAATGAATCATCAGGTGCAAAATGCAAATCAAAAACTCGCGAATCATGGCAAATGCTCAAGTTCGTGACTTGTCGAGGCGCGCGAGTGCAGTGCGGCCAGAAAGTGATTAGGCTTTCGATTCATTAGGCGAATTGTGAACTGCAAAATCCACAACTCAAATCGCTTCATTATGACAACAGCGAACACCACATTAATTGATCAATTGCGAAGCCTAATGATAATTGCAGGGAAGCTCGAAGCACAGTAGACGGCTTATGCAACAGAGCGCCGAGTGGCTTCTAACAGAGAGCTGAACTTGGAACGGGCCGGAGACTGAGTGAGGGAGTGTCACCTTGCACACTTGCAGTCAATTAAAAAGGCATTTATTAGCCAGAGCCACTGCACGAAGCTGTTAACAAAGCCATTTGGCCAAAATGGAAACGTTCTGGTTCTGCTGCTCTCCAAAGGTGTCTAGGCCCCAGATGTGCTGTTGTTCGCAGCGAAAAGCTATAATTGATGGTAGGTTCAGGACACACACACACACACGCATGCACACCCATGTGTGTGTGGACAGCATGGAGCCCATATGCAACTCGAGTTGGTCTCTGTTGTTGTTCGATTTCACGCATGGAACTCAGTCGGCGGCCGGTCTGGCCAAAGCCAGAGGCCCACTCACAGTCACAGTCGCAGTCACAGTTTTTCAGTTCCCAGTTTCGAGTTCCTCCCGGGCTATACATAGTATATTCGAATTGAATTTTGGCGCTGGCTTCATTAATCATTATTTCAATCATGATCACGAAACAAATGTGCTCTCGGTGCTGATGGTTGTTGTTGGCAGCGTTCTTGTTGGCTTTGTTTTGCGTCTTGTGAAATGTTGTGTCGAAGCGTATCGATACTCTTGCCCCGCCCCTGGCCCAGCCTGGACCCGGTCTCAAACAGACTCAGCCGGCGTTGGCGATGGCGATGCGCTTCAAAGATTGATAATCTCTCGGATATCTTTAAATTTAATTAGTCACATTCATAACAGACCGCCAGCAAGCTACATGTTCTGCTCGCTGCTCGCTGCTCGATGCTGGGTGCTGCGAGCTGGGTGCTGTTGCGGGATTTGGGCCGCGCCGTATCCGATGCCATCCCAAATTACATGTTACAACAAACTGTGCGTCGCTCTTGGCCATCTCCATCTCCGTCTCCATTCCATCTGCTCTTTTCCACATGGCCCTACATGCTCCATCTCGCTCTTGCATCGCTTGGGTTGGCTGCGGCTCTAGCTCGTTACAAGAGTGCGGGATATGCCCTTTCAGTGAGTGAGGGTATCGTGACGTGGCTAAGACTTGAGCCATTCACTACTATTGCATTTATATTTGTTTAACCAATTGAATGTAAGCTGAATAAAAATATACTATGATTATAATGTATTATTATGTATATATCAGTTTAACATTATCTTTTATCTTTGCACATAAATTATATCTTTATTCATACATAACTTCCCTATAGCATCTGAGTGAGTGTATCTAGCTATCGACTTTATGATAATATTTACATTTTTTATAGTTTTGTAAAACTGGTATGAAAAGTTGTTGCTTTTATTTGGTTGGATGCCAAGTGGAGCTCCCGGGCCACGCACATGTGTGAGAAAGTCGATTCTGTGGGCATTCCAATGCTGCGCTTGTTGTTGTTGCCGTTTACGTTACGTTTAGGTTCAGTTTTAGAGGCCCTTCAATGAAAAATCGACGTTGTTACTAATTATGATTGACATAGACGTAATTGGAAATTTGAGCAGAGCTTTGGGCCGATTGGCATCAACATTGGGGCAGTCAGAAAGAGAGAGAGGGAGAGGGACGGGCAGTCGGCATCGGCGGTCTTCAAAAGTTTCACTAAATTAAAGGGTTAGCTTAAATACCTTACCTAACTTTCTTTGATGGATAAGCGCAAGAGGCGTGGGGCACTCAAGTTCTGCCCAAGCGTCGATCTTCTGGAGTTTCATTTGGTGTGAAAATTTGAAAGAAAGTTTCGACAAATCAAATAGGTTGTAAGCCGAGATTGCAGGTAGGTTTTGATTTCATAATACGAATAGGAAACTTCCTGGGTTTATTAATAAATATTAGGATTTTATTAGAAAGATATATGAATTGGTTTTGTGTGTAAGAATGAGGTAAATGCCTAGGGGATTCTGCACTTTAAATAAATAAAATTAAATTAAATAGTTAAGATAGTATTTACAATACATTAGAGACGTGTATATTTATATTGTACATAAATATACCAGATATTCTACAGAAGCATAGAATACTTGGATCATTCATCTGCAAACTCTGCTGCACTTCATCAACAAATAAAATAGAAAATAAAATATTCCATAAATCTGAAATTGTTATATCTATTTCGTTACTGAGTCAGAAAAATACCTTTGCCAGAAGAATCTGTTTTGGAAGCCTGTGAAATTTGTGATAGTTCGTTGCGTTCGCAGGCAAAAAGGTAGACTGCGGCCATCATTAAACATAATTTTAACAGTTTTCTTAAATTTCGGCTAATGTGAGGCAATTACGAACCCATCTTTCAAAACGTGCGCGCATTTAACATTTAACCAATTGGCGGCAAAGGCAATCCAAGTCGTAGTCGAAGAGGTCCAAAAGCGAAGCATTTTGGCCCCGAGCCAAGTTGTTGGTCCATATGTGCAGCCGCAGCCTTCATTATGGCCTGTGCAGGGGCCAAAATGAAATCAATCAGAGATAATCTGTCATGGATAATGGGTACCTGTGCCGTGTCCCCATCCAGTCGCGACTCCCTCTTTCCGCTCCCCCTCTGGCCATTTAAGCCGTTCGTGTAATTATTTTAAACAGCCGCAGTGTAAATTTTGGTTAAACACTCTTCTCGCTCCCAATTTGGGTCTCAGTCGCATGTATATATACGTGTGCTGTGTGTCTGTATCTGTATTTGTATCTGTATCTGAGTCTGGGTCGCCGATTTGAGCATAATATGACAGCAAACAGTTGAGACAGTTGATAAATGGACAAGCGTTTCTCCCAATGGCATCCAAATGAGATACACACACGCACACACAGTTAATTGGCCCTCAGACTTGGCCATAATGCACACACGTCGGCCACAAAATGGACGACCCGTTAGTCGAGCACTTGTCCAATTTGCCAACTTTCAAATCATGTTCGAAATTTCAATTTAAAGCCCATAAAAGTCACATCTCGAGCTTTAATTGCGTCGCCAGTGATTGACGCAGCTGCCCAGTCAATCATTAATCACTCAATCAATCATTGCACTGCCTCCACAGACGGCTCCTGCTCCTGCACAGCCAGAAGCTCGTCGCCTAGAAGTGGGTAGCTGACTGCGATAAGGCCTATACAGCTAATCAGCATTCGCTTCCCACACTTGTCGCCGCTTTCAATCTCACTTGTCAACATGTCGTTGAACCAATTTACATGCTAAGCAGTTCGCGGGGAGCGCGGACTTTAAACTGAAGCCAGTCGGGCCTCAGCAATCAATAAATGCTTCTATAAATTCTTGGGCACCAACTGGTTGCGATTCCCTTTTCAGCATAACTATGTGGATTAAAGTGATTTATGGAAATCTGATTTTGGAATTCTTTGCACGAGCTTTATTTGATCTAAGAAACAAATATATTAATATCTTGCTCAAGATATTTGCAGACATAAAGAAGCCAGCTTAAATTTGGGGTCTCTGCCGAAAGCAGTATATGAAATTCAGCAAAGAAAGAAGACTTTTTTAATGAAGAGCTTGGATATTAGAAAGTCAAGTTGCTTATACTAAAGTTTCTCTGAAAATTTCTATTTTCTATAGTTTTCATATATTTTATTTAGTTTAGGCTCAATTCATTATATCGACTGTAGAAAGAGATGAATTTTATTTTCAAAATTGTAAAAAAAGAAAAACTCTGTATATAAGAAAAAATTAATTGGATTTGTGTGGATAATGCTCATCTACATAACCGATATATAATGTAGTACGAAAAAAGTTCTCAGGTTGCTTAGTTTGATATAAAAATCTATTTGATGGGTAGCTTAAAGGCGAACGGGACAGACTGAGCGAGAGAGAGAGAGAGAGAAGGAGAAGAAAGAGACAATAGAGCAGAGCAATACGAGCGAACATACGAATGCGAACCCAAGTCGAACTGCGCCTCACGACAGGGCACACATAATATGGCTCGCATAGAACCATTAATCACATTTGCCTTGTGCAGCAAGTGAACTTCCTTTGCCGCCTGACAGTCGCAACTGATTGCTGGCTCTGAATTGGGATTTGGAACTCAAATGCTGCGCAAACGGCCACAGCAGCCACGCACCCACTGCCGTCGCCCTGCCCCCACCCTCGCCCTCGACTCATGCCAGACACAAAGCTCTTTCTTTCTGTGAGCCCTGAGCCACCCCCGCCTTTCAACGCTCTTTCGATGTGGGTAGTCGGTCAGCCCCATGAAGGAAATTCAGTGGAGCAGCCGCTAATGCGGTTACTCCTTGAAAACATCAAAAGCAGCTCCACATCACACATAACACAAGAATAGACGCACTTAAGGCTATGTCAACCCGAAGAGTTCTCGAATACATTTTAACTTTTGCACGAATTTGCATAAATGTTGGCAGATGTTTTCTCCTGATGTCAGTGAAATAAACTTAAATCTCAATTATGAAGTGATAATCCCAGAAGATAGATGGATATGAAAGCTAAAAGTTGTTTCTTACGTTATATTGGAAGTCTTTAGTTCTTTATTTACAACTCTTTATGGGTACATCATATCCTGAAATTTATGTATTCTTATCTATATATAATAAATAGTTGGAATAGTTATTTAAAACTGTTAAATTAACTTATTTAAATCAGCTTTGCAGTTCTCTTAACGCCTATTTAATTTAATATATGCCAATTGGCAAGCATTAGTTATCCACAAAAGTTAATTAACAATTAACTAAGTTAACAACTAACAACTGGAGATCAGCAATTTGTGGGACATTCAGTGAGCTAATAAATTTTGAGTTTGATGCACTTAATGCTGCTAATTAGCTTTTGATAGCCGCCATCAAAATCGAATCAGAGCGAAGTCGATTAATTAGTAGTCACCCACCCACGTCCAACACCCACATCCAACAGACAGGTCTGGGCATAGCACGTGTGCTACTCTGGACTGGGTTCAATTATTCGGCAATTAGACGATCTGAACACTCACCTACATCTATATACTTATGTATATGTGGTGGGCACATGCCCGAAGTGTGACTCACATATTGGGATTATTGAACAACAACGAATCTCATTCGATTAAATATGTTGAGGATGCGTTTGCTGTTAAACGAAACAGTCTAAATATTTAGGTGTAAAAATATTAAAGCGTTTAATGTTCGACCTTCTTTATGTGCATTATACAACAATCATTCTATCGATTTTTCATGTGTGTGCCCGCCTCATTTGAATACCTGCCAGTCATGCCCATCATTTCATCAACATTTTCAGCAACAATACAAATCACGGTAGTAATGATAACAACAACAACAACAACAGCAGCAGCACTAATAAACAACAACAGCATCCTCCTACTTGCCCCCACTCAGATGCTAACCACAATAAAAATGAAACATTGCGCCAAGTGCGGCGATATTCATTCAACATTCAATGGCAATGGGCAAATATTGCAAGTCAGCCAGGGCCTATCGAACTTTGTGTGTGTGTATTTAAGTAGAGCCTCTCGGAATGGAATCGGAATCGGTAGCCAAAGACGAGCAGTTCATATCAACACCTTACAAACAGTCACGTCCATCGCATCGCCTCGATCGATACGACTGTAGTCTGCAGACAACACAGTCTCTGGTTGCATCCGTTTTTGGTCTATGGAAAATAAATGGTCTGGTCTGCCATATTCACATGCGGGATCGATGAAAGGCATAGTGAAAAGTGGGCGGTGCTTGTTGGCCACGCACGCTGTGAGATGGCGAGGGCAGTTTTTTGATTTTGAGCGTGCGCCATGACCGAAGACCACAAAGCAACATTCATACTCACGCTCACGCTCATGCTCACGCTCGCACACACAGACACACTCACTAGCGCTCAGGCAACAGCAGACTCTGTTTTCTTGATATACCATCAACAGTAAACAGTCGGCTGTAATAAAGTGTACACACCGCTGCCTAACAGTACTCTCCAATGTATATATGTATATGAATTTAAAAATATATAAAATCGAAATTCGAATTAATTAATAATTTAACTTGTTGAGAAAATTGTTTAGTTAAGGTTAAAAAATTATCTAAACAAAATAAACACAAAGTTATATATATTTATATATATATATATATATATGTTTAGATAATTTTTTAACCTTAACTAAACAATTTTCTCAACAAGTTAAATTATTAATTATTTCGAATTTCGATTTTATATATTTTAAACAGCTTAAACTATGAACAATTTCATAATTTAACAACAGTGCCTATTATTATAGCCAGACCTGTAGAGCTCTCACAGCAAACATCAGCTTCGGCGAATGGGTGTGACTAAAAATCATGTCATCTCGCTCGCTCATTATTATTCTGCACTCTACCAACTAGTGCGGTGTTCGGTGGTTGAAAATGGCGTGCAGCCATGGCTACGAAGTTCTCACTGCGTGTGGGCTGTCCTTTGGCCACTCTTGTTGTTGTTCGCAATGAAACAAAAACAAAACCAGTAAATCGAGTTTCGAAACTCGTCGACGTCATCGCTGGCTGTCAATGGCAATGGCGATTTGCACGCTGCGTTTCGGTAGGAGAGAGAGAGAGAAAGAGAGAGCGCTTAAATCATGAGAGAGAGAGAGAGAGGCGAAAAGCAGTAGAAGCAAATGCGGACAAGGAAAACAGAAAACAGGTTCGCTTGCGCTCAGAGCGCTCGTTCGTATTCATAACAAAAGAACGGCTCGAATTGAACGGTTCGCTTTCGCACTCGTGAATCGGACGCTTCGTTTTTTTCGGTATTTTTGAATGTTTTCTGAACGCCGCAGTAAAGTTGTTTGGAATTTTTATTATTTACGACGCCGCTTGGTTTCTACGTTTTTTACGCGCCGGTTGCGCGACTTTCGCGCTGTGTTCAATAAACAGAGCCCCCGCATTACCACAATGCTGGCCACACTCCAAATATCGTGATCACTCATCATCAGAAAAGGCAAAAGTGCAACAGAAATTGAGTGCCAATAAGTGAATATTGAAGTGAAATATGTGCTCAACGACTAGCTGAGCCTAGCAAGAGTTTAAGTTTTATCCAAGATACTAGTATAGAAACTACAATGAGCTCATTCCTCATGGGCTATCCGCATGCACCACATCATGTCCAAAGCCCCATGTCCATGGGCAATGGACTGGATCCGAAGTTCCCGCCGGTTGCCGATGACTATCATCACTACAATGGTCACTATTCCATGACCGCGTCAACGGGTCACATGGGCGGCGTCGGCGTCGGCGTTGGTGTTGGCGGTGGCGGTGGTGTCAGTGGTGGGGGCGTTGGACTTGGTGGCGGCGGCCCTGGCATGTCTGGCCACCCGCACGCTACGCATCCGGCGGAAATGGTCAATGATTATATGGCCGCCGCAGCGCATCACCACAACCATAACCCGCTCCCGCACTCGCACCACCACAGCAACAGCGCGCTCTCTGGCCACCACCACCAGAACGCGGGCTACACCACAAACTATGCCACAACGCCGCCCACGCATCATCCGCATTCGCATCCGCACCAGAGTCTGGGCTATTATGGCCACCATGCAGCGGCGGCGGCCGCTGCAGCCGTGCACCACGCGCCCGAATACATATCGGCCGGAGTGGTGCACTCTGAGGCCGGTTACGGGCCGCCGCCGTCGGTAAATGTGCCAAACAGCAGCAGCGCTAACGGCTCCAATGGATACTACGGTGGCTACTATGGCACCGCCAATGGCAGCGTCGGCAGCACCCACTCCCAAGGGCACTCGCCCCTCTCCTCGCAGATGATGGACCTGCCGCTACAATGCTCCTCCACGGAACCACCAACAAACACATCGCTGGGTCTGCAAGAATTAGGTGAGTCTCCTTAGATACGATAAATGATAAACAAATTAAGAAAGCTTAAATATGCTCTATACTAAAAGTAGTTGGCTATTAGATTATATTTAAAATAATTGTATCTTAACAATTATCAGAATAATGTAATAATTGGGGCCTAGATATACTATTTTAGCATCGATTCAAACCAAATAAAGTGCATATATTAAACAAAATAATTAAACTCCCAGATCTGCTAGAGAAATATAAATGGCCGAGTTTTTCAGCAATAGACATTAGATATGTTTTTTTTTGGCGTAAAGCAATAACTGAAATTTGTAAGAAAATTTGGTGTATAACATTAATTATTTATTTCATTATATTACCTTCAACCTCAGCCCAAATTCGATTTCATTGTAGGTTCTATATAAAAAGCTCATAATATTATATTTAAAACATTTTACAAGGGCTCATTTTATAAACAATTCAAATCTATAGCTAGACAATAAATTCTTTTTCTTTTCAAACTTATCTTAGTTTCTTTCTATAAGAAGTTGTAGCCAGACGGCGAAGCATTGTTAGAGAATGAATCAATATATATTATTTTGTATACCAATTTTATGTATATAGTAGGCCTATCTAATAATCAATCTGAATAAAATTATGAAGCGTAGAACATACTACTAACTACTACTACTACTACCTACTAAATTTAACTTATTAAAACCTCTCATTAAATCATAAAATTTATCAATATATTAGATACATATTCATAATAATAGATAATAATAAAAGTTTCAAATATACTCAGAATTATATTCTAGAAAATATTGTAATCGGGATCAAGTCATTTTCGAACCAACACTTTTTATAAGCAGTTCAACATTTTTTGAATTATATTTTTTATTGCCTCTGCTACAGGTTTAAAGCTAGAGAAGCGACTGGAAGAAGCCGCGCCCACTGGTCAGCAACTGCAGGAAGTGCTACACTGTGATGATATGGGATCGGAAAATGTAATTGAAAATATATATGGTTTAGCCAACGGATAGACTAATGTAAAATTGCTTTGACTCGTGCAGGATATGTCGGAGGAGGATCGTTTGATGCTCGATCGATCCCCAGACGAGTTGGCGTCCAACGACAACGATGATGATCTGGGTGACTCAGACAGCGAGGATGATCTGATGGCAGAGACAACCGACGGGGAGCGCATCATATACCCCTGGATGAAGAAGATTCACGTTGCGGGCGTTGGTAAGTAGAGCTCCCACAGTCACAATACCCAAAGATGCACCCATCAAACACAGCGCGCCCCATTTTCGTATGCTAATTAAATTACTTAGCTGCCAACACCCACGTGATCCACTGACAGACTTTGCAGTGCTCGAATGCTCGACTTTGGCAAAATGAAAATAAAAACTAAAAGACCCCAAAAAAACTCTGCTCGCTCATTAATCAAAATCAAGAATGGCGCGCCTTCTGCTGAGGGAGAAAATGTATATGGCGAGTGACATATTCATACTATATCTCTGTGTGCGACATACATATGTATATCTATGTTGCCGTATGCAACTGCCACTCGACTAAATAAGGCCTCTTCTGTGCTCTTTCAACACTTGAAGTGCCTTTAAGTAGACTTGTCAAAGCCGTTTTGTATGGCTAACAATTGCGCTGCTTAAAATAAATTCTTGACTGGATCAAAATTGATTTAAGACCTAATTAGAGCAGAGCTTTTGTAAATTAAAAAGTTAAATTTTCAGATTAAATTTAAAAGCTTATAGTATTTGATGAAGTGAGTCCTTAAATTGATTGGATAATATTATTAGAGTGATTCTTTAAACTTTTAGCTAATATTTATGATTATTTAAAGTTTCATTATAAGAAAATGCTAAAATTTAAAGCTGGAAAGTTGGATAATTCATTTTAAAAGGGAAAGCAGTCAGTTGAAAGTAGTCTACACTTTTGTCATTTAATCTATATCATCCCATACGCATTCGGCTTATGAACATATGGAAATATATTTGTTATTCTATGTGCAATAATCAATTAAAATTGAATTGTTGCAAAATATCTGTTAATTTTTAAAAACAAAGTCATAAAATGTAAGCCTAAGCTAGATTTGGTAGACAGGCAGATTCACTAAACGAAGCAGGCAGTTAGCTCCAGTTTTGCTGACTTTGTAGAGCTCATTATATATTCTGTATCTAAATACTCGAGTTTGCATTCTTGCGTTTTTAAATAATACAACATAATTTCGATTGGGTCAATCGTTTATATGCATATATAAGAGAATGCAGCACTCAAGTCTTACCTTGCTACAAAAATATTATCCATGTGCACACAATATTTCCACCACACGCATAATATGAATAGCGACTTTTATTCTAATTACATATTTCAAAGTGTGTTCGATATCTTTTCGAAAATTTTCACACACCAAACAACGACTCGAATGTGGGCTGCAGAAACAGGTTTCCATTCACTGATCGATGAACGAATGAACTTGGCTACCAACATCCAAGTGGCAACACACAGAATATACACATACACAGCTATATATATATGCATGTGTATGTTTATGTATGTGTGCGGTCGAATTCGAATGTCAGCTCCGATAGATAATTACCATTAATTGTCGCGCCGGTACATTAACGCGCCTAAAACCAAATTCATTGAGCCATGTGTTGAGTTCTATTATCAAGCCGCGTCGCAGCGTTTGTCAGCGCTTATTGTTTTAATTCTCTTCAAAATTGGCTACCGCGCATCGACCTGTATTGGGCCCCGCCCGAGGCAATGTCAGTCGAACAGCTGACAATTGCTTGACAGGCTCAGGTGGCGACTGCATAAACAGAATCATAATCATCATCATTATCATCGTTGTGGGCATGAGTGCATGCAAGTCGAGCTCGGGCTGGGTCTGCTGATGTATGAGTTTTTAATTAGTGTTATACTTGCTTAGTTGTAGCTACTATGCAGCTAGGCGATGCACTCCAATTAAACGCAACCTTGACCCTAATGGGCAATTATAACGTTAGGTTTCGCCACGCGCTTCACAACCCACTCCAGAGACACTCTCGACACCGACTCAACTCGACTCGAGGGGATTAGCTATGCTGATGAGCATCAAATCGAAGTAGTTCGGCAGGCAGCAGGCAGGCAGGCAGACGGACAGACGGAGAGACGCTTGAGAGATCGCTCAGGGGCAAACGTAAAACTCCGACTGAGTGACGGATGGTCCGTGTCATTTGATGTTAATGTTGTGACATTTATCATGAGCGCACGACTACGAAAACAAGACGAAACTTGATTATCGCCAGTGCATCATCTCTCGTTATGCGGAATGTAGCTGTCCCCAGCCCCAGTCGCAGCCACAGTACCAGGTTCTCAGGCAACAGTAACAATCTGGTTGCCTGTTGAGCTGCTGCTTGCTGTTGTTGTTGTTGTTGTTGTTCTCAGCTCTTTTACAAATGACTTACACTCGGCTAGCGCTTGCCTAGACCCAAAATATACAACCACACGGCTAGGCGTGCGTATCAGGTGGCGTGTGGTCCGAGAACTGGGCTCATCCAATTTGTTTAATACGCCTTTCGGCCATAGGAACAACCATAATAACAAAAAGTTTAGGCATTTAGGAAAGCATTTGACATTCCTACACTTTGCTTAATAGTTGCAAAGTGTTGACAATTTTTTCGAAGGTGTAGACAACATTCATGGCAAATAATAACTTGAAGCTATAATTAATGATTTTGTAATTATCAAATTCTTTAAATGTTTATAAGTGTTTATAGTAATTAAATTTAAATTATTCAGTTAATTATTATTGATAATAAGTTTATAAATTCAAGTTTATAATATTATTATAATATTATTATTATTATTATTATTGTTATTGCTGTTAGTATTATTATTATTATAATATTATTATAATATTATTATTATTATTATTATTATTATTGTTATTGCTGTTAGTATTATTATCATTATTATTTTATTTTTATTATTATTATTATTATTACTACTAATATTATTATTATATTTCTATTATTTTAAATATATTTAAAATAAGTCTTACCTTCACCCTATTCAAAAATCGCTAAGAAAATTTCCCATATCGCTTATGCTAATCAAATGAATGCACTTGTGCACTCATAAAGGCACTCATGCATCTATGAGCATAAGCAGCTTGAATATGCGCCGAATATTGATTTTATGCACGAGAGCTCAGCTAATACGACGAGCGCAGATGATCGCCGAGTTCGCGTTCCACATAACATTCAATAACAGCAGCAAGCACTCACACACTCACACACACACTCACTCAGTCGCACTCGTACTAGTATTCATATTTATGCTCATAGTAAAACAAGCACACTGAAAACGTGGCCAGCCTTGTAACTGAATTTCAATGGCAAGTCCACGATTAAGTTTCCAATATGCCGCAGAGGCCAGACCAGGCCAGGCCAGGCCAGGCTCACGGCTCACGGCTGGCAGTCACAGTTACCCGATGACTTGCGAAAAACCTCATCAGCATCTCTCACCTCCGTTGAGGCGGCAAAAAAGTGCAAGCCCAGACCCAGACCCAGACCCAGACCCAAACCCAGACACAGACTCAGACGCGGGCCGAGATGCTGTAAACCCCGCACTGAAACTGAGCAGCCTTTGCGAAATGCGACCCAGAGACCAGTCCCCCAGAGCGGAGGCCCAAGCCCAGGGCATGACAATGATGAAAATGACGCAGTAAAAATTAAGAAGTTCGCCTTTTATGACAGATGAGGCACGAACAGCTGAAGCTGCCACACCATCTGGATCTGTATACGTATATGTAGATGTATTTCTATCTGTATCTGTATCTGCATGTCCAATTCATGTTTGTATCTGCTCGAGAACAAAGCGTAATTAGCGTCCCAGTGCAAAAGCAAAAGCACAAATCACACAAATGCGAATGGAGCCGAGCATTGACAGAGTATTTGCAGTTGGCTCCCTGCTGAACTCCCTACGGCTTGCGCTCAATTTGCGCCAATAAAACTCTAGAGCTCGCAATTTGTGTGGAATTATATTGAAATTGGCATTAATTAGCGATGCTTTTATTGGTGCGACTCGGCAGACCAGAATAATTCCGTTCTGCAGCAGTCAGCAACGGCAACGCGCAATCAGAAACGTTTCGTGGGGTTTTTTCCGAGTTTTATATTTCGCTTTTATCTCGAAAAGTTTCTTCAAGGTCGCGTCTATTGTTCAAGTCTTTAAAGTCGTGAGCTTCTTAACTTGTTACTGTTTGTCTTTCGGCTTTGGTCAGAGTTTCTGTATTTTTTGGCTTATTTGCAGCTTCAAAAATATCTTTTAAAATGGTTTTAAGACAAGTGCTAGATTCAGTTTCTTTGAAAAGCCAGTTTTTTGCTCATTAGCTTCGCTTCTGGTTGCGCCTCCATGGAAAGTGAAAATCGATTGTGAATGCTTTGCGATTGTTGTTGCTCAGCGCGGCAGATTGAGTGGATATGCGAGACGCAACAAAAATAACAGTTACCATAGCAGACTATAGATTCTGTACTAAAACTTGGCTAGCTAGCATTTAGCTAAATGAGGTCATGCTACACTGAACTAAAAGTTTCGCTTATGTCAAACTTATTTTATTTTTATTTAATATTTGTTAAAGTTGGTTCTATAACTGCAGATGTTCTTTAAGATCTCTAAAAACTCTATAAAAATTAGTATAATATAAAAGAATATTATTTATTACATATTAATAGTATTATTATACTCATGATTTAAGTAGAGCCAATGCCTAAAAAGCTCTACAAATATTCCTTCAATCTAAAACTTGTTATACTCAGAGATATTTAATCAGTAATATATTGGCGTCTTATTCCAGTCACAATTTGCTTAAACATTTAAAATCTTGGTATCTTATTAATGAACAACTTTTGTTTCGGTTGAGATCAATCATTTTGGTGTCTTCCCTGCAAATGTTTTGTTTTTTCCGTCGCATTTGATTGAGTGCCTTCTAGCAATAGGATTCATTTCGAAGTCTCGCAATTAACATATTGTCTTTAGTCTATTTTTGGAGTGCAGCAAAAAACAAGAAATATTAAAATTAAACGATTCGAGTTGCGATGCAGTCTCCCAGCCACAAGTTCAATTGCTTTGGGTGCTTCACTTTGTATCTTTATGAAGTTTATGTGTGTGTGTGCAATTGTTTTGTAAGTACATGAGATTTGTGTTACGCATTAGTGTGTGTGTGTGTAAGTAGCATGAGCTCATGTTTATTTTTATTTGCCTACCACAAATTGCAAGTCACTTGACAAGCTGCTGATGCAGCTCCCGCTGTTGTTGAAATGCTGATGTTGACTTGCCTTTTTCCATGAGCTCATGAAGCACACACAAGCACACACAAAACAAAAACCTTACCCACACACAAGCTGCCGTCAACATCAATATTCAACTTAAAAAAAACAATCTAAACCTGAAACAGAATTCAACTCAGAACTTAACTGAATTCTGGTCAGCGTGGCGTATGCGCAATGTGCGCCTTGCACTCGCCTGCAGCTCGGCATTCATTAGGGCGGCACTTGGCAAATGTTTGCATAAGCGTAGAAAAAAATGAATTATTTGCCATTTGTTAAAGTTAATGTTCAATAAGAGTTTTCCCCGCACATTGTTTCTAGTAAAGCGCCAGCCGCGAAGAGATTTTGGGTCTCAGAAACGGGTTTGGTTCGTGGTTTGATGAATGAGCAGCCGAATCAAAGTTGACAGACGTAAAAATTATTTTGTGCTTGGCACGAGTCAAATTTCTCAATCGCAGGTCGTGCCCCGGCCACATTTCCAAAATATTTACACACTCTCGCCGTGCTGGGGCAATTAATCAAATAGGGAGCAGTTGGCCGCAGCTACGCGAGGACTGCGCATGAATGAAAGTGGAGCTAAAGCCCGGAAGTCGCCGGATGACCGCACCTCAAAGGCAGCGATCAGCTTTGTGGATTAAACCGATATGGAGCAGATCGCTGGGCGGGGTCGAGCCAGAGCTGGCATTGACTGTGGAGCTGAGGCACAATTGTAGCCGCCACCGACACAGCGGATTATGATTATTAAGTAACGTCTGACATAGTTTTCTGCCTCTATATGTTCTCTTTATTTTGCCGTATGTGGAACTAACGTCCCGCGTCGTCACATGAATGAAACTGTAGAGTCACAAATGCATGATAAATCATGCGATGGGACAAACATGCCGACAGCCGTGCATGAGCCAGGCCCAATTATAACCTTCAGAGCGAGGGAACAGTTCAGGAGAGAGAGAAAGAGAGAGAGAGAGAGAGAGGCTTAACCTACCTACGCACTAATATGCTTAGGCAATGCCGCCAATTCCCCAGAGAGCGCCAATTTTCCCAAAAAGAAAAAAACATCTAGAAACATGCAGCGCGCTCTTTAGCAGTTTCACGCTACGTTCCTGCAGTGCTGTCTGCCCCGCTCCAACTGCTGGGCCCCTTGTGCAATCTTGATTTCCTTGGCCTTGTATGATTTGGCATTTTCATAAATTGGCTGCCAGGCAATTGCAATTGGCACTCTTTTGGCTGCAGTGACTCGGCGCTTTTGCGGCCGGCGAGACTTTGACTCGAGCTTGGAACTCACCCGACTCGAGCCGCAACTCGAAGGCCGCTTCCTGGACATGGACAACAGTGCACCCCGCACACTTGCCCATTTCGTTGAAATGTTGAAATGAAATGATACGCACTTATTAAAAACGAATTAACGCAGCATGCTGCCAACGACGACGTCGACGCCTACGCCGACGCAGCAGCTGACGCTGCTCTGGCGTTGTTTTGCGGCCATTGCCTCGGCTGGTTTCGTTTTCATTGTTCTTCTTCCTTGTCTCCGTGTCCGTTCGCGCTGCCTGTTCCTTTGGGCTTTGTAATTGATATTGTTTAATTTTTATGTTTTTGTTGAGGTATTGTGCGTTGTTGTTATTGCCTTTTATAACTTTATCAAATCAATAACTCATTTATGAGTTTGTGTGGAGTTTGTAAAGAAGCCTCGACGAACCGTAAAGGAATTTCAGGAGAATCTGTGATTGGAGAGCGCGTGTAAGAGGAAGGGAAAGACAGCGAAGCAGTAATTGATTAGACATGAATTGAAAAAATGCTTTTGAATAAGCTAATATATTTTAATTCAACTGTATTTTTTTAAATTTATTTTTTAAAGAGTTTATTTTTATTAGTTTTAAAGAGTAAAAATAAATAATATTTTAATCATGTTAGAGCTAATATGATTTGGTTTACTTTGGATGGACATATTCTACAGATTATGATTAGACATCCGTTGTAATTCCATTCTTAAAACGCGGCTATATAAGTACAGATATTTAAACAAGTTAAGATTACTATCAAATCTCAAGTCTTAAAATTAATAATAGAGAAGCCTAGTTTATGTGCCTCCGAAAGTATTCGCAAGGCTTGTCAACAGCTCTTTAAGGTCAAGCTTTTTAGCACAGTCTCAGGAGAGAGTGGGGAAAGCAGGAGAGCGAAACCCTTGCCGGTCCGTCCCAGTTCAGTTCCCCCTGCAGCTGTCAGCGGCCAACAGTGCACGACATCATTAATCTAGTGTCTGAGGAACGGCAGCGCAGCAGTTCGGATTGAAATATTTATATCAAATCGAAAGCTGTCTGTCACAGTGCAATGAAATTTTTATAAATTACAACTTGATGTACGCCGGATATGATTGGTCAAGGCAGGACCCAGCAGCAGCCGTAGCGATAGAAACATCAACTCCAAGCCCCAAGCTCCTCGATGGCATTGCCAACCGGCCAAATTGAAATTGATGGAGCGAATATAAATTTGATGGGCTGTCCGTTAGCTGTATTTGATGGAATCGTAGGCCCGAAGCGAATCGAGTACGGTTACGGCGGGGTAGCAGGTGCAACGCGTAAAAAACGGAACGGAAAAGGATAAAGCGAGGGCAGCTGCGGCGGGCAATGTTGTTATAGCGCCCGAGGAAAAACTAAATGCGAACGCGCAATGTTGTCCTTTTTCCGAGTAGCACCGCGCCGTTCGATAGGCAGACAGACGGACAGGCAGTTGTTTTACTTGATTTTGATTAATTATCCTGGACTGGCGCTGTGCGAGTGCAGCTCTTTCATCTACCCGCTGTCACTGCTGCGGCTGCTGCTGCTTCTTCTGCCTCTACAACTACCCTTCGTGTCTCAAGGTGTTGTCAAAAGTTTTTGGCGCGCTTCTTGGGGTTGTCAACTTATCTGGCGAGATTTATTGAGCCGCCCGCTTTCTGCTTATTATGAAACTAAATTTGAAGTGTATTAATTGTGGCGCGTTGCGACTTAATCGGCATGCCACTGCCCTTCAGTTGGTGCCACAGCCGCTGCCCCTGCCCCTGCCCCTGCCCCTTCTCCAGCTCCAAATCATTAATTATGCATCTCTTCATGCTCTCGCGCACTCTTTTTTGCAGCGAATGGCTCATATCAGCCAGGCATGGAGCCGAAACGCCAACGCACCGCCTACACACGCCACCAGATACTCGAGCTGGAGAAGGAGTTCCATTACAATCGCTACCTGACCCGACGGCGGCGCATCGAAATCGCGCACACGTTGGTGCTGTCGGAGCGCCAGATCAAGATCTGGTTCCAGAACCGACGCATGAAGTGGAAAAAGGACAACAAGCTGCCCAACACCAAGAATGTGCGCAAGAAAACGGTCGACGCCAATGGCAATCCAACACCGGTAGCCAAGAAGCCCACAAAGCGCGCCAGTGCCAAGAAGCAGGCCCAGCAGCAACAGCAGCAACAACAACAGCAGCTACCACAACAACAACAACAAACGCCGGTGATGAATGAGGTGAGTTGAATGCGCTGCACAACAATCAGCGGCGCAGGCACTTAGGGCTCGAGTGACACCAGCTGAAAGTTGCATTTGCAACAAGAGATTAATCCACAGACCGAATTCTAGAGCTGAAGCTCTCAAAAATGCTAAATTGGCTTACAATTATCAATGCAGAGAGACAGAGAGAGACATAGAAAGAGACAGAGGGATACAGAGAGAGCGATAGAGAGGGATCAACGGAGAGAGAGTGTTCTATATCAGAATTTTAGATACTTTATTTTATTATATTTTAATATAGTAATATCACAGAACCTTTAGTCCACAAAATAACTACTAGTTTACTGTTCTTACTTAAGATATATATATTCTAATCCTTAGTTACTTGATTGCTAAAGATGTATATATTCTGATCCTTAGTTACTTAATTTCTACTATTCTTGATACTTATACCCTGCACTTTTCTTTTATGTAATCCTAGTGCTTACGCTCCGATAGTCTTGAGAGCATTGGCGATGTCAGTTCCTCGCTGGGCAATCCGCCGTACATACCCGCTGCCACGGACTCGGCGAATCTGACGTCCTGCGGCAATGGCGGCAATGGCAATGGCTACGTTGGATCTCAGCAGCATCAAGTGCATCTCAACAGCAATAACAACAATAATAACAATAACAACAACAACAACAGCAGCAACCTCAACAACAACAATCAAATGCACACGGGCCTGCACAGCCACCATCAACAGCAAGCCGATCTCATGAGCAATCTGCAGCAGCACATCAAACAGGACTATGACCTGACGGCGCTTTAGGGGATCCCTGCCACGGCCACAGCTCAGCTTGTACATTGAGTCCTTTAGTTTGAATCCTTTAGTTATTCCCGCAATACTTTCTGGCACCCATCTCTATAACTCTTAAGTCTCTTAAGTAATCGTAATGCAATCCCCAATTTTGTACACCCGTCGAATCATTGACCGGGACAATTCGGAGTATACAGTGAAAGAAAAAGTATATCTAGTTAGTTAAGCACCAAACCAACGACCACTGGGCCACAACTCTGGCGTTCCCCAATCCTTCCCAGGCGGGAAGCAGAGCCCCTGTAAATTAGCGGTACTTAATTAGAGGTACGTTTTGTATAAAGCCTAGCAAATTAGTTGTAAGCGAAAGCCCAATTTGTCATAGTTGTAAGTGGACAGAAATATATGAGTAAATGTATAATTATAATTATCATTATTATTATTATTATTATTATTATTATGACTATTATTATTGTATCTAACTAGTTGCATCTGTTGTGCGTAGATATTACTATAAGTTCGAACGTATATTTTATGGATACAACAAACAAACAGACAAACAAACAAACAAACATGCATAAGTATATAAATATACCTAGACAATATGAAAACCAAATAAACCGAACAAATTTTACTTGGAATTTACAAATGTACGTGTGTATTTTTTTTTTTCAGTGTAGGACTTGTTTTGCAATTTAAGTATATTGTTAAAGATACAGAAATTTGTAGTTAAGCCCAGAATCTTTATAAAAGCATAATAATTGCCAAAGCTTTAAAGCAAATAGATTATTAGCTTTTCAGGGCGGAATAGCTATTTATAAAGTATAACAAATTAAATTTAGACTTGAAACTTTGCATAAAAGTGAAACAGGAAGCGCTGTGGCAGTCTTAAACGAGCTTTAAAGAGTTACAGCAGAGGATGCTCGGTGAACAGTGGAGCTTAACGCTGATTCATCGTTCATTGTCATCTAATTAGGACAAATTTAAACATCATGGAAGCGCGCTGCTGGGCATGGCTGCTGGCAGGCGAACAGACATCCTGTTGGCGGCCTTTGTTGCCTTGCCCAGAAGAATTCAACAAGCCTTTGTTGGCAATCAGCGTCGCTCATGTGGAATGGCAGAGGGGCTGGGGCTGGGGCTGGGGCTGGGGCTGTGGTGCGGAGCGACTTAAGGCTGGGGAATTGGGGCTCAGGCTCAATGAGGCACGAGATGCGCTGGCAGCGATAGTTGGCAAATGCTAACAAGAGTTCTTAATTAAACATCGATTCGCAATGATTGATCACGGCCCATTGGCACCTGTTGGCTTCTGGAAATATGTTAAACAAGGCATCATCTTTCAAAGTGGCAGCACTGCAAAGTCGGATACCAGAGCGAGCTAGAGCGAGATCGAGAGTGTCAAAAACTGGTCTTGGCCAGCTCCTCGCCTGCGTCATATGCAACTTCCCTGAAACGGAGCTTGGCTCCTATTGCAAATTGTCGGTGCTCAGTGAGGCGGACATCGCGTTGACAGTGTGTCCACAAAGCCAAAAGGTAAACAGCACACATGTGACAAGCTGGGCCTGGACCCGAGTCCGAGCCCGAGCCCGAGCCTTAGCCTGGCCAGAAGCTCGCCACAATCAATCTCCCTGGCATGACAGTGGATTGTCTTGCAGGAACATGGAAACACTCTTAGCGCTTAATTTATCATTGCAAAATGATCTACGCGCATTCAGCTCTTAGCCAACAGTTCCAGCTCGAGCCGCAGTCCAGTCCTGCGCCGCTTTCCCCTACCCAGAGCAACTGAAAACTGTGCGCACTCGCCGAACGCGATAAAAAAAAGGATTAAGACCTACTTACGGCCACGACTGCTGACCGGAACGTGGAGCTAAAGAGGGTCGAAATTAGCAGCTCGAAATGATTACGAGCGCAGCAGCACGTGTTAAGGAAACAACTTGACTCTAGAGACGAGACCACTGTCACGAAGCGGCCCTCAACCTAATTAGCGGCAACGGTAGCCCCGCTTGTCACTACCTTTCCGAATGCCTTGAGGACCCACCCCGAACCAGTTGAACATATCGACTTGATCTGCAAATCTTGTAGATCATCTGGTATAACATTATGTGCCAGATTGTGTTTAGCAACGAATTAATAAAGCAAACAAATTTATCTAATTGGTCCGACTAATTAACTAGCAAATAAAGTCTCTTTAATAGTAAAATTGCAGTAAATTTTGTATTTTCAGTGTAATAAATTATGTAAATAGGATATGGTATGGTATGTGTATGTCATCTTCAGCTGTTAGGTCGGCCATCTTTTTCTCGATCTTAGATAGAGCCTATGTTTATATATTGTGCAAATATGGATTTTCAAATATATATTTGAGATAATTAATTAATTATCTGGTAGATTGCTAACATTTATATATATATATATATATATTTTTATATTATATATATATATATATTATTTAATTTTATTTATTTTATTTTATAGTATTCAGCATACCCTTTCGTTAGTTCCCTTAAAAAATGGTTCTTTTCAAAACATTCCGCTTAAACATATTCTATTCATGATTTCGAAATTGACTTTTGACTCTGTGATTTAGCCGACTGAGACGCAGACCGTATCCGCCCTATTTGAAGTCGGCGTTTTCGGCATGCCTAAAGGCAGTGTCTTAAGCCCATCTCATCCTCTTTCATCCTGGCTAATCCCAACAGAAGTCACCGGACATGGCTCTGCCCACGGAGCTGCAGCCGAGACCTTTGTCCGGACAGAAACAAAGAAAACAATTAACCCGTCTACTGTTGCTAATTTCAGAGGTGCCTCAGGTTGACTTTTCGGTACTTTGCATATGCGGCCGAGGCACAGCGCAACGCCCCCTGCACGCCCACGCGCCTGACGCTGCGGCGATGGCGGCACCAGCAAAGGATGAAGCTGAAGGGCTTAAGCTGCAGTCAAAGTCGAGCTGGAAGGATTGCCTCATGCTGAGCGCCGCACGCCGTCCGTTTCCTTACTCCTTTCGCTCGGCCATGTTTGATTCCTTTGACTCTGCTGCTGCACTTCCCTTGGTTGCCGCTCGGCTACCGTTTTGCACGGCCCAGTTTTTCCAGGGAAGTGCATTGGGCAGCGCTTACCTGCTAATTAGCTGGCGATATTAATGGCAACACACAAGTCGTCTGTTTGTCAAAATACTCGCCAGCAATCAATTCTCATTAGGCACGAATTGGAAACAAATTCACTCGGCCCACGGCATAAATCAAAGTGCAGCCAAGGCCAACGCCGTGAGCTGCGCTCTCTGTGCCCAGTTTCAATTGTGCCAACAATGCGGACTCTCAAGTGTGGCCGCAGGAATCAATCAAGGCTCATCACTCACAGCCACTCGAAAAGCATCGACAAGCCCTTCAAGTCCGTGTGAGTGTGCGTGTGTGTTGTTTTAATTAATGTGTGGCCATTTATTAAATTGGCAGTTTAGTCTTGACGTCACTTTTGGCCAGTGTTGAGCGAGAAAGAGAGAGAGAAAGGGTCTCTTGCTTGTGGTTAGCCATTTATATACTTGGCTCCCTCTAGCCCCTGTCACAGCTCCCACAATGCATGTGTGTGTGTGTGAGAGCGTGCGTGCGGCCGATCAGCCTAATTTGTAACCATTAACCGAGGTATTATGTTTGGTCAGGCGAATGCATGCTGTTACCCATGTTACGAACAAGAATGAGGCATGGATGCTTGCAAGGATGGCTGCATGGATGGATGGATGGATGGCTGGAGGACAGCAGTGATTTCTGTCTATTAAAAACCATTTAAACAAATGGCCGTTCCATTTGTGCGCTGCGCTTCCTCAAGTGCCCCAACAGCAATCCAAGTGTGAAAAGTTTGAAATCATTTCAGTCCACTTGCAGGTGCATCTCCAGTTATAATTAATGATCTCAAAAGCATTGTTTAATTATTTATTTAATATTTATTGTAAACTGTATTACCTGCGATTAAAGTGGTAGAAGGAAAGTGAATAATAAAGAGAGAGTGCGAGATAAATTATCTAGCATATGATGGTATATTGAAATTTTTGTAGCCAAAGTTTTCTCAAAATTATAATTTACAATAGTCTCACTCGAGTTTTCTTCGCTCGATTTCTGAATAATATGAAATTGTAGCAACCTATAAATCAGAAATTTGGACTTGCTTTTAAAAAATATTCTAAATTTGATTTAATTGCCAACAAATCATATTATAATAGACAGAAGTTAATATAGAAGCAGAATATAGCTCATAAAATGTATAGAATATGAAAATATTTATGTTATTTCAAGATTTAGCAGGCATACACTCCAGATAGCACGAGACGGTTGCATTTTGCATTTCTAGTTTAACTGCTGCTCATTGAGAGCGGACAGAACTGCATTTTCTTTGATTATTGTCGCAAACTCCAAGTCGATGCCCAGCCGCTGGCCGCTGTCCGCTGTCCAAGAGCTCCGCCTGCAGCTTCTCCAGCAATTGGTTTGAGCTCGCCACGGGAATTGCTCCTCTCTCTCTCTCTCGCTCGCCCTGCTAGTGTGTGCGGGCTGTGTGTAGATGTGTCGATGTGTGCATGTGTGTGTAATGAGAAGTATATGCAGTAATTGACATTCGATCATTAATCAAAGTGCACAATGCAGACATTTCGTTTCGAATTGTATTTAGTTTTGTATTCGTGCTCGTTGCCTTTTTTTCGATTGCGATTTTAGCACAGCCGCCGAGCTGCCCGCTGCGACTCCGGCTCTGATCCGGGTCGGAGTCTGCAGCCATGTTCCTGCTGCAGACAAGGGATGGGCATTTACAAAATTTGTTGCAATTGCGAGCAAGTGGAACGGCCTTCAACACCTACTCGACGGCGGGTCGCTTGCCGGGAAGGTGAGCTCAAGGGGCTTTTAGCTGCCACCACTAGCCGCAGCCCTGCTGCTCTGCAGCTACGCATCATGGCCGCCCGTCCGACTATCCGCCTGTCCGCCTGGCGCTACTGAGTGCTTTGTTCTTTGGCTGACAGCTCTTGACATGGTGCGTCAGTTGTCCGGGCTGAAGAGCCCGCAAATCCTCATATATGATATGAATGTGTGCTATGTTTCAGATACTCACCCTCTCTCTCTCTCACTCATTTTCCTCTCTCTCCCTGTGAACCACCCCAGCTCGTGGCACACGAGCAGTGAAAGTTCTCCATGCGTGCAAAGGGCCAAGATGAAAGTAGCAATTTCTTCCATTTGCAATACGTTTCCCCCACTGCCACCCGCCAGCGACTGTCTCTGACAGTCGCATTTTGATGAAATTTTATTCTGTTCACATACCCGTCAATGTCATTTCTGCCGCTCGCTTAGTCCTACAGCTCTCCGTTTTTTATGCCATGTCCTTTTGTTGATTATTTCGTTGACGTGCCTCAAAAGAACAAGGAAAAGAAATAAGAGAAAAATAAAAATAAGAGAAGAAAAAGCAAACGCATTTTTCTTCTTCTTTTTTTTTGACAAAAGCGCGTTGGATGATTTGTGTTGCGAGTCCAACTAAAGTTCTTCAAGAATAAATACTTTACGCAGTTAAACATCGTTCAACACTGTCTCAAAGTTGGTTTGGGACGAATATCATGTCCGCAAATACACATATATAAATATAAATAAATGATAATACAGATTTTGGTATATATGGTATTTTACTTTAAATATGTTTATTATAACTTATAATAATTATTATTAATAATTATTAATTATTATAATTTATAAGCCATATCTGGCTGATTCAATTTACAGCTAGATATATTATTAATTGTATAACTTAATTGTAAGTACTTATATCATAGGTTTCATACATTGTGATAGCAACATAATAAAATTAGTGTATTAATAACAATTTTGTAAAATATATATTTATTTAGAAGCCAACAAACAAGCCAATTATTACTTTACTATTCTTCCTGGTTTTACTTTAAAATAGTACAAATCTTTATAAGAGATTGCTATATAAGATGGAAATTAAAATTTACATACGTCATGGGCGGTTTACATTATATTTTTTTAATTTGAGTTTAAATATCTACAAGTTCGCCATTCTTACAGATTTTTAAAGTCCATGAATGTGCGCCATCTACCGGTTGGCGGCATTCAAGTCACGTTCCACATTCGGTATATGTCTTTGCTAACATACTGTATATCTGCTCTCTCGCTTCTGATTGAGCAAGATGCCAATAGCATGCTTAGCCGAGAAACGCACCTTCTGGTTGGTGTCATTACTAATTAACATTTTTCTTATCGATAAACGAAAGGACTGTAAAGGTTCTTGCAAATAAATCCATAGAAGATATTATTTACTCAAATCGGATGAATCTGTATCGGCCCGAATCTTTGAGCTAGAAAATTCAGCAAAACAATTACTGTGACCCTTCACTACAGATAGACAGTTATATATCCGATACTTGGGGACTCCTTCAGTCTTAATTTGACTTCTTTCGTATATGGTTCAGTGTTGATCTCCTCCACAGCTGCTAACTACCAAATATATACATATATATATTATATATCTTAATATTTATTTACTATTATTATTTTTTATATCTTAATAATTATGTCAATTAAATTTTCGCCACTCGAATAGACAAATTAAACAATTCGCTGAGTCCTCTCGGCACAATTGTGAAATTGATCATGAATTAACAATTCAATTTGTTGGAAATGATTGATTCTGTTTTGCGTCGATTTATTTGTCTTGAAGCTGACCTTAACAATTAACAAGGGAAGAGAGGAAGGAGGGGAGCTGGGAGCTGGGAGCAGGAAGTGGGGAGTGGGAATTCCAAGGAGGAGAGTAGGATGGCATTCAGTTTATGTTAATCCAATAAATATTATTCGTCTGATGTGCTGCACAGTGGGCAATCAATTTTGTTTGGAAAACAATTTGTATTTGTTGTTTGCCGGCTATCGCAGTCGTCCTGGCCTTGGTCCTGCTGCTGTTTGCCGGGCTTCTGCTGGCGGGACAGCGTGCAACAAATTTAAAAGCTCAATTTGTCCATTTATGTCAACTTGTCACGCGAAGTAAAATAAAACGAATTAATAAAATGTGCCCGGGGACAAGGACTTGGACAGGAGACAACAGGAAAGGATGCGGAGCAACGGGAAGGCGCAACTAAACGCGTAAAATATATTCAGCAATTGTTGCCGCTGTTGCCGCTGCCACAGATACAAAGATACTTTAGTGGCAAGATACGGATACACCATCATTCATCGCTTATGCTTCGCCACATCCGTTCGTCCTGTCCTACAGTTTCTATTGCTCCCACTTGCCCCACCTCCGTGCCGCGCGTCCTTGTTGGCGGCGTCGTTGCAAACAAATGGCAAAAACTGTCGCTCATTCGCATAAATCCTGACGAATGATTTCAACGCGCGGCCAAAACAGTGCCACGAGGCAGGAGGCAGGAGGCAGGAAGGCACGCAGAGGCTGAGGAATGTAGTATGAATGTGGGCGTGGGGCGTGCCAGGGAGTACGTGTGTGTGTGTGTGGGGCGTACAACAGAAGCAATTATATGTGCGAATCATTTTACGAGCGAGCGGAAAAAGAAAAGCAGAAAACAGACAACAGGAACTGCGCTGCGCTGCGCTGCGGCGACTGATGCTGGCATCCTTTACCGCCAGCGAGCTGCTCCCTTCCTTCTAACAAATAAAAAAAGCTGTGAGTGGAAGTAAAACAAAGGCCAGGGCCACTGCAACAGCAGCAGCGGCAGCAGCAGCAGTCAACAAACAAGCGACGACAAGCAACAGCAATTCAAATGGCAAAGAAATTGCCAACTCAATGAAAGGGACTAGAGCCCCACCCACTGCCCCTCCACTCGCACACATCCCAATATGTCGCATACTAAAACTCAGCACCACATCACCACTCTGGTGCCCCACCATAAAATCAGCAGTAGAGAAAAACGCGCACGACCAAAATCAAACGATTGTCAATGCGAAAATAAATCGCATTCCTTCGCTTCAGCTGCGTGGCATGAGAAATACCGAAAGCCCCGATATCAGCTTCCCTTTCCTCCTGCCTATAATCCGATGGCCCGCCTGCTCGGTCCCAAGTCCCCAATGACGACAGCTGCCATAAAAAGTTTAGTTCGGCATCGTTTGATAAAACGTGCGCCAATTTTTTATCCCTGCATTCCGACGGAGCAGAACTTCACGTAAGTTGAAGCGAGCGAAGCCAAAATCAAACTCAATTTGCACTTTACTCGGCTATTAAATTGATCAAGAAATATTTGAAGATATTATTAAAAATCGAATCAGGTATAATATATATATACTCACTTTAAGAAACCTCGGCTGGCAAACAGAGGATGAACTTAGCTCTTGTTAGAGCAGTACATATGGGATTTATAGAAAAAGGCAGTTATATTAAATATGCATAGATGTATTTTTATTTGAATATTAAGAAAATAAATATTACAAAATAAAATATAATATAATATAAATATAAATATTTCTATTTAAATACAATTTTTACTATATTAATGTCTTACTATAGTTATTATTAATATACAAAATATATTCAAATCAAACATCATTTACGAGAAGATATGCCTTTTATCTAATCATATTAGACAGAATCAAATAGTGGCATACATGTATGATATATGATATATACCTGGCTCACAAATGGAGCTCAAGAAAGGAGTTTATTCGAACATAAATCTTATAGTACAACATTTTGTTTATCTTTCACAATAGTAGTCATAACATATTTCTTTTTGACAATTTAGCAATATTATTGGCTTAAACTTAGTTATATCTAGAAATTGGAACACAGTTTAAAAAAATATTATAAGTATTCTACAGATTATTTTCTAGTATTAAGCTTGCCCCCAAATAATAGTTTGTTGGCCATTGAACAGTCGAAAAAAAAAGAATAATTGTCTACCGAAAATATATTGAACTGAATCACGCCAGAAGTGGGCAGCATTTAATGATAAATTTACATATAATTCATGAATCAGATCAACATCATAAATTCCCGAAAGTGAATTCATAATAAAGTGTTTGGCCAGAAACAAATGTGGAATACTAATGATTCGGCTCGTAAAGGCCAACAGAAGATGCCAATTTTGCTGGTCTGGTTTGTATTTGGTTTCCTACATTTTATTTTCTTTTCTTTTATTCTTTTCTTTTTGCGAACGGGGCAGCAGACATCAAATTTGCCATTTGAGCAACATATTTTTTATCAGGGCGCAGACAGGTTGAGGCCGCTGCATGCGGCGTATACTTAATATCAGGCATAAAGAAGCCAAAACACACACAGACAGTGAAAGAAAGTGAGTGTGTGAGAGAGGGAAAGAGAGAGAGAGAGATGTAAACGTCATCATAACAGGCCTCTGGCAGCAACAGCCAACGGCCTTAGAAATCGTTATTAATGTATGGGAACGTGCCAAGCGGCTTTTTGTTTCGTTTCGCATACCTTACGGCTCGAGCAGCCTCGCCAGCCCAGCGAGGATGTGCCCCAGCTTCCTTTCATTACTACCACCTCTGGCAGCTGATTCGCGTCTGCAGACAACGACAGCCATTGCTCGGCTGCCCAGGATTCACATTGAGCTCTGTTTATGTGTTGTTCTTGTCCTCGTTGTTGTTGTTGTTGTTGTTGACTGTTGTGATTTTCCCCAGATTTCCTCAAAGCCATTGTTGTTTGTTTTCCTGCACCTTGTTGTTGTTTTCTTACACTTTACTTTGCCTGGCGCCAAGTACCCCACATTCTCCGGCCCCTTCCGTCCCTTTCGCTTGGAGCTGTTCGTTAAGTGACGCCAACTTCTACGTGAGCCTGAATTATTAATACACGTTAAAAGGCACCGCCAATTGTTGACGCCTGGACAGGCCATTGCCTGGTTTCCGTTTCTCTCTCTCTCTCCTTCTGCTCTTGCCAGCTTCCTTTCCACCTTTACCTGCATCGTAGTTGACTTGATGTTTTATGTGCTAAGTAGTTGGTAAGTCACCTGCGACAAGTTTGATGCAAACATAGTTTGTCGCCCTCCACCGCGGCTGTGTTTCACTCCTGGCCGAAATTCAAGCTGAAGTAGACGCGTAAAATGCAGCTAAAAATCGTAAATAAGCTCGGGAGCTTATAGAAAACTTGAGCATAATTAAATCATAACTTAGCAACCTCCAAACTTACTTTGTGTGTTGAGCTGAAGATGGAATAATATTGAGTTGCGGCTATGACCTGAGCTTATTCAGGTGTTTATTTAACTACCATAATACTACAATGATTTTTAGCTCAGTGGCGTAGTGTCCTATAAATAATACTCATATTTATTTAATGTTTAGATTTGCTATTCAATTTTCTGTAATTTTAAATATTGTATTAATTGTATTTTGTTTACTTAAACGTCCCTCAAAAATCAGCTAGCTCAGACTTCGTATGTGTTCTCCTTACTGACTTAAGTTTAGGAATCACTTATGCATAAATTTAAAATATTTATACTGGTTTCGTGTGACAGAGAACAAGTTAAGAAATACTCAAGCGGAGCATTAAAACTTTGCAGAAGATCTCGAGACAAAGAAGGATGTCTGTCATATAAGTAATAAAAGTTTTGAATATAATCAGTATACACATGATACAATCGTGTAGCATTTACTTTTAAGCACCTTCAAGTTTCACATTCGACTTCAGATTCCTTTATTGAGTTGTTTCTTTCTACCCTGTGAGATACCTGTAGAGACGAGCTTCTGATAATTGACAATGGCATTTGCATGCACTATAAACAAAAGCCCGGAACTACAGGGTAGGTCACGGGAGCGTTTCGGTTTAGCACTGGCCACAAAGTATTTGTGTTTTTATTACCTTACCTTAAGGACATAAAACATGATAATCTGGTGAATGTCGAGGAATGCAATATCGCAGAAATTCATTGAAACCAAATTCTGGCTTTGGGTTCCTGTTTTTCCGTGTTTGTGCCACGCACCTTGCGGCTTGGCTGGGCACAGAAAAACAGCAGCAGCAACTGTAGATGTTACAATAACAAGTGCCATAAATACAGGGCAAAGTTTTTGCAGTCCGTATCTGCCTAGAGCGCTGAAAATTTTCCACAAGTAAAATAACAATTTGAGAAACAAGGCGAACAAAAACGCATCGAATACTTGACGCCAAACTTTACCCATTGCCAAGCGAAATTGCGACAAGCGAGCAGATGTCCTGCTGGGCAGCATGGAGCCCTTCCCCAGCCGAAAGTATCCCTTTAGCTGAATACCTAACTTACCTTTGCCTTCGCCCCCTCTGTCCGTTCGCATCGCATTTAATATTAAAATTGTATGCATCCTTAACGCAGCTACCGGAAATTGCTGCTCGACTGCTGCTGCTGGGTCTGCCTCTGAAATGCTCATAATGCTCCTAAGCTGCAAATACATAATGCCACAACATAATACTTAATATAATACTTATTTGCACTCGGGCCAACAAATTGCATTCGCAAATGTGCAATTAAATCAGAATGAACTTGTAATTTATATATGTGCCCAACCCAACGGCGGCTCCCGACTATCGGCATTCGCTCGAAACGTTCTGCTAGTTTGCCAACCATTCGCATCCGCAGCCGTGTCCACATCCTCATCCATAACCCCATCCGCAGTGGCATCCACAGACGCATCCGAGTCCACATCTGTCCGCATCCGTGTCCTTGCCACATGCTGCGCCCAGCTGCATTTTAGTTTTCATTATAATCTGTAATTTACAGCAGAGTTCTGTTTATTTATGACACTCTCAAATGTGCGTAATGAGATTTTCTTTACACAACATTCAACTAGATAAATACACAGACTAACGAACAAACAGCCTCATTATCAATTCGCTAATTAATAATTTTGTTAGCTCCATGGCTTATATACGCAATTTATAGTCATTGTTATTAAAAGCTAACCAATTTCAAGTTCGAGCCAGCTCTGGCCGCAATGGCCCTCGGCGAAGGCAGTGCAATTCGGCCACTGGCATGGAAATTTAATTTGAATTCTTCTCATTCAGTTATTTCAAAGTAAATTGTGTAACTGGCTCACAAAGATAATACAATTAGTATAAATACGTTTAGAAATATATCAAATAAAAATAATTTTATAAATGCCTAAAAGTATGCTTCACTTTTTGACTAAAGTAAATTCTAAATAAAAGAGGTTTGTAAATAGTTTTATATTATTTGTAATGTCAACAAATGCTGAAAAAGCATAAATTTAATTCTACATAATACATAATTTAGGTATTAATTGTTATGTCCGGCTTGAGGCTTATTTTATTCCAAATATTTAGTGAAAACCCTGAAGCAGAAATTTATGGTAGTTCTATGAATAAAAGCAAGCTTGGCAAAGTTCTTCTGATGTATCCAGTATTCACAATTACAAATGCTTTGATTAGATAATTCTATAGTGTTTATCTTTTATCCACACCTCTACATATACTACCCTACATCTCTACTCCCTTACCCTCATCTCTTTTCACACCTCCACTTTGCTCTTGCAGCTCTCATAAAACCTTTGGCTCTAGGCTGACCATCGATTTAATAGATTACTTCCGCACGAGAATCCAATTTCCAACTATGGCTAGCTTTAAATGAAAACCATTAAGTCTTCCAGATATAAGTTTAAGTTTAATGCCAGCCTTGCCTTGCTGCGTCCGCTGCCTTTATGCACCTGGAAAACTCTGCATTCATAATAATTTGTATAAACTTAATTGGATCCTTTATCTGTGCAGGTATGTGACTGTCATTCTGCTGCTGCTGCTGTTGCAATTCGCTTCCGGCTCACGAGGCCGGAGACTCTTTTTGGGCGAGCACATAAATTGGGCAAGTCATGTGGACAAGGATAAGAAAATGGAACAGTGCAGAAGTTGAGCGGGAATTCGTATTTTGTGCGCTGCCGTAAAGTTTAATTAAATTAGTCCAGCGATTTATCATGGCTTGGCAATCGCTTAAAAAGCTCAGACGCAAAACGAGGCAAATGCTTAAAAGTCAGCCAGTAGCCAGCAGCCGTGTCCTGGGCCATGTACCGGCCCGTGTTGCAGCCTTGTCGAGGAATTAAAAGGTCTGCCAGCCACAGTCTTTTTTCCGTTTTTTGCAGCTCTTTTTCTCTGCTTTCATTTGGACTGCGCCGGCCAGAAGGTCATTCGCTGTGAGTTATGGGAGCCAGAGGCATGGCCGGCTGCCACAGGACTTGGCCACGTACTCTAATGGGCTGCATAAAATGGCCGGCGGGAGGGGCAACTGGTGGGCCACGTTTACTGCCAAAATCTAAATGAAAGGCCAGCCGAGTAAAATTGTAAAAATTATTTTAGCCTTTTTGCGCTCTGCCTCGCCCTGTCGTTCTAACGCTGTTTTAAGCCAAAAAGGCCTGCGCGTCATTTGTTTTCAATTTGCGCTGAGAATTCCATTTGAAATTTTCCGCCACGCCCACAACAGTGCCGGAGCAGTTGAAGTGTGGGATGGGGGACTTGGGAAATCTAGTTGGCTTCCGCACGCTCATATTTTCACTTAGCCAACGCTGGCGAAATGGCTTCATCGGGAGCGGAAGACGACTGTAAAAGACGCCATGAAACTCACGCCTTGAGTCCTCAGCTAAGAGGACCACGCGGAGCGATTCACACGGAGCTGGATGCACCGGATGCACAAGTAATTTTCAGCTGCCACAGCCGCTCGCTGTGCCATGTCCTGGCTGAGAGTTTTTGAAGCATTTTTATGTTGCCTGTTAAACTAACTGAGTGTATGTGAGTGTGAGTGTATGTGTGTGTGTGTGTGTGTGTGTGTGTGTGTGTGTGTGTGTCCACATAAATTCAGAGTGGCCATGGCCAACTTTATTTTATCCGCTGCTGCTGCTGTCGCAGCGTGTTGCACATAAATTTGGTTTAAATTAAACAAGCATAATTGCATGGCAGTCTGTATGCAGTTTCAGGCAACACACACAGAGATACAGATACAGCTGCAGATATAGATGCAGCAGCTGCAGCTGCGCTCGTTGCACTCACATACTCAATTATGAATTAGCATTCATTCAAAGTGTAATTAAAGTCCCAAAGCCCCATCTAACCGCCCACCAAGCGACCAGATAATGCCGACCCAATACAGAGAAGCCAGCCCGCTCGCTTGATTCGCCCATTAGCCATATCTATAAGTGTATCTGGGGGGCACTTCTGCAGCATTTCTCACTGAATTTATGTAAATGACCCATGCGAATATCCACTGCGAGCTGCGAACATCGCAAGCGCGCGACATTAATGGAAACGACGCATTCGAAGTGCATTAAAGAATTAATTAGTTCGCTTACTATATGCGAGTGCATAAAAATATATGATGCCAACGGCATATAAGCTGTGGCAGATCGGAAAAGCCAAAGCCAATGATTGAGCTGTTGCAATGAGAGATCGACTATAATATATACGCACGGATCTAGCCAGAACGCGGAAGTTTTACATACAAGGATCTAGCCAGAATTCAACTGTCAGCGAAAGTTTTGCGAGTAAAGCGAAAGGCGGAAATCATTTTCTATAATTCCCACTACTTCCCAAATTACTTATTCTTGATATTTGCTCATCTTAAAATACGATATAAAATTTATTTTAAATAAAAATAGATATAGGGAGACTATAGTGTTGTTATATGATATTGCTACAAGCCAAGGATAGAAATGAATTATGAATCAATTCTTTAACAAAGTCAACTATTGCACAGCTCAATCCACTCAGCCTGAAACCTTATTCCTCAAATGCTCACCTGCTAAAGCTCATCTTCAGTTAAAAGTAATATAGATGTAATAGTTGTACAGTTATCTACGTATAACAGCTAATTGGGGGCGTCAATCCGGGAACGACTTGTGCGGGCTTAAATAGCCTGCACGATTCCAGCTCTATATTGAGCTATCAATAAAGTGGCGCACGGAGCTGAGTGTAGGCGCTGCCACGCCCAGCTTTAACGTTAAATGCAATGCATACACAGAGTGAGAGTGAGAGAGAGAGAGGGAGAGTGAGAAAGACAGAATGAGGATGATGCGGCTGCTCGCCGGGTGAAATAAAATAAAATGAACGCAAATTATATGCAAATTGTATGCTTCGGCCTGTGGGGTTTAGTGGAACGACTAGGACGACAAGAAGCAAAAGTGGAAAGTCCAGACACACCTCTAGCCCCATGTCCATTCAGCCAGCCAGCCCGCCAGCCAGCCAGCCAGCCAGCCACAGCGGCATTAGCATCAGACACAAACATAAATATACAAACATAAAAACAGACGCAGACAGCTCTGCCTCTGCCCACGCAATCCTACCCAGTCCCAGCTCCCGTTTCGTGCTTTAAGGACTAGCGCAGCAATACGCAATTGCAGATGCGACGAGGCGGCCGGCAGTATATTTATATATACGGGTGCACGGGAGCACTTTGTGTATGTGAGCGAGGTTTAGAAGGGGGATGGGGATGGAGACTACAACTGGGATTGGGTTTGGGTTTGGGATTGGCAGCCCACGCACACAACATTGGCAACGTTTTAATGTGGCCCCGCACATGGCCATGAATCTGATGGCAGGATGCGGGCTAACCAAGAGCCAACCGGCAGGTCGCAGTACGCAGCACGCAGGACACAAGGACATGGCGCACTTTGATGTTGATAGATACAGTAGCAGCGGCAGGTCCACCTCCAGCCACAGCGCAACCTTGCGCAGCGATAAAGAAAAGCGTGCGATGCATGTTATAATGAAACTCTTAAAGCAAATGATGTCCTCGCTACGCCAACCCACTGTGGGTGTTGCGCGGACTTATGCACGCGCATAAGGATATCACAGGGACATTCATTACACAGCAGATTTTGCTAGATTTTCGGTAGATAAATTGCATATCATTTGGCATCGGATTTTTGCTTTTGGCTCCAGCTGTAACAGCAGAAAACTAAAAGCTGAAAGCGGAAAGCTGAAAGCTCCTTGCCAGGCCACATCAGCATCTATGCTTGGCTCGGCTATCTGGCGAATTCTGATCATAATAGACATTTATTTGATTTATGTTCCCATGAAAACCCTTGGACAGAGATAAAAACAAACTCCACATTTAATTTAGCTAAGTGCGAAGCCAATTTCAGGCTCTTTTGCTCTTGCTTTAAAGTCTGCGTTGGCCTTGGACAAGCTACTTTGTAATTTATCTTAATTGAAATATATATTTGATCATAAAACGCATATATTTTAGTTTTTTGAGTTTAGCTCCTTACCAATGCCCGTTCAACAAAATAACTCAAAGCATAGCTGGGCAACTGCGAACATTTATCAACTGCGTTCAAGTGACTTTGAGACAAATTCGCAGCTCATTAAGAGCCCATTTCAAGGGAGTTTTTGCGCTTTTCTTTTCCTTTGGCTGCGAAAATCTTTCAAATGTCAAGTGAGTGGTAAATTGTACTTAACGCAAATGCTGTGAGCAGCTCATTCATATTTGTGTTTATTTGTTAAATGTTTCGTGCGTAATGCTTGTTCGCCTTGTCACTTCCTTGGGCTGCCAGGCCGAAGTCCTCCTTCGTCCTGCGTTCTGGCCAAACGCAATGCGCAGTACACAAAAATGGCGGTTGCACAAAACTTCCGCCACGACACAACAACAGCAACAACAGCAACACCACCACCAACAACAACAACAACGACAACACAAAGGAGTAAAGAAATGGGCAACACCGCAGCATGAAGCTCGAGCAACGCAACCGAAACCGACTTCCGCTGCACGTCAGCAAGAGGCGTGGCTGCGGGGCGTGGCAGCAGGCGTGGGCGGTAAAATAAAATGCGCACAGTGCGAAGCTCTTAACATGCAAATGCGTTGCCCCGTACCAAAAATTTTATATCTTTTTTAATTTGGCGAAAAAAGCAGGAGCAAATGCGGAGAAGGAGGCCGCAGAGGATGCGGAGTGAACGAACGTGATATCGAGGCGCGCAATGCAGATAAGTGCGTCCCAGCTGCGCTGACGATTGCCACGCCCACTGGCCATCAAGGAAAAGTTTTAATTTGAGTTGGTTACAGTTGGAGAATCGTAACCAACCGCCCCCCTCGCAGCGAGTGCATCTGCATTTTAATTGCAAATGGAAACAGTTATCTAAATTGGTTAAAATATTAAAACAATACACGAGGCTTGTTTTTTATCCCTGCCCAAATTGCTGCCGGGTATTGCCCAAAATGCTGGCGCCACATGTGGCCCAGCAAAAACGAACAGAAACAGAAAGCACTGCAAACACTCATAAAAAGAGATCTGACTGCGAGTGCTCGTGGCTGACTAATAGATACGCTCTACCCAGCGCTAGAGTCCCATAAATCTATTTGGCTAACGCATTTGCATAGAAACGAAATAGTTTCCGTTGTATTTATTTATTTTTTGTTGCGTTTAGCTTTGCATAAAGTTTGATTCTATTTCATTTTTGGGATAAAAACTGTTCTACTATCCAGATTTGTATCGTAAGTGTGTTACTGCATATGAATCGTTGGAGCTGCTGCTCGAAATGGGAGAGAAGGTGTATAGAAGGATTCAGGTGTTATAGGCCTTTGCTTAAATCAAGTCTATATTCTTAAGTCTATTATTCTGAATTAAAGTAATGCCAATATTTTTGAATTACTTTTCAATTTTGAGTTTTATCTAATTTATTTTTTAAGATTCTAGGGAATTCTTATCGATGAACTACCTTCAATACACTGATAAAAGATTTTAATCAGAAATCAAGTAATATTGAATTATATAAAATCTGATTCGTATGAGGAAGTTAGTCGGTTGACTAACGTTATCTTCCTGAAATGACTTACTAACAGATATTTTGCGCATGCTATACGCACCTCATGTTATAAGAATATTTCCATAGTTCTATATAGGATCCATTCTTCAGATTTACCTATGTGAGTATTTCAAGGAAAACTAATTTCTCTTTCGAATATTATGTCAGCCAATCAGCCAATGGTTGTACTACATTCAAAACTAAATAACTACAAGAGCTAAGTCAAGCTGCCTTGGCCAAGCATTATTTATTTCCGCTTTCCCATATACCCTTTGCATGCCTATTAATTTTTATAATTTGCATTCCTCTTCTCAGCTGTACTATGGCTATCGGACTTGGTAGAAAAATGCTATGTGAATTCTTGGTAGATTGCCAGAAATGTTCCATTCGCGTGCTCATTCACATTCCTGTTCGAGTGCAGTCGAGGCCGCATTTCATTTCCAACTGCTGCACATGGCATCGCAACGCCCCTTTAAGATTTCAACTCAGCTGCAGATGCTTGGCCAACTGCCTGGACAAAGTTTTCATTTTAATGAAAGAGGCAAGTTCTGAATGCAAATCACAATTTGCTGCGGAAGCTGCTGCTGCTGCTGCTTGTTGTCTTTGTTAGCCAATCGCCAAGGCAATTAGTTAAATTTATTATTTGAGCAGGCACCGCAACCGCAGCAGAGCAGCAGCAGCAGAGCAGCAGCAGCAGCAGCAGCAGCAGTGGCAGCGGTGGCGGCCAAGTCCAAAATTCAAAGCTAACCAGAAATCCCAACCAGAAGCCATGTGTCAGCGGCAAAGCAGCTTCCATTTGTCTCCAAGCGCTGGGATTAATGACAAGCAGCGAGCCGAGCGACCCACGAGACAGCCTTAACTTGCTAGGACATGCATGAAAATTGTCATCCAGCCATCCCCAAAGCCCCGTACTCCCCATTTCCCCTGCCCACGCGCAGCTTCGTAAATATTTGGCTTTAAGCATAAGCGTGTCGCAGCGGCCCAGGCTAATTCCACTTTATGCTTTTCGCATAAAATAAAATATTTAAATTATTATTTATTGATGCACTTTTTCATGCAACGCAATTTGTTTGGCAATTTCATTTTTTCCCCTTTTTACAGCAGTTTCTGCCGGAACTTTTCATCTGGCGCTCTCTGCAAGTGTGCGTGTCGGATATTGGCGAATGCATTCATCTATAAATTGCGCGTCATAAATCAAAGGGGAGACTTCAATTAATGCTCCACTAGCCCCATCGATAATTCATTACTAATTTATCTTCTCAAACACAAGCAGCTATCTACATTAATTACAATGCAATTACTTATACCCACGTACCGTTATATATGTACATATATGCGTATATGACCATAATTAGCTTCTACCTGGTTTGCGTGTGGGCGGTGGACGTGTCAATTAATATTTACATATGCAACTTATCAAATGCAGAACAAAAGAGCCCAAAGGATATGAGCACATCATTTTACAATAGAAGTCAATGGGAAAGGGCAGAATAGCTTGACCTTAAGTGTTATAGTTATTATGTGTAATATACATTTATATTAATCAATAGAATAGCTGATAGTTGAGCCTACAAATGGCATATGCACAGCTCCGTTGATGCGCGGTATTCAAATGATAAATGACTCAATTATTCAGGCAATTAAACAATGATAATGATAGTAGAGGTTCCTGAATAATTATAATAATGTATCAAAATTAGTGTTGAAGTATTAATAATAATACTAATATAATATAAGTAATACGTAGTATATATATAAGTTATACTAATAGGTGGACTGATTTGTAGACCAATATATATTATTATATTATAAAAAGAACAATAAATTATAAGAAATAGAGGTAATTTCGATATTAATAAATGACATTCTAAATAAATATTAACAATAATAATAATAATAATAATAATAATAATAATAATAATAATAATAATAATAATAATAATAATAATAATAATAATAATAATAAATAATAATAACAAAGTAAATAAAATAAAATATTTTTATTACAATAATTAATACATTTATGATATTAATAATAAAAACTATTATATTACAAATAAATGTATATTATTTATATTATAAATTGAAAAAATTAACGTTAATGAAAATAGTACGAACTCTACACTAACTAACTTAATACTTCTAACTTTAATTATAATAAATTCAGAGTAAATATAAATAAATAGTTTCATTGAAATAATAGCAATTGAAATATAAGTTGTAATACATTTTTAAAATATTAAATGTTAAATTTTAATAATAATTTATTTCATAATTATTATAAAAATATATAATTTAAATAAAATATATAAATACAGTTAAAGAAAATGGGATCGTGTGTAAGATTATCACCTCTATATAGCTCAACAGAAAATATAAGAAAGAGTATTCGAGCTACGAGCCCACCTCTAAAAGCTAAATAAATGAATCAAAAGATTTGGGAACTAAATAATAAAATTTATTATCTTAAGCTTAAGTATCAACATATATCTAGCTAACATATTTCGTCTAATAATTCTATTAAATTTTAAAGTAACTAAAATTGTATTGGTTAAAAAGTCACTTGGATCTCTTAATCAGAATTTAGTTTATAGATAAGCCATATACGAACTCGAATAAGGGCGCTTGAGATAGTTTTAGAATTCACATTTGACATCTTATGACACTTTTCTTTAAATTTTGATTAAAAGCTTAAGATTGCAATCACGTTTGAAACGCGTGTGTTATTTGAGCTGTTTAACTTGATCACTCACTCAAGCAATGTGCACTCAAGTATTTTTATTGGCACTAAACTTTCGGGAATTGTTCTTTTTGTCTTCTCTTTCTTGAAAGTCTTCAAACGAGCTACTCACCCAATGAAATTTAAACATTTGGCTTCAGGACGTTGTCGGGTTTTATTGCGATGACATCTTAGTGGCTCCTGCAGCTGACAACAGAAGTCGGACATCGGGCATCGGGCATCGAGCATCGAGCATCGGGCATCGGGCATCGGGCAGCGGGCATCGTAAAAGTCAAAAACACGCCTTTTGTTTACAACTAGAAATGGGCGCCCATAGAAGCTGGGCAGTCGCTGCGTTGCTGGGTATTATCGAAGGCACATCGTAAAAGGCGAGAGCACAATAAAAACAAAGCCCGGAGTCGAGGGCAGCACTACAGCAACGAAAAGTCTGGCGCGGCACACACGGCAGCTGCATCTGCCGCGCCAGGTCCAAGTCGAATGAGCGTGCATGTGGAGGCGTGCGAGCCGTAACCAAAGCAACGCGTTTCGCTGTATGCTGGAAGACCGTTTGGATTACGTTCCACGTTCCCCCAAATGGAAGGCAGAGAGCGCGCTCAGCATCCCAAAAAGGTAAACAACGAGACGAGATGCGCAGGCGCTTGCACGCTGACCGCTCGACAGGCTACACTGCACGCAGTTGAGCTACAGTTGAATCTCAGGCTGAAAGCAGCATCGCCTGCGGCTGCAGCGCATACGGGTTTCACTTTTGCCATTTTCTACGGCGGGGTTGAAAGCAAAAACAACCCCGAATCAAGAGCAATCAGGAGACAGCGAGAGAGCGAGGGAGAGAGTACAAATGATGCTCAACTCTGGTTTCACTTGCGTTCCAATCGACTTTTTGCGGGTGGTTGGACAAAAATCAATAACGCAGACGACATCCATGTTGGCCAGCCACCCAATCCTCCTACTGCCAGAGACTAGGCAGACAATGAAATGATGAAGCCGACGGCGTCAACGCTTGTTACAGCGCACGTGTTGTCTCTGTTCCTGTGTCCAGGCACCCAACCAGCTTCAATTCCCTGCTCCAAGTCCATGTGTGCGTGTGTGCGTGTGTGCGTGTGTGTGGGCTTAACGGCAACAACACCAATTACAATATAGACAGACATTTAGTGTAGGATTGCATTTAGGAATTGCTCCCGCCGCAGTTGCTGCTGGCCCCAAAGGATAATACACATGTGCAAAAAATGACTATGAAAAATGTTGTCTAAATGTATTTAGCAACGAGTTTCTAATGGAAACAATTAAGTCATTAGCAAGTGTTGATTTTCATGACTGGCCACGAGAGGCAGCCACAGGGAGGGGGAGGCTGGGAGCTGGTAAACTAATGCGGCCGCTCATAATGGAGTTGGCATCCACAGAGACATCGCTCATGTGGTTAACTGCCCGCCACATGGCACCCTCATGAGCCACGTGCTTAGTGCGCAACATATAGTATATATATATACGCATACTATATAGTATATATTATATCCCTACTCGTCTGTGGCTTTTGGCAAGTTTTTGGGCAACAGAGACGACGGCTCTTCGGGTCTGGCTTTACAAATGCCTCGCATTTTTCTCAATTACAATGAACAACTCACTTCAGTGTGTGCGTGTGAACATATACATATGTGTGCGAGTGTGTGTGTGAGTGGGTATCAAGAGGTGAACTAAAGTCCATTTTTAACCATGATTGAAGAGTTAAATGCTGTGGCAGTTTGAACAGCTTCAGTCAGCTTAACATAAATGCCAGGTTTCTTTTCCCCTCTCTCTATATTTGTTTTTCTCTCTCTCAGGCATGATGAAGTACTTAGTTGAAGGTGTTTAAAATTACAATTTGCTGAAGTAATAGAGTTGCATTGATAATTGATATGCCCGCTCAGCACACTGTTTAATTTCGGGACAGTTATAAGAATAAGATAGAATAATAAAAGCTATAAATATCTTCTACTTAAGTATATGTTTTCAGCTATAAGTTTTTCATTTTATTCCCTTAAAAGACTAAGACCAAGACCCATTTCTGGATTATTAAGTGCTGCGAGACGCAATAAATTCCTTTCTCTACTCACCATTTGGGGCTTATCAAAATCACGAGGCAGATCAATCAGTTCTCAGATCTTCTATTGAACAGGCATTATCTATCTAGCTATACCTCGCTTTTAAATCCATATAATAAATACAGCCCTTCCTTATCAATCAACTTCATTCAAAAAAGAATCCTTATCTCGCATATCAAGTCTTAGGCAATCGTAGGTCAGACCTTCAATGGAAGCCTCTACAAAGAACCACAATCAAACCACATATACAAACACTTGATAAGGCTTCCAGTCTGTACTCTATCTCAGCGCACTTCAATATCGAAGTGCAAGTTCGCTTATCTGCACGACGACAGAGCAAACATCCCACCAAAACAGGCTGCAGCATGATATAGAAACATAAAAACAACCAGCGAGCAAATAATCTCGATTCGAGCAGGAAAGAAGTACATATATGCTTATATATTTTATATATATATATTTTTATTTGTATGTGGAAAGCGCGACCCAGGCATGAGAGGCAGATAGGCAGCGAGTTCTCAAGGCACAAACATTCAAACGGAATCAGAGTTAATTGAAAGAATCATTAATAATACGACTGGAAGCGCTTGCCAGACAATTACGTGCATAAACGATATATATACATATATATATCATATATAAGAACATAATGCCGAGCAATTGCCGAAAAATCAAAGTAGGAATTCAAGTCTTTTGTGTGTCTCCAGATACGCCTACCACGCGGGCATGGGCACGACGACCTGGAAGAGCTGCAGTCGGGCGTCGGCGTGGCCCAACTTGTTGGTGGCATTGCAATAGAAGTCTCCATAATCCTCTTCCGAGACGCTGTCAATGCGTAGTACCGAGGTGGTCGTCTCCGACGAAGACGCCGTGTTGGAGATCTCGTAGTTCCGGCTGGACTGCAGCTGCACGCCGTTCCTGAACCATACCACAGTCGGTGCCGGATAGCCTTGGACGCTGCACTCTAAGTTCGCCGTATGGTACAGCATCTGGGCCACCTTGGGTCGGTGCACGGCTATCTGTGGCCGGAACTCAACCTCAACACGGATCAAGCGTTTGTCCGGTTGACCTTCTCCGTTTTGGGCAATGCAAAAGTAGCCACCGCGATCAATGCGATTCACCTCCTTTATCCTCAGCGTGGGCTCGTTGAGCACATGGCCACCGGCAGGCAATAAAGCATGTTTTTCGCGTGTCCAGGAAATGGTCGGCTTGGGGAAGCCATCGGCATGGCACGAGACCTCGAGGTTCTGTCCCTCGGTCACCGTAGTGCTCTTCGTCGTCGATTCAGCGATGACGGGCGGCGTTTTGATTAGCAGGTTGAGCTTCTTCGTTACCTTTGCAGTGGAGGACACAATCACTTGGCACTCGTACGGTCCTTTATCATTCGCCTCGATCTGGCGTATGCGAAAGCTGTAGACGGCGCTGTCCTGGTCGGGATTCTCGTGCACGCTGACATTGTATCGCTGGTCTGGCAGGCTGAGCATGTTGCGCATGCTGAGCACCACTGCCGAGTTGGGCTCCGACTTGGCCCAGCTGACTGTCATTTGACCCACATGCTCCACGGTGCAGTTGAACTCAACGGTGTCGCCCACTCGGGCCACCACATCCGGACTAATGTGGCTGATAACTGGCTGAGCGCTTGCGCTGGCTAAAGAGATGCACCACAGCCCCACAAATAGATAAAAACGGCTCATCGTTCCGGCTGCTGATAACTTGCCAAAAGATTCGATTAGCTCGAGAGTTCAATGCGCTGCTTGCCGACTGCCGATTGCTGACTGCGTTGTTGTGTAACAGTTGTTTGCTTCACGTTCGCCGAGCGACTGACTCGACTTCGGCTCGGGCTTCGGCTTCGGACTCTGAGCGCCGCTCAAAAATGCAGGCGCTGCTTGCGTCGACGTCGACGTCGACGTCAACATCAGCATCAGCATCGGCGTCAGCGCTCACGTCGCCGTTGACGTTGACCGATCGGTAGTTATTGTTATCTCTGCGTAACGAACACACCAAATTGCTGCGAGAGCTCACGATCGTATCTCTCTCTGCTTCGCTTTGCTTTCGTTTGCTTTCGCGCTATATTTTCATAGTTATGTTTTGGTACGCGTGTGTGTATTTCTTGTGTTTATTAGCTGAGTTGTTGTTAATGTTGCTAGACAGCTCACTTATGAATGACATAAACTTAGCCTGTGCTTTCTTCAGCGTAAATTGATTTGTTTTGCTCGACTGCTGCTCGAAGCTCAAGAAGAGAGCAGCTATGTCAGCGGCGTCGGCGACGGCGATAGGAGAATGTCCGTTACAAATACGAAAACGTGCCGAAATCGCCTCGAAGAGTCGCGACTCGCGAGCAACTGGATAAAACTGACGCCAAAATTTGAATTTGTGACGCCATTTGCCCCTGAAAAACGTTTAGAAGTTCCTGGAAAGGTGCAGCACGCACACACACACACACACACACACACTCACATGCATACGCTTATATGATGATTTATGACATGGCGAAGGAAACAAAGGACGCGACATGCTGGCAGCGGCAGCGACAGCGACAGAGCCAGCAACAACAACGTCGTCTGCTGGAAAGACCTTTCGCCTGTGGAAATGCCAAAGCTAGGTCGCGATCCTGCATGGCCACCATTTGCATGCCATCTCTTTTGCGCTGACGCTGTTTGCCATGCTCAAGAGCAGAGGCGCGTGCGTAGGAACAACATTCAAAAGGGGGTGGAAACGCGCTGACGGTTGAAAATTATGCATCAATCTGGACATTTTATTTCGCAGTTCTAAAATAGATATATACATACATATAATTCACATATATATTATTAATACAATGTAGTTTAAATATACATATATTACATTTATTTATAAGGAAGTTCTGAATTACTCATTCTATCTTTTTTTGCATCTTAGGCGTATCTATTAATCAAAATAAACTAATTTCCCTAATTTTTATTTTTTTACACACATTTGTTCTTCTAAAATGTTATAAAATAAAAAAAAATACATTTAAAAAACAGATTTGTATATTCCGTCTTTGGTTTACCCAATATTTTACAGATTACGCAGTTCGTATGAAATCGTTGAAGCAATTCTGCGTAGGATAATGCCCAAAATCGACTCTCTTCTCTGGCCATAGCAAATTAAATCAGACCTTAAAACGTGCCTGCGACTTCTGTCGAACTGCGGCGGATGTGGCAAAGGCGGCGACGAAGGCGGAGTACGACTGAGAATCCGATTCACAGTCAGACTGCGAGTCGCAATCGGAGGCGGAGGCGGAGTCAGAGTCTGTGGCAGGGAGCAGATGAAAGTGCATCCTCTGCTCTCGGTGCACATTTGAATCAGATAATTGTAAATTGTGTAAAATAATAAATTTCAAGTTAACTATCTGTGGACCGCATAGGGCGCTTCTATTCATTTCCAGTGCTGCGTATGAGTTTCCCGCCAGTTTGCACTGTTTTCCCGCTGTCTCCCTCTGGCAGTTGTTGCTGCTGCTGCACTTGCACTCTGCAGTTCGCATCATCATCGATGCTCCTTCTGCTAGGCAGCGACTGGACATGGTTTTTCTATATATGTACATATATTGAATTTATGTGCATGTATGCATGTGTGTGTGTGTGTATGTGTGTGTGTATGTGTGTGTATCTGTGCCCTGGAACGGCTGGCTGTGTGCACGTTCACGGATCTGAAACAGAAAATGTCAAATTTTGTAATTTATTACCCGAATCCTGTTTCTGTCAGTGAATCTTTTGGGTGTCTCGATTTGGTAGGGGTCGAGGCTTTGCCATAGTCCTTTGTCCACATATTGCGTGTGAATTTGTGGCCCACTGTGTGAGCGTGTGTGTGTGTGTGTGTGTTGTGCCTGTTTTGTTTGCTTTTGGCTGGCTGCCTGGCTGAACTGTGAATTGACTTTGGCTGCCAGTTGGCACAACAACAACAACAACAGATAGCTTTTCTCATGCAAAGTCAACATGAACAATGATCGGGTACATATGTAGATATATGTGTATTAGGTTAACGGTACTTAGTACATTTCACAGCTGCCCCATAAACTATTGTCAATGTGACAATTTTAGCACTATCAACGAAACTTCTTCTAAAATTGTAAGTGTAAAACAGAAATGAATATTTATGGGAAAAATAAGAATAATATTGAATTTTTGAGCATATTTGCTAATAACACCAATTTCGATATGTAAAATAAGTTTTCTCTAATCAAAACAATTTAACAAAAAGCTATAGATTCAAAAAGATATTTATTTAGTTTCCGTATAATGGAAAAATTATCAGCAATAAACTCTGAAAAATATAAAATAGAATTTATTCAGTTTATCTAAATTTCTTTTTAATGTTTGCGCCACTTGCTCACAGCGCCATCTACACGCAATGCGATGTACTAAGTACAACTACTATCTGGCAACATTATACGATTCGATGCGACACCTAGCGGCTGTCACCAATCTTATTGTACACATAGCGTTGCCACTCGCGCTATTTCAAACTATGTGGCCACATTTCGCTTATTCTGTTTTGAATTGTTGTTCTTTAGCTCGAAGTAACGGCGGTTAGCGAATGCGATGCAAAGAAAGAAAAATGTGGAAACAATAAATTAGCGACTTTCAAATGTAACCGGTTACAACTCACATGCAAATGAAAAGTTAATTTAATTCATTCCAAGTGAAACGCGCCAAAACAATAAACAAAATATTTCGAGTGCTGGGTGGAAAATGGCGCAACCGCCGCCGGATCAAAATTTTTACCATCACAATTTGCCGCATCCGCATCCCCACCCGCACCCGCACACGCACCCACATCCGCACTCCCACTCACACTCGCAGCATCCACAGCTGCAGTTGCCGCCACAGTTTCGCAACCCGTTCGACTTAGTAAGTTCTCAGCGCAACAGCAACAGCATGAGCAAACACCTGCAACAACATTTCTTATCTTCTCATCCAAGCTGTTCGATGAACGCACGGGCGCCATCAACTACAACTACATACGTCCCTATTTGCCAAATCAAATATCCAAGCCAGGCAAGTATACACACATACACACACATATAGACTGCTCAGGCCTATGTATGCATGTATGTAAATGTAAACAATGCAGTTATGAACTAAAGAAGTAAATTCACTCTGGGCGAAACTATGAAACAAGTCCAAAATATGTATAATATCTATATATTCTTATTTTTAACTGCCTCTTCACCGTGTCTACCCCTACACACAGATGAGTTGTCCGACTCGCTGGTCATGCGACGACCTCGACGCACTCGCACCACATTCACCAGCTCGCAGATAGCCGAACTGGAGCAGCACTTTTTGCAGGGACGCTACTTGACCGCCCCTCGTCTGGCGGATTTGTCAGCCAAGCTGGCGCTAGGCACGGCACAGGTGAAGATTTGGTTTAAGAATCGCCGGCGTCGTCACAAGATCCAATCGGACCAGCACAAGGATCAGTCCTTCGATGGCATGCCGTTGTCCCCATCCATGCCCAATGTACCACTCAAAGCAGGCGATGCGGATCCACCGAGTCTGCAGGCATTGAGTCTGGGTGGTGGTGCTGCTACACCCAATGCTCTAACCCCATCGCCCACGCCATCAACGGCCACAGCACAGCTCGTTGAGCATTACAGCGAGTCCTTTGGCACGTATTACAACTACAGCCAGCAGCAGCGACACGTGGCGCACGGCGGACAGCATGGCGGCCAGTATGGAGTCTCTTCAGAGTCCACTACAACTGCTCAATTCTTTCAGCATGGTAATCTTCATGACCAGCAGCAGCAGCAGCTCCATCAGCATCCCCAGCAGCTGCACCATCAGCACGTGATGGCACAACAACAACAGCAGCAGCAACAACAACAGCAACAATATCACCATTTCGACTTTCAGCAGAAGTCTGAAACAGCCTTTCGAGTGCCCTTGATCAAGTGCGAGAACGAGGAAGAGTACAACTACAATGGATCGTATTATATGCGAACGACGACGACGGCGGCGCTGGCTCTGTCCGGCAGTAGCAGCAGCGGCAGCATGCCGACCGTCGAGGCGGGCGTGACGTCTGCTATGTCGCCCGGCTCCGAGGTCTACGAGCCATTAACACCAAAGAACGAGGAAAGTCACAGTTTGTGTGGCGTTGGTCCTGCTGGCGGCGGCGTCAGCGGTGGCGGCCCATCTGCCATACCTGTCGGCGCCGCCGATGTCAATGACGACATGGACAATGGACCAAACAAGAAGACGACGCTACAAGTAAATATATATTCATTGATATCGTACAGCTTAACAATTCTGATTCAAATAGAATTTGGAGCCACTTAAGACCAACAGCAACGTGGATGCAGACAAATCCTGTGACAATGGCAGCGATGTCCTGGCCGCCGGACTCCTCTCTGTGGCACGTAACAGTCTTATGGGGTGTGGTAACAATGGCAGCAGCAGCAGCAGCGCCTTTGGCAAGTTCGGAAAACTCACAGCTCCACTGGCCACTCAGACGCCACCGCCTCCGATTGCTGCGTTGGAGGCCATGCACGAGAGCAATCAATATCAATGCACGATGGATACGATAATGCAAGCGTATAATCCGCATCGAAATGCTGGAGGCAATACACAGTTCGCCTACTGCTTTAACTAAGAGCATACTCTATAATAGCATCTAGATTACTTTCTATATATTACACTAATTGTAAAAACACAAATTTGAATGTTTGTGGTGTTTCTATAGCTTTAGAGGACATGTTAATTCCTGATTGTACAAAGATTTACTGATTTGTAGATATCGGACTGTAGTATTTTAAGCTAACTAACATTGTTTTAAATACATTTTGTTAGGCTTACGTTAGTTATAACTGCTATTTTTAATACCTTTTCAATTTGCGAATATTTTATTGGCAACTCCCTTTGCAAAATGTTCCTTCATCTCAACTCTGTCTGGCGGGGCCTTTCCAAAAGCCCAGTAATGCCCCACCAGACATATTTGAGATAATATGGGCTTAATTGAAGGTTTTGCAGATGAAGCTCCCACAAAAAATTTCCAAGTTGAGTTAAAATTCGTTAATATAACTTTGATCAAGTGGCATAGCAAACAAAAACTGCACTGATCCAAATGAAAAATGTTTCTCTTGCTGATAATCGCAGCGCCATCTCCAATAATAGGTGCTGCCATTATCATCCAAAGATTGAACGTTTAAACAATAATAATCATCAGAATATTTTGAAATCATACTCTGCCACAGTTTTCATGTGACAATAAAACATTCTACACGTGAGAATTGTTAACAAATTGTTTTGAATTACATGCAAAACATCGATCACAGTTATTGAAATGAATCCTAGAATTGACTTGGGGATTTTTATATATTTTAATTAATTGAAAATGTATTGAAAATCTAAGCAGCTAAGTTTTTAATGGTGCACTATTCAAAAGATATTTTAAGCCTACATTTTATGATAAAAAATAATACATTTTGGAATATATATATTTAATATTCAACTGAAGGGCTCTCACTATTAATAGCTTAATAAATAAAACAAACAAACCCAATCTATGTTCTTAAGATTCTAAGATCAACTTTATTTAATTCTTTAAATATTTATTTAATAGAAAATGTATATTTAAAATTTAGGTTATTATATGGGGCTTAAATAGATAAAAATCATTTATTTAAAATTTCAAAAGTTGTATTTAACAATTTTATACAAAATATAAAATTCATACTAATATTATAAATAGAATTTAAAAATATTTAAAAACCATCAAGCAAGAAACTAAAACTATATTTAAACCGAGCCAAAATTTTGGTTGTTCAGTTGACATAGTCTACGCAGCTAGAAACTGTTTAAATCAAAGAACTATATAATATAATATATATAACTATAAGAAAATCCTTTTAATTTATTTGTGCATTTTGAAAATTTGTGATTATAACATATTAACAAATGTAATTAACTAGATATATATGTATATATATTTAAACAAGAAATTAACAGAATTTCAAGTTACGGGCATGCATGTAGGCAAATTTGTCACGTACGAAAACGCTGCGATGAAAGAAAACTGTAGCTGGGTTTCCCGAAAATCTTATGAATTTAAAAAGAGAATATTTTATGAGGTGCAGGCACATGTGTGTAATAAAATCCGATCCGCGAATATTCTACGAATTGCGCCTAATAAAATTCACGCTTAATTTAAATCCACAACGACCAGGTGCCTCTGTTTGCCTCTACCTGCCCTGAACTACTTAGGTAGGCTGGCTCCCGGCCGGGTGTGCGCGACGCGCTGGCTGCCAGGCGCCGTGGATGAGGACACGAATGCGGATGCGACTCTTGCAAAGCAGGCAACTTGTTGCAGCACATTTCTTTGATATAAAATATGGAAAATCCAAGATTTGCATGAAAGAACGAAACCTGGGTTTCTCCCATCTGCTGTTTTATTGTCTCGTTCCCTAATCATTTGTTGATAATTGGAGGAACTAAAAAGGGGGCGCGCATACTGGCATTATTGCCTCTGAAATGGCAAAGTATATTTACAGAAATAATATTTAATGTCTTCAGTATCATATACTATGTATATTATTTGAAATATATTAGATTAGGTAATACTAAACTTCCAATCGCAAAGATCATCTAAATAAATTATAATATATCTGCTTTCTTTCTTTTATAGATATATCCTTACAGATATGGATTTGAGATGCTCTTTCATAAGTCTGATAATTTCAAAGATTTGTGTTAATATTAACATTAACTTTAACATAGGTTTAAGTAGTCTTCATATATATTTTCGTATCTTTGCTATGCTGATTAGTATAAGATATTAATTATTATTATTATATTATTATTATAAGATATAAGATATTTATATTTCTGCCCATATTATCGTAATATGCATCGAAGAGGTTTTTTTTGACAGACAACTATATATAATTTTACAATAACAGACAGGAGCTACATTTCAGAGATGAGGATATTCTCGAGAGCACAATTACCTATGTATATGCATATACCATCACAAGTCTCGTCTATGCAAAACTGTACACGAATTATGTGTTATGACTTTGCCTTTGTTCTGGAATATTTTTAGTCAGTTCTCAGAAGCAGCAAATCCTATAGCGCCAGCCATAAAGTTTTGCGAACGCGTTGAATTCGCATATGATGGCCGCAAAGACGGCGACAGGAGCAGGGACAAAGGCAGAGACACAAACAGAACCGTAGAGAGAGAAAGATAGACAGTGATAGAGAGAGCAGAGGGCAGGCTGTATTTTGAGTGTGACACACAAATAAAGTCATAAACCGTTAAATCAAGCATAAAACCCTTGAAATATCCTTTCGCGCAGCGCTGCTTTCATTGCATTATGCAGGATAATTGTGGATGAAGCGAGCGAGCGACCAAAAGCCGCGACGCACAGAATGTCGTAGGTCGCCGCATGTCCTTGAGATTCACTTTCGTGAACGTCTCGTCCAAACAGGTGCTACAAGTTGAACAACAGATCAGATCATCATCAACTATGGCCAGCCGACAGTCTAACTATTGGGCAGCCCAGCCTACCTGGGCAGCCAGATTCGGTTCGATCTGAGCGAGAACGAATTCACGTAACGTCAAATCCCAGGCTAGCCGGATTTCGATCAAAACAAGCCTCTAGATTGGCCCTGGACTTGGACTTGGCTAGTCTGGCCGGTGCCAGACGCACATTCCACAGTAACCAAGACAGAGACAGCGACTGCTGCAGGCGGGCAGTCGACAGTCGGGTCGACCGGCAGCGTCAACCGTATACAAAGGGATTTATGGCCCGTGCGCGAGTTTAGGCAAATTTTGGCAAGCCCACTGACTACCTAGCCAGCCTATATATTGCACGAGTGCAGTCGGCCAAGACATCACTAGTAATTTGGACAGCCAAACAGCAACACACGCAAGATGTCATCCGTCATGCATTACTATCCAGTGCACCAGCCCAAGATGAACGCCTATTCAGCGCCCGTGGTCAAGTACAGCAATGTAAGCAGTGAACAACTATATAAACCAAACTACAACTTAACTAATCTTCTAATCTCACTTCCTTTTCTTAACATTAGCTTCTGTATGGCCATCATCACAGCACGCCGCCAGTTGCAATGCAGCAACTACAGCCAGCTCCCCCAGTGACAATGCCCTCCTACCAGCCGCCCACTACGCTGCCTCAGCCTCTGAGCGAGCAGCCAGGTCAGCAGCTCTCCTCCGATGACAATATACCGCTGCAGCCGGCGCAGGAACAGCGCGTCAAGCTGAAGCGCTCGCGCACCGCCTTCACCAGTGTCCAACTGGTGGAGCTGGAAAACGAGTTCAAGAGCAACATGTATTTGTACAGGACACGTCGCATCGAGATCGCTCAACGACTGTCGCTGTGTGAGCGGCAGGTGAAGATCTGGTTCCAGAATCGTCGCATGAAGTTCAAGAAGGACATTCAGGGCCATCGCCAGCGAGATTCCAAGCCCAATGCCAAGCTGTCGCAGCCACAAACGGAGCAGAGTGCTCATCGTGGCATTGTGCAGCGTCTAATGTCTTATTCCCAAGATCCAAGTGCTGAGAAACGGTCAGCTCTTTTGACTCCGCCCGCTATTCCGGCGACGCTGCCAAATCCCGTGCAGAACTTCTACGCACCGCCCAAGCCCAAGCCTCAATCGGTGGCCAATGGAGCATCTGACCTCAGCGAAATTCTGGAACACCTTGCTCAGTCGACAGCGACGCCCGCTTCGAATGTGCCAACTACGAGCTCTGCTTCCAGCGGACACTATTCATACAACGTGGACCTGGTGCTGCAAAGCATCAAACAGGATCTGGAGGCAGCGGCGCAGGCCTGGTCCATCTCCAACCCAGCACAGGGCAGACAGCATACCAACGAAACCAATGCCACCTCCTCGCTCTCTATGAATCTGTCATGGGGCGAGCCCGTGGCCAAGTCGCGAAAACTGAGCGTCTCTCACATGAATCCCTGCACATTTGACTACCACAATTGATAGCTTATTTGATACTTGATCCTCGATACGATTTATTTTAATTTCTTCTATTAAGTAATCGTCCCTGGTAAGATACCGCCCCCGCCGACGCAAAAGGCCCAACTCAGTGAAACAATTAAAATCAGTCAACAAACATTTAAGAAGCTTCTACTCCTAAGTAACCCAAACAAATCATTAAAATTATAATACTAATAAAACTAATAAATATATAAAAATAAAGCAAGCATTGCAGCAAAAAAAAAAAAAGATTATTTTTACTGTAATTTTTTTAACGATTTTAATTTTTAGCAATGAATTCTTAAAAAATCCATAAAAATCCAAAATTGGCAATAAATAAATTATAATTTAAATTTTCTTTGGAAAAGTCATTTTGTATATTTATATTTTATAACTCTGGAAGAGCCCCAAGAGCGTATCCAAAAACTACACACGAGTACATATTCTCTACATAAATATATAAAAATAAAAATTAATCTAAAGATATTCAGAATATTTCTTCCTCAAACCGAAACCTCTATACTATATTATCCCTTAAGCATGCTTACGTGTCCCCTGAGAGTTTTGTTGTTTAAATGGAAGATCAGCAGCATATCCATCATTCCTAATGTCAAAGTGTTTAAATGAGCAAAGAGTTCATTTTTGTGGCATACTTAAACAGTGGAAAAGCGGAGCCACTTGCCACTTGCCTCTCTGGCCGCACTGGGCAGGCTTTTCACTTTTGCATTTAATGTCCTCTTGCGGCTTGAGGGTCAAATCGAGGAATTCCAGAGGCAAAGGCAAAGGCAGAGTCAACTGCTGGCTCGTGTGACCATCTATTAATGCAAGAGCAAAGTGTCAACCGCATTTGCCTTAAACGCAGGCCGATGCTCAGGTCCAGTGGTCATCTTGAACATTTAGCCGCAGAGAGTACGGCTGGGCGTACGGGGAAGTCCGAACTGCTACGATTTGATTTATGGATATTTAACCGCACGCATTACTAGTACTCGTGTCGAGTTGTTGGGACACTTGTTTTTGGGCGACATCTTTGTGGAAATACGACTCGACTGCTGCCACTGCTGCTGCTGCGGATACTGGTCTAAGGAATGTGCTCGAGAAAAGGCGCAAATGCACACATGCCGCAAAACACGCTTAGTTACTCCGGCTTGAAGTGACTTTTGGGGTTTGGCCTAGGGTTGGGCTTGTGCTTGGGCCGTGGCAAATCGCTTCCCCTGGGAGGAGGAAATTCGTCAGCTCGGAAATAGTGCCAAGGAGCCGTGCCAACAACCAGGGGTGGGACCTTGGAATTTTCATGCGCATTGTTGACATTTCCGAGCATGTGTCAGACGCGCTTGCGGTAGCCAAAGGCACTGGCAAGTCCTTGACATCACATGTCCTTCGCCTTGCTATCACCCACATTCATACACACATATTTCTTCTTTGCCATAATGAATATAGATGTGATTTCGCCTTGGAGGCGTCGTTGGGCGTGGCTAATCGTCTGCCCAGTTGGACGCAGCTAATCAAAGCCGCATAAAACGCCAGCTGCAATTACGCGAAATGCCATTGTAATAAACATGTCCAACAGATTGTTTCAATTGTTGTTTCCTTATGGCCCGGCCCTGCACATCCCGCAACTCAATCATTTCCAACTGAGGCACTTGCTCCACTTTAACGGCACGCAAAATATGGCCATTTTATTGGACTGCGGCCGCTGATGAGCTGCCTCAAGATGAGACAGATGAGGTCCTGCCGCTGCCTTGGCCTGGTCATGACAATAAATTCCGAACCACAATCGCTGACTCGAACAGCCCAGCCACGCCCCCATCCCTTCGACTCTCCACTCAGAGACAAACCAAATGGTTTCTTGTTAATTAAATTAAATATTCACTCGCCTTCTGCAGTTGGAGCTGCGGGCAATGCAAGGCGCGCCAAAGCAGCCACGACAATTTCTAATTAGATTGAATCTATAATTTTTATGGCTAATCGCAGCGCGCGTTTTCAGCTCTGAATTTTGAATTTGCGGCTTTCGCGGCTCTTGCCAATTATTTCTTAAACGCTTTGCCAGGCAGCCAAAGAGCTAGAAAATGTATTTTGTGTGCTAATTAAACGGGCTCTTGGCTAACCGCATTGCGCTTCTGCCTCATAAATTAATTGAAATTGCACTCGAAAGAGTGGAAATATTTGTGTAGGGATTTTCTTCCAACTGAACATTTAAATGCGATTTTTCTTATTATATTTTATATATATTTAAAAGTAAAAGTAAAAGTTTAAATTTATATATTGTATTTGTTTATATAATATATTTATTATTTATATTATAAATATATATATTTATATTTATATTTTACTAAAAATTCTCTTATTATAATTATAAAATTTTTAATGGTTTATGGATATATAAAATCCATGTTAATCAGGTTTGTGCTCAAGGTTACCCAAATACGAACCTTTGTATGGGACTCTAGCCCATAGCTAAATCTTTAGCTTTGCTAAGTCATTGAACCAAGTCCCCTGCTGACTCATATTTAATCTCAAATATAATTTAATATACGAAAACACTACAGCTACAAAGTATTTATGATTTTAATTTAATTTTTTTAATTTTAAATTTTTTGACAATACTTATAATCAGACCATTTTATAGTTACACCAACACTTTGAATATATTTAACAATACTTGAATACCTGCTCTTTATAAAATAATAATTCATTCAGCTAATTTCAGCATGTACTTCAAATTTGAAATGGCATTTAGCTTGCTCCTAGTTCAGTGAGCCCGCTCGCTGCTTTTAACATTTGTTACGCTTTTTGGATGCACTCAGTATTTTTGGCACGTTTAAACGTTATGACATTTCACAGACGTGTTAGTCCCTCAACGCTGCCAATATGGCAACACCTGCCGTATAAACAGGCCAAATGTGTGCCCCGTTCCCAGTCAACAAAAAAAAAAGAAGAAAAGAAAGTTTTTTCAGCTCACAAAATTTGCACATGGCAATGGAAGCGAATGGAGGGAGATGCGAATGTGTAGACCCTACTGGGCTTCAGTGAGCCTTAGTCCGCGCCCTGCTTGCCACGCCGTGAAGAATAGTGGGCAAGGCTTTTCCATGTGTCTCCGTGTGGAGCAGAATCAAGTGGGTTCAGGCTTAGGAGTTGGACTCAACTGCCTTTGCTTTGTATTCCGCAGCAGGTTCAACGCGTGAAAAAAGTGATTTCACTTTAACATTTGAATGCCAATTGCGCACCTTTGGTCCTTCTGCACAGGATTGTCGCTGGCATACACCGCATCGGCACATCCTGTGCACAATACAACGGTAATATTGCTTGCTGTACCTACCTTAGCTTGAATCATGGGCCAAAGTCGTGAGGTTGTTGCCAGCATCTGTTGCTGCTCGCATTTTGGACTTTACTCCGGGGCTGGAACAATGTGCGACAAAATTTGAATATTTGATTATTTCCTCAAAATTATTTCCCCCCATACCAAATTTGAACTGATTGCAGCGCTTATATAGATAAAATATGTAAATATAATGTAAATTTAAACGATTTTATATTTGAATATTTACGATTGAAATGTTGAAGTTCCGACACCAACTTCTATCATTTATATCAACTCATAACCAAGGTTAGAAGCAGAGCTTGATACGAATCGGTTTGATCTGCTGTGTGAGTCGAACCTTGGAAACCTTAGTTAAACAACAATATATGAAGTTTTGTGCTAACAAGTTTTAAGTTTAATAAATTGATATATATTATATATTATAATTATATTGTAGTTATAAGAATTAGATTATACTAATAATAATAGAAAACTTCTTTTTATATATAATTGCAGTTCCCTTCCCTTACTTTTTCCCATAATTAAGCTTACCAAAATTAAATTAACATAAAGATATTATAATAATAATAGTAATATAATAATATTCAAGTGTCAGCAGTATGAAACTGTAGCTAAAACCGTGAAAAGGCGTTTAATCCAATCAATCATTCGTGGCAAGTCACATCACTAGCTACCTTTTGCTGCATGCCACAACGTGATGCACACAGTTGTTGACCTCCCAATAAGGATATCTATAACTATATACATATATATATGTATATATATATATATATATATATTTTTTTTTTTTTTTTTATATATTTATACGTATGTCCCGTCTCAGTTGGCATATTTATGAGCCAATGGCCGGTATATTTTTCATGATGTAAAACCCACAATTAAATTACATGAAATCCATTTGTAACAATTACGCCGAATGGCAATCTATGCTGATGACGCCGGAACGCTCGTCATATGGACACACACAACAGCAGCTGAAGGCAGGAAAAAACAGAAAACAACTTTTGAGCACTTTGCCTAAACGCAATTCGTATAAAAATGCGATGCGTCATGTGAGCCATTTGGTCGGTCTGCTAACCGCCAACCGGCGGGCAAAAGGGGTTGCACGGAGGGATGTGCCACAATGGTGCCACAACCAGTTCACCGGCTCGCTTTGAGCTGCAATTATTTATTCCTGCATGTTGCCACTTGCGTGAACGGAACGAACAAACGGCCACAGTCAAACTTTGCAACGAGCGTCGCTGGCGCTTAAGCATGTCCATGTCCGGCCTGCCAGCCAGCCAAAGCCAGAGAAAGAGCCATACTCAACTTCAACTCCATCTCCAGCTCCGTCTCCATCTGCATAGCCATCGCCATCGCCATTGCCGTTGCGCTCCTAAATGCTATGTGCACACGAGACACATATCCGCCGCCAGCTCTCAAAGTGCCAACACACAGGACGAGGTAATGTCGACCGACATGCACAACCAGAGCCATAGCCAGAGCCAGAGTCAGTTCCAGTTGCAGTTTCCATTGCCATGAAAGTGCATGACTGCAAGTTTGTTTGGGTCTTTGGCTTAGCGTTCAGATTGCGGCTCTATTATTAGATGCCATTATGTTTTATAGTCTATAATTGATCCTCTGAGCTTAGCATGCGTGCATTTCTTTATCTTACAAATGGTCTGAGATTAAATGAAAAGTAATATGGACACATTGTACAATCCAATTAAATGCTGCGAAGCGTATGGTGAAAACCTTTCGCAGCTAAGCGTAGTCTCAGTTAATATAGCAAAATCGCTTCAGCAATCTAATGAAATATTAAAACAAGCACTAGTACTTCGTGCAAGCCTTTAAGAACATGCCTTACATTTAAGCTATTAGATAGACCTCCCATAGACTCGCAATTCTCTTGAAACTACTTAATGCAATCGAGTTTAATTATTTATTTACACGGGCCATTATCATAGCATGAAATGATGTATAAACGCAGATATGTAGAAAGTTTTTAGAGTAATTTCCATTCTATACGGCTATATGTCTTCATTAAAATGGATTGAATAAATTTTGACTTGACTATTAATATTCATTATATTTATTTAATTCATAAAAATCTAACAACAATAGTCATTTAGAAACTTGTTATTAAAAGTTGACAAATATTAGTTCAAGTATCCAAGAATCACAATATAACTTTCGGTTACTAACTATAGTTTGGCGGCAGTTACTCTGATCTGCATATATCATTATGTATTCGCTGTATTCTTAATACTTTGTTTAAAGTAATATTCATCTGAAATATAGGTATAAACATTTTTTTATTTATATACACATATTTATTTACATTTTCCTGTTGCTAAGCGCTCAATGAGTATCCATGGAGCTGTATTGCTATGGTTGCCAGGCCACAGTTCCTGTTGTAAATGTTGTATAAACAAACGCAAACTTAAAAATTTACCAATATTCAAATAAATACATTAAAATAATAAAGAAAAGAAAATATACTAAAAAATATGTACTCACTGCAGCATCCACAAATGGATGAGAGTTTTCTGAAACTCGATTCTACAGTCGACGAGGTTATGAATTTGCTGCGAAGCATTAAAAGGGCAAATGAGTAAATCAACCCATTCTTAATGGTAACCAATATTAAATGATAATAAATTAAACCTATAGAACGGAAACTGAAACTGAACCAGAAGAGACTGCAGATTGTGTTACAGATGACAATTTTATGGTCACAGTACGGAAAAATCCGGGGAATACCTCAAATAAAAGCAAGGATCGCTTTCCCTTTATGCGGCAGGTGGAAGTCGACCTGGCAGAGCGCTCCAAAGCACGCCTGGAACGCGAGAAAGTAGCGCAGAAATTTAGAAAGTAATTGGATATAGTTTTTAACAACAATATGTAACTATTTTAAACTCCTGTCTTAGGCTTGGTAACGCCGACTATCGCCAGGGTAACTACGAGAATGCGGTGCGCATGTACAGTCAGGCCCTGGACAATATTAAGGACAGTCCCATATTGTACATAAATCGTTCTCTGAGCTATATTAAGTAAGTATATTCATGTCTTCTGAAAACTTTAAGCTAAATCTATGATATATCCCATAGGCTGTCTCAATTTAAGCGCGCCATCATCGATTGTGACTTTGTGTTGAATAAGCTGGACGAGAAGAATATGAGAGCCTGGCTTTATCGCGCCATGGCCTACAAAGGTCTCAACGACGAGGCCAGCTATGACAACTGCTTAAGATATGTGCGTAAATATCATTCTAAGCAACTGGAATTCATTGAGTCGTTTATTGAGAAAATGAACAATATGCCGTGAATACTAAAGACACTTCAGATAAAAGGACTAAATAGAATAATTCTTGAGCAAATGAGATCCTGAAATGATAATAAAATACGGATTTGAGTATGAGAATCTTAGATGAACTATTTATATTATATTATATTATTGTTTGCGAAAACCCTTAAAATTTAAAGCCTCGAATGCTAACTGTGTGCATTACTGATATTTAAAAGTTTATTTTAAGTTTGAGCCGCAAATAGAAACCGAAAACCCGCCACCGAGGTAAACGCTAACTCAAGTGTTGTTTACATATGACAGCAGGAATTTTCATGTTGGTGTCAACGTTGTCAGTGTCAGACTGGAGAGAGGAGCTGCGGAAGCGTGAACCGGCGAATAACTCTTTCGATTCTAATGCCATTCAATGGCAACTCGCAACCCCCTGCCACAGCCTATAACCCACTCTCACCCCGTTAAGGCAAACAATTCGATGGCGGTAATCAATCTTCCTCCACACTGTGCGAGCTGACAGCTCCGTGGTGTAGAGTCAAATTGCGATCTTTGTTTGTCCCGGTCTCGGTCCCGGCCAGAATCGAGTGCACAGGCCCCCCCAATGTACCCATGCGTCACACAGAGAGTGATAGACAGAGAGAGAGTGGGCGTTGGGGGTTCGCTTGTTCCTGTTCCATTTATGCGTGTCAAAGGTTGCGCCAGAGGGCGACAGATTGAAGCGAGGCGAAGGCAGCCGACACAAATGTTGTACTTGTCACGGTTGTTGCGGTAGTTGCATCTTTTGCTTCAAGTCCCGCAAGAGTGAGGGAGAGCGAAAGACAATGAGAGAGAGAGATAGGGCACATACTGTGACAGGCTAGCTAAAATCTCACATGATAAATAGTCAATAAATACTTGTATATCTATATAAGCACCAAATACGTGTGTATATATGTGCATATGTGTGTGTCGCTGCAAATGAGTCGTGAAATTTTTTCTGTTCTCGTTTTATTTAATTGATTTTACTTGTCATTTAACCTTTTGATTAAATACTAAACAAAAGAGTTCATAATTAACGCGATTATTGCGGCCATAAATATCGCATTGCAACTAGGCAGCTAATAGTTATAAGAACAGTTCATCCATCAATAGAAAATTGTATTTATGTCGAATCATGACCAAAATATATATAACTGAATTCCAGTATTAACCAAGAGTTACTAAGTTTCTAAAACATTGACTTCGGGGCTTGCATACATACATACATACATTATCTCTATGCTCAACTTTTCTAATCAATATTGGCAAAGTTTATCGATAATGAAATGCAATGCATTAATGTTATTGAAATAATAAAACTAATATCTGGCACAACAGCTGCCGATGAAATATTGTCCACAAAACAATCTGCTTCAAAGCGGAAGCAATATTCAAACTGAGATACACAGGCTCACATACACACACCCACACACACCCACATAAACATGAGTGCGTTTTCTTTGCCGTTCGAGCGAAATTTCAATATGTGGAAATTACATTATGATATGATGACACCGATTTATCTAAGTGAACAGCCGGCAAAAGGGCGGATATGAACAAGATTTGGCTACAATCTTTAATACAACTGTGGTTTGTAGCAAGTTTGCTATTATAGAAATATGGTATGCATATGAACGTGTGCCATAATATATATTTTTAAATATCTGAATCATTTTCCAAAAGTCAAACACAAATTTAAAGTAAGATTCTTATTATTTATATTATAAAAATTATATTATATTATATATATATATTTATATATTATAAAAATTTCACTTATTATTATATATGCTTAAATTATTATAATATAAAATTAATATATATTATTAATATATATATGCTTATATTATTATTAAAGAGTTTTTTTAAATAAATAAAATAAAAATATTGTAAAGTAATTATTTCTTTAAATTAATATTGATTTAATTTAATTTTTTACAATTAATGAAGAAATTAAAGCTTGGGTTAAATTAGAAAATAAATCATGATTAAATATTAATCATTTAATAAATGCTGCAAGAAATCGAAATCAACCTCAAAGGATTCATAAGAAGTCTCAGATATCGATGCAGAACTCGCGCTTGAGGACCAGTCAAAGTGTTGGTCGCCAACTGGGGCAGCATTGAACTGATCGAGATTTTGAAGAGGCTCAAAGGAATCATAGGAAGCGCTGGATGAGCAGGCAGATGTAGCCATTGAGCTAGCCGGGCTCCAACCCAATTGCTGATCTGTCATCGTAGTGCCTATTAACTGATCGATAGATGGGATATCTTGCGTGTCTTTCAAGTCTTCACCTTGCCATATCTCTGCGCTGAGCCAATCGTTTTGCCACATGTCCAGATCACTCAGACCAGGACTCTGCAGTCGATCGGGAAACTGATCTACATTGAAATCGAACTGTTGCTGTATTAGGCCGTAGTCATTATACTGCTCCGGCAGTTCGAATGTGTCAGGCTGCTGGCCCCCGCTCACGTATTGCAATAGACGTTCGACGAGCAGCTCATGCTCACTGAGCGGAGGTTCAAGAGGATCTTTGGATTGAATTGGAGCACAATTTAAGAGTACTTTGGAGCTCAGTTGTCTGTTAGCTTGCTTCTTGCTTTTCATGCGACGATTCTGGAACCAAATTTTCACTTGTCTTTCGGTTAGCTGCAGACGTTGAGCAATGCCGATGCGACGAGGTCTGCCCAGATACTTGTTCTCATTGAACTCTCGCTCCAGCTCGAGCAGCTGATGACTTGTGAAGGCGGTGCGAGATCGCTTGCACTTGGAGGCGACTGGAGGGGGAAGGAACTCAGAGGATTGAGGCAGGTTTATCTGGAAATAAATATAAAGAAATTTGTATTATAACAACAGAACGTTAATATCAAAGATATGGTAAACCCACCAGTTCCTCGATCATCATATACGTTTCACTTGTATTGCAGTTGTTGTACATTTCGCTAAGAGAGCCGAGCTGAGCTTCTGTTCTGTGACACATTTGTTTTTTAACTAGTTGCAATTCTGTGTCGTCGCTTTACTTTTATACTCTTCAGGTAAATCCGTCCGCAAATCTGTAAACTCTTCCCGGCTGTTACCTGTGTGCGCACGGCGTCAGCCCAAGCCCAGCCGGCTGTTGTTATATGTCGCGTCCAGTTTCTGTCTCCGCCAAGTCCTCGACACATTTGGCAGTGGCGTGAGTCCTGATTGCGAAACGACTGCCGACGACGGCGTATGAGTCTAATTATGATGCATAATTCAATTGACTTCTAAACACATTAAAGCGAATCGACAGTCAGACAAGTAAAAAATGCAAGTACGAGGCAAACAAATATATACGAGATCTACCGAAAAATGTTATATTTCACTATAATATTAGATATCATTCGTTGTCATAGAACATCAAAACTATTCCGAATCAGTAAGAGTAATAATTGTAGTAGGAATAATTGATCAAAGATGGAACAATAGTATAGAACAATTTAAATATATAGAATTAACAGATATATTTCCTTTTTCCATTTATTATATATCTTATATTAATTGTATTAAATTGAATTGAAAAATCGATCGATTCCATTCTAAACTATGATATTATAGAGATGCAGTGATTACAGTAAAACTATAGCTGCAAATTTGTCTGATCTACAAATTGTTGAAGCTAAACTACACATGGAAAGTTTTACTTGAAAACTGTGCCGTAAATATGCATCAGGTAAAATTGCATCCTTAACTCAAATATGAAAGAGAAATAAATTGGTTTTTCCGCGGGTTTTCCAAAAGAACTGTGAATACTTCTCCTTCGGCTACCTGGATTACCTGCGCAAAATCGCGAGCTAAACTTGATCCCCGCCAATAAAATTTGAGCACTCGCCCGGTGCATGTGTTACCACCTTTTATACATATGCATAAAGTTTTATGGGTTTAAGAGGCTAAGATAAAAGGGAATCGCATAGAGGATTATGCAAAATAACGAAAGATCAGAGCAGCTAACAAATCTTTAAGATTATATTAAATAACCTACAAACAAGATTATTTCTTAGATGAGATCACAAATCCATTCCAATAATCAGTAGTATTGTTAGATAAGATGTTATAATACTACTTCATCAATTATTTTAAAATCTGAAATGTGTATCTGCTAACTACAAAAAAAATAATAAAGAGCTATAGATTAAGCAATTATTTTATGTATAAAATTTTAATAGTTCTTTATAAATATTTTTCAGATATTAATCAACTTTAGTATCACGAACGAAGAGCGAAAATGTTATTATCTTTCAAAATATGTAAATAGGTCTTACTTAATCTATTCTAAACTAATTATTTATTATTCTACAGTAGTTTTGACACGCGCACACCGTTAACAGTGGCTCTATGCAAACCATTTTGTGTTTTCGTCCGTAAAGTTTTATCGGCTACTGTGCCGCATAAATGAAACAAACAGCGAGCGAAGCTAGCGATTGCCAATAAAAACAGAATGTGAAAAAGTGTGGCAGCAGAAAAACGAATGCCACCAAGATTGACAACATGATGGTTAGACAGACAAGAAGAGGCGCTCAAAACAAAAAGAAAGACGCGCAGCGTGCAAAGCGAAATGTCAAAAATACGCAGCGCCGGAGACAACAAAAATAAAAAGCAACAAAAACGAGAGAGCGAGAGAGGAAGAGAGCAAAAAAAGAAATGGAAGCTCGTCACTGCTGCGACGGAATGTGTAAATAACAAAAAGCAAATAAATTCCGTCACACGCAACACGTTTACCGTAAAAACAGCGCTGCAGCTGCCAAACAGACAGCGCCGGCGACAAAGCCACAAAGCGACAGAGCGACGCAAACATACACATTCGCTACGACCAATCAGCGATGCGGAGACTTTGCAGCCGCTGAGCATGTGCATGTGTGTGAGTGAGTGCGGAGAGTGTGAACGTGTGTGAGTGGCTCTACCGTCTACCTGTGTGCGACTGGCCCAGCAACTGCTTTTGCCATCTCGATTGCGCATGCACGTCTCTGCTCTCCGCTTATCATTGCACGAGCCGTGGAGATCTAGATAACAGCTACAACAACAGTAGAAGTAAACAAGAAATTTGAAAAAATAAGTTATTAAGTTATAATTGTTTAATAACCGATTGATATTTTGATAAGAGTTTGAATGGGCATACAAATGCGGCAGGGCAAAATACTTATATTTCATTATATATTCATTTTATTAATAATTCAATATATTAATCTTGTAGAACTGTACTCGTTTTTGTTTGTAATTGAATTTGTTGCCTATCGTCTACACGTTTCAAATAAGAATTTATGTCTACACAAGTAAATTTACAATTCGGAACACGAGCTCAGCACTCACGAGCACGAGCACATCTCTCCGCTCTATTCAAACCACCCCAACTTTCATTGTGCTCTGCCACTACCTCTGCCACACCAACACAGCCAACGAAATACACACATGCAAACACCACAGCCGCTTTAGACACGCCCCTCTGATTGGTGGTTGTGGCGCTCATCTTTGAACACACAGTCGTCCAATATGCTCATTCTTGGCCACTCCTTGCGACAAGTGCGGACAAGTTTCAGTGCGTTCGGTGCTATTGGATGAAATGGTTGGCTAAGTGTCGTGCCGCACGAAGCAGCGTCGTATTGCCCAAACCGGAGGGAGAGTTGCGATTCTGAATCTGAATCTTGACGTGAATAACTTTTATATTAGTGAAACGTTTAGCTAAAACTGAAACTGTCTCTGCGAAATGTGCAATAAAATAGTATAATATTTAGTTTCAATAAACAGCTAATATTAACGGCAAAAGCCAGCCATCGCGACCACAACAACAACTGAAACCGGTTCTGCGCACCGATACGCGATAGCAGAGCCTACGCCGCAGGCCAGACAGAGACAGCTATACAGGCAGCACATAGTTGGCGCGAATGTGTAGAAAAGTGTAACTTGTAACTACAAATTGCAGTGAAACTGTATGTGTGTGTGCGCATAAGTGTGTGCGTGTATGTACGCTGGCCATTGCAAGATCAGCTTCGGTGTTTTTTGTCGCTTTGCGAGGCCCTTAGCTCAGCTCACAAGCAAAACTTCAACTAAAATTGTCGTTACGCATACGCACCGTTGTGCCGCGTAGCGAACTATTGCATTATCGTGCGTCCGTCGTGTTGGGCTGTGTTCCCATTGTTGTTTTGGCACTCGCGTCGCCATGGGTGCCAAGGTGTGTAAAACTGTAGCCGTAGCTGTAGCTGGCAACTCGACCTGATGGAACTGCCACAGTCTCGCTTGGCTGAACAACAACGTTCGCCATCGCCATCGAAATAGTCGGAGCAACGCGTCGCGCTTGCCGCTGACAACTTTGTGCCTGCTTGCCGCTCTTATCTGACCCTGTTCGTAAATATATCTCGAATACACATAATAATATGCAGTACTCCATTTGATAGTACTCGAATCGTATAGTTTAAGTGTGCTGCAGAAATACATCTAAAAACCCGCATTGTGTCAAAGTGCTAAAAATGTGAGAAAAAAGAGAACATCGCGCACAAAATGGAAACTTTTGAAACCCTACGCTGCACAGGGAATTGCCTCAGCGAACTCTAAAAATGGTGCGTGATAGCTCTCTGATTATCAATATTAAATTAAGAAATAAAGCAATTTTAAATAATAACTTAAATTAGATTAAAGTTCTTCCTGCATATACTAAAAATCCATTGGCTTTGTTAAAAATTCAAATCAGAATCAGTAAACATAATTAATTTACATAAATACATTCATGATATTATAATACATTTTGTTCTTAAGTATTCAGTATTATTAAATATAAGCTCAACCCATATGCCAATATAAGTATATTCTTTTTCCGTCAACTTTAATTATATTTATATATTATTTTATATTTTATATTATTATATACAGTAGATGTATATAGAGTCAAATATATGAATAGAAAAACTTAAGTTCTTAAAGGATATTATAGTTGTATGTCAAGATAGAAAATCCAAAAAATGACTAGGTTTTTTCACTTTTTTTTATAAAAACACTTTATTTGCTTGTGAAACTATGCAATCAATCTATCGAATCTCATTTTGTTTTTTAATTAATCACAAAAATTCTTTTCCTACAAACTTCAATATTTTTTTCAGAACTTGTTAACTAATCTTACCAAGCATAATGCATTAATATATAAATATAAATATTGCTTGAAACAATTTAAATTAATTTTTCTAACACATCGCATTGTTGTTTGATTGCTATAGTTTTCCCATAGTATTGCAGCTAATTATTGTTGCTTTTTGTTTTTCCGTCGGCCATTTTATTGACAGTAACTGTAAGCTTAACTATAAAATGTATAGTATAGTATTTTATAGTATAAATGGAAAATTTAGAAAAAATGAAAGGGAAGGTTTTGCCATTTTTGTTAGTTTTTAATATCTATTAATAATTATAATAAAACTAAGTTTTTGTGTATTAAATACGTCAAATTACAATTACAATAATAAGATAGATAAATATTAATCTTTAATGTAAATGGTTAACATAACATTTTGTTTGAAAATTTCTTTTTTTCCAGATGCATAAGTAAAAAACTTAAATCAAAAAAAGTATATACAACAAATAGACAAGTAAATCCATAAGAAAATCTAGTTTACAATGCAAGAGGTGTGCAGCGCATTGGACACCAGCCAGATGGGCGCTCAGATCAAATCCGAGTCGCCACTGAATCCCCTACAGGTGCAAACGGGCCAGACGACCGTGTCGGTGCCCATTGTGCCCGGAGCGGGACCCCAAGGACCGCAGGGACCGCCGCCAGCGGTGATGCTTGTCAACAAAATGGCACCGAACTGTGATAAACGAGCCGCCGACACCGCCTACTGGATGGCCACCGAGGGGGGCTTCATCAACTCTCAGCCCTCGATGGCCGAGTTTCTCAATCACTTGAGTCCGGAGAGCCCGAAAATTGGCACACCTGTTGGCGTTGGTGTTGGTGGCGGTGTCGGTGTCGGTGGCGGATATCCGGTTAGTGTCGGCGGTGTGCCACAGACACCGGATGGGATGGACTCGGTGCCCGAGTATCCCTGGATGAAGGAGAAGAAGACATCGCGCAAGAGCAGCAACAACAACAACCAGGGTGAGTACCCAACTGTCAATAGCTACAATCAAGTCTTCAGCTAGGGTAGCAGTAGCTACAATCAACTCTCCATTTGCCACTTGCCACTTGCAACCGGTGTACTTGCAACGGCGAGATGAAAAGCCGCAATCAGCAGCGGAGCGGACTTAACTGGAAAATGCAAAACTCTCATTAATCAAGAAATCAGTGCAATTTAGCCTAGCATCGAACGGCGCCGCGGCTCTGGCCCCAGCCCCGTCTCCAAGTCCAGTTCCAGCTCCCAATCAGGCCAATCCCAGTCCCAATCCCAGCTGGCCAATCTCATTTGTAGCTCACTCGATCAGCCAAGCACACGCAATGCGCGTTCGTCTTCGCCTTCGTTTCTGTTTCTGTTTCTGGGTTCGGCTCCTTTGATGGGCAACGCGCCCTGAACCAGGCCCGAACACCGGCAAAGATCTGTTATTTGCGATCATTTGTAACAATTTTCGAGAGTGGCTCGACGTCGATTCGTCAGTGCGACTGATGAATACAGCTCAACGTCTGCGAGCTGGGCGCGTTGAGTTCTTTTTTTTTTGGTTTTTTTTTATTTCTCTTTTAGTTTTTTTACCCCAATGTGTCGATTTCATTTGTGCAGCAGAAACTACGGCCAGCCTGCGACTCTGGCAGCAACGTTTTAAAATAAATGAGGTATCAAGGTTGTCTGGCCATACGTTTTCCTGTCCAGGCACAGGCACAGGCACAGGCACAGGTACAGGTCCACTCTAGCCAGAGAACAGGGTCGGTCCAGGGCCACGCATATGTTCAGTCTCCCTGCTGCTGCTACTCCCTCTCAGCTCTGAGCGATTGCAACCTGTTATTTAGGTTCATTTGTCAAAATATTTTTCCTGTCCCCTGTCTCGATAAAGGGGGCAGGAAAACAGCCGAAAGCTGGGCATGGGCATGGGAATGGGAATGGGAATGGGAACGAGCAGCCAGCGCACAACAGTTGCAACAGTTGCAAGTTGCAGTTACAACTATTGTTGTATATCCTCGGGAAATTTGCAGCGCATTGCGCTTTTGTTGCCACATTTCGGGCATTATCAACATTTACTCCATGCCAATCCCATTCACTTGCCCAAACTTTCAATTAATCACAGCTGGACACAAGTCGAGCGCTTTTTGCACTGCTCGATACCTAAGGCAATTGCAGCGATTCAGATTTGAAAGAGGTGGACAAGCCATGGAAATGAAAGCATTTGGATAATAAGTGTTCGACCAACTTTCGAAAACAACAAATATAGAAATTCTCAGAGCTTCTCAACTATTTCAATATAATTGCTAAGCCAGCATAGTAGATTGGCTTGAGGTGTGGAACCTTGTTTTAAGTAGATTTCAAACTTCAAGTTGAAAACAACTTTTTGCACATTCTCAAACATGGCAAAAGCACATTATGCGAACAATTATTAGCCATTAACTAGCTAAAACTGCGATTAGATATTGTAATGAAGCATGCTATATGCTCAAAAATCAGCTTAAGATGGAAACAGCATTGAAACAACTTCATAAAAACAAATGAGACGCTCTTAAAGTGCACTTACTACAAGGTTGCTTGGGTATAATAAATATCTACTCTCAGCTGCAGCTGTGTGAGTGTACGTGTGTGTGTGTGTGACCAGCATAGACTTGGACTAATACAATGCCAATTAATATCAACCACACCATCATGTTGACAAATGGCAACCACTAATCGGAGCGACGCTTCAAGTGTAACCTGAAATCCAAACACGTGGCTAGCTAGCGACATCTCAAATTCCCCAGCGAGCGTGGAGGCGAGTACTGTAGCAAATCCTGGGCCCTGCCAACGAGTGGAAGGATAAGCCCAACTGAGTTCCTCTCCTGCTCCACGTCCGAGTGAAAGTGAGCCAATAAATAGCGTGAAGCATTCCAAGCGCCGACACCACTCGTACAGAATCTGTTGAAGGGTCAATACATCTTAGCTCCCACACACACACACACACACACACACACACAGAGAGAGAGATTCACATAGGGCGGCGTTCGACTGGGACTGTGGGACTACATGCTGAGCGATATGGATTACAAATGATGTTGTAAATGTCTGTCCGTTTGCCAGGCAGGCGGCAAGTCGGACAAATGGACAGAAGGAGAGAAAACTGGGAACGTTGTTACGGCTTTCAGTTGACTCGACAAATGCCGGAGTGTGTGCATCAGTGTGTGTGTGTTGGTTTAACAGTTTAATTTGTTAATGTTGTCAAATTAATTCCATGTCAGGTTGTATCCGTATTGAAGTGTTGGCAGTATCCCACAGAGCCGACGATCGTTACAAGTAAAACACTTACGGTGGGCGAAGCTTACGTTATGTCAAGTACGTAAAACTGTGAGCTGAGCAGTCAAATTAGCCAAGAGTTGAAGAATTGGGCTTAAATGAAATGCAGACTGGGTTTTAGTTGGAATTTCAATGGGACTCTAGCAATCTTTTATGAATTTGTAGATCTAGCAGCAGAGTAAGAAAAGCTAGTGTCACAGCAGACTTGTCTTGAAGAAATGGTAAAGTTTAATAATAGTAATCAAGTTAACAATAAATAAAAGATTCTAAAATATGCCTATAGATAAAATATATATAAGTATCTTCAGTAGATCTAGTGTTGAACTCATCAGGAAAAATGGAATTGTTATATGTAAGCTGAACTTACACTATGTAAGATAGATGAAAGCTTTTACGGATACCTTCCTATGTCTACAGTCTAGTGAAAATACACCCATTCCCTTACAAAAATTAAATTGAAAACTTGCAAGGTATAAAATATATATAAGTATAAATATATATATATGTATATATAAGTATAAAATATATATAATATATATATAATAATAATAATATATATAAAATACATAAATAATATATAATACATATATATCTTAATATCTGCACATTTATGTATACATATAGAAAGCCATATTTCAGCCTTCGCTCGGTGTCTTCGTGCCTTAACCCGCTTGTTGCGCTCACCGCAAATCGTTTGTTTCACATCCTGAATTTTAATGTGCTCGCGAGCAGAGTGTGTGAGAGTGTATGTGTGTGCCTGGGTGTGTGCTAGATGGTTGTTTCGGGTTTGAGGCACATACCCCGTTGGGCTGTGTGTGCTGCTCATGTGTGCGTACTCGAATACAAATTGTTTTGTCAATTTGCTGCTGCTGCCCCTGGCGCTCATTCACTCACATAATTGAAACAATAAAATTTCGGCTTGAATAAAGTGTTAATTAGGCGTAAAGCTTCTACATTTAATGCACTCTTGGCGAAGTTGAGATAGGACGCGTTTATGGCCCCGCAAGATGCTCAGTTCGCAAAGTATCTGTGAGATACGAGCAAGTATCTCAATCTTCTATCTTTGAGGCTGTGTATGCAAAACTCTGCTCTGTTTAATCCCGGCGCGGCCATCAGTTACCAAAACCAATAAAAAAGAACAGCTCGAGTCAACTCGGTTTGACTTGTTGTTCGCCCCTGTTGGACACGGCTATCGAATCGCAATCCGAATCCATTCGTGCGCCATCTGTATAATCCACCCACCGACCATATGTTGCGCCAGTTCATTCAGCTCCGCTTCCATATCCTCGCCAGCTCCAGTACCTTACTTACTGTGGCTCGGGTTCGGGGGCGTCGCTGCATAAAAAATGCGTATCGCACGACTCGAAACTTACCCCCTGCGGATTATGATTATAACAAACCATTTATCATAATATTTATGTTGATGCGTTGTACTTTTTCTCAATGAAGGCTTCGCTGTCTCAATGCTCCTGCCCATGTCCAGGTTCTTCTGACTTTCGGCTTTTGGCTGCGTGCCTTTTATTAATTTTATTTATGATGAGTCATTTGCACATTTATAATTTCAACCTTTACAGTTGAATTCATTCAAAACAAACCGCAGATGAACATAAAAGAGCCAATGGAGTCGCTCTCAAACACTCTCAATTCACAACAAAATCATTCAGATGTATTTACATGTGTATTTGGTAATATATATGCAGATCAAACTGAAATTCAAGCAGATTTCATATTTGGGAATTGAGTTTTATGACTTTATTATATGATTTCATAATAAAGAGCGCAGGGTAGACCTAACACATATTTATTTAAGTGAGAGCTATTGACATAATGCAAACTGAAATAGTTCTTATGAAGAACAATCCAATATGCTAGAAATTCTTATGCTTAGAAATATTATCTAAATTCCTGAAGCACCACTCAAAAGCCTAACATGAAAATGGAAAATTACATTAAATTAATTGAAGGCTCGTCCAATAAATTTTAAGCACTAATTATGCGTCAAACCACACGAAAGGTGCTCAAAATGAAAGCTGGCCTGCTGTCTAAGGGAAATCTTTAAGAAGCAGCCTCAGAGTGGGTTAGACCTGAGCCACTGAAAAGGTCGCTCAATTAATTGTTACGACTTTATTATGGAGATAAGTGCGTCGAGATAGAGCGCCGTCTTGTGGAGGAGATCCAGGCAAACAAAGGGTTCTAATTGGCAGGCCGCAGGATATGGCCAGGCAGACGTCTCCGCCGAAGGGTTTCCCTTTTTCCTTCTCCTTTTCTATCGCTCCCAACATGACTCTGAAAAAAATCTGTTACGATTAGTTAAGCTCGGGAAAAGTGCGCTGGCGGCTGCCCAAAAGAATAAACTCACATATTTTTTTAATTTTTTACTCTCTTTTATTTCTTTTTGCTGTCGCGGGTTTATCTGCGAACTGATTTGTCATTATTTTAAAGCGTAACTTTTTTTTCGAGAATTATGAAAAATTAATGTTTATGCTACCAACTGAAGTCATGCTTCCAATAAAAATTAAGCTGTGAGAAATTACTTCTTATTGGAGTCAGGAAATAACAGTGCGGGGTAAAGAAAAGTCAGATTAAATAAATTTGAATGGGAATCATTATAATAAACAGAAGTGATATACTTTTGACATAAAATTTACGCTCATGACTAAAAGTTTGCCCGATATTTCACTGAAAATAAGACTGAGTTTTTGTTCTTATACATTGAACATTTTTTATTGATGAGTTGACAGGTCGATTAAAACACTTTTACAAATCAATCATTGCGAGTTTTTGACAGGCAAACAAACTACGGTGGGCCATATCAATTGTATTTTCGGTTGATAGTGGATTCCCAGAAAACTGCAGCCTTCTTGTTAAATTTTACAATAAAATGTAGTTTAATATGTTAAATATTAATTACTAAGTGAAACAAACAAATTATTAAGTCTTCAATTCAGCTTGAGTGCAGAACCTCCATTTTTGTCCCACTGTGCGTCTTGCTCATTTGCCGCCAGCGAATTAGGAAAGCAATGAGAAAAAAATAGAATTAAACCACGTCCAGTATCGATTTAATTTTATTTCCGCTCATTTAGCTAAAAGCCAGAGGAGAAGGAAAATAAAAAAGAGGAATGAAAATATTTGTCCACGATTAAATTTTAAAAAAGCATTTTATGAAATGACTGCACACTGACACTGGCCTCGCCTTAGAAAATTTGAATACATTACGAGTGTGGGCGGCAAGTGCTGCGGTCCGCTGTGGTTGGGGCTGGCTGGCTTGGCTGCTTGGCTGTGTGCCTGCGGTGGTGGGTTTGGCCCGCTGAGCAAATAAAAGTGAGCAGCAGCAGTAACTGGAACCACATCCCCATTGACAATTCCATTGCCCATCAGCAACACCCCCTGCCCCCCTACCGCTGCTCCTGATTCCGCTCTGGCTCCCGCTCCTGCTCCTGCTCCTGTTCGGCATGACAATGACACACAAAAGCCGCACACTTAATCGCCGCGGATCACATTCCGTAAAAAGCGCGACGATAAAAATTTTTTACGCTCTATTCTTGTGTACTTAGTGAAATGGAAGGCGAGCCCGCCGCACTGGGCTGCGCTGCTTTGCCCACTAAGTTTGACCCGCTTGTCCACGATTTGAATGTCTCTGTCCACTTCCTTCAGCTGGTTTGTCGCAGTGGTAGTCGTAGCTGAGCCAACCATCATCGTAAAGAAGAAAATCAAATCCGAAATTATTTTCAATTTGTACGCGATTTATTTTTATGTCTTTTCTCCTCTCGCCCAGTTTAAACGATTTGTAAACATTTGAATTGGATTTTCGGCCATAAAAATTGCTTGTTAGCAACGGCATTGTTGAGCGCTTTATCAAAATACCCGCTCTTCCCCTTCTTAACTACTTAAGTTGCCGGCATTAGTGGCTGGGAGTACAAGAGGTACAGTCAAGTGCTCAAGTATGCGTACACCTATTTATAACCGCATATCAGACCGTTAATCGCATTACCCACACTCGATTGCATGCGAATTCAGTGGGGAGCCGCTCTATTCTGCATCTCTGAGCAGCTGGAGCTCCACTAACTAGTAATAATAAGTTCATAAATTATCGAATTTACATGAAACGACGCTTAGTTATCAATGAGCCACTGAACTACCGTAATTAGTGCAGGTAGGCGCTTGCCTCAAGACAGATGACAGCGAAAAAAGTGCCATAAATTACGTGTATCACAGCTCGAGTCGCAGACGCCGATTTAGTTTAGTCTGGATTCATGCTCTAACGCTCCGCTGATTTGAATCGACTCAGCCCTCGAAAACTAATTAGTTTAAAGCCTCGTATCACACGAAATTACAAGTGTGAAGTTTCATGAAGAGAACATGCAATGCAAACGCTCGATTCACACGTGTCTGATAATTCGCGGAACTAGTAGAGGAAGAGCAGATGTATGAGTGCAACAGAACTGCAGCTTAAATCAGGAATTCCATTTTACTAAAAATACATTTACTTGACTATTAAAACACAAAATAGCCGTGATTCCGCCGTAGTTAATAGATTCAATGCAGTTAGCTCATCGTGTGCATTAGTTTTGTCTATTTTTTGCTAGTTCGCAAATGAATTATGTATTATTTTTTATTTTTATCACTACAACTGTGTAGCATATCGAACTTTAGTAATTTATTGTCAAAAATTTAATTTCCATTTAGTGTTTTAAATGTGATAAATGTAAACCAAAGCCAAAGGGCTGTAAACAGACAAACAAACGGAGTCAGCGTTGAAATATTTAACGGCGTTTAAAAGAGCGTGAAAAGTCAACAAGGATAACAGGGACCAAAGCCGCACAAGTATGGGCTCGAACACATGCTCCTTTAGCCTGGCACAAAGGTCGCAGTCGTGTGTGCCCTGACTGTGTGTGTGTGTGTGAGTCTGTGATTTAAATAAAACTAATGTTTGTGTGAAATGGATTTTCTGTTTGTCATCGACTGGCACTGAGGGGTGTCTGTGAGTGTGGTGTGTGGATTTCCCACTGCTTGATATTCAAATAACGAACCATACGCAAAAAAGGCTTCATGGATTCCGTATTCAAATGCACACCAACAAAACAGATTTCGAATCGCATACGCTTAGCACGTGAATCCTGGAGCGTAACTCGAATCCTTGAGACCGCCTTCCGCCGAGTCATGCATCATATCTCCGGCATAGAGCATGGGGCAGGGGGAAGGGTAGGTGGCATGCAGCGCGTGGATGACACGTGATTCCGTTGGTCGTAAATTTTGCGAGCACGAATTTTTAGTGCTTTGTAGTTTTAATTTGTGGCTTGTTGAAAATGTTAACAGAATTATTTATGCGATGAATGGCGCGATAAAAATTATGATACTGCAGCTACTAAAGAAAATAACGCAAACTTTTGCAGCGGATATTGCCAGAAAGGTAGTCAAGCCCAACACGTACTACCTGTGCGAGCGATAAGAATAAGTGTTTAAACAGACAGCTCAAATTTGCAACCACCCTGATATTTTAATAGACCTTTAGCGGGAAAGCAGCAGCAGCAGCAGGAGCAAAAATGTCACTCAGCCATTTCATTCATCTCCATGTCGAAGATTTTGGGGTGTGTGTGAGAGAGAGTGTCATGGCATCATCCATCATTTTGGACTTGACCTTTTTTTTTTGGCTAAGCTTGTGTTTAGCGGGAGCATCTTTAATTTTGTACACATTTATCTGGGCGAGAGATGAGGTGCGTGCCACACATGCTGCAGCTACAGCTACAGCTACATACGTTACGACTTTTGAGTTATTTTGGGGGCCCTGCTGACAGCCAAACGTCACTTGGCAGACAATGAGAGAGATGTGGACAGAATGTACTAGAGAGAGATAGCAAGAGAGACGCTGTCAGACAGTCGGCCAGACATGCCACCCCATAGGCGAGGCGAAATCTGCACTGCAATGGTTCGTCGTTGATGTGGCGTTGATTATATGGTTGTTGGTCCACCATGTCGAGGTTTCACTCTGGTCGCCGTGTTAAAAATGAATTTGTCATCTCTTAACTGTAAACTGTGTGACATGTTTGCGAAAATCGCCAGGCAGTCAGTGAGACCGTCAGCCCAATCGGCCATCAACAGAAATCAGAAAACGCAAAGCCCGGCCAATACATCAACGTTGCCCTTTCAGCTCAGTTCAGTTCCAAGTCTGATTGATTTGCATCGCCACTTTTTCTTTTTTTTTTTTATTTAAACTGACATTTTTATTTCGAACGCCTTGTTATTGTTATGTCTCATCTGCCTTTCTGCCAAACTGCAATAATTATGTCAGCCGCATTTATCGATGTGATCGATGGGACTCAACTGATGCAGTTCATTTGGACTTGGCCATTTGATTACGAGCCACACACTTGACAGTTGCAAAGCTAATTAGAGCTGGAATAATCAAAAGGCAGTTGAAACATTCTAATACATTCCTTCAATCAATGGGAAGCGGTTCAACTGCTAGTTTATAGACCTATCAATAACTCGTAATTAAATTGCACACAGCTGCCCACATAAATGCAACGTGTTGCATTTGAATTTTACGGATTATTATGGATGGAAAATAAATGAATAACTGGCATTTGGAAACACAGGTATCAGTACAATTAAACAGACATCGAGTATCGAGTGTAATTACAACAGAGCAGTTATTAATTGAAATTCCTACACGACCAGGCATATAAATATTGTAATAAGTGGCCCATTTATGAACTAGCGAAATAGTTGCAATTGGACGCACATTAGTCATAAACCAAACCCCAGACAAATGGTGGCAGTCACCTCCATGGTTACATGCTTCCGTGCTCTGGGTAATTGGAGAACGTTTAGCTCTAATTTTGAATGCCAATTGGCATCAAAATGGTATCCAGGTGGGTGGTGTGTGTAAACGCATCGTTCAGATGATTGGCCAAATTGCCTCTCGTGTGTTTGCGTTGATTTTGTTAAAAAGCGTGAAATTGATATGCAATTAAAATAATATTTTTCCACGTGAGTGGCTGCATTTATTATATAATAATTTCGGCAGCTGCATTTATAGATGGCACGTCCCAATTGCAAATCGAAAACAAAAATTAAATACAACAAAAAAAAAAAAAAATATATATATATATATATATATGAAATATGCGCCGTTAGCAGCTGTCACCGATTTGGCTCAATGTGCGTGAAATATTAATTTTTAGCGCGAGTTTTAAATAAAGCAAAAATTCACAAATTGCCGAACTTCGATTTACGCAGCCATATTAAAGCTGCGAGTCAGGCAACCGGGATTCTTGTATCCTGCTTAATTTGTGGCTGCAAGGACAACGTCTGTCAGCAGCACCACAACAACAACTGCGACTGCTGCGGTTAATGGCTTTTGAATGCAAATTCAATTTTATCGCACTGTTCACTTTTTAATAAGATTTGCCAGCCAAAAGGTGCACCGTGCTGGAAATGAAAATTAGTTGCAAGCGCAGCCTAAAAGAAAACCCGAAAAAGAAAAGCCAAGGAAAACAAGAATTCAAATACGCAGCGAGACACGCGACTGGCAACTGCACAGAGAAAAAAAAACAAGAAAAAAATGCTGTTTGTGGCGCCACAAGCAACCCACCCAACTACCCCCCGCCCAGCGAAGCCACAGCGGGCTGTAGGCAAAGCCGCAGCGGTGGTGGTTCGCACACACACACAGAGGCACACACACTTATTTCGATATGGCCAGCACTTTTACCTTTCGTGCTTAGAGGGCACAACCTACAATCCAACAAATTGCGTTTTGTGCAAGAGTGGGTGGGAAAACTGTCAGAATGAATGAGTAGACTGGTCACACCTACTGTCAGTCAGCTGCGGGGCAGCAACTACAACAACAATCGTATCATTTTGAACTGACCGAGGCGTTGCCATTGCTCTGCGTCTGCGTCTGCGTTTGGCTTTGCCTTCGACTGTTGCCTGTGCAGAGCCCACAACCAAACAACTTTAAAGTTCACTTACATTTTAATATGTTCCTACACATTAGCTGTTCGCTTCGTTTCTTTTCAATTACACAAATGGGCTTTAGACATGCTGGAAAACTGGCTAAATTTAATTAAGAAACCAAGCCAAGGATTTGATAAAAATATCTATATAATATAAAAGAAAAATATTAAAATAGATATTGCTAAACACCAAGCCCCAAGCCACTAAACAATCACCTTATAATAGAAAACTTAATAATATACACTTTAGTCTCACGCATGCTCTAAACGACTATAATCAACGCTACTATAGCTTGCAACTGATATTCTAACTCCATCTTTAAGGCATACTTTACTAATCGAGCGATGGATCTGATGTATCTTTAAAGCTAATGATCAATTTACGGTTAAAGCTGCTCTTCGATGTCCATAGGAAAGTGCCAGTCACATTTGATGGGCTTTAGGCCAGCTGCAATAAATATAAATACTCATATTTACTTATTATCTATCCGAATACTTGCTAATCACGCAGCTGGCGCCCTTTGCTGGCAAAAATATCTCAATTCACATATTTGACTGTTGCTCATGAAGCTGCATAAACTTGGCTCCACGCCCAGCCACAAGTTATTGCCAGCCCAGACGCTATTATTTCCAAGCGCATGATTTTATTTTGCGGGCCTCTCAAACTCCGTGCGGATTACTCCTTTGATATTTCGGTTGGGCGCTTGCTTCATTTTTGTGCAAATAATGTACTGGCAGACAAGACTCGATGCCCTCCTTAAGCCATCTTCGCTATTTAGTTTGAGTAGCAAAGAAAACTTCTCAATTACTTTGGCTTGCTAGTTGTTTAATATTTTGCTGATGTCGCTGACTCCGGAAGCGGCCCGGCCTGCTCCCTGTGGCCATTTGCTTGACCGCTCGTTACGTGCTGCATGTGTTGCCCTATCAGCTTCAGCTATGGCTCTGCTCACATGCAGCATCAGTGGCAACACAACTTGAAACTTCCGCTCTCAAGTTTGGGGTTAATTATTTTCCACTTTTGTGCTCAATTTCAAAATACTTACTTGCGAGCGAGTAAGTAGTCAGAAACTTCGCTTGAAGTATACAAAAAACTTTCTTATAAACTAATTCATGGCTTAGTATGAGCTGCCCTTAGAAGAGAGAATAAGTATTGATTGAAGTTGAAGAAATTCGCTCAGCAGCTAGAAGAAATTAATTCAAATATTCTTTAATGTATTCCAGTTTCTTATATAACTGAATCACTTTCTGAAATATCCTGCATATTCTCTATAAATATAAGAAGTTGCCATTAAATGTCTCATTAATACCAAATTAATATTTTCATAATATTTATTTTAAAATTAACATTAAATGAGCTCTCAAATATATTTATCGAAAATAATTATTTTTCTCTTATTTTTCAGGTGATAACTCCATAAGTAAGTAGAAACCGCTTCTTACTATTGTGCAACAACCAAACCACAACATTTTAAATTGGCTAGATAAGAACAGCAAATTGCATTCGTAGGGGCTCGAAGTGTTCCAGTAAACCAACCTCAAAACAAAGCAGAAATAAACAAAATATATTTATAAATATGGCAAATGCAATGAAGTCTGGACCGCAGACATATTTAAATGCCATTATAATATACGTATTTATTTACGGCCGGGCTGAAAAGTGTGCGAAGGTTATGTTGAAAGCCGCAAATGAAACAGCTAGCTATTTAAGCCGTTTCGTTTTGGCCATTTCAATTTTCCATTGAATTTTTGTTGCCATTTTGGCCGACCACATTTTTTCTCAGCCTTGTTTTCGACTCGGTTTGAATGAGCACGAAAACAAGCTGCAAAAGCAGAGATAAAAGCATTACGAGTGAAATTATAAACATAATTACATTTTCTATTATTTTACTTATTTCTTTTTTCTTTTGCTAACTGCGGTTTTCCTTTCATATTTTGGCTCCACAAGCTTATTTTGTCGTACTCGTATTCATGCTTAGTTCAAGTTAGTTCGGCTGCCATTTTGAATCGAGTCTCGATTCGTCTAGACATTGGCCTCTACCTGGGGCTCTGACCAAAAACTGAGCCAATCAACCGTCAACCATTTTCGAGCAATTCGACGGAAACGACGCTTTTTCATGTTCGTGACCAAAGTTTAAGAGCGCTGCGGGCCTGGATAAAAAAATATATTTTACCTGAATTAAATTGAGTAACACAAGAACACGAAACAGTTTTTATGTATCGCAAAGATACACACACATAGTACGTATATGCTGGATGTTCTGCCTTTTTTTTTTTGGCGTTTTTTCGTTGTACTTTTTATGCTCTTACCAAGGTAAGGCTGAAGGTAGGGCAACTGTGCCACTAAGCATGTAACATCCAACAATGCAACCTAATATAGCGGCTTCTCTTTGAATGAAATATACATATAATACTTATGAATATAAATAATACTAAAAGTTTCTTACAGATCAAAGAATTGTCTGTTTAAACTTTAATTGCTAACCTTATTTAATCAGTTACTAATTTATTGTAGTTTTAATTTGAAAGCTTTCTTTGCCAGGGTATTACGAACTCGATGTTCTGACTTTAGCAATTCTTTCTTGATTCCCTAGTTGTTCTGTTTCTGTTTCTGTTGTTTGCTTAGCGTAAAAAATATACAAAGAGAGAACAAAACTCAAAGCGAAACACGCTACCAGTTTCGACAGTTTTTTTTGTATTTTTTCAATGCCTGCCAAGTTGGCCCCACTTGTAATATCATTTGTCGACGTCGACTCCTGTGTGTGAGTGTGTGTGTGTATGGATGTGGTGGTCACTCTGGTGCCCGGTCGCTTCGGTATTGGTAAAGTGGTTGCGGAGGAAATAATTACATGATTGAGGCACTCACACACACGTTGATATACCCAATGACAACAACAACGGCCACCTTCTTGGTGTTGCTGGTGGTGGTGGTGGTGCACGTTGTGTTGGTGGTGCTGCTGTTGCCAGCGTTGTTGTCTGATCGAACAGAACACGTTAGCTTGGTCAGCTCCAGCTCCAGCTCCAGAGCGCTGAAGCCCTGTGACCATTGCATGACAGCGTCGTGTGTGTAAACACACGGCTGTGTGTATGTGTGTGTGTGCTTGCAAACGCCGGCTATGAAATGAATGGCGGCTTTGTATGCCGAGTTCTTGTTTTGTTGTACTCGCTTTTTGTTGTTGTTGCTCTTTCTTTTATATCTCTGTTGTTGTTGGCCTTTTTTGTAATTCATGCCAAACCCGCAACAATGACGGCGACGACGGCCCAGAGCAATTATTGTATCGCTTGCACAGTGCCACACCAAGCCACAACAGCAGAAGCATATGTCCCTTTTGCCAGAGCACCCCTTGACCTCTTACCCTCTGTAGCTCCTACCCTCTAGCCGCATTGGGCACTGTAGCTTTTACCTTATTGGCTGGCTGCCCATACGTTAGGGCAAGGCAAGTGTCATATAAAACATATATTCGTTTTATGTTTTATATAAGCAATATGCAATGAAGTAAATAGAATATATGAATTATACAAAAGGTATAAAAGGATACATTTTTTTAGAACCCCCCCAAATTAGAATATATTTCTTTGTAAATAATGCTGGTGATTTATCATGCAAAATTTCCCTTTCTTACTTTAAAAAGAGGGCTCTCTTAAGCGCTTAAAGTTCTGAATTTTAATTTCGAGATCGCTGAATAATATAAAAGTAAATATTTATAATATATTATTTTATTTGCTATTTTTAAACAAACAAAATTGTATTTACTACAAAGAAATAATAATAATAATTATTATAATAATGATAATAATAATAATAATTATAATTACTCCTAAGCATAGTAGAAGCACTAAAAAGTACTTCACTGAGCTCGACTTATTCACAGCAATCCTTCAAGCCAACTCCTGTCATCAGATTCAATTTGTGCTGCCTTCTGAACTACAATTAGCCTGTCCCTAACTACGGCTAATAGTGCGTAAATAGTTGGCCAATATTTACATGTGGCTTGTGTTGTGGTCGCATTATGAAAATATTTGCCTACAAATTGCTCATCTCTGGACTTCCATTGTCTATTGACGTGTCGTCGTCCTCCTCACTCCCGCTGTGCGAGCGACTCGCCGTCTTGACGAGGGCTTCGAAAACGTTTTCATTACAATAGTGCGTAGCCGCCGTCGCCTTCGCCGCCGCAGTGGCCGCCGCTGCTGCTGTTGCTTCTGCTGCCGATCGGACAAATGTGTCAGAGCTGAAACGTCATGATTAATGATGGTGGCAAGCATGTGGGCCCGAAGGCCAGGCCACTGAGTCCGGACAGGGCTGCGTTTAAAGGCCTATACTGAGACAGCCTGGGGGTAGGGCAGTGCGGCCTGCCAACTGGGCCATGGGAAGGGGCGCACAGACACTGAGAATGGGTTCGGGTTTGAGAATGGAAATGGAAATGGGACCACAACTGGCAATGGCTCTGGCTGTGGCAGCATTCTATCAAGGTAATTTAGACAAAAACACAAGAACACGACACCCGAAATGTAAACAACGCACCGAACACAAGCTGAAACACTTGGCGAAGCATTAGGCGAAATTAGGAATTAATCCTTGGCTGCACTCGCGGCGACTCGTTGGGCATTGTTGTGTCTTGACCATGGCAACAACTGCTCAAAGGGCGGGCCCACGGTTTCGTAACGAAATCGAAAAGCAGACAAGCATATAGAGAGGGGTTGCAGATGTGTGTAAGCATATGCAGCATACATTGACGAACATGAGACTCATATTGCTATAAATCGTGAAGAGCTTAAGCCTAGCCGTAATCAACAAGAACAATATGTTAACGAGAGAGGGCTGTTGAGGTCTTAATGGTCTTAAAGATAGACAAATTTATACATATAGGATAGTTTATTATTCTTACATGCTCTAACAAATTATCGCCTGCAAGCTCTTAAAAAGTATTTATTAATATGAAAGATATTTTGTCTATATTCTCTATATATATAATTCTATGTATTTTTAATTTATATCAACTTCTCTATATGCAAGACAGCGAATTTGTAGCTCACTGCAGATGAATTAAATTAAAGTTATCAAATTAATTTGATATATTTGAAACCGTATTACCTGTTATTAAAGTGCACTTCCCTTCAATTTTCAACGGCGCAAAAATTTCCACAGAAAATCATTCATTAATTTCATCGAAAAAATTATCCACGCAGCGAATATACATATCTGGAGACAGCACCAGCTGCAGCGCTGTCTGTCAATTCCGTCAAATCAATTCAATTGATATTACGCTTAGGAAGAAAAAAGAAAGAAAGCAAAATTGTTTGCGCTTGTTTTTGGGCTCTGGGCCGCTGTGCAGCATAAAGATGCGCCATTGCCTTAATTGAAACCGTTTAAATTGCAATTAATCAAACGGCAGAGCCAGCGAATGTTGCACAGTTGTTGCCGAGTGGCGCAACGAATTCCCTCAACGGGAGTGGGAAGTTCCTCTACGCTGGGAAAACTTCCTGCATTATGCTGCACAGCCAGTGGCATACATAGAAAGAGAGAGAGAGAGAGAGAGAGAGAGGGGGGGGGAAGCTAGAGAGGGGGTCTGAATTACTGTCACCGCGGTGACTAATTTTATCCTTTGGCTGCTTTTGTTTTAATTCCGAACAAATGAAGAAGCAGCCAGCAGCCAGCTTCAGCACATTTAGGCCACAGCCACACGGTAACTGTTTAATCGCTTTCGACATGCGGATTTAAGTTTTTTGGGCCGCCAGGAGTGGGATCTGTGATAAGTGAAAATGTGGACGACACCCCTCGCAGGCAATGGGCGGATGAGGATATTGCCACTGTGGTGTGCACGGCAACAACCCACACGAACCACCCGATAACGCCATCCAGAACCAAGTACCGAAAACCCAAACTCAGCTCCGACCCGCGCTCCACCGGACGCACGCACAGGATGCGAGCAGCGGATGCTGCAGATGAGAGACTCAGAGGCAGCGAGGATGAGGCAGATGTGTGACTGGGATTGGAACTCGGAAGCTGAGCCTATGCCCGTGGCCTTCTTTTCTTGCGTTCGCGCCGTGTACTTCGTTTTTTAAGTGGAAATAAATTAAAAATGGGTGGCAAGTCTCTGGAGCAAGGGGGAGGGCAAGCAGAGGCTGGGGCGCGTCTACCACACGCGTCGAAGCCAGCGAAGGCGGCAACGGCAGCAGCGACTGAAGGTAAAAGTTTTGGATAAAACAGTTGAACTTCAAAATGTGAATTTGATTAGGATATTTGCATAAAATTCTGTTTCTGCGCCCAGCACTCAGCACGGGCCCAACCAGAAGGCAAAAGCCAGAATAATACCGCCATAAAACACGGAAAACACACAGACCAAAGAACCGGAGCGTGGAGTGGAGTTGGAACGTATGTTCTGTTGCCGGAAGCGGAAGTATATAAGTCAACCTAGATTCTTTAGTGGCGTTTACGCTGATACCAAGGACAAATGGGCTTTCTCCTTGCACTGCTCGCATTTCATGTGCCAACTTGTCGAAAGGGCCAACTTTAAGAAATTTAAGACGACTTTAAAAACTAGGCTGGGTGTTAGCAAGTTATTGAATATAGCAACGGAAAACGGATACTAAATAAGTTCTGTAAAGAGTATGGAACATAGGCCCTCTCTCCCCCCTTCATTCAACTATGGCTCGGAACTATAGTATATATTCAGTAAATGCTGAAAACTATTTTCAATAAAATAAATTATTTGTTGCCAGCTGGGTTTTATATGATTTTACTGTAGGTATCACGATTGTTCTCTAATAAGAGATATCTTTGCTGCAATATATTGAACGATATTCAATTCATATTCAATTCAATTATTACCTCAGATCAATCTGACTTTGTAGCTGAAATAGCATGCAATTGACGTGCTCTGCCCTCCGGCTGGCATACCATAAATTATGCATATGCACAGGACATGAATATGCTTGCTTCAATGGAGCTTAAACTATGTGACATTTAGCATATGTCGCCACCTGTGTGTAATGTACGGTACACATGCACTTGACATGGCCCTGCCCAAGGAGCACTCCAGCCAAAACCGAAACAAACCCCCGAAGCTGGGCGGGAGTGGGCCATACACTCAAAGCCAAAGGGAGCTCTAGCTCGTGCTGAAGCTGGAGCTGGCATAAAATGCAAAACTTTTTGCCAAGCTGAGTTGCTTAGGCAAATCGTATGTGAAACATTTGGCAGGCAGCGATTTATTTAATGTCTTTGGCTCGCTGAGGCACAGACTGAGCTGAGGCAGTGGCAGCTGCATGTTCGAGTGATTTAGATGATTTATGTCTCAAGACGAACACTGCAGGGTTGAGATTGGCCAGCTACAGCAGCACCACCAACTACCAAACTACCAACTACCGCAGCCTGTTTTTCGGGGACAAAATTTACGCATGGCTCAAGCATGTTCATATGAATACACACATATATATCTACACATATGCATACGCACTTCGACTCGTTGGCAGCCATAACTCAAATTTAAAGGCGGCGCCTGTGGCAAATTGGAGGCAACATTGCAGCCAGCTACAGCTGTGTTTTACGCATGCGGACGCTGGTACCGAGCAAATTCAATTATCGGGCCATGCTCGTCTTTCAGCTCCGCTTCTCGTTCGCCGCATGCAACACGCATACGCCGAGTGGACGCCGCAACGTTTGGGTAGTTTACTGGGGACGCAATTAAAGCGGCCACAGCACAGCTCACTAATTAATTTGCATTTGCGCCGCAAACTTGTTGATTACCAAACACACACACACACACACACACACACACACACACACACATCTACATACTTACTACACACTCGTATATCTGCTGTCAATTAGCCAATCGAGTTAAGATTTATCACATTTTTAAATAGTTTCTGTCCGCTTATCTGTAAGCTGAGCATATCGTGCTGAGAGCTTTATTGATGGTCTATCGCCTGGACAAGTAAACGAGACAATCTAATGCTCAGCCATTAACAAATTGATTTACACTGGGCACAGGCAATGTGTAGAGGTATTAGACTTCCATATCAATATCAAGAGCAGCTCAATTATGCATACAAAGTATGCGGATGTCATTTGTCGAGTCTAACTATATAATACGATATAAAGCAGAAATACTCAGCGCTGTTAATATAAGGCTATTAAAGTCACTTCTCCGAACCGCTTGATATTAGTTAACAACACTTCTATTTATAGATTACAACATTTGTGTAGCCCCGTTAAAAATTGTTATCTATTCGGTTGCCAATTGTTGGTTTGATATACGATATACTAACAAACTATTTATAAGAGCTATTATCATTTTTTTATGAATACAATTTCAAGAATTTTACTACTTACTTGCTGCGGAAATACAAGTGAGATACTAGAGTATACAGAATATGTGGTAATAAGAGCGGAGATAAAGTATTTATTATATTCAGTACAACTTTTCATCCCCATATTGAAAATCGCATAGAAAGGCGTTTGTTTAATTTGGTAGGGGAGCTAACAGCGCAATGTGTTTATTTAAATTTAGTTTGTTCTAATTTCAATCATATATATGTTTCTATTTATATATTTTTATATTTATATTTATATCAATTAACATGTGCATATATCTCAAAAACTACAGAAAGCATTGTCTGCATTGGTTAGGCTCAATTATTATAGCTCTTCTTTTAAATATTTTAAAAACTTGAAGATTTTTTATCGTATTTCTAATGTGAGTACCGATTTGGATAAATAATCTTTAGTCTTCTACGAATCACATGTTATATTAAAGTCAATCTTAACTTACAATTAAGTTAACTGCGCCACATGATCAAGTCTCATTTAATGCATTTGTCATTTGGAAATCCTCCTCTCGTGCGTACTGTGGCTCAACCCAAATGAAAGTTTAATGCATTCTGACATTTTTAATAATCGTAATCTTGTGCGATTTCTCTTCCGCACTTAGTTTATAAGCCAGCATATAATGTAGTTGGTTCTTGAGCTTTTTAAGCTTACTCCAATATTTCCACCGCCGATATCTACGACTGTTTTTCAGCTAATTAGAAGACCTCTACATCTAGTCCTAAGTCGATGGGGCAACAGCCCACAGACGTCGTCTGCAGACTTTTCGCGTTTTCCTTTTGGCGCAACGGAAGTGACTTTTGTTTTTTTATTTACCGTGAATATTGCGCCGCCGGTTGTTGCTGTTGTTGCTGTTGTTGTTGATGTGTTTAAATAAGCAAAACTTACGGGCGATAAAAATGCTGCAACAACAACAACAGCAACAGCCGCAGCGGGCTGATGGCTTACAAGAAATGACGAAACAGAGAACAGGGCAAAATTGCAAGAAACAGCAGTAGAAGAAAAAGAAAGAAAGCAAGAAACTTGAGCTTGGCGTGTAAACGGTTTTTTTTAGTTTTACTTCGGTAAAGCTTCTGATGTGGACAGCCGGCGTCGCCGACTGGGTGGCCACCATGTAACCCCCTGCCCAAGTACCCCTCTAGTAAAACTGACCCTCTCTCGCTCTGTCTCGCTCTAGCTGCCGTCTCTTCGGGCGAGTGACGTTGCGTCTCTGCCGTGGACTGAGGGCGATTCAGTTGCGAGACAAATGGAAATGAAGCGTTTATGCTGCTTTATTGCTGCGATAAGAAAAAATGAGGCATTATTTTGTTGTTTCAAGCAAAGTTTCTGCCTGAGCGTTTGCCTACACCCCCCTCGACACACAGTACCCCTCGTGCCATCCGGCTTTCCAGTCGCAATCTTATTTATACGTATTTCTCCATATTTTCATTTTTGCCCACGGCCACGGAAACGCCGTGGAGCGAACTGGCCACAGGTTGAACTTCGCCCTAGCCAACGTCCTCGGCTCGTGGAATGCGGCAATTTCCTCGACAGTCTCCGGCCTTAGAAATATTTGCACTGGCCATGAGTGCGCGCTTTTCTTATCCCAGCTGGATATCTGATTCCTGTGGCTGCAGCCAAAATGATTGCGGCATTTCATTTCCAGCTACCAGCTCCAGCTCCACCTCCAGCGTCGAAGGCGCCAGAATTACTTGCGTTTTAACAGCTTATTTAATGTGAATCAAATCGGGCAGAAAAGTAAATTTTATATTCTTCAAACAAAAGCAATGACGACGAAAAATAATTTTCATTGAAGCGAGTAACTTCAGTAAACATTAAAAAGATTTAAATTATGGTACAAAATAATATAAATCAAATAATTCTTAATATTAATATTTTAAGGTGAATTTAACTAAAATCCTAAACGAACCAAATTGGATTAGAATGAATTTTGGCCGATGAGAGAGGGCTTATATGAGAGCCATTAAAATTGTATAACTGCATTTCAAATCTTATGTTTCTAGCTTTAATTTATACTATTTCAACATTTCCGTTTTATGGCCTTAAAGGTAAAGTTCAATAATAATTTAGAACGCGTGTAGATTATAAATATAAAAAATCGGATTGTTTTTCAATTTTCAATCAGTGCATTACACGCTTAGTTACCGAATAATCAATATTCCGTTGACGGCACAATTCTAATTAGAGGCCTTCCACATTGTAATTGCCAGCCCTCGGTTGGCCGGACAGGTTTTTACACCACTCACGGCTATCATCAGCAATAAACCGTGAACATAAACAGTAGCCGATGCGATCAGACAACTGAAATTCGCTTCTATTCGCTCAATGATCGATCACAAAAGCCCCACGAAATGCGAGATATACGTCGAGCGTAGCGTGAAACCAAATGCGATCAAGAAACCCCCATCGAAAAAATGTATGTATGAAATACAAAATACGAAATTCAAAAGCCAAAGCCGCATCATCAATTATGCTCAACATTGCTCAATGGCAACCCAGCAACAGCAGCAACAACACAAAGCTGTCAGCGCGCGTTGATCTGTCAAATGCCGCAACCGAAACTGAAACCTGAACCTGGCCCAAAAGAAATGCGGCAGCCGCATCTGTAGCTTTAGCTGGTGGCAACTGCTGCCCGCCACTTGGCGACGCTTTTGTTGCATTTCCACACAGAAATATTGATTAATCATGGCCGGGCAGCCATTGCTGCCGATGCTGCTGCTGCTGCTGCTGCCATTCATGCCACACACTCTAACTATGAGCGTATTCAAAGAGTTGTCCAGGCAGACTTTGAAACGATCTTAAGCTGATTTTTGGCCTTCAGCTGAGTTTGTCTTTGTCTGGCAACTACACAATACACCCAGTGATAATTCTTCACTCGATTTCTTATGAGCTGGCGGCACTTTTTGTACACCAATCGCTATTGTTACCCGCACTCCACCTACAACTGCGAAAAGCTGGGCAGCTTTTCTTGGCATTTTTGCCACGCTCGCTGCCTGAAGAGAGAGAGATTTGAAAACAGGGGCAATTACTACTTCTAGTTTTTGTTAGTTTTAAGAGCCGCTTTGCCGTAATCCCATCATTCGTGGCCAGCGTGCAGAATTGTTGTCATTTTCGACCATTAGGAATTAAAGCGCAAAGCCTTCGGCCACATTTTTAAATTGACATCAATTTTGCATGGGCGGCTGCATCGGGGTATACTTTAAATTTCATTTTTAATTCGCTTTCAATCAGGAAAACATGCTGGGCATAATCCAGAGCTACCCCACACAACGATACAGCGAGAGAGAGCGTGAGAGAGAGAGAGAGAGAAAGAGAGAAAAAGGGAAATGTAAATTTCTGCTGAAAAAGTTTCCCTCGCTGATTTTGATTGACAGCTCTTAGCATCCCTGATGGATTTCATATTTGAGCCATGGCTGAGGCAATACACGCAGCGGGCCAAAATGACAGACCGGAGACAGAGCCAAAGGCATGGGCGGAGATGAAGTTGGCGATGGGAAGGGGTATGGGGCATGGCTATGAACCACGGGCTTAGGCGCTGCATAAAAGTTTACCAACAGCTTTCATATTTCCCCGACGAGACGAAACGAAATGTTTCTTTCCTTCTTTTTTAGACACATGCGCATCTGTATAAAAAATATATGAAAATAAAATACATAAGCTATACGTATATATATATATATTTATATACAAGAGCTATATATATGCAGCGAGCCATACGTAGTTGAGCAGGCCATGTTGAAAGTTTTTCAATTTGAGCCGCTTTGAAGTATTCAACTTGAATCAATGACGATCTGCCAAGAGTATTTTTTTTTTACTTTTTGTATGTGTATTGAAAAACATGTGAGAAGCTTTTTTATCATAAAAAGTTATACGAAATTTGTGACCATATTTAAACGGATAACAGTTTTTTATTGTGGTTTTGCCTGGGCTTCCAAATGCTTCCTAATGGTTTTTTGATTTCAACCTTTGAGGAAAAATAAATTGATAGGCTATTTTTTTTTTTAACATAAATTTAATTAAATCTATTGCATTAAGCCTGATGATTTTATTTGGATATATGTATATAATATATTTATATATATAATTTTTTTTTTTTTTGTTAGTTAGGACTTTTAGACTCATTTAAAACTTATTTTGCTCAAATTAAAAATTAAAATTAAAAATATACTATTTTATTTATATATCTTAAAAGATGTTTTTAAAAAATTTGAAAACAATTTACTTTACATTTTTGAATATGCAATTTCAACAATGACAATTCAAAAACTAAACATTAATCAACAATTTTCACACCTACCGCGCACTGCAGGCAACAGCAGCAGCAGCAGCTAGGAGGAGGGTCCTACAGTTTAGATAAGCGATCCACCATTCACATAGTTTTGTTATCATTGTCGCTGTTGTTGTGACTGCTCTGTAAATGTTCTGTTTGTTGACATTTGCTGGTCATGAAAAGTCATTAAATATATTTCTCTAATTTATCTTTGGGACTGGCAGCTCGGTAAAAGCATTCAAGCTAAGAGACGCCCCGAGAGCTGTGTGTACTGGATAATCGTTATATTTTTGTGCTCCTGTTGTTGCTGTCGCTGTTGCTTTTGCTGTTTGCAACAACCCTTTCATCCAGGCTAATTAAATCTAATCCAGGACAAATGCTCGGCCGGCAGGAAGTGGCGCACACTTTTCGCATGAATGTCAATCAAGCCCACAATTAAATGATTGAAGACATTCATCTGGGCCCTAACTTGGCCTTTGTCTCCTCCTGCCAGCCAAGACAGCTAATCAGCAGCCACTCAGGAGTCGAGCATCCCGTGGTGAACCACCGATTGGGCAGCAACAAGCTTCAAGCCACGCAGGTCTTGAATAGCCAATAAAATAGATAAGCGCAATTGTGGCTCCAGTTTAAAATGCCACGTATATTCTTCTTCTTCTCTCTTGTTTTTCTTTTTTTTTTTGGTTGTAGTTTTGCAGACGCATAGCAAATAGATACAGATACAAAATATTTTCATGAGAAATTGACTTTTTCTACTGCCATCGTCGTCGTCGTCGTCGTCATCGCCTTCTTTTCCGTCTCGTCTCTGTCGTTGTCTTCCTTGGCTGGAAATGATTAATGATGCAGCTCTGCGCATTCGTACGTTTGTCGTCCCACACCAGACCTCCAGCTCCAGCTCCAGCTCTGCTTTTCTGTAAATGTATCTGTATCTGTCTCTGTAGCCGTGTGTCTTTTTGTTGTCAGCCTGAGCATTTTTACTGCATTGCATTGCAGCATTTGGCATTCGAAGTAGCTGAAGCTGAAACTCAAGCCAAGAAGCCGTCCATATAAGCCGCACATCCGTATGCCTCCTCCGTCCCGTCATCAGTCGCTTTTTTGATTGAATTTGTCATGGCCCTTGCCTCACCCACAAATTTTCCAGTAAGTACTTTCAGCCCGGCCCTTTAAAGTTTTGCAACCGCAAACTCCAACATAACTCAAGCCACAGAATGTTGCCCGACCCCTCGACGCCGGCTGGAATATTTTACAAGATAAATTGAGGTCATTTTTTTGGTGTCCACCTTTGGTCATCTTGTTTGTTCTTTGCTGGCGACTCACAAAGGTCCTGCCACAAATTGTGTCCACCTTGTTGACCGCTGTCCCATTCGTGTGTCCACAAATGTTCGTAATGTGCATCCTTATGGACTAACACGTGTAAAGTGCCCAGCGCCAAGCCCCAGCGCACTTGGCCACAAGTTGCAAAAGCCGGAGGGTTGCCTCGTAAAAAATGCACATTCTTCGCCCTGCCCTGGGAGTTGAGCATGATTTAAATGAGATAAATACACTGCGCGTAACTTAAAGGGCCCAGTTATTTTATTACTTTCGGAAATTGTTACTCATAGATAGATATATATATAAAGATATTTTCTATTTATATAATATTTATTTATTTATAATATTCATTATAAATTTGATAGGCATGTGAGGTCTTATAAAATGTAATTCAGTCACAGCTCCAGCCACACTGAATTTCGCGCAGTGTACTAATTTTAATAAGCAATGAACAACTTACAAGTTTCGTGAGCTACCTTTCGCTTCGGTTGCAAACATTTTGCAATTGTTGGCAAAATTTACGCTCATTTTAATTTGGGGGGCACTTGGGGCAGCAGATGTGTTAAGTGTGGCCATTTCTGCTTTTTTTCCCCTGTTTGCCTGACCAAAATGCAGACATAAATTCTCACCTAGTTGACTGCAGCAGGCGGGTGCGAGCAAAAAGGTCAGAGCCGAGGCGAGTGCGTTTAAGTGTTAACATGTAAATTATGCTCTGGGCGATGTTAATAAGTGTATTTCAAGTGCTGTAAATCACGAGTAGCACTTCCGAGCTGCAAATTAATATTTTGTAACCAAATACGCACACACATGCGCACACACATCTATAGGCTTACACTAGCTAAGGCAAGCTCTGTTTTAAAACACAAATCTTTGGCTAGGCCCGCTGGCAAGTGGTGCTGCTGCACAAAGTATCCGACGTAGTTGCTGATAAGTTTCGTTACGTTTTGACTTTTCCGGCATTTCATCCATGCTGATGACATTTCCAATGCAACGATCCCCCATTTTCTCGCCCTCGCCCTCGCCAAAAATTCATTTTGTAATTTTCAGATACCTTGAATGCCCTAGCCAGCTGTCGTCGAGCTGGTTCGCCTGCTGGGCTTTCATTTTGACCAGGCTGCAGAAATTGCAACCAACTTGCTTTCCATTTGCTACCAACTCTTCCTCCTCTTGGTTGTGCGTGTGTGTGTGTGTGTGTTTGTGTGTGTGCACGGTTCGGTTTAGAAAATTATCTTTCTGCTCGTCGTCGCCAAAAAGGAAATCATATTTTCTGCTTTTGTGCACTTTACTTTTCAGTTTCGTCGGTCGCCTGCCTGCTAGCTGCCACCCCGCTCCGCCCATCTCTGTCGCACCCGCTCGCTTGCCCTCTCTTTCTCGCCGCCTGTTTGCCTTTTGCTCGTAAACAGTTTGGTTGCAACTTTTGTGCGAAATTTATGCTTCTCGCACCGAATACCCTCTCATTTCAGGGCACTTTTCGCAAGTACTCGTAGCAGGCGACTTGCTGCCACACCCACACGCCCGCCGGCCCTTCTATGCGAGGAAATGGGTTGTGTATGTGTGTGTGTGTGCGGCATCCAGGTGGTGTTTATGGCATCCGCTTTCGGCAGTATTGATGAAGGAACTCGCATCTGTAATTCAATCAGTGTCTATGTCTGGCTGCTGCTACTGCCATTTGGCTGGCTATTGAGACCCAGCTTCGTTCAACTGGAAATTCACGTGCAAACATTTTCCATTTTCATCGCATCAATGCAAATAAGGCGTAAAAATATCAAAATGCTCACTTTGCCCATCATATCATATGCGAATATATTATTTTCTGTCACCTTTTTATTCTAGTATTATTTTTATATAAGTATTCTCATGTGACTGTGACTTTCGACTTTTGTTTTTCACTTTAAACGTTTCGAGTTGAATTTTAGAACATTTTCATAAACTGCAATAAACATTGTGATGTGGCATAGTAAATCCATTTAAATCTTTTCATTTCTGCAATATCTTGGTCAATTGATTAGCCCACTTTAAAAGAAAATAGTCAAAAATTAAAGCAAATTATTTTATTATATTTTATCTATTTTCCATTAAATAAATAAAAACAAAATAAATCAGTTTTTGAAGCAAGAAAACTTGCTGTTTCCATACTACGAGTATTATATGAACGCTCAGTGAGATATTTAAATGAAGCTAACGAAAAAAGATGAGGAAGATGAGGAAGATGAGGCAGACGAGGTGAGCGAAGATGCAGCAGAAACAGTAGCCAAACTACTTGAAGTGTCGCTGCGTGCCGCCTTGTGGCAATGCTTCACGCGCCTCGCGGATTGATTGATTAGATTTTTGTTAATTACTTAACGCTTGAGATTGAGACAGAGATGGGAATTGAGAGTGGAAGCTGCGCGCAGCGCGTCGACAAAACTTTGGCCAAGCTGCGTTACCCGCATTTCGTGGCAGCCACATTAACATCAGCTGCAGCCGCACACAGGAAGCGCTTGCCACATAGTTGCCTCCGCCTCGAATTAGTTCTGGCCGGTGACGAGCTGATGGATTGATCACAGTCACAATCGCAATCACAGCCAGGCCCCAGGAGCAGCAGTGGCTGCAGTTGCAGTAAATCCTCAATGCTTCAAGTTGTCGCGCTCGATTCCTGTCAGTCCTTGTTGTTGTAGTTGGTAACGCCCCGAACTTGTTTGCAATTTGCTAGTAGAAGGCGCTCCGCTATCCACGTAGAGCCACGTTCAAATTCACATTTACCCACGGACTCAAACAAGAATATGCAATTTTCAATTGCAGCTGAATTCGTTCCAGAAAACGGCCTGCCCCGACGTCTGCGCACCGCGTACACGAACACGCAGCTGCTGGAGCTGGAGAAGGAATTCCATTTCAATAAATATTTATGCCGCCCAAGAAGAATTGAAATAGCTGCCAGCCTGGATCTGACCGAGCGACAGGTGAGTGCCAGCTCTTTGCTCCCCCCGAATGCAGCGCATGCTCTGCCCCCTTCCGTCCGCCATTTCTTACTCAATTTATTTCAATGCTCCGCTTGAAGGTCTGTCTGTCTCTCAGTCAGCCTCCACCTGCTCTTTAAAAGGTGCAAAAATTCCATTATTTGTGATGAATTGCACTACGCCAAGGTTGACAGTGGCTGAGTTCCGCACACGTTCGTCTCGGCTGAAGTCTTTGCTTCGACTTCGTTTAATTGCCCTCTTTCACACCTCGCTGCAAATCTTATGTAATATAATGCATCGCGTATGCCCATTTGTCTATTTCAGGTCAAAGTTTGGTTTCAAAATCGTCGCATGAAGCACAAGAGGCAAACGCTCTCGAAGACCGACGACGAGGACAACAAGGACAGCCTCAAAGGTGACGATGATCAGTCCGACAGCAGTGAGTGCAAACTTTCTGAATATCTACTCTAAGGAACTAAAGCTGTGATGCAAGAGTGGGCGAGACTTATAAGACTTTAATTATATAGACTATACACAGAGCTTACTGGGTGATGCCTTATGCAAATTATTGCCTAAGAGATTCAAATTCCATCTGGATTCCATTGAGAAGAGAAACATGTCAGGGATAAAAATGTAATAGATTGCGGATATCTCCTGCAGATATCAAAGTTTCTTTCAAATTTGGGTCACATTAAAGACCCGATTAAGTGGCACACAAAACTTATTGTATTCCCAATTTGAGGGAATCGCTAACCACTCTGGCGCGAAGCACTCGGTTAGGTTTAGCGGGTCACTTTTACTTTTCGAGGCTGATTACGCAAAGAAGAAGAGTAGAATATGCTGTAGCTTATCAATCACTGTCAGCTGGAGGAGGGCTCAGCTTCAGCGAGAGTTTGCCCGTCGCCTCACGCGACTTTCAGCTAACCCTTCTGCTGATATCGCCGGCTTTAGTAGTTCGTGTTGTCTCTTTCCTTCGATTCTTATTTTTGGTTTTCGTGTTTTGTTTTCTGTTTTCCTTATAAAAACATATCATCAATTTGCGCACTTCAAACCAAAACTGATTTACTTATTGGTTCACGCGAAACGCAGACTCCAATTCGAAGAAGTCGTGCCAAGGCTGCGAGCTGCCCTCTGATGATATTCCCGACTCCACGTCCAATTCGCGAGGGCACAACAACAACACGCCCAGTGCCACTAACAACAATCCGAGTGCAGGCAGTCGTAAGTATTGAGTCAGTAGCTCGAAGTAGTCCTAGACTAAGTCTCTATCGTTGCCCAAACATAGTTACTCCCAACTCATCGCTGGAAACAGGCATTTCGTCCAATCTGCTGGGCAGCAGCACCGTCTCCGCTTCGAACGTCATCAGCGCCGACTCCAGCGTGGCGTCCAGCGTTAGCCTGGACGAGGACCTCGATGAAAGTCCCATCAAGGTGAAGAAAAAAGACGATGGCCACAGCCAGGTAAGTCTAGGATCTAAACCGAAATCGTCCCATATGTATTTATAATCTACGCAATAGGTTATCAAGAAGGAGGCCGTTTCCACCTCATCGAAGGCCTCGCCATTTGGCTACGATGCTGGCCCTAGTTTGGCCAGTTTTCGCCGTGATCCAGATGCCGCCGGCGCCGCTTCCAGCTCGCCAGCAGCCAAGGCTGGCGGCAAGAAACGGTATCAGAGCGCCAATGCGAATGCCATTTCAATCGCCGTTGCCTCTCCGCTGGCCGAGAACAGCGGCGCACCGGTTCCGACAGCTTATTTCCCAGGCGCTGGTTACTATTCCAGCCCCAATCCGAATCCGAATGCGAAAAACTTGCAGACGCCGCAGCAGATGCCGCAGGACTATTACGGCAAATACGATATTGAATTTGCCGCCTCGCCGCACCACAACTCGCACAAGCAGCAGCAGCAGCAACAGCACCAGCAACAACCGCTTCACGGCGAATATCTAAGTCCCAAGCCAAATAGCAATGCGGCCAATGTCAATTTCCATCAGAATAGTCAGCAACAGCAGCAACATCAACACGAACAGTTCTACTACAACTACAACGACACCAATGGCGGCAGCGCGTACATGAACCACCAACAGCACCAGCAGCAGCATCATCCCGTTGGTGACTTCGAGGCGCCACCTATAAATGGACCAAGCAACTTCTATGATCCAAAGTCGCAGGCGGGTAACGCTTACTACGACTCTATGAACTTTCAACACCAACACCAGTCGGTGGTCTTTCAACAACAACAGCAGCAGCAGCAACACCCACAGCAGGCGCCTCTAAATCAGCAGCAGTAAGTAGCTCTCTCAACGAAATATCAATTGTATTGCTCCACACTTAACGACTGCGCTTCTAAAGCGCCCTCTAGGTGACATACAGCCATTTAGCGCAGTCTACAACCACTTGACGAAGTTTATTAAGCAATTATACTGCTCCACACTTAACGACTTCAATCTTAAAGCGACAAGCTTTTAATTAGCAGAGTTCACAACCACTTAACGAATTTCCTTTATAATTATATTGCTCCACACTTAACAATTATTGTTCCAAATCGCCCTCTAGGAGACATAAACTAGCTACTTCAGTACACAACCACTCAGCGAAGTTTCTTTACCAATTACAATTACTCCTCACTTGACGAAGTTTAAGTAGAGTTTCAATGATGCCGCGTTGCTCAATTTAAACACTACTCCACACACAAGCCAACAAATTTTAACGATTTGCTCCACACTGGAAACATTGTGCATTTAAGGAAACTGCTAATTTCTTCAACATTAATTATTTATTGCTCTTTTCAGGCACATGCACCACATTGGAGCTGGTGAAACGTATAGCGCGCTTGGCCTGCAAATGGAGAACTGCGACGGCTACAACAACTTCGCCGGTGGCTACTATGACCCAGCAGCGGGTCAGCAACAACCACCCATTCCGCCCACACACAGCCACCCAGTGCCGCATCCCCACGCAAATCCCCACCATCCGCATCACCAGATGCAGGCACAGGCTCACCCACATATACATGCACACCACAATCCGGCAACTGCAGCCGCTGCTGTTCACGTGGTCGGAGCACCGCCTCTGCCTGCCAATCATCTACACAATTCAAACACTAATTTCGGCGGACAACTGCAGGCGTTTGCCAACACTGGTGGCTCAGTAGCCGGTGGCGCGGCCGTCATCAGCGGGCTGGAGAACTCGAACAGCTCGTCGGACTTCAACTTTCTGAGCAATCTGGCCAATGACTTTGCTCCGGAGTATTATCAATTAAGTTAGTTCCGATAATCCGGATTGTAAATACAACTGCAATCGATGTAGTCGAATTTTCATTATGTAATCTCCAAGCTATCAGCTCTCAGCTCTCCACTTTGTCGTAGCCCACATACATATCTGTAAATATGTTCGTATGTCTGTCCCAATGCTAGATCTATATATGTATATGTGTATGTAAGTAGCTAGAGTGATATATACGCATATATACATTCAAGGCTCAGTAATCTAGTTAACTGCAGCTGACATTTAAATAAAAATGTGGCTTAAAGCCAGCGATAAGCGAAATTCTCTCCGTTCAACAACAGAAAATTAAAATTAAAGAAAACTTAAAAGAAAACTGTAAATATCTAGTAAAAATTAAACGTAACTTTCCACCAATCCTAATCAAAATAAATCAGATTAAGCGTAAGCATATACTATATATAAATCCTATCTACAAAATCCTTCACAAATTGTGTTTTGTAAATAAATATTGGAAAGTAGCTCAAATCGTGTATTGTGAAGTTTTTCAATTGGATTTCGATCTGAATTTGCGAATCTAATACAAATTTCCAATTGTATTCGAATGAACATTAATTTTAATTCAATGTGAGTAATGTTTGTATGTTGTTCCCCGATTCCCAAATACAATTTAACTTTAAAGACATTTTAGACTCTAAAAGAATAATGAATGAATGAAATAAATGAATAAATATTATCTAAAAACTCGTAAGAAACATCAAAATTTAATTTTGTTAACAAAAATCCACTCCTCACCACTCTATTAATTTTTTAAAGGGAAGTTGTCGTTTAAGCAGCAGGAAAATGACCTAAACGGATACAGTAGATGGATTCATCAGGCCATCCTACAGTTACTGGATATATCACATCTCCAGGCTCCATTTGCCCGATCTTCACCCCATTGAGCACTGAACATTCGTAGAAATTATTAAAATATTAAATTTAGTATAACCTGTATTTTGAGCTCAACGCAAATGCCTTTACTCACCACTCAACTCGCTGGCATAAGCCACAAATCCGTCAACTCACCACATAACGTACTCATACTCTCTCACAGTATGTGAGTTACGGACAGTGTTGCTAATTTGGCTCTTATCTCGCATCATCACAAATGCGTCTGGCGATAATTTTAGCTATTGTACAGCGACACAAAATATTTAAAATTATATGTGAAATGCATAGGAAAAGGCACGTCTGATGGGAACATAAAACTGAATGGCAACCTAAAAACAAAAATAAATTGGTTTAATATTCGTCTGCCGATATGAAAAATGTTCCGAAATCGTCTTTCTAGCTATTTCTAGCTTTATTCATTGAACTGGCGTGTTGAAGCCCTCGAGATTGGGCAGCACTAGTCACGGAACCAAGCAAAACACGTTCTGAGCCTGGGTTGTCACAGTTGTCGTTTTACACCAAAATTATTCTTTCTTGTTTCTGACGACAGCTGTAGTAAAATATAAAAATTAAAAAAGTTAATCTAATAATTATTCAAAATAATGGATTCTTTTTTTTCCCTGGTAAATTCCGCATTTTTCAAAAAATAATTAAAATGATAAAAGAACAGAAAATATTCGTATGTACATAAATAATTAGCATTAACATTTATTGTGCACTGTCTTGTATATGATATTTATAACAATCAGAGTCACATGATATTCACATTTACATGCATACTATGTACATCAGTGCTGCTTGTAACGTGTTTCTCTATTTCGATATAGCATAATTAATGGTAAAGAAAAGCTCGCAGCTGCAATAGCAACATGCTGCACTAGTTTGGCAAAAAGATGTTCCCATCAGCTGTTAGATGTGCCTGGCAACAAACAACAGCTGTTGTAATGTGTAGCAATTGTTGCATCAGCCAAACCGGCAAAGCGAACTCTCTTGCCACAGTTCTCTTGGCTCTCACGCATGCCGCGACGCAAATGTCACGACTTGCACCCTACAAGCATTTTACGCATCATAGGTGAATGAACAGAACAAGTTCAAGATTACTTTATCCCAAACATGTTTATCAAATGTGTGTTGTTCTTTATCTGTCGGCTGATAAGCTCTTAGCTATGTACATACGATTTGGCAATTTGGCAAACTTGACTTTGGTGTCAATTAAATACACTTCTATGCTATACTTATAAATGTATATGTATGTACATATGTATGTAGTATGAGTACTCCATCTGCTGTATGTGTATGTATGTCGCTTTTAATATTTTGGAGCAAAAATATTTTGACTACAACACGATTACGCTGCAATATACTATATATGTATGTATGTACATATGTATATGTTATATAATATTTAAAGTTAATATAATTTTAAGACTAATCCCTATTTAGCTGACTGATAGGTAATAGTAGTACAGAATTAAACATAAAAGTTACGTTAGGTTATTTCTACATATTTTATCAGTTTCGTTTTATGTTAAAAATAAATACTGGGAATTCGGTGGAGAAAAGTCGAATATCCGGGAACACCAAAAGGTGTCAGCGTATCTTTAGCAATGACTGTATATCTGTAATGCTTATGAAAGTTAATTGAAGTTGTTCCAATTGAAAGGGAATTCACTCATTAAGTAGGAGCTGCAGTAATTGCTAAAGCTCAAAAATGCAGATATAAATTTCACGTAGTACAGCATCCCAGCATAAATAGAATTGAGTTTTGGGGGCACGGCCACCGCGCAGCCAGCTGAGAGCTGCGGCATAGAAAGCGGTCTATGGCATAAGCTAGCATGGGACTCGATTCGATTCGACGTCAGCAGCGGCATTTTTATCAGCAGCAAAGCTGCTTACGTAGGTCGTCGGAGTCCAGCGACTGGTTGACTCGATTCGCATCCGTTAGTAACAAAACTTTGGCCGTCGTGAACAGAGCAATTTTGATACCGTATCGCAAGTCGAGTATTCAGTGAGCTTTTAGCACAAGCAACAACAAAACCATTCAAAAGCTTTGCAAATCTGCGAAAATTTATGAAATTGCGTTGAACGTGTTTCGTACACAGAATTGTGGAAAAAAGTTTTATTTAAATTGATACTACGGTTACGGTCTTAATGGCATCAGCAAGTGAACTTTTGTATAAAGATATTTTATTCATAGAACAATAATTTGTTTCAAGATTGTGAACAAATTTGACAAAAGAGAAAAAAAGTGTTTAAGAAAAAGTATAAACAAATTAAAAACTACATCAAATAATATTTGGTAAAACAGTTGTATATATACACGAGTGCTGTGTATTTAGATAAGATTATATCTATTTGATAAGGTCGAAGTGAGATTCAACTAAGTGATTTAAGTTTATCGGCGGATCGCCCAATTATTATGTTCGTCGTTTCTACTATTGCCGACACAACAACATCGACTGCAACAACAACGACAACAAGAGGCGTCTACGCGAGGATCAATCACAACAAGGGACGCAACAACGTCATGCAACATTCGCCTGTCGGTGTTTACATGTGTGTGCAACATTCGTGGCAGCAAGTTCCCATGCTCAACAATTTCATGTGTATGCGTATGCGTGGCTGGCATCACAATCTGAACTACAACAATTATCTATTGGCTAAGACCACCACGGGCAACTCCACGGCCTCTAAGACTCTACTAAAGCGCTCCAAGGGTTTGCGAAAGAAGCGAGGCATTATTATTCGTCGCAGCATTTATTGCACCGGTTTTCGCTTTTGAGCCACGCTCAGAGAACTCAATTCAAGACAAACAAAAAATAGGAAAATTGTTGCATCGGAACTTGCTTGCCACACGCGGCGGCTTCAGGATGAGCGGTAAGTTAATAGATCTGGAGTAATCACCCACTATTTCAATCATTTTAAATACAGTTCAATTAATAAACTTTAATCTAGTTAAGCTTGTCTATACAATATTGTAACGCACTGTGCGCACAGTCATGAATTAATGTTCACACAGACATTGATGCCAACACACACATGCGTAAGCTACACGTGCCCTATGTTGAGGCTCTTCAACCGCGCATGCCCTACATGCTTACAGCATATGTAAACTGCTAATCATTTTGGCAGTATACGCATTTGCACCTAAATAGGCTAAATAAATCATTTAGAAATACTTGTCTGTATGTATGTACATATGTACATACATACTAATTAGTTGACATAAAAATATATCAAGATTAATACATAATACTAAATGCACACATTATAAATAAACCCTACATACATACATACATACATATGTACATACATACTTACATGTATGATATACTCATGCATATGTACACAGACACCGATTAAGTGTTACGTGAAAGTTTTTCATTGACGTGGCCCTTGGCACAGAAAAGTGTCCAATCATCGTGGCTAGCAAATATTCGAAACAGTTTTCAGCAACAAGTTTGGTCATTGTTACTTGTTAGCTTGCTTCGCGTCAATATGTACATTTGTATACAGATCTCGTGCCATTCAGTGCCACTCTCAGTTCAGTGCCGAAAAGCCCCTCAGGCACATGTAAATGTACATATGTGTGTATATGTGCACGTTACATTTAATAATATTAGTATTTTAACAATTTCCACGAATTCTGCGCACCTTTTTTGCCAAACGGACAGTTGCTTTTGTTTTGCAGAGCTTCTAATGCCGTTCCCCTCACTAACCTATCCCTCAAATTTAATATTATATACATACATATGTACATCACATGCACCCCAGAGCTTTCGGTTTTTGCGTTGGCAGCATGACTCATGTGTTTTTTTAATTTTCGCTATAATAAATACACTTATACGCACACGCTTTCACATATGCATGTATGTAGACATGTGTCGAAGTGTGAGTTAAAGCTCTTGAATTCTGAGAATTGGCTGACGAGCTTTTATCTTTACACCGATATGCGCACTCACACCGTAACAGCTGTTGACTAATGCCAGCTCTCGAAAGCTGTGCTGCTATAATCAAGAGAGAGCAAAAAACCCCCAAATTTAAAATCTTTAACTTATGAAATCACAACTTCGCAAGGTTTAATTTTTTTTTTATATGCCCATACATGTACATACATATGTATGTATGTACATACATACATACGTACATATTTTAGTGACCATATTGTTGGCGGGATTCGAAATACTAAATATGTAAATATACATACATACATACATACATATGTATATTTATTTTACGTTTTTTTCTTCATAACATAATCTTTTGTACTTCATAACTATTTACATATGTATGTACATACATATATACATACATACATACATATGTATGTATGTTCATAACTATTTACACATGTTCATATGTTAACTCAACTTTATGAATTTATGTACTTACATGTGCATATAGAATATAATCATAAGAACTCTTTGTATCAATATATGTATGTACATACATGTACAAACATATGTAATAGCTACATACATACATTCATAGGTATAAATGAAAGAGTTTAAAATAAATTATATTAATATACAGTGAGATAATTAAATATATTCTTATGTATGAATATTTATAACAAAAGCAAATGCTAGCCGGCCGGTGCACTTGTTTATAATTTCATATGTATACATATATTTGCATATGCATCTACACATACATTAATACACGCACATTCTGCGACAGTGTTTAACCGTCAACAGGTTGATATTCATAAGTGAGAGGCAGAGCAATGTTCTGACGTCACTTATCATGAAGGGCTCATATAAGACTGATTGGTGGACTCATATTTGATAGTATTTAGCTGGTGAAGTGATGTATGAATTATTTATGACTACATTAAATTATTTAGAAATTTTGCAATTTGTATTTAATTTCTTGATTCCATTATCTAATTTATTTGTACGTTTGTAATGACGTAACAAAAGCCAGAATGTTTTGGTGCACAACCTTGTTGCGAGCTTTGAGAGACAATGAGACGCAAAGCATTCGCTCGCGCGCTCATGAGAGTATCTGTGAAAAAAGCTCTTTCGCACACATGCTTAGCACGTTATCTGCCTATGGCAAACTGGTTTATTGGTGAGCTTTTGAATTTCACAACGAAACTAAATTCGTCAGATTACAGCTCGTGCAGTCTGTGGGTCTTTTCTGCCTGTATTGGCTGTTTTCGTGGCAATCGTCCGTTCAATACCAAGTGAATACTACAAGCAGGCAGTTGAGTCACACTCAGCTCTGTTTCCAATTGAATGTGAAGTGTCAAATATACATAAATCGCATATACAGCTACCATTTCGGTGCATATTCCTAGCAAAGGATAGAAGGTGTTAAAAGTGAATAGTTAAAGGTTTTCCTAATTATTGTTGCTGTTCTACGTAGAACAACAACTGCGCATTTGTAAAAAAACATTTGTAGGAGCAACGGCAACTCGCGTTGAAACAATCAAGTGGTGGTTCAAAAAACCACCCAATAAACTGCGTCGCTGAAAAAGCAAGTGAATTTTTCGGTCAGGTCTTCAACAGCCGGCCAACAGTCCTTGAAGACACATATTATAAATTTTTGTAAGTAATTGTAGCATTAAGCACATATTGAATTTTCCAACTTACGCATATGAATGTGAATTTACTGTGTTATAATATACATATGTACATATGTATGTATGTATATGCATACATACATATATCGGCATTATTTTCTGGGGCCGGCCGCCATATTGAATTTAGTCAAGTGCTAGCAACAATTGCAGGCAGCCAATACATACAGAAATATCCATATACTTATAGACATACATACTACATCATATTGTTGATAGATACATACATATGTACATACATATATAGTTTTTTGCACGCATACCAACGCACAAAAACCAACCATAGCGTAGTCAGCAGCTGATGTTGACACACACTTAGACAAGTATTTACACTGACACTCACATCTACATACATACATACATATATACATATGCCACGGGGGGATTTTTATTTGGTCTGGCCGCTCTTTTTCGTGCTTATAATTACATATTTGGTTATTTGACAAGGGGTTAGAAGTGGTATAATTTAGTAAAGCACACGCTATAAATGTCTATATGTATATGTATGTATTAGTACTCGGTGTTTTTCCAGCAATTATTAATTGTTTTTCGCTGTTGCTTTGGCGAACGATTTGATATGGCAACGCGATTGCGATACGGCGCATTATCTAAAACACGCGTCAGGCCTTACAACTATGCATGTGTATGTGTGGGTATATAACTATCTAAATGTCGCCCGCTATATAATTGCTTTTACATTGCGAGCACCTCGATCGCGGGTGGAAAACAAGCTGATTAGGCGTCAAGCCCCACGCCAACTTTTTGTTGTTGTTATTCTTGCTGCCAGGTGGCGACCATCTTTTATTTCTTTTTTTTTTGCCTGCGCAAAGAATTGTTGTGAAATTCAATTTGTAGCTTTTGCTTTTAGCCATCTTTTTCCCCTACAAAAAAGCTTTGCTAACTATCATGCTTTTGTAGGGTGCATTAAGTAGGATAGGACTTAATATCTGGTTGCCAACTCATGCTAGAAATTATTTTTTTGGTGTACGTAGCAAATACGTAGTAATAATTGTCAAGCCTTATCATTACACGTATGTACCTACATATGTATGATTGTACATATAGATTTACAATCATATTTACATGCAAACTTAAAGAATAACATGTACATGTATATATGTGCTTCAATTTATATATTAAACTTAAAAGATAATAAACAATATTCTTCATTTTATCTTTTCAGTCTAAAAGGAAGTTGTGTCGACGACTCTTTTAGAGCTTGTTTAGAGTTTCCCTAACAATTTCATTGTTCCTCTCTAACGGTCAACTAAAAGTAAGTATACAAAGTCCTTTTGTCTACTAGTTGTAAGCCTCATTTCCGCTTGATTGAAATAACAATAGCAAAATAGTTTGTAAGCTTGTTTTGAAAAAAAAAAAAAAAAAAAAAAAAAAATGAAAAGAGGATAAATCCCAATGAAAAAAGGAGCAATTCCAAAAAAAGGAGAATTCCAAACAAAAAAAGGAGGAAATCCAAATAAAAAAAAGGAATAAATCCAAAAAAGGAGTAAATCCATAAAAAAAAAAAAAAAACAAATATATATGAAAAAAGGAGTAATTCCAAAAAAAAAAATAAAAAAAAATTACATATGTACATAAAAACGAAAATATGGAAAAAAGGCAAAAGAAAAAAGGAAAGGCAAAGGAAAAAATTATTAACAAACATGAAACAAAAAAACATGCGCCAAAAAACAAGAACCAAACACTCACACATCCCATTTATTCACTCTATGAATCCTTCTAAAATAAATCGATCTGTTATAAAACTCAATGGATGGAGATATCAATGCAACAATTATTTTTGTCACTATGTTGGTGTCTCTGACCTATTGATAATATATCCATGATTTTGGGTAACATACAAACCTGCATAACATTTCGCATATTCCACAAAACATGTGGCGCGAACCCTACCAAAGGATCGTGCATCACAACGTCGTCGATCTGTGTAATAACGAACTCTTTTTTCTTTTGTCTACTTTCTTTCACATAAAAACAAAAAACCAATCCAAAACTCTCTAATGCGCTTGCTCCACTCATCGACATATCCTGAAATATTTATATAAAAAATGAATACAAATTTGAAATTTGTATTATTTTTGATATCCTGTCGAACCGAAACCTATAATGAACCGTTCACCAAAAATACATACATAAAAAAATAAATAAATTGAACTGAAATTTGAATTGTGGAAATTGCATCGAGCAGCCCCGTTCAAAATGGCATTCAGCGTCGAAGTCCAAGCCAGCCAAAATAGGGCAAAGAGCGAATCAAACAACAGCATCGAACAAACCAAGAACATCACCAACAACTGTCAAAACAACTTATCCGATAATACTTACGGCACCAACTCAAGCAGCAACCAAACGGAATACCGAAAATCCCAGAGATATAATATTGATGATCCAGGAGCCAGCACGAGTACAGGCAACAACATACGAGGCACGGGAACAGCAGAGAAACGTAACAGCAACTGGCGAGAGAATCTACTCATCCAATTGCAATTGCTCGCAGAAGAGAACCGAGCGAATACGAACCGAGCCTACGAGGGATTCGCCTATATTGACGTCGACAAGCTCAACAACGATACCAATTGTTATAAACACTCAGCCCAATCCAAGAATAATACTGATCAAGGTGCCCACGCACAGCAGCAGCAACAGCAAGAGCAACAGGACAGAGCAGAGCGTGCCTCGAACTCGTCTTATCAGAATACCCTTTTTACCAGGGTCGGAACCAACTACGGCTTCTCTGAAAGGTGCATTGCCTACGGCGAGCTCTTTAGTAAACTCTACGACTTCGGCGACAGCATCCCGTATCGTGAAGCAAATATCCCGTATCCCTGGGACGATATACCCACAAGAACCGTGCTCGAGCAGCTTAGTTTCTCAAGTAAACCCGGTCGGGAACGACCTAACGGTAGGTCCACCGACTGTGCAAACGGTGACGCAAACGGTCCAGGTTTCGAGCACGCCCCAGACTCTGGCGTCAATGGCTGGTATACAGCTAACAGGTGCAGACATGCAGTCCCACCAGGATATGAGTGGAGCAATGCCTACTGCTACAGTTGAAGAGATAGATGTACCGGTGTTCATTGATGGTGAGTACTGTGTTTGTGTGTGTAATTGGTACCAGCACTCTCTCATTACTGTTCGAAATCAAAACAAGTAGCCAACATTCGTGCATGGCCAAACAATCAGTCAGAGAATGAGTCAGATAGCAGGCATCGAGATGCACCCGTCTGTCCGCCGGCTCCGCTGGCTGGGCAAACGGGCGTGGTTTCGGCCTATGACATCGAGGTACATTACCACGTGATGAATAAGCAGAAGATCACAGTGCAATGACCCATTGCGACCACACAGCAGTCGGCAGAGTATAAGTAATTCGTCTATCGCCAAATCGGATGTGAACAGACAAGTGTCTTGCGCACAATCTCTTTGGCTTGAATCAGGGTTATGTATATCACACTCATGTTAGGTTTTTTATTCTTATTGATCTATCTTTATATAGCTATTCTTGCTCAGGCCTAACGAGTTAATTTGATGTGTATGGCCTGATTCATACTGAGTAGATTCCTACATTAGTCAAACTCTAATAACTTTACTCTAACCTTTGCTCTTAAAACAAGCTTAGTGTTTATGGCAGTTGGCTGAATCTATGTCTCAACAGATAAGATTGCCTTATCGTGATTCATTTCTTAACTTCTAATATATACAGATTATAAGTTTAGGCTAAACGCCTTTGTATCGTATCTTTATAGGCAATTGCAAAATATATATATTCTCAACAAAGTATCAGACCATACCGAAGAGCTTAAAAAGATGATGAATCAGATTCCAAGACCAGAATGCTTTTATTATGATATTTGAACCCAAATGTTCAATAAAAGCCTTTTACTTGCACACTTTTTCCTTCATTTTTTTATAAATCTGTATCTCATTGAGATATGTTTGTACTTTACTTTTTTAGTCGGGCGTGCATTTTGAACAATTAAATGATATTAGTTATTTTTTATTTGATAGAAAAGTTTTAAGCTAATTGATTTAAACGGATTTAGCAGATTCTGTCTACTTAGACTAGACATGATTTCGATTTGATATACTATGTATACAACTCTGAAATAATCTTGTAATTTCCAGCGATCTTGTCTAGCACGACTTGCATATGTATTACAAAATGCACAATTTTTATTATATTGTTCTCAAGTTCTTATCGGCAGAAGAGGTTACTTTGTTTTTTTTACTACTGTTCATCGTTCTTGTTTTTGTTTTTGCAACAATGAGTCACGCCGCCCGGCTGTCAATTTTTTCTTAGCTCCAGCGAATTGCTTAAAGTTATATGTAGTTGTAGTTATATATATATGTATATATATATATATATATATATATATATATATATATATATATATATATATATATATATATATATATGCTTATCCATATGTACATATGTACATACGTATGTGTATTTGCACTTTATGAAAGTTGGTTCTAATAGTTCAAGTTGTTTCAATACGTAGTAATTAGATATATATTTGTGCATATTTCTTCAAATTCAAATTTATTAGTCATGGCGTTTATCGGAAACCTCGTTGAAGGCGTCAACTTTCGCTCCACCGAGCCACATCCCATTAGGTCTTATCAAACTATATTTTTTTGTAAAATACAATGAACTGTCCATAAATGGGCATAGCGCAAATACTAATGTATGTATGTATGTATGTTTAGACTCGTTCTTTAGCGCACGAACGTCAGGTCATATTTTAAGCTGTACACATATAAATGTATATTATATACATATGTACTTATGTATGTATGTATGTATTATAGCTATGCATGTTCATGTATCTATTTACATCAGTCGTTAATTTGCGTGCAATGGCCAGGCCAGATTCATAGGTCATGATTGTTTTATAGAATTTGTAGACATATTTATACATACATATGTACATATGTACATAAATTGCGTGCATTAATTTGGGTATTTTCAATCATACATAAATTTTCATGCATGCATGCATGCAAGATGTACACCTGTACATCATCGTTTATTGTTTTAATGCGCGTTTTAGAAACATTGACATTGATTTGTTAAAATTGCTTGTCTTCAATAAATTGTGAAATTCGATTAGCATGATGTGCCAAATTTGAGAGAGGCGTGAGAGTGGTATCCATAATTTTGCGCCACTTGTAGGAGTGTGCGTTTCGCTCTCCATGGCTCTGTGATCAAAGAGTCACGCTGTCTCTTTCGCTCCAAGAGCGAGACAGCTGATTTGTGCCGGCCGTTTGACCGATTCTCACATACACACATGCATGCGTGTGTATTTATGTATGTGTTGACAGTATGCACATCGCGTATACGCAGTGTTACAACTAACCGGCATCATACATATATTTGTATGCATATGTGTGCATGTATTCACAGATATATTGAGAATATTTTGATTTTGAGGCAGTTCATTCAATAAGTCTATATTTCGAAAACATGTACATACATAGTTTCAAAACCAAATACATATAAAAGATATGTACATATATAGCACAGCATTCTTTATTATTCACGCACTCATGTTGCAATTCTTATTTATTCGCGAATAATATTTAATATTTCGCTGCTCTGATGAAATTCCAACTGCAATTGTATTAGTGCATAAAAAACACCAAAACTACGCTGTAACATGCCCGCCATAGGCCAATTGCTAATACATCGAAATGAAATTATGTACAATTGTCTCTGAAGAAATTCCTTAAGGTTCACATGCGTCAGAGCGAGACAACCGTACACGCACAAACACTTGTTGGTGTAGGGCAGGTTGCGCATGTGTTTGTGTTTATTCTTGCGCTCTCCCGATCGTCGGCAGTGTCGCAGCCGAATAAAAGGCCTGTGTTTGCAACACGAAGTCAGTTGGTTTTAGACCTTTCGCACGTGAAGAACGTAAAACGGAGTAGCGCGCACAGAGCTGTTTCTATTTCGTTCAGAAAGGTGAATATATTAATGAAAATAATTAAAATAATAATATTATTAATTATTAATAAATTAATTTCTTGAAAATGTAAAAATTTTTAAATGAGAATTAGTTTATAATTCAGACAAACATTTTAATGCCCCTTCAGCAGGCTTGCCCATCTGCAACAAGTGTTGACTTTTTGTTCTGTGCATTTCACTACCAATTTTACAGGCGGTTTAATGCAATTCACATAACTTAAATTGACAAATGTTATAGATTATAAATTATACAAAAATAATCGGCAATTTTGCAGAATTTAATTTAAACATTTAAAAATGAATTGCAAATCACTTATTTAGAATTTAGCAGAAATTACCAGACGTTTTATGAAATGTAGTGTAAAACATCCATATTATCTTGTGCAATTTGCAATGCAAAGCCCCTGAAAACAAATACAATTTCATCCCCTTTGCCTGTTCGCAAGCAACAAACCGTTTGAAACCCGTGCATGAACGTTCATGTTTGGTTTAAACCAAACCTCATGAGTGCGCGGCCGGCGGCTCTCTCGTGCTCTGTCTCTTTCTTTGCGTCTCTTTTGGTTTGCTTCCGACTAAACCAAACGTCATGAGTACTCGGCCGGCGGCTCTCTCTTGCTCTGTCTCTTTTGGTTTGCTGCCGACTGCAACGCAGTCTGGAAATCTGATTGGAAAATTACAAATATTTGTGTTTTCATTCTATTTTTTCATATTTAATTTACTTTAAGAATCCATCATTAATACTTAAATATTATTTCTTCCGCTGTGCATTATTATTATTATACTTCCTCTCCGTGTTGTTCGCTTGTGTTTCGTTTAATGAATTTCACAACAAAGTCGCGGTGAGCGAGATAGCAACTGAGTTTACATACAGTGTGTAGATTGTTGTCTCTTTCTAAATTTGTTTACTGCTTAAAAGTATGCACCATATTTTAAAATCAATTCAGATTGGAAATGGAATTTTAAATTCTTATTAGACTACTGCATACTTAAGGTGAATGTGAAACAAGAAGTTTTAATAAATGGTCATTGCAAAGGCAACTGGAAAAGTTACTCGATATAATTATTTAGAAGCACGCACAAAGTCTACATCAGTACATTTGAATATTATTTAATGGTATTAATAATCTTTTGTATTTTTCATAGAATTCCTACAAAATATAGAAGCTACGTCGTCGACGAGCAGCAGCGGAAAAAGCGAGGAGTTTGAAAAAGAGATTTGTAGTGAGACGGATATATTTGACTTTGACTTTGATATAAACCTGATTGCCGAGGATCACATTGAGCGCAAGGAAATGGATCAGTGCAATCTGTACTTGGATAGCAATTACAGCGACAACATTAACAGCGACTTAACCGTAATGGATGGATTTGAATTTCAACAATTGGAGGATGCCGAGGAGGCGGCGCTTGACATGGGCTCCATGTGCCACGGCATCGATATCGGTAGCGAGCTTCGTTCCGATCTTGATCTTGGCAACATACTGACTAGCGATGATAATCCTATGCTGGGCACTTTCTCACAAGGCTCCATTATATCCTCATCAAGCCAAACTAAATACATCAACGAGCTACCCATACCAGCTGACGAGAACAGCATGGAAAACTACTACGGTTTCAGTCAGCAATCGCTGGGTTTCGGCCTTGGCCAGCTGGATGGTATCAACGAAGATGCCTGCACTGCTGTGGTCGTGCAGGAAGGCCCATCCACTCTGTGTTTGGGCGTCAAGCGCACGGCCTCTGCAGCATCTCTCATCTCCACAGTTGAGACGATGCCACAGAAACGTAGTAAGCTCTTGCTTAACATCAATAAATCACAGATCAGCCACCCAGATGTCATGAACACCCCTGACATCATTGAGCAGGTGCTTAAGTTTGATGACGTAAGTTACTCTAGCATTTCCTTAATATCACAGGTGACTAATTGACTTTTTCTTTTATCGCTTATAGCTCAATCCAGCTAGTAATATTTCGAACCAAGACCAAATTTATGAGGAGCTCCGCAGCGCAGAGGATAATACTACATTCACCCAGCTTCCACCAGATTTCTCAGCGCCAGGCACACCCAATAGCACATACTCAATCAGCACCTCTACCTCGCATGCACCAACTTGCCAGACAGGATTTGCTGGCTTTATCACAGCACCTGTATCTCCTGCTTGCTCCACCGCCAGTACATCAGGTTTCAGCGTTACAACATCGATCAATGGCAACGTCAAGCGCAAGCGCGGACGTCCTGCCAAGGAGCACGCCGATGGACCTGATCCCGACCTGATGTCCCGCATGACAGACGATGAGGCAAAGGCTTACCGAGATCGTCTTAAGAACAATGAGGCTAGTCGTGTCTCACGCAAGAAGACCAAGAAGCGCGAAGAGGAGGAGAAACAAGAAGAGGAAATCCTGCAAGCGGAAAGCAATCAGCTAAATCATGATCTGCAGCGGCTGCAACGCCGATTGAAACGTTATGCGAATTTCCTTAGCGATCGCTTTCATAATAACAGCACGTATGTGAAGCCCGAGCCGGAGCATTAACATTCTCATAGCCATGCCATAGTCAAACTGTCGTACCTCTCGATTGTCGCATATTGCGATGCAGAGCTCTAGTTGTAGCACGAAAATTTCTATTCATCCATTAGGTTAAGGTTGTCGCTGAAGAAGTCGCTGTAGAATGTGGATTCCAAATATGAGAATCCACAAAAAAAAAAAAAACAACAAATAATCGGAACAGACCTATAATTGCTTAAGCAATTAGAACTTTTATTATGTTATTAGCATTTAAGAACTTGTGCATACTTAATTGCAAACGCGCCATATAGAATGCGCATGATTTTACAAATTTTTTTTATTAGTACACTATTATGTTTGAAATTATGAAATTTTAACTACACGTTTTATATACTTATGTTTTATGTACTAATTGTAATCAACAACAAAAAAGAAAACGTATTTTCAACCTGAAGAAAGAAAAAAAAAACAAAGAAAATGAAAAAAAAAAAAACAAAGAAAATGAAAAAAAAAAAACAAAGAAAATGAAAAAAAAAAAATGAAGCAATTAATTACAAATACATTGATTATATATTCTTTGGTCGCAGACACAAAAAATGTTTTAAAAAAATATATATAAAAATGTTAATGTTATTAATGAGAATACACAAATATTTACTCCATATATGTTTTAGAACTATTATATACGAATATAATATAAATAAAGCGCATGTGCCTAATGCAGTGACAAAATCAAATTTTGTTTTCTACATATTTCTCACATAACTACGTCTTTTAAATTCGTTTTGAAAAGTAATTGTGCAGTGACTAACAGCAGCCAATTCTATATGGTTAGGAAAGGGAAAGTTGGGAGTTTTTATTTGATTTATTAAAGATTTTGTTTGCAAATTACAGCTTCATAATTTTATTTTTATTAGCCTCATTGTGGTCGAATCAACATAAGTGCAAGCAGATTAACATGTCTTTAAAATCGAATCTTTAATTTTTCTATTGCACAATAAATTTTAAATGTTTAAATCATTTACATTATACCTATTACCAAAACCGTGTGGAAATTCCAACTGAAGAGCATTCAGCGCGCAACGTACACTCAAAAGTTGTGGAGCACACGTTAGCAATAAAGCGGTTACATTATTCAATGGGATCCGACCAAATTGGGGGCTGTGTGTGGTGCAGCGATTACGTTGGCCAGCCCGTTGCGTGTTGCCGATAAATTGCAGTTGGTGGTGTCATCATTGTTGTTCAAATATTTAAAATGACTTCGCGCGCTGATTGGGAACAGGTTGCCAGCTGACACCCTACGAAGATGCTTCCTCGGTTTGCGTGTACTTCAGATAGCGTAAGCCCTGGTAGGCCTGCGCTGAAGCATTCGTTGCATGGCAAGCAAAAAGCAACCAATTACGAGGCTGAACTTTGTAGGCGAAACGCATGAATATACACGAATACAGTGTCAGGGCTGTTAGGAAACAAAAGAAGAAAAAACAAAGTTTAATTTGAATACAATCAACTTGCCGCCAGACATATCAGCAACAAGGCGCAACGCGTCTGGCGCGTGGCCAACTGTCTGTATCTGGCTTATCAGTGTCGGGCAATTTGATTAGCAGAATCAGAATCAAGTATCATAAACATATGTGTATACGAAAGAGCTCTCTCAGCTCTAATTCAATGGAATCTTTTGCAGCTGGGAAAGATAAGGCTTAGTAACGGGAATCAAATAACTTTTACCAAAGGTCATTCTGCCAGAGATGAATTTTGGATGCTTGGAAGTGTCCGCAATAGCAGCTATTGGAATGCCCCAGTTGGCAAATGGTCCCCAAAAGTGGGTGCTCAAGAAGTAATTGCGCCATTCGGTGAAGCTAGAGCTTGAGCCTGAGCTTGACATTGAACGTCTGAGCGACATTTTGCTGCTATTGTGTATTCCACTTGAACTCCTAGAAAGGCAATTCAGATTAACGTTCTCCTTGAATACATATGCGTCGTTCTAGATTCATAATTTTTCAAGGTCTTACAGGTTGTTTTTTGTCAGTTGCGTAGATGTCTGTCCGGTAGAGGCGATTTATTTTTATTAGCTAAGTATGATTTTGGAATGCAACCAAAAATTTTTTTGACACTGAATAGTTATGTAAATGTAAATTTTTCTAGAGTATATTACAAAGCCTACACGAAACCAACAATTTCTCAGCACTAAAATAAACTAATGGCAAATAGTGCATCCGAAAGTGCTGTCATTTTTAGGCTATTTTTTCATAAGCACGCTTTTCCTATCAGTCTGGCAGCTCTATAGTGGCCACGCTGTAACTATTTTATAGCATATTTAAATCGGTGCCGATAAATAATAAGTTCAATTCGATATGAACGATTACACAAATGCCATGCTATTTTAAGTCTGTCCCATATGTAGTTGGCATTTATTGAGTGTACATCAGCTGTTGAGCACAGAAACATAGAATTAGGGTGACCAGCGCTGTAAACATTTGTTACATTGAAACAACATAGGCGGTATATTTTGAATTGAATTGAGCATTCAAAAATGATTGTTGCTGATTATAGTCAATATGTGAATAGAAAATATGTAAAAACAAAAAATTATGTTAATTTGGTGTGTATATATAGTTAGGAAATTATAATAGTTATTTCACATAACAAAATTTCAGGAATTCCAGGAAACCCTGGGAAGAATATTTAGCTCTTAACATCTAGTTTTTAATCTATTAACTTATAATTAAAATATATATTTTTAAATTTCCGACTATGACGGAATTTGTTTAATTGTTGAGTCAGCCACTTTGTTGCGAATTGTTTGCATACCAGCCAATTTTTAAAAGCATTTTCAGGTAACGATTGCACTTGAGCAGGCTTATCAGTGCGCCAAGGTAACTATAAAAGGTGTTAGTTGTGCACTGGTTGAGCATCATTTGCAGTAAAATGAAACTTCAGCTTACTATCTGTGTGGTTCTATTGGCTGGATGCAGTTTGGCTAACGCCTACAACAACGATGGACAACCGGGTTGCAGGACGCAGGAAGAGTTGGACATCGCTATCTTCCGTGATAACTGGGATCCCACATCCTTCTGGAAGTGCGAGACACTCAACGAGCCCGCCAGCAAAATGCGTTGTCCGGATGAGATGGGCTTTGTCGATAGCCTGAAGGACTGCGTTAGCTGGGATGACTGGAAATGGGAAAAGCCAGTTGCTCCACCCAGCGAAGTCGATGAGTGATCGAAAGGTGGTAAAATTGAAATGCTAAATGTGACATTTAATTATTGTCATTGAATTAAATATAAATACTGCGCTTGGCGGCATATAAACGCAACAAAAAAGAATTCAAGAAAATTTCAAGTCTGTTTTGGGGCGTCTAGTCGCGCGTTCGCAGACCCCAAATGGAGGTGCGACGCGTGCCCACAGTCGGGCGTCCCACCGAGCTATGTATAAACTTGTTGATCCCGATTTTCGGCATTTGCTTCTCCAGCACCTCCATGGCGGCATCCGAGAGCATGCCAAAAATGTCCAGATAGGTAAGTGTCTTCATGTTCTTTAGTTCTCTAAATTTGACAAAAACAGAAAAATATTTAGTACTGAAACTGTGTCCCGGTGTGAGCTTAGCTCAGCTTACATAAAACTAGCAGCGGGTATGAGATAGCAACGAGAAACGGATAAATATTCAAGACTCTTGAATTTCATGACTGAAGCCAGTGCTGCAGGCGTTAGACTATTGCAGTCTGAAAGATCAAGTTCAAGCAGTTGTGGACAGCGTTTCTGCAGTGCAGCAACATCTGAAAGAAGAAAAGATAATAGTCAAGTCGGTCTATGCAAAGACAATATTAATAAGGAACTAACGTGTATCGAAGAGCACACGTCTGCAGCCGGCTATGTTCAATCTGATTACGTTGGACGGTAAGTGAGTAATCAGTGAGGTGACAGACTCAGCGCTCAATTCTGTCCACGATATGTTTAGGCTATTCAGGTTTTTTAGCGATTCCATCATTTGGCCCACGTTGTGAGCGTTTAGACCACTAGCCATTGACAGGTTGAGTGTCTCCAGTGACCTGTTCTGTGCAATCTCAAAGCAAATGTCATCATCTAAATCGACATGCTCTAGACTAAGTTTCTTCAGCTGGCGACAATGCGCAAGTAGTGTAGTTAAAGATCTCAGTGAAATCGTTGCGAGACTCAAGTCCAAATATTGTAGACGCGACTGAAAATCTACGGATGATGGGTCACACGTAAACGCCGGATCTTGTATCTGGTGAAAGATAGTTTAGAATTAGAAAATGCGTAAGGTACATTCATCAATTTATTACTTCTGCTTGGGCTAGGCGAACCACTGGCACACCACGCCTTACCACCTGCTCCAGGGCAGTTGGACGAAGCGTTCGTAGTCCCAAATCCAGACGTGTCCACAGAGTCTCGTCCCGTGCACAACAATTAAATCGTCGGCAGACGCTTGAGATGCGCAGCAGTGTCTTCTTTGGCAACCATTTGAAAATGTCTAGCAAAATCTCGTCGGACAATTTCTCAAAGTAGTTGATGCCGTTGCTGATGTGGGTGCTCATTGAGGGCGTACGGTAGACAAAGAAGTTTTCAGTGGGCACCAGTCGATTTGTCATTGTTTGCGGCGGTGGCGGAGCTGTCGGTGTTAGCATCGGTTTATTTGGCCGCGTCAGCGCCTGCTTGCTGGTCGAGGGAATTAAGCTAAGGGCAGCCTGTTGCTGCTGCGGCTGCGGCTGCGGCTGTAGCGGTGCTGGTGGCAGCAAAGATTCAATTTGATTATTGCATGTGACTGTGGCTAGAGGATTTCTGGTCCGCTTGCTGGGTGAGTTGGAATTGCTATTGCATTCGCTGGTGACCAGTGCCGTGCGTTTGGCCTGAGCCAGAGCGGGCAGCTTCTCTGCCGACTGCTGTAGCAAACGCTCCTGAGTATCTTCGCTAAAAACCTCAATAATAGTATTGTTGTTGAAGCCGCTGTTATCGAGTGTCGATGCTGTCGAGTTCAGACTCATACGCGCCTGCTGGTGCGCCATACGGGGCGCATTGCTACTCGGCGTAGTCTCATTGGAGTTCTCATCGCTGGTGGCGCTGACTGCGAGTGCAATTGCTGACAGTGCAGATGAACTGCTCTCTTCAGAGTCCAACATCCCGATGCCCATTTCTTCCAGTGCCTCAAAGGTCAGCACTGACGGGGAGGAAGTGTGTTCGTAAGCCGACGTCGTTTTAGCTGCGGGCACAGTGGCTGCGGCGCCGGTTGTGCCGTTCTTACTTGACGAGCGTTTTCTGTAAAAAACAGTTTGAGGGGAATTTATTGAAAAGTGCTCGGCGCGCAAGTACGGAACAGTTGCTTGGTCAGCACGGGTCAAGCACCTTTCAATTATGTGCTGGCCCCGTTTTGCTTTTTATTTAGCAATGTACATACGTATGTGACGTCACTGGAATAGTTCGCGCCATTTGATGACCTGCCTTTGCGGCAGAGCCGAAGGTTTCCGTTCTTATATTTTATAATGTACATATTTACCTGGCTACAGGACACAGATTTTCAATGTTTTCGGCTCCTTTGTGCTTGCGGCCACTCATATTTATTAAAGATTTTCTCTTTTCGTCACGCACAAAATACGCGGTAATTTTGTATGCAGCGTTGCCATATGTCACCATCAGTCAATTTTCTGTAGGGCTGCCAGACATCATATAAATGAAATTTATTCCAGCTCTGCGTACATTATCCAACACTTACAAGTGGTAGGGAAAACACAACAACAGAGTTCCCAAAACGGCTGGAAAAATCGTGTCACTAAAGTTAGCAGAATTAAACAAAAATTAATTCATAAATCGTCAACATACACATAAACTGCAAAAGATATGAGTTAAGATATTTGCGAGGCTAATGATACAAAGAGATATTGAGGAATACGAAGGTGGTAATTACAACGACAGCGTTGGAGTTCCTTCCTGCAAAGCCACTTTCGCAAGGTGAGTAAATTGCACACAGCAGGCTCTGCTTTTGTTGACTTTGTGTGCTGCGTTTTCTTTGTTGTAAACAGAAAAATTGCAGCTAGAACGCTCACATATAAACAGTTACCTATTTGAAAGAGACAAAGCAACAACAATTTTAAGGTTGCACCTTAAATGTTTGTTTGATAACTTTCCATTTCTTACGGGCATTAATAGATCTGTTAAGATGAGTCTTCGCACGCGTGCCCTTGTGTTCTCCACATTCTTTGGCAGTTGCCTGGCCATCGGATTGCTGCTGACTAGTATGACTACCAATCACTGGGTGCGTGCGTATCCGCGGCGCACCAATTCTACGGAAGCCAAAGGTGACGTAAACTTTGGTTTGTTTTATGGTAATCAGAACTTGAATCCTGGCTTTGGGGTACGCAACAATCAGGTTGATGGTGAGTGTTTTGGTTATTTCATTAAAAGTGCGGACATAAGCTAATATTATTTGTTCACAGTTTACTCGTTTATTCGAACCGAACATGGCGAAAGCAGCTTCTGGCTATGGTTGCTTACAACACTTGGCACGGGTTTTGGACTGTTGGCATGCGCCGTAGCTGCCATAGCCGCTGTGCTGAAGTCAGCGTCAGCAGCTAAGAAAGGCGGCACTATGGTGCTGCTGTTGGCCTCTAACGTTTCAGCGGCTTGTGCGCAGGTGGTTGCATTCTTGGCATGGCTGGTGCAGTTCTATCAGTATCTCATTCACAATGTTCTCTTAACTGTGCACCAGCAACAGCATTGGTACAGCACCGGACTGGCCCAACTGGGATACAGCTTCTATCTAGTTGTTATTTCCACAATTGTGGTCTTCATAAATATAACAATTCTGCTCTATGCTAGACGACGCGAGCATTGCGATCGCCATCGTTCGGAGCCGCTAAGCAAGGACAAGCATCAGGCGGCCATAATGCTCTACTAGGCATAAAGCTGAAGGAAGTATAATCCAAATATAACCTCAAATGGAAATGTTCGATCAAGCGATGCAGTAACGCGCACCACGGAATCTCAGCGGCTCAATTGTTTGTGCCTTACTTAAAGATGCCCCTTGCATGCCACAATATATATTTCATATACATATTTATCGTAGTCTATAATGCAACATACATATGTACATATGCTAAGTCTGATAAGCACTTTTGATTGCATAAAAAATGTTGAAACAAACAAGCTATACAACAAAACATATACGTTTTACACGTACTTATACATATATTTATATATACACTTCAAGTTTTGAACTCAATGCATTTTATACTCGAATGTACTTCATATACTCTTTTTATATAAACTTTTTGGGTTGCGCATAAAGCTGATTATTCGGTTTTTATCAGTATACAAATAAAACAACAGTCATTATTAAGATATATCCCATTTAAGTGTTTTGTTTGATACTTCGTTTATGTGTACGAAGACCCCACGGGCAGACGGAAGAAACTACAGTAGCACACGCTACGCCGCGGGACAACATCCGTGGTAGCAAAAGGCAAAAAAAAAAAGATCTCGGAGAAAATGGAATTTAAAAAGAAAATCAGTCTGTGTGGCATTTGGTTGATGAATTGCTCAACACTTTTGACTTTTACCAACTGTCACAACAATTTCCTCATTGTAATTAAACCGTTCCAGCTAATTGCTGGACAGGACCACACCGCGGGCATCAAAATCCAAGTGTCATCGCATTGCATTTTGCAAACAAATCAATTACCTTTTTTTTATTTTCTATTTTTTTTTGTAACTTGTGCAAACTGTTTTGTCGCCTTTCTGAGGACCCCTGACTGATGGCTGATGGCTGTTTCCTTGCAAGGACAATTTGTGTGTGGCTTTGTCTTGTGCTGCGAGAAACACTTCCTATTTCTATTCGATTTCATGCCCATAACGAAACAGGACAGCATCGGGCTGCTTCCCTTGGCCCAATCGAGCCAATTATGTCATCATTAGTTTTGATTAGTTTGTTGGCTCATTCCCTTTGCGATGGGAAAGGAGCATGGACAAAGCCGTTTGTTTTGAATTTTGTGGCACTTCCGGCACCACCTACTGTTTACCTTTTTGGCATGTTGTCCAGCTGGGCGCTGTATGTTGTTGTTTTGGTCGGTTTTCGGTTTGAATTGAATGCAATTGCATAATAATGATGAACGTGTTTTTAATTAAGGGTGAATCGGGGCTAACTATTAGGCTCATAGTGCTCTTGCGGCATACAGACATCATCTGCTGACTTGCATATTTGTCTTTCCTATTTGTTCGGGCGACTATCTCTTAGTGGCTGGCTGTGGTTTATCTGGCCAAACAGATTATGGCTCACCTTGTGCCATGTGCGTGGAATAACCATATGAGGCTTCCATGTACTACACGCATATATGTACATGTGTGAATGTATGTGTATGTAGCTATCTCTACTCATACATTGCGTAGAGTTGTGCAAGTCCCGGCGTTAGGATTAGGTTCCAAATTGCATACATTTGCAGTGGAAGATAATGGAAAGATGTGGTCATTAGCTGTAGTGAGTCGGCAGCTAGAGATTAGGCAGCAGACAATCGACTTATTAAGAGTGTTAGTGCAGATAAACGCATCGTTTAGCGTTTGTCGGGACATACCCACTTTTCCGCCTAGGATTAGCCTAAACACTTGGAAAATACGATTGGAAATCGCCAATACAAGCAGCTTGGTGATAAGTATCTGGAAATGTTGAGCAATGTCTGGCTCTGGAAGCGTGGCCTGTACAAATATAATTAACGGGAAAGTCTCATAATCGGAACGAAGACAGAATAGAATAGAATTACCAACATGCCAGCCACACACGTTGAGCTCCGAGGCATATTTTAGGCCGTGATTGTGGCACTTTACTCGTGTATTCGATACAAATCCATTTCTTTACACGAATTTGTCTTTGGTTTATTTTTATTATTTTTATTTTTATGGGTTAGTCTGTCGTCCCCTATTCGGATCAGTGAAAGTATTTCCAGCAACCGCAAACATGCGAGCCAAAGAAAGCCAACAAGAGGGCCAGACAGGCTGTCTCCTATTCCAATGCGGCGTGGTCGTCGTCCTCGATGCTGCTGCTGCTGCTGCGGCTGCCCAATAAATTTTCCAATTAAATGGATCCTCTGACACTTTGTATAAAACGTCAGCGCACAGGCTCAACGGCTACCACTACTGTCAGTACCCCCTGCCAGCCCTTGGGTGTGTGTGAGTGTGTGTGTGTGTGCTTACGCATAGGGGATGAGGGTTGTTCCTTGAGGGGTTGAAACCCATCAACGCACTCTGCTTGGCCAAGAACTGGCGCTGTGAAAGGTAGCAATCGCATTTCTACGGTGCTATACCCATCGAGCCGGCGACTCCATTTTTTTTATTTTATGCACTGCTCTTTTTTTGCACTGCCCATTCAATCGTTCTGCTATTGTTGCATTGCGAAATTATGGCCCGTATATTTCTCTATTAGGGCACAAAATACATTTCAATTTCTCAGCCTGACGCGCTGTGTGGCCTGGCTAGAAAGTATGTTAGAAGACGCAACGTCTTCTCGTCCAATTGCGGAATTTGTGGACCACCCGATGACTTTTGTTTGGCCTTTTTGTGGTCATCAATGGCAGATAGGCTAGTGCCTCCTACATGGCAATTGTCCAAAGACGTCAGTGGGTTATTGATAGCCAAACTACTTTCTTGTTAGGAAGTGACTTTGTCTGATATTGTTTTGGAACAATGCTATCTTGTTTACTTTTATAGTTGAGCAATTATATTTTCTCCTTGATTATAATTCCTGGGAAATGCTGGAGGGATTGCTTAGTTCCTTAACGTCTTTATGTTTACTATATGTGCCATACGATATTATGTTGAAATGAAGTTGGACTCCTCAATAGAACTTACTCTAGCTCAAGCGAAACACTTCAAAAGTCACTTGATTTCGATGATTAAAATATTTAATAAATAATAAAGCTTAAATTGCAGCAATTATACGCTAGATTTTATTCACTATAATTTATGTTAGAAGAAGTCATGAAATATCAAGATTCAGTTTTGCATGTTTACACTCTGATCAAATTCATAGCATTGAGGAAGATAATTAATAGCAGAGATATTATCCACAAATTAAAGTTTTTAAAGCTCATATTTTTCCAAATTTGGTATGGTTTTTATATAATTTTTATTTATATATAAATCCATGTTGCTAAAATTAAAACACAATAATAAAAACCATTTAAAAGTAATTCTAAGATATATGTATGCATAATATATACATTTTCTATTTCTAGTTTATCTTTGAAGTTAACTGTTGTAATTAGTATTTAGAATTTAAAAGAATATTTTTAATAATTAATTCAAGAAATTCTTTGACTTTGAGAAGATCAGTGGGGGACAGTGTCATGAATCCATTTGCCACGAATATGGGATTATTTGAAGGATAACCGTTTCGTTTTTCTTTGAAAGCAAATATAAAAGAACAATGCAAAATAATAATGAAAATTACGAAACTAGTTTATATTTCATATATATCACATACCCAAATGGTATGTTGGCATCTATATCTATATATATATATCTGAATTTTACCAGGTTTATACTTCAATTATACTTGCCTTTGTTATTTTTCGTATTTCCCATGTACATATACATATGAATGTATATTTATCACACTTATATATAAAAAGTTGGCTATTATTCAATGTTTGTGTATGTAATGGACATCGACAGATGATATATACGTATGTACTTTATTCAGAAATTAAAGTACCTTCCCACACTTCAGAATAAAGAATTCTACCCATGCTCTAATTAATTGGCAGCAATTTGAGGACAATACTTAGCAAACATCGTTGTCAATATCGAAAGACATCAATTCGAAATGCTGACGAAAAGCGTATCATCTTGAGAAATGGGTATTTGAACTAGTTGCCGTTTGTTGGGTTTGGCCAAGTGCTCAAAGTGTAGCCGATGTGTCTGCTGCAAACAGAATTATAGAGATCAATGGGACATATTATTAGTTAGATCATTGTGCCACTTGTGTTGCAGCAGCAGCAGCAACAACAACAACGACGACGAAGACGTCGCACTGTCTGGCGGAAAATCTTCTCAATACTGACCAGGAGGAACAGGTAGATGTAGATGCGACGTGGGACCTGCACGCCTCTATCAAGCGACCGTATTGCCATTGTCTGGTTGTCTGTGGAAAAGGTTGAGAGGCAGTGCCCACCGGTCTGCTACGGTTACCAAAATTGCAGCTATTGTGCACACGTAGAAGTCACATTGATATTGTGGACCTGGGGTACGTATAAATTCCAAAATGTTGTCAGAGCAGACTTTGTGTCTATCGCACTTAGTTGCTCAGGTGGGCCACTCTCATTGTCCTTATGAATGACGCAAGCTGTCGTGTGAGTAATGGCAAGGATACGTGAACAATTGCAATAGACTCGTTTGCAGACTGTGAGAAAACTGTGTGAATCGCTTGTCGCTCGATCTCAAATCAAGTCAGTTTTGATATATACACATATGGATACAAATTACTACAATAGATGGATTGGTTGCGGCTGAAAAGTTCGAATTGCTTCTCTAAAGGTTTTTAGTTGGGCGTTTGACTTGGCCTAAATTAATGATTATTTTTCTCTAGTTTTCTTTTGCCATTTTTCTGAATGAATTTTCGCAGACTTTGTTCAAATGACTTGTGAATTTGAACCCTTTGATGGGGATGCTTCAAATGTGCCGACGAATGCAAACTGCAAATTTATCTTTGATTTTGCCGGCATGATTCGGATAATTTGCAAAATGATCTGGTTAGTGGGAAGTGACAGTCATTAACGCATTGCCAAAATGGCTGTGAAATTGTAAATAATTATATATATATACATATATATATATATTATGTGTTTAGTGAACACCTTTTGATGAATGAAAGAACATTTCATTTACAGTTTTCATCTTAGAAAAGAAAAACCTTTTGTTTCTTTCCTTCTGAATACTTAGACTTTAAGTTGAAAGAAAAAATATATCTTTTTTTGTTTTTGTTTTTTTCAATGTGTTATGTATTCGTTTTTTTTTCTTTTTTTTTTGTAAACATAAATCGTATAATGTAGCTCTGAATAATTAACTAGGTATTTAAATGTAAATCGTATATTGCTATGAACCGCATTCAATGTGAAAAATATTCTTATATATAAAAGTAGATGTCTCTTAAAACTCTTAATCGCTTAGCATATGAGAAAGGATCACTTAAGGATTTATTTACACATGTGTGGGTTTTTTACGACGCTTCTACCTCACGTCACGTAGTGGAAATGTAAATATTCATTATAAAATAAATAGCTCAATGTTTGCATATATCGGCATGGATATCCGTATCGTCCTTTTTGTGATTGTTAGCATAGATTGGTGCTGAGGTAGTGAGTTTAGGTGCGCCTTAATGCGCCAGGTACGCCTGAGGTAGGGGCACAAAGATCGAGTTTTGGCCGACATTGAGTTAGTTGTTATTGTTGTTGCTTGGTTGGTTTGTTGCTAGATAGTTGTTGCGTTTTTAGAGCGTGCAAGCGCCTCACAGATCGCTGAAGCTGTAGCTGTTGCTGTTGCTGAAGCCGGGGTCAACTGCTCAGTAGCCATATAGATATGGATACATGGGCATGAAGATGGCCGGCCCCAGTTGGCGCTCTTGCGGCATATGCGTCTTCATGTGCTTCTTGAGATGGTCACGACGCCCGAACTTCTTGCCACAGGCGCTGCACGGATACGGACGTAGGCCGGAATGAATGCGCTTGTGCCGGGTCAGCTCCTCGTTGCGTGTGAACGTCTTGCCGCAGGTTTCCACGTCGCATTTAAATGGTCGTTCTCCTGTAAGCGTAAGAGAGTGGAAAGGAGTTAGTAAGGCAGACTAAAGATCTCTCAGCTATATAAAACTTACCGGTATGTATGCGAATGTGCCCCTTAAGCTGGCCATTATTGGAGAAGGCCACATCGCAGTGTGGGCACTTGAATTTCTTTGGGCGTTGCTTGCGAGCATTCAGGGCCTTTAGCTGTGCGTCCTCGGCCATGACACGAGCGTACTCCTGCTCCATCAGGCCCAGTGTGAATGGGTCCATGCCAAAGGCAGCTGCGGCTGGGGTGTTGGCGGCGGCAGCAGCAGCGGCGGCTGCAGCGGCATAGTACAAGTCATTGGCGGGCATGAACGGCGCGGGCTGCGGCGACAGCTGCTGTGGCGCCACAGCTGAGGAGGCTGGAAATGCGGGCTGAGGCGTGGCATCAAGCAGAGGAGTCGAAGTGCGAGTGTAGCTGTTGTTTAGGCCGTCTTCATAGCTGGATTTACTGCTGCTGCTCCTGCTGCTGCTGCTGCTCGACGAGGATGAGGAGGACTCGCGGTCGCTATCCTGGCCATAGCAGCAGCTACTGCTACTGGGCAGCTCCGTCTTGATGGTCACTGTTTCGGGTTCACGTTCGCGTTTCACGACCCTGGCGGCTGCTGCAGGAGTTTGGCGTTGCGTATCCCAGGGACGGAACAGGCGCGAGTACGTTTGCGGTGGGTGCATGTTAATTGTCGACATAATCGTTGCTTTTTATGCTTATATGAAAATCACTGTTTTACTTGGGCGGAGTAACACTTGGCGTGCAATTGCGTAGGCGAGCGGTGTGTGTGCGTTGCAAGATCTCAACTCGAACTGAACTCTCCCAGCCGAGCGGCGCACAATTTAAAGAGATTTTTTCATTGAGCGTTAAGGTCCTGGCAGTAGGCCTACCTAGCGGCCTACCTACGCACGCACACACACACATCGAGAGCATCCGCTGCCTGCTTCATTCATTGATTTGCTGCCTATCTGTCTGTGTGAGCGAGAGGCACGCTTCAGGGTTGTTTTTCGCACCGCACAACAATGGCCGCTCACGCAGACTCAAATACACAGATACTCGCACACACACACAGACACACGCTGGCTTGTATATAATGTACTCATGTATTCGAGTTCGCGTTGCTTAGTTTTCATGCCAGCAAATCTAATCGGCTCTCGCAATGGCAGCTTCCTTGACTTTCGCTTTTAATGTGTATATTCCCAGCGATGCGCTACTATTTATTAAGGACATACGTATATACATATGTATATGTATGAAAGGAAGTATCTACTCGCCTCTCTTTTTTGTAACTCCCAACGGGGTGGAAGTTTAAGCGAAGCATTCATGATTATGAATTTTACGCTTACCTCCTGACAAACCCCCTTATACGCAATTTGATAAAAGTTGTTGTCTTTGAGGCGCAAACTGGGCTGGGCTCTGGCCCCCCGGCCCGCCGTGAGCTAAACAAAGCTGAGCTGTAACTTGGTTATCTGTGGGCTCTGACTGGGTTGATTCGGGCTTGCCCGAAAATCAAGGGGCTTGCTTTAGCTGCCGTTGCCACTGCCACTGTCCTTTTGTGGTGGCAATTTATTATTGAATTAAGTGCTTCTTTCTGGGGGTTGGTCCCGTCTTGTGCGCGCTTTGTGGCAACTGTTGGGCTTTAAATATGCAAAATGTGTATCAGGCACTGTGTTGTATGCTCAGATCCGTAAACGGAGCAAATTGTGGCTTCAATATTCACAGCACATTCTTCGGGGTTTGAATTAAGGTTTGAGCATGTAAAATGGTACAGTTGCTTTAAGTTTATCTCTGTGGTTAGTGGGCAGCTCCAAGGGATGACATGGATATATTGTTGGGCACTTTATGGCCACTGGTGGGCGTTTGCTCCCAGCCGCATGGAGATAAGGGCAAAAGTAGATATATTAAAAGACATTGGGTGTTGGTAAGAAAAATGCTTTGCAATAGTTTTCAAGATTAGATGAGATAATTGGACGCGTATATAAATGTATATATTTACATGTATGCAAACTAGAACTGTGAGTCCTTGTCAAGATATATGAAGTGAAGTTAACAGTGTAAAAATATGCATTTAAAGAGTAAAATATATGTATATTTAAATACGAGAAAGCATGTAAAATATTGTCTATATTTCAAATTGCATTTGAAAATATATATATTTATATATTTTTGAAAAGTATAATAAATTGTTATGTAGAACAATTTTAATTTTTGTCTTTCCATCATTAAGAATTAATGCTGTCGTCAATCGATAGTCCAGCAGTTTTATCCACGGTTCTTATGAACGTAGGCTTCGTAGCTGAAGCCGCGTCTTCACTTGTCCCACGTAAGCCTACCGCTGCGTCATTAGAAACAAAAGGGAAATCATTAGGATTAAGTGCAACTGCTTTGTTCCTCTCGACGCTAATGAATGCAACGGGTGCATTTCAGCTGGGCTGCGCCGCGTTGCATCGGGTTAGGTAGGGGTTTAGGGCTGGCGGCATAGGTGATTTTAGTACCTGCAATAAAATTACAATGCGCCACAGAGATTCATTCACCAGTTGCGTTAGCAGCGCTATACCAGAGATCGGACTCATTCATAAATGCGCTTTGGCAGGAAACTGAACCAAGCGATCTTAGGTCAGGTAGTTGTAGGTGGGCAGCCGGGCGCGGTAAGGCCATAAAAAATCCATGAGCTTATTTGTGTAGGCTGGCACTTAGGCAAGCAGCCGCCTTGGATTGCCAACGGGCTTTGGACTTTCCCAGCATGTTTGTCAAATAACGAGCGCGGGATTTTCCACGCATTCGGAACGGATTCGGCTTCAGCATCGGCGTCGGCGTCGTCGGCGTCGCCAACGGCATCATAAAGTATCACCTACCTAGAACAATGCGATGTTCATAAATATGCATTGAAGATTTTTATAGAATAATTAAATATGGCACATTTCCAGCTAGGAGATGTTTCATTCACGGAATATATCGACGACGCTGTCCTATCGCTACCTGGCCGTAATTAGAGCAAACAATAAGGATATGGCGTCATGTTCCAAATTTGATTAATGAGGAAATTTCACCAGCTCAACTCGTTACAGCAACCAGCATATGGATATGTGCTAGGCGCCTCATTAGACGGCGACGTTGCGGTCAGGGGAAAACACATCCTAACCAAACTGCGAATGCAACTTATGCTAACGTGCTTATCGTCGCGTTCCGCTAAACGCAGATAAGCCAAGCATAGATCTAGCTCTGGCCCCGATGGATCGTGCATTTTGCTCAAGATTTAGTTTCGTAATCACAATCCGCACATAGATCCGCGTACATCCGGCTCTGCTGGATTAGGTGCGAGTCCGATAGGTAGTTGAGCGCCTGTGACAGCTTGAATTGATCATTTAAAGTAATGGACTAGGTGTGATCTTGATACGTGGATCAATTTTAATCGGGTTGAACAACTGATTAGAGCGTGATTCATGTGCGTGCATTAGGGGGCTTGGATTTCTAGAAGCCATAGACTACGTAGAGACTAAAGTAGTTTTTCATATGGAAACTAGATTTACTTTTATTGCTGTAAACGATCATATAAAACTGATCCAGTACGTCTTAAAAATATAGATTAAGCAGTATCAAGCATTGTCTTAGATATATAGCTAAAGGAGGATTAAATTCAGAGTACTAATATTTCATATGAAGACCATTAACCGTTGTTACTAAAGTAGATATGGAATAATATTTTCTTACTTAAAATACGTTTATTATTATATAAAAAAACCAATTCTTTGATAATAATTATCCATATATTTTAAATATTGGTTTTTGATTACAGATTTTCCATATTTATACATTCCATTAAAAACATATTTATAGTTCAGAGTAAGTGATAGAATATATACATTTAGTGTAGCTTACATTTTTTTATAGGGTATCTATTTGTCAAGCTTTGTGATCAGTAACGTTGTTTACTCTATGTCATTCAGTCAGAGTCAAGTTCACAGTCCCCGTAACTGGTTTATAAATAGATCTAATTTATTTATGCTTATACATATGCATACAAGCACACCAATACATATGCATTAATAACAGGCACGCACTTCAAACATATGTACATTCCAACATATATGAGCTTTCGAAATGTTTGATCACTTTGATGATAATGATTTTGTCCCGCGATATGGCAAAGCTCAATTGAAAGCTTCCGCGCAATACAACGAAATGCTTGATTCAGTAGCTGCTCTCTGTACAATACGATCCACAGAGTTGTTCGACTTTGATTTGCATGTTAGATACATCATGCAGTTGTTATTATAAGATTAGTCTTAGGGCTGTTAACAGCAGAACTCGAGAGTAATTACGTCGTCTAAGACAATTAGTTGTTAATCCATTCAGGTTTAAATTTAAATACCATCTACCTATATACCCTTCGTATCGGATGTAGATTTGCCACTTACCGGTCTAAGCAGACATATCTTGGAAGTGTTTAACAACCATTTGTTTACGTAAAATGCTATACATATATATATATATATATATATATATATATATATATATATATATATATATATATATATATATATATATATATATATATATATATATATATATATATATAACTATTTCACCATTATATATTTAACTGCCCAATTGTACTTGTCACCAGGATCCCGAATACGTTAACAACTCTCAACAAAGAAAACAACCTCCAATAATAATACCATCATACATTTGTAATCGCAATCACTTCAAATTAAGTATATGTTAGCACTCAGCATGCTTATCGTTAACAAGTAATATCACGTTATAAAAGAATGCTATTCAAAAAATAAAATGAGAAAACGATATACAAATTTTTATCGTGAGAGATTTATGTAAAATACCTTTAATCTGTTTGTAGGGTATTTGCTAGTTTAGCCTTGTCATCTGAAATGGATGATTGCTTTGTTTACTCTCGCTGGCCACACCTACTCTCACTGTTTGAGCGACGGCCAAGTTCACAGTCACAGTAACAGCTATATTATTAGATGCGTTGTTTTTGAAAATTTCAAATAAATATGTTTGTATTACATGCAAATATGAGTATGCGTCATGTATGCCCTGCAGGCATATGAAGGTACATATGCCCATATATTTGATTAATTCATTAAGCGTCCACGCAATTTCATCACTTATATTACTGCAAGCTAAAGCTCAGAGCAAAAGCTTCCACTTGACTCGCGCATTCGTGTGGAACTCAATAAGTTAATTTCTGTGCGCTCCGATCGCAGCGTTGTTTAGTTTTAAATTTAACGCTCGACCAACCGGGTGGTATAGATCGGTAAACTTTCAAGATGCTAGTAGAAATATTGGCGTTGGTTGTTGTTGTCCTGCTGGTGCTCTACCGCTGGTCTACAGCCAACTTTAATTTCTTCAAGGACCGTGGCATTCCATATGATAAACCATATCCAGTAGTTGGCAGCATGGGCAAAATGTTTCTTCGTCAGAAATCTATGTTTGATATAGTTGTTGATCTGTACAACAAGGGTGACAGCAAGTAAGTACATTGATCATTTTGAAATTATATCAAAAAGCAAAGTGCGCATTACAACATAGAAGTTTAATGCTAAAGCTTAATCAATTACGCATCTCGATATATCTAACTGCCGTATTGCGCATCGTTTTTTTGCAAAACAAAATAAAAGTGGTTTAATAGTGATACCTATTACATATACATATAACAGGATTATTTGAGTGCTTGTAAGCAGTACCTGATAATCGAATGCGCCCTATATATATATATATATATATATATATATATATATATATATATATATATATATATATATATATATATATATATATATATGTATATATATATGCATTCTTAAGAACTACAGTTATTTAAATATATCTAACAAATTGAAAATAATTGAACATAATTGAATTGCAAAAATGCTGAGTATCTGAGTATATACTAGAATGCACGCATTTGAATGTGTGTGTTCACATGTATAGGAAAAATACGTACGCTTGGCGCTACGATTCACGGATTTGCCAATTTGGCAAACGGCTTTCAATCAAATTTTCAGCACATGAGTTATATATTGTATTAAATCTATTTATTTATTTACAACTGAACTTCTATTTAAAGAACCGGTATCAACACTATTGCAGAAACCAAAATTGTAGTCTCCAGCTCTTATAAGTTCTTAGATCGGTACAAAATTAGTAAGTTAGCTGAATTCATATATATAATTTTCTAAGGGGTATCATTGCGCTTTAGCATCTCAACAATGCATATCCAGTGGGGCTCAAGGTGCGACGTATGTGTGCATATCTATAATAGAAAACGCTGGATTTCTGTTGCAATGATGTAATGAATTTGTGCTCACAATCCGTAAGTATTTATTATATGTATATATATGAAGATACTCTACGTTATGACTACAAATTCTGTGAGTGAATCCAATTACAATATTTAAATTTAAACATCTTTTTGTTGCTTGTGATATTTGATATAGATTTTGTATTTAATATAGCCACAATATCTTATCTATAAAGCTGCGAATGTACTCAGTATATACAGACAATAATAACAATTGACCATATCAAGAGTTATTTTTATTTCAATTATGATAACATTACGTAGTATATATATAAAGTAAATGATAAATATGTTTGATAGTCTTTGGCAATGTATACAATGTATATATCTATATCGATTAAATGTGTCTGTAAAATGGTTTGACGTATCCTCAGGTTACATGGGTCACATGCCTTTACTTACTTTACTTATGGCTGGCTTCAAATAATATATTTGGGGTTCATGACTCAAGACAACAAGAGTTGTTGCCTTGCGGACAACAGTGTTCTTATCGGTCAAGGTCCCGTTAGCAATTATTAATTTATTTATATTTATAGGGTTTTTGGAATATTTGAGCAACGTAAACCGCTGTTGATGATACGTGATCCGGAGCTGCTTAAGCAGATCACAATTAAGGATTTCGATCATTTTATCAATCATCGTGATGTCTTTGGCGTAGACAGTGACAATCCTCATGACATGGACAATCTCTTTGGCAGCTCCTTGTTCTCTATGCGCGACGCGCGATGGAAGGACATGCGCAGCACTTTGAGTCCTGCCTTTACTGGCAGCAAAATGCGACAAATGTTTCAGCTGATGGATATAGTTGCCAAAGAGGCAGTTGACTGCCTGAAACGCGACGACGTTCCACAGGATGGAGTTGAGCTGAACATGAAAGACTACTGTACCCGATTCACAAACGATGTCATAGCCTCAACAGCATTTGGCTTACAGGTGAACTCATTCAAAGATCGAGAGAATAAATTCTATCTGATGGGAAAGAAGTTGACAACCTTCACGGCGCTGACGAACTTAAAGTTTTTGTTGTTTCAAACTGCGAAGAAACTCTTTCAGGTAGTATATCATTGATTTCTGATTTAGCTTTCAAATTATACATCTACCTTCCCTTACAGGCACTGAAAATCTCACTCTTTGATAAGAAGAGCACAGAGTACTTTGTGCGTCTTGTGTTGGATGCCATGAAGTATCGTCAGGAGAACAACATTGTTCGCCCAGATATGATCAACATGTTGATGGAGGCACAGGGCTTAATTAACACAGATAAGCCCAAATCCGGCACAGTTCGTGAGTGGAGCGATCGTGATATTGTTGCTCAATGCTTTGTTTTTTTCTTTGCGGGCTTTGAGACGTCGGCGGTTCTCATGTGCTTCACTGCTCATGAGCTCTTGGAGAACGAGGATGTGCAGGAGAAGCTTTACGAAGAGGTGGCACAAGTTGACAGCGATCTGGAGGGTGGTCAACTGACATACGAGGCTATAATGGGCATGAAGTACATGGATCAAGTGGTTTCGGAGGTTCTGCGAAAGTGGCCAGCGGCCATCGCCATTGACCGCGAGTGCAACAAGGACATTACATATCAGGTCGATGGCAAAAGTGTAGAGATCAAAAAGGGCGAAGCTGTTTGGCTGCCCACCTGTGGCTTTCATCGTGATCCCAAATACTTTGCAAACCCGGATAAATTTGACCCAGAACGTTTCAGTGAGGAGAACAAGGATAAAATTAAGCCTTTTACATATTATCCTTTCGGTGTAGGACCTCGTAATTGCATAGGTGAGTGAAAGAGTCTAAGACTGTGGTATCCGATACTATCGTTTAAAAACCTTTTCTTTAGGCTCTCGATTCGCACTACTTGAGGCCAAAGCTGTGATCTACTATTTGCTGCGCGAGTTTCGTATAGCGCCATCCAAGAAATCCTGCATTCCATTGGTCCTTAGCCCCTCCACTTTTCAATTGGCACCCAAATCTGGATTTTGGCTGAAGCTTATTTCTCGTAAATAATTCGATCAAACTGTAATTTTAAATAATTGTAAAGCATTTTAATTTTCATAAAGTCGTATTAATGATGACATTGGTTTTTGTATTATTTTTAAAACTCTTTTACCACAATAAGGGAAGGAAACGTATTCTAAAACAGTGATACATTACCAAATTATATATATATATATATAAATGTTTAATATTTAAAGCTTAAGAATTGATATATGGCTAATAAAATACTCTAATTACTACTATAGATTTTATTGTAAATTGTAAAAGAAAAGCTGAATGGGCATAATATCTGTTAAAAATATCTAATTCCATTGGTTCAGATTTACTGTAACTTGAGATTTAATCATAGATCTGGTATAAAGGACCATTTGGCCCCAAAATTTGCAACGCACCAACATTAATTATACAAAGCCTTCGGCTGGAATTGGCTATTGAGGCATCAAGAGGCGCTTGGCGGGGCGTTGCAAAAGCAGCTGGATGCTTGGCTGAGCTGGCCGAGTTATGGGTGTGAATGGCGGCTGGAAGAGGCAGCGTCCACAGCGGAAAACCGCACTTTAACGCAAAGACATAAATCAAATTAGTTTTTCAAGCGACTGCACTCGACTAATTCGAGCGGTGAGCGCGCCAAGGTACAGCGCGGATGCTGTTCATTTTAGTACACAGAATACACAATGGTCGTGCCAGGCAACAAAAGGATACTACACCCCAAGTCACAAGCCCGTACTCACACACACTCAAACGAACACGCGCTTACACACACTATACACAGATATCGATTAATATTTATCCCGTGACACAACGCCACAAAAACCGCGGCGGCCGTTGGTCCATTAAAGGACGCACAGAAAGAGCAACCAACCCCAGCCTGAGGGCCACGCATCAAGAATGCCTCTTGCGCCCTTGGACAATGGCAGACGACAGCCAACACGCGCGTTTAACTCGCATCCACTTCAAATATGATCAATGCCGGTTAGTTTTCCTACTAAAAACGAGCGTCTGGCCCGCTATCCTTGGCGCACGACCCTTCTCTCTTCTTGGGGCATGCCATAGGCGGCAGTCAGCTGCGAGCGCTCTCTCGCTTGCACACATACATTCGGCTTGCATGTCATGTAAGCGTGTGTGTGTGTCCCTGTGTGAGCAGCTGCCCTGTGAGCAATGGCGTTTGTGCTCGCCCCGCCTACCGCGCGCGTTTTGTGCGCGTTTTTTGGTCGTAGTCGGCTTTGTGGGCCCAGCTTAGGGCGAAAACATTTCCAAAGTCAAAACAGTTGTGAAAATCGTCGTGAAAATTTCATTTTCGTTACAGTTGCAATCGTTGAAAATGCACTTAACCTCAAATCCAATAATCCGCTTGTAATTCAGTTCATTCAAATGCTCTTCGCCTGCCGATGCCCAATGTCCAGTGATCGCATCTCTTTGTGTGCATGTCCTGCAGTGTTTTTCAATTTGAATACCTATGCGGGTTAGAATAGTTGTATATATATAGAGATGTATGTGTGTGTGTGTGTAAAGTGTTGACCTCGTCCGGTAATCGTTCTATTATTGATGAACATTTGCCTTCAAACAATGCCACAGTGGCATATCGTCTACTGACTAGACTTACCTGCCCAGAACGAGTTCAATGTCATTTCGAGGCATATTCAAATCAAGCGGGTTAATGGAATTTGATTCATATACCATGAATATACAACAGATATATATATTGGATTAAGAGGATCTAAACTATTTGTTATTTTATAAGATTTAGATAGCACAATAGCAAAACAGTCTAGCTCGTGAATATCATATAAATTAAATACAAATATTTGCACCTCAAATATATATTATATATAATATTATATATATAAATTGACATAGTTGTAGCATTTCCCTTGATCTTGAACCTAGCAATATATGCATTTCCTTCTGGGACAACTCAAGCAACTCTCTTCAATTTGCCATGTGACACGCTTTAAGGCTTATGACAGATTTCGAAGAGGAAATCGTCTTAGGATTCGTAAGATTTGTGCAAGCGAGCGCAAATAATGCGTGAAAATCTGTAACAATCGTCAGTAGCGGCACGCTCCCTTGGCCCAAAAGCCTACCCATTGACCGGGCCGTGCCTTGATCCGCCTGGCAGAAGCGGCGGCAGTGTCCTTCCACATTCCTGTTGTGAAACGAGCCAAAGACATAAGTGGCTCGGCTCGCCCATGGCTAGTACCGAAGTCAAATGCAAATTGAAATGTAGAAAAATGGGACAATGGTCAACCAGAATTCTGTAGAACACTCACAATGCTGCCGAGGATTGGCAAATGTTGCTACCAAAAGCCTTTTCACACATATCAATGCAATGCGGCAGGACTTTGTTGGCTAAGGCAAAGAATGCTGCTGTTTGAGGCAACCGGTAGGAGATTGCAATTGGCCAGAGCTCAATTGAACCCGGGTCTGTGACTCCTATGGTGCAATTATGATGGAAAGGTGCTAATAATAACCGATAAATTCATGTTTACCTAACAGCCCAGGGTTCTGGTCAGCTGTCAAGTGTCTGTTTGTGCGTGTGCGTGTGATGAATGAATGAATGCATGAATCGCCAACTGGCATGAATGATGATGAGCCGGATTCGAAGTGCTGCTGTAGTAGGTGTCTGACTTAGGGTACATGCAACCATGCCTCAACCTTGCCAACTTTGCCCACGGGCACTAAGGGCGCTGCAATTGTTGCGTTCACTAAATACTGCGGGGGAAAATTGCAATAGATCTGCGGGGGAAAACTGCAGTAGATTTGATTGATCGCCGATATGTTCCACTCGTGCTATTTTCTATAACAATAATACGCATCGAATTTTCACAAAAAATCAGAGTTTTTTGTATAAAAAAAGATTGATTACTATCATACAATTGTGCTACAATAAAAACTTGATTCTGTATATGTATAAAATTATATATATATATCTATATTATATATACTAGATGTCTACCTTTGTACGAATGACTCTCGATCGCATCACACTTGGCTGTATCTCTCTTATGTAAAATGTTGTGAAACCGCAAAAACTACTATAAATTGACATCATAAATTAAAATTACTTCCACCCTTCTTCACATAGGCGCTCCACCAGGCCCAACCCAGTCACAGCCCTCGTTTCGGTATTGGACTTTCGGAGGGTTGGCCCTCTGGGGTTGGTGTGTGAATAAACCCAAAAGACAGAGGCCCAAAACGTAAACGTCAAGCCGCTGAAAAAAGGGGCGAGCACGCAGCCATCAACACGATTATTTCGCATAAAATAAATTGATTCCTGTTAAAAGTCAAGCATGTCCTTTGAAGCTGGAAATGGAACTGCACACACATACACACACACTGAGAAACTGAGACGCTGATACATAGAGAGAAGCCGAAAACATCGCTTGAAAAATGTCGAAATTTGTCCACAATAAGTTCTTTATTGAGTCGCCTGAGACAAAGGATTACCTCGCCGCCACAACCATCGCCGCCGCCGCTATAAACCACGGCCAAACCACTCGCCACTCGACCCAGCGAAACAGCAAACAATGAAACAATAGCCAGAAGACAGGGAAAACTGTGCCACGTCTTCGCCTTGAATTACGCCAGGCAGCCGTATCTGTAGCTGGGCTGTCCCGACACCTTTGAATCGACACCTTCCCTTCGAGCGTTTTGTCCTGCCATCTATTCAATTCAATAGAAAGTGGCATATAAATAATGATGAGCGAGCCAATTTGGGCAGTTGCGTCAAGAGAGAAGTCGAGTTGCTCTATTGTTATCCCGGCCTCCTTTGTATGCCCCAGACAAACGGGCAACGTGGCTCTGACAATACTAAACGTCATGTCCTTAAATGCGGTCGCCAAGGTGGCTGGCTGGTGCTCGTCCTGCCGCAGACGCTCGGTCGCCGCTCAAATTGAGCGTATGAAATTGATTAGCTAACGCATTTTAGTTACAATATTTGTATTTAGTTTATAAACTAATTTGAAATTCAGTTGCCCATTAACAAAGTGGCGTGCGTGAAGCATGTGCGATGCCACCAACAGAGCTCAAGGATTCATTGAGAACTTCAGTTGGGATGAGCACCGCTGCAAGGGGCGTCCCTCTAATTTAGACATGCTGCCTGATCTCATCCTTGGATAGGGTTTCATTCGGATATAATGAAAGAATTTTAGATATATTCTATTCGTCATTTCAGTTAAATTTGAAAAGGTGGCAAGTCTGGAATTATAATGCATTCTATATAAGCCTTGAGTTCTTGAAAACAGATTTTATATTTTGAAAAATATGTTATTTGTAATTTATATATATATATATATATATATATATATATATATATATATATATATATATATATATATATTACAATAATATATAATATATAATATATAATATATAATATATAATATATAATATATAATATATAATATATAATATATAATATATAATATATAATATATAATATATAATATATAAAATATAAATTTAGAAAAATTAGGAAGATATTATTTTAATCAATTAGATTTCTGAAATAGTATTAAAAACTCCAAAAAGTTACGAGAGGTATAAAGGCATTGGCTCTTTAATAATATAATCTGATTTTCACATTGGATACTAGCAAAAGATAATCAGCTTTGATTTAGGAGCCATTTATAATGTCAATTGACTTTTCCCATGGCCCATAGTATTGAATACAAGATCGTTGTCCAATTCATAATAGGCAGCTAAGCCGCTCATTTACTGTGCTGATTGGTGAATCAAAGTCATAATTCCACTTTACTGGAGTGTCAATTCAAAGCGGTGCAGCCGCTGAAATTCCGTGGAATTTTCTTCAAATTTTGCACCTTCCACTCGCCCAGCTACCAGTTTTCTTGTAGAAGTGTAATTGAGCCATATAAGTCTAACCTGTTACAATTGAATGGCAGGCAAGCGTCAGATCAGTGAGTGCGCTGAGGACCACGGCTCCCATTATTAATTAGCCGAATTGTCTATTTTGGAAGGTGTCAACAGGTAAATTCGTCATTGTGTTAGCAATTTTTTATACTGGCCGAGTGTCGTGCATTGTTTTTGCACGGCCTCTAGGCGGCAAGATCTGAGAGGGATGCATGTAGCAATGTCACGTTGCACTTCAGAGGAGCCGGCTCGTTTGGTCGGCCGCAATGTAAAGGATAATGTGGCAAAATCCTGACAATTGATGTCCTTTGCCGGCACTTCAAATGCTGCGACTCCGACAACTGAGACATCGAACGCAAACGATTGTTTGTTGTTTGCACAGGCAACACAGGGGACACTTGACGTTGCGGCCGGAGGAGGGCGCATATAAATAATAATCAAACAAATATATTTATATATATATATATATATATGCCTCACGGGCCTTTGTTTGTCCCTAATGTAATTTTCGAGTCAAGTCTTCTTTCGTGCATAGCAGAACGTATACGGTTTAATCAATTTCAATCAGCTTTCATAAGTGAGCCCATAAGCTGCCCATAGGTGGCGCTCTGACGCGCACGCATACTCATTGACTTCCTGAGCGCAAGACTTTCACATTTCCTGGCGCTCGTCGTGAGTCGTTTCTGCGCGGCGCTCGGCTGTGGTGGATTTTCCGCAGACGCTTTTCCTACATTGAAAAAAAGTACTTGAAAATAGAGCATTATTTATAATTAAGCATCTTAATTATGGGGAAACTTAATTTACTTCAGTTAATTAAAAATTTAATTTAAAAATTGATTTTTTAATAGTTTTTGTATTTTTTAATTTTAAATAATGCGATTATAGTTCTCGGCTATTTTACTTTGTTTCTGCTTTTATCAGAACTCGCGTGTTCTCTAAATTTGCATTTGTTTTTCTCAGTGCAGTTCGTGTACCAAAGTTCGGTGCAGACTTGGCGACGTTGCTGCTGCTGTTAGTTTGCGTTTAACCGTCTCGCCAGGCGAAAGCAAAGCTTTGCTTGTTCGTGCGCGTTTCGAATCACATACACCACCCACTCATACACATACACACACAGTACACTCCGTGACATCCAAGCCACACACACACGCCAAACTTTTCTATAGTGCGCGAGCGAAATAAATTCATGTGAATGGTTCTTAAATAAACGCGTTAATCCAAATGCTGGCAACAATTATGAAATATAACTAGCGTGGTTGGAGGTACTGCGAGTGGGCCAAAAAGTCGTCTTTGCCAATATCGTCGGATGTTTTCCAATGCAACGGTTTTCTTCTGTATCTGTTTTCCGCAACACCCACACTGCAAGCTATTAATAACTAACTAAGAGTGAATTTTCACATAATCTGACTATATATCAAACTTACTGCTGATAGTGCTGTGCTGAGCGTCCAAACTACATTCAAAATGGTAATTAAAAATGAAAAACTGATTATGAAATTTGTGTTACGCGTGTGGATCTGTGTGTGTCTTTGCGTTTTTCTGTGTGTCTGTGTGTAAACGATAAATGCCTTGCACAAATTGTTTACAATATCAAGTCCAAGTCAATTGCATTTTTGCCCCAGCCTTCAATTGTTTGTCGCTGTTCAAGTTTCTGGTTCAAACACAAGCTAGTAGCATTCGTCACTTTTGCTTTCAACAGAGGGGCAGGGTGGGTGGCTATCTATTGTTTTGAGACGTTAAGAAAAATATGATGTAAGCCCGAACACCCTACGGCAACCACAATGCCAGCAGCTCGGTGGATGCTTCCTGCCACCATTTACATCCACATCTGCATAAGCATTTAGTTAGCAGAGCCATTTATTTTTATAAGATGTTGTTGCAGCATCCACGCCAGCTATAACTGTAACTGTAGCTGTAACTAACAAGCTCGCACTCACATAGACAGACGCCCACACCAGCAGCAGCAGCATTTGCAACCTTAGCCAACGGCGCGTATGAGTTAAGGCTTGTGGGGCGGGGCGACGGCAGCGGGGCGGCCAGCAAATCGATATTGTGCGGCATGACCGAGTGGCCCACACGGCGCGCTGTATGTTTTGCCTGTGGAGCTGGGCTACCCAGCCACCGTAACTCGTAGTGTGGTGGCTTTGTAAGCCAGCAGCCAGCCAGACGCCGCAGCTGACGGAGCCGCCAACAATGCTGCTCCTATTGCCACTCTCACCCCGGCGGTTGAATTCGAGCTCGTCTTTTGTGGTGAAAACTTTCATTTGCTCTCTCGCACTCTGTGCCTCTGTGCCATTTGCGTCAAATTTGCGCTGTTATCAGACCAGCAGCAGCAGCAGCAGCAACAACAACAACAGCAACAACAACATCAGTTGTCAATAGCTAACAAATGGCTGTAATACTACACAAATTTATTCAATGACATTTATTGTTGTTGTCGCTTATGTAGTTTGTGTCACGATTTGCGCATTTTGTCAAGGGAGCTTGAAGGAAAGCACATGATGTCATATGTACGAGTATAGCTCTATATACATATATACATATATATATTTGTCTGTGTGTGCGTGTCTTGAAAAGTATGCAGCAGTTGTTGGCAGTGCAAACTGCCTTCTCCATGCTCCATTTCTAAGCAGCGCCTCCTCTTGGATTTGTTTACTCGTCGCTTATCGGCTGGCAAACGAGTCGCAGATTGTGAAAGTGCGCACATACATATATATTTATGTGCATATATGTATGTGCTCGCTTAATTGCCTGGGTAAACAAATCGAAGTCTAAAGTAGCAGTCGTTAGCACAGCTGAATTGTGTCTTTGCTTTAATTAAAATTTATTGTTATATTATATTTATAGTTACATTTTCCACTTTATGATCGATAAGTTGGCTTGAGTATTTGCCAGCCAGCCGTCACTATTCACATGCCCAACGCCCATTTGGGTTAACTAAAGCCTAGCCAGGTATTTGCTGACTATTGAGACTTATTGAGAACTTGCTGTTGCGCTTGCTAGCAAATGCAACAGCTGGTATGGCAATATTAGATTTCATGCCAGCTAAAAACTAGCCATGGCTATGAGTTCTCGCATTGTTAGGCTCAGTGACTGCGAACAGAACGGGCCAATGTGTTAGCCACAAAAGCCGGCTGCAGTCGTTGCACTTATTATTATTGTTTTCCATTCGCTTTTACCCCAGACTCAACCGGGCCCAGCTCGGGCGTAGTATGTATCAAATTTCAATTTAGTTGACGCCCTTAACAAAACTATCTTGAGGCAGACGTTGTGGTAATAAACCTTATAAGCTTGCCACGAGCACAAGCCAACGGTAAACATGCAAACGTATATACTCAGATACAGATATTCTGTCACAGAAGCCCCTTCATAACGGCCAGTTCAAGATTGGGTAGCTATGTGCAGTTGGTATCATTAAAAAATTATGGTAATTATGGTTAAAAGTAGTTTCTATTTTAGGGCCCACATAATGTTATCTGTTTGATAAATTTGTGAAATTATAAAAAAAAAGATAATATTATAAAATTCCAAAACTGCAAAGCAAATATTTAATTTTTGTTTTAAGTGAAGTATTAACATGATAACAATGTTGTTTAAGATAACAGCAACACTTAATTAACTTTAATATTTAGATAAAGTTAACATTTTTTAATAGCTGCGCAAATCGATTAATATTTACCTATGTGAAGCAAATCTTTCTCACATTACTGTTTAATTGCTTAAAATCTTTATTTTTGAATGCTAACTGAGTGTTTAGTAATACCAATAAAATTAGCTTCTTGGCTATTGGCGATTTAATGAGCTTTCATTAGCTTTCAGCGACTGAAATAAATAAATTATATATTATTATATATATATATTATATATTAAATTATATATTATTATTTTGCATTATGCTCAGTTAGATTTATTGCATTTTTATAAATACATGTTAAATAAATCACAAATTCAAATAACTTTATATTGGACTTAAAGTTGATCATTTCTTTAGCTGCTCAACTCTTAAGCTGCTAAGCCATTGCCATTGGGTATTTCATAGCTGAGCAGTTGGCAGTGCAGCGCGCTTAGTTCTTGTTAACCTAGCATTAAGTACGTGCATTAGTCTTCCTACAGTATTACGTCTGTCTGCGTGTGTGCGTGTGTGTGTGAGAGAGTGTGCGTCTACCTTAAACCATTTCAGAGACAACACCTGCAGGCGTTGAGACGTCTATGTGGAGCACATAAGCTCCATTGTCTCTGCAGTTTTGTCTTTGTCACGATTTGTGTGCTTAGTGGGGCGCTTAAGCTGCCTCCAGCATTAAGCGGCAACAACAACAACGAGTTGGATAACATCTGAATGTACATCTAATGCATTTGCTTAACACTTTCCATTTAGATCGTACGCCATCGCTCCCGCCGCGCACGCATGTGGAATATGGGATTATTATTCCTAATCTACTACTGCGTGAGCGTCTACTCGGCGAAAGGCGAGGGCAAGGATACCCCGGATATCCCACTTGACGTGGGCAGCCTGCCTGAAGCGGCCGATGCCGACTTTGAGACTGACAATGAGATTACTACACCCAATCCTCTCCAGACTAGCGAAGTGAGCAGCTCGGATGTGTCTATTAAGTTGAAATACTTATTCCCCTTTTTTCTTGCAACAGAGGAGTGATGCATTGCCGGAGACAACCGTGGCCACGCCCATACACGGAGCTGTGCCGACTTGGCGAGCAAAGCGAGAGAATTGTACGCCGCCGGCTATCGAGCAGTTTCCCCAGCCGTTGATGAACAAATGGGCACGCCAGCATGGCGGACTCATCTTACATATTCTCGTGGCCATCTATACGTTCTTTGGGCTGGCCATTGTGTGTGACGAGTACTTTGTGGCCAGTCTGGACAGACTGTGCGAGGGTAAGCTTAACACAAATATCACTGTAAGTCCTTCATCAATCTGGGTCTTTGCAGAGCTTAAGCTGTCTCCGGATGTGGCCGGCGCCACGTTTATGGCTGCCGGCAGCTCAGCTCCGGAGCTGGCCACCGTTGTTATTGGCGTCTTCTTTGCCAAGGACGACATCGGCATCAGTGGCGTCATTGGCTCCGCGGTGTTCAACATCATGTTTGTCATTTCGGTTTGTGCCCTTTGCTCTGGCACCGTTTGCCAGCTGAACTGGTGGCCGCTCGTCCGCGATTGCTTCTTCTACTGCGTGTCCATATTGGTCATGCTGATAATAATCTTTAATGATGTCATCTCTTGCGTAAGTAGATAATAAAAAGCGCGAGGCAAGACTTGGCTGATGAGTTGAAGGTCTTTTTTTTCTATATTAACCAATTTCTATTACCATTAAAGCCAATAAGGGTTTAGTAGTTGCATAACAAATGTATGTGAAGGCCCCTCTTGTTTATATATAGCTTCACTCCTCTGTCTTTCTGTATAAACTCATAGATTAATTAATTAAAAATCATAATGAATTTTAATTTTAAAGAAAGTTAATTTCTCTGAGTACTTTATTAGGAGTTTTGGCTAACAAATTTGTAGTTCTAGAAAAAATATTGTTGACAATTTTAGGGATCAATAAGTTGTGCAGGTATAAATATTAATTATTTGAACTATACATTCCTCCAGCACAGATAGACATTGGAATAAGATAGTCCAGCCATTATTGGGCATGACTAAACAGTAAACATTAATTTTATTTATTCTTTTGAGGCCCAATATATCAAAGTTGCCGTCAGAGGGCAATGTATACTCGTATATTTTATACAACTGAAACTTGATATCTTACAGTTTGAATCGGTGGTCATGCTACTCTGCTATGTGGGTTACTGCATTGCCTTGCACTTCAATACGGAACTGGAACGCTGGGCTTTGAGCTTAAATCTGCCTTTTAAGTTGCCCAGCAAGGAGGAGCAATCGGCGCTGGTCACTTATAAGAATGTGCCTGAAAGCTCCTACACACAGGGCACGCAGCCAAAGGAAGCCGAAACAAGTCCTCAGCAGCAAGCACAGCCATCGACACAGGGCGACTATCAGAGCTACAACGATCCCAATGCCAGCTGGGATCCGAATGCAGCTTGGGGCGACGAGAGCCAAAGTCAGCCGCAGGCCATGTCAGCCAGTGCTAAGCCCAGTCAGCCGCCAGTGGACGACTGGGGCATGAATCAGTTTACGCAGGGCCAAGGTCAAGAGAATATGGCCTACAATGCTGATCAGCCGGAATCAGTGGTCACAGGTGAAGCAGCAGCTGCAGCATCAGCCAAAACCCAAGTTGCACCCAATCCGGCTGGCATTGAATACTACAAGTCGACAGATAAACAACGCGAACCTCGCCCCGATCCATTGCTGCGACCCACGGAGGGCGGCCAGCCTGCACTGATTGCCTGGTATGTGGTCTATCCGATACACTTTCTGTGCAAGAAGACCATGCCGGACTGCCGACAGCAGCAGTATCGCAACTGGTATCCTTTCACATTTCTGCTGTCGATGATTTGGATCTCGTTTTACTCGTACTTCATGGTCTGGATGATAACAGTCATTGGGTCCACACTGGCCATACCAGATACAGTGATGGGTCTGACGTTCGTAGCTGCTGGCGTTTCTGTTCCTGATGCCCTAAGCTCAATAGCCGTTATCAAAGAGGGCTACGGCGACATGGCCGTATCGAATGCAATTGGCTCAAATGTCTTTGATATACTAGTGTGCTTAGGTCTTCCATGGTTCATACAAACGGCCATTATCAAACCCGGCTCGCACGTCAATGTTATATCCAAGGGTATGTATGATATCGCCTCTCCCTCTCTCTCTTTAAGTTAGTGCTCGTCGTCGTATTGCTGTTCAATTTTGTGGAATGCCTGGCATGTGTCTTTAGCTGTGTTGTAGCCGTCTTTAGATGGTGTAGCTGCACCTGGCAGAGACTTCAGTGTATTAATGCAGTAAGAGCTCTTACTTGTAGGTCTGGCCTATTCCACGCTCTCGCTCTTCTCCACCGTTGTCTTCTTGATACTCTCAACGCATTTGAATGGCTGGAAGTTGGACAAGCGCTTGGGCATAATACTCATGCTCTGGTATCTATTTTTCATAACGCTGGCGGCGCTCTATGAGATGAACGTCTTTGGTTACATGAACCCACCAGAGTGTGCCAGTAAGTCCCCATCGAATAATAATCTTATTTTCCATACTTTAACTCTTCTTCTTGCAGGCACGTACTAAACAACTGATTACCATATGATCATATTAACATAAATAGCAGACGCACTTAGACTCGCATCACCAGCACCAATTACGAGTACCACATACAAAGAAATACCTAAAATATAGTATATATATATATATACAATTGGTATATACCAAGCCATATATACATCAATCAAATAATCATAACTATAGCAAACATCAAGGTGTCCCAGTAAGAGCATATATATATAAATATATATATATACATTCATATATACTATATACAAATGTTATATATGTATTTCAAGTAAATATTACTCAAACGTGCGTTTTACATAGATTTTTACATGCACCAAAATGAAACAAAAATATGAATTATATCTACGATATATATTTAAAAGATGCATATTTATTTAGGCAAAAGATAAAAAAAACAAACTCCATATACAACAATTATATGCATATAGCACTGTAGATAGGGAGAATTGTATAATATTTAGTACAAGTAAATGCAAAACAGCAAATGATATTTGTTGCCACGGTTTAATGGAACAACAACTAAATAATAGAAAAGGAACAACGCAAAATTTCATATGGAAAAAACACTCAAACAAGGATTAGATGAAACAAAAGTGTTAATAATTAGGCATCGATTTTTTAGTTAATCAGAACGAAAATGTTGTTTGGTTCGTAAGACTCTACAAAATTTCTAATTTATAAAAATAAAACAATATTTTTGGCTGTCGCTGCTGCTTGGCTCAAAATTTGACACTCGAACCAGATAAATGAGTCAAAGAACTCCGTTATAATACCATAAAGCCAAGAAAATTGGCTTGTTGTAATGTCAAATTAACCAGCTATTTCTCCAGTACGTTCCCAATGTAAGTGCTACAGCCTAAACGAGGCATTGTAGGACATGATTCTACGCGCTTCTTGATGTTTTCCGTCATTTCAACTTTGTATAGGCCACTTCCTAGTCGAGCATTCTTTACCAGCGCTTTCGCAATTGTTTGATCTGTTTCTGTTTTGTTTGTTATATCTACGAATATATCTTAAATGAAGATAGATAATTAAGACGAACGTATATTTATGTAGATATTTTTTTAAGCATTAACACAAACGAAAATAAAACATATTTTTTACGATTACATTTACAATATTGATAAACAAACGTCCTGAGTTTCGACATACGACATACGACCACAATGTTAAAATGATGCCAATAGCAAACACATAAAGTATAAAGAAATATATGTATTTAACATTTCAAAGTATTTAACTTAATAGCAATTAATGGCGTCAATTTTTTACTGTAAATATATGAATTCTATATGTATACAAAATTTATAATTCTAATAATGTAAATTTATAGTCAATTTTTGGTGCAAATTACGTACACGCGCATATTTATACACATTTGTGGAATTTTTACCAATATAGTAAACATTCTTATTGTTATTATTTGTTAGTTTAGTTTTTAGTTTTATAAATATATCACTGAGACGAAAACCAAAAACCAAACAAATTGTAAACAACAAATATATACAAAATCAAAAATTGTATAATAGTTAACCAAACAACGCACTCAATAAAGAGATAATAATATATTTTAGCATCCTGTGTACAAATTGCTAAATTTCGTACTCTACTCGAATATTAATATATAATTTCAAGCGAAAAGCCACTGTTCAACAGCGAAAGACCCCCCATCGAAGTTCTGATTTATTTATATTATTGAATAGTTAGGAAATTTTTATATTTTGTTTGTTTTGTTATGAATATTTTTAAGTTTTTTTAAATTAATATAAAAGATATTTTGGTTCGCATCAGTTACTGAATCGACTATTACAACGAATATTATTTAAAAGTCTATAACTGCAACACGTATAAATATATGCTCATAATATTTGATTAGTTCCTGAATTTTGTTGATCTGAAACAAAAAAATGCTGATTTTAAACGCTGTTTAACGGTGGTGCATTTAATTGTATTAAACCATATACGAAACACGTTAATAATAATGTTAAAGATTTTTATATTTTATTATAAAATATTGTTTCGATTTGAAAGGTATTTGCGACAAACTATTAAACACGATTTGCTAATTTCCAGGCCGTGTTTAGGTGCTGGTTGAACATTTAGGTTTATGCTTTGGTAGAATTATTAGCATACACATAAGCAGTGGCAGTCGTATTAATCCCTGGCATTGGTAGACATGATATGACACTGAATCAGTATGATAATTTAGCTGCAAGCAAAGTATAAGACATACTTACACAGACACGTACACATACACATACACATACAGTTTACATATACACACATACATATATATAGCATAAAGATACAAAACGAACTTACATAGTGAGCATTGCACTGCTATATAAAATAGACGCGCTCAAACATATACATATGTAGTTACATAAACATAAAGAAACAAACAGTATATATATCTATATATACATATAAATATAGGGATATTTATACTATATAGAGTGTATATATACACATACATTTACGACACAGAGCGCGCTAAGTTGTCTAGATTTGTTGATGGCGCCGATATGAAATACGAGTAACTAAAATCCTCAAAGCAAAAATTAAAATGAAAAACTTCCTTCAAACTATTTGAAAGCATAAAACGAACTAAAGTTTAACCAAAACAATAAATGTACGAACAATCGCCTATTGTAAACTCCCACAAACATATGCATACATTATTGTTATACATACATACATACCTTCTCCTATTACAAATAAATATATATATACATAGTTATATAGAATGCTTTAATGGGCATTTCTCAAGTACAATGTTCTTCCCCACTCAATGAAATATGCCAGCTACAAATATACATAATACAATACATACATACGGACATACTTATACTATACCTACATGTACTAAGAGCATATGGGCAAACGTAAAAATTGTTAAATGTTTGATGTGTTACAAGTAAATAGAGCAATCCAAGCTTGGAATGGACCTTTGGTTGATATGCAACAAACCCTATACATACATAGCTATTATATCATACATCAAAATACCACAACATATACGAAGAACTAACTTGAACTGTTCACAAGATCGTTAAGTACTTCAATTAACTATTTCAATTAGAATCTCAATTTAAATTTAACGAAAACCAATTACAGTTGAAATGTCGTTATTAAACGTGTTTATCCAGATATGAAACATTTTATTCAATTTACTTTTAAATGTCTTCTAACTAAACCAAATCAAATATATATTTCGTGTTACTTTGTGCAAATATGGTATATGAATGATGTATGTATATATATAGTTATACATATATGACTAAATATATTGGAAGTGAACAAGTTAAAGAAGGACTTTACCGAAAGACAAACAAAAACACAAACACAGACACACACATACACACACACACAGACACGCTTTAAACATATATATATTTATATTGATATGGTATATATGTACAGACACACATATATACATAACTACAATAATGTACAATAAATGTCATCTATGCTATTATATACAACTATCATTTGTGTTAACTATGACTATAATTGTTTGCAAACACTTAAGAGATTCTTCGAACATATGCATAAATATTTATTTATTGATATGACAAATATTTAATTATGACAAACAAATAATTACACTTATTTGTGAAAGAAGTAACATAATAACTATTGCTAATATACACAACTGTTGATGTTATGTTTAGTCTATTAATGGATTTCAAAAATAAAAGAATATACACACGCAACCCCACAAATGAGTTTCGAGTTGTCAGGTCAGTAATTCATAATAATCAATTTAGCCATAAATAGCAAAATTAATTAACAACAAGTAGAAACGTTGCAGTCTGACGTAACCGTTTGCTTAATACAACAAAAGTTGAATATAAATATAAAATATAAATAATTATTTTGCAGATTTTTGAATACCCAATATTATTTATATGATCCTGTTTTTCAGGTGGTATTTCAGATAACAGTTTATCCCAATTCAAACCGATGGTCTGCCCATTTGCTATGCCTGAAAAACGTGTTTCTATGTTCAAAAGTTAACTGTAAGTGCATATTTAATAAATAAAAGCTTTATCAGTCGAGGGTAGTTTGACGTACGTTGTTCAAAAACCAATCTACCCATCTAAATTCGTAAAAGAGTACAAATACTTTAAATAAAACAATTAATATAAACAGAGCAAAGCAGTTCTGAGGAGTACCCCATCGACAACTGATATAGTATTCAATTACATTTATGTATCTAACACTCACATACATACATTAATGAAGGTGATGTGTAAGTCAACTAGTATTTAACATTTCGATAGGGTATAACAGGCTACCTTAAAAGCTTTCGAACGAACAAGCCCAACTGTTAATGAGCTGCGCAGACCAAAAAAGCTCTCTCTTCAATGTCAACAGCGTCGACGTCGTCGCGGAGGGGAGCGTAGCGACGCTCAGGCAATGGAAAGGTAAACAAAAAGCAGAAGAAAGAATGGGCGTCGGGAAAGTAATGTTAGCAATACCAACTACTGAATACCCTTTTTGTTCGATATATATATATACAAAGTTTGTTGTTTGAATGTATTACGAACACATTATTTTACTTGATTGTATTGAAATCTTAATTTTTATTCTCTAATATTTTTGTTGATATGCTTTTTATTTTTCTCCTCCTTTGCTTCTTTTAATCAAAGAATCATATTTTTAATTACTGTTTTGTGCAAAGGCAAATGCATTCTTTCATATCTCCCTCTTTAAGTGAATATGCTCTAACGTCACTGATAATGGCTCTAACAGTAGGCTTTTATTTTTAATGAGAGTATTCAAATTTATTTTATAGTCAGATTTTGTTACAAGTAGCTTGCCACAGCTCTTACGCTCTGTGGGAGGGTATAGGGAGCTTTCTGGAGCTGCAGCTTATTGAATGAAGGCAGCTTTCTGCGGCAGCCACAACGCTGCTGAAGTTTGCGCTGCGCGTTTCAGTCGTAAGTTCACTGCCAAAGTGCTAGGAAGTGGGCCGGTTGGATGTATGTGACTGTGTGTGTGTAGTAGGCGCTCGCGTATAAAACTTGAAGAACCGCAATAATCTCCAAACACTCACGCACACTCTCCCTCTCACTCTCACAAACATTCAATTGGCGTGTGTGTAAGTGTCGATGTCGCAACCTGTTCTCCAGCCGGACGGTTGGAGAAAGAAATTTGTTAATACTGAACTCAGCTGTGTGCCCGACCCGGCCCGGCACGCCGCGATAAGATATTATGGATTTTTCAATATTACACTTATTTATGATGGCCCCAGAGAAATTATGTAACGCAGTTAATATTTTGTGTTTAATGCATAATTGGTGACGAGCAATTCACATACATACATATACCTACATACATATGTATACATATTTGTATTCATACATACATACGTTTAGTTGAAGCTTGTTTGCGGGAGATTATCGTTAGTGGCGGGTCAGACGGCCAGCTGATAAGCGGGCAGCAACTGTGTTTGTTTAATTTCTTAGCGAGCTGAGATAGTGTATTAATTATGTTATCAATGCCTTTGAATTGCGGCGAATGTATTTAATATGACTTATATATCAATTGGTTGTCTTCGCAGCATTGGGATTACACATATTAACCACAGCTTAATAAAGCCCGAGTCAGCAATCTAACAACAATGTCTAACTTACCTCGTGTGGACATTGATCAGCCGAAATTCGACCAGAGCACCTATTTCGGGCGTGCCAAGCACTTCTTTTTGGTTACCAATCCTCTCAATATATTCGCCTCCGATGAGCAGCTGGCGAAGGCCCGTGACATTGTCACCAAGTACCGCGCTAACCAGCCACTGCCTGATGTCAAATCCATCGACGATGTGTGGAGGGCCAAGTATCTGTACGACTCGGCTCATCATCCTGAGACGGGCGAGAAACAGATAATCATCGGTCGTATGTCAGCTCAGATGCCAATGAATACCTTTATCACTGCTGGTAAGTTGGCGCAGCCCCTCATGCCCCACGCTCTCTCTGCCCGCTGCCCTCTGCCCTTGACATTGGCTATGTTTCGCTTTCATTCTCGTTCAACTATTCGCTTCCGCGCTTTGATTAATAAATAGCCGTTAATGTTGTTGTTGCTTTCATCTAGGCATGATGACGTTCTACAAAACAACGCGGGCAGTTGTCTTCTGGCAGTGGTTCAATCAAACATTTAACGCCATTGTCAACTACACAAACCGTTCGGGCACATCGCCAATTAGTCAACAGTAGGTTTCTCTAGTAAAGATTGCCGTTTTGTGCCCAATTTGTAATAATGTTCTGCACACAGACAACTGCTTACCTCCTACTGCCTGGCAACGGGCGGTGCCTTGGCCACAGCGCTCTCCCTCAACCGTGCCGTGAAGAATATGAGTCCAATTTTCGGGCGCCTTGTGCCACTTGTCGCGGTAGCAGCCGCAAATTGTATCAATATCCCTTGTATGCGCATGCAGTAAGTACATTTCTATATCAGTATTTATATGGCATTCGAGATAACGGCTATCATAACTGAAACTTTTGCTGTCCACAGAGAGCTGCGCAATGGAGTCACCCTTTTGGATGCGAAGAACAAGGAGGTCGGCATCTCGACGAAGGCCGCTTTTGTGGGTATTTCAGCTGTTGTGATCAGTCGAGTTGCTATGGCCGTGCCTGGAATGAGTAAGTGGCCGATTCCCTTAACATATATACAATATATATCTAAAATATCTTTGTTTGGCAGCTTTGACACCTCTCTTGGTGACTAAGCTGGAGCAGCGTGGTTTTCTGAAGAAGTACCCCAAATGGAATGCTCCAATTCAAACTGTCTTCTGTGGCTTCATTCTGATCTTTGCCACGCCCCTTGGCTGTGCGTTCTTCAGCCAGCGTGCTGCTATCAAAGTGGACAGCCTGGAGCCAGAAGTGCGCGACCGCATAAAGAAAGAGCGTCCGGACTTGGACACTGTTTGGTATAACAAGGGCTTGTAAGTCGTAATAAATTGAAGTAATAAAAAAGTAATCATTATTCATGTAAAAAAAAAAAAAGAGCAGAAACCATTTTTAGTGAATATGTTTAGGCAATGATTTCTGTGGACAATAAATATATGTAAGTCTCTTTAGTTATCCACACAAGTTGCATTTAATATTACGTTAAGTGTTAAAACACAATTATTTCTAAGTTTCAAACCTCATATATTGTGTTATTTAGTTGAAAAATACATATAAATGAATGCGAAATGTTAAAATGTTATGCTAATAATTTGCATCAGTTTATTGAGTAATCACGTGTATTGATAGCTATGCAGCATTTATCATGTGTATAAAATATTGTTAATAAAATTCGTGTATATAATAATATTGAATTTTTACTTTATAATTTTGAATTAAGAATTTTGGCGCTTTTAGCAGAGTAGTGATGATATAGCAGCCAGCTTTATAACAGCTCACTATCGGACTAAAAATACTAAGAAGTTTTAACGCATTGCAAATACTAAATCATTATCAATTGAAACCGATAGTGTAGCAAGCGAACGAGTAGCCTTACACAATTATAATAAAATATGTTATTATACATATTTTTAAAATTGAAATGAAAGTCGTTTTGGAATTTTAAATACTCGTTCACAGATTTGCTTTAAAAAAGCGCCATTAATCGATAACTATTTTCAATCAACCGAACTTATCGATATATAGATTTTACTAAGTACCTAAAAAATACTAAATTACAAATTGAGCGCATTTTCTGACGCAGTGAGGCAATGTTTTAAATTATGAACTAATTAAATTAAAATGGATAACACCACGACTGTAAACAAAAGGCGCTCACTTACGCTCAGCAGCAGATTACTGCACAAGCGCCACAGTGGTAAGTCCAAAACATCTATACGTGAGGTAACAGCTATGTGAACAGCATCGCATTTTCAGCCTCTCCACAGAATCGCGTTTGCGCCAGCGCAACTCAGGAAGCTGCAGTCGATGGAGGTTCTCCTTGTTCGCCAAGTGTGAGCATTATCGACAATGTGGACAGCACGCCGCCCAATAAAAAAAAGCAGACGCTAGACGACAGTCTGGAATTCTCCCAGCACAGCGGCCTTTCGCCCAGCTGTTTGTTCTCACAGACGTTGGTCACCGGCAGCCCGGAAGTCAGTTGGCGCTGGCAGTGCGATAACAATGGGCGTCGCGATAAGGTAAACACTACTTCCGACAGCGGCTTTGACTCTGAAGAGTTTGGACCAAATGCGTACAAGCGGAGGGAAAGGCGCAAACAGGTGCGTGCAGATGCCGCCAATGAGCACAGGCGCAAGCAGCTGGACAACAGAGAGTGGCGGGCGCAGCAAATACGTGATCACGAGCTGCTCAGAGAGCGTTGCGACAAACTGCACAGGCAGTTGGATCAACAGACAACAGCGCCCGAAGCCACAGAAGCTCCAGCTACAAAGAGTACCAAAAGAGGTGCAATTGAAGCTATTGCGAGTCCTGCAATAAATGGAAATCAAATTGCTGCAAGTGAAGCTGTTGCGGATCCTGCATTATCCGATTTTCTTAATGACTCGGACACAGATTGCTTTTTGTTAGAAGCCTCACAGCAATTGGAGTCAAAGCTGGAGAAGCCGAAGCAAACGCCGGTTGCCACCACGCCCACGAGTCACCCAAAGAAAAAGGACGAGAAACAGTGTTCCTTCTACATGAAGTTCCTGGAGGATGAGAGCGAAACTGAGGATTGGTTTGTTGCTCTCGACGAGGCCATGCTGGAGGCAACCCAGCCTAAGAAGCCGCGAACCTCATTGCAGCGCTACAAATCAATGCCCAGTAAAGCAGCCGATAATGCGGCTTCTTCAAGCACGATCTGCACCAGTTCATCCAGCGATACGCCACGTATTAAACGCCATGCCAGCAGCCATGCGCTCTCCCCGGCCACATCGAATGGTAAATGTAGCTGTAGCTTGCCCAAATCATTTCTAATACGTTTATAATTTTAGCAAGGAGCAATCTTTTTGGCAGACGGCAGTAAAGCCTTAGACAATGTCCTTATGCCCAGAAAAAAATGTTCCAACGGCTTCCCATTTACCAGTACCGAATGTGATGTGCAAAAAGTTTCGCCCGCCTTTTTATTTCTCATTTTTGTTGTCATTGAAATTGTATACGTTAACTTAAACCATATAGTCTTAAGATACTTGTGTAGTTAGAATTGAAGCTCAATTAAAAGGTAATTTTAATTCAAAGTGCCTCTCAATTCACTATCAAACTAATTGCATCGTTGACAGGATATACGCCATATGCTCGGGATTGGAGATTTTTGCAGCTGGTGAAATGGAAAAAGGACGATTGCACTTGATACTTGATAGAGCAATTAAAGGCTCTTGTTAGATGATTAGTGTCGAGTGCCTTAGTGCTATTGCGAAAGCAGTTAAAATGCGGAATGTAGTTTGCGATAAAACGCACAAATTTAATGGGATGTTAAAGGTATGTTAAATATGAAAGGATATACAAGCATATTTTAAATAATGCCTAGAATAATAGAATAACCCTGAAAAAAATTACTAAGTAATTCCTTAAAGTTGACTTATGATAGGCTCATATTGTATTAAGGTACAAGACACGTTGAAATCACTTCCCTAAAGCATAAAATGTTTTGTTATCAATTACTTTTTTACCACAAGTCCATTAAGTCATATAAATTTATAACCGAAAGCTTCATGGCTATTGATGGTGGCTATTTAATGATTTCGCACACTTGAATCATTTCTGCTCATTAAATGCCATTTAAGCTGGAAGTGCATGCTAATTGCTGACCTTTGATGGGGACAGCAAGCTGCAGTTTACGCTGACTGAAGCAGGAGCTCGTCTCATTTGAGCGGCTTAATGTGCGTTTTCGGGCATACGCCATTTGATTGGGGCTAAGGTCAAAGTTGAAGCGCTTTTCAGCTATTATGCGCGTAAGAACCAATTCACAAACACATCCGCACTTAAGTAGACCTCTACGGGCACACATATACACGCGTGCTTGTATATGAGTGCGTATGTACTGGCTTTTACAAAATGCAATGAATCTAGAACATAAAGTATGCTTCCATATGTTGGCAATGCGCAGCATAAGCCAATCGCAGCCGAGCAACAAGCCGAGCAATCGAAAGGAAAAAAAACAAAACAGAGTAGGCAACAATAGTCACCGTGGAGCGAGAGGAATATGGTATACAGGGGACACTAAATATGGTAGGAGGCATTGGCGGCGGGTCAACCAAATTGGTGACGTCTACAAAGCGCAAAGCAAGCTGCAAAAGTAACAACAAAGTCGGAGTGAACACGGCGAGCTTAAGTCCGAAGTGAAGGAGCAGCTGGGCGTGCGAGCAGCATAGCACTAGTGACAAATGAAATGCACTGTGTGGGCGCTAAATGCTAAGGGGTGTGAGCGAGAGCTTGTGAAGCTTTTCGTAAGCTTTTCGACAAATGCTTTTGTACGGTGCGCCGCCTTTCGTATATTCATAATGGCGTCCACAGCCGAGACTGGCAAACAGTTTTCAGCGCGCAGCGCCAAAGTGAGGTTCGTGGCAGCGCACAACGAGGCACAAGTAGGAGCAGCAACACAGCGCAACACAGGCAACAACAAATTGTGTGGAGAGCAGGCATAATAAGGGACAAAATATTAATTCAACGACGCAGAGCTAATTGCCCAAGAAGCTACGCAGCGCACAAGTTCCAAGTGCAACCGGCCCTTCAAGGATTTGTCAATAGGAAGGAACTTACGAGTTCCGATTGTGTTAAGTGAAGCGCGGTCTTTATTTTTGACATTCATCTCCGAAAATTCCCGCTCCTTGGTAAGCCAGCCAAATCGTGTGCACGAATTTGTGGCGCCAGCGTTGCCCCATCGTCGCAATTATTAACTGAAGCACAAATAGAGTCCAAAGAAAAAAGAGCCGAAAATAAATAGGAACCCGAGACACGACTTGCGAGGCGAAACGCGTGAAATGTTTATTGTGGCAGCTGCATGGAGCTTTGCTGCTTCATGGCGACTGCTGTGCATCGGGATGTTGGCGCTGGCGACGCTCTTGCCGCTGGTTATCGCCGAATCGGAGTCTGCTGCCAGTGGCACCGGCGGCCAGGCTAATCATGGCGTCTTCACCAGCTCATTTCTGGTGCGCTTCCGTCGGGGCGTTGACAATGATTTTGCCCACAGCTTGGCCGACAAGTATGGCTTCGAAAATCTGGGACCGGTGAGTAATGGCCATAATCATAGACATGTCTCAAACAAACGTCAAACACAAAACATAAATATTCCCTATTAAAGTGCTTGCATGGTAATTATGTTCCATGTTCCAGTTCTATAAGCAGAGGTTTGACAACATAATAATACAGTTCTTATCCGTTTCCGTTAAACAACCAACTCTATGCCCAAGGGAGGTGTGCGCTCGCAGAGCTTTCACTGTACTCTTTACTTATTACAAAAGCCAGTCAGTCAGTCGTTTGCTGTGAAAAATCAATTATTTTATGTTCCGACGGCGTCGGCATCGGCTTGTTTTGCAGCCCAAAAGAGACAACCAGCAGCAACGGCAAGCTGCAGTCGTCAAGGGCTGTTAATTATTGTGACTGCTTAAGTGGGTGTCCATGTGTGTGTGTGCGTGTGTGAGGCGCGTGCTTGGTGTACAAAGCATTATAAAGTCAGCGACGACTGTGGCGGCCACAATCCGGCTGGCGCGCAAAAAATTTCCATTGCATACTGTCCGGGCGTAATATTTCAAACATTTCGTGTTGCATGTAGCGAACGGGCACAAGGCCAGCAACTAGGGGAAAAAACTAGTTTGAAAAGTATAACAAACATTACAAGCTGACTTGTCGGACTTAGCATTCCCCAGCACTGACAGCCCTCAGCCTGAGATGGCCAAGAATTGTACACCCTGACTGACGCGAATTGGGTAATATTTCGCTAGCCGTCTGCGATTGACAGCTATTATGCCAGCGTGTAGTTCTACTTGTTGCTTGTGTTATCAGCGGCACCAATTGCTCAAGCTGTAGCAATTTATGTAATTTTCTATCCGAAATTTGCTCAATTAATTGGCAGGACAAAGTGCTCTAATTAGGTACCTGGCGCTAAATAACATTATGTCAGGGTCGACAAATGCGTCAATAAAGAAACATGAAGCAGGCGCCAAATCCAATTAGTTTATACACTCGTCGTTATTTATATAATGCTGATTTCTGAGTAAATTGATATGTCTTCGCTTAGCCACTTCGCGCTGCCTTCATTGGGCCCAGTTACCTGAGACACGCCCTCGTCCTGAACTCTGGCTTTGCTCGAATGCTCGTTACGCTAGCATTTATTGCGCCATAGATACAACTGCATGACAACGCCAACATATTGCACAATACAATCAGAGGAACGCATTAATGCATGGCATTCATACACATTCCTCCCTCCACCTGCTTTGAGCTATTTTCAGTTTCCGCAGTAGCAAAGTACCTCATCATTGTCTTCCAGATAAAATGTCATTGTCAAATAGATCTAATACGATGCAATGCGAATAATTGTTTACGTTGGCAAATTCCTGAATAAAATAATTCTTTACTTCATTTGACTTCTAAGATAACGTAACGAGGGCTTCAGCAAAGCATTTTTATTTTTATAAATGATGTGTGATGATGATGGCTACTAGATCTTTACAATTAAATCTTACAATTAATATAATATTATTTTATGTCTTTTTACTTTACTTAATCTTTAGAAAGAAATCATATTTTATTATTGATAAAAATCAAAAGTAATTTTCGTTTTTTGAAATACATTCGATTATATTATCATTATTTGGTTTCAGTTATTAAAGTATATCTCTTAGATATTTTCAGAGTTATATTAAGCAAAGTTGGTATTAAGATTCTCTCTAACGTACGTAAAAATTTTGAATACCTTACCTGTCAGAGGTAAGTTTGAGGAATCTGCCGACTATCTTTCTAATTAATTGAGCTCGATGTACGTTTTGAATACCCAATTCCAATACTCAACTCTCAGTAAACATAATAATTTTTTGGTTTATTATTTTTTCTTTTGAAATATATATAAAAAAAAAAGTCAATTTGTTAAATTTTTGAAACTTGCTTATTATTTTTAAATTTATTGATGAAATGTTTGCTTCGAGATAATTTCTTGATTCATCATGCGTTTCTTGCTGCCTGCTTTATATATTTTTATACATTTAATTAATTTCGCTTGCAGCTTATACTTTGTTGATATTTTTAGCGACAGGCAAACTTTGTTCAGTGGATAAAAAGATTATAATTTTCCTAGGCTTCTCAGGATTAATATTTGTGAACATAAATTGATAGATTAGACCTATCTAGCAACTATTTTTAGCATTAATTAAGAAGGCACATATATATATATATATATATATATATATATATATATATATATATATATATATATATATATATATATGTATATATATATATATATATATAAATTGTTAGACTCGTAAAGCTCGTTTCTATCATCGTTGTCCCTGTGCGGGATAATTGTAAATTTATAACCAAAGTACTCATTCCAATGGCGTTTCTTATTGTGCTGTTCATATGGGCGACCTTTTTGATGGGCTTAAATGTACACGGAAATTTAATTGGAAATTTGTGTCGACTGGACTTTCGCTTCGCATACTCATCCAATTCGCTCCCAATGCTTTCAGCAGATAAACAGCAAAATTCTTTCAGTTATTTTTTTGCTGGGGCGAACGGCAATAAAATTGCGGCACATGTTGCCGAAAAAATCTGTTGCTCTTACGTCAAACGCTATCTGCCAACTGAAATCACACAATATGTACGACAATATATACCACATACATACATATATATATATATATAAATATATATATATATATATATATAAATGTACGAAAAAGGCAACCTTTGGGCGTGGGATAGCGAGTAGGCACAGACACAGACACAGGCACCCGCCTATACGCAGTCGGCGGCTCAAATCGATATTGCGTATACGCAGCATATGAAGTGGCGCTGGATTTTTATCTGTCATATAAGCGCTGGCTTCGTTTAGAGTTTATTGCTTTGGATGTAAGACTCCTATCAGCAATAAGCTATTAGTTTTGACTATCAGCCATCAGCTATTAGATACACGCTTACATATGTAAAGTCAGATACATAGTATAATTGAAGTTTTCGCTGGCAAAACGCTCACACTTTTAATATTTTGATTTTAATTAGTTAATTTCGTGCTTTGGTAAATACATATGTTCTTGAATGAGAAACGAGTCCTGGCAGCTGGGCAATCGTCGCCCACGCAGCCTGTATCAACGCCATCATCGTATCCGGCCTACAATTTTATGGTAGGCTGAATTTTTGTATTGCCGTTTTCGTCTGTGCTCTTTAATGACCATCAAACTCACGAAGTGCTGCATGTCTAATGCCTTAAAGCGATTTTTTTTAATGTCTGCCTTTGTGGTGTTTAAAAGTTTTGCTTAATACCTACTTTGTATCTGCGCTGAGCCTTTGGGCATACACATGCTCCTTGTATGTGTAATAACTTATAAAGCCAACAAGCCCACCTGTCGCCATTGCCACGTTAGCTGTGAGCTGCTTGGCAGTAGGCGTTGTGTCGCAAATCCTTGCACAAAGCGTTAAGTTAAGATTTCTGTTTGCCAAATCTAAGCCTCGACAACAGAACCAACAGGAGCCGCAACAACAACTCGTCCGTCCACATTTAATGCAGCTCAAATTTTTAAATATATTTATGAATTGTTGCTTGAAACGTCCACTGAATTCGTATTCTATTGAAATTGTCCTTTTTTTTAATTATGCCCTGAAAGCGTTGTTTCTAGATAAAGAGCTGAAGAAATTAAATGATATTGTAGTTAAATAATAAAATATATGAAAGATGGATGAGCAAATAAAGTTGAAATGGAATTTATTTATTTAAATTTAATTTATTATTTATTTATTTCAAATAACATATATTCCCAATTCAGTATTAACAACATTAATTAAAGCAGCACTTCGTATTTTATTTATCATAATAGAAAAAGGGTTGACTTAGTTCAACAATAGTCAATAGTCAATCATACGGCTACCAAGGAAAATCTCTCCCATTTTCTATATCGGCGCATTGAGCCTCATCAGTGTCAAATTTCTTTAGCTTATGCAAATCTGTTGAAGATTTTAATGCTTTGAATTCAGCCCTAATTTATTTTTAAATGGATCCTTAATTACTGAGTTCATTTTAATATAATAAAGTTTCAGCCTTAAAGCGAACAGCCGCACAGGTCGCCCGTGCGACTTTTTGCAACGTAAAAAGTTTGCGGAATGTCAGAGCTAATTAACTATGCATAGCTGCAGAATGCAGTCCGTTTTTTTTATGCTGATAAAATATGCAATATTCATTAGTTGCTTGCTCTGCATAATCCAGCTGACAGAAGAGATATATTTTATGGTTATTCAAGCAGAAAGTTAGCCACGGTTAACTTGGTCAACAGGGACGTCAAGAGACGCTGTGCCACGACAGCAATTTTATATAATTTATTTGGACATTTAAAAGGCATTCGTCAGTTCCAGTTTGAACTCAAATTTGTCGACTGTTTTTGTTTCATTTGGTATGCAAAATGAAAAATGAGTTTACAAATTTTGCGTTTGTGCTATCTGTTTGCTAGGCTCCGCAAATTAACGGCACGGACATTTGCAAGCAATTTGTAACTTAAGGCAAACATATGTTGGCAAATAAAAGACAAACAAAGGACTTGCACGTCGGACAAACAGAGACGAAAGTCGCACATGCCAGGAAAAGGTTATGCTACAGTTCTTAAAATATAAGGCCCCCAGGGACAACAACTCCACATGCATAAACCCAAGCACACACACACACGCGCATGCACGCATATGTATGTGGTTTGAAAGGAATATCACGTATACGCAGCGCTCATCGCAAAGTCAATATATGTGTATGTTTATTTATAGAATCGCAGACCAACTTCAGCCTTGACTGAGCACGCGCTTTGTTCGATGCTTAATACAAATTGGATTCTGACCATCCAAATATTTCGCTGTCGCAATATAATATTATAGTTATATATATAATATTAAAGTTTCTTTTGCGCTTACCCCACAATCGCTCGTATTTTGGAAACTAAATTAAAATCATTAAAGTGGCTCTTACCTGAGCACTACGCACACACATTAAGAGCTTCATCCTTGTGTGTGTGTGCGAATTTTGTCCGTTTTGTGCCAACAGTTGGTTAACTTTCACGCAAAAGCCAACTTTCGGCAAATGTTTGCAGTTTTGCTGCTATAAAAGGTATCACGTTTTCCCTCCATACACCCCACTCGCTTTACCCGTTTTGCTTTAAATTATATATGTATGGGCCTTAATGAAAAGTTAATGCTTCATACTGAGGCCGAAATTAGCACTAATGCTTATTAAAAAGTTTTCGGAACACTATCTGCTAATTGCCAGGAAAAGAGCAAACATTTTAAATATATATATTATATTTCAGCTGAATGAAAGCTTTTTATGTGCAGAACTTTGTCGACGAAAATAGTTCGCATACATTGTGATATTTGATATGGCGGAGGCGGCGTCATAAACGAGAGACTAAATATAAATTAAAAAAAAAAGTAAATAATATTTATAATATACAGTACATTGCTTAAGTTAAAATATATAACATTTAGTGTTGTTCCTGAAAATGAAATAATATTTCCACAAGTATTACTTCAGTTTGACAGCAACCGTTTCACTTACATTTCAATTACAATGCGCCCACTGAAAGTGGGCAGGCACTAGACGTTCAGTGTTTACACCTGTTGAAAGATACTTTTGAAATGAATTTAAGCGAACACTTTGTAAATGTCAAAGGGCAGACGAAAAAGTTTTGATTGCCATGCGGTAAATGAAATGTTCATTAAAAGAGCTCAAAGTGCTGAAAAGAACAAAGAACGAGGTAGGGGGAAAGAGAGAGATAGAGAGGAGTAGATAGAGATGGTATGGAATGCACACTTAATTGTGTGACTACCATTGAGCTAGTGTCGGAGGAAATCACGCATACGCAGCATATGCCGAACAGCATGTCAATGTCAACAGTGGGGTAGATAATTATTTTGCTTCATAGCGAGCATGTTCTCTTTGCTCTAAATAACAATCGGACTTATACGATTATTATGGCCAGCCTCGGCCAACTTATTTTCACACACTCTTCGTCACACTATTTCTTCGAATGTGTCAATCGATTTTTGCCTAGCCTAGCCTAGCCTGGCCTTCAGGTTGGCTTATAACTAAGTGACCCAGTTGAGAAATGAGTTCCTGTTGTCATACTCAGCAGCTGCTACATTTATTTACACTTTCAACTCTGTAATTTTAATTAAAATTCACTCCGTTCCCTGCGTCGTGCCTGCTCCGCTCTGCTAATCGGTATGGCAACCACTTGTTGTGACATTTAAGGCTAATTAAATGTCATGCTCAGTCGCAGTTGCCGCACAAGCCCTAGCTCAGAGTGCATCCATTTAAAACTTTTCAATTATTTATATGAAGCAAAGTTTTAATGCAGCTCGCCCATGCCAGCTAGTTGGCTAGCTTAAGCTGGGACCAACAAATCATGGCTCTGTTTACGTGGCTAAGCCACGGCAGCTGACACAATGACTGCCACATGCCAAAATCCTCAATCAAATCCTATTAGTCCTGCCGTCTGTTTGTCTTCGCTTCGCGCGGCGTAGCCTGCTGAATTATTCAACAGTTGCTGGCAATCATTTGCATTTCACTCATTTGCCACCTGCCTATCTGTATATACATATTTATATATACACCTGTACAGCTTCAACTTTTACTGCGTAATTTGCATGCCATTTATTGCCGCCTGAACGGGGCTTACGCAGTCGCCAATCAAGTTTCTTTTTGTTTGCCATTATTTGCCACAGTTTCAGCCATCCAATAGGGCTGCTCGGTCGCATATGCTGAACGTTTTCAAATTAAATTCAAGGCATATCAGAAATTTAATTTCAAAAGCTCAAAACCACTTTTTGTAGCTGTAAATATAGAATAAAAAAGTATTTTGCCTATGATGAAACGCATTTAAAGTGAATTTTTTTATTTGTTGCATCTATTTATCTCATTGCAAATATATTAGAGCTATTCAATCCCACTTGTGTGTAATTTTGAGGGTCATAGTACGCAGATGCCTTTGAATAAAATTATTTCAGCTTTTATATGGATATTTAATAAAAAAGAGATGCATATTAAATTCTTTTTTTTTTTAAACCGTTTTTTTACAAATTTAAATTTATTTTCAGTTTTTTACTTCATATTGAAGAATAGTTTGTATACTCGGAATGACTGGATAAATCATTTCTTCTAGTCTGATTGATTTAAAGTTTTATGTGACACATAAGTAAAAATGTCAAATGAAACTTTGGCTTTGAGCCAAACTTTTGCAAAACTTGTTAACTCTTTCATGGCACTGCAAAGACATACTCAAGACTTAGATTGCGTTTGATACCCAACTTTGTTCAGTTAAATTTTTTTTTGTTTTGCAACTCAAGTCCGACCTGAAAGACCAAGCTATATATACAAAAAAGTAAATCTAACTTATGTAATTAAATTCGCTTAGCCGCTCGATAGTTGCTGCATAGAGCACTATTATCAGCTTACATGGAACTCGTCGCTGATAGCTTACATCGAACTCAGACCTATCTACTGATTGTGTATATATAGTATGTGTGTATGATGTGTGTGCATTAATATAGCAAACACCCATTATGTGCATGGCAGTAGTCATTTGCTCAAGTGCTACCAGAAATATAGTTGGCTACTGATAAAGTGACACGAACCGATAAGACATGGCTAACGCTGGCAATGGAAGAGCCTGTCACACAGTTGAGCCAGCGGCATAATTTTGACAAATGGATTTTACTTTAGCTGTCAAATATAAATGGCTTGAGATAGTGCTTAGGCTCAATGGGCAATCAAAACATAGTAATGATTGCAGTGCAAATGATCTGTCAAGAAAATGTGTTGCCTACTTTTCAGCTGAAAGTGTCGGAGAGGGAAATTTAATCGGAAAACTAAAATCTATTTTTGGCAAACATAAGACTTCGTTCCACGAAACTTCTGGATGCATTAAATAATTCACAATAGGTTGGAATTAATTAGAACCGATGCGATGCGCACAGTGAAAACTAATGAACTGTTCTATCAGGTGGAATATACAAAAGCTCTTGCATAATATTGTTGACTTAAAGCCTTTGTTGTTGGCTTGTTTAAGCTTACAGCTCACCAAAGGACTACCACCTGCCATGCTTGACTGCCTGCAGGGCAATCAAAACATACACAAAATGGATGTATGCACACACACACACATATATATACATATATATATATACATATATATAACCTACTGCATATATGACCGTATAGATGCGTGTGTATGTGTTTTTGTGTCTGTGTGTGCATTCAACAAGAATGCAGCTGTTGCATGTTGTTGTTGCTTTTGTGTCGTTGTTGTTTGTTGTTTGTGAACATTCTGTTGTTTTCTGCTCTCGCCAGTGCATTCACTTTCCGCGCTGAGCTAAAATCCATAAATTTGTGACGCTGGCATACTTTGAAGGATGATGTGCCACATGGCACATGCCACATGCCACGTCCATGCAGATATCACTGCGCTGTCGCCGCCCACACTGCGGTTGTCTCTGATGTAACATGCTGGCTTTGTGCTGCCTGTGGGCATATTCAAACAAACGGGCTGCAACAAGTGGCGCGAATAACGATTTTTATTCCACTCACATTTTGCTCTCAACTATTATCTACGATTAATGCACGCTATTACCGACGCCATTTTGGCAATCGACGCATTTGCTTGCCACAAAAAATAAGCATCCACTCATGGTCTTGCCAGTTTGTCAAATCTTGCTAAATGCGCGTGGGTGCTGTTTCGGCTTAAGTGTCTCACACGAAGCGTTGCCTTGGGGTCGATAGGGGCACGGTGGTGCCACATGCCACATGCCACAAGTCACATGAAGTGTCTGCTCGCCTAGTCTGACTTTGCTTTGGCCTGTCCTGCTGTCGACTCGGCTGCTGTCCGCGCTATCACCCGCTGTGACACATTATTTTTATAATACGCTGTGTACTACATGGACTCACACACGCACACACACACACACAAACAAACACACACGTACGCACGCATGCAGAGACAATGACTACACAGAGAGCTGGCTTTGTGTGCTGTGGCTATTTTTACTTTGCTCAATCCACTCAAAGCTCCGGCATCAAGTTTATTTATTTGGTTTATTATATTTTGCTATTTTGCTCTTCTATTTTTCGCTGCCATATGTTTCATATATTAGGAGTAATGCAAAAATTATACGCACTTTCTAAAAATATGCGCTCAATTTAGCCGCGAGTGGCTGCTGGGATTAGTGAGGTTGCTTGATTAATTTATATAGGGCCGCACATCGGGCGCCCCATGCGCAAGCTTTCATTATCTCTCGCCAACAGTTTGCCGCCAGTTAATTTGAATGGCGAACGGGCAACAACAGTTAACAGCTGGCCAGCTGTTACAGTACCCAGCGCTCTTAACGCACAAATTATCGGGGCATAAAAATAGACAAGCCCTCATAATCATCAACCTTCAACCCTCAATCCTGACAGTAGCTCTCAATCGTCGAACCCCAATGAGTTGATGGCGCACAGTTGGCTCAGAGTCCTTCTTAATTTGGCTTAAGTAAACTAAAAGCGCTTTGCGGCTTCATTTTGGCTCAGGCCCTAGATAGCAGCTATATCGATGACGTGGCTCCTTAGAAATTTCCATCAGTATTTTCTTGCAAACATTTTAATTTAATATTATTAAGCGAATAAAGTGAAAAATTATATATATACCTGATTATTTGTCACTCTAAAAAAGGGTAAACTTTCAAGCGCCTCTCTAGCTTCAAGGACAGCTTAGTTTGACGACGATACGTTATCACAATATCAATTTTCTTGTTTACTCTCGCAGCGGGTCGTGGGCAGGGCCGTTTTATTGTTGCCAGCGGGAGATTTGCATTATGCTTATTGTCTTTAATTCAATTTTCAGTTGGTTCAATTCAATGGAAACCTGGGGAGAGCATATTTTTAAACTTTTGTTTGGCTTCTGCGGAGGGGGATGGGCTACGTCAAAAGAGTTAGCCTTCGTCAGCCACGGGCCTTTTGTAATTTGTATGTATGGTCGCAGGATATTTCAAGGCATAACTCAGCATAAGCCCACGTTGCATGTGCGCTGACAGCTGCTCAGGCTGCAAGAAGCGCCTTTCAAACTTTTTACTTTACAAAGGGATAAGGCTAAAAACGGTCCGGCTATGTCTTTGAGATGAAGCTGTGTATTCTAAGCGTATTATGTGTAAAAATAAATACGCGTGGGCAGCACGCAACAGCTGTTGACTATCAAAGTAATTATTCGTCCGCGCATTAGTTGCGATAGCTAAGCCGTTTATCAACCCCAAAGAAGCGCCTCAGGCAGCAGTTAATTATTTGCAATTTGTGGGAGTAAAGAAAACTCACGAACACGAGCCTCCCAGCAGCCGGCCAAGTTCTGCGAAAGTAATAAAACAGTCTAAAAGTCTAAGCAGGGCAACTTTTACTTTCTAACTATGTTGACTGGGCTAAAACACGAGCAACTGGGAAGCGCCGCCAAAGGACTTAAGTTACGTTGTCTAATATATTTTGGCAACTTTTATTTTATTTTTGGTATATATACTCACATTATATATTTTTTAATTAAAACCCTGTTCGAGATTATATATCTGTAATTAAAACAGATTGCAGGACTGTTATTGTTTACATATTCATCATTTTTCTCTCCATAAATAAATTGTGTTTTATCGTTTTAATTAATATATATTATTTTAATTGATTCTCCGAATTTTCCATTCATTTTGCGGGGCTGTTTCCATGATAACGATTTTTTTGCAGAAACATGTATATGTGAGTGAAAGTGAATTGTAGGCTTTTATTACAGTGATGCGTGTAAAATGTCGTTTCATCTGGGCGTTGGTTTTCAGCAAAGAAAACAGTTTTTGTGGGACTGAGTCGGCTCGCATTGGTGACTTGGGAATAGTGGCAGAGGGCCTGGCACATGTGAGCAATGTGCGCAACTCGATATGCTGTTTATTGGAATTACATTGAGGGAAAATGGAAAATAACTGCTAGAATTAGAGCAGGCTGCCAAGGAAAGCCAAGGCAAGGCAAGGCAAGGCAAGCAAGCTGGGAAGGCTGTAAACTCTCAATTTACTAAAGCTCGGCCAAGGACGAGGGCTAATATACGTAATAAAGCTAATGATGTTGTTGTTAATGCTGATGATGGTGCTGTGAAGATGATGCCCATGACTAGCAATTTAAAGCGCAATTATGGGCTCTCTACTTACTTACTTTATGTATGTGCGTATATGTATGTAGAGAAGCGGCTAGGGAATGGCCAACTTAAGTCAATTACGGCTCAATTATGGCCGGCGCAGCTATATGGGCGCAGAACAAGAAAGGAATTAATGTGTTAAGCTCAATTAGAGTTGGACTCTGCCACGCATCCATGTACTAATGAAATAATATTCTTCTACGTTTTGCAGCTGGTTGGCGCTGGCGGACATGAGTATCACTTCAAGCACAAGACACTACCGCACGCTCGCTCACGGCGCAGCTTGATGCACACGCGCGTCCTCAAGAGTCATCCCTCGGTGAGTATAACTGTAAATTTAAAGACCATTGACAGCTGTAGCCATGTCCCTGACACTCACTTCCTTGCACAAATGTCAAAGTTCAGTTTGCTGCTTCGCTGCTTCCGCTAGCAAGTTGGCAATCAGTTGGCAAATTGCGTTCTTGACAGTGCGAGTCGCACTGCCGCAACCACAATCACGTTGATTGCATTGCGATTGGGCATCAGTCTATCTGTTGGTCCGCTACGTGACAGTGGGCCACTCTCGCTAATTACTATTCAAAATGCAACAGGCTGGACTGGCTGCAGGCTTCCGGCTTCAGGCGGGCAGCCAGCTGCTGAGCAATACACAATACGCACATTGCCATATGCCATATGAGAATTATGCAGATTGGTTGTTTTGTTTTGTTTGCTTGTTGGCCTGTCAGCAATCAGATCCACAGCCGGAACCCGAATACGCAATGTTTGCTCTGCACCTACACGAAATTACCATTTCTGACTGACACGTACGTACACAATGGCGACCCGGGAACGTGTGCTTGTGGGCGTGTGAAAGCCGTTGACAGCAGGAATTTCGATATTGATACATTCTTCCCCTTGAAATATTTTGTCAGGTGCTCACGGCTGTTCAACAAGCGGGCTTTAGGCGTATCAAGCGCGGGCTGCGACCGGCAATTCCTGCAATTCATGGCCTGCACTATGCGGCTACGCTGGGCGAACCGAATGCTGTTGATGTGGAGCCCACAGATCCCTACTTTCCCCTGCAATGGTATCTGAAAAACACTGGACAGAACGGCGGCAAAGTGCGACTGGATCTGAACGTGCAGGCTGCCTGGGCTCAGGGCATTACGGGCAAGAACGTGACTACAGCCATCATGGACGACGGTATGTGTCAAGCGTGAATAAACTGTTCCGATATGATTCGAAATTGTTTTATTTTTATCCTCTGTGCAGGCGTGGACTACATGCATCCCGATCTGAAATTCAATTATGTAAGTAATTGCGAAAACTGAAAAGGCAGCGTCAAACGAACTAGTGGGTGGGCGTCTCAGTATGTGTGTGTGTGTGTGTGTGTTGATGGCTTTCAAAATTATATTTGCAGAGTGCTACGGTCAAATGAACGCATCGATTGACGTTTGTCCAACTGCACACAGTTTCAGAGAATCGAGTTAGCCCACAGATGCAATCCAAATCGACATGCAAACTTTATGGAAATTCCGCTTTGATTGCTTTTTCATATTAAAAGTTTGATTATAAATGAAAATGATTTACTGTTTATACCAACAGACGCAATTTAAATAACATAATCAAAGCCCGTATTTCGCAATCTCACATTTGCATATTGATGAGCTGGTTGAATTTATTTATTTTTTTCTATAAATAGTAATTTTTAGATGTTATTAAACTAGTTGTGATTATCATATAAGGAGTGGTATAATTTGATTCAGATAAATAGTAGAATAGTTGAATTTTTTTACGAAAATCCTTTTATTCTTGTTGAACCAAGATATAAAATTAATTTATTATGCGCTCTATGCGCTATGCCGCTAATAGAATCGTTTAGCTAATGAACTCACTTTTGTTGTCTGCTGTAAAATTCCGCTTCAGTAAAGGCTTATGTTTATCTTCAGCCTCTGTTAGCTTTTGGGCACAGCACCTGGTGAAAAGCACTTCTCGTTCCCACAGCACTCAGCAAAGCAGCCAATAATTAATTGTGTTAGCCGTGGTCACTTGCTTACGTCACGGCACCGAAAGGGTCACCCACAAAACAAGCCCTCTCGCAATACCTCTTTGCTTAACATAATGCCACTACCAGATTAAAAGCTGATGCTCTTGTCTCCTCTATCTGTCGTATACGACAATCGTTGGCGAGCTGTGGTATTAAAGTAAATTTGCACATACTAACCGCACTGGGTATAATTAAGCCAGAACGAGCCCCAAGTTCAATATAACAAGAATACAGCAAAAAAAAAAAATATTCTATTTATACCTTTTATATTTCGGAGTTTGGACTTGACAAAAAAGTAATATTCCCTTTATTAGGCATAAAAGCAGCAACCAGAACGAGAAAGTACTAGAATTGCAGAACACATAGCTAGCATATGTCCGCCATAATGTTCCCCTAAAGCTGTGAATACGTACATATATGAGTTCTGTAAATGTTGCTTGATTTAAGAAAGGTGTACTTAGTTCAAATACAAAACGATTCTCATTTTTCGTAAATATATACATATATATATGTAGATTAACTTTTGGGACTGCTCTCGCTCGATATGTGCACGTTTCAAGTGCTCTGCAAATATCACAGCAAATTGCTATTAACGTTAATGACCAACTTTAGTTGCCAGATTAGGCGTGATGCGACACCAAAATGCACTTAAAACTCACGCCAAACCAACTACGGCGTGTATATATGCTCGGATCTCCCACTTCTTTACTCCACTTTATTCGATGTATTTTCACTTGCAGAACGCCGAGGCGAGCTACGACTTTAGCAGCAATGATGCATTCCCCTATCCACGGTATACTGACGACTGGTTTAACAGGTAAGTTGTGGCACAGCGCCTAAGCGCCTTTGGCTTATACTCATAAGCATATTGGCAGTGGAGAAGCTGAGGGCGCTTAATAGCCTGGCAGTAAGAGCCAATGATAAAGTACTGTGAGTTACATGTTCGGCATTTGGAATTTCAATTGTGTAAAGTAAGCAGCTGTGCATAAGAACGAAGCTCAAAGCAATTCGCAAAGTTTTCTGCTTTTTTTTTTTTGCTTTTAAGTTTGTTTTTACTTTTACCTTGCAGCCGAAAATAAAAAGAAATTTTAAAGGCTTCTGTTAATTGCTCGCTTTGTAAGGCTTTCTACTGCGCATTTCGTTATTCAACTTACTTTTCATCATACGAAAGCAGTTGATATTTGAGGGTTTTTTTGCGGAAGTTCTTGTTTGTTTTAGCTGCTTTGTGCTTATCACGTTCATTGCATAAAGCGCGATTGTGAGCACTCGAAAGAGGTGCGCAGGCAAATGCCATGTATTTCACTAATATATTTATGAAATGGTCACCCTGTTGGTCTCACACTCTCTCCCCTTTATTCTATCCTTCATTTCTGCAGCCATGGCACTCGGTGTGCCGGCGAAGTGGCTGCTGCCAGAGATAATGGAATTTGCGGCGTGGGTGTTGCTTATGACAGCAAAATCGCAGGTAAGTGGATTTGCCACGGAGTAAATATAGAGAACAGGGAAAGAAGTGGTTATCCGTTTGCCAGGCGAAGCATTCAAGTACTGCATCACGTATACGTGATGTATGACGAACTTTGAGCATGCATTAATACAGCTGACAAAAAAATAAATATATATATATACATATATACTTATCTGTATTATATATCTATGAGACTCGGGGGACCAGAGCACCACAAGTGGGCACATAAATCTGCTCGAATCTTATCTGTCGTTTTTATAGCACAAGTGGGAAAAATCATGTGAAAAATCGGAAATATTTGATAATCGCGCACATTGCGTGTTTTTTTTACGATTGCCATAAAGCGTCAAGTGAAAGTAAAAAGTAACGAGGGCCAGCAACAGTTGGGTGGCCTTGATATAAGCGACTATAAATGTTGATTTATAATTGCGAGCATTAAGATTAATGGATACTCTACAGGCATTCGCATGCTGGATCAGCCCTATATGACGGACCTAATCGAAGCCAACTCAATGGGACACGAGCCGCACAAAATACACATATACAGCGCCTCCTGGGGTCCCACCGATGATGGCAAGACGGTTGATGGGCCGCGCAACGCCACCATGCGCGCCATTGTCCAGGGTGTGAATGAGGTAACGCTTTCTTTACGCTGCTCGAAATCTTAAGCATCGTTAATTTCTGGCCACCCTGCAGGGTCGAAATGGCTTGGGTAACATCTATGTCTGGGCGTCTGGCGATGGCGGCGAGGAAGATGATTGCAACTGCGATGGCTACGCCGCCTCCATGTGGACAATTTCCATTAACAGCGCCATCAACGACGGCCAGAATGCCCACTACGATGAAAGCTGCAGCTCCACTCTGGCATCCACGTTCAGCAATGGGGCCAAGGACCCAAACACTGGGGTTGCCACCACGGACCTCTACGGCAAGTGCACGACAACCCATTCAGGCACCAGCGCCGCGGCACCTGAAGCAGCTGGCGTCTTTGCATTGGCTTTGGAGGCGAAGTGAGTATTGAGCGTGCGCTCGGGTTTCTTACAGCAATTTATGCAAATCTCATTTCCAATTCGGTCAACAGCCCCCAGCTGACTTGGCGCGATATCCAGCATCTGACTGTGCTAACATCGAAACGCAATTCCCTTTTCGATGCCAAGAACCGATTCTACTGGACAATGAACGGCGTTGGCCTAGAGTTCAATCACCTCTTTGGGTTCGGCGTGCTCGATGCGGGCGCCATGGTGACCCTCTCCAAGCAGTGGCACTCGGTGCCAGCACGTTATCACTGCGAAGCGGGCGAGATTAACAAGCCACAGTAAGTGCATGTAGAGTTGTTTGTCTGGGTTTGTGTGCTAAGCCAAGGCTATTCATATGTAGGCCAATTATAATGGGTCGCTCGCTGTTTTGGGAAATCAAAACTGATGCGTGCAAGGGCACCGACACGGAAGTGAACTATTTGGAGCATGTGCAGGCAGTCATCACGGCCAATTCTTCGCGACGTGGCGACTTGGAGCTGTTCCTCACCTCTCCCATGGGCACCAAGTAAGTGTTTGACTATATCCAGAATCAATCCCTTGCTCATTATTTCCTGTTTTAGATCCATGATTTTGTCACGCCGCGCTAACGACGATGACCATCGCGATGGCTTCACCAAATGGCCCTTCATGACCACCCACTCCTGGGGCGAGTATCCACAAGGCGTATGGAAGCTGGAGGTATGTTACTGCAGATATTGAACTGAAGGTCATTGTCTTTAATTGTTCCGTTGCTTTCCAGGCACGCTTCAATTCGGCTCAGACGCGACTTGGCCATCTAGTGGAGTGGTCGCTGGTATTGCATGGCACAAAGGAGGCACCTTATCGCACCCTGAAGCCATCCTCGCCGCACTCAAAGTTGGCCATCGTCAAGAAGGCGCACGAAGACAAGAAGATGAAGTAAGCGCTGTACGTGTCCATCTCTGACGTCGTCCATTAGTCCACCTGGCTTTTATCATTCAGTTTAGTATGAAGTGCAAGAATGTTTAGGCTGTGTTTTTATTTTATTTTGAATGGGAGTGATTGAAAACAATGTTTTGTTTTATAGAGCTATAAATTGGAGTCTCTACAGCTTTTAATTGAAATATAAATACACTGAACTAAAAGTTCAGTTTGGTTGCAGTTTTATGAACTCCTGATTTGATACCCTGAGAATTTCCATTTTGAGTTTCTAGTAATCTGACTTGTAATGGAGTTGTTCAAGCGCACATTTTTTTTAGTCAACTGAAAAGTTAACTTAAAGAAAAAACACAAATTTTGAATAAACCAAGTTAGTTGAAATGTAGCAAATGATAAAACCGTAGTATCTATCAAAGTTAAGCAGCAAGCATCTTCTGAAACAGGTATAGCATACGGTAATTCACGTAATAGTAGTTATTGAGCAGCAGAGCGAGGGAATCATTGAACAATACATTAAACTAAACGTCTTAAATAATGGAAATGTCTTGTAAATGTACTATATCTAACGATGTGTATACATATATACCTTATCTGTAACTGTGTCCTATGCTCTTAGACTCTTAATTATATTATATATACAAAATATGAGAGAAGCTAATCTAATTTCTCTATACAATATAAACATAAAATGTTGATTTTGAAAGAAACGGGATTAATTCCAAGCTGCACACCGCTTCCAGTAAAATCTCTCTATAAGAATAATCTATTTATTATTTATAAATATATATATTTATATATCTATAACTGTACTTTCCATTGTAATCATACGTGTAACTTGCATACGGAGTTTTTATTTTCTTTCGGGGGCCAAAAAATAATAAAAACAAGCATGCAAATGATTTGAATTATAATTTTGATAAAACAAAGATAAATATATAAAAGAAGTGTGTTATTTATAAACGAAGAAGATAAATATTTAATAATAAATAGAAAGTACAAGTGCAGAACATTGAATGTGTAACAACAGCGATTGACGTGTTTAGTATAAAGCAACTAAATTTATAAATGACATTGTTAAAGTTCATGGGCTAAAGAGCAAAAGAAATGATATATATATTATATATACCAACATATATACATATATATACACATATATATTTAAAAACATGCAGTACATGTGTAATTATTATCCAAAAGCGATGTTAACGCTGACGAAACATAATATTATACATCAATAACAAATATATATATATATATATATATATATATATATATATATATATATATATATATATATATATATATATATATATATATATACATTCAACAAGACAGTGTCTATATAAAGTATTTATATATACATATAAATGTATAAAATATAACAGACACACACATATATATATATCTACTTATATATATATATATATATATATCATCGGAGTAAACAACCTATATTGATGTGAAGTTATATTTGATGTTGTAGATACTATGAATACACACATTATACCCACATAAATGAAATTGCAAATCAAAAAATTGTCTAGTATATATACATATGTTAAACTGAACCTAACACGGAACAGATAGATCTTCAAGCAGTATTATGATTTGCCATTCGAAATTTGTTTGTTACTCATTAAATTATCATTATTGGCTTTTTCGATTCTCCAGCAATGGTGAATCAAACAAAATCTATTTAATTTTGTAAATAAACGTTGGAAAACGGCAAAAAAGGACTTTCTATTTGAATAGCCGGAAATTTCAGATTTAGTGCGCTTGTATTTATAATTCGAAGTGGGAAGGAAAGCTTTAAGCTTTTGCCAAGCTTTGTAAAGCAGCTGTGCCTCGAACCAGCATGCGAAAATCTACACGAAAGCTCAAACTAAAAGCTGTCAGCTTTGCTCTTAATGCGTTTTCCAACACTGCACCTAAAATTCTACAAAAGCTTTTTCATTTCCTGCGCACTCAACTATTGGGTATTTTAACAGGTATCTTAACGACATTAAGCCGAAGCATAATTAATTAAAGTCAATTATTATGAATGTATGGAATGCGAGTAAAAAGGTGGATGATATCGGACTTGGTATTGTCACTCCAATACTCCAATGAGATGATAAATGAAAATTCTGTTTATTTATGTATATTGTTGCATACAAATTAATCTTTATTTATTTTGGGAATTAACTATCGAGCTATAATTAGAATTACATTCGTTGATTGTTTCTAAGCATGTACATGTCAGATAACAAAAAAGTGATTAATAATCATATCCATTATATTGGATAAAATTGTATTATAAGGCTGAATGGTCATTGGTATTTAAATATATTAAAATAGTACAGTACAGCAATCAGAACTTGGAAACATAGTCAGGTTGTATTTAATATTTCCATTAAAAGTTTGTGAATTTTATGTTTCAACTGTAGAAAATATAATGCTTAAAAATATTAGACATTTGAATATATTCTATCGCCTTAGTTTGCTGATTAAAACACAGCAGCTCCTCAATAAATTACAGCTTAACTTATATGGCGATATTCGCGCATTGGGGTGTTGCGTATAGGAAAAGGACTAGCAAAAGTTTTGGCTGCAGGAAATGTTTATTAACTATAAATTGCGCAACGCAAAAGGCGCCGAGCAGCTCATCGGAAGGAAGGAAATGAGCAAACATCGGACGCACCCACAAAAACAAATAAAAGTGCGGCATACGCAAAGCGCTCAAAATGGTGAGGTAGGCCTAGTTGTTGTTGTTGTTGTTGGTTTTGGCGCTGTTGCTGATGTATTGAGTGTATGGCAGGCTGGGCGTTCATAAATCATTTGCCTGCGGGCATATGATAAATTGTCATACTAATTGTTTTCGGCGTTCAAGACAGACAAGCAGCCGCGTCTTGCGAGGGCTGGGCTGGGCTTCGGTTTATGTAGCCCACGTCAATGTCATTGGCCATGGCAATGGCTATGCTGATGACGATGACGATGACGTTCGTCTGCCAAATGCAGCCTGAGGCTGGCATAATTTTAGGCTCTTGCCCTAAAATGCCAAATTAGAAAACAAAACGAATTTGCCACTCATTTACTTCGACCTGTCAAATTTTGCATATCATTTGAGGCTCCACATTTTCAGCTTAAGCATATTTAAGTTTTGAGCCAAGGCATCGTTGAGGTCTTAAATGGAGCGCAGTACTAGGCCAGTTGCAGCTGCCATCAATCACTTGTGGACGAGGCCCTTGCACATTGTCTATAATTTATTTGCGAGCACTTGCTATAGAGTTACTCGAGCTGAGTTTGCTATTGCTGCAAACATATTAATATTTTGGCAAGAAGTAACAAGTTTATGATTTATGACACTTTAATAATGACAGCTAACTTGGGCCGGGTCGGATGGGTCGGCGGACGGCAAATGGGAGCAGCAACAGGTTTGTTGTCATGTTTGTTATGGGCCGCTCTTCGTTATTTGTTGCTGCTTTTAAATAAATTTGTGTTTTTACGCTCATTTGGTGACGGACTGCGAGGGGCGACGGCGAGCAAGGGAGAGGGGCTGAGCTTCGCTTTGGACATTTCTGTAAGCTCCGAGTATTTGACACTTTAATGAACTGCCTCGGGTCGCGTGTGTCGCAGTCGCCCCTGCTGCGGCCCCCAAGCGATTCATTAATATTAATGCTTCATTTTGGCCAGTTTGCGCCATGGCAAAATTGGGCTGGCGCACTTTAACCTGCGTCAGCTAGAGAGACACTCGGACGGATAGACACACATGTCCATCGTCGTTGCTTCGTTTGTTTAATTTGTTGATAATTGCAGTTTAATTGAGCAGCGATAAGAGCGAAGCTTGTTGGCCACCAGCTCGCAAACAATTAGAGGGCAACGTCCAAATACGACTGCCGATTTGGCCATTTGCCAGCGGTTCGGTCAGTTGCTAATGCGTGCGAGTAATTATGGCACAATTGCATTTGTCTGCTGACCTTTGACCGACACAGCTTAGGCCTAATGCCCTTAATGGTTTTGTGTATTTGGCACCGTAATTGCTATTATTAGCTGGCTGCTTGTATTCTGACCTCGGCCGTGTGCAGTGTGTGTAATGTTTAATGTCTTTTGTATCTATTGCGGCTGTTGATGTCATGATTTATGGGCTAATAGAAATTAAGGCACGCGCAGACTTTCAAATATTTTAATTAAGAACGCGCGCGCACACGCCGATATCAATTACCCAGTCTACTCCTGGGCGCCGTATCGATGGCCACGAAATTTGCACGGCAAATGAAATCTGAGCGAAGCTCGGGAAAATCTTATAATTTACTTTATCGTTTCGGCCTGTTTTGTGGCAACTTTTGACTGCTATTGCCATTTGTTATTGTTTCAGCTTAGTTGTGTTTGCGTTCGGTCTAAAGATAAACAAGCGGCAGAAAACAAGAAAAACAAGCACCTGGCAACCTGACCCTAGGCCATGTTATTTAACTTTGGACACGCAGCTATTGGCGGGTGTCCATATCAGTTATATGACAGCTGCCCGGCAACTGTACCAAGCAAACTTTTAGGCCCTTATTTCGGTGGTCTTTAATTTGGTATCTATGTCGGCAACGCCTGAACCTATTTCTGTTTCTTTATATTCATTTATTTCTTCTCGGTTCTATTCCCATTTGCTTGCCGGCGGCAAAAGTAATTAAATTAAACGTTGTTCGGTCTTCAGAGAGAGAGAGAGAGAGAGAGAGAAAGAGAGAGGGAGAGGGAGAGCGTTTTAATATATTTAAACAAATTGTACGCTTTTAGCAAAGTAGAAATGCTACCCCAGTGGCCAGTGCGACAGTTGTCCATAGAGCCGTCCGGCTAAGCCGCCACCAACACAAATCTTGGTTGCCCTTTGCTGATATATGGCGCCTCGTTATGCGCATAAATGAGCACTGTTTAGTAGACCTGCTCAAATAGACAGAGTCAGCGGTCGAGGGGGGCTGGGACAGCCTGTTGCTGCGGGCATTGTTTGCTTATGTTGGCCTATAAATCTGACAAGTAAGAACCTTCGGCCAGGCTCATTTATGATGAGTTTCCATTGACAGCTAAGTGGCCATGCGTAGCCAGGCCTGAACTATACTATTATCAATTAGAGCGTATTCTCTATGCACACACACGCACGCACACACGCACACCTAGAGGACATGCAAGCCAGATTTGCACACTTGAAGATGTAATCAGATTTATGTGCAGCAATCAAGACAATTACCTAGCAAATTCTAGAAACCGTACGAATCAGTTGGCGTACAGTTGTGTGCGTGGCCATGTTTGCTGTTAAATATTATTATTGCAGCAGTGTTGATGTACTGTGTGTCTCCAAGGAGCCATTTATGCCTAATTTAAGCGTATTTGTTGCCAAGACAATGTGCCAATTTGTTATTCTTGGCCAGTTGCTCATGTCCTGACCATGGCCAGAGCGTAGCCCAATTATGAGCACTGGGAATTTGCTTTAAGTATATGTATGTGCATAATTTGGCTTCATTATATACTTACAAGTGTTGTTCTATCCTGCACACACACACTCACACACACACACACACACACACACAGAGAGACAGCCACAAGCAATGCAAAACTATAATCAAAATCCATATCAAAAATCATTTTGGCATCAGATGCGGCTGCCAGTTGACTAATTAATTAATTATGCATATTTCCGCATAGTTTTTGGTGGCATTCGGTCGCTTTGTAGTTTGGCCGCTCCGAAACACGAGTAGTTTTTGCCGCGCTTCGATTTTATGTAACGGAGTGGCCAGACCAACGCCCCATTGGGGCACCCCAAGGCGCAGTGTTAACGCTTAAATGCTCATTTATCTTTGATTAACTGTTGTTGGCTGTCGCTTGTCGGTTGTCGGTTGTTTGGTGTGTTGTTGCCTGTCTGCTCGTGGCGCGTGTTGCAACAGCTGAAATCGAGCACAAAATCAAAATCAAAGCTCAAGCTGAAACTGAAACTGAAACTTTAGCCCATTCAGCTGGCATGGTATATTGTAAGCGCTCGCATCATTTATCATTTAAGCTACAATTTCGAATTTTCACTCTTATGGGATTTGTGGACGCAGCGAAATTAAATGCGCGTATAAAAATCAGAGGGCCCGCAACTCTGGACGCCAGTTTGCAACTTTAAGTAGCGCCCAACAGATCCCTGCACAGCACACATAAGCTCATGATGCGTGGAATTCTAGTAAGTATTTGTGAAATTGAAAACCTTGAAATGGTGCTTACGCTCTGTGAAAATACTTTGTAGCTTCTCTGCTTCGTTGCTGTGGCAAGCGCGGCGAAATTGGGTTACAACTACCGAGCAGCTGTCGACGACAGGCGCTTTGCTGACCTTATCGATACGGAGGCCACGGGATTTAGTGCATCGGATGCACAACAACAAAAACACCAAAGGCCGCAACAACAGCAACAGCTCTCCGTGCCAGATGAATTTAATAAGGAATTCTATACATATACCGCGCCAGAGGAGGACTTTGCTGATCGCGAGGCCACGGAGCATATTGCCCAAATGCTGAAGCGCAATCTACGCGTGCTCTTCATCAAGTCGCCCGAGCATCAGAGCCTCACGAATGCCGCCCTGCAGTTGGCCAAACAGTCGAGCGAGCAGCGCACGGCCATCTATGTGCTGACCAAGCAGGCGGATGTGGGGGAGCTGGCGCAGCGGCTACAGTCAGAGAAGCAGAGTTTCGAGCATAAGCCAGAGGTTCACTTTGTTAAATATCGCACCCCCGAGGATGCTGTGCGTGCACAGCAGCTCATCCAGCAACAATTCAACGCCTTGGGCGGTAGCTCGCGCAGCTCCGATGAAGGCGTGGCACCGGTACTGGACTTCAGCTCAGCTCCAACTGTGGACGAGCGGTCTCCAGCACACGCTCCCGGTGCCGGTTCAAAGTATTTGCCTGCAGCGTAGCGGCCTTGCGTATTGTAACTAGATTTCCCTTAGTCAGTTAACGTCGTTGTAGTTGTTTCTGTTATATTTTATTAAAATAAGATTCTCATTACAAATTGCTAACGCCGAGCTGGGCAAGGTTTTCACTTTACTTTGAAGTAGAGACTGTTCTCGGAGCTAAGCTCTCAACACAAAAAAGGAAAATTACAATTATGGTCGGTATCATGTTTCTGATAGCAAACTAATTTAACACGGGATACTCTTGGAACTGCTCCACAAATTTCGGTATGTGCAAAATTATATCTAGCTTCGAACTGCAGAAGTGAGCCATATGTAAAATGCATTAGTCAATTAACTAATCATTTTAGCTATATTTTTTAGAGTTAAGTCTTAGGGTTACCATTCAATCAGGCAGAGTGGAGTCTCAGAATGGACTTAAAATTTAAAGAATAGTTAATAAGAAATTCTGGACTTTCTTGCGGAAATATACATAAGTTATCTTATCTGTTCTGTCCAGGTATTTTCATCTTCCAAAGTCAGCATAAAGTCCTTGGTCATCTTAATAAGGGTCCCATGGCTCTTATTATACTTTTTATAGATCTTTAGATGAATGTTTAAAATAGAGTATTTTAAGAGTGAGTATAAGTTGTGTTAAGCATGCATTATGTACGTGGGCGCAGTTAGTATCCTTTGAGTAAGGTTTATCTGCCTCGGGAATGCTGGCCTTTAGCAAACTGCCACTGCCACTGCCACTGCTACGGTCATGGCCACTGCTATTGCTATTGCCCAGAAGACAGGAAACAACTTTTAATTTGATTAGCTTTGTGCAGTGATTTTGCCTTTGATGCTCAACTAATAGCAGTTTCGTATTATTTATTCTTTGAGTTAGAATTGCGCACTTTATGAGAGCTCAGATAAGCAAGCCTGGACTGCACTAAATCTAATCCTTGTTTTATTTGTTTTATATAAAATGTATAAATAATAAATCAAACTATTTTAACATTCACTAATTTTAAGCAACTATAACTTTCAAGTTGCTAGATATATTTATATAGATAAGGAACTAGTAAACTTGAATTGTTAAACTCCTTAGAGTACTTGCAAGCAATTAAGCTTATAATAAGTTTGTTGTTTCAGGAAAACTTTGTACAGATTTTCTTAGTCAGTAGCGAGAGCTTTTATAGTAAATTTATGAGCCGTTTTATATATTTTTAGTTTGCATGTGAGAGTTAAGTAAAATCTGTCATAGCCAAGTTTTGCATTTAGATCAGATAGCTTTGGGGACTCATCTCAAGAGCATCTCAACTCAATAAATTTTCGCTATTAAAGTTGCAAAGAGGAAGCTTAGAGCATATCCTTGCCACTGGCAATTTAAAACGGATTCAATTTCAATTGTTGCCGTGCGTGGCAATTGCTGTCTAGGGGGGCCCACAGGAGTCTGCGGGTCTTGCAATTATGTTGGCACTGTAAAGCAGCCAGCACGTATGTGCTCTGCTGTTGTTTTTTGCTTAAAGAGAAGCAAAATAAAAGTAAATAATGAAAATAAAACGACGACGAAAGGCGCGCAAATAAAAATAAAACGCATTGCATATAAAACGAAGTACCGACAAAATGGCAGCCATTTGGCCTCCCAGCGAACTTGTGGACTGGGACCTGCCCCATATTGTCTATAACGTCTCTATCCGATTAAAGCACAATTCGGAGTCAATTAATACAAATGAGCAGCGCTTAATATGCAGGGTGAGGAGGGGCTAACGATAGCATAGCAGCATAACTCACAGCATTGATGTGGAGCGTAGGAGGGCAGAATTTTTGTGCGGCTAGCCCCTTGCAATTTAATTAAACAAACAGTCTGCCCTGCGGTTTTCGGCCAACACCAGCGGCGGCAGTAGTTGGCCCGGGGGAACCGTAATTTGCAGCGCCAACAGCAAAAATGTTTGCCAAGTGCCGACGTGTTGGCAACAACTCTAATCCGTTGTGAATAATTGTTATTGTTTTGGGCACTCGGAGCGGACAATTGTGCTCGAAATTTAATTGTCTAGGATTGAAGTTACATGAAGGTCTGTTACGGTCCACTGCGATCCGTCTGCCAGGCATATTGATTATTTCTAATGGTTATTTAAGACCTGTTATGCATAATGCTATTGCGTATGTATATGGCAAGCTTACACACTTATATAAACTTGGCTTACATTGACATTCGTCTGTCGGACAAGCAATTAAGAGTAAACTTGTGAAGCAAGATTAATGCGATAATATCTGGTGCCACAGCTTGTCATAATGTCCGAAAGCCAAAAGGGCCAAAGCAACAATAGAATCTAAATTTGATAGAAGTCTGAGTTTGTGTATTTGTCGGTTGTAATATTAATATTAAAAAATAAAAATAATTTAAATAAATGCATTTTATAAAATTAATTATAATAGATAAATATCGAATTATTGTAATATTTAAAGTTTGACGTCTTTAGTTATGTGTTTATATTTGATTTTAATTTTTATAAAATACAAATTTAACAAATTCAAACACTTTCTGAATGATTTCAAGGACTTGAACTCCTGAGAAGCAGAGTCCAGTACACATATTTGTGCGAGCGTATTAGTTAACGAGTGTGTGTATATGTGTGTGTGTGTGTGTAAATATTACGTTGTACGCCCGGGCTTTTGTTATCTCACAGCCAATTAAGCCACCTGAAAGAAAGATGAAGCGTAAGGCGACAAAGCATTGAAAGCAATGTTCGACGCGTACAAGCTACACACACACACACATATGTACACATATCCACACACACACACACAGGCACATTTATCAACTTGTGTTCTAAAGGCCTGGCAGAGTAGGTGTGTATAACTAAGTTCTGTTCATCATTATCCCTTTTTAGAGTCTCCAATTGATTTTAGATATGCATTTCTTTACTCAACTGTCAAGCTAATTGAACGCCGTCTAGCCAATCGAATACGGAATATATACATATGTATATGCATACGTGGAGGTGTTGTATTGTCGCCTTATTGGCCTGATCAGATGTCTCGGTTCGCGGTTAATTAAATGCCGTATATACTGCCTCAGTCCACTATCCAACGGGCTTATTAAATATGAATAGCTGGTAAAGTGTGATGAACGTGGAAGAAAAGTGGCTCATGCGTTATTAGTGTTGATTATATGTTGTGGCTGTCTTGACGACCAAACACCATCGACAAAATGATTATTGCATTTGTATTGCGGTAGCCGAATGAGCAACAAAACTAAATGCAAATCGATTCAATATTTGTGTTCGACAGACAATCACAGCTGAGTATATAAGGCATTTGATAATGTTGACCTAATTTGGCGTGCAATCACTTGACGGTCGACAATGGGCGGCTCCTACGCGAGTCCTTCAGTTCGTCGGCCACAATTCAGGCACAATTGCCATAGCGCCAGCTAATACAGCTAATAAACTGAACCAAAACTTAAAGCCACAAAGCAAATAGGTGTGGTTGCTGCATGTGGCAAAGACATGTTGGGGCAAGGGATAAGTAAAGGGTCTGCCCCTTGCCCAATTCAAGCATAGACAGCGCATGAACGAAAGCCAGCACAAAACGGAAATGAAACTTATTAAAAGATTTGAATCTAATCGATTTTTGTCCTTTACGCCGAAATGAACTTTGCCGTCGCCTGCCACCAGCTAGCTGTTACCAGTTACGAGTTACCAGTTGCCAGTTGCCAGTTGCCAGTTACCAGCTGCCAGTCGTGGGCCCTTAAAGTGGTGCGGCTGCGTGGTGGGGGTGACCATGGCATTTGCCAGCCATAAATTTAATTGAAAACCCAAATAGTATTCTGTCTATGACAGCTTCGTGGCAAGGCGAGGCGAGTATTGGCGGCATGCATGCAGGTCCGCATGCCAAGTAAATATATATACATATGTCTGAATATATATACATATATATGTAGGTTTTATTAAATTTATTTAAGCGTCTATAACTCAACCAAATCATTGGCTTTTAGTGCAGAAAGTGAACGTGCTGACTTGCACCTGCACACGCAGACGAATGCGATTCAAATAATTTGAATATCCAATTGAATGTGTGCACTTATCGTCACGCACACATATCTCTGTATGCACTTATCGAGATGCCTATGAACGAGAGCCATTCAGTGTCATCCCTACCTCGGGCCGCACGGCCAAGTGGAGGGTCACGTTTGCCAACTTGCTGGCGTTTAACACAAATGCCAACCCATGCACAGCATCAATTGTCTATCTGACCGTAGCTGTAGCCAGGACTGGCAGCGAATCGGTGGCACATTGAAACACCAACTAGACAGCTCCCATTTGCAGCTGCCCGAGGGCTGTGGCCTGGGCCTCCTGCAGCTCAGCTTAAGCTGCGATATTGAAATTCGTCTGAGCGGCAAAAGTGTTTGAGTGCATTCAGGCATTCGCACACTCACACTTGCAGGTGTGCTCAGGCACTCGCATTTTAAATTGCCGAAAGATTTCTGCCGAATGCTTTTCAGTTAACATTACCAATAACCGTAGCATATCTTTGAGCGTCTACCCACAATAAGCGAGCATCCACGTACTCTGAAATAATGATTAAGAATGCGACTCGGCAATACTAAATTCACACGGAAATGCTTTTATTGCTAACAAGCGATTAAGTGACAATCAGACTGCAAACTGAATAAATTTGTGTTTTGAAGAAGCATTTTAAAAACTTGTATCGGCTTTTAGCAGTCGAACGAATTCATTGACAGTTTTTTCAGTGTCATAAATATTCGATACGCATACCTTTGTGAATATTACAAACTGCAGTAATTCTTTAATCTACATTGCGCCTGTACGCAAATTAAGAACTGTCAATTAGCAGTTGTGAAATGAAAGTAAACTTAATTCTGTTTCGTAATTATCATACGTTTTTTATACACATAGAAACCTATATCAGAATAAAATCAAATTCTTAATGCTCTAGATTGGGTTCATGTCAGCATGATTGATAAATTGTTTTGATTTTGATAAATGAATGTCACTGCGCAGGAGCTACAAGAAAAGTTGGTCAATGTCAGTGAAATATGCAGATTACATTTTTAATAGATTACTTTTTAATGTCATACAATATAGTTAGCTAATGGTGCGCACTCAGGCACTTTAGATATAGTGTGACAATATCCTGACAAACAGAGCAAAATAGTTGCATACTAAAAGCAATTAAATTAAAATAGTTTTCATAGGTGCATAGTGAATTGAAAAAGAAAATGTCCTGATAGAATGATAATATTAATTTTATAATAAAAGAGTAAAAGAGTGATAAGTTCGCCAAGGGCATAAATTAGTCAACTGGTCAATTGATTCGTTGCTTTACTGTACGTGCAATAAACATATATTTTTGAATTCTTTCGGTCTCAATTCCATTTATTTAATTAACTTTAAATAGTGGCAACAAGTAACAGCTGCACTACGCTCGCACAGACACACACGGCCACAGGAAAATAAATATGTGTGGGTAAACAGATGCGTGTGTGTGTGTGTCTGTGTCCGTTCAGTTGTGTGCAATCAGTGGCTCAATCCTTTGTTGCTGTGATGTCATCCAACTGAAAAAGGGACAGAGCAACCAAAATCGAAGCGCGTGAAACCAAAGCCATAGCCAAAAGGAAATGCTGGTCGATGGCCAATAGCGACTGATGCGTGTGCAATTTTTGTTAAATTTGTTGAATTGCAGCGAGAGGGAATGCAGCAGCAGGCAAGCAACAATTTAACAGCTGAAACAACTGCTGACAATTTAATGCTGAAAATGGTTTTCAGTATTTGCCTTTCAACTGGAAATTATTTAGCTAATTAAATCATGCCAGCAGACCTTTTAGATATAATTGTGAATCATACATATATATTGCTCGTAAGAATTTTGCATTTTTCACATAAGCAAATATGAAGAGCTCGAAAGGATATTTCATAAATACTTTGAATTCTAAAACAACATATTCGACTTATGTACATTTCTGTAAAATAAATTAGTTGCTCGGGTATTCAATTAAAATTATTTGCCATCCGTTCAATGCCATTCGTGCAGCACTTTCGATTGCATGCCACTTGATCACGTGACTGTGAAAACGTACATTTATCTTTTTAACCGCCGGCAGCTGTCATAAATGCAGCCGCACATGCAATGGCAATCGCATAAATACAGCAATTAGCGAAAGTTGCGTATACGCGGTGTTGCCTCACGCTATGCGTTTCCGCGTGTTTATTATGGCCTGAGGCACTAAAGTCATGCGCCTGCATGGGAGTTTATGAGTGTGAGTGTGTGAAATGCAATAAAAAGAAACTTTAGATGCAACCCATTTGATTCGCTGGCGCTCTCTATTAGCATCTGTTGCAGTTGCGACGTGCTGAGCAGAGGTAGAGGGCAGGAGAGAGGGAGTGCAGCGGCAGGTGCATTGTGTATCAGCGCGTATGCGAATGTGTGCGTGCGCATATGTGTGTGTGTGTGTGTGATGCGTGCAGATCTCAGCTAAGCCGTATTAACGTCATTCAAAGCACGCTTCTAAGCAGCGGGCCCTTTGGCCCAAGCTCAAGCACTAGCGCCAGACCTTGCACGGCTGCACACGCAGCCTCTTACAGTTGAACGCTCGCGCCACTTGCGGAAAGTGGTTGCCAAATTCGGCTAGCGGCGGTGCACAAATGGCATACAATACACACATACATATTTAAGTACAAGTGATGGCTTGGCCGTGTTAAACACGTATTCAACACATGCTCGACAAGTCGTCGGTGAGTGTCGTTATTGTAGTTGTTGCTGTTAGTATTGTTAATGTTGTAGCTGCCGTCGCTGCGTTCATCGTGCAGCCACAGCGGTATTCAGTTTGTAGAGCCAGAAATCATTCTGGCGCACCCAGCACATTTCTTGCCCGACAGCCATAGGAGCCTAGCGCCATATTCTCGTATTTACTCTGGCGTGTACAACATGGGAGTTTTTATTGTTGTTTCAATAGCAGCTCCTTCTCCCTCTCTATTTTCCAGTGCTTCCGTTTCTCTCTAGCGCTCATGCTCAATGTTCGATTTCAGCTTTGTTCGACAGCATTTCAATTACTACAAATGATATTTGTGTGTGCTGCAGGATGTGATGTGTGCTCTGCGCCATGTCGCGCTGCGCTGCTCTGCTCTGCTCCCGGGCGTCAAACTCCTTCAGCGTTCCTTTTCCTCTATCTGTGTTGCTCACTTTTCTCTCCTTCCCAACAACATCTAAGTTTCATTGATTTTTGCACCTTTTCAGACTTTTTTGTTTGTTTTTCAATAGCTTTCTTGCGGAAGACCTTTCATTGAAACTGTTGCAAATTGTGCTTTGGTCAAGGCAATTTGGAAGTGTGGAAGGGGCGGCTGATTAATGAATTACCTCAAAGCGACTTGTTTGCTTTTATGTCGAAAATCGCAATCTTTCGTCCCTTTTGCCATTAAGTTAAATTGTGCGTGTGTGCCATTAAAAGTTTGCCTAGCCTTCGACGTTGTCCTTACTTTTAATTATATATATCACTGTCTACTGACCCACACACTCACACACACACACACAGACGTGCACGCACTCATGCAGCCACATGCTGTCAAAGTGGCCTGTCAACAGCCGCTGGCCAGTCGCTCAAGCAATCGAGCGGCCATTGGACCAACTTTTGATGAGGGTTGTCATCGCCGTCGTCAGCATCGAACAAATGAAAACATATGTAGCGGTAAATGCGGCACCCACAGCAACAGCAACAGCAACAGCAACAGCAACAGCAGCAAACTGAACAGCAGCCCAAACGAGTGTCCATATTAATATCAAATGAACTGTGAGCACAATCATGATGTGCCTGTGGTCCTGCGGCAGCAGAATGTGCAGGACAAAAGTTTCTAATGGCATATGACATCGCTGCCAGCCACTCGCCCCGACTAGACGACACAATTTTACATTTTAACTTTGTGCTTCTGACTTCGTAATCAAATGCTATTAACTAACTAACTAAATATTCCATGTGCTCTTAGCCAGCATAATGCGATTGTTCAGTTCAAGGGGAGGAAAAATAATAACGGAATATGCATATCTATGTGAGTGTGTTTGGTATTCGAAAGCATGAACTCTGTTCAAATGAACTAAAATAATGAGAAGGATAGTATTGAAGGATAACCAATTTAAATCTATTCTAGTTTTATATCTGATAAAAATCTAATCTAGATTCAATTAAGAATCTTTTTTAGTTGGCAAAAACACAAATTGAATGCGTTGCAATGCAAATGATCTATAAAGAGAAATATTGAAACAACGAAATTGTTTTCCACTCCATTTTTATGTGTGGCAATAATTGAGAATTTCTGTGCCCAACGCACAGCAATGGAGTTTGTGCCATGGCTCTGGCTGACTCGATACCAGTGCATGCTCCGCTGCTTGTTTACTGGGCATAAATAAAGTAAACATTCTCTATCACAAACACACACACACACACACACACACACACACACACACACACGCGTTTCGACTGGTGGAATGTAATCAAGTGCTATCGCATTGCGTATTTGAAAACTCGAATGCAATCTTGGCAATTGGGTGAGAGTATGCGTCGGCTAGCCGGCGTGGCCTGCTGCTGTTGCTGTTCGGAGTCCTTTGTCTGGTCAGTGACCGTAGGTATGTTGGGCTTATTCAGCTGTTGAGTGCAATTGTCGGTTATTGGCGCCCCAGGCGATTCCCGCCCAGCAAGTGAATGCCAGGCCGAGTGACATATTGCCTGACGGCGCAGGTTGAATGATAATGACAGGTAAGCCAACACCTGCTGTAGTTGCAGCTAACTTCACAATGTCGACATTCGTGGCAGGAAAGGCCAAGCACAGTTGCTCCATTGTTCAAGGCTAACAGTAGGCAATATTCATATTCTAATGATAAAGTCTTTGACTCAATTAGCAACTGGCCAGCAGACGTACCTGTGTGCGTCTGCCGGCATGTTGTGGCGGGTGTGTCAGCTGCAGCTGACATATATGTCCCTACAGGATAATCACTGTAAACTGTAGCCATTTATGCATATGAATTTATTCAAATCAGGGCATGGGCAGCAGGAGAAGGCCAACCTCCGACCAGCAGGCATTTTGTTGTGGCTCTGTTGATGCTAAACTATTTTGCATTTAGACCAGCCAGCGCTTAAACTAAAGCCGTATCCGAAGCCAAACCCAAACCCGAACCCGAACCCAACCCAAAGCCAAAGCCGCAGGCACTAGCACAGTCGATGGCAAACGCTTCGTACTGCGCAAAATACGTGCCAGTTACTTGCATTCGCTGTATGCGCGCGAGCCGCTGCGTATGCGTGTGTGTGTGTGTGTGTGTGTGTGTGTCAGTTTTTGGGTATGGGCAGCTTTGTTCACATGTTTTCACTTGCTGCTTAATTTGCATTTAAATGGTTTTTGCACTTAGGCTATTTCCCGTGTAAATGAGCTCTGTTTGTTGTTGGTGTTTTCCCATTGTTGCTTTTGTTGTTTCCTCGGCCCACTAAGCAAGGCGCTGCCGGCGGCCGAGCTTTTGTTTTGTATAGGCTTTACTTGCATTTTACCAAGGACACATGCTACTTCCTGGGCGCTGCATACTAACATTTTGCATATACATACATAATGCTGAGGGCTTCGCGATGCCAGACGCCCGTGCCAGAGTCCGTGCTCATGGGATGTTGCTGGAAGACATGTAGTCAATGACCTGCGTTACTTCTAGTTACTTAAGGCATTCCTTAGCTGTTCAAACAATTTTGCGCTTTGAAACTTGGCCGGGTAATAACATAATGCGATTAGAGTGTATAAGCCCGTGTAATTCAAGTAATCTCAGATGTCCCCTTAAGATATCATAACACTTAGTCTCATACTGCTTGTAATCTGAATTGGTGAGTACCTTTGCTTAAAGCAGGAATACAATATATACTATATATACATTTTAATTGAAATAATGAATTTGAGTAAACATAATTACCAACGTACGGTGAAATTTGCAATTTATAGCGAAACATGTTTAAAATTTAACGTAAATATTTATAGTTTTAATTGATTTTAACATTAATATTTGGCATATCTTTGATTGTATTTGCTTAATGAAATACCGCCGCAAAAATAATAAAAGTCCTGAGTCTGAAAGGGCAAATAGATGCGGAATGTACTGAAAAATATTAAACGCTTAGCGCACACTGTTGACATTTGCATTTGCATAAGCAAATACGGAATATGGCAAATATTTATCTATGCATAACGGGGTATAAATGTTTCCTATATTTGGCTGTTCGCATAAATTTAATGCATGCGGAAGAATAACAGGAAAAATGTTATTTGTGGAGCTGTGACATGGGCAGTGCCTTTCATCTTTCGGCTGGCTGGGATTTATGTAACTGACATTTATCATACGCCAAGTTGGCACTGAGCTTATCGATTGACTGCATGGCTGCATGGCAGTGGGAGGAGGGGCAGGCAGACGGAAAATTGTCGTGGACAGCACAGTCAGCAAATTAACACTGGGCACTGGCCACGCCTTTTATGACTTAATAGCTGAGCTGACTTGTATAAAATAAGTATGTCAGTCAGCAAACATTGACCGAGCGGAGAGACCATGTTCCCATTTAGCACACTGTCAACTTTTGTTGTGGTCACTAATGATGACAGCCGCCCAGCCAAAACATCAACACACACTCCAACCCACACATGCACACGGCGTCCCTGTAAGTATCGTCTGTGTGCGCGTGTGTGGGTGTCGGGGTATCTGTCTGCTTTTGTGGATAGCGCCAACAGCTGCCTGCAAAATGCACAAATAGTCCTTGGCTCTCTCTCGCATGCCACAATGGTGTATCCGAACACATAGCCGTGACTGTTTCCCCCGGTTTGTGGCCTAACCTCTGATCCCGGCTGGCGCTATATCGGGGCCGGACTTTTGTAGGCGGCGAGCGGAGCGTCAAAAACAAGCTGATTTGATTGTTTGTAATTAAAAGTGGATGCAGCGAAAATTAAATGAGTGTCTGCAGGACACAGCGTGTCTGCATGTGTTTGTTCTAGCCACGATGCGCATAAAAGTTTATGTCCACGTGCCCGGTTCCTGCTTTCAATTTAAAAGTAGAAATCTAATAAAAAATAAGCGAGTAATGCAAGCAAAGTATGCGCTACGTGCTAGGAGCTCGACGACAGCATGAAGCTCTACAAAATCGCAAGGGGAAATTAAATCCCGATTGCCTTAGACAACTTTTCTGGGCAGTTGATTTGCGTCGTGCCTAACGACTAATTGATACGCCACACTGTCAAGGCTGGCGCCAGCGGAAGGGTCTTAAGGGACTTCAGCCACTTAAACCTGGTCCCAAATTGAACCAAAAAGACAGAAGCCTGTCAACATATGTATTAACAGCTATGAGTAATTGACTCTGCCGAAAATGGGTGACAAAAAGAGGGAGTGGCTGTGTGTGAACCAAAACGAGGGAAAATAATTGTATGGCGTATTGGGAAACTCTAAATCGATTCAGTATATAAACATATAACTACTGTATAATTCATGCCAGATTCAGGTATTTGTTTTATTATAGCACAAATACTGACATAAATTCAGAGTCCCTAGTGAACGAAGGTTTACTTACAATCCCCACATAAATATATATTCCTATTCGAGAACCAAACTTCCGCCGTATGTCCACGATATGTGTTGCATGTTTAGATTCCGCCTTTGCTCAAATAATAAATTATAGAGCGGGAGATACCCTTGGCACTTCGTTCTGTTCAGGCTAATTATAACTATTTGTTGATTGTCTTTTTTTGAGCCAATTAATACATATAACATGAAAATTATATACTTATCTGTCCACCCGCGCGGCCATTGGAACTGGAGTTCGATTCCGATTCCAGTTTGAAATATATATCGGAAAATTTAAGAGAATAATTATAAAATATGATATCAACCGTTTTCTTCAGACCACAAGGTCTGCGGTGGCAGTGAATAAATTGAGGTTAACCGCAATTAAAGCCGCGTTAATTATCATATATATATATATATCATATAATTGTTCAATTTAATTTTAGATATCACGGTGATATTCCTTAGCTTAAATAAGTATTTTGGCCATTTATAAGGAAAGTGCATTGTTTGTTTTTTCAAATAATTGTTTTCTTACCCAACCTTTGGCAACTCAGAAAGCAATCAAAACAAGAGCACGTTGGGGTTGCTGTCTACCACATTTAATGCATTTAAAAAGGCCACTTTGGCTGCACAGTCATTGAGGTCAGGGGTCAGATTGAAGGAGAGGGGGCGGCGGCCATTGGCAGGCTATTGGACAAAGAGTCTTCAACAGCCTGTTGCTTCGATTTCAGCCAAGAGCCGGTTCCAGTGAGGACTACGCCAAAGCCTGTTGCGGTAGAGCAACAACTGGCTGGATAAAAGAGCGGCAAAGCTCGCTCTCTCTCGTTCTGGGCAGCTGGAAAGCTTTTGCTCTCTGTGCGGCGTTCGCTGTATGGCCAACGGTTGAATGGAAATACTACTCCCACACTGTGCTCGTGCGTGGTGTAGGTGTTTGTATCGGGTCCGTCGATTTTCCAGCCTCATCGAGACTCGGCTGTGGCAGTTCAGTCTAGGATAAACGGTTACGGCGGCCACAACACGAGCGCGCGTGCGAATAGCCCCAGTTGGAGCCTTTTAAAGAGTCAATCAACGGAACAGAATACTGGCCCTGTAATTGTGTTGCGTAGTGTAAAATGTTTCGAAAGTGAAAGTGCAAGCCGAGACACCGTCAAATATTTGTGTTTCTCTGTGAGTGTGTGAATGGGTGTTAAAGAGTGTTTTAGGGAGTTTTCCCACACGTAAACTTAAACGCGGCTTAGTTCCACCAATTATTTTTGGCCGCCCATGCTGTACACAGTTGCGCGCGGGTCTCGTGAATCCCAACTAAAATGTAACTCCACTTATATTTGGATCGACGCAATCAAAGTAAATAAGTTTTGTGTGCTAATAAGCAATTCGTGAAGCGTTTTAAATTGGTGCCAAAGCAAATCCATTCAAATAAATGTTAAGCAAACACCACCGACTTGGTCAATTCAGTCCAATTCAATTACCTATCCCAACATCAATTGTGTGAAGATAATCAATTAAACAAATTAATTTTTAAATTATACTTATTGCGACTGCGAGCTGGAAACAGTTTTTCCGAATAGTTCTTTGCAATTTGAAACACCCCAGAAACGTAAGCCTGAAAATCGCTAACAAGAATTTGCAGCTGCTGCAACGCCCACCACAACAACATCGGAAATATGTTTAGCTTTTGGATAATCGTTTTATGTCTAGGATTACTAGCAACTAAGCCAACAAGTAAGTTAAATAAAATTGTGAACAAGCGCTTAATTCGAATAGCTCCTGATCTGGCTTATTGCATTCGAGTTACACTTTAATTGACAGCTAGAAACAATTGCTAGCTGCCATTGTCGAGAGTAAGTTTATGTGGAAATATATGTTAAGGCTCCCATGAATGACTTTTCCATTTAACTTATTTATTTTATTGCTTATATGCAAACTTTCATAAATTGAAAGGATGGGATTATTTTTGTTTTAAATGATCAACGATAACTGTTATATGTACTTTATAATGAGTCAATATTGAGAAGACACTTAAAAAAATAAATCAAATAATGGTAAGAGTGTATTCCTTATGTAACACACACACAACATAGCTCAAGCTATTATTTATTTGATTCTGAAGTCTCGGAAAGTCTCACCATTTTGATCACATTTTCCGTATCCTTTGAAACTTTAAACTACAGTTTGAAAATGTGCTTTCTTAGAGTGCATTTAAAAAAAATATATATTATAATATTTAAAAATAATTATCTGTAAAAATATGTTTTTAAATTAAATATATATAAATAATATATTATATAATATAATATATAATATATTTGAACTTTCACTTCCAAATGTCAAAGTTTCTATTGAAAGGTCGACTTTGTTTGGAGGGTCAATTTGCCAGCCCATACTCCGTGAAGGTTGTTCCATTGTTAGTAGAGTAGAGTATAAATATCTAACATTAGCTCAATCTTTTAATTATCGCCTGGTTTTCTAATTAGCTAATATGCAAAATAGTTGGCGTTTTAGAAGAATTTCCGTGGGTATACAAAGCCGTAAAATTGCGTAAGCTTTTTAAATAAATAACATCTAAAGCAGCTAATAAGGTAGAGAACGTAAATATGCCATTGCCACAGTAAGGTAAGCAAAAGGATGCCTTATTAAAGTTGCATATTTATGCAATTGCTGATATTGTGTAATCCGGCTTAAGCTACTGCAACTGAGAGCAATTTGAATATCAAATGCCAATGGCAGACTGCCTGCCCACATCGGATCTTTGTTCTGGTTTTTAGCAGCTTTCCACTTCCTAAGTCGCCCAGTTATTTATATTTTCCATTTTTGCTGAAATATGCATAAGCAAAGGAGGTAACTGTAAGCCTTCCAGCTAATTGCAAATGGCGAGCAGGCATGCAAGCAGCAGAAACACCTGCTTGCTGGCTTGATTTCCATCCCCCTGCCATAGCATTATAGACGTGAGAGACGTGTTGCTTTCTTCAAAACCGACTGACCTTGCCCAATGGAATGTCACGCAGTTGGTCAGTGGTGCTTCCATACCTGGCTCACAGCTGCTTCTTGTTGGCTGCTGCTCCTGCGGCTACTCTGTGTTTTTTCATAAGCCTCATGAATAATTCAGAGAGCACGCTTCGATTATTTACTTCATAAACATTCTGCCACAGTCGTGCCTGTCTGTGTGTGTACACGGACATGTTCTATGAATAGAATATATAGCTATGCTCCTGAACGTTTCTTGGGCAGGTTTTTAATTTTTTAAATTGTTTTGTTTATGCTTGCAACATGCAATGCAAAGTTCCCATAATACAAAATGCCTTTTAGTTATTTATTAAGTTGTTGGCCGGTCGCTCTCTGATTGCCATATGCATGGGAAGTTAATTGAAAATGGCAATTGGCCAATGGCAGCAGCATACATACCATATTTGATTTGATTACTTAACCAATAAGTGACTTAGCTGCGCACATTAATTACATCATCTGGAAAGTGTGCCACGAAATTAAATTTAATTACAGCTTCATTTGGGGGCGAAAGTTAATCAAAAACTCAATGAGCAGCTCATAAAAACAACAAGCCCGCATCTATTACATGTTGCCGAGGCAACGTAATCGCTGAAAAATGAATACGCCAAGGAGGAGCAGCATTAGCAGCCCAGCCAGCCACCTCGATGAAGCAACAAGGATCGGCGAATGTAGCAAGCACGTTTGGGCCATATTACACCGCCAATGGCTGAGATACGAGCCAGCAACGTATAAATTGTTGCGTTGCCACAGTAAAATCAATTTCAAGTCGTTAAGCGAAATGAACCTTATGAAGAGTTTTCTCTCTATGGCTGTTTTTTACGGAAGTGAAAGTTTATCCAATCCACACGCACAGATAGGCCATTAGCAGGCCTGATCGTTGCTGTTCAAATTTAAAGGACGTGTTCAGCTCTGGCTGTGTAATCGAAGCATCGGCAGCTGATGCGATTACTATTGATTTTCCTTCAACTAAAATTTTCCGTATTGAATTAGTTATAGGGAGGGGCGATTAGAGTCAAGTAGCGGCCCAGAGGCTAATTGCATTGAAACTCTCAACTTTTACCCTGATGAACTATCGAGAAGAGGTCATACGTGACGTTCATAACAATGGCTTTGATAAGCATTATCAGTGTTGATAGCCCTTAATGTCAGACTCAATTTGGAAATTCAAGGAAAATATAAATCAATTTGGCTGCACAAACAGAGAGCTGCCCCATGAAATTTACATCCATGCAAATATTATGTCAAACACTGGCTGCCACAACGGCAACATTGGGGATGGCTTCACGCAAACAGTGGCCTTCACTGCGTATGTTTAATGTGCGCACATGTCCATATAAATGTAATAGTTATAAGAGCTACCAGCAGCCAGAGATGTAGCAACAACAACAGAGCGACAAGTGTGTGTGCTCGCTGCAACCTCAATGGCAGGTCTAGCCGCAGGCAAACTTAAGTTGTGAACACGAACAGACACTCACACACACACACACACACACCCACATAAAGTAAGTGAAGACAAACAAGCGGGGCGGAGAGATGAGTTCGCCCGAAGCTGAGTGACTAACTGGCTGTCAGACTTGGTGACTGTCTCTGGCCAGAGCCGCCGTCTCTCTGCCTTCCGGCCTGACTGCCTGATCTGTGACGACTTTGACAGTCCACAAGAAGCCATCGCCTTCAAGCGACCCTTGCCGTGATTTTAACTTGTACAAAGACGTTTTTGGCATATTTAATGAACATTTTTGGCCGACAAACTCTTGAATAGACTAACTCGCGACTTTAAAACTTAACGAAGCCAATATATAAGTGCTCCGAAATTGTCAATAAATTGTTGCCAAAATATGAGAGCCATGGGCAAAGTTTAGCTAGCTTAGAGTATCGAAGTTAAGTTGAGTGGCTGAAATCAGATTAAAGGAAACATTGGCACACATGGACCCGGTTTGCCGTCTTGCCGTCTTGCGGGCTCTGCCGTGGCTCTAATGTGCGGCAATACAATTTAGTTATGCTGCAGGTAGCAGGCATTTGCCAAACGACTGGAACAATTTTGCACAAATTTGGCGCAAAGACAATCAAAAAGTTATAAAACAAGCTTCGGCGAAAACGAAAACAATGGAGAGCTGCGGCCGGAATGCCGAAAAGCCCAAATACAAAATCACCAGCACACTGCCAGAGCGAAAATAATGCTGAGCTGCGTCTGCCGTGGTGGTGGCTGGGATACGATCTTATTGGGAGCCCTGGCGTATGTGTATCGAGCTGTAAAAACTTTGGGAAACTTTTTTTTGTTACTTGTCGGCATTCGCTTGTCGTACCTGGCTGGCACTGCGTATACGCCACATGGTGTTATTATCAGCGGCATCAGCGGCACCGTAAAGTAAATGCAAAGTGTGCAAAGTCTATAAACGAGCGGCAAACTTAAAAGCCCCAAGGTGGCAGCGCCTTGGCAAGGACGTTTAGGGTCTCGGTATTTTCAAGCTACGAATTGGGGAGGCTTATCCGCGGGAAAGCACAGAAACAACTGGGCCTATCAAAAAGTTGCTCATACGACAAATTGTCACTGCGTTGGCAACAACAACGACAACGACAACAACAACAACAGGAAGAACAGCAGCAACAGGAACAACAACGAAGGCAGCGGAACATGGAAAACGAATTTTATTTTTTAGCTTTTGCGATTATTTATATTATTTATGATGTTTTGGGCAATGTCGTTAAACTGCGGCCATTAAAAAGGTTTTCGTATATGTGGGACGGATGTCAGCTGCCTAAAGGCAGTACAAGATGAAGAGAAGAATGTACTACAAAACAATTACTCCTAAGTGCGGCACCTTAAATATTCATGAGGCCGAAAGAAATTGCAAAGCTTTCCCAAAAATAGCCCAGCAGATCGTTTAATAAATGGTATAGTTAAATTAACTTGGCCAAAAGCCATGCAAATAAAGAAGAGCGATTCTCAGCTACTTATCGAAGCGTGGCTTCTGTCAAGTACACCAAATTGAAAACTATTAAAGTGTCAACAAATAATTACGCATGGCGGCAGCAGCATAAATCTGATGGCGTCTTATTGCCAAATCCGCCACTAAAATGAAACGAACTCAGCCAGAGAAAAGTCGGAAACTGCGAACTCAACGAGGCGTTGGCCATAATGCGACACTTGGGCCAAATCGCGCAAAAGTTGCCAGTCAACCATTGCTGCTCGCTCTGTCTGTGTGAGTGGCGAGAGAATGAAAGCACTTTATCAAAACGGATTTACGTAGCTATGGCCAAAGGAGTTGGCTGCCAATGCAGGCAAATTCCAAGGTTGTGCCAGGCGCTTCTTCTGCTGCTTCTTCTTTGTACTTTTTGTCATAATTTTTTTTAGTTACTGCCTTTGGTCTGACAGTTTTGTAATAACAATAAACGCAAGAAAGGAAATCGATTTACCATTTTTCACTCAATTTATGGGTTTATCAGGAGCCGCACTTATTGTTGCTGCTGTTGGCTTTTGTTGACAGGGCAACGCGCCCTTTTTTTAATAAACAATAAGGTGAGGGAGGTTGGAAAAAGTTGGAGATTTTTATTTGATTGCTGCTGCTTGAGGTTTCGCCCTCATAAAAGTTAAATCTGTAGCCCAGAGCTTTGAAGTAATTCTTGCGGCCGTTTTAATGAGCCCTAATAAGGCAGCATGTGGCAGTCGGCAAATGCAGCATAAATCCCAGCTAATTTAACCCAAATCAAGAAACTGCGCTGGCATTGCCGGCAGACATTTGTTACTGGCAGACCCGAAATAAATTTCAAAAAACCATAAATTGGCAAATGGCACGCAATGGGTCAGTTAATGCTGACAAACACTCGCCAACAACAGCAACAGCAGCAGCAACAACAACCGATGTGGAAATGTTGTGTAAAATCGAATTCTGCTGGCCAAAAAATGTAAATTGACTCTCAGCAAATGACAAACGGCAATGGAATGTGCTCAAATCGGGATTCAATGCTGCGCACCGAACCGTTAATTATTCAGGCATGTAGAGCGCAGCGGCGCAGAGCAGAAAAGAGCCGAGAAGGACGATAAGTTCAGAGCTCGAGTCTGGCCATAAGCTGACAAATTTTGCGACGCATTCATTACTGCCCACAGTTTGATTTTTGGCACAAAGTTTTTGGCTCTGGCAGAAAACTTTGAACAAAGGTCGAAAGCATTTTAAAGTCAAACCCTGCTGGCAATTCATGCAAAATGAATGAGGCCTGCTGGTTAGCAATGACAGCAAGTTGGGGGATTTAAGGGATTTAGTCGGACGCCCCAACAGGACGCTCTCAGCCAGACCAAACAGCGCAAACCGGAATGGAGGAGGCCAGGTTCAAAGGCTAAATTGATAGCGCATAAATTTGAGCCCAAAATTTTGGCATATTCCCTGCCCACAAGTGTGGCGTGTGGTCAAGCCAAGCAACGCATTGCCCAAAAAGCCCAAACCATTGTCATTTCACGGTATCAAATCTTTCCAAAGTCTGCTATTAAGAGTTTGAACAAAGATCGGAAAAGGAAATTCTGATTCAGTACGTGTATTGTTTTCAAATTTCGTTCAGTTTTACGTACTTTGATGCCGGACTTACACTGTGAGTGTATTTGTATTATGCTGAAAGCAAAAACTTTAACCGTAAAGTTGGCTTTGCATACTTACTGCATAATAGCTGCATGCAATACTTTCCTTAATGCCGCTGCCAAAATATGGAAAAAATAAAGTTGCTTTTATCCAACTTAAATAAACTTTTTTAAAAAAATTTTATTTATAAATGGGAAATTGAAGCCATGACCTGTTGAAGCCTATTTATTGCGGATATGTAGAAGAAATCGTGCCTGAACTCGTATATATCGAGCCAGTACAACAGCTGAGTAGGCTTATCCCTGCCTGGATACTGACTCTCAGTATGAATGCGTTGATTTTGGCACAGAAAAAAGCTCGCGGTTTAAAATTTAAAATATATAAACTTATGGTATATTCTGTTCACAAAAACAATAAATAATATATAAATATTTTTATATTTTTATTTTTCTCATATCTTAATATGGATCAGAATTAGTTTTAAATCTTAGTTGTTAAGCATACTTTGCGGAATACAAGATATATTAAATATAAGATATTGTGACTTGAATATAATATTTTTAAAATATCTGAGCGCATAATTAAGCTAGAACATCTATGGTAGAAGATAAGCAATAATTAAAAGAAGCAGAAGCGCAGGCACTAATCATAGCACTCTTGTTTTAATTCAAACCTGAGCAACTGCTAACTAAGCATGGAAGTATTCAGAAGATATTCATCATATGGTTTATATTATTACCATATATTTCAAGCATTAACAAATATGCATTCAAATAAATATTGCAGCGCGCAGTCAGAGATTTTGGTTAATTATATTTCATATCTGCCGCAATTAGTTTCTGCTGCTGCGGCGCTGTGCAGTTTATGTTTGGCTAGGGCTAATCATAAGTGTTTTATTTGAATATGTGCTATGAATTGTAAACACAGAATAAAATTTACCCAGCCCAGTTCATTCGTGTTAAGTGATGCGAGGCGTGACAGTCGACATACAAATAAAATCTGTATTCTATTCATGAGCTCTGCTGTTGGCACTTTTTAAAGTGTTCCCATCGTGCATCGTGCATGTGAGCAGTTGTATGAATTTAATCACTGCAAAAGCTGGAGACGATTTCCAGCCCAGTTCGCATACGTATTTTATTTTATTGCTATTGCGCATACCCATGCAGACGCTCACACAACGAGCCTATTCGGCAGCAGTAGGCAAAATTAATTAAAAACACTGTGAATGTGAATGTGCTTGTGTGTGTGTGTATCTACAATGTTTGTGTGTGGTTGAAATTAAAACAAAAACATGTCTAGGCACTAAAAACTTTATTAAGTCTCAGCAGTGAGGCAAAAAATTACACATAAAATGGCCGAAAAAAAGAAACGGCTGGGCCCTCTCTCTCTCTCACTCTCTCGCTCTGCTTTAGTTAAGGAGTATGGAACACTGAGTGAAAAGTTAAACATAGGCGGAAATGTCACACATACAAGCCGCGCCCACTCACCCACCCTTGGACACACACACACGCATCAGGATATAACAAGTTGGCAAACAAACAAACAATAACGACAGCAAATGTGGAAACAAAGGGCTACCAAAGTTGCCTGACGATGACGTCGATGCCAGCGACTACGCCAACTGCGGCTGCGACGGCGACGGCGACTGCGACGGCGACTGCGGCAGAGAAGGCGCGAGCTGGTGGGAAAAAGTAAACTACACATTTTTATTATGCAAAGGGGACGCAAATGAAAGGCAAATGTTTTTGCTTTTTCCACTCGGCTGCTACTCCTGTGCAAGTCTATAAGAGTGTCCGTGTGTGTGTGCGTGCGTTCAAGTTTCTATTGCTGTGCTTGTGTGTGTGCACTCACTTGAAAGTATGTATTGTTAACGGGTAGCATAAAGGGCTGCCAAGCGCGCACTCTTTGTGCGTCTGTCTGTGCTCGGCAAAGTAGGCAATAAAACACTAGCTTTAGCTGCAGAAATCTAGGCACGCCCACAAACACATGACACACAGTAGCATAAGCAGCTGTGTTATTAGGCCATTTCCGACGGGCGCTACCATGTTTGATGAACAACAAATATAGGCCAAATAAAGTGTTATTACTCAAAATTGACTCGGCTTCATGAATTGTGTGAGACAAACGACATTCAGCTGAGAGTGAGGCACCATGATGAAAGGAAGCAGCGTAGAAACGAATTTTATTTAAAATATATTTGGAAAATTTATTTAATAATTTAATTAAGATTAGCAGATGATATAAATGTGATGAAAACTTTAACATAAATGGCATTTAAACATAGCTACTAGGGTTATAATTAATTAATAATTTCGGCAGTCAGTAGAATCAACATAGATAACATTCCGATAGTCAAGATTTAGTTGTAATATAATTTCATCATTTGCATAAATGCAAAGCAGATTAACAACAGCAGAATTGATTACTCTCATCAGATCCATATATAAATATACTTACCAATGTGGTCCATCCTCTGAGCAATATTAAGCTGCCATACCGGAGTCTGTCACGTGTCTTTGCCAGACAAGTGCCGCATGTGCCGAACGACAGTTTCAATTATATTGACGCTATTATACATGCTCAGACATTAAGCTGCAAATTATTTTCCATAATCGCATTGAAATTAAATTTGGCGTACTAAACGCCTGCCAGTCTTTTAAATTATTAGAGATTCGTTTGGCGGAGTTGGGACGAGGACCAGTCTGACAGCTGCCTAATTAATTGGTCGGAGTCTTCCTGTACAAGGCTCGACTGCTGTTGCTTTGTAGTTAGTTGCTAATGATGCGGCTTATAAATGCTTGGGTGGGTGTATATGCGTGTTTGTGCGTGGCGGAAAGCAAGTCATTTATCTAACCAGTGGCGTGTGCAATGAGCATGAGCAACGTCTTAGGCTGGGAAGCAGGATGAATCGCTTGTAGCGAGTGCCCACTGTAACTGTTACGGCTACGATGATTTTTGCGCCGCTTAACCATGTAAAATACCTGCAGTTAATATGCGGTAGGTGACTCAGCACAATGGCAGAAACAGCTACTGCCTTCTGGTTGCTACAGCTGTTAATGAGCCCATAAGTTGATGATTTAGCAGCTGCTGTTACCCATAGACACGCCTTCGCCGCTCCATGCACACATGCACACACACGGCGAAGAAGCGAGCCCAAGGGTTGCGTATGAATAAAATATCTCATGCGTTAAATTCAATTAATATTATTAATGTGGGCCGCTTATGAATATGCGTCTTGCCGTCTGTCAAAGATACTTGACTTGCTGCCGGCGGCGCACGCCGCGTATGCGTAATGTCGTGTGCGCTTCGACGCTTTATTAATTGGCACATTTATGCAGTTTAAGCATTAGCCTGGCTTTAATTAACGCCAGCCCCGTCATATACTAAGCACGCATCTTATTTGTTCAGCTTGGCCAGGGACTTTTGTAGCTCGGTGAGCACTTAAAATTCCGAGTGGAACCCAATGCCAATGCCAAATGCTGTCTAAGCTGCTTAGTATTCGTGGAGCCACGGTTGTATTCTTCTTCTTATTTCTTTTGTGCTTCACGCAACAATTGACAGAGCTCAAGAGATGGCAATCAAGAATGGCAGAAGGGCAGACCACAGCCAAATCTCAGCGCTGCTCAATAATTGTATAGTATTATGCTGGGAGTCCAGAGAGAAAAAATAAAATAACAACTCGCTTAAGCGCAAAGTCAAATATGCGTCAATTGGCAGCCACATGCGCACTCAAGTAAACACAATCCTTAAGGAATTACCAGCAGAGTAATGGCACAAAAACAAATACAACAGCAGAGACAGGATGGAAAAAAAGAGTCTAAGTCGTAGCTGCTTAGCTATAATTGGATTCGAGTAAGTAATGCCAAGAGAAAATGCAAAAAACAAGCTCAAATTAATCATAAATAATAAAATGTTTAAACAATTTGTGCAAAAACAGCCCCCACACAGTATGGACAAACGCAACTTAAAGAACTCCGAAAGCATTGAACGAGAACTTTTTCATTGTAAACTAAAAACAAAGCCAACAATTTATGCAGCGCCGACTTGAGAAAATGGGCTTCTGGGAATAGGGCAGACAAAATGGTGCCAAGTAGGGAAATATGCCCCAGGAAAAGAGCCGAAATAAGGCTTCTCACACACAAACAGAGACGCACGCTGAGAGACTCTCAAGTAGGGACACACTTGAATAGCTGGCACTGCTGCGCTGGTAATTGTGGGCCCAATGCTAATGCTACCTTCGGGCTGTACGAAATGAAAATGCGTAAATTATTGATTAGAATCACCAGAAAACAGAAGGCTGGCAGCGTGTCTGGCCAGCCTAACCACTCCAAATATATATGTATATATATACGTATATATATACGTGAATATTCTTTTTTTACACGCCGGGCTGATTGTTACGCCTTTGTGGGGTCTTTCTCGGCTGAACGGACATATAAATATGCTAGCCCTTGGCATTGCAACGGTCCAGAATCGCATAATGAAGGCACTTTGCGTTGATTTTTAAATGGCGTCGAGTCGGCCGGCAGGAGAAGCAGCACCAGCTGAAATTGAAATGCAAACAAAGGCCAGTTGGCATTGATTGGACATGGACTCTGGCGTATGCGTGTTCTACGCTTCCTCAACGCTGCGCCGTACATTTCAACAAGTTGTCCAGTGGCCACTGGGGGTGGCTGGCTATGGGCAGCTCTTTATGGGCACTAAACAAATATGGCCTTATTATTGTGGTCATGTGTGCTCGACGCTGCAAACTGCGTCATTTCACGTTCAACTCGATTCTAATGCGCATTTGTTGAGCTCACAATGGCACATAGCATCATTCATTGCCACCAAAATATTCCCTGTATTCACACTAAACAGTTACAAAACAGCTCCAGCTACCCAGGCAGGCAGGCGACAGGCAGGTCGACAGGCAGGCAGCAGGTGCTGTCAAGTGTCAACAAAAACAGTGCCCAGCATTTTGGTTAAAAAAGATGAAGCTACCAAAAAACAAGGGCCCAGCTGAGCACTGGGGGTCAGGGTGTCTGCTGGCATTAGGCTGCGTGGGCTGGGGACTATCTGCCGAGCATAAATGTCAATATCATCAGAAGGCTCGGAAATTGCCGCAGGTCTTGCTGTGGCTTCCTCGTTTTGTCAGCTCTCGTTTGGCCCATGTTTGTGTCGCAGACCTAATGCCTGTGTAGATTAAAGATAAGGGCGACATAAAATACTGGCGTTTGGGCAATGCGCAAAGAATTTGCTTAGGCAAATTGCGTATACGTAATACAATAATGCAGCTTGTGGCGTGGCTGAATTTGATATCGGTCGGTCGGCCGTTCGGTTGGCCGCTCACTCGTCCAGCGTGTCCAAACTCCAGGCAGCGGCCGGTCTTAATTAATTGTTTAGGTGGCCCTCCCAACGTGGGACGTCAGCGAGTTAAAAGTTTTAATTTAGAATTTCCAAAACAGCAGCTGTCGGTGTCATAGAAAATAATAAATAACTCTCAAATGTTTCTGACTCACGTCGCTGCTCTATGTGATTTTCGCAGATTTTCTAACAAATAAATCCGCACCCAACGGTCGCAAAATTGGTGGAAAATGTAGAACGGTGATAAAAATACGGAATTGTGTATCCGTGTACGGGCAAGTGCTCCGCTATCTGTCATCAATGATTTAAACGAGTTTTCTAAATTGATTGTGAAATGCTTGAGTGAAACGTGAGTGAACGACTTGATGATATCCTGCACCCCATCTACTACCCATCAAAGCCTGGAGGGGAAGAAATATGAAGAGACAGAAACTGATTTGAATTTAAATTTTATATACATATGCTCGTGTCGGTGGAAATGTATCATTATTGAGCTATATATATATAGGTAGAGCAGAACAACTTTTACATAAATGTGCAGCAGTAAAAATCGGACTCAAACATCGAGATTGAATTTCGTTTTATTGCAAAGTTCTGATTCATTTATAATTCTGGGTCAGTCTCTATAATTGTACACTTTAATTGATCGGAAATATATTTACAATAAATATATGTATACACATTTATATATATGCTGCTATATACACAGTGGGTCATGCATATTTCAAAAGTAAATCATTGTGAAAACCACTTTTGGCTATAAATATTAATATGGAAGCGAATGCAAAGAGTGAGCCCAATGTACGCATGTTTAAGATGATTCCGTATTGTGCTCGCATTAATGACCACAGCAATAATTCCCTCAGTGGCCATTTTAGATGGGTACAGGGTATAATGAATAAATGTGTCCGCGCAGATGTTGCGACTAATGTTCAGCTGTCCAGCTCTTGAGCACTCTTCAACAACCGCTTCAACCAAGTACAAATTTAGCATTAAAATTACATTTTTGTGGGCGCGCCAACGCAAACGCAATCACACACAGCTACAGATACAGATACAGACACAGACATACATACATCTGTGTATATTTCTATTCGCAATGCAATTTGAAATAAAAATACGCATTTGCAGCTCTGGCCAACGGCCAGAGTCAGAAACGAAAAAGCATCCAATGAAAAAGGAAACAATTCGCGTTAGCAATTTGCAGTGTTAGCCAGCCTGTCATTTCGGTGTAGATGTTGTAGCTGCTGTAGTTGTTTTTGCAGTTGTTGCGACTGGTGCTGGCCAACGCATTAATAAAACATAATTTCGCTTAAAAGTAATTTAAGCACTTTTATGTGTTTGCCAGCGTCGTCGACGCTGGTGTTGGCTGCTTTTGCGTTTGTTTTTCATTTCTATAATGGTCTGCATCTTTACGAGCCAGGTACGGGCAATGGTGCAGGTCCGGGTCGCGCTCACTGGTCCGGCAACATACACACACAAACACACTCAAACAAACACCAACACGAACGCACACACTCACAGACACGGACTGAAAGTGCGGGGCCCTCGTGGCGCATGACTAACACTCGTTATGAGATTCATGGCCTACATGTGTTTGCTCCACGGCCTTGTAAATGGGCACTGGGCGTGCTGTATGTGCCCTACGTGCTGGGCGCTTTGATGGGCGTGCCTGTGTGCAGCCGCCAAAGCGTGCCCTTGAAGCCATTTTCTTATGTACTTACTTATAAACGGATCTTTTTTCTGCCACTGCCTGCTGCTGCCGGGCTGGTTGCGGTCCCGGCCAGGGCTGCCGGATGCCCAGATAAAATTTTCAAAACGGGAAGCTTGCTTCCCGCTGCGCCGAGGAACTTGCTTGTTTTGACCATTACACTGGCTACTTTTGTCGACCATGTACATAGCTCTGGTTGCTGGTTGCTGGTTGTTAGTTGTTCGCAGGCTGTGCGTGACAGACATACACACTGGCCCTTTTCTTTGATATCTTTACTTATAAAATCTGATTTCATTTTACAAATGTGATAAAAATATTCAATTGAAAATTTACGAAAGCATCTACAGAATATATAGTTACAATTTATTCGCGCCCCACTTGAAAGTGCCAAGTTTCAACGGAGGCAAGAAAAGGAAGATAGAAGTCTTCAGAGTTAATTTGGCTCTTCGCATCGCTTTACTTTCAAGATAATTCTGTGCAGAGCACGCAGTACGAAACAATCCAATAAGCTCCTATTTAAAACCACAATGGATAATTTTCTTAGATATATGGCCCAACTAAAGGCCACTTGTCTCTGCAGCGGCAACCTTGAAACGGAAGCTTAAGATTATTTAGGCCAGCTGAATAACTTACATACTAGTATATTCGCTGCGATTTTGCTCGCATAAAAACAATAGCTTAAACACTTATATACATGTTATATATACATATATATAATTTTCTTTTCTTTTCATGAATTTCGCACCCGACAGTTTTATTCAAGGACCGTGCAGGCCACTTCGGTGCCAAAGACGACCATTTTTCTTGTGTCCTTTATTGTTGTAGCCGTTCCTCTCGCCCTACGCCTGCCTCCCCACTGTGTCCGCTACATATTTAAATTTCACGCGCGCATACACAGGCAAGGATAAACGGGATTTATACCCACTAATGCCTGTGATTTGTTCTATAAAATTACTTTATGCCGCCGAGGCGTTGCCTGCAGACCCTACTTTGTGTGGGCCGCCCATAGCTGTTGCCCACTACCAAGCTCCAGCCCCATTTCTGTTCCACAGAAAACACACAAAAGCACAGAGAGCCCAAATTTGCTAAACGAATGCTTTGGCAACATGACGACTTATGCCTTCATCCTTTTCCTTGCTTAAACAAAGCTGCATCAAGTTTTTTTTTCCTGTCCTCTTTGCGGCTCATCCGTGTGTGTGCGTCGGGGTGTGTTGGGCTATGTTTGAGTTATATTGAAAACATTTGCTTTCCTGCTGTGTGGGCCTTTTGTCACCCGCAAGAACCACATCGTATAGTTCTGATCCAAATTTTCTAATTCGCAATCAAGCTTGAACGTAAATTGAAAAGGGGCATAATTCACAGCTCAATTAGAAATTTTGATTGCTTTAATTAGGATTGGCATGAGGGAACCACTAAACTGTGTTTCCTGCAACAATGCAGGCAACTTAAGAGCTACTGCGTCAATCAGCTGGCAATAATCAACATGAAATGCTGTGGTAAAGGAGAGAAACTGAAGTCAGCTAGTCAGTTAGTCCGTCGGATGGCTGGTGTCTAATGAACTTCTGTAGAATGTGTGCGGAGTACCGGTAAGAAGTGCGGTTGTTTCGCCTGCCAATCAACCGTAATGATTGAACATAATATTGATAAGCAACAGCCTGTGTGGTCTGCTAGGACATGTTCAGCTGGCAGCTGGACAGGCAAACAGACAGCATGCCTAACTGCTCAGCACTCCGAGTTGAGGGCAATAATTGCGTTCTGAGTTGTCACTGCAACAGGCATGTCAGGCCTCCGCCGACAGAACCACAGAGCGGCAGACAAACCGATCAACCACAATACAGGGTGGCTCCCTGCCAAATGCCAGCTCTCGCTCGTTGTAGGCAGGAGTCGCGCGCGCTGTGGCCACAGCTGCCAGAGTTCAGATATTGATTTAGCAATCAATTGAGAACTATCGAACAATCGAAGAGCAAATGTTTTTTTGTTGTCTCTGCCCACCTGCACTATTGTTTCCCTTATTATTTATTTGCTTGTTTTTCGCACTAATTTATTTATGTTATAGCAATTAGTGCTTAACCAGTCTGTAGGTTGGCTACGAAACAATTCCATTGGGCTTCAGCCCAAAGGTAATCAGATCTCAATAATCACATTTTCAACATCAGCAATAAATTACCGTTAAGTGAATCCCCAAACACAGTATCAAAGCCGAGTTAACAGAATCAAGCAACCCACATATGAATGATGGAACAAGCAGTCAGGGCTTAAGTTCTTAAGTTCAGGATCTGCGAAATCGTATGTTGGTGAATTTCACGGATTTCCTATTCTTGTAGCTACAAGGCAAGGACTTAACATTAGCTGAAGCAGGAAGCAAAACAATTCTGAGTAAATGTAAATCTCTAGGGCGCCACAGCATCAAACAATCTGAGCTTATCTAATCTGGAACTGCAATCCGACACCGCATATAGGATTCCGGGGGCTGCAATACTTTATTCCTCATTCGGGTTATTAAATATTTCTGAGATTTTATATCATTGGCATATTGTGCTGCGCTTTAAATTAATTTTCCGTTTGAGGATTTCAATTTCCACGGCATATCAGAAATGGTAATGTAGTTGTTCATGTCGGAGCGTAGCCAAGCTCCCTTGGAGGCAACAGTTGCAGCGGGCTGTTGTTGTTGTAGGCACGACACGCCCACTCCCGCCTTGATTAATGCTGATTGATTGATTATTTGCGTTTTGCTGACATGCTGCACGCTTTATTGTCGCTCGACTCGTGGAAAATCATCAATTTCCGCTTGTAGAACACGTACACCACGTACAACAAAATGTTGGCGCTGTCGTTGTCAAAGTGAGCTCATTTTTTTCGTTTTTTTTTTTTATTTTTTGCCACCCAGTCAGCAACAAGAAGCAACAAGCCCGTCGAAGCAGGGTAAGCGTTTCGGTGTAATGAATATTTTCTGTGGCTGGCAGGCTGCGAAACAATTATTGTGGTCGGTCAACATCTTGCCAGGGGACGTGTTGTAAAGTTTTCTTTCTTTGCTCTTCAGTATTTTTATAAATTTCATAAAAACAAGTATTGGACAGCTGCCAGGGCGGGTCATAAAAAATTGATGTTGAGTGTGGCGACATTAATGCCAAGTATTCGGCATGATTATAAAGGCAGGCGTTAGCGAAAAGTCAGTCAATTCGGATTTGAGTTCGTGTCAGGACTGTCTGCTCTTTGGCCCAGGCCTCTGTATGGACGGGTCTGAGCTTGGTGGATCGATTGGCAAGAGGCTGCTGCTTGGCTGTCGAGTCTTGGCCAGCTGGGTATGATTGAATTTTCGTGAATTACGGTCGTTAGCATGTGGCACGAGCACGTACACATACGTATGTATATGTGCAACCAGCCACTCATACATACGCACAGGCGTCCCGCTGATGGCAAGGCCACAAGCCAATGAAAACGTGGCATGTTCACTGTGTATTGCAACAAGTTGGCAACCAGGAAGGCAGAAACGTTACCATATCTGACGTCCTGCGCGCCCGTCTGCCGCCTCGCCTTGCCTCATGCACTTGACGTGCTTCATTTCATTTGGTTTTCTTGTTTTCCGCCATGCCATATTTTTCGCGCGGCCTGACACGTTTTTTACTTACTCAGTCGTTGACATTTTGCGTGACTGACGACAGCCGCGTGGTGTGAATAAATGAAAATGAAATTGGCGCCACTTTGTAGGCCGTCCCCGCAAATGAGGCAATGTGTTTGCCTTTCACCATTTTGTGTCTTAATTATGATTGGAATTGAGCTCGCTGTTCGCTGCAAAATTGCCAATTAATTTATCGATTTCTATCAGCCAATTTCCAAATTGTTGTCGCTGACCAGTGCCACATGCCTCAGCGCGCAGCTCTCGCAAATGTCAAACTGAATTTGCCACTGAGCTGCACACACCCATTTAACAGTTCATTCGGACTGTCGCGTTTTCTATTCAAATTCCAATATACATATTTTATTCAAAAAAATAATATTTACTTAACAAAGTAGACTAAACAATTAAATTATTGCATATTAATAAGCATTAAGTATACGCAGCGTGGTTAAAAGCAAACTCCAATTAGTCAATCGATATGTGATAGTATATTATCTGAAAACGCAAAAGTAATTATCTGGCATCTGCAATTATGAATGAAAAAGAATGAAGTGTTTATCTTGAAAGTGTTTGCTCTTTCCATAAGAGTGCTTCAACCTGCGCAGCTCCAGAAAAAACGTCGGTTGCATACCCCAGCGAGCTTCAAGTGTCATTGTGAGGTGGGAGAGTGTGCAGGCCCCCCGTAACAGACGCCTTTTTGATATGCCATGAAAAATATCTCATGTGCACTTTGGCAAACCAATTAAGATTTATTGAGCAGGTCGCCGGTCGTGGGGGGCCCACAACCCATTAACTGACAATTAAGGTGCAGTTGTTCTTGCTTTAAACTCTGCTGGCCGCACTCAAAGTGGGCTGCATATTTGGAAATGTTTTTTTCCTTTCGCTTGTGCTTTTTAATGGCTTTTCAATTAAGCCGCAATTGAGCGTTGCTCGGTGTGGTCAGATTCTTTGGTGCGGTATTGCTCAGACAGTTCATTTGCATCTATTTTAATTCGGAATTTCTCTTCTTCCCTTTTCCAGATGGACAATCGGAAGTGGACGTGCAATTAGTGGTGCCGAGGTATGTGGAGCGAGGCTCGAGCGTCACATTCAAATGCAAGCACAACGTAATACCGGAAATATTATTCAAGGTAAGTCCATGCTAGAACACTAGTTTAATAAAGCAGCATTTATCCGATGCATGTGACTCGCACACTGAGGGCTTTAAATTGAAATCGGAAGGGTAACCGCGACAAAGCAACTTCGTTTGCCTTGTGCTACTTTGTGCTGAAACTTTATGGGGCTGCGCTGAGCCAGCCCAATCAGTGGCAGGTGCAGCACAAGGTGCATGTTGTTAATGCTCCCACAGACACAAATGTCAGCACGTGCAGCAGTTGGAAAAAGTTGCAATCAAAGGGCGGCTCATCAAGGCTTGCCCGTTTCCAGCGTCGCGTCGTTCTCACTTCCGTCTTAGTTTCAGTTACAGTTGCGACAATTAATTTCACTTCAACTCTCTTATTACTGTCACGAAACATCAAGGGACACGCACAGTCATACGTCCCCGAAGGCAACGCCTTTGAATTTATGGCAAATGAGTTGCTTAGTTTTCTTGTTCAGAACTTTCTGCTAGCCGTGGTACTACTTCTACTACAAATCGCGGAATACAAATTCAAGGGCAAGCTTAAGCACCAGCACCAGCACCAGCACCAGCAGCAGCAGCAGCGCGGCGTCGCTCGCGGCAGAGACTGCTCAGGATGTTAAGGTGGAGCTGGAGGTTGTGCTTGAGTTTGTCGTTTTGTTCATTCTAAGTACCATAAAAGCGTACAAATTTTATGGCGCAAAAATGCCACGAAGTTGAGTGCTAGAAGCACACAACATATTGATTTTCTCTCCTTGCCTTGCTTTTCTTTCACTTTCTTTTTTTGCCAAGGCAGCCGCAGTTGCTGTGAATAGTTTTCAGCTATTAATTCGAACTTTTTCTCTTATAAAAGAATAGAAGAATTTTATACGACAGTGTAAAGGCCGCGAGATCTTTAATATATTTTACTTTTTATTGAGGAAGCGGAACATAGCGTAGGCAATAAAGGGCCAACTGCAGATAAAACTCAACTATTGGGCAGCATAAATAATGACAATATTATAATATAATAATATAATGACATTTGAACAACTTTTTCATAGGGAGACTGTTGACTCGACTTAAGGGGCTTCACCAAGAACACATACATGAAGTCTTAAATACTTTTGTGTATCTTAACTGTAACTTGACTATCGCTGATCTTCTATTTCTTTTTCGTTATTAGATGTAAATATATACCAATAATAATAAAATAAATACATATCAAGTATCCGCGTGACAAGTGACATATTTATAATGCATATTCGCGCACTCCTGTTCCCCTGTTCGCCGGCATAAGAGGGATGGTAGATTTGTACAATAGTGGAAGTTGCCGTGTTTACATGTAGACATTATTTTATTTGGTCAGTTGGCCGCTTTGTGAATACTCCCGCTTGGCAATAGCTAATTAGTATAATTGACTATATAACCGAGTGCGCCGGCTACACGGCTCCATGCCGCCAACTGGTTTTGATTCGAATTGTTGCACGAAGCGTGGCAAATTGTGTGGAAGTGGCACTAAAAAGGCAATTAAAACGCAAATGCGAACACGGTTACCCATGGAATTGAAGTTGGCTCAGTGGCACGGCTTACACATGCTGAAGCATACTTTCGGGTGTACAAAGCAGCGCGAAAAAAAAAAATAAATTAAATAAACTAATTACGTTGTGAATGGCAGGCAGGCAGGCAGGCAGGCTGGCTGGCAGGCAGGGAAGTTGGCTGACTGGCAGGACATCAGTATGGGCCAACGAGGCCAGCTCAGACCAGACCAGACCACATAAATGAGCTTTTGATTTGCCGACTGTGTACAAAAATAAGCGGGCTAATGAACACAAACAAAATATGTACAAAGTCAGACCATAGCACAGCGGACACGCCAAACCAACACATGCCAAACTCATGCCTGGCTAAACAACAACAATTCCAACAATACCGGGATCGTTGTCCCCGTGGAGTTGGCCAAGGGCCCGTCAAAAACATCGACAGACAGTGTGGTATTCAGGACCGCAGCTTTGATTACTTTGCGATACGCACTCTGGTTATTATTATGACTGGGGCCGTAGCTCCGAAAAGTTCATGTCACATCAAGAGAAATTGTTTCAAAAATTTCCACAAGTGGCTGATAAAATTTGATGGGCATTTGGAGAGGTCGCTAGAACGTGGCCAAATGGTTCAGTGGCCGCGTGATAATGTTTGCTTTGTCCCGACAACGCAGGACTCAGTGTCAGGAGTGTGTGTGCTGTATCGATTGACGTGACAAAGGACATATGCGTGAGTAATGAGGACATTTTCCGCCCAAATTATGCATACGCCACATTAGCCGCAGGCAAGTTGAATGCAATCAATGCAATTAGTTCCGAAGCATGTCAATCAAACAAGCTGTCCCACTCCACTCCGGCGATTCGGGCGCTACATTATAAACATAGCTGTCGAATAAGTTAGGAGTTCACCTTAATTTAGTCCAACGAATTATCTCGTTAAGTGCAATAAAAATAAAATAAAATAAATATCGTTCGAAGCTAAAATACACTCGTTTTCTTCATTTCCAAACACTCAAGGGCTATATCGCGCTCTGTCGCTTACCCCGTACTAAAAAGTTTTCCGCAGTCGTAAGTTATGAATGGAAATTTATTTTCATTTACATTCAGCTTTTTTATTTGCCAATGCTGCTTGAAGCCCGCGCAAGTCCCCCGTGCATTGGCATAACTTTTTCAGTTGAAGTCGAGCATTTATGTTGCTTTCACAGATCTCGTTTTTAATTACGCTTCCGCCACGTCCCACAAGGACCCCGTAAATACGAACATCACTACGCAGCATGCACATGGCAGCTCGTCCCCTTCGTGCTGGCTGCTAGTGACATTTGCTTGTGGCATTTCAATAAAGCATTCTATTATTTGCAGTTTTACAGCTTAACGCGCATTTTAATTGTCGCTGCAAAAAGTTCGTGCAACTTGTTGCAAAGTTAAATTGCATTCCATTTATTTTTGTATTTTTTCATTTAATTTTTTATTTATCGTTTGTCCACTTGCGGCATATACACCGTATGCCATTAAATGACATACTCGAAATACAATAAACTGCGCGAGCCATGAACTGACACATTGTCTCGCATTCAAATTGGGCCAGTTACTCAATCAATGTCACAGTCAGCCCGGCAACAACACAGCTGTTACGCAACAGTATTTTAATAATACCATCTATATATTTGCTTGATTGCAGGTGACATGGCTCAAGGTGGAGAAGGGCAAGTTCTTCGAGTTCATAAACGGCCGCAATCCGCCGTTCCGTAACTCAACCATTGAAGGAGCCGAAATTGATGTAAGTAATCAGAAAATGACGTGAGATGGCGCCGAGGACAGGTACTCCATTTTGACTTTCCGAAGCTTGAATACTCTAGCATGCTGAATAAATAAGTATTTAATGACTCCGTTACCAATCACATTTTTGATTATACGACGTACTTCAGAAAAATAATTTATGTCTGCATAACAGACGATATCAGATGGGGTTTTTAATATAATTATTATAATTATAATAAGTAATATAGGTAATAAGTAGTATTCTTATGAAAAGCTTTGATTTGGGGAAAATATAACATAGTTTTCTTCCATATAAAACCTGTTTTCCTTTAGACAACCTAAAAATGTATAACAAAAGTATGCCACAAAGCTATCTACATAAAAGTTAACAATATATTTTATTATTATTACAAAAAATTATAATAATAATATAAGTCAAGTTCGATTTCTCAGTAAAAGTGAGATAATTTATTAATGATATAAATTTATTTATAAAGCATATATAGATTGTTTTTTTTTGCCTTTTACAGTGAGAGCTAATGCGGTAAACACATATCCTAAGCCGTATTAATCATAATTGGAATTGTTATTCATTCAGAGGCAAGCAATTGAATCTATGAATTCAGGCAATCTCTTGTTAGCTGTTATTAAGGCAATTAAGCAGAAAATAAATACAGAATCATTGACGCAAGACGTTTAAAGGTCAGAAAATTATTTGATGCCATGCCACATACATTATACAAAGAAATGATAGCTACTGATAACAGATGCTAGGGAAATTTAATTAATTATTATGGATTTATAAATAAACAAACTTTGCATGAACTATTAAGACCGAAGGGCTAATGAATCATTTAACTTGATTCTAAAATATGTTAGATTATGTCGGCTTAGAATGAATTGTGTTTACCGTTCTAAACTTCATGATAAGTTTAGGACACAGCTAATAGGCCAACAACAACTGAGAACAGAGTATCATGAAGCTGTACATTGTCGCCTGCAACGTTTTTTCTTCTAAATTAAAATGTATTTTTCTTTTTTACTCAACAGTGGGAGAACTCGAACGAAACGCAAGTGACTTTGAAGGATGTGCAGTTCGATCTCTCTGGCCAATTTTACTGTGAGGTATCAACGGACACCCCCATCTTTACCAAAGCCAGCGCTGATGAGCTAATGAGCGTTTTCTGTGCGTAGCAATTGTCGAACCAATTTGAGTTAGCTGACACTAATTGCTGCCCCTATCTCGTAATGCCTTTACAGTGCCTCAGACAGGACCACCCACCATCAAGTTCCGAAAGCGTACACCCTTTGCCATAGGCGAGAAGCTCTTCGCGCTGTGCAATACCACTCGAGGGCGGCCGGCCCCGCATGTTACTTGGTTAATCAATGGCAAAAAGGTGGGCATGCGTAATTTTAACAATTTAACTTTCAAATCGCACAATAGTTGGCTAATCGGTCACAGTAGAATGGTTTTCGGGAAGGGAAGAATCGGAACAATCGCCTTTGGTAAGGCCGGAGCTGCAGCATGCGCTTGAATGTAGATATGGAATGGCTGTCAGGGGACGTCGGAATGTCAGTGGGGCTGCATTAAGATTAACATCATTTTAAGCCATTTTATAATTATGGCCTACATGCGCGGCTCATGGAGCTTTCATTTTAATTACCCAGACCAAGGCCCAGAAACCCAACTCCTGTGTGGGTCAGCCGCAGCATGCGCAGCAGCACCAGCAGCAGCAGCTGCTCCTCGCCGACAACAACAACAGTAGTTAAGGGAAAAGGAAATGAAATATAAATAAATTTATTATATCTGCCGTTGGCGCACAGAATATGGTAAACTCTAAAATGAAATTTATTCATAAACGCTCTGCCCGGCCACCATCTGACCGGGCATCGTGTCTGCGTGGCCTGCGAGAGGGGGGCTGTTGTGACGAGGGTACGGGGTGTGTGCCCGTATGATCCATTTTTAATTTACAGTTGTATCCAAAAGTTTGACATTGAAATGACTTTCATTCGCACTTTATTACATGTTACGACCCAAAAATTTGATGACGCTTCTAACTCAAACATCTCTCTATTCTGACAGGTCGAGGAGAAATTCATTCGCACACATCACGTTCACTCGTTCAACGGCAAGCACCAGCGACGCACACAGCAGCAACCGACATCTCTGACTCAACAACAGCTGCAGCACTACTACCAGCAGCAGTACTACAACCAATATCAACCTCAGTATCACGTGCCCCATTATATCGATCGCTACGACAAGAGTCTCCGCTGGGGCGGCTCGCGTCCAATTGGTGAGTAGAGCAGAACTAGATCGTGAATGCTTAGATGAGATTTATTTGAAAACCAACAATAGGTTTGGGAATCTTAGGAAACTATCTAACTTGACTAAGAGGTATATATTTAATATATATAAATATATATAAATATATCTAGCTTCAGTTTCGATATGAAACTCTGCGACAAGGAGACCAACTACTAATGTAATTCACTCAAAAAGGAATAGCTTCCCACTTGAAAAGCCTTTTTTCAGACAAATATCTTTTGGCTCTATATTAAAATATAGCAAATTAAAGTATATACAATATAACGTATTTTATTGTTTATTATAAAAACTTTGCCTTGGGCCCATTAAGCATAACCAACTAAACGAAGTTCTTTTCCGCATTGCTTGACAAGTTAAATTAGTTAAAACAGACTAAGCAACTTGCTCATATAATTGGGCAGGGTATTCCTTAGCTCACTTTTAGATAACTGCACACTGGGAGAGAGTGCAATTAAGCAATTGTTTTGAGTTTGTCATTGAGTGCGGCGCCAGCTGCTGCTGCAGAGTTTGCTTTAATTAGGACAATTTCGAATGTTACTTTGTTATTGCAGATGAGTTCTCACAGTATGCGCCACATCACGGACACGACGGACACGGACACCACAGCAGCCTGGGCAATATACACAACAATCCGTTCGGCATGCTGGCCAATTATCATGACATCGGCGAGGTACACGAGATACATCAGCGCAACTATGACATAAGCAAGAAGCAGATGGAGCTGAAAAAGCAGCAGATGGAGTTGAAAAAGCACAGGTTAGTCTACATCGAGCCCATTAATCAACCCATTCCTTACCCCGAGGAAGCTTGGCATAAGCTGAATTTTATTTATGAGCCTTACAAATTAAAACGCCGCAACTTTAGCTGTCATCCAAGCAGACGTCGAGTTCTTTCTAAAAGTATGCAATGTGCAAAGTTGTTCACCCTTCCACCTTTGCCACCACCGACTGTGTCAAAGACCCCGCCGCCCTTTGCTGGGTTAGCCTGAGACAGCTGCTCAGTGCCCAGCACAAACTTTTCATATTCTTATCAATTTTCCCAGGTTGCGTGTGTGGCGTGTTTATTAAAGTTTTCTTATCTATGGTCTAAAAGGATTTGGCTTCTGCATGTGCCGCGATGTTGGCACATTGTTAAAACCGCCCGCCAGACGGACTGGCAGACTGCCTGTTCTTATCCTCAGCTCGTTATGCCTTTTATTGTGGCGGGTATACACAAAATCCAGAGCCCTAGCGTTAGCGTTCCGCCACCGTGTTGCCTGTGGAAATGTTTATGTGGTGCGATTGGAAGTGAAACGTAAATGAATGCAATAAATTATTTACGCTCACCTGTGATATTAAAAATCAAGAAGGAAAACTTTTCCAATATACCAACTTTTTTTAGCTCAACTTTCAAAGCCATGGGCATGCGTATGTGTTTAAGTGTGCGCACAAGAAGCCGTGCATGTGTGCGTGTGCGTGTGTGTGTGTGTGTGGTGCTAGTTTAATGACAGGCAGCGCCACAATTCCTACCTGCTGCTGCTCTTTGAAGTTGTGAGGTCGTGCGTCGCACTCACATATTTACCTCACATAATCCACGTGGCAGGCATTTACATGGGCTACCTGTAAAGTGGCCCTGACATAAAGTGCAATGACAAAGCGGTAAATCAGGCCAAGACAGGAGTGGGACAATAACACAAATGCGGCATATTTTGGGACTTAAATGACATCTTTAAGCATTTTGTATGACATTTTGCAGTTGGTTTTAATTAAGACCCTTAGAAACTCAAATCATATTTAACTTAAAGGCTTCACAGAGCACTTTATAGGCAGCCCTGAAAAGCTTTTAGCGCAATTGCCAGCCTACGTTGCCTCCACCTACGAATTTCCCATTTCCCAATTGTGTGTGCTCTGCGATTATGTGTGTATGTGCATGTGTCTGTTAATACTTGGGAATGCCACTTGCTTAATTTATCCCTAAGTGGAGAGCATGATTAGCTATTGCGCCATTTCCTTGCCTGCTAATTGCATTGGCAACGCGCAAAAGTAAAAACATTTTATAAATAATTTGCCGCATTTCAAAATGAGGCGTATGCGTGTGCATGTGTATATGCATGTGTGTGTGTGTGTGTGAAAACTAATTTTGCTGAAAACTTAACGTTAATAAGCAATAATTTATATCCAAAGTGCACGAGACCGCTCCCGGAAGAGCATAAGCCAGGTGGCACGGGTGCAAGTGAGCAGCGATGTGCCTGACCTGCAGCATTGAAGGCCTTGAAAGTGGATACAGGGTGCTGCTTAACAGACTGAAAAGAAAAGAGCCAAATAACGTATTCTTAGAATTTCGAATAATTTTGTTTTACATAATTTACATTTGTTTACATATGCATGGCAGACATGCGAAAGAATATTCCATTTGTTCAATCTTACATTGGGAAGGCGAAGCACCCTATGCTGGCTTTATTCAGGGCTTCTGTTACAGGCGGCGCACTATTTACGTATGTGTGTACGATTGTGGGCGTAATTGCAGACGCGCCCACTATTAAAACTTTGCGCATATTTATGCAACACTCCAGCACGAAGTAAAAAACTATAAAAAATGCGCAAGCAGCAGCAACAAGCAGCAACCAGCAACCAGCAACAGAAGGTAGCAAGTAACGGTCACGTTTATGTTTGCAGTAGCATGCATAAATTTCTCTCCCAGAATATCTGTATGTGTATGTGTGTGTGTGTGGGCGTGAAGTACGCTGGAATGTTTATTAAGTTCATGCTTAATACACTGCGCCACACACATGCCTTACAGTGTACGTGTGTGTGGGTGTGTGTGTGTTACTATGCATGTGATCTTATGCAAACAGAATGTCAATGTTTGCTATAAAGTCCCGAATAGCGGCCTTGCAGCATATGAACTGCATTAAGTATGCGCCATGTGCGCCGTCGGGCATGCAGCGTAATTAACCACTAAGTTTGATTAAATTATTGCCAAACACAATCAAGTCTAGGGGCGACGGAAATTAACTGCTCATTGTGCTGAGGCGCCCTATTAAACAGCTTTGTGAATGGCTGCCATTGGGTTAAGAGTTTTGTTCATTTGCTTCAGCTGCAGTGCCTTTAAAGAGTGCAGAAGAATGCGAAGAATTGTTACTATAAAAACAGAAAAATAACAAGAGCAGCAGCAGAAACAGTGGCACAGCTATAAAAGGCATAACACGTAGTGCTGAATGTGCACTTGAGCGACAAGGCAGGGCAGTGGGGGCGGCGGCAGCTGCTTTCTAGCTGCAAAGGGTGTCCGTGCACAGGAAACTCAGCCAGGCAAAGGCATATGAATGGGGCATTTTATGCAGTCAAAAAGTAGTTTACACGTTGTTGCACAATTTATGTTTGTGCAACACGTAAGACCATTGTGCCAGGCACAAGCCTTTGGAGATAAATGTAGACATACATATGTACGTTCAGGGGTTCGTGCGTATTGCTCCTGCATGCCTTCAATCTTTTGTATCGTCTCTATAATCTGGCAGGTGTAACTGAAAAAAAAAACTACAAATACAAATTCTGAATTCAAATATTTATTTTAGAGGGTTTTCTTATAATAGATTTTCAATTTCGTTTGGTAGACTTAAAAACTGCTTAAATAAATAGAAGAAAAAGTGAATTAAAAAAGTTGTGAAAAGAAGAATCTTAATCTTTTTCCGTATGCGAATAATTACATTTCATAAAATTAGCCAGACTAAGGAATATAATAGAATATTTTTAAAATTTTCAAGACATTATTTAAACAGCTGAGTTACTTAATATTCTTTAATTAATTCTTTAATCTTTACTTAAGCTATTAAGGTAAAACTGTCTGATGTCTTTGGCAAAAGTCTTAAAAAAGGCATCGCCAGATATTAAAGGAGAATTTCTCTTTTATTATTGCATAGTATTCAAATAATTACTAAAAATTAAACAAAATACGCAATAATAACATTAAAAATAAAAGTAAATATTCTTAAGCCTGGCAAAGGGTATTCTACTCTGTGACTATTTGAATGGCACATTCCGCACTCTTGGACCTTTTATTGTTATTGTGTGTTGGATTTTTTGGCGCTGGCTTCGCTGTGAGCAAACTACAAAGGCGCGCCCTTAAATGCAGCTTGTAATTTTCATTTAATTTTCAGTGTGGTTTCGTTCTTCGTTTTTCGCTTTTCGTGTGCTGAAATTGTTACTGAGTTGACCCTCCAAAAGGGCGGCCATTAAATGTCGCGACTCGCCGCAACTTAAGGCCCAAGAAATTGGCTGTAGCTATGGCTGCGCAGCAGTGTGGACGTAATTAGCTGGTTTCTCGCTCTGATCGCGTGTGTGGCAGTAATCCTTCTGGGTGGGTCTGCAGAAGCCGTGGCGAACGTGTCATAAACCGGGGCACTAATTCTGAGCAGGGGAGAGTAAGGAGCAAAGACTAGGCGGTGCTGCCACTGGACTCCCTTTATATTAAAGGCCAGTTTTGAGCGAGGCCAATGCCAGTGCGCTTTCAGGTTTAATTGCCGGCAGCGTGGCAAGAGGGGCAGGGATAAGTGCTTACTGATACCAGCTACAAGACGCTGAAATGGTGTATTCCATTAATCACAATGAGCGCAACAATAACAGCAACACAACGAGTGCACATTAAAATTAAATTTGTGTTTTATAACGAACGTTAGGGCGAAAAACTTAGCAATACAATTTGGCTAATTTGCTGTAGCACGAGCATCTGCCACGCCTACTTAACCTTGTTAATCGGCAAATAGGTGGAGCTGGGCGCAACTGCTGCTGGCGGCACGTAGGCAGCAGGCGACTCAAGCTCCGACACGATTGAGGCTGCATTGCCATTGCCAAGTGACTCTAGATTGACTGCTCCTGTTCGGCGCTCATTCACGAGTTGCTGTGGCTGCTGAGCCACCTGCTTGGAGGCAAAGTCAAGAACCGGCGCAATGCCGGCATTGTGGGAGGTTGAGGAGCCGCCCAGGCGATCGTACTCCTGCTGGATGGTGCGCTGCGCATTAATGGCATCCTCTGAAGTGCGGTACTTAACAAAGTGCACCTCGGGCTTCTTGGCACTGACGTGATTGAGGTTCTGCAGCTTATTGGCGAGGCTGGTGAGATCGCCCTGCTTGGTTAGAACGTAAATGGCCGTCTGCTGCTCTGCTGCTTGCTTGGCAAGCGCCACGGCTGCATTCTCCAGACCTTTGTTCTCGGGCGCACGAATGAAGAGCACGCGCAGATTTCTCTTCAGCGAAGCAGCCAAGTCGCCGACACTGCGGCTATCCTCGAAGTCCACTTCCGGTGCAGAATATGTAAAGAACTCCTTGTTGAACTCTGTGTGGCCGTTGGAGTAGTCGGGCTGGCTGCTGGACACATAGTCTCCAACTGAGCCACCAGCTACAGGGCCACCAGTGAGTGATCCAGCAGCTATTGATCCGTCCGTCACTGAGCCGCCAGATAACGAGCCTCCAGTCGATAGACTTTCGATGCCTGCTCCGTAGTTGTAGCCGCCCACATCTGCATTGGCTGTCGCCAGCAAAGCTAACAGCTGTCAAGTTAAGATAGACCAATTGAGTATGAATGAAGCCTAAGTGAAAAGTTCTCACACTGAACTTACAATAAATGCGCGCATTTTCCAGAGACGCTTCGAAGTCCAATTTTCGGGTGCAATGTCAACGGCTGTCACAGTGGACGATTACGCCTCGAGGTGTGAAAGGCGTGTGATGTTGCCCGTGCTATCTATGGGCGTTTTTATACCCGGCAGCAACAGCGGCCGAACGCCCGTTAGAGACGCAGATTGCGCAGTCGATGCCGCTGTGGCTGCTGTTATTTTGGCCGCTCATCCACCTTACGCTGAGTGCTGTAAGTGACGTAAAATGCAAAAGCGGCCAGCCGTATCCGCCAGCGAATTAGTTTGCATAAATCAAAAACCTATTGCAAATCTCGCTGAATCAATCGCGTCGAATCATGGACGTGGAAGTGGGAATAGTGGAAGCACCGGTTCGAGATGTCATTGCGGCGAGCAAACGTTACCCGTATGGGGCCAATGCCAAGCGGCAGGCGGCGCATTTTCTGTTTGCCGTGGTTGGCGAGAAATTTGCATTCTTGGCCATTTTGTGGCCATGTAATTAATTAATTATAATCGCTCACACAAATGCGAAAAATATTACAGCACTGTGAAAACAAGAGAAATGTCAACACCAAAGCTAAATAGTTGCAGAGCCAGTGATTCGGAAACTGAATTCAAATTAAATATATGCACGATAAATATTTTATAATGATGGCAATCGATTAGCATGACAACAACAGTGGGAACCGCCTGCCACGGACAGCCAATTCATGCAATGCAAACGCATTTCGTTAGCCCTCGACCACTGTAACTGTATTCGCGTTTATTGTTTGGCCGAAACAGATAACAATGCCGTTTCGTAAAATAAAAATATATAATAAAAACAAAAACCGAAAAAAGCAACAGTAACACAACACCAATAAAAATACAAAGCACGGGCAGTATTTATGCAAATTAACAGGCGCTTCAAGCATTTTGTAGTCAAGCATCATTTCAGATTTTTTCTCAATTAATTTAATTCTGCATATATGTTGTGACATCATAAATGTTGTATTTACTTTTTCTGTTGACTGCGAAAACTGATTGGTCACAATTCGGTGATTTGATTAGCGTTGTTTATTTTCGCACATTTCCCAGATTTGCTGCAAATATTAAATTCCGTTCTAACTAATTTTCAATGAGAGTTTTTATGTAAATATATAAATATTTAACTTCTTTAATTGGCGTGAATTACTTAATGTTATTACACTACATTCTGTTTGCAGATGATATTTATTTTTTTATCTACGAAAAAAATACTTTTGCCATTGGTATATTTTTTGGGGAAAATTTCGTAGCATACTTTTACGCGTTTGTCGACTCTGAAAATACTAGAGCCATAATTTAGGCTAAGTATCTAAATTTGACACTTTAACGTGTTTTTTGTTTATCACAAACTAAAATATTTGTAAGCCGATAATGAGGCCAACAAGTCTTTAGTTAAACGCGTCAAAATGTGGCGAGGCCTGATCAAAATCAATAGAAATGTAATTTATTTAATTGGAAGCATGTGAGTTGGCAAAGTGGCATATTTACATTCGATATTGAAATAAGTACGCAATCAGCCCAAAAGCTATAATTGAACCATTAAGCAAATTATCCCACTGCTGCCCGCAACTTGTCAATTTGGTGAACGGAAACAAGCAGTCATAAGTGCAGAGAAAACAATTTCATAAATTATAATTTGAGGGCGATTGCTCACTATGTACAGCTAATGGAGATGAAAACTGAAAGTCAAATCAAGTTAAATTCTACAATTTAAATGCTCAATAATTACATCTCGTTTCAACATTTACTCTCTTCGAAATACATGAGCTGATTTCAAATTTAAATATTTCAATCAAATCATTCCATAAATTCTATAAATATTTTGGGATTCAAGGATGTAAAGTACAAGAATGACCCTTTTTCATGGTCAATATTTTCTTAGTGCCTGTAAGTGTGCATATTAAATGAATCTTTATCTTTAAAAGCTGTAAAATACTTTTCTGAGCTGATGAATCATTGCACTTAATCAGAGTAACTTCTTGAAAATGTAAATATTATTTTATAAAGTCTTCCTTAAAAATGGCTTAATTTCCTTGCCCGTTTATTCTGATGTCTTATGTACATATATACAGATTCGCTAAACGCAATTTGCTCTTCCTAAAGTATCACTGACACTGAGTATAAATCTATATACATATGTATGTACGGGAATGTAAAATTACTCAGGTACCGTTCTCGCTATCCGTTGCTTCTCGGCACGCGAAGGCACTTTACGTTGCATAAATAATTCAATAGACCGAAATGCCGCGACGCGACATAAAGCATAAAAAACCTTCGCTGTCAGTCAGTTATAATATGATGCCCATGACAGCGACTGTTGTTGCTGTTGTTGTTCTCGACGACCTCAGTTGACCCAATTTAAAAAGTGATGAACTCTTTGTGTGCGTGTGGTTAAGTGTACTCTGTTCCCACTGAATGCGGGGTATATATATTTTGTTAAAAAGCGCCTATATAACTTTACCTTAAAATATAAAAAAAAATATTATCAAATTATGGAATGACGTTGTTATCCGCAGAATAACGCACAACTGAAAGCTGCCCTTGGATTGCCCGGCAATAAGTAAGCGTTGTATTTGTATAATTAACTTGATTTGACATGGAAATTTGAATAATTTGTGTCTTAATGGAAAGGTCGCTCGATCTAAGAGCAAAGTTTGCCAAAGTTGAAGTGCTAATCATGCTGGTGTCTGCCTTGACCACTCTCACTGCTGCTACCAACTTGCGGTTAGTTCTACTTCCGGTTTTCGATTACAAAGGTCTTTCGGCATAAGAAATTCATGGGATTTGGCACGTAACCGTTGCTTGTGGCGCCGGGCGTTGTTATAGCTGTTATTTTTGTTGTTCTTGCCTTGCTGCGGGTTAAGTTGCTTTTCTTGTTTCTCGGGAGAGTCCTTGCGTTCAACATGAACTGGCTGTGGGCCCGGTTGCTAGAATATCGAGCATGTTTTTTCATAGTTCAGGGTGTGTGCTGGCTGGGAAGGTAGCCCCGAGCCATAAATTCTTAAAAGGATTTGTTGCTTTATGCTCTGTGCCCTTAGCTCATTTGCTTGCGTTTGAAAGCAAAATAAAGCTGAAACTTTTGCGGCCGATAGACACATAAGCCAATAACAGCGACAGCAACAGCAGCAACAGACTGCATGACATAGCAATTAATTAGGCGTATTTCTCAAATTATCGCCTTGGGCAGGGCAGCGATAGGGCCAAGACGCGTAAATGACCTTGCATGTCAGCGCCAACTTAAGATATCTTATTAAGTAGCTAGGGGTAGAGTTTAAAGCATTATAGAGCTTTCATAACTTGGCTTCTACCAATATTGGTTGACTGTTTACCGGGACCCGCATTTCCGCATTATTTGCATTGCTTGCCAAGTTTGTTGTGTTTTGAACTTGAGCTTCCTGCCACGGCTGCTGCTGTTGCTGCTGATGGTCTCGCTGCCGGTTGTTGCTTTTCCTGTGAAAAGTGCGCTGCATAAGGAATTTGATTAAGACAACAAGTACAGCAACTGTAATGCCAGCAGCAGCAGCAGCCCCATTGATGATGCTACTGCAGCAGCTGTTGCTGCCGTCATCGCTGCTCTTTCTATTGCTGCTGCCGAGCTCGTCAACGCACTGCCGTCGAAGGCTTATGCGGATATTGTGCATTTGCTTTGAGTTCTGCCCGGCATTTGTTTTCGCTCTTAGTTAAACTAGCTTATTGTTGATGTTGATGCTGGCTGGCAACTGGCTTTTCATGTTATTGTAGATATGGCTGCTTCTGAACTTCATCCCTGTGCTGTCCAGGGGCGCTGGGGATTGTTTTCTCGCTGTACGTGAGCAAGACTTAAGCATACTCCGCACAATGAGCACTGCTCTCTCGGATACCATAAGTTTCCAGATGCTGCATAGAGAGCAGACTTTAATCCGCTTTCTTAATCAGATCAAGCAATATCTCAAAATACCCTGAAAATTATAGAGAAAAGCAGTTGTTTCTAGTCGCCAACAATTGCAGTGTATTCGCATAGCGTTGCAGATCGACTTAAATATAATTTTGCAAGGAACTTTTCATTCCTTATAACGCAACCTTGCAGCGGAAGCAGCTAGAAAGTGGCACATAAACACATTACCATATTGTTGATATCTGCGCAATATCGCGAAGGCTGCAGATAGCGGATGCGCTACGGCTGACAGCGTCAAGGATCTGTTGCCGTTGTTGCAGCTGCAGGAATATAATATTTAAATATTATTTGCGGCGCACTCGCTTCGAAATTGACGCCTGTTAAATTATATAATTGCTTAAATGAGACGAAAACAAGCGCATTCTTTCCGCTCGAAGTACGGCTGTCGGAAGTTTTAATAAGCCCCGCACTTGGGAGTGCCAACGTGCTATTAAAGTCCAATGGCATTGAGGCTTTAAACTAACACAGCTGTCAATTGGTTTGCCAGCACATTGGGTGCATAAAACTTTACGGTCCCCACATAATTTTCTCAAAAGCTGCACGCACTGTGCGTGTGTGTGTGCGTGTGCGTAGGTGTGTGCGTGCGTGTGTTTAAAGTGTGTATGTGCTGGGTGTGCAGGTAATTTCGCAGTCATTTTGCATTTGTAATAAAGCAACACGTCGTCACAGACGTCGGCGCCCGCACGCACGGCTGAGGTAATTACGAGGCCGCAGCCGTCGAAATCTCACCAAGCACACTTGAACTCATTTATATGCCGCGCAGGCTTCTTATCAAATATGAAACAAAGTCGTAAAGGATAATTGAACTTACAATGTGTGAGTGGGGCTCGCGGCGCCGGCATACGAATAATGCAAACTTATCCGCCAAATCCGCTCGACTCCATTAAAACACGTCGCCAACTTGAGCTATAACAGCTTAAGGCATTACCTTTATTCCGTTGATTTCGCACATTTCCCCGGAACTGAATTGGCCTGAGGTAAATATTTTAATTAAAAAGTAGCTTTGAGTTCTCAGCATCATATGCTTTATGTACATATGCAATTATCGATATTTGCATTAGCTACTCGTTGCCCATTCAGCTAGTCAGCGGAATGTTTGGCCAATTGCAAATAGGTTTGTTGAAACACATTGTACTTAAATTCGTTTTATGCGTGACCGGCATGTGGAAAGTCCCCTTTGTTTGGCTTTTCATATTTCACACATCAATCATAAAATGCAAATATTTACGAGTTTATTTGTGTGCAAATTGCTTTTGGCTTTCCGCACATCCGACTCAGACTGATACTCACATCTTTGAATCCCATCTCTTTTTAAATCCAATCTTTTCAGAAACTCAAACAGAAAGTTTCGCCGTCATATCAATGAGAATGCGCTCGGCATAATTCGCAGTACTCTGAACAGCGGCGGCTTCGGCCCTCAGGCTCCGAACATGAACAAGGAACTGGGCATCCCTTCGAATGCCGGACCAATGAACCAGCTCGCAGCTGGCTATCAGCGTCCGCTGTCCCATCCTGGCGGGGGCAGCGCCGTGGCCGCCGCAGCGGCAGCAGTGACCGCCGCTCAGATGGAGAAGGGCATGTTCAGCATTAGTCAGCTCAACCTGGAGATAACGGAACAGCACGTGGGCACCAACGGTCGCATGGAGATCACATGCCTCTCCACAATACCAGCGGCTGTTGGACAGGGCGAGCAGTACGCCGATTACAAAACGTACTCGGTGAAAGGTGAGTGTATGCGTGATATGCATATAAGTAAGGCTATTTAGATGTGTACCCCCGTAAATTAGTACATTATACCCCAGCATGTGAGTATGTATTTATTGTGCGCTGGGTGTAATGCTGTGCAGGAATAATATTTGCTTTGGGCCTCGCTTCATAAAATTGCCAGCAATGAGCTCATCAAAAATATGGCTCGTTTGCATACGGGCGCCCAGCATGTGAATGTGAGTTATGGAATGTCGGAAGGAATCTCGGCCGCATTTACACAAAATAATTTAGCTTCGTGCGGCTGCTGGGTTAGACAGACCTGTTAAATGTGTGCCCATTGTTATTGCTGTGTCTGCCTTCGTCACGATGACTCTGACGGAAAGACACAACAATAACATCACTGGGCCGAAACAGCAAAAGTCAATGTAGCAGCGTTTTTGGCATTGTAAAATGCGTCCCTAATTTATATTTCTGGCGTTGACTTTAGAGTCAACCACCCCTAGAGTCGCCAGCCCCTGTGCTGTGTGTGGGTGTGTGTCATCTATTTTGTTTGCCCACGTTTAATTTTCGCTTAATGCCGCCCAGCCCATATTACCGCAAGGCGGGCAAACAAAAGTTAATTTATATATTTGCTCGGCTTTGTTTGCCTACACGCAGGCTGTTAGCACTTGCACCCAGTAAAGCCGTTGACTCAGCCAGTGTTGTAAATTGTCTCAAATTGCATGAAATAATTTACACATTACTAGACCCATGACTCAAGACGGTCGTTGGCCACTGTCGCCATCGCCGGCGGCTGCTAACGGCCTGTTCGGCTCTGGAGTACCCCCTAAACCAAGGGGCGTATGCGTGTTATTTATGGTGCGTGAAGTGCGTCGTTTGTTTTGGCCACTTCACAGAGGATAGCGCTTCAGTCCTTAATTGTTTCTTATGCCGCCTTAAAGATCTGCTATTAGTTTCCCCGCTTTGATTTTATTCACAAGCTTCTGCGGAATCTATATCAAACTATTTCCTTATTCTTACTCAAAACTATTCGACAAAGCTTAATATTTTATCTCGCATTTGAGGAAAATGGATTTATTTTTCGCAAGGCTGCCACGTCATTGAAATCAGAGTAACAGAAAAATCATTTCGTGTCACTCAACTCTCGTTGTAAAATCGTTTTTGTACAGTGTTATTGGAGCTCAAGCTGTGCTTAAACTTGATTTTCCCTTATGCTGTTTCTGCTTCCCAAAAGCTCTTTCCACATGCATTATTTATACGTTCACTTGTCAACTTGATTTTTTTGCTTTCTGTTTTTAGCCCGGTTGTCTTATGGACGTTGAGTTTAAGGGGTCTAATTAATTTTGTTAGGCAGCCTTGACGGCTGCCTGCGTCTAGAGTATATTTTCCACCTGATCCGACCATTGTTTTTGACTTTCTAAAGCTTTATTTATAATGTTCGTCTCTCTTTTGACCTTTGCAGTGGAGGTTGAGCGACATCAGGCGTCCTCCACGTCGACGGCACCGCCTAGCATTGGGATGGCAGCTCTAGGCAACGGCAATGGACACGGAAACGAGACCTCTGCAGGTTGGAGGGCGCGTGGGGCTGTCCTAACACATCTGTGGTCGCTGGCGCCCCTGCTGATGTTCGTATTGCTGCCACTGAGCTATTAGGACGGGCCAACGGCAAAAGTTGCAGCACAAACTGCTATAGGAGAGCAGACCACCGAAGTAGTAAAGGTACAGTAAACCAAAAGCAAGGGCCCCGATTGCAGCAGCAAAGCAGCAAACAAGAAAGCGACAAGCACACCAACAACAGTCATACACAGGGTTTTGGCTTTCACACACATATTGTAGACCAAATTTAATTTATTTCAGTGTAATTAAGCTGAAAATAAGCCGAGTGTGTGAAGAGAAGCGAAGCATGCAAACAATTTAGAGCGAGTGCATGAACAATAATATTTTTTGTCTCGTTCTGGCAAGCTAATTAAAAGAGATTTTTTGTAAATAATTGCCGGGCTGCACTTTTGGCATTAAAAAGAAAAACTAAATAACAGCAGCAAATATTTGTAATTAATTAAGTTGCAGTCAAATGACAACAATGGGAATCTGTTTCATTTTCAACAGAAGGCAATTTTATAGCGTAGCGAAATTTGTGTAAAACTTACAATTGAACATTCCTTTGTCCCAGGTCCTGAGGGTGTCCTGAGAAAAACAGATTAACAGAAAGACAAGCGGTTAGTTTGGTATTTGAAGGTCAGCCAGTTGCAGTTTTGGGCCTGGCCACACATTTGTGCAAATGCTTTAGCTGAAGATATATATATGAAACCAACAATTAAACTAGTTAAACAGAGTTTACGGCAAACTTGAGCAGTCGCCAGACGGCTTGGGTCCATGTACCTAAAATGCGAACAAACAAAAATTAAAAAAAAAAAAAGAATTAAAAGTTATGCAAACAAAATGATATTTTTTATGGTGTTGTAACGCTTTGGCTAATAGCGAGATGGCAAATCTAAGGTTAAGATTCGGGCGAAATTGAATTTGGGCCCTAGCTACCGAAATTAATTAACCCCCACAAAGAAAATTAAATGTTTAAATGTAAAATAATTAGACAGTTAAACCAAGAAGCTTACAAATACAATCAGTGTTGAAAACATTTTGAGAAAACCAAAAACCCTAACAAAAAAATTACTAAGAACAATACGAAACAAAAGAAACGCCAGGAAAAGGCGTTGAAATGGTCGCAATCTGGCGCACGTGGCAAATCTAAAAAAAGGGTCGCCCCAAAGGGGGAGCTCACTATGACGCGCAATTCGCCTGTGCTGGTGTCGGGACGCCCAGTTGCTACACTTACACAGCTTATTTATTTGTATTCATTTCTTCCTTAATTGCGTTTTGTAAATTGTTATTGTCGCAATGGATCTGTCTAATATGTGCTAGTAGTTAGGAAAATATTTTCATTTGCCTGTTCAGGTTTGTTGGGTTTGGTTTAGATGAGCCGAGAAGTTTCTATGTGGGTTTTCATACGTATGTTTAATAGGGTATTTTTAAAAGTGCTTTAAATGTCTATTGCTAACTGAAAAACTCTAAACGCGTAGCACTCATTGTAACTAAATATGTATCTATACCAACTAAGTCAGAAGAGAGAAGTCAGAAACACAAAGGAAATAGCACAGCGCAAAGTAAATATGTGTAAAGCAAGTAGCAACCTAGTATATACATTATAACAATATACACCTACCTATAAATACGCGTCTACTTAAGTGTGTAACTATTTAGAAGTTAGGTAAATATTTTTAACTCCACAACAAATAAAAAGAGAAATGAAAAATGTCTAAAATTTATTACGCCTGCAAACATTTTACTACAGTTGAAATAACGTAGCAAAAGAGATATATAAATATTTACTAAAAGAGAGACCCCAAACAAATTTCCGGAATAAATAGAAACATTTTTTAAAACGGTTGTTCAAAGCATTAGTTAATAAAAAAATAAATATGCAGTATACCCTTAGTTTCAGATAGAATTGAAAAAGTGAAAAAAAAACAGAAAACAGAAGATTGCATTAACGTAGTGTATACTTAATGCTTTAAAGGATTACATACAATTTTTATAAAAAAAAGCAAAACATATAATTACAAAATGGTATAACAAAGTACATATTATATATTAAAAATATGGCTAAAATGTCTTATGCAGGTATTGACGTCTTCCTATGCTACGCTGTCTATTATTAACTGAACAAGTAAAACAATTGAAAACATTTATAAAATATACATTAATGAACTAGATAATAGGTATATTCTAATATATGCATACATACATACATATATTCGTATGTTGAACTTAAACCGCAAAGGAAATGCATTATGAGAATGTGTTAACTTGTTGATGCGACCTAAAACAACACTCGAATGAACAACAATAACAATATCTTTATCTATAACTGATTTATTTTAAGTGAGAATCTATGGACTTTTACTTATTCCATGTGTTAAACATAGTTTTTATTTCCAATTTGTTTCCTATCTTTCTTGTATCTAATTTATAATTAATTTTTGTTTACATCAGAGAATATCCCTCAAATTGTCCACATTGTTTATAATTTCTCGTCTCATAGCTACCGGTAAACACTTCCCACCAATCTATATAACACTCTAGCATATTCCTAATCATATCACGCATTCATGTCAACCATATCAGAATTCTTTCGTTCTCTCAATGTGCATGCATACGATACGAACATACACACATACAGAGGTACATACACATGAGTTCGAACTTATCTTTCAGTCGTCTGACTTTTGCGTATTAATGCTTTAACTGTTCAGAAATAAGTCCAAGCACTGATCAAAAATCATCTTAGCACATACTTAAGTGTTGCTTAAGTAAGCAGATAAAATTCTATATTTATGGGGTATATACATAAGCAAGAAAAACTCTTAAGAAGCATAAATATAAAAATTCCTTAAAAAAAAAAAATAAAACATATAAATGTCACAGCAATTCGCAAAACATATCATAAATGTTGTACAAGTTTCTGTGTTAAATGAATGTAAGCAAAATGAACGTGTAATATTTATATATACATATATGATACCCATGTATATATATAAATATACTTTGACCCAACGAACTTTCGGGAACTTATTTAAAAGCATTTTGCACATTTTTCCAGTTTAAGAAGTCTTCGATTTACTCAGCGCCCAGCGATGATTTCATATCAATAAAGAGAGCAGAACATAATGCAAAATGGATATAATTGAATTAACGTCGAGGCAGGTAACACGAGTAACTAACAGAAGAAAAAATATTTGAAAGCCGCAAGCTACATTACGGAAAGCGACACAATTAAGACAATTAACAATTAAACATCATTATGTGGCTGGCAGTGGCCAATGCAATTAACATAACTTAATTCCATTTAAATAGTTCAATGATGCTCAATCGAGAAGCACCACTAATTGGATGCTGTTCGCTTATTGAAATGGGAAATCATTTTGTGTTCGCTGATAGATGGTGTATATCAAGATAGATACTCACATTGACATGAGGAGAGCATTTGCTTGACATTATTTATGTTAATTCATCAGTCTGTATATGTATTAAGCAGATAGTCGCCAGCATAAACATATACAAATAATCATATTTTTTGTGGCTGGGCAAAGAGCATGACAGCGGGCCAGCTACACCATAGCATTAACAAACCATAACTATTTTTGTAATCGTAACCGTGGGTACCTACATAATTTCATTGACATACATATATACTACACGATTCTTCCAATTACACATATCATTGCGTATATATCAAATATTTACATAAACTATTTATGAAATTTACATAACGAGAGTATATGAACTTAGCGGAAATAATTAACGCCGAGTTTGTATAACGGAGCACAGCAAAAAGAAAAAAGAAATAAAAAATAAATGTATAATTTATTTCATTTATTGAATATGAAAATAAATTAAATATATCAATGCATGCTTATACACATGTGAAAATGTCATAATTCAACTTTGATTTATTGTTTCGCAATGAGTTGCCCTTTGTTATAAATATATTTTAATAAATATTGTACTATAAATCTTAATATATAAGTGAATAGCATAAACCGCAGCGGCTAAGAAATTCAATGATGAAATTGTTGTACCACAAAGTAAACATAAACAATTACGTAAATAAATATGTATTTATAGATACAGGCATACCAAACGACGCATCAAATATACACGTGTAAAAATTGCAACCTATGCAAATCAATTTACAAAAATATACATATACGAAAGTAACTGTGGAATATGTGTGTATGTACTTATTATTAAAGAGTTAGTACGTAGTAAATACGAGTAAATATGTACAATTTGGTGTCGAGCTGTCAACATTACTATGACAAATAAAACTTTAAAGTGAACTCCATTGGCAAATGAAAACAGAAATGGACAACTCAAATAACAGTCAGCTCTCAAAATGACACCTGCGCTTGGCTTGTCAATTTACTAAACCAAAATTGATATATATATAACTTATAAAAAATGATTAAAATTATTTGTGGTAAAAGAAATGAACTAAACATTACAAAATAAATGTTGAAAACTGAAGAACACACAGCTTGTATTGAACCTTCTTCCACAGTCGTCGCTACTAATCATTCCGGCTGCTTTTCATTTTGAATTGAAGTTGTGCCAACCGCAAAAGCACAATACACAAACAGTTATGTGAGGTCGTAAGATACACACATAAATCGGTCAGGGGTCAGGCGTGGTACACGAAGGCGGTAAACAAAACTTGTGTAGCTTTGCGTTTGACGAATATCCTTTTAATCCCTTAAAATGTGCATGGAAATTGACGGAGCTGTTCAACAATAAAATGCGTAAACAAAAACAAACAACGTGGGGACGCATACGGTCAGAGGTCTGGTGAAATTACTGAAGGGATACCAGCAGCAGAGTGCGAGCAAATGTTGTGTAATAATCAACGAAAGGATCAACTACGAAATAAATGGCGAATCAAGGGTATCTCGGCCATAAAACACATCCGACCAGAGCCCGAGCCACGGACAAAGCTTGAGCTTTTTCTTTTTACACAGCCTGTCCTCCAGCTCTTTCGCTCTCTCTCACTCTTTCCACATCCCTATCTCTGGCATTGTGTTTGTCTTTGTCCACCTACTATCCTCTTTCGTATGCTTCGAGCGCTTCAAAGGTGCAACGAGCTTGGTTGCCTCATTACGGAATCAAAGCCGTGGGTTGTACAAATACACATACAGCAGCTCGTGTGTGGGAGCGCATGTGTGTTCTGTGAGTATGTGCGTCTGGTCACAGATGTGCTCTATCGATTGAAAATTTGTGTGACAGACAACTGTGGCAGGCAGAAGGCAAGTTTGAATGGGATTGGTCAATTAACGCCTGGCCATCAGCAGATTTCCTGAGGAAGCCATCAAAAGGGATGCCTCGGTGTCTTGATTAAGGTATAAATATTAAATTAGCCAAGGCCAGCGTAGTGAGTGGGCTCCACAGCTTTAGCTTTTGTTGCCCCTGCTTCGGCTACTGCTGCTGCTGTTGCTAATGAGCCATGTCTGTAAGTGAAAAAGGCAAACAGGATGTGGTTTATTCAGCGTTGATTTGGACCCCACTATGAGCCACCCGGATCCAACTCAAACTTGTTTAATTATACATGGCAGCGCCTAAAACTCAACTAATTGATATGCAGCAACGACAGAAGCAGCGCCAGCAGGAACAGAGCCTGGGAGTGTGGCAAAGTTAATGAGCCACAACTGGCAGCATGTGTGCCAAGTTTCGACAGGCAGTCGAGCGGTTGCTTTGCATACAAACTCTCAATGTGCCCGAGGCCTGATCGAGAGCCAAACGAATAACTCAATTTTCATAGAGTGGCTGTTGCACATAGCCAACCAATAAACACTTTTTGCAACAAATTCAAACTATGCCCGCAGCAGCCGCAGCTGAAGCAGGAGCAAAAGCAACGGGGACACAGCGAAACTTTCTGACAGCGACAAAATTGCGTACAACTGCCAGTTGCATTTGGGGCGTTATATTGGCTGCTGCCTCCGCTCTTTGAGGGCTGCATGTGGCAGTGTGGGTTTGGTGTGGAGGTTGCTCTGCCGGAAGCATTTGCCGAATTAACAGCAGCTGCAACTTTATTGCAGCTAAAACGCAAAGAAACTCACTGACACACGGGCAAAACAATAACAGCTACAAAATGTCTCAAGCACATTTCAATTTGTAGCCCCGCTCGTGCACACACACAGACCCACAAATACACGTTTGGAACACTCCGAAAGTTTTTTCCCTTATATGGACAAATGCCAAAATATTTAGTTGTACAACAAAACTTTCGCACGGAGCTCGCACCATTTGAAAATTGAAAAGAAATATTGGATACCAATTGGATACTATGGAGCTGTAGGAAAAAAAAAAATAAACACTAAAGCACGAAAACTGAAACTGAAATGGCTAAAACTGAAAAAAATTTCAATTTTTTGCTGTATTTATTTGCTTTGCAATTGGATTGCGTTGTTTTCGGCTCTGGGTTCTGGTCGGCTCACCGCAGCTGTCAGCTCGTGTGATTGAGAGGCGTCAGACGCCTGCATCGCTTTCGCATGGGGTTTTTTTTTTAATTCCTCCGATTTGTAAGCGGTCACAGAATCCAGCTTATGTTTAGATTATGCGTATGCTTCGGAGTGGAATTTTAGATGATTTCATTATGCCTGAACCAATCAAGATGCTTTAACGATAACAGCCTAAAATCATGCTACACTTTTTGGAGCCAGGCGCTTTAAATTGAATTCATTATGATGCGTTTTTTTTTGGTTTTTATAGGAAAGATACATTTGTTATTATTGTTAATTTATGAAGCTTATATAGATTCATCTGACTTGATCTTAGAGCTTGATGGTGATATGCAATATAAAAGTAGCTAAGCTATGCCACATAGGGCTGACAGTTGAGCGAGAGTTGAATGCTGTTTTCATAATTTAGTTGGTGAGCACAGCAGGTTGCTCATTAACACGTACACTAACAGTCACACCAACACTCAGACACACACAGAAACAGATTCAGGAGGGATACTTAGACGACTCTCACACATACTAGAACTTGGCAGGTAACTCGAAACCGTGTGGCATAAGGCACGCACACAGCACGCATTTGGCTGGGAGCAGCAGAGGCATCGACTCGGTCGGTTGCCTGCCGCATATCACCTTAATTACAGGCAACAGTCTGAGTGCAGTCACACGGCAAATGGAAGGCAGGCAAACGGCTTTTATGCTTGGCCTGTCATTGCCACACCGCTACTGATGCTGATGCTGATGCTGCTCTGCAGGCCCCGGGTGCGTGCCATATTGTCGTTGTCGTTACGCTTTAGCGATTTAGCACTGTACTTGCAGAGCAAGAAAACGGATTCAGCTTGCACTTGACTGCTGATAAGCGTGTGATTTCTGCACACACACACACATACACAGACGCGAACAGAGACACACACACCATGCAGCGAGACAGATAGACAGCTAAGCCGCACATATACACTGAAACATCTGCTGTCATGGCCATGAATACATGCGCCGTTGAGTTGCGTTTATGCCAGTTTTATGTTACATCTAAGTGAAATTTAAGGACTCCACTCAACAACGTTCTAAATCCACTGCATAGTTCGTGAACGGTGGATGGAGGTTGGCTGGCAAAAGGGCATTTGGGTGCGGCTTTTCACATGATGAGTTTGCCTGCTGCGGAAGCAGGAAGCCGTCATTGCGAACACACAGAATCGTACTCACGTCCATTGTAACATACAAATACACACAGTCGGTCGCCGGGTGTTGGCGAAACAGAGCAGACACCGACCAAATCAGCCGGTGGAACTCATACCTGTCCACAGGTGCTACAGGACATTGCCACTTATTCCGACCACAGCTGGCAACGAGCATGGTTTCCGGCCATTGTGCGGCAGCTTCGTTTCGATTCTAATAACTCCAATTACAAATGGCGGCAGTCTAAAACCATTGTGCATATGTGAGCGCTACAACCTGTGTGCTCGCCTCTGTGTGTGTCTGTTGGGGATGGTGGTTGGCTCAACTTGTTGCAGGACTTTATGACAGTCCTGCCGCTTTATCCATGCTATTATTTCAAGGATTAGCTGAGAGAGGACAACGCACGACTGCACAACCAGACGCCGACACTAACACCAGCGCCAACGGCGACTCCGGCGCAGACGCCGACGTCACAGCCCTTGGTCAGGATTTGCTTTGGAAAACAAATCACACATAAAACGAGCTAACCAGGCAAATGGCATTCGGCCCTGGCACATTAGAACGAGAATGTGCGCACGGATGTCCTGCACAAAAATGGGCCCAATTAGGCGGCAATGAAGCTGACTGAAATCAGCTTCCAGCTCCAGTTTGCAATAGAGCCGAGATGAGTATATGTATATCAGCTAGAAAGTTTATTCCTGTATTGGTGTTTACAAACTAAGTGGCTATCGAGATGGCGGGTGCGGGTACGGTGTATGGGTGTGTGCTATCGTATAGGAATCGTAACCATCGATAATAAGTCATCACAGTTTACTTGACACGGAAGCGACGCAGTGCTGGGGGCAGGTAGTCCTGAGAAGCTACCACATTGGTGGGCAGGTACTCAGAGCTGGGAACGCGAGCTGTGCTCACTGGGGCAGCAGGAGCTTGGGAGGCAAAGTTCAAAACTGGAGCACGGCCTTCGTTAGAGATGCGTGAGACGCCGGGCAGTTGATTATATTGGTTCTGAATGGCCAGCTGGGCATTGGCAGCATCTTGAGGGGTACGGTATTTGACAAAGTGAACTTCGGGCTTGCTGCTGGAGCTCGACTTGAGTGCGTTGAGCTGTTTGGCCAGATTGCCAACGTCTGCCTGCTTGCTCAGCACATAGATGGCAGTCTCCTGCTGGGCGGATTGCTTGGCCAGCTGCAGGGCGGCGCGTTCGAAGCCGCGATTCTCAGGCGTGCGAATGAACACAATGCGCAGATTCTTCTTCAACGAGTCGGCGATCTGCTGATTGTTGATGCCCTCGTCGAACTGGTCTTCAGGCGCAGCATATGTGTAGAACTCCTTTTGAAATTCGGCGATAAGTGGAGCCGGCTGTGGAATGATGGCACTTGGCGCCGGTGCAGCAATGGGCGCCTCAATGGGCAACGACAGCTCAGCCTCGCCGTGCTGTGAGGTGGGTCCAGCGGAGACTGAGGTCAGTCCGTTGCCGGACACAAACGAGAGGCCCTCATCAGCATGGGCCACTGGCTGATAGTTGTAGCCCAGTTTGTCAGCGCCACAAACGGCAGCACACAGGAAAATCAGCTGCGGAAGTTGGGTGAGATTAGCATTGGCACTGCACTCAGTAGCTCTTCAAAACTTACAATAAATCCACGCATTGTTGTTGTTTCGGCTACCGCACAGCTGAAGCTAAGAGATGAAACTAATGATGGGAATTCACGCGGGGTCTGCTTTTATAGGCGCAGTCGGCTGCAGTTAGATGTTGGGGCTGATCCCCACCCCCTCAGCTCCCGTTCGAAACGCTAGGTTTCAGGCATCTGCGACCTTGACAGCGCATGCCATATTAATTTGTTATTTATAACATGCCAAAGTCATTAAAGCGCCGCTCGAATTTAAATACAGCCAAGTCAAGACATCGAGTAGGCCTAGTCAACGTCTGCGGCCATTTATCTCTGCTTCAACGCCGTCGCATTTTGATTTAAATGCACTTTACGACATATATAAATATGCATGGGCCGCTTTGTCTCATTCTGTCTCATTCCCCAATCAAAATGTTTTGGTTGCTTCAAGCCGGAAAAAAACCAAACCCCAAAATACATAGCACTCCAAAGTAGCAGAGCTTATTGTGAAATATAAATGACTACCGATTTCAGCTGATAGTCGCTCGGACGACGTCCCATCCCGGGTCAGCACTAAGCTGCTAATTATAATTTTCCCAAACTTTTGCTTTTATCTACCCAACTTTGCGGCCAAAAGCCTCAATACATTGTGCGGGCTAATAAACTTTTTCAGCCAATTAAAACATTTTATTATTCATGGATGGCAAAAATAATGCGAACTTAATTCTCCATGATTTTTGTTTGTAACAATTGCAAGTCAAGGACATACTCTGTGCAATGTATCTCATTACATTTCATTATTTAACTCTTCTTGAACTCAATAAGGTTCGGCAATCACAAGACCAACAATATTTGAAGGAACCATTGGTTATCTGTCTGTCTATAAATATTGTAATAAACTTTACTCAGTATCGAAATATTAAAATTAAATAAAAAAACTCAAACAAATTTTTTTACTTCGCTGGAAATTCTATTGTCATGTTGGGTATAATTCCGCAATTTCATACTTGAGTGTGGTCTATAGGAAAAAGGGAAGTATGCGACTAGACAAAACGAAGTAGCCCTAATGTGGTAATGGCAAGCCAAACAAAGAACAACATAAAAAAAAAGTGGGGTCGGAAGATTGGCAGCACGCAAACTTGGCATGCTGCTGCTGAGAGTGAGCTTGGGACGCTGTCGTTTTGGTTGGACCTTGGACACACCTGTGATGATATTGGAGCAGGAATTTCAAGTCATGAGCCGCCAGCCAAGATTAAAGCACCCATGTACTTGCCGCGTTTCCCTTAGAGCAGGCAAAACCTGGCAGCTTTGACGTGACTGGCAAACTTTTTGGCAGGCGCCGCTAACGAGCCACGTTCCCCTACGTACCGGTTCTCATGTTGCTCGAAAATTCTCAAACTAAAACTTGCTCAACAGATTTGTAGTGGCAGGATGCCTTTTTTACGTCTGCACTCCAGTGCGCCACATGGCGAAGTGGAAGTATAGCAGTGCGCCTGTGTGTGTTTGACCTCTGCACTAAAACAATTTGCAAGGCAACATGATGTCAGCCCTAGTGTCGTTGTCAGTGCCGGCGCTGCCATAATTTAGTTGAAACATTCTTAAAGCAACGCCTGTCGTTAATCTTAACGGATGGATGGCAACGTAGCTTGTGGGACAAAAAGTAGGGCCGAGCCAGCTTCGCGCATAGCTCATTAAAAAGTTTTCCAGCGACAACCTCGACGGCAGCAGCGGACACATTGCTTAAGAAAATGTTTGCATGGACATAGGTCGCTCATGATTTTCTCAGAGATATCTTAAAGATAATCCGAAACTGTGCGCATGGCTCAGCATGAGCTCAAAAGTGAAATGTTTCGACTTGTCAACCAAGTCATTAATTATTCATAATACCATAGCACCGCTCAGTGCCTCGGTCTGGGTTGTCATCTCCATTTCAAAATATTTTTGTACACCCTAACGGCGGGTGCTACAGGTGATAGGTTCACTATAATAATTTATATAATTATTTATACATATTATATTTATATAAATATTGTTGAGTCGGTAAGGAATTTTCTTAGTTTCATTATAATACGATAGAGTATTAAATCTTCGTCGACTGGAAGTGTGCAGAAAGTTTTTGCTTTGATTAAAATCAAAAAATAAATTATTATTTTGTGCGAAAAAAAAAAACACGAATGAGATTCTAGAGGTCTGCTAATCGAGCTTTTGCAAATCGAGATGAATAATTGACATTGAATAGGCACAATTTTAATTTGCATAAAGACAAGAAATATTATTAAAACTTGTAATAGAAATTATGGAATAAGCTAATTATATGTCGGTAAAAGCAAATATTTCATTACGCAACTTTTCTTAAATATTCAAATTGGCCAAAGCAATTTCAATACTAATTAAAACTCGGAATTAGGTTTGCTAAGGAGGTGGTATAAATATTTATGCACTGCCATGTCGAACTAGAGGAATACAAATATTTTTTAGAGTTTGTGTTATTTATTATATTATTTATTTATTTAAGTTTTTCTAATAACGTAGTGTTTAAATTTAGCAGTCTTTGGCACTAGTCCATTTGCAGTAAGCCTAACGCCGCTGCGCTGGAGGCAAATATTGTCGAAAGAGCGCCTGCAGCTTGGCGGCTTCCAGTTCGCTTGCCTCCTCGTGAGTCTCGTATTCTGCGCTGTTTTTGGGCAAGATCTTGAAGACCACTGGATCTGGCTGCACTGAGTGCTGCGGTGGGTTGAGGCGAATGACATTTGCGGTCTCCACGGCATGGCTGTAGCTTCTGCCCGGCAATTGGTTATAGTTACCTCGCAGGCTGGTTAGGGCCCTACTTACATCTGCGGGAGTTCGATATTTGACAAAGTGAACGGTGGGCTTGTGACCCGCCTGCTGCTCAATGGCTGCCTTCTGCAGGGCCAAGGCAGCTGCATCCATTTGCCGCTGGAGCACAAAAATATCCAATGCATTGCGTGCCGCTAGCTGTTTGGCTGTCAGCGTGAAGAGATTACTCTCAGGTGTGCGTATGAAGACCACTTGCTGCGGAGGCCTAAATGCCTTGGCAAGCTGACGGGCGGCCTGGAGGGGCAAGCTCTGGTCGTCCTCCGGTGGTGCGCTATAGCTGAAATACTCCGTGGCGAGAGGCCGGTGCGTTGCATACTCATTGCTTGCTGGCAAGTAAGCGTTGTTGAGTGCGATAGCCTGGCTGGTGCAGAGGAATAGCATAAAGCTCTGCCGCATGAGTGAGATGGAAATTTCATTAGATGAAAGTTCCAATTCTTGCTTCATTCCATATTCTTACCATCAAGCGGCGCATTTTGCTGGAGCTCAGGTCTGAGGACTCTACGTGGGCCAGCAGCTGCTGATTTTTAGCGTTCGAAGCTCAGCTTGATTATAACCAAGTCACACCAACAAAACCATCCTTATATACGACACAAACAACAAACCTCATTTATCGGCAGCGTTGGCTTTGTTTGCGATTTTTTCTGCTTTTCAGTGTTTTTTTTGTGTTTATTGATTTTTAAAAGATTTTTGCAAACATTTGTGCTCTAGTCGTTGTGTTAGCCTGATCCGATTATCCATGTTAATGTCGTTCAATTTTGAAATGCAAATTTCGCGAATTGCCAGAGACAAAGCCAGGCCAAAGATCCATGTGAATCTGACCTGAGTTCGGCTTGAACTTGAATTAATTCGCATTAAATTTACAAATGAGCTCCTAATTTGAATTAGTTATCAAATTTTTTCATATTCGATTGCTGTCCGCTGCCATAGGTGTATACATTTGTTTTGACTTCAACACCCTGTACACCCCCGGTCCCGTCCTCGGTATTATACTTTCACTTGAGTTTTATTTTATGATCGCGTTTTATGGCTGCTGTTTGGCTTAATTTACACGTATTTTTATGTTTTGCTCTTTGTAACAACCTAACGAGCCTCGCTCCAGATTTTAGCCGATAAGCCGCTTATCGAAATTAATGACTTTGTCTCCGGACTCATCTTCAGCTTTGTGACAGACACAGAAAGATATTTACAGAGGTGTTGTGATATTTATTGCGTTCAAAAATTTACAGACTTAAGTTTTTGGCTTTACTAATTTAATGTCTTAATTCGAGGAGAAATTCTTAGTGGGTGCGTCGTCTGCTCTTCTGCGGTGGCAAATAGCTGTTTGTGATAGCTGGAAAGTATGTTCTGGATGGCTTCTCAGAGGGGAACACCATTCGACTATTGGTGCGGTGTCGTTCGTTGACTCGGAAATCAATCCGTCTTGATCTGGCAGTGCGAGCATCCAAGTCATATGGACTGGGTGCCAGCTGCTGTTCTGCCAAGGGCAGTGGAGGCAAATCAAGCTGACCACGAAGGGGTTGCTGTGGTATACCGCCATAGTTGGGCGTATAGGGCGGCAGATAGCTTGATCCAGGTGCTGGAAGCACACCCAAGGGCTGAGGATCGACCTCTTGCTGCTGTAACGATTGATTCTCCGGATAGAAGTGCTGCGTGGGAGTCTCCGTGAGCTGCGAGTAGCCCAAAGATGACTGCTGTACAGATTGCAAGGACTGACTTGTCGGTCCTCCGTACTGCGCCTGAATTGCCTGCTGCGCTTGAAAGGCCTCCTCTTCCGTCCTATATTTGACAAAATGTACTTGGGGCTTGTGTTTATGTTGCGCCTGCGAGGCGCTTAATTTGCTTGCCAATTCATGAGGATCAGTTTGCTTGCTCAACACATAGATGGCGGTTTTATCTTCGCTGGTTTGCTTGGCCAGTGCGTGGAGGGCGCCTTCGACGGCCTTGTTCTCGGGCGCTTTGATGAAAACAACGTGTAAGTTCTTCTTGGATTGCTCCAAAATCTTCTGCTGCACTAGCTCAGCCTCATCAACAGTATCTTGGGGTGCTTCGAAAGCATAAAAATGCTTATGGAATTCCTCATGGCCTTGATAATGGTCTGAGTTGTAGTTGTTGGCCAATGTGTCAGATTCATAGCCGAAGGCTGTTGAACTCGGCTCATAGTTGTAGCCCAGCTTCGCTGAGCATATTGCAATGAGAGATAGAAACTACAAGAAATATATATGTATCAAGATTCCCAGAGTTCCATCTTAATACTGTCTTACCACAACTTTCCGCATGCTGTAATCGCATCAAAGACAAACGATCATTTGATAGCCAGCTCCCAGCCCAAAGAGCATTTTATAATCTTTGCTTGCTGACTGTAAGTCCAAATAGGGAATAATGGTGCCGCCGCACTCCATAAATAGTAAATAGGTTACCCTGATACAATATTACAAAATTTGCATTGCCATAAAGTTGACCTAGTATTCAAGTTAAAAGATTTCATTATTATTATTATTATTATTATTATTTATTAAAAAAATTGCAATATGAACTAAATAGAAATGGTTAACAATGGTCTAACATATGCGTGGGAATCAGTTATGGTCAGTCTGGAGGCATGGATGGTTTTGCTAAGTTCGACTCCTAAGCACGGCTACGCAGTAGCGATGAGGGCAGATACGAGTTTACGGGCTCTTGCACAGCTGGCACATCGCGAGCGGGTATCTTGGAGGCAAAGTTAAGAACGGGTGCGACGCCGCCATTCTGATGAGTTGAGACACCGCCCAGCTGATCGTATTGACCCTGAATAGCGCGCTGAGCATTGACAGCATCTTCAGGAGTGCGGTACTTGACGAAATGCACCTGCGGCTTCTGGTAGTTGTTGGTGCGAATGTTGTTCAGCTTGTTGCCAAGGTCGTTGATGTCAGCCTGCTTGTTCAGCACATAGATGGCGGTTTGCTGCTCAGCAGCCTGCTTGGACAGAGATAGGGCAGCATCCTCGACGCCATTGTACTCAGGTCCCTTGATGAACACAACGCGCAGATTTCTGCGAAGACTGCCCGAGAGCTGCTCGTGGTTGGTCGGTTCATTGAAGTCACGCTCATCTGCGGTATACGTGAAGAATTCCTTTAGCAGCTCTGGAGGCGCTTGCTCGACAGGCGCCGGAGCACTGACACCAACTGGGAACGACTCTCGGACTGGTCCTGTTTCGACTGGTGGTATGTAGCTAGCTTGGTTTTGGCCAATATTGCCGGTGTAGGTCACACCGGAGATGGATGGTTCAGCTGGCTGGTAGTTGTATCCAGGCCTCTCAGCGTTGACTACGGCCAGAAGACAAAGGGCCTGTAAAAGCAAGATTGAATTAATCATATTGCTATATGAATATCCTCTGAAAACTTACAATAAGGACACGCATTTTGTTAGTTTGGAGATAATACTTGTGAACTACTTGCTGTATCAAACTAAAGTATGCTGATACCTTTGACACCCACGCTTTTTATGTGATATCGAAGCGTTTTGCAAATGCTGCGCTTTTCGCACCACAATAAATTTACGATATCGTTTATACTGGTCACCTTTGATTTGTGCACCACATTAAGCTCTATTTGTCAATATCAATTCGCTTCTCGCTTTTTTTATTTCTTTCTTGCTGATTCGCTTTTTATCTCAACATATATTATTTTATCGCTAATCCCCAGCTCGCATCTTTACTTATATCGTTTTGTATCTACTGCATCACATTTGCCAATTTCAGTTGACCTACTTCCTTTGCAAGGCCAGCGCAGTCATCGGGATACCACATAGGAAAATATATATTTATATTATTATTTTAACTTTTTATATATTTCGCAACTGCAAAATTATATATTTATCACTAATATTACAATGCAGTTGAATTGTCAGCAATGGGTTGTGTATCTATTGATCGAACTCATGCAAATATGTAGTTGACAAATATATTTTAGTCCACTTCCATCAAGAGAAACAAAAAATAATAAAAATATGTTTTTTATAAATATTTATAGTATACACAAAACTTAATATTTTTTAAATATTTATATCTATGTTTAAGTCTATGTGTACTAAAGTGTTCATTCCATTCTCCACTTAAATAAATAGTTATTATAGAGCAAGATCGGCATCGTTGCTGATATCGTCAGTTTTCTTCCATGGCTTTGTTTATAAGCATTTTTTTACCAAATTGTTTATTAAGTCTTCATTTACTTTAAAACTCAATTTACTGGTTATATAAGACTTACTAGTAAGATAGAAGAAATGTTAAAGCAGCGATCATAAGAGTAGAACATGTGCATTCACGAGCCTAGAATTTTATTTGCGGATTGCTTATGTTCAACCAATCGCCAACTGGATTTCTGTTTCACCCAACAATTTGCCAGCGAACGTATTTAATGATATTTCGAATAAAAAAACACCATTGTGGACTTGTATTTTTGTTTATGCAAATTGAGAATAGTGGGTGCTCTTGAATACAGCTGCTATTGTCTCGGTTTGTTATTGGGCATTCATGCGACCGCTCTGTTATTACTCATACATAATGCATTGAGATGGCTTTGGCTGGCCTAGTCACGGTAGTTCCGTCTTGCAGTTGCCATAAATTTAAGTGCCAATAGTTTGTCTAGCCTTTTACTTCGCGCAGATTAACATTTTAATTATTATCGAAATATTTTGTTTTGCGCCTTTTTTACAATAGGCGTACACACAATATGCAAAAATGTAAATTTTATTGTCTTCCACTTGGCGTTGATAATATCGACACAATGATGGAATTTTTATAGCCCATGGTAAATAACGAATGCTGTAATTTTGACAGAAAAACATGAAAAAATATTCAATACCTTCCTAATTTTATAAAAGATACCATTCTATCGTTATATATAGGATCGCTGATAAGAAGAGCTTGTTGGATATGTTTTAAATAGGAAATGTATTTGGAATATTTGACAAATCAATAGATAACAGAGGTTTAACAAAACAATAGTTACAAAAGATTCTAATTTACAAACGGTAGCGAAGGCGACGGAGCACAGATGAGGGCAGATATGAGTTTTCTGGAATTTGAGCATTCTGCTGACGATACTGTGGCGCCGAGGCGAAGTTCAGAGCATTGGCCACACCTCCATTGTGGGACTGGCTGCTGCCTCCTAGAGAGTCGTACTGCGATTGGATGGCACGCTGAGCATTAGCGGCATCCTCAGGAGTGCGGTACTTGACGAAGTGCACCTCAGGCTTGTTGTTGGTGTTGCTGCGGATGGCGTTCAGTTTGTTGGCCAGATCACCGATGTCGGCCTGCTTGTTCAGGACATAGATGGCGGTCTCCTGCTGGGCGGCCTGCTTAGCCAGAGCCAGAGCAGCGTTCTCCAGACCACGGTTCTCGGGTCCCTTGATGAAGACAACACGCAGGCCTTTGTTCACAGAGTTGGAAACCTTCTCCAAAGCTTGTGGCTCATCGAAGTCATCTTCGTTGGCAGTGAAGGTGAAGAACTCCTTCTCCAACTCAGCAGCTGGGGCAGGTGCATTGTAAGAGACTGGAGCCTCGAGATTTCCGCCAGACAAGCCACCGAGGTTGCTACCGGACAGACCACCGAGGTTGCCACCGGACAGACCACCGAGGTTGCCACCGGACAGACCACCGAGGCCGCCAAGACCAGAAGCACCCAGACTTCCACCGTTGCCGCCACCAAGACCAGAGTCCAGTCCACCAAGGTTGCCACCATCGAGGCTGCCACCGCCTAGTCCGCCAAGAGAGCCACCGAGCAGGCCACCGCCAAGTCCACCCAGAGAGCCGCTGATGCCTCCAATACTTCCACTTCCGCTGCCAGGGCTGAAGGAGAGTCCTGAAGAGGAGTGTCCTACCGGCTGGTAGTTGTAGCCAAGCTTGTCGGCGCAGGCAACAGCCACAAGGCACAAGACGACAAAAGCGCGCATTTTTCGGGTTCTAGTTCTACTCGGAGCTGTGAGCACAGAATGATGTGGTCAAAAGGTGAGGTGCCATTTTTATACCAAGATGTATGTCAGTTTGAGAACAATCGTTGAGCAATCATGCTTGAGATCAAGATAAGATTCGTCATATGTCGTCCCAATATGTTGTCGAACATGTTTATTTAAGGTGGCTTTGGTTATTGGCTGAAGCCAACAACAGCAGCCGACACAGCGTTGATTAAAATTTGATGAACTTCGGCTTACAAAGAAAATTTTTATGCAAATGGACAGCGCGTCGCGACGCTGGCAGCGCAGTCGACAGCGACCGAATCTGAGTTGGCGTCGACAGAGGCAGCTCCAAATTGTTGGCTGTGCGGTAGCCAAATTCTTTTGTTAGCTCATTTTGTTATGCAAATTGAGCCCGCACCGATTGAAAGTGAAACTCTGGCTAATGGCTACAAATATTTGTATTTTTGGGGCAGCATGCGAGCTATATAATATTAAATTGCTCGCTGCTACGGTTTTGGGCATTGTTCGATGTAGCTAAATGCAATTTGTCAGACAATTCATACGAAATCAATTCACAAAATTCGTGGGTTGCTCACATGCATATTTTAATCTAAATAAACAACATTAAACTATTTTCGTTGTCGGCGGTGATATACAAAAACAAGTCCAAAACATAATGTTAAGCTGTCGTAGAACTTGTACTTCTCATTTGCAAATTTTCATACTGAGCTAATAGTTTGGCAACCTATTTAACCCGTTGAACCCGTTTGTCTCTCGAAAAAACCCAAATCCGTTTCTAAAATGAAATTCAAAACATTTTCATAAGCCCAAATTCCTCAGCAAAAATGTCTACAATCTATAAATAAGCTAAAAACTATATTCAAATAGTTCGAGTCAGAGTAGATGTTCCGAAGATACCCATTAGCAAAACTATATGAATTTATTTTAAAGTTTTTTGGTTTTTTTATTTAAATTTAAATAAGCTTACCCGAAAGTCATTTACGAGCATAAGGTTACGATGCTCTTTCGCAGCTTCTCATGAATAAACGTGAGCCAAAGCTCAAGAACAGAATGAAATAGTAAAAGTGAAGAAATGCGATAAAATGGATTCGGAGTGTGACCAAATTTGCATATTATTAAATGGTGATTAAAGCACATAACTCAAGCTTTTTTAACGTGTAAGGCTTGCTTCGTGGGAACTCCATAGAACAGCATTTCAAAAACTTTATCTTATTTGCTAACATTATATATTAGATAACTAAGCTTATCATACCCATTTCGTCAACTTTGTTACAGGGTATTAAAACAAGCATCCGCAACTTAAGAAAGAATTTCAATTTTTTAAATAACAGATTTATTTTCAAAACAATAAGTCAACAATAACAAAGGTATACGGTTACAACCACTAAACATAGCAATGTCTAAGATATTAGAACCGCAAGAGGCGCAAAATGTTTGCCGGCAAATAAGTGCTGCCTGGAGTGACAGGGGGAATGTATGAGGAAATAGCCTCAGTGGCGGCGGAGTCAGCAATTTGCGCTGCTGGAGCAGAAGCCGCTGGAGCAGCAACAGGCGCTGAATCACTAGATCCAAAGTTGAGAACGGGTGCAGCGCCGCCATCCTGATGGGTCGATGCTCCACCCAACTGATCATACTGTCCTTGAATGGCTTTTTGTGCGTTGGCAGCATCGTCAGGAGTGCGGTACTTGACGAAGTGCACCTCGGGCTTGTTGTTGGTGTTGCTGCGGATGGCATTCAGTTTGTTGGCCAGATCACCGATGTCGGCCTGATTGCTCAGGACATAGATGGCGGTGTCCTGTTGAGCCGCCTGCTTGGCCAGCGCCAGAGCAGCTTGCTCTAGGCCATTGTTTTCGGGTCCTTTGACAAGGACAACGCGCAGAGCTTTGTTCAAGGAATTGGATACCCTTTCAGATGCAGCTGGATCATCGAAGTCCTCTTCATTCGCTGTGTAGGTGAAAAATTCTTTCTGCAGATCTGGCTGAGCTGCAGAATAGTTAGGGGCATCTACAGATGGCTCAGCAACAGGTCCACTTGGCTGGTAATTGGACTCCACACGAGACGGCTGGACTGAGCCTGTGTCATCAGAATCACCAGCTGAGCCAGGTCCTGCCGAATATGTGGGCGACACATTGCTGGCAGCTCCGCCAGGTGCAAATGAAAGCCCAGAGCCAGAATGAGCCACGGGCTGGTAATTGTACCCAAGCTTGTCGGCTGCAGCCAAAGCCACGACGCAGCAGCAGAGAACTACGGAAAGAAGTCGCATGTTTAGACTGTTTGAGTTGGCTATAGAATATGATGCCTTTGCCGATGGCTTGATGGTTTTTATGTTAGCGTCCATGTGGAGCATTTACGGTTATGCAAAGCGATTGAATACAAAAGTAATATTATGCAAGAGTTCTTTTTGACTGCCGGGTACTAAATATGCAATAGAACCGCTTGATTGAGCAGCCTCTCTTAGAGTTTATGGTTACTAACCTGGTCGGAGGTGAATATCTTGATCACCATGCCGTCACCACAGACTCCGACGCTATAACATTTATATAAAATTCAATATTCTGCATTTAGCTATAATTCCATTATTCATCTTTGCCGTTTCTGCTTTTGAAAAAACCTTCACGAAATATTTCTGTTTATCTTCATAATCAGTATGTATCTTGCTTTAATGAGCAGGTTGTTGGCGGACTAGCTAATAGATCGTAAACTAAAATCAGTGCAATTCACTTGTCTATTCACCAGCTCAGATGCAATAAATACGGGATTTGAAGTGTTACCCAAAGTCAAGCAAAATATGCAAATATGGCGTGCCCAGTCGCGTTATTCAAAAACATATTTAACGATCCGCGAAATTATTATTGCCTTTTTGCGAGGCTTCGAATCGAAGTCGCTATGGCTTTATCTGCTGCTTTATGCTAATATTTGCGGGTGGAGGTGACCTTCTGAAGCCGGCAATAGTTGGGGCTATTGAATGGCGCCGGAAGTGCCAGCAACGTCATCGCTAAAAATAAAAGTTTGTTTCTTCAGCGATTGACTATCAAATTAGCTGATCGAACTGCAGCGCGATGTCATCGGCGAATAAGATAATTTGATAATTGGATATTTAATAAATTACTTGGCGCCGCTCATTTGACAATCAAACCCAACACTCGGTTCTTTCGTCATTTACATATCGACTTCGACAAAGACCCTTCAGCTCAATGAAAACTTCGTGCACTTGCAATAACTCAAATTATTAATGATGACACGATATTTATTAAATTATGCAAACGAAATGCTCACTCTTCAAAATGCTTTGCAGCTTATGCTGTTCGTGGGCTTACCAATTATATGACCAACGATTTGTAGTTATAAAAGTAAATGCAGGGATTGTCAAAGGCAGAAACAAAACACAGTTCTATCGCAACACTACCGAAATGCGTACCTTTGTCGTCCTCAGCCTGCTGTCCATTGCCTGCGCCGATAAGCTCGGCTACAACTACCAACCAGTAAGGCACTCCAGCTCAGGACTATCCTTTGCCCCCAATAGTGCAAATGAAGCTTCTCTTGGTGGATTGAGCGGTGCAGCAAGTACCTTGAGAGGCTCTCTAGGTGGACTTGGTAGTGGTCCTGGAGGACTTGACAGCGCCAGTTCTGATAACGTTAATAGACTTGCTGGCATTAATGATCAATCTGGAGGCTCTCTGAATGGACCGGTCTCGTACGACACCCCTGCTCCAGCTGCTGAATTGGAGAAAGAGTTCTTCACCTACAGTGCCAACGAACAGGACTTCGATGAGCCAGAAGCTTCGGAGAAGGTTTCCAACTCACTGAACAAGGCTCTGCGTGTTGTCTTCATCAAGGGACCCGAGAACCGTGGTCTGGAGAACGCTGCTCTGGCTCTGGCTAAGCAGGCCGCCCAGCAGGAGACCGCCATCTATGTCTTGAACAAGCAGGCCGACATCGGTGATCTGGCCAACAAACTGAATGCCATCCGCAGCAACACCAACAACAAGCCCGAGGTGCACTTCGTCAAGTACCGCACTCCTGAGGATGCTGCTAATGCACAAAAAGCCATTCAAGGACAATATGATCAGTTGGGTGGAGCATCGACCCATCAGGATGGCGGCGTTGCCCCAGCTCTCAACTTTGCCTCTCAGGCCCCAGCCCCTATTCGCGAAACTGCCCCCGAGGCTAGCGCTCCCGGACCCACTTACCTGCCTGCAAACATTCTGCGTAGACTTCGTTTCTAATTTATACATAAACTGGTTGACCCACTTTGTTAAACTTAAATAAATAAATATTGTTATTTCTTATCTAATTTTTATATATTTTTATTCGATAAAAAATTTACTGAATGCCACAAGAGCCTTTAAAAATGCATTGTGGCTAAGGGAAATTATATTCATATGTTATGTTATAGTATAGTAGCTGATTTGATAGATATTGTGTTTTTATTTTATTGTTATTTTTATTTTTTCTGCGTGAAGGATCAACATTGTTAGGAAATATTAGTATGATTATTAAGTTTTATTTCGTTCTCCTTGGATAATTGTAAGTCCGTCCAGCCAGACAGTAGGATTTGATTCTGAGAATTTGGTCTACAGTTATCTATAAGAACAGAAAACATAAGCTCATATTCCAAATATTCCAATTTCAATTTTAATAAAGCGCGTAGGAATTATATTAAAATGAATGCAATGAATTAACTTTTCGATAATTGTAAAAACATTTCGACAAATAATAAATGTGTTGCCTGTTTAAAGATGCCGTGCATCTGGAAAGAACACGGCCGATTCCCATCTCTAAGAGTAGCCAGTTTTAAGCTGACGTCGATCGATACATAAACAAGTATTGAGTTAGGGCAATAACCGATCCATTATCCAGCCAACGGCATTAGATCAACTCTTAACAACAACTTAACTATTTCTTCCGGTAAAATACTTAAAAATAAAATGCTGTTTCGTCACGCATAACTTATAGTAAGCGGTGAAATCAAAAGCTTTCAGGAATGTTCTGCCTTTCTCAAATGTATTAATTATTGTACGTATCTTGGTGTGAATCCGGATGCTAAAATGGTCAGAATAAAATTTGTCAGTTACGATGGCTACGCGCTAATTGGATACGTTTATAGTTTCAAGAACAAGTTCGATAGTTCTTAAACCATTTCTCTGTTAAGGCCAAATACCAATATTGAATGGCAAGAACTAGCATCAATAACCGGTCCTTCCATCCCGTGTTCCCTAACTCGGAAAGTTGAAGAGCTTGTCTAGTTAGATAGTTTTGCATAATCACTTCATAAGCGCACTACTTTGCATACAAGACTCGTTGAATTATGTGCCCGTAAAGAATCCATCCATTGTTCTAAGCGCGATCCCAGTTCGACGCGGTGTATAAAAGGCCCGTCGCAAAGTATCAGGATTCAGTCTTAACCATTAGCTGTTTAATACACACATCTCTCAAATTCACAATGCGTTTCCTCGTCGTGCTCTGTTTGTTTGGCGCCGCATGCGCCCAGTACAATTATGGACAAGGACTTGACACTGGCTCTGCCAGCAACAGCATTCCAAGTGTCGCATATGGAGGGCCCGACTACGGTGCCGATGAGAGCAGACAGAGCGCATCCTACGCTCCTTCCGGTGGTCTTAACAAGGAATTCTACTCATTCGAGGCCAATGAGGATGATTTCAACGATCCTGCTGCCAGCCAGAGAATCGCAAACAGCGTGAACAGGGGTCTGCGTGTGGTCTTCATCAAGGGCCCCGAGAACCGTGGTCTCGAGAACGCTGCTCTGGCTCTAGCCAAACAGGCCGCTGAGCAACAGACTGCCATCTATGTTCTGAACAAGCAGACCGACATCGGTGATCTGGCCAACAAATTCAATGCTGTCCGCCAGAACGCGAACGCCAGACCCGAGGTGCACTTCGTCAAGTACCGTACCCCTGAGGATGCCGCCAACGCACAGCGCGCCATTCAATCACAGTACGACTCTCTGGGTGGTACTAGCCAGAATATCAACGGTGGAGTTGCTCCAGCCATCAATTTCGCATCCCGTGGCCCTGCCATACAGTCCGCCGGTAATTATGGTTCTCAAAGCGCGCCCAGTGGTTCCTACTTGCCAGCCAACATCCTCCGCCGTCTTCGCGTGCGCTAGAAGAACAGTGTGTTAAGCTTATTTCGCCGATGACGCTGGACTGGTTATTGTTTTTGTTTCCTGCATATTATAGACGAACACTTAATAAAATCGACCAAATGAACTATACCCAAAATTACAAACATTTTGTTTCTGTCTTTTCTTAATATCCATATTTGCCTCTGTGTGCAAAGTTATTGCATTTTTATGCTTACGATTTTGATTTTTATCACTTTTCTTATAATAACATTTATGCAAAGCTGAGTTTGTCGCACCAGGCGCCGAGACAAAAGACGAACGCAGCTGATTTTTATGCGGAAAAACATTTTGCGAAGTCGCCGCATTGTGTTTAACGAGAAGCCACGCTGACAGCCTCGAAGATAGGTTTGTATAAATAATAGGCGCTATCGCGGTATTGGACAGAAACCAAACAAGCCTCAAAGCAAAAGAATCTAATCAGCAGAATCCAAGATGCGTGCTTTCATCGTAAGTTTCTGCTACAGAAGGCAAAGGATATATTAACGGACCAATTTTCTCCATCATTAACTTAGGTTATGTGCCTGATCGCAGTGGCCTGCGCCGATAAGCTCGGCTACAACTATCAGCCTGTTGGACACTCCGGCTCAGGACTATCATTCAATCCTGGCAGCGGAAGTGGGGCAGGACTCGGCAGTGGATACGAGAGCGGTTCCATTGGTGGATTAAGTGGAGGAACAAGTGACTTGGATTCCAATCTTGGAGGCCTCGGAGGTCTGTCCGGTGGCAGCCTCGGTGGTCTGTCCGGTGGCAACCTCGGTGGTCTGTCCGGAGGCAACCTCGGCGGACTCTCCGGTGGCAACCTCGGTGGTCTATCCGGAGGCAATCTCGGCGGTCTGTCCGGAGGCAACCTCGGCGGTCTCTCCGGTGGCAACCTCGGTGGCTTGTCTGGCGGAAATCTCGAGGCTCCAGTCACTTACAATGCACCTGCTCCAGCTGCTGAATTGGAGAAGGAATTCTTCACGTACACTGCCAACGAACAGGACTTCGATGAGCCTCAAGCTTTGGAGAAGGTTTCCAGCTCACTGAACAAGGCTCTGCGTGTTGTCTTCATCAAGGGACCCGAGAACCGTGGTCTGGAGAACGCTGCTCTGGCTCTGGCTAAGCAGGCCGCCCAGCAGGAGACCGCCATCTATGTCCTGAACAAGCAGGCCGACATCGGTGATCTGGCCAACAAACTGAACGCCATCCGCAGCAACACCAACAACAAGCCCGAGGTGCACTTCGTCAAGTACCGCACTCCTGAGGATGCTGCCAACGCACAGCGCGCCATCCAAGGCCAATATGATCAACTGGGAGGCTCTTCTCAGGCTCATGATGGTGGTGTTGCTCCCGCCTTGAACTTCGCTTCCCAAGGACCAGTTCGCCAGGTTACGGCCCAGAACCCCGACAACTCGTATCTGCCCTCATCGGTCTTCCGTCGCTTGTAAATGGGTCGAACTGTACCACTAAGGCTCCGTAAGCTCTAGTGATTGCTTGTTGAATAATTCTATTAACTGTTGACTACATATAAATGAATAAAATAATTTTTCAATTTTATATATTTTTTTATCTTATTCAAAAGGCTTTTTAAATATTTATTGAAAACCAAGCCAAGCTATCAATATTACAAATACTTCGCCGAATATATATTGCAATGGAATACACTGACTGAAAACTTGAGGCCCTACCCACCATACCATTTATATACTTATGTATTTAAAAATAGCTCAACACAAATCAGCTCGCATTAAATAAACAACAAATTAAACTATTGTAAAAGGACCTTATTATGCTACACGGTGTTATGTTTGTTTAAAGTGCAACGCCATTTTTTTCTAATTTGTATTCATTAACAATATGAAATGCTTATGCTGGTTTGTGGATTATCTATCCGCATTCTAAATATTTGTGGAGAGAGAATGTAAGATAACTTTTTCGTTTTTATATGTATATCCGCCAGCTAACAACATAATCATGTGTTCCTTACAGCTCTCAAGAAAGAGTCTCAAGCACGTGTATTACAGTTAAACTACTTTCCCGATAGCGCTAATATACACCTATTAATTCTATGGTTTCTAATTGGGCAATGTCGCTACAGTCTGAACCGTGAATTAATGAATTTTTAAATTATTTGGTTAATAATTCATCAAACAATCATACATGCAATACATACATCAATACCAAAAAATATATATATTTTATTCTTATATATGTACTTTTCAAATTAGCAAGTAAATTGTATATGTCTAGATATCACAAGATCTGTGCGAGAAAAGAATAGTAGTTTTTGTGTGTAGGCATTCTTTCAATTATCAAGGGCGATTTGTGCAGAAATTTGAGCAAAACCCTCAATTCAGAAACAAAGTACTGCAGTTGATGACAATCCCATCTGAGAATATAAGTTTAAGCGCCTAGAGATCATTTTAAAAATGTGCGCTTTTCAGTACCATCGTTAGCTATACTCCTAAGATATGACCTGACGCCATAACTATAAATCAATATCAATATCATCAAACTTGGTTAGTCGAAATTCCTATGCATGTCTCTAAAATAGATGTCCTACATAAAACAAGCTTGTAGCCTTGCCGAAATATTTAGGAAAAACATTTATTTTATATTTATAATAGATAATTATGACCCATCTTTATAGCATCAATATGCATATAAAGTTTGTTCAATGTGCTCGCAACATATTAATTTTATAATTTTATATTAATTCTTGTAAAAATTATTGAATAAAAAACTCGAAAATTTGAATAACCTAAAACAATCAGCCGCAGTCGCATTCGCAGCCGTTGCCCATTGAAACGCAACAAAAATTCCAAATCGACCATAAAACTGTAGAGCTAAAAAGCTTTGTAGGCGGCAAAACACAGTGGCATCAAAGCGATTTCTATGCAAGCGACACCAAGGCGGCAGTTTTGTTTTTATCAGCCTCGAAGATGGATTTGTATAAATAATAAAGACTGCTCCAAGCAGAAGACAGAAGCAACTCGAACCTCGAAGTAGAAGAACCAAGAAGTTCATATTTGACACTAAGATGCGCGCTTTTATTGTAAGTTCAAAGGATCTACTGCACATAGAAGGATTATCACTCAGCTTTCTTCTCTAAATAACTAAAGGTTATGTGCTTGGTGGCCGTTGCCTGCGCCGACAAGCTTGGCTACAACTACCAGCCGGTAGGACACTCCTCTTCAGGACTCTCCTTCGGCCCTGGCAGCGGAAGTGGAAGTATTGGAGGCATCAGCGGCTCTCTGGGTGGACTTGGCGGTGGCAACCTTGCTGGTCTTGGTGGTGGACTGGACTCTGGTCTTGGTGGCGGCAGCGTTGGAAGTCTGGGTGGTTCCGGTCTTGGCGGCCTCGGTGGTCTGTCCAGCGGCAACCTCGGTGGTCTGTCCGGTGGCAACCTCGGTGGCTTGTCTGGCGGAAATCTCGAGGCTCCAGTCTCTTACAATGCCCCTGCCCCAGCTGCTGAATTGGAGAAGGAGTTCTTCACCTTCACTGCCAACGAACAGGACTTTGATGAGCCTCAAGCTTTGGAGAAGGTTTCCAGCTCACTGAACAAGGCTCTGCGTGTTGTCTTCATCAAGGGACCCGAGAACCGTGGTCTGGAGAACGCTGCTCTGGCTCTGGCTAAGCAGGCCGCCCAGCAGGAGACCGCCATCTATGTCCTGAACAAGCAGGCCGACATCGGTGATCTGGCCAACAAACTGAACGCCATCCGCAGCAACACCAACAACAAGCCCGAGGTGCACTTCGTCAAGTACCGCACTCCTGAGGATGCTGCCAACGCACAGCGCGCCATCCAAGGCCAATATGATCAGCTGGGTGGTACCTCCAAGGCTCATGATGGTGGTGTTGCCCAAGCCTTGAACTTCGCCTCCCGTGGACCCATCCGTCAGGTGACTGCTCAAAGCCCCGACAACTCGTATCTGCCCACATCGGTCTTCCGTCGTCTGCGTCGTTAAATTAGTATTTAGATTAATTACTTACTGACGAATGTTGTGAAATTTATTATCGCCAATTGTTGACTAATGCATAATCTCGAAAATAAATATGAAATAATTTTATAATGAAATTTTAAATGTTGTACTCCATGGGACAAGACTGAGCTGTACATACATATACATATGTCTTTATTTTAAACCTTATCTAATTATAATTGGAATAATTTAATCTAAAGATTATTCCGTTTTTTAAGTAATATAATATATAACATGGAATATGTAGAACATATGTATATGTCTGATTTAAAAAAAAGAGAACAGCGGAGAGCAACTATCTAAAGCAGAAGTTATTTAAAAATACATAGATTTTAACACTTAGAAATTTAGAATGGCTTGCACTGTGTTCTGCTGTAACTTAATTAGGTTCGATCCACCAACTTACGTCAACTGAGATATGATGTATTATATTATTGGAGGTCGTCTGGTAGTCATAAGCCGTTAGCTGACCTGATTTTTTTTGTCACCTTGCTGTGTGTCAAGCACAATTAGAAAGGAATCTAAAGAGTAGCGCACAAATAAACAAAACCTAACCGCAAATATGAGGAACTCTCAAGATTTACGTTTGACCAAAACCAGTATGCTATAAAAGCAGAAGAAACAAATCCAATCATTAATTTTATTGTGCTGACGATCACTTTTTTGTTAATATCATTATATCAATATGCGATTCTGTATATCCGAAATATAACGAAAAAGTCAGCTGAATTTTCTGCATAAATTAAAGCCCAATTATGGGTGAATCACGATCAGCCAATCGCCAATCGGAAACAGACGCGACAGCGTCGGCATCGGCGGCACGATTGATGCTGTTCAAAACAATGTGTTAAATGTGTTAAGAGCGAAATTATGTTAACAGATTAACAGCATTCCAAAAACCCGCTGGCCAATCACTACTCACGAATCTAAGTCGTAGCCGTGGTCGTGGTCAAAGTTGTGGTTGTAGTCGTCGTCTGACTCGGACCGGAGTCGGGGTCTTCCGCTAGCGAATGGCGAGCGGACGCATCAATAAATGGCACAAGAGAGCGAGACGGCTTAATTCAGTTAAAGCAACTGGGCTAAATATAGCAACTGGTAGCGTTGGCGGTATAAAAGCTATGCTAATATAGACACGGCCAGCATTCTAACAGAACAGTGGAGAACGGCAAGATGCGCGCTTTGATTGTATTGTGTTTAGCGGCAGCAGTTAGTGCCGGTCGCTTGGGCTATAACTACAGGCCCGGTAGCACGGCCGTTGTTTCAGATGCCATTGACAGCACTGGTCTGGGATCGGGTCTAGGTTCTGGTCTAGGATCTGGCCTAGGATCAGGCCTAGAATCTGGTTTGGGCGGCCCAGTGAGCTACAACGCGGCGCCCCAAGCCGGCATTCATAAGGAATTCTTCTCATTCCGAGCCAACGAGGCAGATTTTGAAGATCCCGATGCGGCGCGCAAGATAGCTGCTGCGGTTAAGAAGAGCGTGCGTGTAATCTTCATCAAGGCCCCGGAGAATCGTGGCTATGAGAAGGCTGTGCTGGCTCTGGCCAAACAGGCTGCCGAGCAGCAAACTGCTATTTATTTGCTCCACAGGCAACCCGACCTCAACGATTTGGCTAACAAGTTCAATGCCGTGCGCCAGAATGCCAACAACAAGCCCGAAGTGCACTTCGTCAAGTACCGCACCCCCGAAGACGCGGTCAATGCACAAAAAGCTATTCAGAGTCAATATGACTCGCTCGGTGGCACTAGTCAAAATATCAACGGTGGTGTCGCCAACGCCCTCAACTTTGCATCCCGCTCTACTGTGCCTGCCCGTGAAGGCCGCATCCAGGAGCCCGATAGCAACTACTTGCCGTCATCAATTCTGAATCGTCTGCGCCACAAATAGAAAACTTAGTCAAATTTTTAAAATAATTAGGAATGTTGAATACTGATCGATTTGTTAAATAAAAATATTAGAACTTGCTTTTAACTTTAAACAAAACAATACATTATTTTGTTCTCAATTTACAAAATGAAATTTATAATAAGAAGAAGCACAACGTTTGTCGTATGTGTTAACATTGTTGACTTAACATTGTGATTTGATTTAGGCAATATACCTGAATATCTATTTTCTATCCTATTACCCATTAATATTTTATTTGTTATGCGATCCCCATTGCATGTATCTATAAAATAGCCCACAAATCTTAATTTATTGTTAAAAATTAGGCTTCCTTTCTTCAATGAAAAACAAAAACAATAACAATGCTGCAGTTACTGCTACGGACTGTAGAGTAGTCATTCACACCGCGCCTCCAATTGTCTTTGAGGATGTCAAAAGTGACATGAATTTTTGAATTGAACTTTGAGTTTTTAAAGGCGAAGCTAGTTTTTCCTGACTTGCCACCAGTACCCCAGCAGGAGTAGATATATCCGCCATATCTTATTTGTGTTGGAGCTGTCAACGCGAGTATATACTCAAAATTTCTCTAGCTACTGTAGCGCTGAAATGATTTAATATCAGGCAGACAGACAATTCGTATATGATAAAAAAATAAATAAAATATACTGAGGTGATTTATTAACTTTAGTTAAGGTATTTAACCAAAATCAAGCTTATTAACTTAATGTTCAACAGATAATAGCAAGCTTACAATGGTACTGAGCCAAACGCCTATTGTAGCTGGTAGGTTTTGTCAATATATCTTAAAAAATGCACCAACAAAATACAAGCGAGGTTGTTGTGGCAACTATACCATATAGTAGTTTGATCTAATCCAGAACAAAATATATACTGACCAAAATTATGGAATTAAAAGTCAGTTCACACTTGCTTAAGACTCTTAAGACATTCCAAACATTATTGTAAATTGATACCCGATACAGGCTGTATGAACTAAATATTTCCAAAATTTTTATTTATGAGGATCACTTACTAATGAAATGCGGGAAATATAATTGTCGTATATGAAAAGACGTGTACGTTTGAAATAAAATGTAGGAAAGGGAATTTATTTAAGCATTATTCAACAAAACTATGTTTAAAAATCAGTCAAAGATCGCTGTCATTATCGTTCATATGATCTAAATCTCTAAATTTAGACACGACGGAAAATGGAGGTGGGCAAGTAGGCATTTTCGGGCGACTTGGCGTTAACCTGACGCACTGGACCCTGGGAAGCGAAGTTCAGGACGGGAGCAACACCTCCATTGTGAGCCTGGCTGGATCCGCCGAGCTGATCGTATTGTCCCTGGATGGCGCGCTGTGCGTTGGCAGCATCCTCAGGAGTACGGTACTTGACGAAGTGCACCTCGGGCTTGTTGTTGTTGTTGCTGCGGATGGCATTCAGTTTGTTGGCCAGATCGCTGATATCGGCCTGCTTGTTCAGGACATAGATGGCGGTCTCCTGCTGGGCGGCCTGCTTAGCCAGAGCCAGAGCAGCGTTCTCCAGACCACGGTTCTCGGGTCCCTTGATGAAGACAACACGCAGACCCTTGTTCAGTGAGCTGGAAACCTTCTCCAAAGCCTGTGGCTCATCGAAGTCCTGTTCGTTGGCAGTGAAGGTGAAGAACTCCTTCTCCAATTCAGCAGCTGGGGCAGGTGCATTGTAAGTAACTGGAGCCTCGAGGTTGCCACCGGACAGACCACCTAGGCTGCCACCGGACAGACCACCTAGGCTGCCACCGGACAGACCACCTAGGCTGCCACCGGAGAGACCACCGAGGTTTCCGCTGCCACCGCCAATGCTGCCACCGCCAATGCTGCCACCACCAATGCTGCCACCGCCGATGCTGCCACCGCCAATGCTGCCACCACCAATGCTGCCACCGCCGATGCTGCCACCGCCAATGCTGCCACCGCCAATCAATCCACCACTAATGCTTCCACCTCCAATGCTGGCACCTCCAGGGCCGAAGGACAAGCCACTGTCAGAGTGTCCCACTGGCTGGTAGTTGTAGCCCAGCTTGTCAGCGTAGGCAGCTGCCACAATGCACATAACCTGCACGCAGAAAGTATGATTGAGATAATCCTAAAGAGTCGTAGGCAGCTCCTGGATACTTACAATGAACACACGCATCTTGAATTTTACTGAAGTTCTTTGACTTGAACTGTTTGGTTGTATCTGATGTTTGGAGCACATTGCGTCTACTATTTATACGAAAACAACCAAACTGTGTCACTCGACTGCGCTCAAGTTCATGCAGAGACCGAGCCGCGATGGTCGCTGCTGCTGTTCAGCTGCTGCTGTTGAAGCTGATGCCGTGTAGTTGTTGTTATTATAGTTGATACAGCAGCATCTGCTGTCCCTCTCGATGCTCGAAGCATTTAGCATGAACTTCTTCTGCTGCTTTTGTCTATTGAATGAACAGCGAGCCCTGAAATACGAGCCAAAGCAATAAAAACAATGCCAGCAATGCCAACGCCGCAGCGCAGCTCTATCAGGCCTATTCTTGCCAATATCGCCGCCTGCACTATGCAAATGAAGCATGGCCCTTGCTCAAGAGTAAGTCGCATTGGTAGACCAACTAGGGTCGACTATAGCCAGGCTCAGCAGCAGTATTGGCGTTGCCATTAACAAAACGAGTTTAGGTAATTTTGTGTTTCATTATGACTTTAATAAAAGAAATTATTTTCTTCATACAAATTTGTATGCAAAAAATGTGGAATGGTGCCGATCGATGTTGATACCCAGCTTGGATTGGCGGCGCATCAAAACAAGTTCGAGGTGATATTTAAAATTCCCCTTCGGATAAGTATATATTTGAAGATAGTCTGGTGCGAAGATTTCTAGTTTGGAAATTCCCAATCGCTTATGGTGGCTGGTTTTGATATGAATTTCAATCTTTGCAGTAATATTTGGCGAGGGACCCCTAAAATCTATCGAATTACATTCAAAGGAATGTGTGTGGAAAATAAAACAATGGCCACAGCATCTATAAAATTATCGTAGCACAACAACAAACAGAAATAAATATTCGAATCTTTCGAGTTTTTTGCGCGTCCGTTTAGCCCTCAATGTTGTTTGTTGTTTGCTGTTTGCCTTATAGGCAGTTGGCCAAAATATAAGCCATAAAGTTAACAAGCGTTGCGACCTTGAGGGTTTTACTGTTCGGCACCTGAAGCTATGCGACGGTAATCAGCTGGCGCCAGGCGACGACCATTTAATCTGGTCAGCGATTATCACGTTTTCATCATGCTTTATTGATATCATAAAAATTATTGTTTTTGATTCTTTGAGCCCTGCTATAGATAAATAAATGCCAACAACATATTTGAAATTGAATCCATTTGCATAATTAAATGTTTTCAGCATTAAGATTCGAAAGATCCATAACTAAGATAACTGAATAGATTTGCAAATCATCGGCGCCTCAAAGATGCATATCATAGATAAGTTTAGCTATGACTAATCGCATGTTGGACTCTGTAGTGAACTGGTATGGTCGATAGCCCTAACTACTATTAATGGACTGTGTAACTTCTATTGTGATTATCATCAATTTCTCTTTCCATTCATGAGTTCGCTAATAGTTTTTCAGCTTTTGACCACACTGACGAAGTTGTCAATCAGGCCTCAGAGTCGCAGCCACAGCCTAAGCCCAAAAATAATTTGTCTTTGTTTTGTTTATGGCTCCACCCAGGCCACGAAGCCGTGCAGCCAGCTCTCTCTGATGGCATGCTCGGCATTTCGGCTGCTGCTGATGCTGCCGCTGCCACCGCCTAGCGCTGGTGGCAATGTCATATGCAAACTAGACAAATGTAAACATATTAAAATAAACCAGCTACAATTTCAAGGTCTCGGGCGCCACACGCTCATAAAAGATGCACGCAGCACCAACATAAAAACTAAAACACAAAAACTGAAAAAAGAGGAAAACATAAATATAAAAAGCAGCAGAGAGCGCCGCACGCACAAAAACAACAATGGATAATAGCCGTTGGACAACTTCGCAGCATCAATAAATGAATAAAATGTGGCCTAGTCCGGGATCGAGCTGCCAGAAGCGTATTTTATTAATGTCCCACAGGCCAGACGGGCTAATCGATCTATTTTATCCAAACACCTATCAAGCCTTCAACTGAGAGAGCACGGCCTGCGGCGCATAATAATGAATGAAAAATGCATAGCCATATTTGTTTATCATTTATTTAATGCTATTTTTAACGGCGGCAACGGAGCCTTCACTTGTGTGTGGATGTTAGTGAACATTTTAATTACCACCTTGCTATAAATTGGAGCATTAGCTGCTTCGCTAAATTCCTAAGTTTATCTGAAAAAATTGCAAATCCGCTGTCATTAGTTGCTGCCAGCTTAACGAGTTTGTTTAGTTCTTTCTTCGAATTAGCATAAATGTTTGAGCTGCCGCCAGCTAAGGACTTCTTCGAGAACGTTTCCGCATGCCTCAAAACCAAAGTATTAAACAACTTCAAAGTGGACTTAAACAAATGCAAATTTGTCAAACTTAGCATGCAAATAAATTATGGCAATTATTGCACGCCACAAAAAACCCAAAACGAGAAGTGAAGATCATAAAATATCAAATTTTAATAACTCGTCACCTGTTAGGAACAAAATATCAAATCAAATTATGGGCAATTTATGTATCGCTGGCCAATTTATTTGTCAATGTGCCATAACGCTCAAAGTATTTGTGTAAACAATCACGTATCGACGACAACACCAGCTGATTGTTGGGCGAATAAGCGTAAAATGATTTATCAAATAGATGAGCACAAAAAATGAGACTGGGGCAAGTGATAACAAATATTTTATAGCAATAAATCAGGCATAAAATTACCACAAACAATTGAGAGAGGAACGTTAAAAAGAAGGCATGTACAACTCAGCTATACCCTGTACACGGGCTAATAGCCAACTGTAGCACCTTGAAATAGGACAGCACAAAATGGTCGCACATAAATTCGTGGCTTATTGCGAGTGTCCCAGCGCCCACAAGTAGGCAATAACTTATTTTTGTTGCCAGCCTGAGGACGCAGTCTTAGCCATAATCGCGACTAAGAACGTCTTGGCATTTAGGACGGGGTCCATGCCATGCTTAGCTGACACATGTGGGCTGCTTTTTATTTTAATTGCGAGCATGCCTACACATATTGCCCACGCATAATGTCCTCGTTGTGCTATTCACGAAGCGACGGCCCTTTCAAAGTCATTTGCGCGTAAGGATTGTAGCTAAACAGCACTCTCCGAGTGCTGACAGAGCCAGTGCCAACACCACCACCACCACCAGCAACAACAACTGTGTAATGACAACAACTACATTGACAAGCAGCCAGCGACTTCTGCATGTGCAAATTGTCGTTTAATTTATTAAGCAGCGAATACGACGGCTTTTAATATAAGCATACAAAACATTAATTACGCACTCACACACCCGCTCGCAAAGTTGTGCAAATGCTCTGTAATTAGAAAATAAAGCACCCACTCACTCACACAGACACACACATACAGATGCATGTGAGTATACTGCCATAAATTGGGAGCACAGTGCCTACTTCCATGAAAGATCTTTATAGAGCGAGCACAGTGACGATAAAAATAAAACAACATGGCATAACTAATCTCCCAATAGAGCATCGGGTAAGGTTGCTGCATTTGGCCGTTGGCCTCAGGTTGAAAAACGGGTTAGCAAACTAGACAACTTTTGGCTTCGACTATCGCCTGGTTTGTTGGCCTTTCGAGGCGCGCACACCCGTTATGAATTTTATGGCCTGATTGAACTTGAAGCTAGGGTCATAGCTGATTTGCATTTCTAATGAATTCAATGCATTGGATAAGCTACAGCCCTATCGACCGCTCTTTAGCACTTAAAAAGTAAAAGTTTCAAGAGAATAGTTATATGGGACAAATAAAAACACTGAAAGTTCGCGAAAATTTACATATGTTAAAACATCAAGTAGCTGCTGACTGATTTCGAATATATATCTCTTCATGTTGAAGTCGTAATACATGATATAAGACATATTAATAGGGTAATCTTTAATAAACAGCTAAATTTGGTTTAAGTATATCTCTTTTATAGCCCGTGAAATAGCTATTAAAGCTTATCTGAATAACTGGCAACTGACGACTTGTTGTCGTTTATAGTTAAAATTCAGCAAATAAAATTAAATTTCTATTTAAATTAATTAATTGTGAAATTCTATGGTAATGGTGTCGTTGTTTAGTCTATGTAAGTCTCTCGGCACTTGTCGAAAATATTATTGTTGCACTTTATTTACTTGGAAAAATTATGCTAGTTACATAACGAATTCACGCTGTGCCAGCACAATTACTGAGGACCACCCACAGTGAATTTTCATTGTTTGTCAGCTGACCGTAAGAGGGATATTAAGCGTGCTATCTCCCTCTCTCTCTCTCTCTCTCTCTCTCTCTCTTTTTCTGCTTGGCAAGTTCTTTGTTTAATGTTTTGGGTAGACATCTTTGTTGTCTGTTATGGGGCGAGAGAAAGTACACGGTGCGTATACTTGATGCGAAACTCGCTTGTGTTTCTTAAATGGTCGTATTGAGTATTCTCTTTTGATATTTTTACTTTTGCTCACTATATGGCGCGCCCACAGTTGCTGTTTATGCGCCGTACATGACAATGAGCTCAGGATTCATCCCGAAGCCAGACAATATCGCGCTCTGCCCATACTCGTCACGTCTAGGAGCTTTGGGTGAGCATACCTACCTACGTAACCTACTGAGGCGCATATTAAGTGCTGCCATCATATAGTTATATCAAAAGTGACTTTGGCACGTGTACCGTTCATCCGGCTGTCCGTCCACTTGACATCAAGCATCAGCAGCCCCTGCCAATGGGCAGCCGATTCGAGGTGTCCAAAATGGAAAAACTAGCAAACGATGTAATAACAATTCCTGAAACGTTGTTGATGCTGCGATGTTGATCTTCGCGCGGTTTAATCAATCAGCAAAACGATGCACGTGTTTGTGTTTGACCAACCGCACGCGTTCCTAAGTCTGTTTAATTTATGATCTGGGTCAGTGGCAAATGTATGGAAATCGAGGCTTAACCAGGGGTTATTGATGGAGAATTCATAAATTCTTTGCATAGGTTATGATATTAATATGAGAGGGGTTGCGTAAGTAGCAAATGCCAAATACCTTTAGCTTTTTTATTCTTTTTTGTTTTCTGCGTACGTGCACAGGTGACATAGCTGTCAGTCGCTGCCGCCCGCCACCACCACGCTGACAGTTATCTATGCGTACCGACTATATTGGAAGAGAGAGGCTTGGCAGGCAGGCAGGTATGGTATGGTTGGATATTTTTTGCTCTATCAATAAGCTTCGTCCAGGGTCACAGTTGGCTCCAACGTATTTCAGAGTGCGTCACGTTTCAAATTTATTACGCAAAATATTCTTCAATTTAGCGCGCCTTCCTTGTCTACGGTCGTAAACACCTCACCGCGACAGCGCTGACATTAGGCAAGCGCCACATGCTGACAGCAAAATTCAGTTTAAGTGGAGGCCAAGCTCGGAAGAGAAGAGGAACGAAAAAACCTGAAAGAGATACAGACGACTTTCTAATTGAGACAACATTCACCTCGAATAAGATAAATTTGAATGATCAACTTTGGGTCAAAGGAAAGCCAAATAATTTCCAAAATCTGTCCTAAGTATGAAGCAGTCGTAACAATAATATAATTCAAGTAAAAAATATAAAATATGTGAACAGCTCTCAATAACAGCAGGCTTTTTTATATTCGGCCAATTTCTGCTAATTCAGCAAATTCGAAATGCCTTGAAAGCGCGTACATGCTCTAACATTGAGAAAAAGTAAGGCAAATAAAAAACCAGAGCAGCAGTCCCTGCTGAAAGTCTCTGCCTATGTGCGCATGAATGCCAGAGCGGGTGTATGAAAAGGTGTCGACTGCCGAGCAAACGCTTATCAATATTTGCACAGTTTCAGGGTGCTATTTTTTTCTTCTTTTTTGGACTGCCTAAAAGGCAAATAAGAAATTCCAAAGTAATCAAAAACTCATTGTATTTCATCTCTCGCTCTCTCTTGTATTTCGGGCTGCGGCTGTTTCTGTCTGAGCGGCTGGCAGGCAACTATATTTTTATGGTCGTGCTTTGGTTATTGCAAATTGCAAAAGCAAAACGCCTTCGCACACATTGCCACTTAACTTGGCATTCAATTGCCGTTAAGCTTTCCCCGACACTACTCTCCCCACGCGCCCATACGCCCACATACATACACAGACACATACGTTCAAAAAGAACAACAACAATAGCAACAGTGACGACAATAAGTACGCCCAACGCGTTCGCCACGCCCCGGAAAAGTTTTTTAAAGAAATTTTCCTTTTGTGGCAAGAACATTTTTATGTTTATAGTGGGTGCAGCCGCATTGACACTTGTTATAAGTAGCCGCAACGCCATTTTGTATTTTGTTTTTGGTTTGTTTTTCATTTTTTCTTCTTATTTTTGTATTTTGTATTTTTCCGCATTTTCTGTGGCCGCTGAAGCGCTTTTCTATTTATTTATATGAAAACTTTGACTGGCAATTTGCGAGTACATAAAAGAAATTTATTTTATGCGACGTTATTTTGTAAAGTAGCCACTTAAACCTAACGCGCACCACGAACTCCCTGCTACCCTGGCACACACACCCTATCTCAGTGTTCACGCTCGATCTGACTGTACGTGACGCTCTGCGCTGGCAAGTTTAATAAGCAGTTCTAAAAAGCGTTGCCTGCTTTTCGGGACGCCCAAGCACTCAGTCCGTAATGAAACATCCGCTTGTCAGAGTAAAAGATAAAGCCTCCAAATTTATTGCTCGCCGTGAATATTGCAGCTGCGATTGCGCTCGAATTTGTATTATTTGAATTTGATGTAGCTTCAAGTATTTGATAAGTGAATGCTCGAGATTGACAGACGGTAATGACTTTATTAATGGCAGCTGAGACTTACTGCGACTTACTTTGCGACGAGGACGCCGACGCCGACGCCGACGACGACAGCCACAGTGCTGAAAACGGCTGTCTGTTCGGAAAACTCGCCCATCGATTGCTCAACCTGTTAGTCGTTAGGCACTTCGGGTTGTTGCCTTTGAGCGCAAGGTAAATATAAGGGTATTGATCCAAGCAATTAGTGTTAATTGAGTAAATAAACAATATTTCAACATGCGTTCTGCCACATAAAAATACGGCTAATGGCCGAACAATGACACCAAATTGTCGGTCTCTGCTGCCGTTAGTGTTTGTATCGGTGTCTGCAGCCCGGGCTGTTGTGTCAGTAATGCTATTAAAGGCAATGCCTCAAGGGAGAGCAAAAATAAAGAGCTTCGTTCAGTTTTGCAACTGTTTCTCTTAAACTTTCAAGCAGCTGCGGACGAAATTTAAGTTGAGGCACGAGGAGAACTTAAGTAACTACTATGAACAAGGTTAGTTGTCATAAATGGTACTAAATCAAAACTGCAAGCTGCTCACTTCAGAGGGCTTGTTTAGCCCCTTGAGTTGCCGCAAACTCCACTTGTCTGGACTTGAGTTACAGCCACATTGATGTATTTTATGTGCGTGCTAGCCTGCAGCTAGAGCTTGAGCCGGGCACGACAAACAGGGACGTGCAGAGAAATGACAAGTACAATAGGGCGTACTTGATATGCAGACATGGACAGCAGATTGAGAGACAAACTGGCCAGTGAATCGAATCAGAGCTCATCCCGAAACACTCCCTCTGCTAGACAAGCCAACGTCTCTGCTTTCTGTTTAGAATGCAATGCAAAACTTTGCGGTTGCTCAATTTAAAAACAACACCAAAATTGTAACCAAATGAATTTTTATGATATGCAAATGAATGTAATATTCTGTGTGTATGTGTGCACGCAGAGTCCGGCGTACGCGGTCAAATGCAAATTTTCATTAAAATGGCAAGCACTTCTGTTTTTCCAACATGGTTGGGGTTTTCCATTTGTGCATATATGATAATTTAACGCGAGAGCAAAAAACAATTAAATTCGGTTGAAGTTGCAGTTACTTTTTACCAATCTTTGGCATCAATGAGCTCCGACAAGAGCTCTTTAAAGCGCAGCTTCAGCTTCATTCGGTTCATAATCTAATAACGGCTTCCCTCATATATCACCGCCACACTCCGACCAATTGCTTGAGTAGGGCTTCTGCCCCCTCAGGCCCACGTGGCTCTGAAGATGCGTGGGTGTTGCGCCTATTTGAACAGTTCTGCGACGTGTGCACACATGTGTATGAGTAACTGAAGGAGAATATTGGGCATAAAGTAAGGAATCACTGGGACACATAAAATGCGTGTGTGCTGCGCACTTTTATTGTGCGAAGGCGCTTTAAAATCGTTTTTCACAGCCACCAAGCAGAGCCAAACGATAAGACCCACAAATAAACCTTACAATGTGACTGCTAAGTGCGCATTGGAAATGAGGTTTCGCAAGGGCTCTCAATGCGAAAAGTAAACTTGATAAATTGAATTAAAAATTGGGACCCTATAATACAAATTCAAATATATTGCTATACCTGGCAGATTAGCTCGTTAAGTGACCGAGGTACAAGAGAGCGAAAATAGACATATGTTATATAATCGGTATATATTCATACATAATTAAATGAACTTATTTAGCTAATATTCCGAGTTATCTTTGTCATTAGAGAAACCTTTTTGTTTTCCATAAAAGCATATTGCCCAGCCCATAGTCGTGCAAATTATGGCAACTATGAAATTTGTGACAACCAAAAAAAAAAAAAAAATGAAACGAAAACAGCATTTAATTTATGGCTATTTTTGCAAATTTATACCGGAAGCAAGTGAAATTGGTAGATGCGTTTTGTTGCACGTCAAGAGCAGCTGTATGCAATTAAAAATAATTAAAAGCCATGTGCAGGGCATCGCTATGAAATATGTGGCAAGTCCTGCCCATGGCCAAAACCAGGATGCATGCCTTTGAGTTGAGGGCACATGCAGAATGTAACCGACTAATGCCCAAGCCCATGGCCACGCCCACGCCTACTGCAGGAGTCTTGCAACCACAGCTCCAACAATTTTGGGCCAAGAAAAACAAATGAATTTCATTTCCGACAAATTTGTGCTAGAGCAAAAAGATTGCTAGCCGCAAATGCCAGCGACGAAAACTATGAAAATTACTAAACTTAAGTTCTCTGACAACTTATTTGTTAGCGTCGCGTCGCAGCGCTGTAAAAGCCGCAACTAATTACAACAAAATTGTCATTAGTTTCAACTTGTCGGCCGCACAACGAGCAAAGTTTTTGTTCATGTTTTGCCACTTAGTCGCTGGCAGGGCGGGGTTGGGATTTCTCTGTGGCAGCGTCGTCTTCGCCATTGCTATTTTTTGCGCGTTTCCGTTTCCGCTGCCGCTGCCGATGCCGCTGCCGATGCGCAGCCGTTTGGAACAGTGCCAGCCGAACATGCACTTGACTTTTATGGAAGCAACGGGAGCCCAACGACAAGAGTGGAACGGATACATTTATAGAGTCGTGCAGCCGGTATCCTGCAATTGAATGGCCACCCCTGTCTGACTGGCAACAGTTGGCATTGACCATATTAGCGTGCCCGTGCTTGTGCCATTCCACAGTCGCGGAGACGATGGCGATGGCGATGGCGGTGGCTAGTTGACAAATGAATTATGTTCAAAGGGCGGTGCAACAAGTTATGAATTTCTTGTTGCTTTGCCATGTTTCCCTTGTCCTTCTAGAGTAATAAATGGCAACTTAATTTTTGGAATTGCAATTACTTTATCAACTGCATTGCTTGCTTCCACATACGTGCTTATTTGAGTAGATAATTGATGAAAATATATCAGTTAACTAACTGATCTCACATAACTTCTGTTTAAATTGCGTTTGGCCTTAATATCTTTTTTCAATTGCTCCCACATCTTTGTTTAATTAAATAAAGTTCTGGAAGTCTTTAATGTGTCTCCTTTAAGAGTTTGGCAATTTAAAAGACCGTTTGCCTTATTTCATTTAATTTCGCTTTTGTTTCATTCGCCTTAATATTGGAGATGACGGCGCTCACTCGATCAACATGATTTATATAGCATACAAAAAAGTTGCCAAGTAAATGCAGTCGAGGACGGGCGAGGCGCTGCGTTTATCTGCACGCAGCCGGCGCAATATACTGTGACCCATATAAGACTACTTAAAGAAGCAAGCGGGCTAAGAGTTTGCAACTGGAGGCATCTGAAATCAAACAAAAAGTTTAGATGTTGAAAAATGGGAGTGGCGGCTGCTGCTTACGAGGCAAAGAATTGTCTTATCCCTGTGTAGGCACCAGTTGCAAAACTTCTTTCATCTTTGCTATGGCTCGCGTGTGAGGACAAGACGCACCGAGTACAATCCATCATTGCGAGCAGCGAGGGGAACGCATCAATGTGGAGCAGCAGCAGCTGAGCTCGATCCACTTTGAGAAAGCACCGGGCGCTGCGACAATATTTTTCAATTTTCCTCAGCAATCGAGCGTTGATAACAAACTAATGCTGGTTGCAGTTAACTTCCCGCTGAAGCTGTGGAGTTGCCGGGCATGGGCGGGTAGGGTGAGCTTCAAACGCACAGGGCCAACTCAACTATTCCCGCCCACGACGTCAAAGATGCCATTTGAGTTCATTTGTGTTAGCTGAATAGCCAACTACGTATACGTCATGTACGCCAAGTTGCACTGATTCCTGTTTGATGAGCCAGGGGTAAGCAATCGAGATAGCTGAAACTTTGCCAAAATACACACACATAAAAGTTACACTCTTCTGTTCTCATAAATAAACCGAGAAGCTTTTGTAGCTATCTATTTGCCGAGTGTTGAGTTGCGGATGAACACTCTTAAATTTTCAATTCTGTGAACTCAACATTCCTCAACACATTGATGTAGTTATTTAAATATTTTATCAGAGCCAGAAGTTAAAGTGTCAATGTGTGCAACATTCTGATCCAGTTGCACTTAAAATACAAATTAAATTTTGTTCCACAAAAATGTTCGTTTTAATGCGTTGATTGGTTTGACAGCGTTATACCAATTTCACTTTATTGGTAGTATATTTCACATGATTATAGCGGATTAAAAAAAAGGGGAAAATAATTACTTTAAAAGTAATGAAAATATCGCTTTACTCTTGAAATGCGTTAGCTGCGGGACTCATACGCAAGTCCTCAATAAACCACATTAATCGGCAAAGGGACGAACTGCCAAGAACATCCACTGCCCGGCTAAATAACCACATGTCCGTCATCAGCTCATGCGTTTGGCCGTTCGATGAAACTGTTGTTGTTTTCGTTGTCAGAACGTTGCATTTATTAATGAGCGCACATCAGTCGATCTACCACAACGATGCTGCAACTGGCCCATGTCCAAGCAGAGCTGCACTGTACACTGCTCTGCACATTTCAGTGTATCTCCGCTCGCCATTGTGTGCAGCAGCACGTGCTCATTTGAATCTGTGGTGCACTACGATAATCACAAACCAAATGTATGCAAATTGCGCCCGCAATGCTCTTGTTCTTGCTGCAGTTGCCAACCAATTTAATCTGATTTTTTCCCAGTTGGACCGTCGATAAAGTGCTCGAACGCCAACAATTGGCACACACATCCTTACGCACATCTGTCCGCATGTATGTAAATGTAAATTAATTAACTGAAGTTCTGCTTGGCAGGAATGCAATTAAAGGAATTTAATATATCGTAATTGAAGGATATTTCACAGTCAATGCCGTAAATGCCCTGCTGCGATTCGCCCAAGATATTTTGGTTAATTATTGTGTTTCCTGCCGATAAGATTCAGCACATGATTAATGGTCATATTTTGATATCTTCTTAAAACGCCATTATGAAAAAGTTAATGTGGAACAAAGTTTCTTAATATACGAAGCAGAAAGCTGTAAAAGTTTTATTGATTTTCAAATGAAGCTCATATTAAATATTAAAGTATTTAAGTGTGCTTATCAAATGAGTATAGTTTACATTTTTTCTCTAAGTGTAATATTTCTTTTCAGTGGTAAAAGCCTAACTGATTACATCAATTTTGTTTTTGCTTGTGACGCCAGAACTTTGTTCTTCTGCAAGCTCCCATGTCTGATAGCCTTACTGCTGGCTCTGGCAACATCTGAGTTCGTTAACTATGCCAGAGAACTGCGCAAATACAGAAAAAGTTGAATCCTGACGATGCCTTTACTAATGCTTGCACTATTTCTAACAATTTTGGGCTGGGTCTTTTTGGTTATATTGGCCTTTGCATTTCGACTTCACTTACAGCACCGAAGTTGGTTAATGCGAATACGTGAGTGTTGTTTAGATTCGCAGCCACTTACTAAGCCACCAACTGCCACTCGCTCCATTTTGGCTCGTCGAGGCGCCAGTATCTTATTGTGCCACAATACTAAGACTAGAACTGAGGATAGTATCGCGCTGTCTATTTTCCTTTCAAGTCTCCTAATTCAAATGCCCGCCGGCATCGTGAGCTCCCAGCTCATTGCTGATGTGCGAACTTCAATATGACTGACAGCACACCTTATATAACCCGTGACGGGCGTCATTGTTAAGAGCTCGCTCACTCCGGCGCAGGTCAGTAATTGTAGGGAGCCGCTATACGTACGGATAGTTGGGACAGTATTAATAAATTCTGCACGTACTGGGCCGCCCATATAAATCTGTTTCGAGCTTACCCTTATCCTTGAAAATTGCAATTGCAAACCAGCAGCAGCAGCAGCAGCAGCAGCAGCAGCCGCCGCACCGACGCCAAGTCAAGACAGTCGAGCTTGGCAACAAAGTATAGCAGCCGATGTCTGATGCGCACAGAAACAAAAAGAGGCTCCAACAACACCAAAAGATACGCATTCCAGGCTTTGAAAAAAATAATAAAAAAACGCAAAGACAAAACTTTTCGTGGGCTTCCAGATTAGGGGGAATGAGTACGACAGCGACGACGGCAACAACGATGACGAACGCTGCCCTGGGGATGTGCCCCACTCACACAGGCAGCTAATAAAGCCAGCTGCCTTTTGGATAAGCCACACGGATAAAGCTGGCCTTTTTAGGGGCAATGTTTGTGTTCTGCCAACTGCAACAGTTTCTGCGGCATTCCAACGCATGCGTATTTCAGCATCAGCAGGCACCAACAAATAGCAACAGGCTAAATAAAAAAAAAACTATAAAACAACAAAGTCACATCGCACGGCGTCTTTCAGCTGAGCCGCGAGCTACAATCTAAATTATAGTACGAGCATTGCATTTTTATGTGCAAACTGCTCGTTCATGGTGTCTGAGCTATTGCTCCCCATATTTATGGAGACACCAGCCACACTCTTAACTAGAACCCATTTTATTTATAATCTGCATAAAACGTACAGCGAAACCATTGAAATTTCCAACAAGCTTATGGATTTTTTATTAAATTGTTGTAATTAAAAACATATAGCCAAGAGTTGTAAACTTGTTGAATTGAAAAACTTGGAAATCGAAGTCTATTAATGCACCAAAACCAACTCAACTAATTTTCTGTCTGTAAACCTGAATCTAGTTTCTTTAGCAAATGCAAAGCATCTAGTTGTCCTCAGCGTCTCGTGTTTGTAGATGATAACAGATTTGATTAATTGTGAAATCAAATCATTGCTGACCGCTTAACAAGTTTTGCCCAGCTAAGCTCTGCGTTAATATTGCAAATTATGCAGGCGCACAGACATCTGGTCTCGTCGGAGGTGTTTGTGGTGCTGCTGTTGAGATTCTGGTCCTGCACCCTTGGAGCATTGTGGCAGCTGCTGCGCTTATTTAAAATTGATGAAAACGCATCAGCTGCACAGCACGTTCCAATATTTGCCAGATAACTCAGTAACTGGCGCAGGCAAACAGCGCCATGAGCTCGCCCAAGGACTAGAGCCGCACAGGACACCTGTGTATATGTGTCTGCGTGCGTCTGCAGTGCACACTGGACATTTTTCACCAGCTTCGTTGACTAGCAGTAGCAGGAGTTACACCATGAAGCATCTTTCGAGAATTTATGTGCGTAATGTGAAAAATTTCAAACAACAAATGTTGTGAATTTCTGACACCCGCACCGACACACACACACACACACACACACACACACAACACACACGCAACGTCCACGAATAAAAATGTTCGTATGTTTGGGCTTGTGGGTGAGGGTGAGTAAGTACTTTTTGTGCTTAACCAAGCATTATCCTATTAAATGTGACAGCAACGACAATTGGTTAGAGTTGTGGCGCAGACAGACCATGTAATGAGCATAGCCGCTGACCTGCGATGCCGCTGGCTACTGGCTGCTGGCTGTAGCTGCAGTGCCAGATCAGTGGAGTGTATTAAAATGTGACAAACTGCTTTTACTTAAGCCGCAACAGCATCATGCATAACGATAACGACAGCTTCTGGCCCCGCAAAAATGAGATTTTGATTAATGCGCAGCACATTTGGCGGTGCAGGGGCTGCACCAGCATTAGATGCGACATAGCCAAATTCCCGCAGTGTTTCGTCTGCGTGGCGCCTGCACTTGAAATGCTGAACAAATGCAAATGCAACGGGGACTCAAGGGCATGCTGCTGCATTCATTTGTCTTGCTCAGCACGCGGCAGGCAGTGGACCTGCCCTGAGCAGAACCATTGCACTTGACACCAGTCGTTGCACATGCAACAAGGTTTTGCGTCAGTAGCAAACGCAATAGCAACAACAGCAGCAGCGGCGGGACTGGCACCCACTGGAGGCACCCGTTGACTAGTTTTCCAGTGTAATTCAATTGGTTGGTATTAAATATTTAAAATGCTGACGCAGGTATATGCACTACGTACGTATGTACATTTCGTATACGTTCTCTCCCTGAAATCGAATTATGCACGTTGCACATACGCAACGTTAGCCCCAAGCGTTCAAAGTTTCCCAGTGCCGAGAGCTTCCGCTGAAACCTTGCTGGTTGCTTGCTAGAGTTGATGTTGATGTGATGATGTTGGGCGCCCAACAAACTCTAACGATTTTTACATTAAGAGTACACCCATCTACCCATCTACCAGCCAACTGTCTATCTTGTTGACAACCTCAACAGACGATGTTTCCGAGGCAGTTTTGTTGCGCATTCTCTAAAATGGAAACATCTTCCGTAATGCCATTAAGCTTGATGTCACCAGCCTCGTACTGTTACCTAAGCGTCACATGATTCTCCGTGAATAGATTCACTCTGTTTAATGGTTCCCTTTAATTTCCTTAACTGTACAAGGAAGATGTTTCAAAAATGTGTCATCTTTAATTTAAGAAAAAAAGTCCTAAACGATGTTTCATGCACAGTTGATTGCACTTAGTCATTATACACACCGAATGATAATAATATATGGAATATTGGTGTAAAATGGCAACGATACGTACCTTTATATGTAGCTGAAGAGTTTTTAGACCTATATTATATATATTAATATTTGTAATTGAAATAGACAACTTGTAGATAAGCCGCTGTAACCATAGTACGTCATATAAAGCCTCACTGCGGTTTTAACCGCCAACGCGTAACTAGCTAAATATAAACCTGATGGCAGGGGCTCTTGTTGCCAGTCTATAATCCGGGCCACTCTTAAAGCCGTATAAAAATAGCATTATTGTGTATGTAGTAATGATAAATGGCAACACACTTTTCTTTTGACATAATTCTCCAACATTTTGCGTGGGCCTGAAACAATGCTTTAAATAGAAAGCTGCCTTTATATGCAGGCGAGGTTAGTCTGAACCATTTCTGTCTTTAATGTGGAAATTTCAAAGTTAGACAATCTACATGTTACAGACTTCCCTCGATAATTTCATAAATATATGCTTCTATGCGTGGCTGTCAGAGTAAAAGATAGGTTTAAAAATAAAAAATAAATTGAATTATTTATTACATTACAACAACGTGTTTTCTTTCGTCAGTTTATAAAAGATTGGTTGGCTTACATGCTAAACACATTTTATATAGATAGGTTTTATATAATTTTGCTCGCATTGGATTTTTACAATTACAATTTAAAGAAACTGACTTCTTAAACTCCTGCTGTGTTTTGTGTGCATCCACAGCACGACAAGCAGCAACTGAGTTACGCAAGGCCATTAATATGTTTCAAAGTGTACGCTGCTTGCTTTTAGTGGGGTATCGCTTAGAGCTAGACTTTAAGATAAATGCCCAACTTAAAGTGGACAGTCGGAATGCTCGGAGTTCAAAGTTTCGCTTACGAATGGAGCATCAAAATAATAGTCGACCGGCTCCCGTTGAAGTTTCTGTTATAATTTATGTATTTTTTATTTGTTTTTCATTTATTGTGCTAAAATAAAAAACGCAACATTTAATTCAATTCAATTGCGAAAAGAGCTTTTGCCATGATATGAAAAAGGGGAATGATAATTTAATAAATGAATATTAAAAGCAAAACAAAGTGAAATTATTTAATCAATTAAATAAGATTTTGTTCATTGCAATTATTCGAATTTAGTTACTCGGGCTTTACAAAATTTTAATTCCATTTTTAATGGTTACTGAATTAAATGTTGTTAAAAGCTCTTGGTGTTTGGGTTTCAGTGTTTAATAATTATGAATTTGTTTTCATTATACAAATTTATATTCTTTTAATAGTATTGCGCGCGTTTTTATGATTAGTTACAAATGTGTTTTTAAATGCAGCGACAAGTTATTTGCACAGTTAATTAAAATTATATACACACATGTATAAAATATGGTACATACACATGTACATGTTTACATATGAAGGAATATGTATGTAAGACCTACATACATTATGTATAATGGTACATTGTTGAATGTTTCTCAATGCGCTTACGGGACTATGGGGGAGGGGTTGCTGGTGAAGGGCTCGTGAGAGTATTCGGGTGTGTGCCTAGTTAAATGCCATACAGACCATGTGTCGTATACGCAATTCGCAGCTCGCTATTGCCTATTTCTTCTTGCCTTTGCGCTTGTTTTTGCTGCGATTGTTGTTGCTGTTGTTGTTGTTGCTGCTGCTGCTGCGACTGGTTTGCTTGTTCGCCTCGAGCCTCGGTATGCCGCTGGTGACAATGTTGGAGACAGTGCGCGTTGTGGTTACCACACTGGTGCTCGGCTCACCAGCAGCAGCGGCCGCTGCCGTTGTGGGCAGCGCCTCTGTGGTTGTTGTGGTCGTTGTGATGGTTTCGCCCTGCTGTTCGTCGAAGATTTGGCGCTGAGACTCGCCGCTGCTGAGTAAGCGATTGAATATGGCCTCCCCAGATTCGCCCGCGGTCGCTTGACGCCCAGCTTTCGTTTGTTTCTTCACCACCTCAGTGACGGTGACGACAGCACCGCTGTCGCTGGACGCTGGTAGGGTATAGGTGCGTTGTGTCTCCACTACAGAGCCGCTATCGGCACTGAGCAAATCCTCTACGGATTTGCGGAGCTGCTTTGAGATCTCGGCCAGAGCACGCTGCTCTGCCTGCAGTTCGGCTAATGTGTTGCTGCATTTTGCAATTCCCCTCGCTTCTTGCCCGTCGTCCTCCTCGTGTTCGGCCTCCTTGATGGTGGTGTAAGTCTGTGACTTTTGCAGCTTGCTGCCTTCAGCCACAGTGTTGAGATTCTCGATTACCTGAGCGCCCTGCACGTAGGCTATGTTGAGTTGCTCCTCCGCGTTGTCCTCCTCATCGGAGTCCTCGCTGTCATCGTCCGAGGAGTCGCTACTCTCGTCCTCCTCCTCGTCGTCGTCCTCCTCGTCATTGTCGTCGTCGTCTTCATTCGCTGCCAATTGGCTGGCCAATTTATCAATTATGGTATTACGATTGCTGTCCCTGATCAGTGCTTCTAGCACCTGCTGATTGCCGTTCTTAGCATCGCTCGGGCCTTTTCTAGCCGTCGGCACCGCTGTGAAAGCAAAGTCAACAACATCGTCTATAGCATCTCCATAAGCGCTCTCATCGTCGTCGCGTGCATCTACGTAGACATTTTCAGTTTCATCCTCCTCATCGTTTTCATTGTCACGCTGCTCCTCCTCGAGGCTCTTTTGCAAATTCAATTTAACCCGCTCGTTCTCAAGTAGCTCCTCGAGCACATTCTTCATTTTTGCATTTAATGACAGCTCCGACTTGCCGCCAGTGGGCAGCACAAAAGTTTCGCTGCGCAGCAGCGAGGTCGCGCCCTCCTCGAGCTCATCTATGTCGAAGGGCGCGCCACTCACTTGTATAGTTCGCGCGCTGCCATCGCCTCCAATGACAGGATTCAGCACCTCCACAATGGTCGTCTCCTTGGCCAGTGTCTGGTGCATTGTCAGTGGCGTTGCCTTAATGCGTACCTTGCCCGACGAGACGCTCTCAATGGACGATGGGCCATAGCTATCCCCATCGTGGCGCAGGAACAGTTTCTCGTTATTCGCTTGCACCGTAACAATGGAGGCAGTGTCCTCTTCCTCTTCGTCTTCGTCTTCATCCTCATCATCATCGTCATCGTAGTCATCATCGTCGAAATCATCATCTGCCTGCAGCTCCAGCGGCGGCTGCGTCTCATCCAGAGTTCCTTCATCGCCCTCCGGAACTTGCAGCTCCAACGAGATGATGCGCTCCTTGCAGGTCTCCACCTAAATACATTGGAATCGAAATGCGATATGTTGTGCACTTGTTTTGCTGGCAGACAAATAACTAATAAAAGCAACAAGAAACAGCACCAAGCAGCGAGACCAAAACCATAGCAATAGCTTCAATATATATTTATAGCTCTACAATGGGTGTAAGACAACGGGCTGATATTAATGTGACATAAATACAGAAAAAGAAGTAAACGTGATGCGAGTTAATGAGGGAAGACTTTTAGTATTGCAGTTAGTTGAAGTTCGCATGAAGTGGTAGTCTTTAAGCAATGGTTTCAATACAAACTATTAGCATTTTTTGTCCATGCAAAAACTGAATATTTGTGCCCTAGCTGTTAGGTCCTATAAGTAAACTTAATTCTTTAAAAGTCTCCTTAAATGACATTCAAGCGTGGCTTTATATAGTACAAACAAATTTCTAAAATTCAAATTCAAATCAATTATAAAACTAGCCACGAAATATTTATGTATTTAATAACAGAGATCGAACTGACAGTAAATGATCAAAGTATTGAAATAAATGATCTCAATTTTTTTGTAACAATCTTATGAATTAATGTACTAGGAATGATTGCAATATATACAAATATGTTGACTGCATTGTAAAAGAATGCTGATAAAAATAAATCAGCCTGAAGAGCCAAAGGCAAAACTAGATTAATGCAATGTGTACTAAAAGCGTGAATATGAAAGTCGAGAAAATGGACCCAAAGGACACATGAAGCCTGCATCTCATGCAGCTGGCAAACTGATGACTATGAGGACGACCGCAGAGAAAATTGCCAGCGTTTTCTTGCTGACAAAGTGAAAGGGTCCCATTGTCGAAACACGATAAGCTGCAGCTTGCCGCTGACAGGCGTCGCACTGAGCCAACTACGAAAACAGCTGCAGGCCGCCCGCAGTGCATTTTGCGCATTTGGGGTCAGCTGTAGACGCTGCCTGCCTCGGGCAAAAGTTGTTGGAGTTGCCAGAGAGCCTGGGGAAGTCGGCCAAAGGCTGCTGTGCCGTTGACATTCTTGTTTGTACCGCTTCCTTCCGTTTAGAAATTGAAAACCAAAGCAAAGCGATGGAAGCTATGTTGAAGAGTCAGATTTGCGGCCAAAAATAGCAGGGGCCATAAAATTTGCTGCGTTGTGCTCGCTTTTATTTCGATTGGAATCATTAAAACGAAGCCACCGCCGCAAAACGAAACAAAACTTTTGCTTTAATTTTAATGGACTTGGCCATAAAAGGCAGCGCGTCATTATAATGCGTTTGCATACATAAAATGAAGCAAATATCTGGCTCTAAAAGCGGTCGTCGCTGCTTTATGGACACGTGACAACAACAAGCCCCAAGAACACAATCAAACTCTTTGAAGGTTAGGCCCGCATGGAGCGGTGAGACCGACTGGGAGGATTCTAAAAACCGCGACACTTAAAGACAACAATAAGCACGGAAATGATTTTTGTTGTTGCTGCGCTCGCGCTGCGAGCCACAAGACCTTTTCGCGTAGGTGGCACGCGAAAGTAGCTTATTGTCCTTTTTATGTGCTGCACTTCGGTCGGAGCCGCAGCTTCAGGTGGGCGGGACGCCACTGACGCAATGTCAACACCGAAAGCCACTGAGCAGCTGAGAGCTGTGTAGAGTATAAAGACAACAGCAGGAATAACTGATAAACATTTGCGGCACAGCACTTACAAGATGTGCGGATACTTTTTAGAAGGCCGCAGCCCGCTTTCTGCAGACGGGACATAAAAATCAGGAGCTCTATAAAATAATTAAGTTGCGTTCAGTGAAGGAGTCTTGATGAAATGTTCGTTTGCTATGTACAGTGATACAAGTGGAGAGTGGTGCTCTGTGCGCGGTGCATTAAATACTTTTAGGATGTGCAAAATACGTGAATCAACTACAAAGTCGAGAGCGAGACGAGACGCTGGCGTTTACGCTACGCTTACGAGTACACAACAGAAGCGGCTTTCAACCAAAAAAATGTAAAACGCTTTTGCATAGCTCACGAAACTCAAATTGGTGCCAATTAAATATAAATATACGATGTATTCACAATCAATTTCAGGTGGATTAGCTAACCTCCGTCTCGATGATTTTCTCAATGTACTCGACTGTTCGCAATTGAGGTTGCCCCGTTATGGGGCAGGGCACTTCCTCAGTGCGTCTCACAATTTTCTCATCGAGTATTTTCTCGCGCTCGCGCACGATTACCGGACCATCGCTCGATTTAATGGCAATTTTCGGAAAGACTATTTTCGGCTGCATTTCAGAGAAAAAATGTTAAAATTTAAAAAACAATTTAATGGAATTGAATCAATTTGGATGTCTTATTCCGCTGAGCTCTTCTCCTTTTCTTTTCTTTGGGTTGCCCGTGCAACGCTCTAGCAGCGCCTTGATTGAACTAACTCTGCATTAGTTACATTTGATCATGAAACAGAATCATTCGTATGTTGGATTTCTGATTAAGTTTAGTATGTTGTTGTGGTTAGTAAAGCAATCCATGTAGCTCTATGGGTTGTATTTTTTAGCTGGTTAGCAGTGGCTCAACCGAAATCCTCAGGCAAAACACGCATGTTAATGGCTTCTTTTGAATTTTGGGATGGTTTTGTTTTATTTTGTTGGGGGTTCGCTTGAAAGTGGAGTAATATTAAGTAGTCTGAACACCGAGAACTTACCTCATTGGCCCTGGACTCATGGGTAATCAAATCGTCAGTCATCTTGCGCATATTCTTGATCACGTCTTGCGCCTCGACGGCGCCCTGTTCCAGGGAGCGAAGGCGGGCCGCGCGCCAAGAGGCACGCTTCTCAGCGCTACGTTAATTAAAGATAAATACAACATTAGTAGAATTTGGCTATAGAGGCCGTCTCTTTCTAACTAACAGAGCTCAAGTTACAAGAATGTATTCATCTATAGATATACCGTGTACTTATATACAGATGTCGAGTGACTAAAGCAGACACCGTACGAACTATTACAAAATAAGATAGTTGAATCAAACTAAAGGATAGATGAGAGTTGAAAGTGTTTCCCTAGAATTGAGATTGATACACAGATAAACAGATATAGGCTGGAAAATTACATTGAAGCTAAAAGTTGCTATTCGAATGTGCGTGTGCGCTGTGTTCGTGTGTGGGTGGGTGTTCGCCGTCAAAGTCTATGTGGCAAATAGATACTTAAGCTAAATGGATACGCCTACGAGCTGTTGATTTGCTAGAACTTTAACCTGTGACCTTTGCGGCAACTTCTGCTCACACGCTTGTCAACTCATTCACCGCCACGCTGTAACTTACTTCATCATGGCTCGTGTCTTGACCGCAGGCGATGTCGAAATGGCGCCTCGCTCGAACTGCTGCTGCTGCTGCTCCTCTTCCGCCTCCAACTGTTGGACGTAGTCGTCCACAGTGAGGCCTGCTTGGCGTGCAGCTGCTGCCAGGGCGCGGCGTTCTGCCTTCAGTGTGCGTACGGGTATGCGACTGCTCGAGCTGGCGGGCGTGACGGGCTGCTCCTCTTCGTGTATGGTTGGCTCCTCGGGCTGAGCGGGTTGCTGTTGCTGCTGCTGCTGCTGCCAAAGACGTTGCTGCAGCGCGGGCGGCATCAAGACTTTGACCTTTGGCTTGGGCAGCAGCGAGGGCTTGGGCGTATCAGCAGGCGGTGTCGCTGTGGGCGTTGCCTTCGCTTGCTGCTGCTGTTTCAGCTGCTTAGGTATTTTGCTGGGCGCGTGCGTTGCCTGCGCTTGGTTTTGTGCGGTTCTGTCATTTTTTGTGGATTTCAAATTCGTTGGGTGTTTCAATTGTGCAGAGTAAAACACATATGAATATACAGATATATAAAGTTACCAAATATTTGGTTGGGTAAACCAACTTGTGAATGTGTAATGCGGTTAGCACATGATATGAGAGAGCGGTTACAAAAACAATGACGTTAATTCATTTTAGTCGGATGGGTGTACGTGCCTGTGGCTCCATGCAACAAACTTTTCCATAACAAGTCAAATTTGTTGTAATTAAAATCCAAGAAACACATTGCGAACTTCTACCCATGCCCCAGCTAACCAAATCCCCGTCACTGACAAAATCACTTTTTGAACAACTTTGCCAACAAGTGCAATAACATGGAATCTGGAGATTAGCGTGTTAAGGCAGACAACCAAGGCACAGAAGCGGATCACAGGCCCAGGCACAGGCAGAGGCACAGGCTCTGCGATGAACAGGAGTACGGAGTCATAGCCAGGGCCAAAGCCCGAGACAATCCAGCAGAGTCGTAAAACTTGTGATGCCAGTTCACTATATATATATATATATATATATATATATATATATATGCAAAATTAATTTTAAAAGTGAGCGCACTAAAACTATTTGCAATAAGGTTTCATCTGGCAGTGTTATTCGGAGCCCCTCCGCCCACATCCTGTGCACTGGCTGTCTGCGTCTCCCACTGTCAAACTTTGTGGCCTGATTTTTTTTTTGCTAAGAACTTGCAGCAAGTGGCTTTTGTCTTAAACAAATTGCTACACACTTTCGGTTCAAGTTTAATTCGAAATTATTGCAGCTGAATCGACGCTGTAAAGGCTGCAACTTCTGCTTGAGTGATTTATGTATTTCAATTTACACGACGCCGCTGGCATCCAGATGCTCAGTTACCTTCGTCCGAGCAGCGCATAGGAAGGCGGCTGCAGTTGTAGGCTAAGTGCGGCCAGGCTTGACCCAGCCAAGTTGCACTTGCTGTACCATTTTTTTGTTTGATTTTCGGTTTTTTTATTGTTCACATTTTGGCGCTGCCGTTTGCTCGGTTGGCTTTATTCATTCATTTGCCCTTTCGACTTTTAAATGAACTTTGCACAGGCCCTCCAGGGGTGCCACTAGAGATGTCGCCATTTTGACCCAGCGAAGCAACCAGACCGCCGTGTACATACTATAAAGTATTTAAACGTGCTGAACTTTTGCAATTGACAGATTTATGTGAACAATGTCCTTACAACTTCTACAATGCACTTTGAATTCATTTGGTCTCAACTTTGCATTCTACTCATAGTTGGTTTTCGAAAATAATTTTGACGTTAAGTAAATGTTAAAGTAGTAACCCATTACCGATATGTGATTGTTGTTTATAGCGTGTGAGCGTTAGATTATAAATTTAAAGTGGATGACAAACTGCAATTGATTTAAATTAATTATCTTTTCCGTTTATTTATAGACATTTTTCCATTATGATGAGGAGGAACAAGTTACATACATACATACATATATAAGATATATGGCACATGTTAATCAATAATCCATTGGCAATGTTGTGAGCATAAATAGTAATTGATGTTTATGTTGATGACGATGCATGGATACATTTTTATTCGTGTGTGTGTGTAGTTTAATTAATACATGGCTTGAGTGCAAGTTCATTTTGTACAGATACATTCATATAAATATTTATAAAATATATAAAAAATTTAACGTTGGCAACAACAACGCAATCGATTTTATAAACTTAACGTACATGCGTTTAGCTGGAACATATTTCACGGAGCTCCGCATGGAATTGTGAGTAGTACGTAAACTAGGTATTAACAGTGCCTAAGTTTCTGGATTTTCTGTCCACGCTCTCCTAAGGCTCAGCTTTCTTAAAGGAATTTGTCGATTTCCATGTAGGATTAACACAAACGAATGCTACTCTCACTGAACAATTGAATACGCAAACATAACTAGAGTTGGGCATTGCCCACACCATATCTAATTAGGCACTTTCCCCTCCTTTCCTATTCTCTGTCTGCACAAAGTCGACTAAGCGTGCAAAGAGCATAATAATTAGCCTCCTTGTACTGCTCTAAAAATCATTATTTTTAATTTCGTGTTTTCTCCACTTGCTCTTTCAAATATAAAATGCGTGTAGTTGTAGTAGTAGAAACATGTTAATGACGTGGCCCCTGGCACTGAGGGTGGTCAGTGAGTCAGTAAGTGGGCGTGTACTGTGTGTGTGAGTGAGTGCTTTAGAAACGCTGCAGGTGTGTGATTGTGAGTGTCGTAGAGCGGTGTAAAAGCATTTCAAGTGCTGGCAAAGTGTGCAACGCTGAGCTGCAGTTTTTTTCGCACGAAGAAAGAGTTTGGGGCGATTAAAAAGATAAATAATATGGCTTATAAATTTGGTATAAAACAAAACAGAAAACTCAACATTGACGCTATACTTATTAAGTGATGCTGCGATATAAAGTATATTAGAGTCTGTTGATTTACGTAGTCATTCACATTGTCTAACGATAGTGTATAAAAATGTTCTGCATATAACAAAGTGTGTGATTGTGTAGGATAAAGTTAGTTGGATTTTCGATTTAGGTAGTAACTTATTTTAGTCAAAGTCTCTCACGTGGAAAGTATTTTTAAATATAAAAGTGTATAGGCTGCGTATCTATATAGTTAGATACCAGAACTTAGTCAATAAACGTGTCCCATTCTCATGAGGGTAAGAGATAGACTGTGAATTTGTATTTGTGTGTGTGTGTGTGTACTTAGTTAAGTTTTAGCTTCTAAATACTGCTTCAATTTCGTCAAGTGGATTCCTGAAAAAGTTGGTGAGAAGCAGAAACAGAAAGTTGTTGTGATGTACAATTAAACAGGTGCATTGTTACCGGGCTTGCAGGTAGACAAACAAGAGTAAAAGCAATTACAGAAATAATAATACATTTTTAACAAAATCAGAAAGTTCATCGTGCGGGCAAAGGAATGCTCAGCTGCCTTTGGATTTGTTGCCTTTGGTGTTGGTGTTGTTGCTGCTTCTGCTGCTGCCGTTGGCGAGTTGTCATTCGCTTATTCTTTATCGCATCATGTTATCGTGGTTTTTCCAAGTTTAATTAATATTTATGCGCCAAAAGCAACAGGCGAAATGTACAAAAAAAAAAAAAAACAAGAAACAAGCAACAAAACAGAAGAAGAAAAAACAATCGAAAATCTGCCACAGAGTAAAATAATAAGCTGAAAAAACAATAATTGTATTCGCTGAAGAGGAGCAAATGAAACAGCTAGCCACTAACGCACACACACAGATTTAAAGAGCATCATTAACGCCCTCATTTTAGCTTAAGGTCAAATTATGCTTTTATATCAGAAAACCACAGATACAGACGCAGACAACTAAATGTTCATTTGCATATGCGCCACGGTGCGCTGCGGTCCATTTGTGGACCGAACGTAGCGCCAACGCCATAAAATATAAATTAATTTATGCGTAATCAACAAAACATAAATATTTTCATCTGCATAAAAACACAAAAGCGGCCCAAGAAGCTGCGCTCGGTCACAAACCTACGTACACAAATGTAAAAACCAACAACAAAAAAATCAAATGAAATAAAATAAGAAAAAAAAAAATAAACAAAATAAAAAAAAAGCTACAAAGAAAACAAAACAAATCCTAAAGCTGACCAATTGTCTCGACGTCGATCAATTCAAGGGCAACCGCTGCGCCAAACCGCCAAACCACCAAAACCAATTGAAAGCGAGAGCGAGGGAGTCAATAGCCAGCCGCGGGCAAGCGGTTAGCTAAAGCGTTTAAGCGTCTGGCGGCAGCGACGGATGCGGCGGCGGCATCAGCGGATCAACTAGAAATAGTTCATAAATTATCAAACTATAAATTAGCCGATTAATGCACAAATAATATTTCGATTGCGTTTTGCCGCCATCAACGCCGACGTCCACCACGACGACGACGACGACGACGACGTTGACGTCGCATTTGTCGCCACGGAAGCTAGCAAAGAATTTATAAACACGGATCTGGCTGAGCCTTTGTGCTACACCATTTTTATAGATTTAAACGAGTTTAATTTGAATATAATAAATACAAATCGAATTGAGAACATTGCGTTGCCGGCTAATTTGCTTTGCCTTTAGCGGCTATACAAATACATATACATATTGGTCGTTCTCATCTTTATTTTTTTTTTATGCCTGCGATGAAATGTAAATTTATGCGCAAGAAAAAAAATAAGTAAAAACAAGACTAATAGAAATTCTTGCTGGGAAATTTTTAAATAGGTTATTAACATGTTTATCTTCTTTTCTTCGTTATGAGTTCCAAGGCCGAGCAATGCCAACATAATAACACACATTTAAATTTATGTAAATTTAGGGCTGTAAGCCATTTGGTCAGCCAGCCCAGCCCGGCTCGGTTCGGGTTTATGATGCTGCGCAAATTTGGTCTCAAGGTTGTCATTGATTTGCTAACCAGCTACAAAGGCCGCCATGTAATATAAACGAGATTCAAAAAGATAACTTGTTTTTCTTTTTTGTTAAGTTTAGAGAATTAATTAAAATGATTATTAGCACTTCTCGCATTTTAAGTAGAATGGAAATTAAGAAATACTTTGCATTTTGTTTGTCTAAGTCAAGGAAAAAACCCTGGCAGGCCTCTGCTCCTGCTGATGTTTCTTGTGACACTCAGATAATCAAATGTACATAATGACTCTTTGTTTTGCCATTGTTTATAAGATCTATTTTCATAGCAACCCCACGTCGTTCGCTCCACTCTTCATACATCTAATTCCCTAACTCAAAAAGGACAATAAGACTCAGCGACAGCTGACAGCCCTATGGGTTGCGGGGTTCCGATGTCTGGCGACCTGATATTGTGTGCTACTAAATGATATCTCGTGTTGTCATTGTTTCATGTGCATGCCACGCCGACTGTTTGACAACTGCGGGTCTATGCAACTCTCTCAGACTGTTTGTTATATCAGCTCAAGCTACAGTTAGAGTATAAATAAGCAAATGGAATAAGAGGTATATATCTAGCACGTCAAGTCAATTAACAAATTAAAGCCTGTTCAAATTATATTTTTACATTTATTACAGCACTGTGAGGTGTTGATAATGATTTTGATTACTTTTTATCAGAACTTGATAGATAGTGGTGACTTTATCAATCGACAATTTGCCTCGTATTTATTGCCAGGGTATTTAGACATTAGTGCGCTAAACGACAGATTTTCAGGCGTTTATTGCCATTTGTTTGCTTTCGTTGTGCTCTCTTTCCAGTGTGTATAAAATTGTATTAAATTACATTGTTGTTGCTCATTACATAATGCTGCCAGAGTCAACAACTTGAAACGCACCCGCCACGGGCAATGGCGGTCTACACTTAGCGTATTTCGCCTGATAAACATGCAAAGGTATGTCAGTAACATGGACAGACAGTAGAGAGCAAAGAAATTTAATAACAACTGCTTGAAGGGCGCCAGAAGCCAGAACGGGCATGAGCGTGACATCAGTAGTCGCTCCCATTTGCCTTTTTACATACATTAGTATAAGCAATTGTAAGGGAACTTCCAGATGTACAGGCTGATGCAAAACACTAGAGAAAGCCAACAAAAACGTTAGAAGTTGTACTATAATTGGCGAATCCGTGGGCCCTACTTCATCCAGCGAATATTATTTATTCATAATCAGGGGGTGGGTTGTATCCAACATCCAGTTTTAGCAGATAATATCCCTTGACATGAGAGAGCTTGTGAAGATTTGTGGGTGGGTGGAATCTAGAATTTGTTGCGCCTACACATTTTCTAGGATGTTTTGCGTAAGTTTAAATCAACGCGTTGGTTACATTATGAGCAGCTGGATTTTGGCTCGTGTACGCGCCCACGCTGCGACCTTTTGCCAGTGGCCCATTTGACATTTGCGATGCGTCGGATGCGTGCGTGGGAGGCACAGCGCAATTTGCGGCTTGTTTGAATGATGAAGTTAACCAATTGTAAAAACAGCTGGCATTGGGCCGGCGGGAATTGAATTTTTGTTCGCCCAGTGCACGCACGCTGCCAGTTGAGCAGCTCTTGTGCATGGGAGAACGCTGCGTATACGCAATCCTCTGCAGAATAAATGAACAATGAACGCGGTACTAAGAAAGAGCTTTAAACGCTGCCAGTTGTCGTAGCACACCCGGGCTTTTTATAGATAATGTAGAGTTATGCGCCAGTCGACGAATTTATTAAAAGATAACTTGCTTCACTTCTCGCCGTCTCTCCTCCTCTCCGTTGGCTGCTTCAAAAATATGCGGCAAGGGGCATAACATGTTTTTAAGTGGAAAAACGCCTCTGAGGCGCTGCTGCGATTTATGAGTCCAGACAACGCTTAAGTGCTACTTAAAACTTAAACTGCTTAGGGTGTATGCCCTGCACTTGCGAAATTGTGGATACGTAATCTAGACATAAAAATACATACATCTAAGGCTTACTTAAATAACTTGAGTAGATGCTTAGAGCACACACTATGTTTCGATGATGATGATCAGCTCCATCAATCGGCTGGATGTGTACGGCATGTGGAGTGAAATAGATAAGCTGAATGACTGTGTGTGTGTGTACGTGTGTGTAAGATAGTGTGCTTATGGATAAATTTAATTTAAGAGCAACATAAATAAAAGCGTCAATACACCAACACCAGCACCAAACCAAAAGGCAGCAGTGGATAACTTTACCAATGAAACCTAAAACTTAAGATGTAGCAAATAGATTAAAAACAAATGCACAAACACCGTAGAGTATAACTAGTATGTGTTTAAATGTTTATATTTGAAACTGTGTTCGAGTGAGTGTGTGTGTGAATCATTATCATAATTATATTGTGGCTTGACCAATTGTAGACGTGTCTGTGCATTGAAATGTAACATAAAATGCAAAAAGAACGCAAGCACCAATAATCCAATAAGACTTTGCCATCAAGCACTCACCTAATGTCCTCCGCATCATCGAACTGCGCTCTGACAACGTTGTCAACGACGTCGTTGCGATTGGTCGTGTTCTGTTTGTCATAATGATCAACGTGGCCATCGTCAACGTCGTCCTCATCGCCGTCGCCGTCGCTGCCGCTGTTGCTGTTGTTGCTGCTGTCATCGTTAGCCGATTGCTTATCAGCATGCCGGGCGTCGTCCTTGTCAATGTTGTCATTGGCGGCATCTAATAATCTGGATTTCTTATCACGACTGAGTGTTGCAATTTTCTTTTCCTCTTCTTGGCGCAACTTTTCGACTTCATCCTTTGACAGGAATGAAAAAACTTTCTCTGCAATTTATAGGAAGTAGGAAAATCCATTAAATGAAACGCACTTAAGTGTCATCCTTCAATTCAAGCCGGCACAGCAGCAGCCTTCCCAGCCTTCCCTCTCCATGGCATTTAAAAACTTCTACAGCTGTTGCACTACACAACGGCTTCTTGATTTGCTTTAATCCACGAGTGGAATCGCGTTCATCAAAGGAGAGAAGCCTTGCAAATAGCATATTCTCGGAACAGCCCGCCTCGCAGTTTATTCCTTTGTCATGTAAATGTCTGAAAACCTCGCACGCCATCTTTTCTAATTATTAAAGCCGCTGAACAGAAACCTGACAAGGCTTGCCAGCACAAGGTACAAAAAGGCAACCGGATACGCTGCCCACGTTCGTACTACTAAATGGCTTCATTATAAGCTTATGAATCTCACTGAATACTTTAATGCGCTGAGCATATTGTAAATAGAAAAACAGTTTTATACTTTCGAGCAAATGCATTGCAAAGGGAGAATTAGATTCACCATCCTTAGTATGTCAGTCCGACTTATTATGTTACTAACGACTGAGTACACTTCGAATAAGTTCCCATATGAGTGTCTGCCTCTGCAAATTTATGTAGCTTCTTTACCTTTACACTTTGAAAATGACTTTTCTTTTTCAAAATATATGCTTTTTGTGTGCAAATTTTCACTTTAAACCAACCTGTTTTTTGTGTGGGCTTATGCTGATCCTCCATAGCAGACTCAAAGAATCGTTTTTTGTCGGATACCGATTTAGGCACTTTTGTGGGTGGGGTTGTGGGTGTGGCCGCGGCTGCTACATTCTCGGCCGCAGGTGATAACTGGAAAAATGCAAAGTCTTTTGTTAGCAAGTCAACGGAAAAAACAAACAAAAATTGAACTTTAAATAACAAACAAAAAATCAATAAAAGTGAAAAAAATTTCTGCCAGTTGAGCTCATTCGCGTTTCGTGTCTATATATTTTTTACGACTTTGGAAAAACTGCAGTTTTCAAAGTGATGGTCAAAGAAACCCAAACGACCATAAACCAAATTGATGGCTCTGCGCAAGTTTATTAAAAAGCACATGGAACGATGAAGTAGCATTTGTTTGCCTGGTACGTCAGCGGGGGAGTTGCTAAAGTAGCAGAAGCCAGCGTTTCAATCATAAAGTGGCCAACCGTGTTGTTGTTCGGAATGGGGCGAAATGAGTAAAGGATCAAAGCTTTGTCTCTCGCCCCATGCCTTATAATTTACGGGCGCGGGGACACAAATTACAGCTGTGGCGCTAGGTTGAGGCCGAAGCACAGCAGAGTGCAGGACAGGGTCAGGCCATTTATCATCCAAAGTCGTGTACTGTCGGTTTTATGCTTTCATGCAATTTCTTCGTTTTAGGCAATATGAGAAGCCCAATGCCTATGGGGCAGAGAGGAGGGTCGGAATTCGGGTTATGTGTGTGAGTGGGCGGCTGCTGTAACGACGACAAAGTCATTAAACGCCAGTGTGGAAAGAGCAAGAGCAAAAGCCAGCGTTTAACTGCACAAATTGCAACCTTATCCTCTGGTTCGTATGGCGCATACACACACACGCACACCAGCACAGTTACACAGTAACGAATGCAACAACAGCCCTACAATGGCCAACACACAAGGCCAGGCTCATAAATAAAGGAGGCGACCATGCGACCAACTAACGACAAGTGCATGGAAAAACGATATCAGCAATCCAATCCACCCTCTTCTCAAGCCCATAAAGACAAGTCAAGTACACTACTTTATATATACAAAAGCCATCAGCCAGCAGCCAACAGCCAGCCAGCCAGCCAGCCAGCCAGCCAGCCTGTATCAAGGATACAGTTGAGCTGTATTTTTAGCAGAGAAATTAATTTCGTATCGAATTTTTCGATTTTCAATTAAAACTCAATACTTGAAGTAAGGGCAAAAGCAGCAGCAGCAGCAGCAGCAGCAGCAGCGACCGGCTGCCTGATAGCCTGCCCCTTACCAGCTCGAACGACGGACGGGCTAATAGAAACTTATTGAGCCATGAAAGTGTTGAGAATATGGCCATTGCGAGCTCAGCTCCAGTAGCTGGTGCAGCCGGAGCAAGCAGTTGTGGTCAGCGCATTAAAAGCCAATAAGCTCTAGAATAATTCAGATACAGCCCTTCCTCTTGCATGCGTGCATGTGTGATACCCGTTAGTGTGTTACTGTGTTAGTGTTATCGATACCCATACATTGAAAACGCTTATCTCTAATAGCAATTAAGAGTGTCAGTGATAAGATAAGATTGCGAGTTGGCGCGGAGATGCCACCAAATGCGACGCATCGCCCCAAGCGGCAAATCAGTGAAGCGCCAAGCGCCAACGAGTGCGGCACGCATGGGGCGTGGACTGCAGTTAGCCAATGTGGCAAACCAGTTGAGAGCAGTCAAAGAGCAGCTAAGCTAGTCATTCTAACACAAATAGTTAATCATCTGATTAATATCAATAGCTGGCGGCAAGGACAACACAAAATGAAAGATATTTTGAACATATCGAAGTACAGAATCGTTTATTTATGATACGTATTTATAAAAAATATTCAACTTGTTTCATCGGTTTGTTAGTCAAAATAAATTATCATTAAAATCAACTTAAAAGCTCTATGGAAAAATTAACTACATAAATTGTAAAATTGTAAAAATTGGATTTGTATTTTATGTGATTTGTGTGTCTGCTGGGCGTGGTTGTCTCTGGGCATTAACTTCAATATTCTCATTGGTTCTCTACTCGCAAAGTTGTGAAAGGAGAAGACAAATGAGTCCACTTGCTGTCGGGGCGAGATGCGCAAAGGCAAAGTGTAGCGCTTTAAGCAACGAACTGTTTCAATCAACGTCAAATTAAACTGGACGCAAAACGAACAGCGAAAGAGAGATAAATAGATAGAATTGAAGAAAGGGAGGAAAAATGTTGATTGGGGCCCTGAGGGGCAGGTGAGGAGCGCACATTCAACTTCCACTGTTCATTGACCGTCTGTGGTCCATTTCAGCAGCAATTTGTGTGTGTGTGTGTGTGTGTGGAACGCTGTGCAGGGGATCGGGTGCTAAAGTCAACAAAAGTCGTATCTAATTAGCAATACAGATGCATGTTGCAGATGATTTGTCGCATGTGTCAGATTGCAGTGGCTGCTCTTCTCAACTGCCTCATGGGCGCTGGCAATCAATCAAATATAAATATTGAAAGCTATTGCAGGGCTTGCTCTATGCTGCTCAATTTGCTGTTGCATTTTTAATGGATGGCTAAAAAGGTGTTGGATTTTAATTAAAACCCAAGAGGGGCTGTACAGACTGCAGAGACGGCAAAGGCGGCGGGTGGGGTGGATCTGTGTTACACAATTTAGGTAGTTAGCTTGGCAGCACTTAAGCAGCGTCGCCAGCTTGACCCAGAAAGCAACAGGCAGACGGCAGAGGTAGCTGACTGAAGTGGGCCGCCATGGCTACACGGTCGTCTCCTTGCCCGTCGGGGTTGAGGGCGTTTGGGGCGTGGCAGGTGCCGTTGTTAGCAGCTGTGGCTGCGACTGTGAGCGTATCTTGAAATTACCCATGCCGCGCAGACCGTGCGGCTTCTGAGCCACCGGAGGAGGCGGCGCTGTGCGCAATTTAGTTGGTTTCAGAGGACGTTTCGGTGGCAAAGGCGGCGGGGTGGGGGACTTGGAGGCGCGACAGTTCAGAGAGGTATCACTGCTGCGACGGGAGTCAAAGAAGGCAGTATTACTGTAAATTGCCTCCTCTTCGATTGTCGAATAGATTTCCTCGGCGGTCTCATAGTAACTGTTGTAGGGCGCACCGACCGCAGCAGTGGCCTTCGTCCGCAGCGACGAAGTGGACGAGTTAATGGAGAAGGAGCTGTTGGTGCCCAGCGACGAATTCGATATATCAACGCGCGCTGTGGTCATGTTCTGATAATTGCTATTTGAGTCGGGGCTGACCAGAATTTCCGAGAACGTGGGAAATTTCATTGTGGCATAGGAGGGTGACTTGACCGTTGGCTCGGCCGTGGCCGAGGAGACAGCAACACGTGTTTCACTCACCGGTAACTGTGCTGACGACGATGCAGACGCTTGCAGATAAAGCGGCCCAGCAGAGCTGGCTAAGAGCACAGCTGGTTGCGAGGAGCTGGCGGCCACTGACACCTGGCGCTGATCGCCGGGCAGCAGGAGCAGGTTAAAAACGGGCTGAGACTGCGGTTGCGGTGAGGCCGCACCACCCAGCCTAAGTTTATTGGGCTGCTGCGGCTGCGGCAGGCTGGCATACTGCACAGGCAGTATTTGGGCCGTGGGAAAGATTTGCGTGGGAGACGCGGGCCCCAAAAGCAGCGGCTGCGGCGTGGTATCCAGATAGTTGTTAGCATTGGCAATGGGAAAATAAGATGTTGTTGCGTTAGTAGCGACAGCGATTAGTGGCGGCTCATGCAAATGATGTGAGTGCTGGGCGGACATGGTGGGCGGTTCGGCGTTGGTCGGTGTTGGTGGTGATGGCATAGATATCGGTATTGGTGGTGGTGGAGGTAGTGGCAGGCTGTCAATGTCAGTATCGCAACTATCTAGAAAAGGGTTGTTTACCGCAAAGTTGTTGCTGCTGCCGATGTCACCACCGCTGCTGCCTGCTATGGGTATGGGCGGAGCCGGCTCGTAGGGAGCGCGCAGCTGATTTCTCATCTCGTTTTCGCGTAACAAGAAGTCGCGATGTTGCTCTGGCGTCACCAGTATGTTGTCCGGCGAGTTTTCGTGCACGAAATCATGGGGGCGTCGCTGTGCCGGCGGCAGAGCCTCCATATAAACCGATTCCTCCAACAAGGGTGACGATAGCTTGGGCAAAGGCGATTTGGGCAGTGTGGCAAAGTTCACAGGCGGCGGCGGTGGGCTTTCACGAGGCCTGGACGACTTGTTGGCCAAGCGCACGGGCAGTTTGGCCACTTGGTGTATGGTATTGGTGCTAGCATCATGCTCAAACACCGCGAAGTCGCCCTGGCCCACATCGGTGGCCTGGAACGTCTCTAGCGCCACGTTGCGCACCAGATCGGCCTTCTTGAGCTGCGGCTTGGGCAGAGTTGGTGGCGGCACCTTGGGCCGCGTACCCGTCAAGTTCTCCGTCGACTTGGATATAACCGTGCTGGGCGTGCTGCGTCCACTCGAATGCGACTGCTCAAGCAGATCCTCGTTCGAACGGGCACCAGCAAAGAAAAACTGATCGTGCGGTGAACGCGGCGACATACTGATGGCTTTGGCGATTTGTGTATACTCATCATCTTCAGTGGGATGCACGTGGCGGAATGGATTCTCGCGGTCCAGCTCACCTTCAGGGCGGTCGGGTGATGTGGCGCGTGAGACGTGCTGCAACTTTGGTGAATCAACCTCCCGGATTCGCGCAACGGTCGGCACGATAGGCGCCATATTGTCTGGACGACGTTCCAGAGTGGAACTGGCCGAGGAACTGGGACTGGTGGCACGGAGGATGCCCTTGCGAGGCATGCGGCTGCTGAGCTTTGAGCGCGTGTCCTGCTCCGAGTCATAGGCACGCGCGAATCGATCAGGTGTGCGGGAACGGGAGCGTTCATAGTCGGATTTGGAGCGCTCATCGCCACTAAGATCAAAGCTCACAGACTTCCGATGGCCGCCAGCATACTCAGGAGTGCTGCGACCTGAACGTGACGGCTTATAAGGTCGACAATCGCTCTCCGAATCACTGGTGTAGCGCCCGCGAGGACGCTCGAAGCAGTCAGAATCGGTGTCTGCGTAGGACGGAGGCGACTGCAGGTCGATGGGCGGGGAGGACTCGTCTTCCTCGGCAATGGCATCTATATCATCGTCATCGTCGTCGTCATCGATGATGTAGACCGGTTCAGCCTTCTTGGGCGTTGTGGGTGCGCGTGTAGGTGCTGGCTCTGGGGGTTGGCTCTCCTCCTGGCACTCCAGCATTTTCTGATATGAGTAACGCGCTCCGGGTGCCAGTCGTTCCGGCGTCTGTGTGCCGCGTTGCTATTAGATTTTGGATTTTTGGGTTTTTTTATTTAGTTTTCAGATTTGTTTGTTGTTCTTGCTGGATGGCTGCAGCAGGAACTGCTTCACACACAAGCATGAAACACAAATTGCAATGTGCGAAGTTAATTGAGTGCGTTTGGGTGTATGTTTCGTGGTTGTTGGTGTGACTGTTGTGGGTGTCGATGGTGGTTGTGCACGTGACGATACATATTTTTGGTGCTGCGACGACAACGATGTTTTCCCAACGCTTACATACACGTGTACACGTACAGGCCCCGCCAGCACTTTGTTAGCCAATTAGCAATGTCGCTGTCTGATGATGAGGTGCATTTGCGTTGCTCTGGCCAATTTGGTTGATGGATGGAATGAGCTGCACAAAGGTTGCAGCGTACTGAAAACCAAGTGAACAGCGAGGCGAAACAGAGACAAGGACAGTTAACAAGAATGAAAGAAAACAATGAGGGAACTTACAATGAAAACAAAAATGGACAAAATATGATAGCGGCGTCTAGCAATCAGCCTAAGCGCTTTCAGCCCATTTCCAGCGGAACTGAATCCCTTAAAGCCAACATACTAAATGGATGCTTTCCACTCCTCAGAACGACCCCGTAATAAATTGTTGGTAAGATTTTAACATTAAGATTTCATTTATTCACATCAAAAATGCACACTCCATTATTCCATTAATCTAGCCGTATATGTCATTTAGACCAACAGTAGCTAACCAAAGAAAAAAGAATATAACCAAAAGATCAAATCAACGGTAAACTGCCTAAAAACATCAAATATCTTAGGTAATTAACTATTAACAAATTAGTTTCCAATAGCTGTAACATATACATACGCATAATCCTATCTGAATGTGGAAATTGATTAACACTCAAATATTATAGTGTATATATTACATAACATTTGGCCTTTGAGTTTTTGCTTTTGTTGCTTATGCACCAAGGGCGAGGGTATTTGATATTTATCAATTAGTACTATTTAGTTGAGTATTGGACCGTTTTGAGTGCTTGGCGCACAGTGATACACATATGTACTTCCATACATACATATCAATAATATACAATAATAGACAGTGTGGCATATACAAATACAGATACATACGACACTTTAAACAGTGAAATACAACAGTTGTTTAACAGTATGTGAATACTGGACGCCGCAAAATGGCGGCATGGGAATAATTAATAATTAGTTTATTTGCGTTTTAAATAGGCTTTTGCATTATTCAATTAACAGGAGGGAATTTTTGGAGTTTCATTGTTTTATAAATACCTCTGCAGAGTATTTATTTAAATGTTGTTTACCAAATATGAGAAATGTTTATAATTAGTGTTTTCAATTAACATTCTTTACTTTATTTCACGTCGCGAACATTTCCGATATTCAAAACAATTTGTTTTGTACCAGATTTGTGGAGAGTAATTAATTGAAGTCAATTCGCAATTCAAGATCTCAGTAAATTCATTTCGCTCTGCAGGGTTAACAAGTCTTCGGCCAGCCGAAATTGTATCTTTACTACAGTTTTTGTGTTCACAATTCACATTGAGTCCTTTAAGCATTCATCTAGTTAGATAGATAGTCGGTGAGGGACTTTTGAAACCATTTGCTTTGATGAGTGCGTTCAGTATTCCTAAGATTCAACATCGAGCGGACTCGGTGTCCCACGAAAAGATATAGTTTCTGGGTGGTCGGAAGGTGCGTTTTGTAGGCCTGTAGCTAGTAACTCTTTGCCCATTGAACACGACAAGGCTTAAAATGTATATGGCATTGAAATCAGAGCGAATTAGTCATGCTGCTGCCTGTATTCTCAGTTTGTTGTTCCTGTATTTTAAACTAAATACTCAGTCTTATGATGGGAAACGTCCGATTGTTAAGAAATACGCTGCAATGATATCTACGCACATCGCCAAGAAAAATGACAATTTACGGAAAGAACCAAATGCGAAACGCAAGAAAAAATCGTGGAAAAATTATAATAAAGGGAGAAATGGAGGAAAACGGAAAAACAATATGTTGAAAAGCAGCGAACGGCGCGCATGTCATTGAGAGCAATAAAATGGAAGAACGAGAAGAAGATAAGAGAAATATTTTAATGGAAATTCCTTTCAGCAGATTTTGAATTACTTATATATATATATATATAAGATATATATATATATATATATATATATATATATATATATATATATATATATATATATATATATATATATATATATATATATTTGTATACATATTTATTATACGTGCCATCTATGCATAATATTAGGTATTTCTTTTCTCTTTGCCTACTACTGCCAATGCAAATTCAAATATTACTGGATTTAAGGTAAAACGGCATCCAGCAATAACAACAAAGAATAATAATAACAACAACAACAACAACAACGTCAACAGGAAGAACAATCATACAAAATAACAATGCCGCCCATGCCCAAGTAGCAGCCATCCAAAAGGTAACAATAAAGGCGCAAACAGAAATTGATATAAAATGTAAGTAGCATAAATAAAAGAAGAAGAACAACAACAACAACAACAATCGCAATAGCAACAACAATAACATTGAAGCAGGCAAAACGAACGTAAGTTGGACTGCTACCAGGTTCTTACGAATATCCTAATAAATAATAAATCGTGTGCTGCCATTTCAATAAATGTGGGCCACGTGGTGCCAGCACCAATTCCCCGGCCTGGCCGTAAACGGGCGGGGCTCAGAGCAGCTCCCACTCGCATGCATCTGATCACTATGCACACCTACTCCCCGACGCATTGATAAGTATGATTATATAGTCCTATATACTATTAAATCAAAAATATAGCAAACAACAAATAGACATACAACACGATTTATAATGAATACACATGAGAGTCTTATGATTGATTTCGCCAAGAGTATTAATTTAATGAATACTTTTCTTATATTCAGATTCAGGTTGAGATTTGATAGCATTTGTGATTGTTCTTCGATTCCATATTTATTCTAAGCAAAAAGTTATTGATTTCATTAATATTTTATAATTTAATATGACTCCCTCTTCTAACTAACTAATGAACTGGATACTATGAAAAAGTTCTTTAGATTCTTACATCAACTTTGAAGTTGATCAAAGCATTACATCTGCTGATTTGCTAATGTAACCTATACCTATACCAAATTGCCACTCAAAGGTATGACATTCTGAATTTGGGGATTTATCTCATCAGATAATTTTAATAATATTTTCAGACACAAATCTAAATTATCAAATTTGAAATCTGATTACCATATTCTCTTGTGGTTACGAGCCAAGTTGCTAAGGCAAATACAAAGAATCACAATGAGGCTCGGAAAGTGTGTTGTCAATGCGATGCGTTGTGAATTTTGAGCAGATGAAGTGTTATTTCGAATGGAATGAGTTAAGTTCAGGTAAATGTGGCGCATACGAGTTGCATAAATTGTATAAATATTATTAAATGTAAAACACGGAGCAGGCACAGTTAATAACAGACTCATCCACACCGACATGTAAGGGTCAGACGTTAGGAGAGTTATGGAAGACAAGCAAACAGAAATATATAAATAAATAAGGGTGAATAATTTTTGAGTTTTGGTGGTGTTTATATCTGAGTTTGTTGAATGCGCAGCAGTCACTTGCGCTCGTGTATGTTAAGAAGTGTTTCACAGTTAAATCAAAAGGACAGACGCACGTTGAAAATGTTGAGCAATAGTAACGCACTCACGCACACATACAGATATATATGGACGTATATAAAATAACACACACATTAAGATAAAGACAAGTTAAAGTGAGTTAGCCAAAGACGTGCGCTTGAGTACATACCTGTTGTTGCTGCTGGATTGGCTGCTGGCTGGGATTGCTTTGTGTCTGAGTCTGAGTCTGTGCAGCAGCAATTGGTGCAGTGGCCGCGGCAGCGGTCGGTGACTCCGGTGGCAACAGCGTCAGAGGTGCGGGCGTTGTGGGTGTGGTTGGATTTGTATCGAGCGTGTGCTTCGATATAACAACAGTCGTTGTCTTTTGTATTTTATCCTGTTCATGATGCTCTGATGGCGATTTCGGCGGTACAGTGGTGAAGGCATCCGCGGCGCGCACAATTTCCAGTACCTAATTTTGTTTAAACACGACAGGTTGAAAGTGCGTGGCCCATTACGCTACTGACTGAAGGTCAAGGATATTCACTTACCTTCTCCTGGGTGCTCTTCTCCTGCCCAATCGTTGCCACCTGCGTCTGCGGCTGCTGGGTTTGTTCTGCGTGAATGAGCGCCACAGTCTGAGCGGCAACTGTATCAGGCTGGCCCAAATCTGCATTCATCACCGACCCAGCGGGTGGGGTGGGTGTTGTAGGTATTGGTGATGGCGACCCATGCACCAGGGCAGCGGCAGCTGCTAAGCCCGTTTGGCTAGTGGGCTCTGGCATGGCAGCAATGTCTGGCTGCTGTGACGCGAACACATCGAAATCCTGTAAGATGGCAAGGTTTAAAGGGTGTTGCCACGGGACAGGCTAATTTAGGGCTCACCTGTCGCAGACGCTCCTCTTCGTCGTGATCCAAGCTGGATATGCTCTGACTTTGACTAAGCTCCGAGCCCGTTTCTGAGGCGCGAGACCCTTTAAAAGAGAAATTTAGGTGAATTATACTATTGCAGGGTATTTCGGTTGCCGTTGGCGTTTTACTCACCTTGACGACTGCCACCGCTGCAGGATGTAGACGAGTTAAAGCCGGTGCTCATGCCGCCAGCTTGACCAATGGAATGCATTAAACTAGATTTGTCGTAGCCTTTACAAACGACCAATTGAATTTCATTGCCAGCAGTGCGCAAAACGTTGACTGCATCTTGATGCGAGGCGCCCAGCAGCGAATGACCATTGACCTCCAACAAACGCATGCCCACCTGGGGTTAGTAAAGAGTAAAGTTTTGTTCAGTTCCCATCAATTGAATTTAATGAGTTTTCGCTTTTGTGCCCGGCTGTCAAAGAGCCCACTTATTACCTTAAGCCTTCCATCGCGTCGAGCTGCTCCCACCGAGTTAATTTTAGAAACGAAGACGCCCTCGTCCGACGGATCCATTGGATTACCGCGCTGTCCATTCAAGCCGCCCTTAATGTGCATACCCAAGCGCTCACCTTCGGCCTTGGCAAGTAAAATTTCCTGCGATTTTCAACAACGGCAAAATAAACAATGGCATAAAAATTAGCATTGGCTTTGTTTGGGTGCTTAACAATTATAAATGGGAGCAGAGACTAAGGAAAAGCAATTCAGTTGATAATGGCGCATAGCGAAGCAGAGAAAACTTTTCCAGTGGTGAAGCAGGGCATTAAAAGGATGAAATATCCTAGCAGTCGAAGTTTACAAATTTTTCACATCAGTGAACAGGAAACTTAACTCCCCTTTCTTAAGTTATGCAAATCTGTGTCTCATTAACTTTTCTTTTCCATTTAGCAAAAGAATTAATTTCCATAAAATCGATTCAACTAGATGCGCATAAAGATGTAATGTATATCTAATTATTGTATATTGAAATCAAATTAAATTTCTTATAAATCATATTTATAAAAAAAACTATAGCAAATACTTTATCTAATCTGTGACTTATGGACAACAAATATTTTGATCTTTAAAAGCAAAGCTTAAGCTTAGCAAACTTCAATACATTAGAGAACAATTCTAAATTCTTATATGCCCAATCTAATATAAGCATCTTATAAACGTCTAGTAAATTAATAAACAATAAAATGTTTATATTATAAAATCCTCAAAATATAATAAATTAGTTTATGCAAAGTTTACTTATCTAAAATTACCTTTAAAGGGAAATAAAATCTAAAACGTTTTATACAAAATTATTATACAAGAACCAAAAATTGATGTGAGATTTGCTTTATCTACAGCTAAGTTATTCGCTTGATTTTAAGTGTGTGTAGAGTTTAATATAATATAAATATAAATAATCGTTGGTATTTCCAATAGTTGGCTGCGGGTGAGGATTGAAATATCTTACCTCTGTGTTTATATAAACTACTTCTATGTGCTTTGCATCGTAAATGTTTTTATAAGCATTCATAGAGCATAGATAAAAGAGAAGTATAAAGAGGTTTTCGTTTTTGACTCAAAGCTTTCAAATTTAGATTTGTACATTATAAATCAGCACTATATATTTACAGTGTAAACTAATAAATAGCGTTAAAGCAAACTGAATACTTAAATGGTCTATAATTATACTATTACAGTTCGTTCGTCGTAGGCTTACCTGAAAACCTGGTGGCAGCGGGTCATGTTGTATGGTGAGCTTTATCTCATCTCCGGGCTTCAACAGCTCCATAACAGCATCCTGGTGTGTCGCCTTCGAGACGTCTGCCTCGTTTACTTTCAATATGCGATCACCCATGCGCAGCTTGCCACATTTCGATGCAATGCCGCCGGGCACAATCTGAGAGAGAATATTTTGTATGTCAGCAAATATTTAATAAAACTAGATTATACTGCCTGAGCAACTGACGGCTAGCAATTGCGTGTTAAATATGATTTCAGATTATGGTGCTAAAACAGTGAATGGAGATTTAATTTAACCTCGTTCGTGCCTTGAGCGAAAAGCAACTCCGTAGTTCATTCACACGGAATGTGGAGTTTAAAGAGCAAAAGTTAAATTGTTTGCAAAAGTTGCCACATTATAAATTATTGAATGGCATTTCAGATACAATTAGAGATGTTCGGTTAAAGCTACGTTGAAAATTGGCAGCAAAACTTCGTCGGGGCAAAGCTAGCTACCACCCGCTAACTAACTAACTGGGAACTAATTGTGCAGTTCATTTGCAACCGCAAGTTGTGGCACGTCAATTGCTCTAATTTGAAAAGTTTGTCCCCAGTTCACGGAGTCAGCCCCACCGCGCTGCAATTCGCTGTCGTTTGACTTACATGTGAAATAAAAATGCCCGGTTCGCGTGTGCCGAACGGCACACAGGAGTGATCCGTGCCGCCGATGATGCTGAAGCCGAGTGAGCCTTGATTTTTGGGCAGCACCACTTCCTACAGAGACAACGAAATGCGATATAAGTGTTTGTTGCAAGTGCTTAAGTGTACGTAAAACTAAACAAATATAATAGCTACTAAATAGTTCTGTGTTCTATCTGAAACTGGAAGAGCACGTTGTGAGGGGTGCTGATGTGGGTGGCCTCATATATATGAGTGTGATTGTGTGCAAAATTGTTGGTAATATTTACATGAACAAATTTCGAATTTCATGTTAATACAAAGGACAGAGCTTACATATAGAAAGAGACAGAGACAGATTACAGCCAAAACCAAACGAAAACCATGCAATTAACGCAACTTAACCCAACAAGACACATACCGTACAACACAGATCAGTTAGAGACCAAACATAATTCGAAATAAGACGTTATGCATTTATAATTGCTTCAATGCATACCAAATGAAATTCAATAAGTTAAAATAATTATTTGTCATGCCGACAAAAACCTCTGGTGTGCGGTTAAGTTTCAATCTAAATCAGTAGACGGAACACGTGTATATATGTATGTTTGCATATGCCAAACACAAGTTGCAAGTTGTTCAAAAGTACTTTGAGTAGCCTGCGGTGTAACACACTCGATTTAAAATTCAAAACACGACGCAAACAAACACACCTACACACACAAAGACACACACACGCTGGCTGTAAGTCTTTTATTAAACTGTCAAAGTATAATTTCAGTTTTACATTCATTAGCCGAGCAGACGACACGCATACACACAAATAACTTTTATGTTGCAGAAATAAACTCTATCTTGGATTGCTTAACTTGGCCATAACTTTTGGCAATTTACTAAATAAATTGCACTCTTTTGGAATGAAGTGCCGCAATCGACGCCGTCGGTCAAGTGACGTGCAGACATTGCCGAACTGCAGGGCAAGTGCCAAGAAGTGAAACGAAAAACAATTAAATATTTCATTTGCACTTCGAATGCAAGTTTGCTTTGATGCCAGCCATTTGACAGGCGGATGAAAGATAAACCTTATAAGTTTCTTCGAGGGCTGACAATGACAGCTCCCGTTACACTCATGCCGGATTTTGTTTTTGTCTTCTGTCATGCCGGCACTAAACGCAGCTTTCATATTATTCTGAGAAACAGTGCATTATTTAAAGGACTCGCCTGTTCCGTTTACTTATTCAGGTTGCACAAATCTGTATATGATCAACAAGACTTTAAACGATTACCAACGAGGGGTTTGAACGGATGTACAACACATATATAAGAGATATGAGCATTGTTTTGGTAAATACCAAACAGGAACGAGACGGAACACTTTGATTGCGTTTATCTAGGAACACTTTATTTTGAGTCAACTTCTATCAGTTGTACAATGAATAAGTGAGAGCCGTTGTTATCTATAATGAGTGAAGGACTGACATATATTCTATTTATTGTTTTTCGTTTCAATGTATAGTTATCTAATCTATAGCCAAATATAGTATAAAAATTTATTTAATTATTGATTTTTATGTCAGCTCTGATCTGATGAAGATCTTGAAAGAGCTTGCTCATTATTGAACATATTAGATTATTTTAAGATTTCAGTTTTCAAAATGATGTGAGAGTAAAAGCTTCTAAATCTTCCAGGGCTGAACAATGGACCGACTTCTAATGAAAAGTAACGCATATTATTATACATAATCGAATGAAACAGAAGTGTATTTGTCAATTGATCACAAAATAATAAAATTATAGTATAATTATTTTATTTTACTCGCGTTTTGTTTGCGATCAAAACCAATTAAAATAATATATCCTTAAATACGTAAACAAAAGTTAATAGTCTTAGCAACTTCGTTAGTAAATCTCAAATAATTAAGCTTTTAATTAAAATCAACAGAATTTAATTCAATAATTATAAATCATAAATTGCATGCACCATTACCAACTGCAAATCCTTGCCGATTTTATCGCTTAACATTAATTTGTTGTTATGGAAGACCATTGACCAACTACAACTAGCTACAAAAATGACTATTTTTAAAATTAGTTCGATGTGCGTGTTTTGCATTTGCTTTACAGTTCAATTATAATTATTCTTCAATTATGTGCATTGGAAGACGCATTGCTCAAACGCTTCAACATGGGAACTTGAAAGATTCTTGGATCTATGCTGGAGCGTTCGTAGTGCATCACAAGCAAGGAGGTGTTTCGATCAAATCATTTCGTTTGCAAAAACGCACAAATCATTTTATTTACAATGTATATTCAAAACGGTTTTATATAGGTGCTTAGCGGCTTTACAAATAAGATGAGGGCAAAAAAAAGAATAGAGCCAATTACATTCGTATACAATAAAATTAAAAGGTGTTTTGGTAGCTGTATGTGTATGTGTATGTGTGTGTGTGTGTTTATGGTGTGCATAAGTAGGTGAAAAGAAGCTCTCATCCTTGTTGTTGATTGCGTGTGCAATGAGCAGCAAAATGATGCCCCATGGGGCGCCTCCACATGTTTCAAAATTTCCGCTGCGTTCGGGAGAGCTTGGAGCCACTTAGTACACAGAATGTATTTTACAAATATACATATATGTACATTTGACAACTTTGGTATCTTTTGTTGGCATTTTTCTAGTATATATATATATTTTTTGCGTTTAGTGTATGCGTGATGTTGTGATAGTCACCTCACTGATCAATGGCTCCGCCAGCTGATTGTCGGTGATGCGCGTCATCACAGTTTCCGTGAATGTGGACTTGGTGATGGTCTCGGTGACGCGACCTATCTCGGTGGGCGCGGCTGGGAACATGGGTAAATCTGGTTGCGGTTTGTTAACATTCACAGTGACAGCGCTGACGCCGACCTCGTTGGGCCGTGCCACATGCACCTGGTGCTGACTGCCGCCGCTGAGAAAATGTGCCGGAATCATCGCCTGAAAATCATCGCTGGTCAATGGCCGTAGTGATGAGGGCTGCTTGTTGTCGTAGATGGTTGATTGTATTTTTTTTTTTTTTTTCGGTTTCAATTTGATTTGGACAAGTTTTTTGGTTTTGGATTTATTTTTTTGGTGGAAAGTTCAGTTTTAAAGCAACATTTGGTTTTGTAGAAAAAGAAACAAAAATATTTTGGTTTTTGTAAATTTCGTAACACATTTTTTTGGTTTTGGGTCTAAAATCTAAGCTAAACTTTCTAACTGTTGATGGCATGAATGTGCGGCGTTTTAAAAATATATATTTAAGGCTATGTGTATACACAGTTTCTGTCCAGACCTGCCCTTAACTGGGCTCTTCAATCTCAGTGCATACGTACGCTATAAGCCAAGGACAAAAAAAAGCAACACACAAATTGCTTGTGCATACTTATTTATAAATGCTTGGGGGTAATATGAGACCAAAAAATGACGAGGAGTAACAAGATAAAACACGAATAGGAGCGCGCACAGGGCACATGCAAAACAAACACAAACAAATTTTGTAAATATATGGATATATATGTATATATATATAGAGTATGTACTAATATTGTGTTTATGTAGTATATATGTATGTGTGTTGGCTAAGAGCTAGGGTTATAGGTTGATAAACTGGCAGATACGAGTATGTATTAGCACAATTAGATATACAATATATTTATATCATTTTATTGTATATAAAAATGAATTCGTATAAGGAGTGTTTATGTGTTTATCAACAACAATTTGCGTGAATCCTTGAGGGTCTCCTTGCGCGTCAGTTGGCCAACATCCGTGCCTAAACTTACCTGCAGGGGACCAGCTTGGCCAACTGGCGCGCAAGTTCTTTTGGTTTTTAGTGTTGGCCTGAAAGTTACTTAAGGCTAGACTGAGCGTGGATTAAGGAACGAACAAACGAGCTTATGATCAACATTAAAATGACGTGCAGACAACTAAACAGTTGACTAAAACTAGGACACTAACAGAATTACTACGAGTAACTGCTACATAGTATACGCTCGTTATCTTACCTGAGCCTCGCCAGAGTCGCCGCTGCTGGTGGATGCGGCGCCGTTAAGCGGACCGTCGCCGTCAGCCTGAGGCACCGAGTTGGTTCGACGTGGCGCTGGCACCGGTTGACCCGTGGATTTATCAATGTGCGCAGCTGGAGCACCGGCTGCTGCCGCGGCTGTGGCAGCTGCACCATAAGGGGCAGTATTGACAGCAGCAGCTGTTGCAAATCCGTTGGTCTTATTGCTGGGCAGCGTATTATTATTGCTGTTGCTATTATGGACAACGCCAGTCGTCACATTTGCCGCGGGCGTGGTGGCCAGCGTGTTGTACTTGTAGGGCTGCTCGTCGCCAACAGAGCGTCCAAAGTTTGCTGCTCGTGAGAGGGGGAGAGAAAGATGGAACGAAAGAGACGGGGAAAAGAGTTAACAAAGTTAAGAGAGCGATGCACTGGGGCGTGAAGAGTTTCTAACCTGGGCGATTGGCTAGATAGCCGGATGGGCTCAATGAGTTGAGCACGGCGGGACTGCGCGGACTCAGTGGCGGCTCAAGTGGGCCGCGGTACTCGCGCTGTAGCACGAGTCGCACAAACCGCTGTGGCTCAGTGAGGCAGGCAACAGCCGCATCGTGATGTGCCTCCGCCATGTCGTTGCCGTTAATCTGCAGTGAAAAAGGTGTTTTCGTTTATACAATGAAATGCAATTAGCGTTAGTCACTTATCCCACAGCTAGCTTCGATTCACTTACCGCCATCACACGGTCCCCAACCATGATTTTGCCATCGCGATGCGCCAGACCTCCCTCGGTAATGCGCGATATGAAAATCCCATCGCAGTCATCCTTGAAGGGCGGTGAACCCTTGCCGCCGGCTATGCTGAAGCCCAATCCCTGACCAATTTGATCGCGTATAAGCGTCGTGTGCAATTGAATAAAGCTCAGCGGTGCCAAATCCTGTCGAAAACCACAAACGTCAACATAAATCAATCAAAAGTTCTAGCTGGAGCAGCGGAGTATACTACTTACCACTTTGCCATTTTCTTGCAGCATTCCATTTGTGGCTGGCGTGGGTGTGGCGAACACATTGCCCGAATAGGCGTGGGCAGGCGGCAGCTGTTGCAATTGCTGCACTGGCTGCTGCTGTTGCTGTTCTGGAACAATTTGAATGGGTGCCGGAATGTAGCGCTCCTGTGTGACCGCTGGAACTTCGGCCACCAGCGGGCGAGTCTCTACAGAGATCTGTGAGACGCTGCCATCCTCACTGAAGACTGGATGGCCAATCAGACGGGTCACCTCGCGCTGCACCACCAGCACCAGCACTGCGCCACACGCCTTCAGCACCTGCACGGCCTGGTAATGATCCGCATCCACGACCACAATGCCATTAACCTTCAGCACCTTGTCGCCCACTTTGAGGCCGGCCAGATCAGCGGGCCCCGCTTCGGTTACGCGTGATATAAAGATGCCGTCGTCGTCGCCCTTGAAGGGCGTCGAGCCCTTGCCACCAGCTATGCTCAGGCCTAAGCCCGCCGTGGTGCGCTCAATGTGTATCTCGTACTGCTCCAGGCGCAGCTCTGTCACCCCATCAATGTTATCTGCAAGAAAGAAAACTTATTAAGTCTGCGTTCGGAAACATTTCACTGCCCTCAACTAGCACACAAGTGTTTACCGAAATGCTGCCTATTACGCTCATAGTCCCGCTCTGAGGGATCGTAGCTGGTCACGATGCGCACGTGCTTGCCTTTGCGGCGCAGCGAGCCACCATTGGAGGAGGCCAGTGAGCTGCGTAGGCTGCCCGTGGCGGGACTGTTCCGTCCGCTGCCGCCGGCGGCAAGCAAGGAGCTGCCATTGTTGCGCTGTGCGCTTCGGGGCAGTGTGTTGTTGCCCTCTTTGACTTTTATTTTGACATTGAACATGATGCAGCTTATGAGTTTCTATTTGAATGCACTTTCAATATGCGCTGCTTCGCATCTTCATAGGTTTGCTGCTGCAATCGAGAAGCACCCTGTTTGCTAAAGAAGCCTTTTCATTTGAATGCGCTTCGCAATAAGCCAAACACACGCACACCCTGCACTTAACTGATGTGCATTTGATTGGAAAATTGCATAAAATAAATTTCAACAGAATGTTCAAATTATAAAATGAAATATTTTTTATTGCCAACACATTCGAATCGGCAGGAGCAATAGATAAAATTGAATTTATATGCATTGTATAAATTACACATTAATGATAGCAAAATCTCTCTGCAAATTTAATGGCCAAAAATATTTGGCCACACGAAAATTCCGCAGCTGGGGCCAATAAACGGCACGAGAGCAGACCAAGTCTACGTCGACCTTGCGGCAAATCCCCATCAGCCCACGGATGCCCCGAAGCAACTTTTGTATAATAATTAAATAAATTAGGACTTAGAGAGCGCCAGAGCTCGTCGTCCACACCATGACTACGACTCCGATCTCGGCCCACTGTCAACTTGGCTGATTTGCACTCAATAAATCCGTCCGCAGTTTGCCAAAGTTGTTTCGGTTTTAATGACTGCCACGTCTAATGGCGTGAGCCGCTTCGAATTTATAATTTCGCTTCTTGTCCGCAAATATTAATTGAAGCCCGCATTTTTGATGTGTTCAAACAGGCAGTTATTCGCGCTGTAATCGATGCGAATGTAAATTATTAAATTCCACTTTTTATAAGCCCCTGTTTAATTCCCCCACAAAATAAGGCTGCTTATTGCTGTCGTTATAAATTGGCAATTATTTATGCCGTGCTCCACTTGAGTTATTCGAAAAGGCTTTTTATTCAAATCATAAAACAACGACGACGGACAAATAATACGGCAATAAAAACCAAAAGATTTTCATTTCTTCTGCGTGCTGAGCAAATGTGTGAAATGCTCAACAATTTCACTGATGCTGCGCCGTATGAAAACATTTTATGGCTTTGCACACACACACACACACACACACAGGCGTACACGTGCGCAGAAAAGCCAAGAAGAAATCTTGTACACTTTTGTTTAAATCCCCCACAAGCAGCAACAACTGCAGTCTACAGTCCCCCACAAATGAAATACTCTTGCTGATGTATGGACTATATAAAATCATTTTATATGTAATTTGTCTACCGATGTCAGATAGTGATCCGATTTAAATATATCTATATATCATCAGGCGTTGCTCTGCAAAAACGTATTATATTCGAGAATAAATGTATTCATTGCACATTTCTGTGAAATTTATAATTCCCTCGACAGGGCAAGCAGAACGCAAACTAGCAATCAAAATGAGAGAAAGCTGAGAAATAACCAAAATATATTCGAATGGCTTTGGCAGACGTAAATCTGAGGATACAAGTTCACAGTATGAGTGTGTGTGTGTGTGATTGCTTATGTGGCCAAGCCGTATTTAGCTGCAGCAGTTAGTGGCCAACAAATGCAAAGGTGGCCATGATTGTGGCTTATTTGTGTAGATTGAATGTCTACAAGCCTTAAGCTAGTACAAGTCCCACGCGTAAGCCATATTATCTGTGTGTGCTCAATACAAATCAACAAAAATTGGTGGGAAGGAATAGTTAAGAAATAGAATTAATATATATATATATATATATATATATATATATATATATATATATATATATATATATATATATATATATATATACTTGATTGGAACACAACTTCCAGTTGTACTATACTCAAACCCTGGTTGATGAGCAATTCTACAACGCAAACTGATTCACACTCATTCCAGTTTCCCGATCAAACCTCGAAAGAATAACAATCTCTGAAGAGTTCAATTTTTTGAGCAACCCAAATATTTAGCTGGCACACATGTTGGCCTGCGGAGACGCTGCCGTTTCCACGCACTCAAATAAACATTTGAGCACTTTACGACGCTCTTCATACTTCTGAGTATGCATTTAGGTATAAGTATTTTAAAGATGCTCAGCCACCGTTGCGCCCAATGGAGTGCGTAAAAGAAATGCGGGGCGAATAAATGAAAAGCAGGGAACGTGAATTTCAATGCACCAAAAATGGAGCAACTCGTAAAAAGCGCGGGTGAAACTCATTAAAAGCGCTGCTGGGAAAACTCCAAACAGCAGCACAGCGCGAGTTCCCTGAACGCATTTCGAGTATGAGAATTTTTGCGTCTGCTCATTTGAAATACAGCAGGCAAATGCCAAATCAATGCGGAGGCTGTGACGCGTCTTGGTTATTTATATGTAAATGACCTGGCCTGGGGTCCGAATGTCAAGACACGTGTGTGGACCACATGACAAAACCCAGGGAGTAGGTCTGGGTCTGTGGCCCCTGGCTCCGGGCCTCTAGCTCAGATGCAAACCTCATATTTCACACACAGGACGGGCTTTGTGTCCAGCCATGTCGTACATGTCCTTAGTCCGGCTATTGACAGCCGGACAGGCGTCACCGGCTTGTTCTAGCATTGAGTCCAAGTTCAGTGTTCATGCCCTCGAGCCTGCTTGCTGGAATGCTCGCATTATTTCTGTTGCTTCTGGCGGACCATTGACATATTCTCTTTATGACACAAGTCGAACTTGCTGAGAAAGCTTGAGAAAACATTTTCTTTATGCAAATTTAATGGACGCATGTCACAGACTTATGCCAACCGAAGAGCTGGGCACTCGTCCCCCCACAATTGCATTTTCATTTACATTCCGCCTGCTGTCAATTGATCCACAGACCCTTATATACCCAATGCCAACGACCGCAAAAGTAAACGCCTTAATTACATTCTATTTGTTCTTTTTTAAAGCTAATAGCAAAAGATCAAGTGCCTAATTGCATTTAAAGAGCCATCGATGAGCACGTGAGCTGGCTTTGCCCAGTGCCCGGCCGTGAAATTTTACGTGGCTCAACCTGCAGCCGCTGTGATAAATTGCCGGGCATGTTGCGGGAGCTCTTGACAAATTGTAAGTGTATGGCTATCAAAATCCAGCGGGCGCAGCCAGTCGAGCGACGTTTTTAAATGTGGTGGCACAAACTAATGAATCACATTTTTGTTGTAGCACAAAAACGTTGAATTATTGTGGCAAAGCAGAGCGAGCCAAAAAGTTGAACTTTGCTATCTGCGCCACCGAAAATCGTACATCCTTTTCGGCAGGCACTGAGTGTTCGTTTAGCAGCTATAGAATTTCAAAGTTTGCGGAGTAAAATTTATATTTTCCATTTTTCATTCAAATCGGATTTAATAATTCGAAATTTATGGTTCGGCAGATGAACGGACGTCGGCTAGTGATACGGGTTAAGTATGTATATATATATGCTGATATTACACATTTCATCATTGATTCAAAACACCCTTTGCAGGTGAATGAGAAAAACAAAACATACTATTGTGTACAGCTCTTTGATAGAAGGTGCTAAAACTCTCAGCGTATTTTGTAATGAGTTGCCCTGGGAAGGGGTGCGCTCTTCATATCTAATCAGGCGGCCGTATACAGGTATGACAACAATAACTTTGGAATGCCTAAAGCCACGTTGATAAGCGCATAACGGCAACAGAGACAGAATCACAAAATAAAAACAGAAACAAACATTGCTGACGCGGGGCTCTCCAAAGTAAATTGGGGGCTGCGATAACGCAGCGAAAATTGGAAAACTGAATCATTGCGACATATCTGGGACGGCGTGCGGGCCCCACAAAACATTACACGAGCCCAAAGTCAAGCGTTAGTTAATGACCTTGGTCCACCTGTCGTATGCGTAATTTCGAGTAAGGGGCCCCTACGCCATCGGCTTATCAATGATTACGGCGCGACGGTCAACTGAAATTGATATTATGGTATGAAGAAATGATATACAAGGCACACACACACTCTCCGCAGGTGTGTGGCTGGGTGTGCATGGGTGTGGGTAAGTGTGTGTAATACGTTAAGCGATGACATCATAAGTCCATTAATTTTAAGTTCAATTTAACGCATAATTCGCCAGCCTGACAACTGTTTGTGAATGGAGTAGGAGTGCAATAAATACTCTGTACTGCTTGGAGTATGCAGAGGCAACCAAAAGCAAATTATAAATGATTCATTAACGTCAATTTGCAAGTGCAGAGTTTCTTAGGTACAAAATCAGCAGAAGTCAATAGCTTTCAATTTAAATGAACGGAAATGGACTTCAATTAGCCGAGCTTTGCCTATTTTTAAGACACATGCAGCCTTCCAATTGAAAGGGTTTATTCCTGACTTGAAATCGATGAAAGAATTGCTGTCAGCTCAGGGCAATTAATTGAAATTGAGCATCATACGACAGCTATTTGGAACTGATTAGGCAATGAGTTGCTGAGAAGCAGACATTCTAAACTTTGCACCTTTGGGAGAACGAATCGCAATGTTGAACACATTGGAGCGCCTTTTGGCATGGGAGCAGAGCAGCACTTGCTGGCTGACATGCTGCCCGTTCAGCCGTCAAAGCCAACTCCCTCGCTCAGCCTGTAGCAATAAGCTTCTAGCATTTGGCGGATTTGCAGCATTTGCTCGCTGTGAATGTAATGCAAAATCGTGTGACATAACCATCGCCTCCACTTCCGCTCCCGCTGTGCATGTCGGTTACACGCTTGTTTGTTCTAAGCCATATTTTCCTTAACTGGCATTTATTGCATTTTTGAGTTTAATTTCAGCGCGCGAAATGTCGAATTATAAACAGCCAGGGAGCTGCCTTTAAAAATTCTCCAAATTAAACCGTTTAAGCTGTGTGAAGAAGCTCAACTCAACGATTCGATTACGAAATATGCCCAATAGTTAAAACTGTTGCCTGCAGCACCAGCTAGCAAATAATAATCCAACTAGAGTGTTTTAGTACAGCAAAAGGGCACTCCAGCAAACAAACAGAGCAAACACGCACAGTGCAGAAATTCAATAAGGGCCCTGCGTGCAATCAGCAATACAATACATAAAATCAATTGCATTGCTTTGGGCTTATCAACGGTTTCGGTTTATTTATTGGCCAACGCAGGCGGGCGGGGCGGGGCACATAGAGCACGGCAGTTATATATTATTGAGGGCCGTAGGTTAAGCAACGGCAGCAGCCACACACTTTAAGAAATCACAATGCGAGCTGATGGCAAATGCAGCGTATTGTTTGCGAAAGCAATGCAAAAAGGTACTGAGCAAATGTTGATTGTGCTTGTGAAGCAGCTAACCAAAATAAAAAGCAAAGGAAGGAAGGCGACGAGCAGCCAGTAAACCGGATATGCACACTACTACGCTACACCACACACACACACACACACACACATAGACTCAGCAATATGCAAAAGGAGATAAACTTGGCATATTTGTCATGTGCAAATATATAAAGAAAGAGCGAGCGAGAGAGAGAGAGGGTAGGAGGGAGGGAGGCAGGGGCAGAGCAAGCTAGAAGTCTGCGACTATATAAACAACATACAAAATTTCCTTTCAAGCTCTTTTTCCTGCGTATTGCATTGCAACCAAAATGCAAATAGCGGAAGCTGCTGAGGCTCCAAGGCAGCAGCAGCAACAGCAGCAGCAGCTCATGTGCCATGGCCTAACCTTGAGCAGCCAACCCGACCTTGCAACAGCGCCAGCGCCTTACACTTTGCATATTTACACTTGAAATTCAATTTGGGCCACCCTGCGTATAAGCGATGCAAGACTCGGCCGACAGGCACTGTCTAATCAGTGGATAGGTAGCCGCAGCTAAATCGATAAACGGCAACAACAATTCGCACTCTCTTGCAAGGTGTACTATATATACATAAGTATATATATATTTAGCGTACAACTGTTTCTTTTTACATCTCGCTTTCTGTTTCGGGCCCATGACTAAGCCAAGGTATGTGAAGTTTTGAATTCAATGTTATTATTGGCATTGTTTTGGCTCCCAAGTGTGTGAGCGTGGCTGCGTGTGTGTGTGTGTGTGTGTGTGCCTACGCAGCAGGCGTTAATAATGATAAACAAATAATAGTAAATGGTATTTGTATTAGACTCAAGACAAACGCGATAAATGTAGCGCGCGCTCTCGCGATGTTGACAAAACGCAAGCGTTACTAAAAAATGACTAAAGTCAGCGGCAAATGGGCAAAGTGTCGAGACCCAGACCCAGCGGCAGACTGCCAATTGCACTCACTCACTCTTCCGCTCTCGCTCTCTCTCTCTCTCTCTCTCTCTCTCTCACTCTCTTTCTCTCTACCAGCAGTACTCACAGCACACCTATACACACTCGCTCAGGTAGCCACTCGACATTTGCCGTAATGAGGCGGCTGATTTCAGCTTCAGCTTCAGTTTTCCGTTTTCCGTTTTTATTTTATTTCATTTTTTCACACTTTCTCAACTTGTTGCGCTCTTCATGGCTGCCGCTCTTTTCGCTTTGCTCATTTGCCTCTTTAATCTTATTTTTTGCTTTGTGAGTGCTCACACTGAGTTTCTGCTGTAGTTATCTGCCCACCCCTCCCCCTCCCCCTCCCACTCCACATGTGTGTTTTATCAGCTTTGGCAAGCCAACAAACAGATAGCGCAGCTGATAGGCCCCAGGCCCTATATATAGGCGCTGTACTGGCCCTAATTATTGGAGTTGCGTGTATGTGTATTTATAGACCAAATTTCGGTCGCTGTTTACCTGTTGCGCACATCTTTCTTCGTAACGCTCTTTTAATGAGCTTGCGAGATAATTAAATCTGTGTTGTCGTAGTTAACTCGAATTGGTACTCGAACAGGGCTGGAACCGAGTGTATCAGCGCAGCTGACTACAGCCAGAACTGACCTAAGATGTTGTAAGACATGCGCATAAATCATTGCTGATGGATGTAAAGCCTTCTACAAAGCCAATTCAAATGACAGAAGTGAATTTTACAAACGCTTTTGGGGTTTGATAAAGTCTAGAGATACGTCGAATATTCTGTCCATTATACAGTTCTTGAAACTTGAGTCTTTTATAGATTTGAATCAAATCAGAGATTTTATCTTTTATCTAACTAACCATTATCCACAAACTGAACCGTTTTGAGTCCAACTTGAATATATATACAATAAACTGAGTAAAGTCTCTTGGCTTGAACAGTGAAATGTCGATGGTTTGTTAGCTAACATAGAGCGATACAATCTACTAGCTACAGACAGCTAAATTCTTCATGGCAATACATTTGAAAAGATCGTAGAAAGTCAATTTCACTTAATGTTATTGACTAATACTCTTCTCTCACACCTCATCAGACACGACATTGCTCAAATAAACAGTTTTATAATTTGTTTTCCTTTTCAACCCGGTTCATTCGCTTGCAATCAAGTCTAAGAATAAGCAATGCATTTCATTATATATTTTTCTATAAAGCTATGTCTGTAGTTGCACCTCTTAGACACGCTAAGCCAAATACATATATATGGTCGGAACTAATAATTACTCAAAATTTGAGCTGCGCCGAGATATTGTAAGACTTGGACATGCGTATCGATTGGTTATTGATTATGTGTCGGGCGTAGCCCGCACTTGCAGTCTTAGAACTTAAGAGAGCCCCATACAATATTTAAAGCTGTGAAGAGCTCAATTTTGTTGCATTAAAAAAATAAAAATTACCTGCTGCTTCGGCCTTGGGAACTGGTATTGGGGAGAGCGATACATCGAATGGTTGTTGTTGTTGCTCTTGCTCCTGTTCAAATTGCTCAGCATCGGCATTCTCCTCGATGGGGGACTGCACATTGGTCAGCGAGTGCTGCGGCGTGGGCGAATTGCGGTCCTGTGAGGCCAGAGCATTGGCCAAGATTTCATTCGCCTGCTTATCGGTCAAATGCTGCACACGTTTGTTCTTCAGATGGTGCGGCGTATCGCTGAGAGGGTAAACATACAATCAGATTGGCAACATGTTCCGCAACGCACTTATTAATCAATCTTACCGTCTATGAAGCTTGGGCGGCCGTTTGTAGAAGTCATCGTCTTCGCCTTCGACCTGAAAGCCTACGCGACGGTCGGCCTCCTGCAAGAATAACCAAATTTGGTAATTAAAATATATTGAGCTAACAGCAATTTATAATTTACTCACATATTCATCGTTATCTTCATCATCAGCGACATCAGCAACTGTTGCTGGTGCAATGTCACTGGTTCGGACCTTCACTGACCCTGAGTCACCCTGTGTGGTTGGTGGCGCTGCTGATTGTGTGGGCGAAACAACACCGACCGTAGCGGGTTTCGAATTCACCACCGCAGCTGGTTTCTGTACCGACTGAGCGGCAGCTGTGGTATTGGTTGTTGTCACGGCTACCTGCTGCGGACTATTCACCACAGTGCGTGGCTCAACGGGGGTTTCTGTCACGGCTATCTTGGTGCCATTCTGTTATAAATAAAGTAAATATAAATTTAAGTATGCAAAATGTAAAGCAAGCAGAAAAGTAGAAGCGTAAAAGATTTAATTCAAAGCTGAAGATAAAGCAGAATACGTAACTAGAGGAACATATACATACTTATGCATACAATACTTAAATAAACAAATTAAAAAATTATTCATAGCGAAATAATAAATGCATTTTTAATTGTAAAATATATAAGAACAAATTTGATTAGCATTTAACTAAACTGAATTAGTTGGCTTTATATAATAATACTGACTAATAATACTGTTAGTATGGGCAATAACATCTTATATATTTTATAATTACTGTGAAAATAAAAAGCAAATAATTTTGATAAAACTCTTGAAGTTAGTAGAGCAGCGCAGAAAATATAGAATTATAGACGTATATACAGGGAAATTAATAGGAATAAAGTATCAATAAAGTATAGTTTATTAAACTACCATAAAACGAGGTCAGAAGTTTTCAAATTCATTCAAGAGTGAGCTGCCTCTGCTGACCCCCAATTGTGTAAATTGTTTTTCTTTTCTTTCTTTTTTTTTGACGACAATTAGGGGCATTTGAAGTAGAGACATAAACTTGACCCTTGAACCTGATCACTTGATCTTCTCGTATCATTTACCTCCTCTGGCAGTGTCACCAAATTGACATTCTCTTCGTGTCGGCTTCGCTCCACTTTGAGTTTCTGCGCCTTCGCCTTCAGATCCTTGGGATGCGGCGTATTCTGGCGCACAAACGGCGTATCCTTCTCCTGCGTGACCTCCTCCGAGAACTTGACAATGGTCCGTGAAGGCTCGCGCTCCTCGTACGGCTCGGAGTCTGATTCCAAATCGCGTGCTGCGGCAAGAGTGAAAATGGTTTATGAATAATTTGACTTTAATTGTTGTTTAACTAATTGAAGTTTAGCAAACGGCATGCGCATGCACAGTTAGGAGCAGTCGCTATGATTTCTAAATATTTACACTGCTTTCGCTTAACGACCTGTGCTTGGCCTGCATAAGTTCAATAAATACGGCTATTGGAAAGCGAACTACAACAGCGACCCTTCTATATACACATATATACAAATATTTTCATTTGTTTCAGGCAGTGGCATAAACAATATCCCCGCTCGCGTCCTCAGGTGCTCTCTAATCCATCAAGTGCTTGTGGGAATGTGCGCCATAAATTTCCACTCATCGTAAACAATATTAAAATTGCAACATGTGGGCAAGCAGCTCACCAATTACAATACGTTCTACGTACGGGAGAACAGCGTACGGCGGACAGCGAACAGCGGACAGCGGGCAGTGGCGCAGATCAATACGCAAATTCAAATCGTTGTTTATGACGGAAGTAGTTTGGCCCTGGCTTAAGTAGCTGCATCCAATGCCAGCTCGTAACTTACAATTTTTACTGAGCACAACAAATTTTTACAATGACCAACACCCAGTGGGGTGTGTACATGTGTGTGTGTCGTCATTGATGGCTCAAGTAGATTTGGCGGGTCTTCAGCTGCGCTCATATGAAGATTTATGTAAATAAAACAGACCCGTAATAACAATGATAATGCTGAGGGGCGCCCAGTGTCTATTGTCTCTGGTCGCTTTAACGACGACTGCGTGTCTTGACCGTCACAGCTTTAATTGGATAATTTGAACGCTTAAGTGACGCGGGCGCGTACAACCACCACCACCACACCACATGGCACAGCGGATCCCCGAAAAGCTTAACCCACATATGTGCACTCGCCTCCATTGAAGAGCCGCCGCGCCGACTGGTCTTGAGCATTTTCACGCAAGTGTGTTAATTGGATAGAAATATGCTCGATGCACTCACGAAAATCATTTAATTCAACATTCTCAAGATTAAGCATGAGTAACAAGCGTGGATAGTGCTGGACTACAGGAATACCCTGTACCTAGGGCTTCAGTATTTCAGGGAAATTTGCATTGGCTTTAATTTACAAATTGAAATTTATTCATCTATCCATTCAGCAACTGTTTGAAATATCTATGCATTATTTTTAATCATTTTCATTCGAGAAAAGATAGAGTATATAAACCTCATAGGACTTCATGACTCAAAACTATTAAACTCATTTTAGAATGAGTACAAGGTATGAAGAACGAGCATAGGAATTGATGATCTTATCGATGTATTTTTAGCAGTTATTTGCGTTTGCTTTATAACTGGTTTTCGCTTTGGAAACAGTTACAAAATATTACTATTGAATGCCAAACTAACGAGAGAAAAAACTACGCAACAAATCGAAAACCACAAGTTGAATGAATTCCACAGTGAGACATTGAGAAACGAGACAAGACATACAACAATGAATTATATTCCGATGACATATGACATAAACAAACACATTTATCTATGGACATTAACTATTGAAGAGGCCTCCCTTCCACTGTGTTGATATTTAAGTTTTAGGAATGTTAATTTATTAAAATCAGTAAAAATATTTTAGGCTTCTATTATAAACATAAAATTGCGGAAGGCAGAAAACCTTATTTATCGATTTGTAATTCTTTCAAATGCCACGCTTCACTGTAGCCATCACACAGTCAATTAATCAATGTACGGTTTCTGTCGGCGTCCGTTCTAGAGTCGTGCGCTCTCTTAGAAAACGATTAATATTACTAAGCATCTACTTTTACGATTACTCGTGAATTCAATTATATGTATTCCTCGGCTGTCTGTCGATCTTGCTCTACATTCGGGCTTAGTCAAACCAGACCAGGCCATGACGTCAGAAATGTTGACATCACTGGGAGCAGCAATCCATCGGATGAGTGCCGAAACAAAGAAAACGGCTGTGCAGCGGAACCGACGCTTTGATCTGGCGTGCCGCCACTGACAGACAACTGTTTTATAACAGAATTCGAATCTGAATCAGAATCCGAATCGATGTGGGAAAGCGAATCAGCAGCATAAACTAGACAGCTATCGTTCAAGTACCGAGTGTGTTGAATGATTGCCGATGCGATGGAAAACACGCACAAGGCAAATATTTTCCGGCCCGGCTGTCAAATGAATGGAATATAAACAGCGAATAATAGCATTATCAAATCAAACAGCAAATCAAACACACGCACTTTGCGAGCGAGTTTTTTTTAAGTGTATTCTGTGTATCGGCTGGGAGTGTACATTACTAAGACTGCTCCACAGCTCCACAGCTCTTGGTGCGGCCACGCCAGGCCCCACTTCTTGTTATCTGATTTATATGACGTCATTGTACGGCACTAAACTGGTTTTCTTTAAACTTGGGCATTCTAACAGCAAACACAATGGCCAAGAGACCTGGCTTTGGTAGCCTCTTTATCAAAACCAAAGCTTCGACTTTGTCAAGGTAACAGGCATAAGGGCAGGGCATGCATAAGTTATGGCTATATCAACGATTATATGCGCTTACTATTTAGCAGAGTTGTGCACCTAAAATCAATTTATAAAAATTTCGATTTATGGTTATCTGAAGCTTTACAATATATTTTTTGTTACTTAGGTACCGAAAAGAATTGAATTTTATTAATTTATTTAGCAAACTTCTTCTTTCGTCTTTAAAGAATTTAAAATATTATTTCTTATCTTTTTTTTCCGACCTCAATGATTACAATAAATCAATAAGATTTACAAAATATGAATAACATTCAGATAACAGACACCTCCAAAAGATTCACAACTCTGCTAGATAGTTATTGTTATATGGCAACTAAATACATATAGGGTTTTTATATGAATAGCGGTTGTTACTGGAAAAGTTACAGGCAACGCAAACCTTTCTGTTGATAACTGAAGAAATCCATCGAATCGAACTTTTCGCTTGATCTATAAAGCGCTTGAGGTGGATAATCTGATATTGTTTTATGTTTTTTTGGGGGTGTATGTGAGTGAGGGTGCAGTAAAATATAGAGAGCGCAAAAAATAAAGAATTGGTATAATCGATCAAAATTAATACATATAGATATTTGAGTTACTTTCAATAAGGTGATTTGGTGCACGAACTAATTTTAAAGGCCAAATAACGTTCAAAGTTTTTAGTCACAGAAAGAAAACAATTAAGAAAATTTTAAATTTTGGAAAAGCGTTTACAACTGGATATGCGAGGCATTGCTCATTGCTTTAGTTTAGTTGGGACAATCAAACAAGTGTCTCAGATTGTTATCTTATCGCGAGCATAGATTGCACCACAACAATATGGCTCGGGCACATACCCGTGCCGAGTATGCCAGCTACAGATAACCGCCCCATATTTATTGGCCAATGTTGAAATTTCTGGCGGGTGACTAAAGCAATGGGCATGCACCCGAAATCACGCTCTCACGCACCATTTACCAGTTGACAGTTGCCATTCGGCATTTACAACAACTTACCTGGTGTAATGGGTTGGTATTCCTGTTGGGGCAGCAAATAGCAGGAGAGCACCTGCTCGCCCGTCTCAGCATCCGTGTCCGGCTGGAAGGTGAGCAGTGGCTGCGATTGATTCTCTGACAGCCAGACCGCCTTCAGCTGCAGATTGACCAGCGAATAGGGCAAGTAAAGCAACTGGTTGCCGCTCACGTCAAGCACATGCAGCACCGTGCAGTTGCCCAGCTCGGGAGGCAGCTTTTTCAGCTTGTTGTCGCGCAGACTGAGCACGCCCAGATTGCTGCACTGGCCAATCTCCAGGGGCAGATAGTCCAGCGCATTTCTATCCACATTCAGATTGCTCAGCTTGCTCATGTTGCCAATCGAAGCAGGCAGTTCGGACAGGAAGTTTTCTGTCAATATCAGCTCCTGCATGTTATCGCAGCTGCAAAAAATATTTCATGTTTTTATTGGAGCCTAGACAGAGTACACTTTTCTTTACTCACTTGCCGAGTGTATCGTTTAGGCGCTGCAAACGATTCTGGTCCAATTTCAGTATGGTCAGACGGCTCAGTTTGGCAATGCCATCGGGCAGAGTCTCGAGCAGGTTCTGTGCCAAGTCCAGATCGGTCAAGCTGACCATGCCGCCAATTTCGTTGGGCAGCTCCTCCAGCCGATTTTCGGAAACATCAAGATATGTCAGCTTGGTTAAGAGCCCCAGCTCTGGCGGCAGTCGCTGCAGCTGATTGTGATCAAGCCAGAGCTCATGCAGGCCTGGCAAATAGCCTAGATATGGTGGCAAATCCTCGATTTCGTTATCGCCCAGATCCAGGCGCTTCAGCTTCGTGAGCTGGCTAATAGTTTCGGGTAAATGCTTGAGTAGGTTCTCGCGCAACTCCAGTGACTCGAGCTGCGTTAAGCTGCCAAAATCGGCAGGCAATGTCGTTAGCGACATGTCGTTTAAGCCCAGCACGGTCAAGTTCTTCAGCTGCGAGAAGCCCGATGGCAGTTTCGGTATCGGATTCGAGCTGAAGTCGGCCACCTGCAGGCTTTGCAGATGCTTAATGTCATCGGGAATGTCGGGTATATCTGCAATATCATAAAAGAAAAGAATACATCAATATCGTTGACTCGTTTATCGATTTGGGCGCTATCCACTGTGGAACCCGACCCACTGCTTACGCATGAATTGCGCTAAAGGACGTCCCTAAAGTCCGCATTTAACTATTTATAAAATATCTATAAATACTTAATGAAAACACTCTCCAGCAACAGGTTGCGAGTTGCCCAGCTGAGGTTGCCCAACTAGAAGATACTCTATACGACGATTTCATTGATATAAATATGTGTAAAAAAGTGAAAATGATCCAATAGCTGCTACAAAAATGTTTTTTTTTATTCTTTCTCATTTTCTAGCTGCAATCAATTTGTTCTACATGTGTGTGCACAAATGCCTGCATTGTTTGCACAGCGTATACTCAGATTGTGTTCGATTCAGTTAACATAGGCTTATTCACTCTGTCATTTTGTTATTGTTGCGGCCACACCAGCTCGATAAAGCGAGACGAAGCGTAAAATGACAAGCGAAACTTGTTGATTGAGTAAAATTTCAACTGTCAAAGCGGAAATGCGCACGCAAAAGCCAAAGTTTTCATACATATAGGCGTGCAAAGCTACATATATATATGTATATATTTATGTATATATATCAGTGCTTTCATACAGGTGACACTTGTGTGTGTGTGTTTTCTGCGGCTGTTTGTCTACGCGAAACACACCCACGAAGGACCACAAAAGGTCACCGCAGTGGAATGTGGCAGGTGGCCGCACAATCCTTTGCTAGGCGGCGTTTAAGCTGACCTAGTTAAACACAACAACAGGAGCATTCACTCACACACACACACACATGCACATGCAGAGAGACACACTGACTGCCACTTTCAGATATATTCACATCAATATATTTATATACGTTCCAGACTGGGGATAATAACATGATGTAACTAATACCACACGTGGGACCTGTGCAAGGCGACAACTTCAACGCCACAGAGTAAACAATGCCAGCAATAGCAGGACTGTCGACTGTCGACTGTCGACTCACGAGCAGGACATGTTCGAGTTGCACTGAAACAATGCGCATTGTTGTTGCCGCGCCATGTCGAGTGGCAGCGAGTGGCACCGGCCGTGTGTGCCCGGCGCTTATGACGGAGAGGTCAACCCATCCGATGATGGGATTTGTGCACATCAGTGTGAATGTAAAGCGCATGCTGCATAGCCTACAGCTGCCACCTCACATCCCTCCCCGCCAGTCGCACTGAAATATTTGTGGCATGTTTCAGATAAAATGTTTGCCAACTGCAGTTTAATTAAAAATATCTACCTACATACCATGCGATAAAACAGTTGTTATATTCTTTGGTGTAATCCCTTTGTGCACATATGCATAAAAGCTTAATATAAATCGAACGGTAAAAAAGTTCAAAACAGCTTTACAATTGAGTTCAATTAATCGGTTTATTCTAAACAGTGGTAAAGCTGTGGGTTAAGCTGTGTTTCAATAATAAGATAGCTACATTTTTCCATAAATGATGCCGGACAAGTTTATGCGCAAAGAATTCACTACTGTATATAATGTGGTTTAACTATCTGAGAATTGGAGTAAACAAACGCCGAATAAAGCAAATGTTGCATTTAAAAAATAATAATAATAAAAGAATGAAATTAAAAATTGAATAATTACAAACAAAAAAGAAAAGTTTGCTTTTGCTTTGTTTACTTTTGCTGAGACTACAACAAATTAAATATTGATGCGGGCCTACGAGCAACGAGTCGGTCTTAGTAGAAAAAAAGATATATATATATATATATATATATATATATATATATATATATATATATATATATATATATATATATATATATATATTTGGAATTAACTAATTTATATATGCACTTAATTATGCTTTACACATTTTCATCAGGCTTTTGATCAAATTAATATAAATCGTCGATCGAAGGTATTTATGTACAGTATACCTGATATATTTATATATCCCATATCCAATTATATATCCCAACAAATCATTCAACTCACGCTGATATAGTTAATTAAGAATTTGGGAAAATTACAGAGATTTTCATGAACAGTATTTATAGAATTCACTGACAATTCTGATGTTTGTATATAGAGACTTGACGTAGGCTGAGGCATAGCAACAGCGCGCAACTGTATATTATCCAACAGCAAACATTCTAGATCAATCGTAACCAAACAGCATCAAACAGCAATCGATCCATCAACAAGCGGGCAGCCACAGACCCACACACACAAAAGTGATCCCAACAGCCGTAGACAAGTGGACGCAGCTAGAGGCTTCTGAATAAACACACGAACAGAAACCCACTTTCGGCTCTCGACGGCATATGTGTGCGCCGCTTATGTGGCATGGATGCTCTATTTTTTGGCGCATATTATCTCGCTTCAATTTGGCCGCAGGGCTGTAACCAAATTGTGCTCAACTGCGCGGCACAGTTGGCGGTCATTAGATGGGCGACAGTCGACTAGCAGCGTGAGTTTCATTGACCTTTCCGCTGCAGAGTGGATAGCGGAGGAGAGATGAGTGGGGTGTGGCTAAACAGTTGGACATTTGGAAACTCATTTAGTTGCACGGAAATAAAAGGAAATGCTTAAGCCGCAAGCCGTGCACAGCGAGCACCCCGAAATGTAATCAATTTGTGCAATTATGCAATGACCATGGCAACCAGAGGAACGACACACACATGGGGCACGAGTTCTGGGCCGTGCTAAAAATATATAATATTTTATCAAATTTATAGAGCACAAGGAAAAGACAATGCATGTGCTTAAAATAGCAAACAGAGACCAGGAACAAGGCCGACAAGCCCATGAATTTATAAAGCATATAAATTTCGATGAGGTGGGGCGAGCGAGAGACAAGAGATCGAAGAGGCTACAGCTGGGCGTTGCCAAAATTCGGCCAGGCGCAACGTCAGTGACGACGTCAACATTGCTGATGAAAAGCAAAGACACATACATGCATACATGCATACACAAGCATATAAAAATTCTTTTCAATGTCATTGAACGAGCAAATATTTTAAGAGCGTGTTGTCGTTGTCGTTGTTGTTGCTGCTGATGCTGCTATGAAAAATGAAATGATTTGTCAGTTATCAAGGCAAGGAGACGACTATAGGCCGGCAGACAGCCAGCAGCGAACATCAGGCTGGCAGGCCTACAATATCGAGGCCATACTTTTCAATATGACTTGCACATTGCACTCAATTAAGATGATGGCTTGCAGATGAAAAACTTTCGACAGGCTTTTCAATTTCACAGCCAGGTTAAGCTGCACTAATCTTTAGTCAACAACACTGTATATGACTAGTTTTATGGTACATTGCCATTACTTCATTGAATGAATGAAGCCGACCTCTTTCTGGTTCGTATCATCGCCATCAGGAGCAACGGCATCAGCCTAGTTCCCGTTTGCATGCATTTTTGCTGTCAGGTTTTGTTGAAATCATCATCCTCAGCCCCATCAACAACAGCATCCGCAGCCGCAGTCGCATTTACATCCAGCAAATCCCTCAGCGTCAGACAGCAAACAGAAATAGTATTGCGCCATCTCGAGATGCTTTATGGCCCGCCTCATAATAGTTGGCAGCGGCAGTGGTTGCAGCTGGCTGCCTGCGTTGTGCTAGCCCTCAACTTAGGCTAAGCCGTTCAGGGAGTGCGTTAAGTAAATGGCTTTTAATTGTCGACTGCGATGCTGTGTTGCGACAACATGGAGAGCCCTGAGTGCAACAGGTGCTATTAACGTAATTACAATGCTTAACTAGCGCGCATAAGGAGACTCAAATACACAAAGCTCAAATACACTTAAGATGATCAACAAAAGAAATATAATCTTTTAAATATTAAGGAAATGAATCAATTTACAGGCATTCAGTAGAAAAGAGTATCACAAATTGCTCGATTAAAGAATTAGCAGACTAATTGTAAATATTTATTTTAATTATTATTTATGTACACTTAACTCAGCAGTGAGTTAATTGATATATTCGTTTCTTGCGAAGGTCTAAATCAATGCAATGTATTTCTAAATATTAATACCGTGAATGAAGGTTTAAACTACATTTCCCACTAATACTTTACGATTATTCAAAAAGTAATTTAAGCACTATTTAAGCATTGCTTTAAAGCTTGATCAACATTTTTATTTGCATTTTTGATTTCAACTCAACATACCTTGGCGTAGTGTGCAGCGCACGTGTAACTCAATTCTTCCTAGAAGCTAAGTGACATGCTAAGCGAATAAAGCTCTGCTCGTGCGCTAAAAGCAGTTATGACTGTACACACTAATGCTATTATCCACAATTGAGAGAGTGGGAAACTAGATTAAATGCATTACACATTCGATTGCAGCTAAAAGAAATATGTCATACCAATTCCTGTTCTAGCTAATAATAAGCATTTAATTTTGACTACTGTTTAAATTCATCAGGATTCAAATTATTTTAAATCACAGTAGAATCATTACATATGAAGTAACTTTACATCTCTTTACATCTGTTATACAATTGTTTCTGATTGACTTAAGCTCTTAATACTTTTATAGGACTAAGTACTTTATTATTTGAAGGACAGCCTTAAGTTAGAGAAACATTAGTATTTTGTATGGCCGACTGTCAATCAATTAAAATACTTTCCAATTAATACAAATCCACAAAATACGCGAGGCACACCTGCGCCACGCAAACTCAAGACAGTCCGCGCGCGACTCACTCAATTTCCACGATTTTCCCCACTCATTCTCTCGCAAAAGCAATCATCCAGCGAACCGCAACAGTTTTCCAATATATTTTTTTTTCTCGCGCGTTCGCTTCTGCGCTGCCCTACAGCACAAAGGGCAAATGTATTGACCGGGAAGTTTGATATTCGTTTGACAAGAGGAATCTTGTAAGATTTTTCTCCTTAGTGAAATGTGAAGTAAATGCGGGGATAGATACATATATTAAAAGTATGGATACATTTTACTTTAAAGAATTATCCGCTTCTGGAAATGCTCGTTTTTATGAAACGAAGGGTATTTGACAAGTCTGTTATACTGTTATTCAAAAAGCTTGCTCGGTTTACATTTAGCCGACACATTTTTGCAATATTCGCTACATGCTTCTATGTTTGCAGGCAGTTCATGTCGTACTTTCAGCTTTTGATTTGTTTCCCGCACACAAAAATATTGTTCGTCTGTCGATTAGTTTTTAATTGCGTTCGCCCAGTGACGTCAATAGCTGCCAGGCATTTCAAATATGTACATATTTATTATGGCATAAGTACAATGTGTGAAGAAATGATTTTTCAATTTTCTGATTTCTTGATATAGTTTTTGTTTAATGCCATTAATTAAGCAATTCTTGATTTTCTCACACAACTGCTTTTCTCCGACTTGCTTTGTGAACTATGTATGTATACACCTGCGGCCAATAGTGAATTGATGATGGAAAGGTTTTACGAAGTCATTGCCAATAATAAACTGTGGCCTAAGTCCAGTCAAGCGGCTCCTTGGCTCTGATTCGTGAATTGCGGCTTATTAAGGTTCTCTCTATTATATTGCTGCCGAGCCCTTTTGATCTGTCGTGAAGGGTCTTCTGCAGCTTATTGCCTGCCTCTCAGGCGCCCTCACAGCCCAGCAACAGCAACTTTAACAAGTTCTGTCTGCTGTCAGCGAAAAAGAACAACAGAATCTGGCAAAAGCCACTTGAACAAGACGACGCGAAGACTTCGAATGCACTCGGCGCACAGCTTAACTTTGACCCAGTTGACGCCTTAAATGCAACGGCAAAGAGTAAAAGATGACATAGATTTTGTTGACTTCTCGTGCAGCAACGCCGAGGACGCCGGCGCTGGCTTAGTACATGAATGGCATTTAATTGGGCATTTTGTTAGATGCACTTTTCGATGATTTTTCTGTGGTTGTTAAATTGAAATCGTCTGTAAGTTTTTTCCCACGGCGCGGATATAGTTAAAAGAATTTCAAAATCAATTCACACAGTCAACGAATCGATTTGAAAGATCTCTCTCACTCTCTATCTCCCCTCATCACGTATTATATATATATTTCTCAGTTGTTTATTGTATTCATTTACCCACAGTCCAACTAGACAAATAAACTAACTTGGCTTATCAGCAGACTGCCGCTTTGACAGGAGCTCAGTTTGACGAGCAGTGAGTAAATGAAAATTCAAAAATTATTATGCGTTAATAAACAAGACACGAAGTTGGTGCAAACAGCGCAAACTGCAACGAAAACAAATTGCGAAATTTAAGAAGTAGAAAACACAACGAACCAAATAAACAAACAATTAGCGGGACTGCGAAAAAACTGAAAACAAAAATATATAAAAAGAAACATGAAATGCACTGAGTAGCAACAGCCAACAGCGCCCTCTAGCGCACGTTTCGCAAGCAGGTCAACTTGTCATAATGATTTACGTTTCGTACAAACTCGCCACTGCTAACGATGCCGGCGACGACGACGACGTCCGCAGCACCTGCACAATTGCAAACACACCCGCACACACACACACACACACACACACGCCCAAGTGCACACCAATACACACTCCGGTGCACCGCAACAGCTATACAAATTAATGTTTTTATTAGCATTGCTAGTGTAGCAACTGCTGTGCACAGTGGAACAATGGCAAATAAAAAACGATTTTGAGTTTTCACATTTTTGCTGAAGTATTCCAATTTCTGCCAAGTAATACTCAGATTAGTATCAACTGGCAAGTGCACATTTACAGCTAAGACCGCCTTGCTCAAATTTACAATCAAACTTGGGATTAGGCTGCACTTTTAATGCAAGAGGAATCGGTGGAACACTGCAGAAAAACCACATAGGAAACCCATTTACAAAAACCACTTAGAAATCAAGTTCTTTCATGGAAAACTATTTATATTTGCGACTATTTATGAGTCGATTTGAATATTTATTTATATAATAAAATAAATAGTTAAAATTATACAGGTAAGCACAACTGTGTATGCATACCAGCCACTGTACGTATCAGCAACAAATTCAATGCACGTCGTGCCGTTGTTGCTGCCGTCCAATTCTTTTGTCAAGTGCAAGCGGGCGTATACGTAATATACTATATTTTTGCGTACTGCACTTGGCAGCTTGCTTCGTTTTGTATTGTTGTAGTTGCAGTTGCAGTTGTAGTTGTAGTTGTGTGCCAACACTTGCACAACTGCTGCTGCCATTGGCAGTGTTGTGGCCAGCCAACCAACACAAATCAAGCGCGCTAATTTTAACAATATGCCCCACAGTTGAGAACTGAAATATTTCTTTTAGCGCTGACCAATTTTGACGTTATAAAAAATACCTTTTGCCATATAATAATATTACGTGAGTGTGAGCGTGTTAGTGTATTGCAAGGTGTGTCAGCACCTGCCCATTGCGGTTTTTCCTATTACGGGGCAAGTTCAAAGCCATCAAGCGACATTGCCTTGAAAAAAAAATAATTGTAATAACTGAATTTGAGCGCAGGTAATTGAATGTGAAAGGCTTTTACTGCAGCCATCCATCCACCCACACACAAGTTTCGGAACCATGCGAAAGAGCCAACTGAATGTTGATTCGGGATCACAAATTGTGTAGTACTGCCTGATGGCCTGACTTTCCATAGGCCACAAATCACTGGAAAAATAACATCTGTGTCGCTGAGGGCCTTTCACTTAGAGCCGCTGCAGCTCGAGTTTCCCGCACAAGGCGACGATTGGCGAGCTTTTAATGGCCGCCCCGTTCACTTGGATTGCTTTGGGTGTGTTTGCAGATCATTTGTGGGTCATATGCATAAGCAGCAACCACAACAAGCTGCACGGTAAGCGTTACTGCAATGCAGGCCAAATGCGGCTAATGGGTGCAATCAACTTGGCAAACTGGTAATGCAATACTTCTCGCCGGTTCATATTCGGCTTAAAGCCCTTGCAGCCAAAACGGAAATAGGAAGCCGCATTATGTTGCCAGACCAACAATACGACGTCATCAACAACAAATTTCAGTTTTTATCAACGCAACTCAGGTGCGAACCACAACTGAACGCTATTAGATATCCAAATTCAGGTGAATTGTATTAATTAATATTTTAAATATATGCATATTGCGCTTTTTAAATCATTATAAAGCAAAATGAAATTTAATGTATGGCATGAATGAATGAACAGCTTTTCAATGGAATAAACTGAATCGTTTATTATTCTTTTAATACTCTGTCATTAAAAGTTGGCTGGCAATAGTTCAATATGTAATAATAAAACAGTTCATAAACTAGCTAAAGCTAGTAAAAATTTAATAGCTAAATTATCTATTATTTCACAGACCACATATCTTTAGTGATATGCACATATCTGACATATCTGGAATTTCTCATATTTATTGACAATAGCTAAGATTATAAGAATCATATTTGCAGGGTATTTGGTAACCGAGCTGGTATTTTTAATACGAGCTGCTCTGCGCACTGCACTTGACTCCAATTACTGATTAGTGTTTACGGATTTATGCTTGCTTAAGCAGAAAACAAACACGTATGTGGGCTATACGATTCCGACTCCGACTCCGAAACTCAGCTGTCTGCCACACTGCTTGTGCGTGCAATATTTCATTAAAGAGTTAAAAGTTTGCCCACAAAAGCCATTCTGCTATAAATGCACTTTGGTAAAAAGCCGAAACAAATGGAAGCTGGCAAGAGCGCGCACTTTTGGTAAACTATAAGTGACACACTGCAGGACAATTGCCATAGTTTGAGTGCCAAAGTTTATGTGGGTTACTGAGACTCATTGTGGCTGTTGCCGGATAACAATGGGTGAAAGCCAAACCACACGAACCGTTGCATTCACGGGCGGGCCAGAGAGCGTGCCCCTGCAGGTGCAATTGGAACTGATATACAACTGCTTTGTATCGCAAAATAGCCATGTGATCTGTCAGTCAATCCGATGGATGCTAACGATCGTTTGAAGAGCGCATTTAGAGCTTTCACAACACACCGAACGGCAACTCATCAATGTCAATAATAATTATGAGGCACTTGTTGCATGTTTAGACTTACCGTTACGTGAAACATCGAGCTCCACCAGATTTTCAAAGTTTTGTATGTCCGGCGGCAGGCGTCCGATTTCATTGTCACTCAGGCCCAGTTTTCTCAGGCGATTCAATCTGAAGAAGTTCTGTAAGAGCATGGAGAGAGAAAGAGAGGTAGAAACAAAATAAATAGCTGGTTAAGACAACGGCACGACACAATGCAGCAAAGCCTTTCTCTAGTCTTTGGCAAACAAAGGCCGCAATCGTTAGGACGTGTTTCTGTTCATCTTCGAGTTCGTTTTCGTGGTCATAAATTTCAAAGAGTTTGTCATTTGTAAACGCCGTGACCCATCCGGCGGGTCCAGCATCCCGAGCTGTTAGAAGTTGACTATGTGCCTATGCTGTTGCTTTCTTTTCGCTAGACATGTCGCCAACAATTCATTTATGAAAATCACGATTTTCCGGGCTCCCCATCAATTTTGACGTTCGATTTACAATAAATTATTTTGGCGCTCCTCGTACTTTCCCAAAGTGAAGGGTCGCGACCGATCACAGCCATAAACATTCAGCTGACCTTCCAGCGATGTGGAGCACACTCACACACATACAGACACACATTCACACCAGCACAGTCATCTCTTAGCACTTGGAAAAGAAAGCAGCGCCCCCTGGTGGCTGAGTCAGTGAGTCATAGACCTCAAGGTTAACAGCCGCGCCGCGCCGGGCGGCGTTGGTGCTTTCATTGTGCTAGCGATTTTAATCGGCCATTGTTGGGTCACTCCTCTTACTTCTGCCCCCAAAAAGAACCTACCACACCACACACAGCTCACACAGCTCACACAGCGGCTGTCGCGACAATAACAATAATGAAAATAATTCATAGTTGTAGTCGTAAAAATTATTAACTTTTCGCTTGTCTCAAAATACTTGTGGCACTGAGAAGTACTGTATGAGTGTCGCGGTTGGGGCCGTGACTCGATAAAGTTGATGACCCAGTTCGACGTGCCAGAAAGGTATAAAAAACACCTCGCTAGTTGTCAACTTACGAGAAAGCTGAAATGTTTTACCTATGGCTCAAAATAACGCTAATAAGAGTGAAGTGTTTGAACTCTACATAGTGAATTATAGTTCTATGTAACTATATAATGCTAATTACTACGTCAAATTTAATACAATTTGTAGCTAAAATAAAAAAAAAAAATAAAATATAACATTTCTATTGAAGCTTTCAAATTAAAATATAAATACTTTGCGCTAAAAATAAAATTTCACTTTTACATATAAATTCAATGAATAAGCAATTGCTTTCCTATCAAAAATATAAATAAAATATATCTACAAATCGACAAAGAACAATGAAAAATATGTAATTAAAAATAAATAAACAGTAAATAAATAGAGCGAATCAAATCATAATACTAGCATTTGAGAGCCGTTCGCCTATTTATGAAGTTTCGTTATTACTAATTTACCCAAACGACCCCCGCACACAAATAAATTCATTTTTTGTTGGTCAGTTTCGCTAAAGGCAAAGTACTTTGACTCTCCCCAATGGCATACGTTTCCCTCTGTTTTATTCGCAAGCGGGCACCGACAGTGTCCCAGATTCTGTTTCCTATTTATAAAAAACGAAAGGCCTTTCAACAAATCATGCGTCAGAAAGTTGTATCTGTCAGGGACAAAAGCTAACGACGAGCGAAAAATGCAGGAAGAGAAAACGAAACGAGAAAAAAAGACAGAAACAAAAACACAGTCATGCAAATTGCATATGAAATGGGTATGAGAACTGAGGGCTTGTGGCTCGTAGACAACAGACCGGTGCAATAGCCGACAATGCAAAAAATAAAAGCAAAATGCACCCAAAGGAGGACAAGACGTGATGACAATAAAAACGAATGCGAATTGTAAACTTTTAGCCAAGTGCTGCCAGCCCACAAAGACCCACGCCTCCGCCCAGCGCCTTGCGCCCTCCGCCCGCATAGCCAGAGCCCAGAGAGTCCACAACCCACGGCCCTCGCTGTGGCAGCAGCTTGTTGTATCTATGCGAGTCGCTCTTTTGCATGACCATAAATTACAAGCCGGCCGGCCGGCATTGCTACGTGCCACACGTACATTGCACGAGTACTACCAGTTTGGCCAAGGCACTCGCACTCGCACTAACTCACTCACTCACTCACTCACACACACACACACACACAGAGGCACATTGATCCACTCACTCACTCGCACGACGTGCATTCACTCAGTCAGCCAACACACTTTTACTATTGTATCTAGTTGGAGCAGGCACCCAGCAATCGACAGCCAGCAACAGTCTGAATAGGTTGTGTTGGCCAGGCCAACAAGTTGCGCCAGCTTGCATAGGTTGCAGCTCGGCAGCAAAACGTGGCACGCATATGACGTAGACCCATGACGTTAAAGCCAGATGCTGAAGCTGCACTCGATGCCTAGCAACTAGTTCCAAGCGAGGCCACATCATTTAATTAAACCACAACGCGTTCGTTTTCGTACGCGCGAAGTTGACAATGCAATTAGTTTAGATTTTGAAACCATTTTGCACAGCCTAACAGCAATTTGAATAGTTTAATATGCAGATGCAGGGCCGGCTGAAATAATTAATTTACTTGTATACCCTGTAATCCAGGCACGCTAGAAGAGCCAGACTACAAATGAATATTAAGTGTATTTTAGTCGAGAAGCCCCTTCAGTAAACCAATACTAGATTAACTGCCTGTGTCACAGCTACAGATAACGATATATAGGATACTCTCGACTGGGGCACTCTGACTCATTTTCGAACGATAAAACTGTGTATGCGCTCACTGCGCTGAACCATGACATGAATGTAAACACAGAGCACAACACAATGCAAAACAAAACAATATAACAAACGCATGAACACAGATTCACACACTGCACATCCATATCCATGCAGTGCGCTTCGCTGATTCTGAGTAATTTTATAATGTATCTGCAAGTGTAATCAGCAAAATGTATCTCGTTGGCTGTACACATACGAGCACACACATGCGTACACACGTCCAATGCTTTGCTTGGTGGTGTGCATGTTGCAAATGACTGGGCGAGCAGAAACTGCCAAAACGGCGAAGCTCAGAAGCAACAATCACATGAACAACTGAAAACGAGTTCTAGATACGATTCGCTCATATCTTGCGGGACGCATCTACTAAATGCGAAAACCAGCTGAGCTAGAACAGCGCAGAGCAGAGCAGCGAGACGAGCCACACTTGAAATTGAAAGGCTGTGGATGGCACAAATGTATATATACTCTGAACATGTATGTTCGCAAGTTGGCCAACCGGCAGCAGTTGCAACATTGCAGACACAGACACAGATACAAGTCTATGAGTATGTCGGTGGATCCGACTCTGTGTGCCATCCACAGACATCCTCAGGCTAGGCCAACTCTGCCTGCTGACCGAGTCTGCGCGCCTGCTCCATTCGGTACATCTTCATTTTCCTACCGAGCCACACAGACAACGCGCCAAAAGCGCAGTGAGTGCACAGACATGGCTTCGTCTATTGTTCTAGTCGAGGTAGCTGCAGCCACAAGTTGCAAGTTGCAAGTTGCACGCAGCATTTGTCATTGCGACAGCTTGGTTTGCAGCAGCAAGCAGAAACTGACAGCTGAGAGTAATTTGTCTATTATCTCATGCATCTGCTTGTTAGTTGTGCAATTTAGATGAAACAATCGATAAATTTCTTACTACTAATTTCTCGCTGAGTGTGTTCCAAGTGCAAACAGTTTGTTGACGTCAGCTAGTGGATTATTGTTTCAATGCAGTCAACAAATAGAAACGGCTAAAAATATTTGTAAATACGAAGCTCGACTAAAAGATATCTTAAATATAACAAGGGCAATATAAATATAAACATTGATTGTACGATACGAAAACAATGATTCAAAAGAAAACAAACTTATATTATCGATCAATCAAATTGGCGATAAAATATAAAGATAAGAATATATATATAATAGCTTCAAGAAATAAAAGCATGCCCTCTAGTAGGGTAAGTGAGAGGCTACATATATTTGTATATCGGACATATGTATGTATATGTATTTAATAAATTATACATATAAGAACTAATTTATTCGTGTATAGCATAAAGCTATAAATATATATAATCTCAAATTAAATGCCAAATTTAAATATAAAGAAATAAAATAAAATAAATTAAATATTTGTTATTAATCGAAACTATATTTCAAGCCGCTGTATCGAAACATATCTGTGTAGTTTTATTCATTCATAGTCACATTCAATCCACGATTAATTAAACCTTATTTGGTAGTTTGCTGTTTACAGGGTATAACAACTAATTGAAATAGCTTGAGAACATTTATTGTGTGTCTGTTTATGGAACCGGTTTTGAGCGACTCGACAGCTCTGAAGAATTTATATAAGCAAACAGTTGAGTGCGCAGCTAGTATGAAATAAAAACAGGCTAACTGTGACCCATTGCAAAAGCCAAATAGATAAAATCCATTTAGAATTTCGGCCACAACTATCAGGCAAGACACTATCAATCGGGCCGGCTTATGGCTAAGTTTCATTTGCTTGTGGGCTTAGCTAAACTTAGAGAGAGAGAGAGAGACAGAGGCCAGCACGACGACGCCATTTTAAATGATATTTAGTTGTTGTTTTCATGGCTGCGCTGTTGCTAAATGATGTCATTGCCGACGCTTAGGTATTGTGTTCCAATAGCCAGACAAACAGACAAACAGCCGGTTAAGTTCTCGAAAAATAAAACAAAACAAAACGCACCTGCAATAACAACGGCGCGACGTTTCGAATTGCAAAAGACAAGCAGCCAAAACGGTAGGGCGCTCAGGTTTTCGTAGGTTTTGGTGCCTGGAGACCAGACCCCAAGGCAGCGGCAGGCGATAAGAGCCGATTACTTGATATCTTATCTGCGGGCGTGACTAATTGGCAGCCAACAGAAAGACCACTGAATGGGGCGGTACGGTACGAGCCAGAAAGGTGGACAACCCAATTTCAGACTCAAGTGAAAATGCTGAAATTTCAACGAAAGTCACTTGAGGTAGGTTCTGCAAGCCGCAAATTAAATTCCAGCAATTGCACACTGCAAATACCACAAAGCATTTCGCATTCAAACGACACCTTAATTAAACACACACTTTCGCTAGATATGGCCGGATACGATAACAGTTAAATATGAGAACGCTTTTAGCTCTACAGCTATTGGCCAGGCTTCCAATAAATCAAACAAAAATGTTTTTTATATATTTTATAACGTGCTGAAAAATAAACAAAGAAAAGTTTATGTGTTCAGCAATTCCAAGAGAGTCGCACGTCTTCAAATAGAGATCAAATTCCTATAATTTCGAGATAAGAAAGGCAATGGCGATAGCTGCTATCTAAAATGATTTCCTACATTAAATGGATTTGCTAACTTCAGCTCTGAGGCGCAACCATTGAAAACCATGAAAATGTTCGTGAATTCCTAAATGAATAGTTAGTCAATTTGAAATGCTCAACTGCTCATCTCCAGCCGGCAAGCGACAAACGATATGAATAGACCCCAAGATTGCGGCAGATTGTCGTCGAGTTAGTGGCAATACAATTGAAGCACAGATTGCTGTCGTTGATGTTGTTTATTGTCGCTATGACAACGCGGAAATTGTCTGCCGCACTCAAAGACCTAAAGGGTTGATGGCCGATCAAAGCTTCTAGTATAAACAGCAGCAGCAGCAGCAGCAGCAGCAGCAGCAGCAGCAACAACTAGCAGCAGCAGCAACAGCAACAGCACATCCGACGCTGTCAGTTGGTTTGGAATTCAAACGAACTTCCACAGCGCAACCAGAAAGAACATCATCATTATGGCTGTCCATTGTCGTCGTTGTTTGTGTTGTTGCTGTTGTTGTTGTCATCGGTCAGCAACATGTTAGTGCTACTGCTGCTGCTGCTGCTGCTTGCAACGAGTGGGTCCATTGGTCTAGCTGCTGCTCTTCTTGTGCACTTTATTGATGTAAACGAGCAACACAAATTTGCATTAGAAGTTCATTAGTGAGTGCGGCTAACCGCGAAGGAAGCTCTAGAAAACGGAAAATGGAAAACTTTACAATTTCATGACATGCGGCAAACAACTGAATAGAAATTGCAGCAAAAAATGGCGAGGAGCTGCTGACAGGGCCGTAGATGCCATCGATGAGATAGATACTCTTACAAGAGTTTACGAGAAGCAAATTTAACTTTATAATTAGATGGATGCCATCAATAATGATAAAGATCAGACTTGCAAGTCGTGAACTCAGCCCGCTTAGTTCATGACTTTTATAATCCGGTACTTTGTTTCGGAAGGGTATTCTGAACGACTACATATATTTATGCATATGAACTACTTTTGTACATATAAATGGCAAACTAAAATAAGAAAGATATCACATTACCCAACTATGATACGATTTTAAATAGAAGCTTTGTAGCATTTATGTCTAATTATACAACTTATCAAAGCTAGATATTAATATTTTGTTATATTTTAAAATGCTCAAAGCATAAAGTTTCAGCTTTTACAGAAGTTCAGCCCACAGAGAGCACTAAAAATGGACTAAAACTTTGGCTGCAGCGTTCAGTAATTAATTGTGAAACGTATTCTGATACGCAAAGTTTATGGAAGCAGTTTAAATTTCACTTTAATTCAGAGCCAACTCCATCCGCATTCGCAGTACAGATATATGTATATATGCATATACATATAAGATATATGATTATATTAAACATAGTATATATAAAGTACTTGAATGCATATACAAGTCAAACAACCAGGCAGACCCCGACCCCAGCACCCACCACTTGTTGCTATGTCAACGCTTTGTTTTCTGTTTATAGCTTACGCTACTTGTTGTTGTTGTCGTTGCTTGTTGGATTTGTTTGTTTTTTGTCAGCTGCACACAAAGCGGAAGTCAGTGGAAAATATAAATTTCTGATCATTTCAATTGGAAACGATTCAAACGCCGCTAATCGATAGACAAATCATATGCGCTAGTATTTATATTTACTAATCAATATTAAAATCTCAATAATCTATTGGTATTTGAACAAAGATTGAGAGAGATTCCAGCAAATAAAAACATAAAAATCTCTAAGTCTCGAGTGTTTATTCTCCTTATTCATAATTTGATCTGCTGCCGCTGTCGTCTTTTGATGTCTAATAATACCGATATGCAATTGTAACTATATACTCTATATATGTAAAAACATGTATATATATATGTGTGTGACTGCATCTTGTTGCATGTTGCGTAATTGGCGATTCAATTATGTATGCATGCCGCAGACATTCTTGGCCCAAGTGGAAAGAGCCGCGCCCCACTGTGCATCCATATTAATTAAAGACTTCCGCCCGAGCTGAAGCACACGGACGTCTTTTGTTGTAATCATTGTCTTGGCAGACATATCAGAAGCGATGCAACGGCCAGCGGACGATGATGGACGGTAAACCTGAAGGGGGTTGCTAAGGGGTTGATGAGCTCTAGGTAGCTAACAGGACTTCAGCTGCTGGTATTTATATGTGCAAAGATCAGCCCAAGGGATGCTGCACACACAGAAGGCAGTACTGAATCTGAGGACTTGAGTAGAGTCCATTGACCCACTAAGTAATTAGCAATATTCACTGCTAGGAAAATGCAACATACAGTTAAAAATTCTAGGATAACTGTTTCTTTACATTTTAATAATAATAAAAATAATAATATTATTTATATTTCAATTTAATTCAGTTTCAATTCGATTTTTTAACAGTTTCATTTCTAAAGTGCGACTTTGCCTAATTTGATTCTTAAATATTTTACACCATATTCTGGTGCCAAAAGGTAACAGCTGTTAGACCCAAACACGGTGTAAATGTGCACACACATACATAGACATATATGTATGTATGACACACGCACACACATATATATATTTATACTGACCTTTGGCAAATCGCGTATGTGATTCGCATCCAAAAAGAGTTCCTCGAGGGTTCGCGAGTAGCGTAAAATTTCCTCCGGCACTTGGGGCAGTGAACAGTGGCGCTTGTCCACGAATTCCACCTGCCTGTTGCAGCCTTTGAAAATTGGAATGCACTTAAACATGGTTGTTGTTGTTGTTGTTGCTGCTGCTGATGGTCGCAATTGATGACGTCTTTCGTGATGGTTGTTGTTGATGTCGTTTTAGTCGTCGTCGTTGCTGCTGCTGTTGTTGTCTTTGCACAACAACAACATACACTTATAGCGTAACGTTTGCAGCATCTGTTGCGAACGCACACAAATACACAAACACGCACACACACACACACAGACAGAAACAGATAGAGACAGAGACAGGCACGCGCAGTCTTTGTTGCTGGCCTGGCCCTGCACTACGTTTCTTTATTTTCTACGTTTGTTGTTGTTGTTGTACTTTTTGGTTGGCTTTATTTTCGTTTCACTTTTATCGCACACGTTTTGGCAACATTTTGCGCTTATTTACTGCAATGAATTAAGCATTTAATACGTTTTACTTTGCACTATTTATGCTCGCATTTGTGTTTGTATTTGGTCGCGTTACGAAAAGGTAGCAAACGACAAGAAACAGCAAAAGAAGAAGCAGCAGAAGCACACGCGTCACAAATGCCCTGCCTTCGCCTGTCCTTGCCTAACATTTATTGTTGTTGTGACTCCAAAGAGAGACAGAGTGAGAGAGCAGCAGCGTGTGCGAGCGCGCAGAGCGACTCGAGGCCTACCATGGGCTCTGCATGGATTGGTATTGGTATTGGGATTGGGATTGCGCTATGCGTGTGTGCGAATGAGTGAGAAAGAGAGTAATAAGAAAATAATGAATAATAATAAATTCTAATTGGCACTTATGTATGTATGTCTGCTTCTTGGGCCTGCTACTGCTTTTTTTTTGTTTTTGTCCGGCTTTTATTGTCGCACTTTGGTCACATTTGATCACGTATCACAAGTTTTCATAGTTAGCAACACAACGCGAGGCAATCGCAACATTTGTTGCTTCTGCCACTACAAACATTCACACACACTAACACTCAAAAACGAGAAAAAGCGAAGCAACAACAAGTCACAATGACACTTGACTAGTGCGCGGCAGCCGCTTGCGAATAGGCTTAGAATGAGAGAATTGTAAATGAGGGCCCAAAGCGTAGATGATGAAAATCAACAACATAAGCAATAGCGACGCACCAAGCACACATACACACACACACACGTTAACAACCGCACACTCATGCACACAAATAACTCCACTTGGGTCAAAAAATTCATCGAAATAAAAAAGAGAATTATAAACACGGCCAACATCGACACACCCAGGCATACACACACACACGCTATTATGTCCAAAGCCGGGCATACGCACTGAAATGATTGTTAGCTTGTGTTTCGTTCCACTGTGCAGCGTGTTTTGGAATTTACTCATACACACACACACGCAGACACTGCGCGCCGCACAACAACAAAATGCTGGGCATAGGCAGGCTACACAAAGCCGACTACAGCACAAAACGAGGCAAAGGCGACGCCGCTGCTTTCGGCGCCAGTTTGCACAATTTTTTTTTTCGCACGCTTCATTTTGCCACTTACAGTTGCTTCGAGTGCAGTGCGGTTAACAGAAAAATATGAATATTAACTGTACAGAGGCGCAAAACACAACTCGTTAGCATGCAAGCACACACACATCCACACGCACACAACAATACGCGCGTACACATACACAAATGGCGTTTACTCAAATTAACGTACACAAAAATATTTAATGCGCAACGCCCGCTCAAATCAACCGTCCGCGACAAAAACAATTCGGCAACTGTTCTGTGAGACCAGCGTGGCGCAACCACAAAAATAATTCAAGTCCAATCGAACAGTGTGGCTGTGTCTAGCAAGGAAAGTATTCGATAGCTTATGTTAAATTTAACATACTTTCTGTCAAGCATGCTCACTGTTAATGAGCTGCTCCTCTCAGTCTGTTAAAAGGCTGTTAGAGCATTTGCCTTACTTATAATTCTGTTCGATTTATGCTCTGAAAGTCTATTTGAATTCAGGCGCTTATGCTTGGCCACTTCTGATATAAGCAATTTTAATAAAGCTCAGCATCACGATTGAGTCACATTTAACGAAATCTGAGTTAGCGTTGCCATTTAATGTTTGAATTATTTCAATAATGCGGCTGATCACACCTGCTGCAATGCTAAAAATAATACAGATAACAGAGTAGAAGTTTCTCTATTTTGAAACCAAAGCACAATTTTTTGGAAGTGTGACGTCACATTGCGCCGGTAACAGACCACTTTGAGTGGCAATCTCTTAGCCTATGCTCCACGCACTGCTAATCTATTGTGCTCATAAGGGCACTGTTATTTTGCATGATTATGTAAATTTTTGACGTGAAGCTGGCTGCGCTACAATTTTAGTGCTTAAAAACGAAAAGTTGGACGCTTGGCGCGGTTTTAAAATATAAAAAATACATTAACGTTAACAATAAAGGAAATTGATTGTTTAAATGGGAATTAAATAAAAGTTTTTTCTGCATTTCTTAATACATAAATGGACATTCAGAAATTAACTCTTTTAGTCAAACACTAAAATATATTGAAATGAAATTGAATTTTCTTGATAATTTCTAGCCATATATATGTATTTATATATGATGCGCCACAAATCCTGTTCTCACTGCAGGGTAACAGTTGCCATCTTTTGCGTGAGGGGCGCGACAATTTAAGAGCCAGGTGCTTATTTGGGCTTCTGCTTTTCGGCACGGCCAAGCGATCTTGAGAGACAACAAATAAGGAAAACAAACGGCGAGTGCAAACAATCCAAATGCAACCTCAGCGCTGACATTGTTGTTTGTGTCGTTGTTTGTTCAGTGCCGCTGTTGTTGGTGCTGTCGTTATTGTTATTGCTGTTGCTGTTGTTGTTGCTGGCACTGACAAACACAGCTGTCGAGTGCGGCGCTTAAATGGCAAGTAAACTGCAACTCTTTGCTTTGCTAATTTTACGAAAGGCGCCTCGACAATTGTGTGGGCGTATTGAGAGAGCGCGAAGGAAGGAGAGAGAGAGAGAGAGAGGGAGGGAGAGGGAGAGAGCTGCCAGCTTAAAGTGTTTTGTGGGGGCTGCGGTGGGCGTGGCTGTGCACTTGCTGCTTATTATTTGCACTCGGCAAGGCCAGAAGCATAATAAATTGAGTGACGTGGGCGTTGGACGCTGGGCGGGGGCGTTCAGCACACTTGGAAATCTTTTATTCATGAATACCGCGCCGGCTCCCGCTCCGCCCCAACCCATAAAATTGCACAATTTGAAGAGCCGCCACCGCCAACACCACCGACGGAGACATTTGGCCAAAAACGAAAAAAAAATGTGAAAAAAAATATATATATATATATTTTTCGTATGCGCCTCAAGGATTTCGGCAATGAGGCTTGGTCCTGGGTCTGGCTGTTGCTGCTGCCACGGCTGCTGCTGCAGGCGATAGTTGCATAAATCATAAAAGCCATAGCCAAAGATGTTGCTGTTGCTGTTGTTGCTGCTGCACGCAGAAGGACTTTACGACACTTAAGCCGCGGCGCATTGAGAGTCACCAAGTATCTGAATTTGATTGCGCGGCCGCAACGTCTGCTGGGTTAACTCCTTCGCCCGCCCCTTATTTATGAGGGTCTGAGGCGAGCCCCTCCGGCTGCTTGTGGATTTAATATGCAGGCTCGAGCCGAGACTGTTTCAGCTTTATTGTGCTCAAATTGCTCTGCCTACAAGCCCAGCCAGAGCGGGTCGAAAGGTCGAGCAACAAGTTTATGCCCGGCCCGCAAGCAGCTGCCAATCACATGTTTATTTGCGCACAGCTCGAGTCCTGATAATGATGGAAATGGCTATATTGAGAAACTCTAAGAAGTTTTAAGCACTGCAAATAATTATAGATTTTATAAAATTATGGAAGATCACAGTTATAATAAATATTTATTTATATTTTAATTGGAATTTACGTGGATATAATATTATTAAATTAAAAATAATATTTTACTTAATACTTTAATTATTTTTTATTTATATAAATATTTACAAAACATTTAATGTAAATATTAATATTATGATTATTAATTAAATTTTTATATTTTATTTATTTATTTGTTAACATTAATATCATTAAAAATAATTGCTTGAATGTGTTTATTATTTTCTCAATTATCTTGAACAATTTCTATATCTTCTATGTCGGCTACAGCTACAGCTATGCCAGGATCTCAATGATACCAACGCCCACACACGCGCTCACCTTGGCACCCACTTCTCAGGTGTGTCGCAATTATGTTAATTAGTGCGGCCTCTCACCATAACTCATTATAATGCTCCACTCAAAGAGCTCTATACATCAATAGAGCTGAATTGACTAATATAATGATATATGCATACATACGCACATTCATACATACAAGCATGTGCACATACATATGTATATGGTTATGAGCATATAGAAATATATTCATTTAATACATTTATAGAAAAACTCTTTAATATTTTCATAAATATATTAATATGCATATTTATATAAAATGTATGCAAATATATTCTCGCTTATATACTATGTATGGTTGGAGTAAATTGCCTCAATACTGAGCTGCTGATACATTGATAATTTAATATAAAATAATCTTTGGCCTCAGTTTTCATTGCTGTTCGACTGATTCGTTGTTTTAATAATTCATAAATAATCAAAAGAATTACTTAATATATTAAGTGAGAGCAAGAAAGAGAGTTAGCGAGAGAGAGATGCATTATTAATAATAAATTGGCATAGCCCCAGTTCTCATTTAAGCAAATCAAATACTTTGCAGATTTCCTATAATATTATGAATTTATTACAGTTGTTGAAATAAACAAATGAAAAAGGAAATAAGTTTAATCAAATTTAGTGTAAAATCTGTTCATGAATGACACATAAATATACGAATATTAATATATATATACATGCACAGATATATATATATATATAGTTAGCTATAGGTCCTTGGGCCGTGAGCATATTTTGCATATGCAAATGCTTAATTTGATTGAAGGGGGATTGAGTGGGGCGAGGCGCTGCGATCGCCTTTTCCGTCCATTTCAGATTATTAGCAGCCGCTAAACGGTACTCAAGGAGGCGGAGCAGCCACGCCAGCACGCCCCGGGCCGCAGGCGGCACGCCCCCACGCCCAAGTATCTCACGCGCAGCCCACTTGTGAGCCGCGTACTTAATTTATGACTTGCCCTGCAATAATTCAAAGTCATAGGCCTCCGGAGACCATTCAGAACACTCGACCGCTGGCTATGGCCAACACTTCGCACAGCAACAGCAACAGCAACAGCAACAACAACTCAAACATGAGCAACAACAAGAGGCGGCTCAGCAACAGGGCATGCCACACCTTGTGCTCCCTGAGCCTGAGAGCCTGCCCGCTAGCATATTGAGGCTGAGGAATTTTTAATTAAAATATTAAAGCCTCAGCCGTAAGGTGTTTCTAATCTTGAAAATTGTTTTAATTGTTATTTAGGATTTGTTGCTTTTATTGCTGTTCTTGCGGCACAATTTATGTGCGCCTAATTAGAGCAGACAGACGCGATGTCAGAGGTGGCGCTCCCTCGCCGTCCATGCCCATTCACGCAGCTCAAAAGGGTATATTGGTTTCGCGGTCGACTATGACAGCTGGAACCCTTTGCGGATCAATCAAATATATATTTTAAGCAGAGGTTGCTTTGCAGCTAATCAAGTAGAGAATACTTTACCTAGTTTTGCCTCTCGATCTTCTCTCTACTCACTCTAGTATTGGGTATTGCGCCGTCGATGATGCCCGGCTGGAACACTCCAACTTGATTATATACTGGCTTACACAAAATATACAAAACATAAATAACAAATTATATAAAAATTTTTGTTTCTCTTCTTTGCAAAAAAAAAGAAAAGAGAGAGCCTCATAATTACCATATTTTCAAATTACCATACGCCAAGTGAGGCCGGGCAGGCATTTTCTTTATTTTACATGATGGCCATAAAAGCTAATTGTATGCGTGCATGGCGGCCCTCGTGGCCGGCGGCCGGCGGCGGCGGCGGCGACAGGCAGCGGGGTAAAAGCTGAAAGAAGACCAGATGAAGAAGAAGCTGGGCTGGCGGCGGGCGAGAGCGTTAAGGTAACCTTGGCTTGTTGCTGCTCGGTGATTTATATTTAATTGTTGTCATTATGGTCATCAAAATTGTGCGGCGGACCCCAACACCTGCCCACTGGCGCATTTTTAACACCAGCCCCGCCCACACAACAGCAACGGCAACGGCAACGAGATGAAGAACAAGAGAACGCAGCAATTAATTCAATTTGGCGGGCAATGTGTGAAGCAGTCGCCGCTTGTTTATTGTCATCTGTGGATGCTTGAAGCGTGTAAATACGCTTAAGATGGGCCAATTGTTGACAGAAGTGCGAGGAAACTTCCCAAGCAGAGCTGTGGCCAAGCACAGCTGCAGCAAGAGCGCCACTTGCTCTTAGAAACTGTCTTAAGAGTCGCAACGGCACAGAACGTTTTGGCATTGGAACAGCGTCCACTGCTTTGCCATTAGTTTCCATCTTGCGCTCTCTCTCTCTCTCTCTCTGTCTCTCTCCAAAATATATTTCATTTCCGTTTCTATGTGCGACTCGGCTTCAATTTCGTCGCGTTCAGTTGGTCGCCAGCCTCGCTGCCATTCGGCTGGGTTTATGCCTGGAGTCTGCACTCGCTTCGCTCTGTTCTTAATGAAGCCATCATGGGTTTTGACGAGTGTAACAGTGGACTGAATGTTGGTCATCTGTTTTTTTATTATTATTTTACAGTAAATAATTGCGCTTTGGCTTATGATTTACATGCAGCTGAAGCAGGTATAATTATAAGTATAAAACTGTCGTTCCCTTGACAGCTGAAGCCGAATTTATCATGTTCTGAATATTCAATTTATTTAATGTACAAAAATGAGCAAAAAAAATATGCATTTTTTATAGACGGAGTATGTTATTAATGAGAGAGTTCATTTAACTTTTTTTAAAGGAATTTTTAAGTATAAATATAATTATATTTCTTTGATATATGAACAGCAAGAATTTGTCACGATTTTCTTGTTGCTATAATTATTTATTTTAATTCTGTTATTAATATAAAAAATAAGAAAATATTTTAATTACAAGTTTATTCTATGGAAAACTCAACAGCTTTGCGCTAAGTATTAAAGAAGGCAGAGAGAGAGAGAGGGAGAGAAGAAGAGGGAGAAAGACTATTGTCTGTCCCAATTACAAATTGAAAAGCATAAAAACTTCATTAAAATCAATTTGTGAGCTTTAACATAATATATAAATATAATTGTTAATTAGTAATGACCAACAAACAGATGACCCAAAGCCTGCCAGCTATGCAAAAGCTTAAATACAAATATATAAATATATATACATTTATTATTATATATATTTATTATCATATTTAGTTTTTGTTTCTGTTAAACATTATATATATGTATATGTGTAAACATATATAAAAAAAAATATATATATAAGTCCGGCTCTGTCCTATTGATTGAAATGTTGATTTAAGAATCTAATAATTTATTAAATCTGTCATGGGTTTTTAATAAACAATGGTTTAATTGTATGCATATTCGTATTTACATATATAATCTATTCGTATTTGATGCTTTACCCATTGACATAGCCTAGAGTGGAGTATTTGCATTGCAGCTAAACACATCAATTGTATTTTATATAATGTCCATGCCAATTACTTTGCATATAACTAAACTAGTATTTGCCTTTGCATATTTATTTTATATCTATATATTTTATGCTGAAATTGTATAAATCGTATCCTTTCACCTATAGCTAACATAATATTCTGTAGGGATGGCCAATGCTTTCTGTCTACAGAAAGTAAGCTTTAGATTTCTCACTATATCGATTTCTATGGATCATCCAAATTTCATAGAAGATTTTGAGCCCTTAGATAACTGTAATGGGGAAAATTGATTGCATAAAGGGCTGAAAGGGTATTTAATGTGCGCAAAGTTTATTCATTCATTTCAACTTTTTCACATATTCTTGTGAGTAAATGCAATTTAAAATATAAATTGCTGTGAATATATATATTTTTTTTTTTGCAATTTTCAATTGACACAAATTAAATTAATTTAAAATTTTTTATTGCCAGCCATTTTTATTTGTTGAATCAATTCAATATAAAATTTCACATCTTTTATTCTTCTTTTTTCTGTAATACATTCAAATTTAAATAGGTTATTTAATTAAATGCGTTTGTTGCCCACGTGAAGCCAACAATTGCGTGAACCATCAGTTGGCTTTTCCATTTTTCTGTTTTTCCCCACCCTCCCTCTCTCTCTCTCTCTCTCTCTCTCTCTCTCTCTCTCTCTCTCTGTCTGTCTGTCTGTCTAGCCGTCTCTTTCTCTCCTGCTATTACCACCTTTTCCAGCCGATTATATAATATCGTGCAACTTTAATATTGTTTATATATTCGTTTTAAAGGGCTCGCCACAACAGTCACTTGAACGGCTGAAATTCAGCCAGCAGATGCGTCGATAAGGAATCTGCGAATTGCAAATTGCGAATTGCAGCTGCGAAAAATTGTAAAATTACAATGAATAATGCAGAAAATCATTCGAATCGCTGCAAATGGCTTATTATACCGACCCAGGCAATACTTTAATCAGGCTATTAAATAATTCACATATTTTTACTGTAAACATATATCTTATCTCCCGATTCTCTATGATGATTCCTCGATGAGGCTTTCATTTCGTATATACAAACGACTTTTGTTAATATTAAATTACGTTATTTAAAGAAGTCATTGTATCAAGTTAAGCAATGCTGTCTTTGTCGGATGGAGCATGACTTATAGATACCCTGTATTTTGAATAAGGTTTAGATGTGCTCAATTGACTAAAATATTGGCAGAAAGCATTTGAATATATTTTGTTATTTAATATTCCAATCGACCCGAAACTCATAATAAATGATTTTTTGTATTTTAAGGCAGATCTGAGACAAATTCGCAGAATTGGGGAGGCAAATGGAGCTCTTCAGTCGTTGAAGCGAAATTTTAGTACTTTCAAAGTTTAGTGTCATGAAAAAATGAATGAATGCTTTGAGTATTTGAAGTCGCGTGGTATTAAAATGAGCAAAAAACTTTGATTACATGTTTTTTTTTTTTTCATTCAATATATTATAAGCTTCGATGGAGTGTAGTTAAGTTTATCAATTATTAATGCAGTACTTGTTATTTGATCATAAATTTCAGTAGTTTTACATTTGAGCCCGCCTCTTACTTCTATAAAGAGTACAAATATATTCAATATTAAAGCAATTTAAGGCCATCGATACCTCTTCAAGGTGAAAAGAGGAAAAGAAAATATCAAAATAACATATTCATGTTATTTTTGTTTATGTGAACAAATATTTTTCTGTTTTCGGTTTGGTTTTCGTACTCGTTTTGATTTCGCGCTGTTTTGTCATTCGCAAACTCAACAGTTTTCCTGGAAATACATCAAATCGATGGGGGCAACCCACATGGCATATTTATAAGTGTATTTGGCCCCATTGCCGTGAGCAGGGCTGCTCATAAGTAGGAGGTGGCTAATGAAAGCAGCTCATTAAATGACTGGCGAGAATGGCTGAAGGTGCCGTGATATGACCACATTATACACTGCATAGACATATTTAGATGAGCATGCATATACGTTTCGTCGAAATCAATATCTGAAATTTTGCTTTTATACACCTGCTCAGTGAGGCGCAGATCGTCTTTTAGGTATTAATTACAGCTGCTCAATAGCTGTGTACATGGTATATATGTACTTATCATGTGTGTGTGTGTGTGTGTGTGTGTGTAGTTTGGGGCCATTTAAGAGTTCAGCTGCTTGAGCTAAACAAATATTTAAGTTGATTGGGCGGGCGCAAATGTAAAAAGTTTGCACTCTAGAGTTCACCAAATTCGCATAAATTCTATGCGTGCCATAGCAGCCGTGAACTTTTTAATGTATTTTAAAACACTTTCCACTAAACATTTTAAGTAAACTGCTGCACAGTCAACGTCTTGCTCCTCCTGTTCGTTTTCATCTTCATCTTCATCTTTAGGCAGAGGCAGACGCAGACCCTAGCAGGGATGCCAACTTGACTTCCTGTGCAAGCGGCAAAGTTTTGTTGCACTCCTGCCGCCGCTCCAACTTCTGGCTGCAGTTGCACTTGCCTGCAAATTCCATGGAGGCTGAAATCAACTATTTCATTTTGGATTCAACTGCTGTCCGAGCATTGCAACACCACCACCAACAGCTCCAGCAACAGCAGCAGCTACAAAATGGCAAATTAAACTATATACAATTGAGTGAGCGAACCTCGAAATACACTTACAAAGCCAAGGTGTCCGAGGTGAACCGACTTCCTTAAAATCCGTTGATGGATTTATTTCTATTAAATGAAATAACATTTGCTTGATAAATGATCAGATTAACTTGTTAAAATAGATTAGTCAAAAGCACAATTTCCTCGCAGCATTCATCAAGGTTTCCAACTCATTTATATATCCCGTAAGACTCCACGGCGTAGGGTATTGGGAAAGCAACAACAATAGCAATATCAGCATAGTAATAACAATACCACGTAGAGTATAAAGTTCTTGGGAGCTTTCGGTGCTGCACACCCTGCTCCCGCCCTCTGGGCCCCTGTCAGTTGTCGCACTTCACACTGGCCGGCGCCCATTGGACGGTGGAAAGGCTACTGCCAGTTGCCAGCTGAGTTTCGAGCAAGTTTTGCGCTACAAAATACTATATAAACTGAAACTCCTTTAGTTGCCAGTGGGCGTGGCAGTGTGTCAATGTTTACTTTATGTGCCTAGGCGCAGACTAGCTGCAAAAGTTTCAGTGTCCATTTTTCCCAGGGGTCTTCTCTCCTCTATTTTTTTTTTTGACGATGCAATGAAGCCATGCGGGCATCTTGTCAAAATTTTAATTAATTACAGTCGTAAAACGCAAAAGTTGCATAATTAAAATGTTATTGTTAATAATTAAATAAGCAAGAGCGAAGGCAAACAGACTGTCCGTCCGCTCGCAAATTAATTATGCTGTCAATATTTGTCAAATCTTCTCAGTTTGCTCTTGCGTTTAATTTTAATTCCCATTTATGCCACCTTTGAATGCATGCGTTTGTGTGCATACAACGCCCACCGTCCCCCGTCCTTCCGCCCTGAGTCCACGCCCACATGGCCAGCCAGTGGCCCATTTACGTAAGTGGTTGCATGCTGCAGAGTAATTGTATGAATTTGTTGGCCAATGATTGCATGTTTGCCAAATTGTTTGACCAACTGTTGAGCATCATTTTTGTGCAGCTGAGCTTTGTGCTGACCCGACCTACTGACAACTATTCAGTTGGCAAAACTTGCCTGGGACATTGAATAATTAAAATATTTTCAAAATCAACTCTAATGCCCGACACAAAACTGAGATTATCAATGCCGCCTGCCTCTGCACAAAAAGTTGCCCAAACGGTGGCAACGGCTGGGGCTGAGGCTGGGGCGGGGGCCTCAGCACATGTTTGCACATTTGAAATGTAACAAAGATTTGCTCGGCTGTTGCTAGAAAACATTGGCAAATATTTGCTATGGAATTCACATGCTGCCGGCAGACAGTAAAGAAAAGTTCTGCACTCTGCCGGAAGATGATTGGGGTCAAGCCTTTATGTTTTGTTTGTATGCAAAATAGTATTAGATTTGCTTCTAATTGTTTTTAATTAAGTATAATTTATTGCACAAACAACAATAAGCAGCTCACAATGCGCAATTTCTCTGCAGCACTCTGCTGCTGGGACTTTGAAAGAATTTGCTCTCTGGCAACGAGCTGAATTTGCATTTTGATGAAACTCAACATGTTATCACAGGATTTGTGATGCGCTTATAAGCGGTGCTGTGCCACTTGGAAGGAATCTATCACTCCGAGTAAGTAGAAAGTAGAAAGGCAGGCCACAGCATATAGGGCAGAGAGGCTCTGGCATGCCCTCAATACTAGGTCATTGCTTAGAATTACATCGGGTCCTTTTGCATAAATCTAGGAAACTTTTCCTAGGCGAGGTAGAAGAAATATAAACTGTTTTAGCAGATATTAGGTATCTACTTCATGCATAAAATGATACTTGTATATATGTGTTTAAATACTTTGGTGAGGAATTAAATCAGACAAGTTGATGAGATGATACATACTATTAACATTCAACTTGCGCAAGTATATTCAAACTAATCTAAGCTGAAGCTGCATATGGATTGTGCAGCTGTCCATATTAGATTTTGAGTTTAATGAGCGCACAGGTTTGTGCCCGTGTGTGTAGGCAGAGCCAATTATATGGCAATTAGACACCTGCGTCGCTGCGCTTGGTACGTCAGACATTGACATGTGACATCCACAATCGAACAGTTGCAACATGCTGACGAACAACTTTCTCAAGTTGCAAGACATCTATTGGCGCCTGCTAGGCATCAATTTAGCTGCTGCCAGATTGCCAGATTGTGGATCGATTTCATGCAGAACTGCTTACCTCATTATGTCAGTGGTCAGTTCCTGCCACTTACTGTGGCGCTCTGTGTGTGCAATGTGGCAAATATGGATGAGAAGACCGAAGGCCTCTGCTCGGTGTTGATTGATTTGTGCAAAGTTGGACTGGATACTGAGATAGTTAATATAAGGACTTAAGATCTTTTATTCACTTGTCTTTATTGTTATAACAGTCTACAAAAGTGAGCTAAAACAAGTAAGATCATGGCAGAACGTTCCTCAATTGGGGCGTATATATAATTTTTGGCAAATTAATAGAGGACGGCAACAGCTCGAGGCAGAGAGCAGAAGTAAAGCTAGAGCTCAGTCAGAGGCACAGCTATTGGTAGAGCCAGAAGCAAAGCCACAGGTAGAGACAGAGTTGAGCAGAGCTAGAGATCAGAAACAGTTGAGCCAGATCGGGAGCAGAGCTAAAACTGTTGAGCTAAAGCAAAAGCCTTTGGCAGAGTCAAACCAGAGCCAAAAGCTGAGCCTTTGGCAGAGTCAAAGCAGACCCATTGGCGGAGCCAGAATTGAGCCACAAATGAGCCAGAGGCACAGCTAGCAGCTCAGCCATTGGTAGAGCCACAGGCAGAGCCAAAGCCAGAGTTAAGCAACAGTTGAGTCAGATCTCTGATGATGAGCCAGATGAGCAAAAGTTAAACCAGAGCAGAGGTAGCGCAGAGTAATTAACAGAAACATGGGTAGAGCCAGCTACTAAATACTTAAAAGTTATTTCCATAATTTCAATTACTTTCCTTAAATAAAACATCGATATTCTATTTTGCACTAGCATAGAGTCAAGTCCCAGCTAATTGCCTCATCATAGAGAGGACTATACTACTATATATGGCGGCTGCATGGGCCTGTCTGCTGTCCCTAGTGAGGCAGCTGAGCTCCGCTCTAAGCACAACTAACGGCACTGGGCAGCCGGAGTTTTCATTTCCGAGCGAGTAAGCTCGATAGCTTAAATGTGCGATTGCAAGCTCGCACGGCCCATTGCAGGTAACCGTGGGATAATCGTATTGCCTCAACTATTTGGTATCGTATGTGTGGAATGTATCAGCTGTGTACACTTTTCTGTGCGCTGACACTCAACTGGTGCGCGCTGTTCGAAATAGTCGGAGCAAAATGAAGCATTTTAAGCGGTCAGCTCTGTCGGAGCAGCCAGGTGTATTTACGAAACATTTTAACAATTCACCAGGACTCTCTGGACATGTCGGCGGCATTGAATCGCCTTTCCGGCCTTTGATCGACATGCAGTGCCTTGTGGCCTCGCTGCATCTGTGCGTGCTAAGCTATCAACTGTCGGAAATCTAACCCAGCGGGAGGTCTTCTATTATGCTGCAATCACATTTTCCATGCTGGCGCAGTTTATCCTCTACTGTCACTGCGGTGAGTATCTCAAAGCGGAAAGTGCATAAGTTGCGTGGCCCAACTACGACATCACCAGGTATTAGACCACCTGCAGTGGGCCGACCATCGGGCGACCGTTAAGGCTCTCGATCGATGGCCCTTTTTTGGAGGCAAATATTTAGAGATTATGCTCGGTTTGTTTTAATTAGACTTTGTTCTATACACTGAAGTAACATGTGAATTGCAGATTGCCAGAAGATCCATATCGTATTGCTTCGGTCAGTTTCTGAAACAGACGATCAATTCTATTCAAGCTAGAGTAATTTGGCATTATTAGAAAATATTTAAAATTCATATTTTTATAAATAGTTTAACTAAACAATGAATCGCATTAATATTTCTTAAATTAATTGAGCAATATTTATTTTCAATTTAATTTTTGGACTAAACTTAAGCAGATTGACGGTATTATATGATTTTTAAAATATAATTTAAGTTAATACCATTTAGTATCTCATGTGCCGCCTAGTCGAGAGCAACCGACTACAGCATTCTTATTTGCTTGCATTAATTTCGTTGCAGATCAGAGCTTAATAGTTATAATTATCCTTTAAGCTGAGTGGTGTAAGCCACTGGCTAATTAAGCCATGTTAATAACTGTATATATATAACCATGGCCCATACGCACAAATCAGTGCAGCGCCTGTTAATAACTCATGCATCATTATCGATTGTTGCCCAACCAATGTCATCAGGATATATATAAATCCAATCAGCTTCGTGCACATAACAGGAGAGTCTGCATGGATTATAGCTGTTTTTTTTCCAGTGAAATAACACTCTGAAATGGTCAGAGGTTTGAGTATATTTTCAGCAATTTATTCTGCGTTGCATTCGTCATAAGTTCACGAAATGAGAGATATTGCTCGAAAAAAGAACGCTTTTGCAGCCCTATTGACTTACGCCACAAACATGAGGTCTACTCCTTCGAAGCATGAAATATTAACTAATGTAATGTTATTAAAAGTAGTGTATTCAAATTTATATTATTAATTATTCAAAAACAATTGTATAGCAATCTTGGAAGCTGGTCTTAAATTGCCTGTGAAATATGTCTAAACTCAGCAATCATCACAGCCGCGATAGACTCCGCAGTTTATGGCAAAGATTCACAACGTTTCAAACCATTTACAGGACACTAACACACACATTGACACACATGGAGCAGAGCTTAGGCGTGTGCGATATGAGTTAGCTGTGGGAAACTTTGGCCGCAAAAGATGCAGAGAAAGCAAGTCAAAGGCAGAGAAAATACAACACTTTAGCGAACGTTGAAAGTGGCGAAAAATACACCCCGAGGGCATTGGACCAACTGGCTTTGTGGTCGATTGTGTGCTCTTCCCTATGTGTTTGTCTACAAATGTGTCGTGTTGTGGCCCATTGAGGGCCAATAGCTTCGGTTTAGTTCAATAATGATGCTATTGCAACTGAGCCGCCCTCGAAACGCTGAGGCCCTCTCGCTTACTCTTTGGCAAAGTTATGTATGTGTGTGGGCGGGCGTTGATAAAATTATATTCAATTGATGCTTGTCGAGTTGAAATGCCATAATAAATTCAATTGTGTCTGAGAGAGACTCCCTCGGGCGCCTGCTGTCACTATTGTGTGTCGGCCCAGATCCAGCCGAGCGCGCATTTGGCCCGATTCGGGGCCAGTGGCCCACAAATCGTTTATTGTTTGCTTTTCTAACTTTGTCATAATATCGTCCTTTGTCATTTGGCCTTCTTTCTTGTGGCCCTTTGCGGAAAAATTCCCTTTTTAATTTGGCAATTAATTGAATCAATCGCTTGCACATCCTGGCATCCTGCTTCGCCATTTTAATGTCGCTAATTTATGTGGTCAATTGTTTTGCTTTTAACGAGCGGTCCATTCAATTTTATTGAAAAATTGCCTCGTCAAGCTTGGCCAAAGCACTTCCGGTCAACGGACGGGCTTTCTAATTTTTACTCTGCATTATTTTTCAGTCCTTTGCAATATGCTTCGGCTAAAGGGCAATGGCGCTGGCCGGTCATTAATTTAGCTGTATATTTCAAGAGAAATTCCTTGTAAAAATGGCATTTTCTATGATGCCCATCACTAAGTATTCTGTTTTAGTTTAAAGCAAATCGAATTGTCTTTAAGCGGTAACAGCACATGTTATGAATTCCTTGGCACATTGCACATAATTGAATTTATTCAAATGGCTGGGCTGGGCGATCAAAACGGAAAATAAATTTAAATAAACGACTTTGCCATGCTGCAGTGGGTTATAGCTTAGGAAATAGAATACCGTTCGGTTTAAAAGTCAAAGTACATTAAAGAACAATACGTATACAATGCTGTAGGATTTTTTTGGCCTAGATGTGAAGTTCACAGAGCATGAGAAATTGTTATAAAGAGCTAGCCGGATATTTTCGGAATTTTTAATTAATTCCCCTGAACACTCACATGCACATGCACATGCACATGCATATGCACATGCAGCTCTTCCTATAGTTCGCACACACACAAACAGGTCCGTACGCTTCCTGAGAAGTCTGGCGACTGAGCCTTGTCCTTTTGTTGCCCGCTTGCCTGCCTCAGTCGGAGCGTCCGTTCGCTGCTGCTGCTGCTGCTGTCAAAGAGCAGAGGGACGCCAACTGCAACCATTTTCAGCAATTGCCATGGAACGAGGACGATGTGGCGCCCATTCCTTCCTATCTTGGCCTGTTGGACACTCTGCCATGGCATGGATATGGAACGGTGCGCTCTCTTTGTTGTTGCTCATTCATTGTGCAAAGTTTGTATAAATTTTTGATTTCTTTATACAAAATGCTGTGCATGTCTTTCAGTTCGTCCGACTGTCTGAAGTTCTGCTGCATCTTCAGTTCCTCTCGCTCGTCTACTTGTTAACATTGTTGTTGTTGTTGCTCTTGCTGTCGTTGTCGTCGTCGTTGTTGTTGCTGTTGTTGTTGTTGTTGTTGTTGCACACAACACAAATGCCATTGATTGAGTCACATCGCCTGGGCATATAAATCTCACTGCTGGGGCTTGTCATTCGGGCTGTCTGACTTGCTGCTGCCTACCTTAAAGTTTTCGCCGTGCTGGGTCTGTGGCGTTTGACGTAACTTGCCCGATGATTTCGTTATTGTTCGATTGACAATAAAGAATCAACTGAAAGTTCCAAAAAGCACAAAATACCATTGAATTTACTCAGAGGCACCATGGTGAGCAGCACGGGCGGCACACTGTAAGAACCACAATAGATGCAAGCATATAACAATAAGTCGCCGGGGATTCAAGCTACATACAAAAAGCTTCCAAATTTGTATGCAAAAAAATGCAATAACCAAGTGCAGCTTAAATAAAATACATTTCAATGATTGCATTTTGGATTAAAATAACAAAAACACCAACAACCTCAACAACTTTATTAATAATAATTCAGGAGAGCTGTGAAAAACATTTCTGTGAAATATTTAAATATAAATTTGCAGTTTTTCTTAAATGCAACTATCTCTCACTCGTTTATTGCTTTGCTCTGTGCCATTTAAGTTTAATGAAGTGCAAACAAAAATATTTTCAATTAGAGCGTAACAATCGCAGAGCAAAGCCGAGCAGCAGCACGGCAGGGCAACGAGTCGAACAAGGCAGTAGACAATGCGTAAACACAAAAGTCGAAATGGCTGCAAAATGCAGAACATGTGAGTTGTGAGTGGCATGCAAATGCAACGTGCAACACGGCAACGACAATGACAACAACAACGACAACGACAACAACATGCATATACATGCAGCATAAAGTGCACTTCAAGCTCGAAACAGTAGTTGCTGTCGGCTTTGCATTCGCTGCTCAGCATAAAACCAGCTCCTTTCCCTATTTGCCTTATATGCCAAATATTGCTTTGCTCGGCTGTACTTTTTGCTGCAGTCTTCTGTGTGAAAGTCGTGATAGTTATTCAGTTATTACTGAAGCTTCAAAATATAAAAGCTGATTCGACTTATCGTAGAAATAACTTTCAGAGCAAAAATAAAAGTACTCAAAGAAAAGCCCAAGTGATTACTTAAAGTCTCCAGAGAGTTAAAGAGCTGCTAAAGTGTGCATTTAAATTTAATAAACACAAATCTAAAACTTTCAGTTTATATATTAAACATAAAATAAAAGAACTTGGAAACGTTTACAATAACCGCGCGTTGAGAGCGCTCAATTGTTGTCTTTAAATCACTCTAAAGCTAAAGATCAATAAATATAAAAATATTTCTATTATAGTTCTTGGATTACATATTTTACGATGCTGTTGCTTAAGTACTTTGAGGATTATATTTCTTACTTTTCCGATTCGTATAAATTTGAGAATATCATTCTTGATGCTTACTTCTTCAAGCCAAATTACAATTTGTCACAAGAGCTTTGCCTTTGGATTCTGATTTATGCCCACATACATATGTCATGTATGTGTAGCTTACTCTCGCTACAGCAGCGGCGTCACCAGCAGCATTAACAACGACAACAAACGCTAGAGCCATAATAAAAGTACAACAATATACGCTGATTGCCATTTGCTGGCGCTTTGGCTTCTCGCTAAACATTCAATAAATAAAAAGCTAAATTACATAAATTTGTAGGTATATGTAAAATGTGTTGACTTTTTTACTGCAGCGACGTGCGCATTTAAAAGTGCTTTTGATTTGTTGTTGTTGCTGCTGCTGCTGCTGCTGCTGCTGCTGCTGCCGACGGCATATTAAATTTATATGCCAGCGTTTCACGCACATCTAAATTGTGTGGCAAAAGTTTATGTCGCAAGTAATTTTTATAGCCAAACAACTTTATTTTTTCTGCATTACGCTGTTATTGGGCATTTGACTTATGACGTGTGTTTTTTATGCGGGCTATCAAAAAGCAAATTGCATTTTGTACTTGTCTCAAAGTCATCTTGCATTCAGTGGCCGCCCGCACTTTAAGGCCTTCTATTTTATTTATAAAACTCAAGATAATATTGCCAGCTTGACAAATTACTTCTTCTTACTCTTCGATATGCTGAAAGGCAGGTATTCAACAATTAATATAAGAGTCATCTCGAAATTGAAATATGCTCAAATAACAATAGTCTCGGCTCTTTGCTACATATACATAAGCATAGCTTAATGCATTAAATATAATTAAGAGGCCAGTGCAGCTAATTAATATTTACGATAATATAATTATGTTTATTAATAAAGTAACTGGGGCTAATTAAATTGTTGAAGCAAATTTATTTCTGCTTAACTTCTGGTACATTAATTTCTAATGAAATTAAACAAACAACTCAAATTGCAGTTAGTAGCAGAAAAAAAAATCCCCTCAAGGCCAAAAGTTTTCCTTGTTTTTGCATTTCCTTCACTATGGGTTTTTTTTCTCTTTGTTTTGGCTGCAACCAGTCATTTTTCCACTGCCCCACAGCGTTGCTTTGTAGTTGCTGGCAAAGTGATGTTGCCATAATGCTTACCTGAGCGCAAATAAAAATAAAAATGTAAAAAATCTACATGAAATCGCTTAAGTGCTTCTGGTATAACTTCCACATAGGACCCGGCCCCTTCGCTGCTCAAAACTTTCACACTACACTCATACTCAGGCAGTGTGAATTATTTGTTTATTTAATGCGTGCACTATACAGAAAAGGTTTAATTCAAGAGTGGAAACTATGTGAGCTGTGATAAGTGCGGCAAATACAGCAAATTAAATTGTTGAATGGACAAAAGCTTTTCGTATGTGCAAAACATTTGCAAACGATATGCTAACGGTTCTGTCTAAGCGTAGAGTTTCAACTTCCGCACGGCACGTGGTCATCAACGATGCGGCCCACGGGCTGTTTGCAGCCAGGCACCTGGAAGACACTAAACCCAACTAGAAATAAGCATCAATGTGCTCCTATTGACAATCTGCTTCCGCGTTTTTGGTCTCTGGCAGCTATCATCGTATCTCTTTTGCTGGCCATATGCTTTATGCCCGTATCCTTGACAGCTATTCGCTGCCTTTGAGTGGCTGCGCGCACTGGACTGCTGTTGATACTGTTGATGTTTTTGCAACATCTTCATCTGCTTTTCATGCGGCTGTTACCTTTACCTTAGCATTGTCAGCCTGTCGCATGTGACTAGCTGCGGGCGCCATACGTTTTCCCTTTTTATTTTCTTTTTCTTTCCCTGCCATCCGATGCAGTGTTTCCCACTGCAGTTGCCATCCCGCATGATGTCCAAGTGCATTGACCGACGACCCACTAACACAAGCTGGACAAAGAATAGGAGACGATCTGCTTGTAAATTGACGCGAGTATACTTCATACATCTTTTTTACGGATCAAAATTAACGAAACTATTAAGTGTTAATTTATTTTTTTTTATTATATTTATATTATTTATTATTTATAAGAAAAGTAAGAAGACGAAGAATATTGCAACTTTTGATAAATAAGCAAAAATGCAGGAAACCTAATATCTACAGCAAAATCGTTAGTCTATTTTATTATAGCAGGAAGGAAGAAGAAATAGGGCCAAAACTAGAAAGGGATTTTTCTCATGACATTGTGAAACTAAATATATATATATATATATATATATATATATATATAAATATATAAATATAAATATTCAATACCACATTGAATAACTTCGTAATTTAAACTCACTCTTACTCTTTGTTGACTTTTCTTTTAATTTGTCCTATCGGCCATATCAATTTTGTCTAGTGCATATGCCAATTCCTTTGCTTATCAGCATTACTCTCAATCAAAAACTTTGTTGGCATTCGAAGAGCTTTGACCGAACTCAAATTAAAGCTGATAGTCGGATAAAATTTGCTTGTTGCTCGGACTCGGGGCGCTTATCATCGATTTTATTGGCATAATCAGCGTAGAAATTTGTGTTTGCTAACTTCTGGCAGCCTGCCACGCCTTATAACTAACGCACGCCCCCTCAACCCGTTGAAAAGCGATAAACATTTATCTTCATTATACAATTTGCGGCAGTCCGCTTCACTTGCCTCTTTGTGCTTCTGGTCCGCGTAGGTCTTGGAGCTCCCTCACTCTCTCAACTGGGCTGGGCTGGGCTGCAATTTTGTTGTTATTTTGAGCCGCGTCGCTGTCGTCAGCTTCAGCGTCGTCGTCGTCGGCGCTGCTGTTGCTGTGCAGCTTAATGAAAAAGTTTCTGCAGCGCACAGAACCCTTTTTTAATTTTTATTAAGCAGAAAATTGGCTGGCCACCCCTCCATGCACCACGCTGGAAAAATATTCAGAAAATGTTAATGCAAAGTAGCATGAAAAATAAAAATATAACAGAACCTAGGGGCGAGTTTATGCTTTGCCAACTTGACTTGGCTGGCTCTCAAAGCGCTACATTAAAATCATTAGCTGAGGCCATGGCCAAAGATTAGTAAGTGATTGCTAGAGCACCAGCTCAAAATATTTTACGTATGCTTTAATTAAACTAAAAGTTTAAAACTGTCATTGACACTGTTCATGCTAATAATGTTTGAAATCTGCTTAATTGACAAAATCAGACAAATAAATTCAAAATCTAATTTTTGTGTGTGTGCAGCGCAGTTAATTGTGTACAGCATTCAATGCTTTGCATAGCCCCATTTGTTTACATACACTGGGAGAAATGTGACTGTGGAAGCTCTATTGCAATATGAAACCAACTTATTTTGTTATTCGAAATCAAATACCAATATAATATAATTTATAATATTAATATATCTTGCCTCTTTACTTCATTTATCAGCTTGGTCATAATTATGTTTGAGTAGCAAAATTGTGGGCTTTTCTCTGGGTGTATTTTTCTTGTTTTATGTTTTCGTTTGCTTTGTCAGCTTTTCCTTAGCCCACCCATTGTTTTTATTCTGTTGCTAAAACAATCTTTTTTAAGCTGATTTAAAAGCTACCCATAAAAGGGATTTACAAAAATAAAAATAAAATAAAGAAATTAGTAAACAATTTCGCTCGTATTCGCCAGCGCGCGGCTCAAATATTTTCAATCAATGACTAATTTGGAAAATGCCCGGGGCCGATCTGAAACGGAACGCCATACGTCCCCCTAGAGCACGTATTGTTTACTGTTGTTTTCAATGCTAATAAATTTGCTCATCCATCTAGCCAGGTCTGGGATTGCTTATTATGGTTGGTGAATTCGCATGCCTTTCACTCGTTAACATCATTTTTATGCCACTTCATTATACTTTGAAAAATGTGAAAATTTGCTCTGCTTCGCCGCCCTTATTTTGTTTCTTCATCTCTCTCTCTCGTTGCAAGGATTTAATTATATTATAGTGTACAAAATTGAAATTTAATTAACTAACTTGCCCACACAGATACACTGCTACTGTTTCTGGCGCAGTAACTAACGGCGCACTTAATTAATGAAACTTTCATTTTTTTATGCCAATAAAATATTTAACACAGTAAGTGTTGCTCTTAATAATTAATATAGTTACAACAGTGGATGGTTATTAAGTTAGCTGACTGATTGAAGTCTTTAAATCATAGAACTAATATTTATATTTACTTAAATATGTTTTGATTAAGAGGCAAAGCATAGTAAAATCTAATATATGTTTTATTTATATCATATATATTTAATTTTAATTAAAAGACAACAATACCTAAAATTGATTTTATTGCAGATTATTTTTTACAACTATATCTTGGAAAGAACTAGAGCAAAACACATTTATTTTTCCGCTTTTATTTTTATTCTAAGCTTTGCACACATTTCAAAAGTTCCTCGTCTTAGAAGTATTTTCCTTACTATCGTATATTAAGTACTGACAATTAAAATAAGGATCAGACCATTGTGGGATTGGCAAACAACGGCCATAACCGCAAATGTTTCTTTATATGCTTTAATTAATACATGTGTGGAAGACGTCTAGATTTACATTTCGATATAAATAGCTTTTCGTTCCTTCTTGAATACTAAATGCATTGAGCATATGCACCCTTGCCCCCATAAGTAGGCTACTAAAAGCGCGGCATGACGCATGCTCCCAGCCCATGTCTCTGCACCATATTCTAAGCCATCACATGCCGCTTTTATGTTTTGTCGCAGCAAATTTGGCGACGCTTGCTTATTTAGTTAATTATCTCAGATTACTTGCTCTTGATTATTTTCCATCGTTGGTTTTGTTGTTCCGACTGTTGATTGTTGGTTGTTGGCCCCGTCTGATGCTTGTTGTAGCTGGGTTTGTGCTGTAAAGTCAGCAACTTTGGCCGACCGCTCGTTGGCTGGTTGGGGCCTTGCTGTTTACTTATTTGAACCCAGCATGCGGCAATGCCGCACAGCAGGCGAAGTCAACTTGGATTTTCTTAGCCGATTCCCTTGGCAAATAGCGAAAAGCTGACTCGATGACGCATAGTCTGTCCGCCTCTCCGCCGTCTGGGAGACGGTCTGTCTCTGCGGCTGATTCATTTGTAGCGTCGCCATATCAACAATTAAATTAAACGTGTTTGCCTTACACAAGCGAGCTTAAGCGCTCAATCAATGTAATATAGCTTTTCAGCTCCATTCCGCGCCATTCCATGCACGTGCGGCATTTTAAATTAGTAATTAATGGAATTTCAGGTTGAATTTTCTCCAGTTTTAACTTTTGAAGCTAACACATAGGAGCCTCGGCCAGAATAATTAGCTAGCGTCCAGCTAGCACAGTTGGCAGCTTTATTAAACTGCCCTAATTTACAGGTGACGTGTAGTTTATTTTCATAAAATACAGGAGTTTATTAATGTAAATTAATTTGCCTGCAAATGTATTTGAATAAGGATTATGAACTGGAATTATAGTATCACTTATCTGACTACTATCCTCTTAAGTAGTATGAGTTGGCAGTATTATAGGGTATCTGATCGGGCACACCCAACAACACCTCCTTATTTACTTACTCTTATCACACTTACAATTTTGAGTTCAGACAATGTTTTTAGATCAAATTATAATAATCAGAAATATAGCTTAAGTCGGTTGACCTTTTAAAGGGCGTACATGTTAGCAACGGGCATATCTAGGCAATGGCAATCGCTTCTTGGCAGTCAGTCAGAGGCTGGCGCACGAATTGCGTACAGAATTAACAAGCGTCCATCTGCCAGGGCCATCATCTGCCAACCCATTACCATTCCCGCTCCTGATAACCATCGCAGTCCTATTGTATGGCCATATTCGACGTGTAACGCAAATAAATACAGAGCTGCAGCTGCGCTACGTGGGTCTAGTAACTGCCAACCAAAACCGTTGCAAATGAGCGCCAATAAAAGCCGAAAGCAGAAAATGCAAGTTAATTACGTTTTTCAATTAAGCGCCAGTCGATTTGACCGCGGCTTGGTCGGGTCAGAGCCAGTCGCTGCAACAAAAGCCAACGCTCGTTGATATAGTCCTCATTCTCAAATTTAGCCTGCAATTTGCCATTGAGTTTGACTGTATGCTAGGCTGGCAATCGATTGCACTTAGTTACCTAGCCAACTGAATGCAGTTACGGAAACTCGTTCGCTGGCCAAAACTATATTATCCTTGAACTGAATTGCGTACACCAATAATAAACAATCCCTTTTTTCACATTTTCCACGAAATAATAAGAATTCAGCAGTGTTTTAGTCGGGAGTGCCTATAAATCAGGTATGCATAAACATTATATTTATGTATATGATAAAAAAAATGTGTATTAATGTGGGCAGTACTGCCAGCTATGACCTAAGAGTACATACAAGAAATCGTTTCGGAATTAAGATCAAGATTAAGATTAAGATAACCTGTTAAGACAGCTTAGCTCCTTAAATAACTGAGGCCCTATCTCAACTCATCTATCTATTCTATCTGTTCGGCCTCTCAACTAGCGTAGTGTTTTTCAATTTAATTTAAGAGGAGAGGAGAAGTTAGAGTGCAGCTCTAGTCTCCTCTATTATTTATAGTCTTGGTTCGTTCGAGCATATGAGAAACTAACTAGCGTTCGATGGATATATGCATATGTTCGTTAATTGCGTTGACTGGCTGAGCCCATCAACAGTCTCTCGAACTTGCGTTTGCATTGACTGAAAGCTATAAGAAAAATCTCCATAGTACAATTCTGTACTTCGAACATGTTTTAGTCAGATAAACAGAGTATTTTGAATTCCATCTAGCTAAACTATGGCTTTAGTTCGGCTATTCACAACATTCTATTGGAGGCTTTTGTGGCTTTTGATATTGCTAATTTATATATGTAGGTATGGGCCTGAAAAGTAGCGATATGCTGACAGCTGAACGTAATTCATCATTCATGTGTCCAAACTGACACGTTTGTGGCCACAAACAGAAATAAAATTCACTTTGTGTGGTTGGCAGTTGCCGGTTTTTATTTTATAGCAGTTTTCTCGTGGATTTTGGTCGTATTATGGCTCCACTTTGGGGTTGCCGCGGCCCGTTGGAATATCAAATATTAACGACTTTATTCACACAATGCATATTTTTGGTGGGATCATGGCACAGCGAAATTAATCACGAAAATATGCGCTCAAGTGGAAATTTTGTAATCATCGCGGCGGTCGATTGGAGGCTGCAAACTGTCGTGTGCTGAGAGCGGGCCGCTCAGGTGCTACGTGGCAGCCTGGCTAATAACTTGCGGGTTTTATGGATGCCTGGGCGGCATTAAAATTTAATATATTCTTAATTTTTAAATAGGCAGCGCTGCCAGCGCCAACTAGAAGCAGTCGACGACTCGACAACGATGCCACTCAAAGCCGTATAAATCCAAGATTGTGGCCTCTAACTTGTCGCATATGTTTGCAGCTGGTTATGCAAGTGTGTGTGTGAGTGTGTTTGAGCGCGTGCCTGTGTGTGTAAGTATGTGTGGTTGCTATCTTGGCATCATCCTTGACTGGCTGGCTGGCACTGGCGCTAGCCTTTCCCAATGTGCTGTCTGCTTCTGAGTGTGTGCGTGTGTGTGTTTGACTGTAATTGAAGCAAAATGAAAATCTTTTATTCATGAGGCTATAAAATTGCCCAATTTTCAGGCCATTAGCAAAATTTACGCCTTTTTCTCTGCACGCAGCGCATAGTGGCCATTAAATACAGTCGCCTGCATAAGTATGCATGCCATGCGGCGGGTGTTTAGATTTCCCAATCGCGTCTGCATTTTATTTTTAAATACACTATGCAGCATTAAACACTTAATGCCCACGAAATTGATGCAATAAATCTTGGCACAGCCACGGCAGCCGTAGCCTTCATTTTTGCTCTACAAATGCGCTAAGCCCTGCCTCAATTAGCCCTTCTGCACCTTCGCCATCTACATCTTCCTGACAGCTGCACAGCCAGTGCATAATCCTATTAGCCGCGCTCTGTTTGTATCGAAGCAGCTTAGATATGTCAACGCTGTAATTAAAAGCAGTGGAAAACATCAGTGCCATGCCCGGGCTTGACACTTGACGGGCCAACCTCCAAAATGTTGCCAAGTCACGCATTGCCTGTCGGCTTTGGGGGCACTCAGCACTTGAGCCGCCCAATTACAATGTTAATTATGTGGTCAAGCGCATATTGTTGCATGTCATTAGACAAAGAGCAGTCAGGAAGGCCGCCAACTTGCCAATTCCTGTCAAAATTATGGACATTTTCCAGAATTGCTTTCGAATAACTAGACATTTAATTTAAGCATTTCTTCAGACATATCATTTCATTAAAAATATAAATTATTATTATAAACTTTCTGTGTAATTGTAGTAAAAATGAAAACTTAAATACTTAAAATATCATCTCAGCATAGGCTTAATTTTAGCTCCAAGACGAACTCTCTCGACTAGCTTAGTTATTTTGTACTTAGCTGTAAAGCGATTTTAGTTTATATCCGTTCCATTCTAACCAAAAGTAAGTCTGTAAATGGTATTTTTCAGACTCTCAGATTGGACCACATAATTCGCATTAATTAAGCTGCTCGGCTGCAATGGTAGGCTCACCATCTCACCTAGCCCCGAATGTGTGTGCGTGTCTGTGGGCTGAATTTTCCAGCAATTGAATACTAGTGGGGAAACAATGTTGACGTTTCAGTGCCCTCTGCCTGAGCTTCGAGCTGCCACGTTGTAATACCCAACACATACGGCTCTAGTTTATGAGCACTCTTCAGAGATATTCATGCACACAAATACGCACACACGTTTTGAGTCTTGTGATTGTTGAGCGGCTTGCAGCTGGCACTTTGCCTTGGTATTCAGTGGGAATCAAAATCGAATAGTCTGTATGGTTCACTGGCTGGCAGTAAAAGGCAAAGTCATCGCATTGCCAATGCGCACTTGATTCTGTCTGCCTCTGCTATTATGGGCTTTGAATGTGTGTATGTATACATACATACATACATACATACATATGCATTTGTAGCATATCCATGTTGAGTGAACAACAACTTCATTTCAAATTCTGCAATTTCAGTTGAAAACTTTAAATTTGATCAGCAACTTTTCGGTTGGACCTGCGTCCTGAAACCAAAGTGTATGTGTTGGGGGCCTGAAAAATATCTTTAAGCATTCAAAACAGACACCTCGGTCAACCTCAGAATAATAAATACCGATTTATATGTATGGATATTATATACATATTTATGAAACTGCTGCCTGGACTGGGCTGGGGGCAGGCAACTGGCTGGCAGCCGATTGGATCTGGCTTCAGAGTCGAGCATTCTGCACAGTAGCTGCAAAAATTAAGCTTAAATTATTGTCAGTTGCTTTACCAAATACAAACCAGCATTAGAAATCAAACAACAATGGCAGCCAGCGGGCAGCCAACCTCCAATTACACACCCCACCGCAGGCCGGGCCCACATATTTGGCCAGCTACAGTTGGTGTGGCCGTGTTCAACATGCAAACAAATGGTCAAAAAAATGTTTATCCACACAGCGGCACACACACACACGCACACGCATATATATATTCAATGCACACACGTCACACATGTCCACACACTAGCTGGCCGTGCCATACTCAAAGCGGAAGTATATAGGGGCATTTAAATATGCAAAGGAAGTGTGCACTTAATTTGTGCCATCCTTGTTGTTTGCCATTGTTGTTGTTGTTGCTGCTGCTGCTTTTGTTGCTGTTGTTGCTGCTAGTTTTAGTTGGCGTGTTGTTGTTGCTGTTGCTATTTTTCTTTTTGGCCACACAAACAAAAACAATCTGACTCTAACCAGAGTGCGCAATATTCGAGCTCAAACACAAATCCCAACTAATGTGGGCCGAAAACTTTTGCCTGCCCATAGACCTAACCAGCTGACTCTGTTTACTGTTGAGTAGCGACCGACTAACGGGCTGACATACAATGCGACGGCATCCGTGGTCAAAATGTTGGCCAGAGCCCGCTGATGTCGCCGCTTCAGCCGCTTCAGCTGCTCCTGCTGCTTCTGCTGTTCCTATTGCTTCGTCTGTTGCCTTGCCGTATGGCCGGATGGCTGGCCATGTGCCATGGCAAAAGTTATCAGTGGGCCGCACTCCACTCGCAGCTTTTGCCCATTTCCATCTGACAGTTTTAATTGCCTTGAATGTTTGCAAATTTCTTATGGGAAATTGTTGTAGCGTGCGGTTGGCTTGAACGGCCCGTCAGCCAGCCAGGCAGACAGCCAGACAGCCAGACGCCGTCCGCTCGTCGTCCCAGAGCAAATCTTAAGCTTTTAAGAAAACTTCTGTGCGCTGTATTTTTCGGAATGCTATTGCAAAACTTTTTAGATTCATGCAGCAGATAAGCTGATGAGCATGAGCCAAGGCCGGCAGCCGGGGGAATGAAAGTGCTGCACTTGCTTGTCAAATCAATGCTAAACGTCGCCAACGGTTAAATGAATTCCATGGCTTCGGCAAATATGCTAATGGACTGTCTGCTTGGGATACTTCCTAAGCAATGAAAACTGTATTGCCAAATGAATTGGTTGACAACTTGTTACATCGTGCCAGACTGCTGTATTTTGCTAAACTCCATCAATACTCCCATTGACTTGGAGGGCTGGATAACGATAATAAAAGATGCAAAAGCAAAATTCAAACAACTTGTTTGCTTGTTGTTTGCTACGCCGATGGCTTATTAAAGTGCATTGAAGCAACAAGCATGGCAACAAAGGAGAAAAGACTGATGGGAAGCGTTGTTGGATGGGTGTCGACAGCGTGGTCAATGCCGAAGACATGTTTGGGTCCTCAGGCCATGCAAATGAGACCAGTCTCATACCGCATCCAGAAGTACAGCAGTCGTAGGTGTGAGCATTAATTAAGAGCAACCGAACTTTAAGGTATTATTCATGCGCTGCGTGGGCTGCCAGGGGGCAGTTAAGCGGCCTTCTACTTAAAAGAACTGAAGACAACAACAAGGAGTGAGACGACGGACAACAACAAGATAAATGCCTGATCATTATTACAGAGCCATAAATAATGCAGACAAATGGACATAGCAGACACATGACGCACCTTTACCGAGCTCCAACCCGTAGACACAACCAACCCAAGAGTGGAAGCGACTACTAAATTCCCTGCAATTAGTCTACCAAGTTGCCTAAGCTGGAATGTTTTCTATACGTACTTATATGAAATATATAAAGAGTTCCTGTGTCTATAAATCCTCATTCATTTCGATAATATGCTAATCGCACTCAGTAGTTGCAGGGTGTTTGGCAGCTGAGCAGCGCGTATGTCGATTTGGCTGGGCACTTTGAATAACTGCTGTTAAAGCGGGCAACAAAACAATTATTGAGCATTTAATTGCTCGACAAAATGTAATTAAGCAAAGGTAGCACGTTCTACAGCGCTGGCGCTGGCGCTGGCGCTGGCTGCGAGATCCGGCACGATAAACCGCAGGTTGAAAATTTTGCATCTGTCACAGCAGCCACGCTACATAGTTTAATGTGGACGGCTGAACGTGTGCATGTAGGTGTGGCTGTGCGGCGATTTAAAGCAATGCCAAAAAGTGTCCATTAAATGCAGTTAAGAGCACTTGACGGCCTCTCGGAGCGTTGACAAGTGGTCTATAAAAGGCAGCCGAATTGAAAATTTTCGTTGACATGGCAAAAAGTATGTGAGCATACGGGCATTCCAAATCATTTTTGTAACAGCTTTTGGCACTAGCCGGACACGAGGCAAGTTCATGGTAAACGCTGCGGCATACAACCAAAACTTTCCCGCAAGTTTCAATTTATTAACCAAATAAAATGCAGATAACGGCTGCGGGATACGCAAGACAGCGCTATAAGCGGCAGGCGATGTCGAAACTTTTGATAGATGTGCAAAGTTTCAGCCCGCGGCGCGCAGAAACTTCGCCGAGCTGCGACCTGAAAGTGAAGGTGTGCGATCAGCTGAATTTCCTATGCAACTCTTGATTGACATGCACTCAGGGGCAACACCTATTGCACACAAATGCACACACACACACACACACACACAGATGTACGTATGCAATTCTATTTCTCTATTTGACCAACTGTTTGACCAACACCAAGCCGTTTCAGTAGGTTAACCACCAATATCAAAGGGTAAAAAACACGAAAAAAATTGGGAGAATTTTATTTGTTACGCGCCCGTGACTCTCAATGCAATTTCGACCAGACAAGCCCCAACGTTTGTTTCCAGTTGCCTATGTGTATGCGGCCTGGCTGCCAGTGTGTTAGTATTTGTTATTCGGATTGCATTTTTTCAAATACCCATTTTATGTATTTGTTTTGCAGTTTCGCCGACGGCCCAAACCGGCCAAAGGCGCCAACATATTGGACCAGCCGACCGACCACTCGACAACTGCAGGCGGCAATAATGTCTACGCCTTTCACGACGAATATTTTCCAAATGCGAGCGAATGGGGCAACGTTTGGGTGTGAATCTCTTAGTTTAACAATACAATATGCTTAAATAATAGGGAAACTGTATGTTGACTAGATAAAGATACTATCCTGTGAAGACTTGTAAAGAATTTGATAAGTTGTTCTAGGTATATATGTGGAATTTTATTTATTTGTTTTATTTATTATATATATTTTATTTATTTTATTTATTTTATTTATTTTATTTATTTTATTTGTTTTATTTATTATATATATTTTATTTATTTTATTTGTTTTATTTATTATATTTATTTTATTTATTTTATTTTATTTATTTATTTATTATATTTATTTTATTTATTATATTTATTTTATTTAATTTGTTTATTTAATTTATTTTATTAATTTCGCTTACTTCATTTTATTTTATTCATTTTATTTATTTAATTTTTTTTTATTCATTTTATTTTTATTATTTTAACTACAATAAGTATTCTTCTGCCTTCGAATGCCGCGATTAAAAACTGTAAATTATTTACTTTAAGTGCAGCTCTTTAAGCTAGCAGTTAACTGGGCTTGCGCGTAAAGCGATTTTCGACATTAGCCTTGATAGACAGCTGTCTATGTGTGCAGAGCATATGTGCAAGTGGCTGCGCGTGTGTGTGTCTGTGTGTATTGCAAGGGAATGTGCAATGAGTTGTAAAAACTTTTTCGATTTAAGTTCATAATTACAGTTGCAATGTTGCAGCGACTGAGTCAAAGGAAGATGCAGAGTGAAACGGATGAGAGGCAGCCGGGCTTCCATCTCTCTCTCTCTCTCTGTGTGTCTCTGTCTGCATAGCCAACCGCTTTCACATGCTGATTGGCAAAGTAATTTTAATTGAAAATCTTTAGCTTTCAAATCCATCGTTGACAGACATTCGCCGGGGGCAACTGTGTGGGTCGAGCCACAATTTGGCTATATTTTCAACCACATATAGAAACTGTATTAAGTAATATACATTTGCCCCGAAACTTCGGTTGGAAGTTGCGACGCCAAGCTAAACTAAACAAATCAGCGCACAAATGTATAAATATATATTCTGTATATATAAATATAAATGTGTTAGCATATGTCAGCAGTGACATTGATCGTCGATTTGTGGAAAGCAAAAAGAGGAATGAAAACGGAGACAGAAAGAAACGAGATGCGATGACACAAATTCAGCGTTTCCTTTCTCCATATTAAATTCAATGAAATGCAAAGAAAACGTCATTTACATATCCACATGAATAACATGAATATATATAAATCGAGTATCCTATTTGCTTAATTTTCCTGAAAACTTAAACATTTTGGAGAGTCGTCGACTGACTCGATGCATGAATTCGCTTGGATGTCACTCTCCCTAGATTGTCAATCATGTGCCTCACTTGCTTTGCAGCTCCCATTGATTTCATGCATATAGCGGCAGGATTCAAGAAAAATGTCAAAGCGAGCTCTTAAAAATACGTATGTACCACATATACATTTATATATATATGGAATGGAATCATACTTCCTATCATTTGTATTAGTTCCTCCACTGTTTAAAGCTAAATTTAAGCTTTATGTGTGCAAATGTAGACGGCGAAGACTTTAATCAGCACCAGTTGCATTGGAGAGCAAATAAATATATCCTGTTATTTATGTTTATGCTATTTACTATAGGAGTAAACTGTTTATCCAGCAATAGAGCCTCAGCACTTTCTCTTTCAAATGAAATATTTTTTTCTTTGCTGAAATATGAAATTTTTGCTTGCAGCTATTTTGATTTAATGAACATTTTTGTCTCTTTTCACATTTTGTTTTTCGTATAAAAGTCAATTAGGAGGGATGACGTTGGCTCTGTCTGAGCTCTGCCTTGAGCTCTACAATATTTAAAGACACGTAAACAATATTTCTTTAGATTGGCTCAACGAAAATGGTCAAGGGATGCTCGCCCTTAAATTTATTTGGAGTTGGGACTTTAAGATTTAGGACCAGCAGAAATGAGAGAAAGAAAGAGAGAAATTGATTCTCATTTCATTGAGCACTTTCAAAGTACAAATCTTTTAGTCAAAGCCTTGTCACATAACAATCAATATCTGTCTTTATTTTGTACTTGTGAGTTGATTTCGGGTTTGTATTTTTATACAGCAAAGCATGAAGGGATCACACAAGCCATTTTAATCAGAATCTTGTCAACATATTAAGATAATCCGTATTTAATCCTTTTGTCGACCCAAGGTCGTGTTGATGATAATGCCGGCGGCGTCAGAGCGACAATAAAAACCCAAACGCCCAAAATCCCTAGCGACAACTCACCTGCCTTTTATACCATTTGCTGCTATTGTACGAAGACTGTAAAAACCCTTTTTATAATTATGATGACAGTAAACAAGTCGGCCAGGCAGCAGTCTCTGGGCCTCACGGACCGTGCCCCGCTGCCCGGCTCCCCGTCGCCTGCACCGTGGCATGCCTTGCGGTCCAGCCGAGCAACCTCTGGGCCTGGGCTCTTGTCTTTGGCACTCAGTTGATGGTTCGGGGATTCGGGCTTTTATTAGCTACTTAGCCATGGCATTGTTACACCTTTCATAATGAATTTCCAGAGGCAAAGCCTTTCGTCACAATGCCAAGACCAAGGATATTTCAATTTAGCTGCTCAAACAGTTGCCACTTTGACGTTTTGTCTGCCGTTTGCCGCCTGTTGTCGGTTGTCGGTTGTCTGACGACGCCTGTTGCCCCGACTGGAATGCCTGCCGTAAATATTTCTGCGGCACAATATACAGCACAAAGGTGACGTTGTTAGCTTTTTAACAGCTGCGGAATTTGTAGCCTGTCTTATTTGGCCGGGGGTCCAGGAACTGATGGTTGGGCGAGTCAACGGGGGCAATCTCAACTAATCTGCGGTTGTCATAAAATGTGAACATACTAAGGAGATTGCGACTGCGGCTGAATATCAAAATATTTGAGCAATGAATGAATGAATGACAGACAGTCAGCTATGCGGCTGTACGTTGGCAGTTCATCAATCACAGGAACGCTTATCGCTCTGAAGTGTGCGTGTATGTTTGAGTGAGCTTGGCCTATAAATAAACAAAGACACTTGTATCTGAATCTTTGTTCAATCTTTGCTTGCCTGTGGCCTTTTAATTGTTCCACAAAATTCATTTTTCACACGGCGCACAACTTTAAAGGCGCCTGCCGCCTGTCCGTCTGTCCGTCTGTCCGTCGGTCCGCCGGCGTCAATGGGTCTGCTACTGTACGCGATTCTGGGTCGGATCTACTGTGCTCTGTGCACGCTTTAAAGAGATCATCAATCTTGTTTAATGGTTGTCCGCACGATTGAATTATTACATGTGTCAGCTGCGCGTGAGTTATTGATATTACGTAACAAATGAAGAAAGCGCCGAAATAAAAATCAAGCTACACAACATCAAATAAACTACATACAAACAAACATACTGACATGAAACGCACACAAAGTACCCCGCACATGAGCTACACACACACACACACATTAGGCTACTGTTGAGACAACCCAATTGCGCCTGGCTCTAACAGCGTAACTGACGCCAAAACCCTAGCATACTTTTGTGCGCGACTCGTACTTGCAACCAGTTGCATGCCTCGACGAGTGCCGTCAGGTGGTCTGTCTCTGCTTTTTTGGGCTTCGATTCCATAGGCATTTTGGTCGAAGCGCATAAAAAAAGCGCTTCAATTGCTTTATGTAGGGCAGACACAATAAAATCGATAGGCTGAAAAAGCGTTTTCGAATGGAAAAATGAGAAAACTTAAGCTTGCGTTTGGTATTTTTCCTATTTTTTTTTATTTACGTTTTTTATTTGGTTCATGGGAAAAACACCAACGTGATTTGCATATTTTTATAGACTCCAACGGCGCAAGGAGAGTGCAAAAACAACAATGGAAAAAACGTCTCAAAAAATTATATTTACTAACATTAAAAGGCAAATGCTCTGCTGTTTGTTTTACGGATTACTGAAAGCCATATGTAACCTGAAGGTAAATAAACATTCCAATAGAATACAATTTAAAACAGTTTTTTTTTAATATGATCATAAATTGAATGCACTTTATTCATGTGTGCATCGATGTTGCTTCCCATCAATAAAAAGAGCTGTCACAATGTAGGTCAACGACAGAGAATAAGAAGATTACGATTACGCACACAATCTCATTTTTTGTATTTATAATCTTAAATCTTAAATAGCCCGCTGAGCTTATTGCCCCATTAATTATATTATTAGATTATTAATTATCAGCATTTGAGCGATATGACAAATTGCATCAACAAATTTAGCCCTCAAGCAATATCAGTGAATATCTATATGAATTTAGTATCTGAGATTCCAATATCGTAGAGTATATTGGGAAATTGTGGAAGGAAACGAAAAAGCCGAACCACATAAGTTTGCAAGTCACGTGCGATGTTTTGGTCAGCTTAAAACGGCTTTGGACAAAAATCTTAAACTGTCATTTTAACTTTTATATCATTTAATTTTCTTCTGGCAGCTCTGACTTTCATCACACGATGAAGCCATCTATTTGGCATGCACACAACTTTGTTTGCATAAAGCAATGTGTGGTTGCTTTATTATGCAATTTGGACCTATGCAGTACGAAATGGCACGTTGAAGTGCACCGAAGAGCTACATCATATTCATATTGCGGTCAACCCATAATGTTTATTTATTCTGCATGAAAATGATGTCTTGTATGCAGCAGCTGCCGGCATTTGCATAATGCAAATGAACTTTTGGCTAAAATCGAGTGTCCGCAATGCAAGCAAGATAATTATTTTTGATGCCCATTTTTCATTCGATCGCATGAACTTTAATTGAGGTGTGCCCTTCACTTATTCAATGGTAGCAGGGTGCACGTTCAAGTCGGCTCTGCTTACAGTCTAAACAAAGCTAAATCGAGATACAACAAATGTTCAGAGTTTCAATGGGTTGGTACACATGAAAGAATAGCACCTGTACACAAAATTGTATTTGACTTACAATAACTGCTGGCTCTCTCTCTCTTACTCCCTCTCTCTCTCTCTCGGTTGTACTCTTCCCTCTCCCTCGCTCGGGTGTCAGACTTTATTTTGGCATGTAGAGTTAAAATAACATTGAATGAAATAGCTCGAATTTGATACCCTTAAAAGGCGGGCGTTAACATTTGCAGTATATTTCTATATATATTATATATTATATACCTTAAAGCTCAGGTACGTGAACGACATATTTCGCTTGGAAACCTTTCACATATACGCCTGCCCAATTTAGCGAGTTTGCTGTTCGGGTTTAAAAATATCTCTTATTTATTTTAAAATTCTTTTTTAACTCTTATTTGACAAGTCTAAGCTCAGCTGGAAATATTATGTTAGGAAAATACTTTATACAATATTTTGATCTCATTGACTATGATTCCATTTGAAAGTCATCTAATACTTCTCTAATTTAAAACTAAACTTTACTAAATGACTTAGAGAGTATTTACGATTCGGAATAATACAAATTGTTTGTATGTTTTTTTTTTTGCTTTGAACTTTTTTGCTCTGCTTTGTTTTTCTATTTTATTTTCTGCAGTCCACATTTCTGCACATTTTATCGCCCATTCGTTCATTCGCTTTCTTTCTAGTGTCTGATGCGCGCTAAACGCTTTGGGGCGTGGCGCCGGTGTAAAACAGCATGAAAACTCAGTCACAGTCAGCGCAAAAACATTTTGACACTAATTTCATTTTGTACATAGAAGAAAGCTGAAGCTTTTTTGTGCTTTGCTGGCGTCAAAGGATTTTCCCGACAGAACAAAAAGGTTGGAATAGAATTGTGGACTACACGGCAGGGGGTAAAATAGAAAGCACATTGCCATAGATTTTCTATCCCTCGAGCACAATTCGCCTTTGAAGTTGAAGCTTATGCTGGCAACTGGCGGCTGGCTGCTGTCTGCCGATTGGACCACGATTCGCTGAATAAAAATGTATGATGCTTGCTAATTAAAGTGCAACACATAAAATAACTTTAAATTTAGCAAATATAAGGGACGCACACATTTAATAATTAACATAATTTTCGGAGCACTCAACACTTTTACACCTTCAGGGAACGCCCGAGGCATTTAACGCTTCGTTCCCAAAGATTAACTGCCGTGAAAGCATTTGGCATTTTGCAGCCAACCAAACAAAACAAGGGGAATGAATTGCCACAAACGAAGTTAGGCCTTGGTTTATGGAGAACAAATACTGAATGCTCTCTAAATAGCTGATCTGAATATTTTAATATATTATTTAAATTGAGTTGTATTCTAAACAACTTAAGCGAGTAAAAGCTTTATGGGTTTATGATTTCAGCTAAATTTTATTTTTTTTTTAGACCTCGGCTTATATTTAGCAGCATACCAAAAGACAAAGGGAACTACCAAGCGCAAGTGCCCAACAAATTAGGAGCGACATAAGAAGTCCACGGGGAGCAGGCGCCAGCAAAAAATGGGCCGAAAGCCGAATGTACGCTATGGAGCAAAACACATTTAGGGGCGACCGCAGCAACTGTAAATCGAAAGTCACTGCTGGGCTGCTTTTGCTGCTGCCTTTGAGAACTTGGTTAATTTTCAATTTGCCGGACAGCCAGAAACAAAAAGGCAAAAGCTATTTGTCGCATAAAAAACTGGCTCAACAGATCCAGTCGAGGGAAGGACTAGAAATTACCGTGTACCCTGCACTGTGTAAATTGAAAAGCGGCTGCTTGCCCCTGTGCCTGAAATCATAACAAATGTTGCTTCTTAATTATCTCTAAGGAATTCATAAACTCAAATAATTAAGAATTCATTTGAGCGCCCTCGGCGCCTGTGCCTATACACACATGCGTATGTAATTAAGTGATTAGAGTATACTATATAAATTAAAATTTGATAAATATAACTGGGTGGGTGTAGGCTTTAAGGATTTAAAAGCTGGGTGCTTGTGGATTACTCTGCTACAAGCCCAAAATGCTGTGGCGCGTAGGGCTGGACATGAACTTGACAAACTGGGAAAACAATTTCAGCAAGCTGATTTTCAATTTTCGATGTCGATTGTGTGGGTGTGCAAATGCATAGCACGCACAATTTGCTAAAGAAAACATAAATAGTAGCAACAGCAAGCATATGCCAAACTGCTGGCAGATTGAGAAGGTGGCGGGGAACCGATGGCTATCCACACAATAAACAACACAGGGAAATGTTACCGAGAAAATGAAGTCATGTGCGCACCTGTTCAATGCAATTCATGTTCATTTGTATTGTTGATGGCATTGTTGTTACTATTACTGTTACAGCTGTTGTTGTTGTTGTTGCTGCTGCTGTTGGTGTTGTCGCTTTTATCACAGCCAGCAACAGAAACGGACAATACCGACGTTTGCTGGCCAACGAATCGACGACGTTGGCGGCGTGTCTATCGTCACAACATGGATTCCGTCTGCTCCATGGATAGATAAACCCACAAGTATGTGTGAGTGTATGCATCTATAAGTGGGTGTGAGAGAGATAGAGAGTGTGAGTGTGTGTGTGTGTTGGTATATTCGTAAACATGATTGGAAATTCGATCACAGCTGCACACGTAGAGCACATAAATCAGTCCTCGCTCATGCCCCACGCTGAGTTGAGTCACTTTCAAGCCTTCACAGCGCGTCGGCGATAGACAATTGTCCACACATGGGCATTCCGTTTAGTAGTTGCGGCTTCTGTTGCCTCTGCTGCTCCCGGCCATTGTAAGCATACAGCATGCATATGCCAGCATCTACAATGATGTCCTGCGCTTTAATATGCAGATAAGGTATTATAGAAGTTGTGCTGCTAAATTAATTTGCCATGAAACAAACATCGATGGCCAGATGAGGGCTTGAAAAGCATAATATTTAATTATTCACAATCAATCTTTAACACTGAGCAACAGAGTAATTAACCTCGCTACCAGTGTTGTCTGTCGAAAGAGAAGGATGTGATCTTAAAAATGATGAGGATGGCAAATGAATAAATTGATCTATTGTCATTCATGTCCAGTGGTTTAGAGAGTCTCTCATTATTTAGAGCACTAACTGTTTGTTAATTAGGTAGCGCGTCAGTGCATATACCCCACACCCTTCAAATAAGCGTGTATTAAAATATAAAACGATGTTGTTTTTTAGGCAGCACTTCATTTTTATGTGACATAAATTGTGCAGTTACGAATTGCTTTTGGAATAAAAATAAAATAAATAAAATGACAACTTTGGTTGATTATTTTGATGAGCATGGCGCAGAACAGTGAGCACACACAGAAAATAACACATGCATAGGCACTCACACCAGCACACACAGGCCTACACACAGCATGGAACTGAAAAGACCCTCTCACAATAGGCAGCACATGTCAATGAATGAGGCAGAGATTTTTATGGAGCGCGAGTCTGGGGCATTGGGCGCTGGCGGAATGGGGATTATGTTTGAGGGGGGGGGGGATAGGGCACACAAAATTGGCATATTTGCCATAGAGCAACGACGCGCAATTCATTCATTCATTTGCCGCAGACAAACAATCACAGTTGGAATAGGCAAGCACACAAATACACATATGAATGCGCGTATTAACAAATGGATATAAGGCCGTGGCCGTGGGAAGGCGTTGCTAGGCGAAATGGGCCGAACGAGTGTGGAGCCTGGCATTGCTATCGGCGTCGCCAATGCCACAAACAGCGACATATTTTCAAATCAGTGCAAAATGGTAACTTCCGCTCGTTAAACAAGTGAAAAATTAACTCTCGACTGTAATTTGCTTATGCATGGCACGAGAAGGGATCGGCAATCGAAACGGAAGCGCGAGGGACTGGCTCCCGCTTTGATGAGGCGGAGCAACTGACAATGATGCGGCTTATGTGGCGGCATCGTTGTTGGCGACAACAACAATAATAATGCTGGCGCCATAGTGTGCGTCTGGGCAGTAAATAAAAATAATTGCCTTCTGCTTCAGTTCGTTGTCATTTTCGGCTGCTTGGTAGTGCGTGGAGCGTGGAGCGTGGAGCGCGGCGGGTGTGTGGACCATAAAAGCATCTACATTATGGCCAAGCGGCTTAAAACTCACGCATGCCACATCAAATAGTTGTAGTTGTAGTTGGAGCTGTGGGCGTGGACGTGGGCTTGGTAGCCTTCTGCCAACTTTGTAATAAATGATTACACTTGTGCCCTTTTTGGTTCGCTTTTTGTGTATCAAATGGCTCAACAATGCGTCACAAACAGCTTCTCGATTTTTACTGTTAAATGAAACACGTGCCACGGAAGCAATTTCTGCGCAATCTATGGGCCAAACTGTGCCTGCGGCCCTTGGCCTCTGCTCCTTCCGACAGGCCCAACCACCCAACTAAGCTGTGAACGTGTGTAAGCCACAATGTGTGTGTGTGTGTGTGTGTGTGTGTGTGTGTGTGCCCCTCTGTGTTTCAATTTGGCGCTGCAGCTTCCGGCTTTGGCTGCGCTTTTTTCACTGCCCAACCAATTCGCATTGCTGGCCTACAATCCCGAGTCGAGTTTCTGCTGTGCAGCACAGTCGGAACCTGCCGCCGGTAAATACAAAACCTTCTGATGGATTGACTTCTAGCGCTGTCCTGGCCGGCAGACAAGGAAATGAAAAGCGTTTAAACAGAAGCTTAATACGCTCTATGAAAGGCTCCAGCACATCGTCGTTGCCTCGCCTGCAGCTCATTAGGCTGTTGTCCTTATTGTGACTTTTCTTTTGTCTTATGTTCAATCAGATTTCCAATTGTTTTGTATCGATCAAATTTTTGTCTATCACCGAAATATCTTTATATCAATGCCAATTTTCTTTTGTGTCTTTTGCAGGGCTTCTTGTAAAATTGATTAAAATATCTCCATCAGCAGCGGTACAGAATGCGCAGCATTCTTGGTCTTCATTTAGGATTGGCAGCATTTTAATTTATAGCAAACAAGCTGAAATTCTCAGTTTTTCCTCGGCTGTAATTTAAATTTTAATAAAATTATGTGCACAAGCAACAAGAACTAAGAGTGACCCTCGGCGAACTATTTACATCCACTTCCAGACACAGTATATTCACATAGCAGTTGCAACATTTAGCGCAAAGTTTTTCTATAAAATGGAAATATTAATTTCCGAGCAAGAAATTTGTTATTTCCGCAACGCCTGCTCCGATACGATGACGATGTCGGCGTCTGGCGGAGTGTGGGAATTTTAATACGATAATAAATGAGTCGTAGCTGCTGCACGGCCTTCCCCATATATTTTTTCTTCATTTTTGCAATAAATTTCCTGCAGTAACTTTTGCTGGCAGGATGACCTTTGAGCTGGCGCTTAAAAGTAGGCAGCCAAAAGTTTTCAAACAAAATTAAATTCCATGCAGCGGCGTATAATTTGGGCAGTTAACAGAATTTTTCGAGCGACTCCCACTGCAGCCTGCTGCATCCCAGTTGATTTTTCTACTTCAAACTCAAATTGAGGGAATTATTTTTATACATAAAGCAGCTCTAGCTGTGAGCAAACAAAATATTTAAGTTTCTACAATGTAGTGCTTAAATCGGCTTTAAAGCCTTTGCGCTCCGGACACGTTGCCTGTGAGTCGGATTCATTAAGAGCATTTCGAGCATCAAGTAGTCCCACTCGGTATATGCGAATTCATTTGGTTAATTATAGCAGGATTTGGGATTACAATGTGCCAGCCGGTGTCTCCTATGCGTGTCAATATGCGTGTTTGTAAGTGAACTGGTGTGTGTCAGTGTGCGATTGCGTGCGCGTGTGTGTGTGAGTGGGCATGTGTGTGTGTGTGTGGGAATAGACTGTGTAACACTTGGCCACAAAACGCATGAGCAGCCCTGCACAAGTTTGCGGCGTTGCTGACGATTTTGGTTTAGAGCGCTTAGCATACTCGTTACCTGGTTGAGCGTGCGTGTGAGATTTCTCTGTATGGCTGAGTCCCTATTAATAAGGTGTGCTGCGGTTTTGTTGCCACTGGATACCTTGACAAAGCCGTTAAGCGTGCACAGTGTCCAACAGAAGTTTGCTTATGCCGGAATAAAATTGTGACTGAAACCCACACTATACACATGCATATATATATTCCGCATTATATACAAATATGAATATACATAGGGAAAATCTGAAAAATAAATAAAAGAGAAGCGGCAAAAAAGTGTAATGTTTTTGTTCTGCGGGCAGGCATAGCGCAAACTTTATGGCCACAAATACAAATTACAACTACAACAGCAACATCAGCCAACACAGTAGCAATGACAAGAGCAATAACAACAACAACAACAACAACAACAGGAGCAGCTAGAGCTCCAACAACATCAACAACACAAAGTTTGTCCTGCAAACAAGCTGGAATGGCCGCCGCCAGGTGAGGCGGGCACGATGTAGTAGGTGCTAAAAGGGAGCGCTGATTTACATGTTGGCCTGGAACTGGACTCTCACGGCCACTAAATTAGAAGTTACTCCGATGCTGATTCTGAGCCGGTGAGCGGCTGGCAGCTAGCGGAGGTGCAGGCCGCGTTCTTCTATTTTATCTCAATTAAAAGTTGTCCTTCAGCGTGTCAGCAGCGAGGACTTGTGAGTGGCCCACTGCGCTGCTGGCCACTTGAAAGTTTATGCCTTATGAGCCACAAATGCCCACAGTACATGAACACGAAAACGGACTACAGACGGCCTGCCTGCCTGCCTGCCCGCCTGCCTGCCTGGCTGCCTGCCTGCCTGGCTGCCTGCTGGCCACGGCGCTCATAATAAAGACACACGGGCAAGGAAGCTAACTAAGCCTGTGCACTCCACAAGCTAAAACAAAAAATAAATTTGCTGAGTCAACATGGAGCAGCTATTGCAGTCACGCCTGGCTCCCGGGATGCTGTCTCGCCAACGGTGTTGCCTCATCATTAGCATCACGATTTCTAGCGAGCGGGCACCCAGTTGGGATATTTTGCCACACCTACGCGTTTGTCTGCGGCCAAGGTGCGGTTCCAGCTCCGGTTGGGGCCGCGCAACCGCAGCAACAGCGCCAACTACCTGGCCATGGCTAGCACTAACAATAAAACCGAATGTGTGGCTGGCCAGCGAGGTTGACTGTGCTGCAGACTTAGCACAGCGAATTGTGGCCGGCTACCTTTGCGTATAATGCGCCACAGAAAAAAGAAGGGAAAACAGCGTTGCAAAAATCGCAAGGACTGCATTCATTTTGTTTGGCGTTTTTACTTCACTGTTTGGCTTTTTGTTCTAACTCATTTTGCATGCAAATAAAAGTGTTATGAATTATTTATACATGCATCTGCGTGCGGGTGGGGATATTGCGGTTTTGGCTGCATTTACAAAACACTTTTTTGTTTTTTCAATTGGCCTGTGTACAAAATAAAATTTGTTCATTTGCCTGATTTGCAAACAAACTCGACTTCCATTTTTTCGCTCTAATGCTGGCTCCAAAAATGTTGATGTTAAATAAACCGCATTATACAATTTTAATTTTAGCTAAATGCACTTTATTTTTTGTTGAAGCTAAAGCTCACATTGCACTTTTTTTGACCCGCTGCGAGTTTACATTGATTAGTGTAAATGTTAAAATGTTAGACTAGAAAAAATGCCCTAATTAGGAATATCATGTGTTTTGTGCTTCTGGATTACTACATAATAAAGTATATATCGATATGGCAATAGTCTTTCGACCCCAGAAAAAGTTCAGGGCTCAGTGGTTAACTGACTCGTGGAATTGCTGATCATAGAGTCAAAGTTACGTGCTGGCAATCGGAACTGAAGCTGAAGAGATCTCTTGCAGTTAGAGAGAGCTTGTGAGATCTGTGACTTATATATAGTATATATAAGTCCCAGCTATACAGTTGCTCAAGATGAGGAAGTTAACTCTTAAAGTTTGTATGGAAACTATTTATACTATATAGAAGTCACAGCTATTGCAAATAATAGTTTATAAAGCAGATGACTCCATTAGCCAAACCTTATACTGCCGATTATTATCTTATATCTATAATTATTCTTCAGATATGCTTCGATCCTATGCAAATGTTAACTTAAACTCCGTTTCGAAATCAATAAATAAAAGCGAGCTGCACAGTAAAGTCATTTAAGTTGCAATCATGTGATTCATTTTCGCGCAAGTCACTTTACATTATTTATGGCTTTGTTGGGGAGACACCAAATTGCACAGCACCACAGAAAGGCCACACTTATTTGCGCATACATATGCCGATGCGCGCCCTGTGATATGTTTCATATTAATAGCCTGCTTAAAAATGTTGTGTGTCTGTGCCTGTGCCAGGTTGGCTGCCACCCGCTTGACATGCAGCCAAAGAATAACAGAAGCTCGCATCCAAACGCTTCGCACTCAGTCATTCCAACACTCGTTTGCTCCCTCAGACAGTCAGACTCGCTGTCTGTCTGTTTGTCTGTTTGTCTGTCAGTCAGCCAGTCAGGAAGGCAGTTACCTGAGTACAGACGGAACGTAAAAATGAGGCCCGTGTCATTGTAATCATTCTGGCGCGTTGCGTGATGTATTACACTGGCGTATGATTGTTCATTTCGGGAATTTACACATGTTTAGCTCCCAACTTTGTTGCTGGCTCTAAATTTTAAGCATATTGTATAATACATGTGCAAGGCTGTCGGCTTGGCCATGCCGCAAACCGCGACCGGTCTGGCTGTTTATGATGACGAAACATTACAAATTTTTGGCCGCATTCTGTTTGTAGCCGGCGCACGCACCGTAAATCCACGTAATTTTATAAAAATATTGTTGGGCTTTGCAGCAACACGAATGCTTGTTGATTTGCGCCTAAGCCGCTTAAGCCATTGCAGTTAAAATGCTTTCAGATTTATTATAATTTGGCTAAGCCAGCGGCTTTATGCTGCCATTTTTCAATCTCAGTTAGACCAGCTAATATCCGCTCAGGCGAGCAGACTTTAACTAATATTCGCGGTTAATAGTTAATACCATTAATAGCTTTAATTTCAATATTTTAACAGCCATGTGATGCGATCTATTAGTTAACACTTCACATCATCTGCAGGCGAGTATATTAAATAATTATGATGATATGATATGATGTGATATGATATGATAGGTGTTCATCTTAAGCACTGGCTAGATTCAGGTGGTTTATTATTTGAGGAAAGACTCTTGCAGATCGACTCTTAGAGCACGCTTAACAGCAGCTCTAAAAGAGTTGAGCCAGCACGTTTTGTCGTCTACTGACGAGTGTCCATTAAAATGGACTAAGCTCACGATTTCAAATCATATTTTTGGGCGCAATAGTCAGTCCTTTGGTGCTGGTGATAAAGTGGGCTTACGTGCAACTGTTGTCGCCGCCAATTTTATTTATGTACACATTACTTCAAGTTTGGGCGCAAGGCAGCCAAAAGCCAAAATGGAAGACAACGTGTTTCATCAAGTGGGCCCACAACAAAAGGCAGCCAACAAATTTTCACATCACGCTTAAATCGCTTAATCCTTTTAGTGCTAAGGCGCGAGCCAAGTGTCAACTAGAAACTGGCAAGGCAACGCTTCTGGAGAACTAGTTCTATGAGTACGTATGTGGGTGCTGTCTGCCGTCACTTGAGAGGACTACACAGCAGGCAGAGCCACTGGGGCAGACCCCACCTCTGCCGCACTCACGCCGCGGCGTTGGCGTCGCCTTTGGCGAACTCTGGATTTGCGCTTTACACGCGTGTAATGTGCAAAAACTGCGTTTAATGCCGCACTAATCCCTCAACTACAATGCTGCCAATTTACGCAAGTGGCGCATTTGCTACGATGGCAACGACGCCTGAGGCGACGGCTTTGCAGCTTTTCCTTTGGCTCGGCTTCGCTTTCCAGCCATGCGGCCTTCTACTCGTAAGTGTAATGAATGGGGCGAAGGGCCAAAACTTTTCAAGTTCTGCTCGTATAGCATCAATTTATTTAAGTGGATTTAAGCGCTACTTACATTTGTTTTAGCACATTTTCCACTTTCCCCATTCCCATTGCCAGTCATATTCCGTCTGAACTGTGTCCAACTCACGAATCGGCCCACCTTTAAATTATTCACACATTATATATATTAACGCTCCATGCTGAATGCTTGGAAGCAAAGCTTTTTCTTTAAATAACGCCGATGGGGTGGAATGATTTTCCTTGACTTCACACAAGTATTCAATAGAACAATAGGTGAAAGCTAAATCAAGTGCGCGTCGCAAGGTTAAACGTATTTATTGTGCCAATACTGAAATTGAAGTCAAATTATATTTTAATAAAATTGAACTTTTGTTGTCTTACTTGTCAATGCACTTTAAATAAATAGAGCAAGAAATAATTTCTGTTTGTTTATTTTAGCTTGTTTTGACATCTTTTTTCTAATTTGCCCTCTCAATTTTATTTGATTAATTTGGCAGATTGGATCTTTGTTTTGCTATGCCAGATTGTTAATATATCAAGTTCAAGCGGGCTGTCAGTGGCAGACGAGGTGTAATTGTGATATTCTCATATTTTTGGATAACCGACTCTTAGCAGTGGCCATCGGCCATTGGTCATTGGTCAGCATGGGTCACAGTTGCAACGGTCGGAGATTTCCACATCCCGTTTCCATGACACTCGGCCGCATATGTATATTTGTGTGGCGTTTGGTTCCAGCGTTGATTGCTGTGCAGCAGTGCGTGAAAAAGTCTCACGAATTGTTTTTATTTGTTTGACAGGGCATTTTACAACAACAACAACAACAACAAAAGTATGTTTCAACACTAGATAGATATGTGCTAATAATTATCCGACGCTGCCCATGTTGTGGTTGCATATAAATTGAATTTTTCACAAACATTATTCGTGTTGATTTCTACTGTTCCCGCTTTTCCTTTGTTTTTCCACGATATTCAGTTGCTCTGCGTTGGAAGTATTTTAATTGATATTGAACGACCGAATTTGGCGTTCCAAATGGTCCCACATCGCGTATACGCAGCGTGTGTGCATTTGGTTATTCTAGTTTTTTATGCTGTGAAACGTTTTGTTGTTGTTTCAGTTTTTGTTTTTGTTTTTGTTTTTATTTTTGTTTTTTTTTTATTTGCCCAACGCTTGAAAGTCCATCAAAACAAAATTAATTTGCAAAATTTAGCTTGTATTTGTATTGGGATGGCCACAAAACTGGTGCGAAAATTGAAACGAAACACTTGAGTGCTCGAGCACTTCACACAGACAGAAATACTGACACCGAGGCAGCCACTGAAGCTGGGCTGGGCGTTTTTTGGGTGAAACTTTGGGGCCAAAAACTTTGCGAAACCACTTGAAAAGTTATTTACATTTTAAGTTGTTGAGGTGTTCACACAACGTCGAGTTGTGTTGTGTCCCTGTGATGTGCAAAATAACTGTAGGCATCTATACACATACGCACACACACACACACACGTCCCGAAATACAGACCAGCAACAACAGTGATTCGGCTGGGGGTAGGTGTTTGCGTCTATGAATGTGTGTGTTGTGTGTGGTCGCCGATGTCAAATCTGGGAAGCAGAGACTTGAGAGGCTTACATAGAAAATCTATTAAATTGCGGTACCCGGCAATAGAGTTCAAGTTGCTGTTGTCGCCGCGCTCGAGTCGATGGTGTTGCTGTTGCGGCATCTTCTGGTCGCTGGCAAAGTTTGCAACATAAAACAAACATTGGCGAGATACCTACACAGCAGCAGCAGCAGCAGCAGCAGCCGCAGTAACAGTAGCAGTAATACAGCGCATCTTGACTGACGACGTCGACTGTGGCGCGCTCAATGGCTCACTAAACTTTTGAATAAAAGCAGGCATGCAGTCGCTCGCCGGGCTGGCTGTCCGTGAGGCAGTCGAGCAGGCTGGCAGTGCTGCCAGAGCCGTCAATGTGCAACTGCTGCAATGAGTTGCCGTTGGCTGTTGGCATTGCAGTTCAGCCGGAAAACATAAAAAACTACTTGATTCTTCCTGCTGGAGTGCCAAAAGTAAGCATAGCAGTACCACATAATAAATAAAGCAGGCAACGCAGCAGCAGCAGCGGCGGCAACAGGAGCAGGAGACGGAGCAGCAGCAGGAGCAGGAAATATGGCACTTAAAGTGCTTTAAATAACATTAGAAAGTTTAGTATTGTATATGTGTTCGCTGCGAGGCTCTCTGGCTCTCTCTGGCTCTCCTTTTGTGTGCATATACGAAGGCATATTCCTCTGTCCCATTGTTGTTGTCGACTTTGTCAGTGTGTGTTTGACTTGAACGCAAATCTTTCATGTCAGGACAATCTACGCTAAAGGCAGCGCCCTGCATTTGTTAAAGTTGTTCATTTGCCTGGCAGTTGACAGACAGTATGAAGACAACAACAGCAACAGCAACAGCAACAGCGACGCCGACAACGGTGACGGAGGCAAGTGACTGCTGCCTCATTGTTTGTCTTGCCTCTACAACGCATATGACACACTCAACACCACGCCCATGAAACGCCCATAAATAAAACATTTCACTTTGTTCTACCGTCTGCTTGGCTACTGCTACTGCTGCCGTCTTTGTCTCAAAAGCAAACAGCTGGCGAGTAATGCGGCTAATATTTGCTTGCTGCAGCACACTTTGATTTGACTTTAATGCACAATAGCTTCCCTTGCAGCCGCTAAAGCAACCTTTGCCCTTGCAAAGCTATGCAAATTGACGCCGGAATGCATTTTGCAAATGCCACAGTAAAAACCTCAAGAATGCTGCAAGTGTGCGTCTGTGCTATATATTTATCATTACGTAAATCAGGACGCAGGCACGCGTGCCTAAGCCAATTAATGCAGCAAGTGAGTCTTTTTAGTGCACGAAATTCAATTTAAAAGCCGCAACAAATTGGTTGCTTTGTGTGCAAAATGTGGCATTCGCAATAATCACTTATAGGATTTGTTTACGTCCTGCAGAGATGCCGTGCAAATTGCATAAATAGCATTGTAAATAGCCAAGAATCCTTTGATTGACCACAGGATATTTTCTGAGGATATACTATAGTATTTAGCTGGATTTAAATCCACTTTGCTGTGGCCAGCATAATGAACTACATAATTACTTGAAAATAAACTTTTTAAGGCTACTGGAAACTATGTATGTGCCGCACTTTGCTCAACTAATGCAAATTTTTGGCGCTTATTCTGCTTCTGCTTCCATTCTCATTCTGAGTCGCGTAAAACTTTTCCTAATTGGCAAAAAAGTATAAGGCTAAACGAAGCTGCTCGACTAGAAATTATCCTTGATCTAAATTGATTTTATTTAACAGACTAAACTTATTTTCAGCAATTTAATTTATTTGAATAAAATTAAAAAATGGCAAATTATATTAAAATATTTGAAAATTAAATTAAATTAAAAAGGCAGTAACAATATTTTGGAACTATTTACAGGGTATGTTTGAAGGACGCCATGCAAATCGCATACCCTTTTAGCAGTCATAAACTGCAAGCCTTGAACATTTTTACTTCCGCAAAATGTCAGCGTCGCTGTCGACATCGTCATCAACGTTGCCATCTTCGGTCCGGCGCAAGTACAATTTAAGCCAGTCGCAAACAATCCGACAACTCGAAAAACTGTGCAAAACTTTTGGCACGAGTGTTCGCCGCCACCGAAATTCGTTGACAGTTGGGCGCCTAACTTTAGGCGCATTAGTGCGGCTTAAATATTGAAAATGCCGTCAAGTTATTTAATAAATGTCATCCACGACTCGACGACTTGCCAGGTTAGTTACGGCCGTGTGGACTCGTTACTCTGCCAAAATTGCCCAAATTATTGCCTTAAACACGCGCCCAGCAAGCTGCAGATGGCGCGCGACATGCGTGGATGCATGTGCACGTGTGTGCGTGTGCGGCATTCGGCCTTCAGTCTTTCGGCTAAAGTCGCCTCTAGCCTGTGACCTTCACCGCCTGGCTAAGCATATTAATGCGAAATTTAAACCCAATTTAACTTGGCTGCTGCCTGCTTGCACTTTAATTATGAACTTAAATCGAAAAACTTTACATTTACAGGCATGGCACTGTGTGCGGCGCTGCACTGTCTACGAGCGCTTTGACTATGCCTTTGGCTGCGCGGTCGAGTGGGAGGGGCATGTGACCGAGCGCGGATGGGCTCATTCATGGCATTCATTCAGTAGCTGGATGCTGCGTTTATGTATGCAAATGCTCGGGTTGTTGCACTTGCCGCGCCTCGCGTGGAGCTAATTAAATGCCAGCGCCAAATAGCACTGAGCAGCCATAGAAAGCTCTGTTATATCCCGCACAAATTACAGTACTGTTTTTGGACCTTTTTAAAGCTAATTTAAAGTGCGGCACAGCCAACATGCAGCCTCGACTATCCACGTTCGGCGTCGGCATGTGGCACACATCACGTGCCGAGCGCGGCACGGTGAGGTGCGGCACGAGGGCAAAGACATTGCAGATGAGGTCCGTGCATACCAATGCAGTTAGAAGGCAGCCTTTATGACGTCAGTGTGGAAGACTCTTGATGTCGCTGCAGCCAAGCATCGCGTTACAGCGATAGCGCGCCCCAAAAAGTATGCTACGGGTTTTAGTGCCTTTTGGCATTTTGGCCTGTCGCTGTCGTCGCCTAATGCTGCTACAATGTCGCGTAGACGCTGTAGCTTTGTTTTCTTTTTTTTTCCGCTTTTTTTGTACAAATTTCCAAAATCAATATTTGCCGAAAGTGTTTTGCATACCAAATAATTTCTGAAAACAACTTGCAAGGCAGCAGGAGCAGCAGGAGCAGCAGCAGCAGCCAGCGGGGTCAGAGGCAAGAGCATTGTAGTGGCAACAGCAGCTAAACAAATTGTCAACAAATGATTTTATTTTTTGGATCTTGTGGGGGCTAAGCATACACATGTACACACTTACACACAGAGACACATGTCACGAGCTGCTGCCCTGCCCCTAGGCGTTTGCAAACACTGAAAATTTCAATCGCAGCTGAAGTTCAATCGGAAGCGAAAAATTTGCACAGTTAAAGACGAAATGTTCTAGCCCTCACATTAGCCAGAAGGTATTATAAATGAATAAAAATATATTACAAAATGAAATAAAGCTTTCATTACAATTGATTTTTTGACCAAAAACTATTTTAATTTGTTGGACCAGTTTGAACAATAATGAAACTATACTTATTTATGAGCTGTGAAATTATAATGAAATTATATTTAATATGCAACAGAGACAACAGTCGCATTATGAGTTCAATTGACTACAAACTGAACTGAAATGTGACGTTGACCCCGTGTTTTAGAGCAACCTATTGACCCAACTGCTGAGTGAGTGGGTATGCATGTGCATGCGAGAGTGTTTGTGACCGGCATTTGACCTAAGTAAATAAATATTATAGCTTAATGCTATCGACTCCCACCCCGACTGCTATTTACATAATCATGCTCTCTACGGGGCCGCCTTTCGAAATTAACTCATATTTCAGCCGGCGGACCAGCGGTCCGTCGTTGAGCCAGCGAAGCGCATTGATATATTACGTGTCAGTAAGCCGCGCGTTTGCCGTGCACCGCGGAGCCGGGCCCGTGCTGGCTCGCCAAGTGGAGCGCACAGCACTTCCGGCAGGCAGTGCAAGTTTGACGCGCGCGTCAACACGCGCTTTGTCAACCCAACAAGGCAGCTGCAACAGGAAGCACGCACACACACACAGAGAGAGCTACAAGTGATGTCCTGGCCTGCTTACAATGTATGGGAAATTGGTTTCGCTTGGCTGCACTTTGCTGAAAAATCTAATACCAAGAAACACGCACACACAGAGAAAACCCCATACAAGCCAGGCAGGCTGTCCAGCGGGCGGGTAGCCGAGCAGACTGTCAGGCATTCAAGTCAAGCAGGAAGTCTTCAGTGACCGCGTCGGACTCGATAATCAGCTATGGCCGACAACCCGGCCAGGCTTAGCTTGGACGGGACATGGCGTTCTTTGAACCTACAATTAATTTACTTTGTTTTTCCAGTTGACCAGATATTAACATTACTTGACTTCCGTGCGTGCCAGCGGCGGCAGGCGCCGTCGCACATATGGGCGGCGCGATGGTGCAGATGGCGCCCAGCGGCTGGTGGTGCGATGCGCGTTCTGCTCGATTGCTGACCTGCCATATGCCGGCATTTAGCCATTTACTTACTTTAAGCATAATAAATTATTTTAAGCTGCTAAGCTTGTTGTGCTTATTGCCATTGCTCGCTGCTCCCCTCGGCTCCTCGAGCTCCCTCGTTACGCCTCTCATGTGAGTGTGTGAGCTCGTTTTTCTGCTCCGGCAATTTTCTTAGGTTAACGGGCCAAGGCAAAATGTTGGGCAATTATGCCGCACCTGCTCTCTATCAGACCCAGTCCGCTCTTTGTTCCCCTAATGACAGCTATTTGTGCAGTTTTTGGCAGTTCACTTTATTTATTACACTTTCTTGTGCCGCGCAATTTGTTTATTTGTTGCTTTCGAAACTTTACCCAGCCCGCGCAGCACGCAATATTCAGGCAGAGCGTACCAATTTGATCATAACGTGTTTGTAGGCGTAATGGGGCTCTACATGCTGTTTAATTTAAATTTAACAATTTTATGTGTTTATTTTAATATTTTTATTCTCCTTTGCAACTAGGGCATAGCAGGAAAAAACCTGGAAAAATATAAATATTTGTGCTTAAAAAAGTAAATAAATTGCGAGTGTATTTAAGGCTTCCTTTTGTTGTTTTTGCCACCACCGTGTCGAAGAAAGCCCCGAGAATATAGTTTGCATTTGGTTAAAGTAGAGCGAGCGACGCATTTGCATACATTGGATTTAAATATTCATTTGCTGCAAGCTGACGCGCCCCACAATCAGAAAGCTGGGCGGGAGTAAGTCCTGATGCGGAGCCAGAGCTGAAGCTGGACAGTAAACAAAGACGACTGAGAGAGTGGGCAGCGTGGGCGACACAGTGCGGGTCACTCAATTTTCACTTCGGTTTAACTTCAATGCAGTCTCAATGAGAGCAAATTGAATTTGTGGCATGGCAAATTCATCCGCGCGACTTTGGGTCGCTAATTGAAAAGATCAGCGACTGATATGCTTGGCCCCACAATATATGCATGCAGCTAGCTTAGAATTGCAGCGGCAAATTAGCGGTTTATAATCAAGTTAACTGCAGCTCTAAGCGCAGGTATGAATACGGGATTTGTCTTAATGCACAATCTACCATCATTGACGTGCATGCGAACACAATAGATGGATATTGCTAAGCTCCAGCCTGCGGTGGTCTACATTCTATTGTTATGCTAAGATGCAGATTTATATTTAGTTTAACCACCACTTTTCAATTAATGCATAATGTTGGCATTGTTTAGCTGTCCAGCTCAATGTGTATAGATATATTAGATATGCCGTTTAGCTATTCTTCATTATAGTTTGGCGAATTGAGTACCATTATAATACTATTAGAAAGCAGTGTTTCACGTAGAAGGAAGCTTTCTCGTATTTCTAGTCTGCGTTTCAACTCAGTTTAGTTAAGAGATAAATTAGTTTCAATCTTTAGGGTTAAGAGATAGAATAGTTTCAATCTTTGCCGCACGCTAGCAATTGGCCTTTCAAATTGAATAATAATAAATCGTTTTTAGGGCCTTACCAGCTGCATTTAAAGAGCTCCCAATGTGGGTTTAGCATAATTTGCCGGCTGGTTAGTTATTATTATTTGGCAATTTAGTTTTGTAATTGCCGTAAACGGCTTAACTGGCCTCGTGAAAATAAATTAGAAATTAGTTAATTAGAAACTACATTTATTTATGTTATATTTGCCTTGATTGGTCGTGGCCATTGAACTCTGGTCAAAGCGAGGTGTGCCCCGTGTGCATGGCGAAGCTTCAAATATTTATGAAATGCACGACTACCAAATACTCTGCATTAGGCGTAATTGAATGCTCATAGAACCACTTTAAGATACTTGAGATTCAAAATACTAAATCGATTATTATCGATGTTTAAGTATCAGATGCAGTTATCGATTAGCTATGAGATCATACAAATACATACAGAATTAATGTTGGCAATGGCTCAGGAGTATTGGACATACAATATACATGTTTCAATTTAGATTTTCCTAAATTTAAAAATATTAGCCGCATCGATTAAGAATCTGCTATTTCTAATTTTAATTGGCATTATTGATTTGCAATCATTGATTATGATTTTCGTTGTGTGAAGAGCTTGTTTTTTACTCATTTGAATGCAATTACGTTTATTTTACATGCACGCTTTTACACATTTGCCAGACATGAATAATTATTAATCATAGATGAATAAAAGCGAAATGCCACAGAGTCGCCTCGCAGCCGCACTGGAGTGCCATTGTTTAGTTACACACAGGCATTTATTGCAGCCCACAGAATGCGAATTATTAATGACATCGCAATCAAGTGACCATTGAGTGGCCAAAGTTGCAGCTTCACTCAAATTAGAGAATGATGTGGCACAATTACCCAAAACTCACGCAGACGCGCAAATGGAAATACAAAATAATTTGGCTAAAATAATTTTAATTATGCACAGATTTGATGGTGTGCTCTCAAAATGCAATTTAACCCTCATGCAGCAGCGCTGCATGTGTGCGTGTGTGTGTGTGTAAAGATGCTACTGGGCAGGCAGCATTGGCGTTTCGGCTGCTGTAGATCAACTCGAGTATGATTTAATTAAACCACAGACAATTTGGCTTCATAGCAATAGTTAAGCATGTGCGCAGTGCTACTCTACCTTTATTTGTGTGTGCCGCACAAATTCAATTACTCGTATCCAATTATTTTGTAAGTGCAACTTGTTTTTCATAACCGAAGCCCTTGAGGTACGATGTTTTGCTAAAAGTATGTAGCGTGCCATACGTAATGCAGCAACAGTCGACTCGACTCAGTCTGTCTGCCCCTTGGAAGCTCTCTGAGCCCAGAAATGTTATAATTAGAAAATGCAACTAAAGCTCATTCACTCACATAATTATTTCAAATTCAAGTCTCACATCGACCGAGCATACAAACATTATTTAATGAGGAATCCAGAAATATAATCAACTTTCAACATTTTAGTTTGTGTTTCTTTGGGGCGATTCCCCTGTGGATAGCGTCTAATCTCTTAGAGTGTTTGGTCACAACCAATTTTTGTTAGCTTTGCCATCAATTTTTAGACCATGTCGCACGCCCTGCCCATCGCCTGTCCCCTCGTTGGCATGTACAACCAACCAAGCCACTAACCTCTGACGCCTGGCCTGACGACTAATAATTAAAGTCAGATGCCATTGTCACGCCCAGCTAAGCGCGTTTGACATTGCAGCCGAGTTGGACACCTTGATGGGAAAGCCAACAATCTCTTTTCACATTCCGGCCAAGGCGGACGAACACATACACACAGATTTTGCTACTCTGTGGCCGTCTAATTGATGTAACAAGTGTTTGGGCCATGTACTGTTGGAATTTATAAGTGGCAAAATAGTCAGCAGAGACAGCACAGTCAACAGTCCAAGTCCAAGATGCTTGTCGATAGTTGGCCTAGGGTCAGCTCCGACGATGGCGCATCCCCTACATGCCCACACTGGCACGTAACAGATTCGCACTCAATACAAGGCGACACGTAGCAGGGCAAGAGTACGAGGCCAGGCCGAGCTACTCGGAGCCAAGTGCTGATGGCCCAGACAACTGCGACTGCGGGCTGTTGCTTGTAATAAATTTGCTTCAAACATGCAATGCCCGTGGGACAAATGCCGACAACTCTCCCCCACAGTCGCATTCGCTCGCTCCTTCAGTTTCCATCTCACTGACTGGCTGTCTGGATGTCTCTGCTGGCTGTCTGGCTGGATAGCTGGCTGGCTGGCTGGCTGGCTTACTGTCCATGTGGCCTTTGTTTTATCCAACGCTGATGATGTCGGTTTGCCGTGCAAAGCCACAAATTGCCACTTGGCTGCCCGCTCGTGCCAATCTGTCGTTATGTTTGTTGCTCTTGCTGTTGCTGTTGCTGTTGCTGTTGCTCCTCGCCACACTGTTGCAGTTGTTCTTGTAGTTGTTGTTTGAATAAATCTAAAGAAATAGCATTTAATGTCCATTTGCAGCAGATTAAGATAAAAAGCATTGCATGGCGCCGCCTGACTCTGGCAAACTCGCCAGGGACTGTGATTGGAGCCTCTGCTGCAGCGGAGTGGAGTGTCTTGAAGTGCAAGTTGCTCTGCAGTTGGAGCAGCACCAGCAGCGGCAGCCTCAACTTGACCATTCGTGGCTTATCGATTTTGGGCCAGGCATTGTCTTGATGCTCGAGCAACGCCTTTGAAATGGCACGCTCGTAACTGCCACAAACAAGTGAGACAATCAACACTTGATAAAACAAACACTTCTAAATTAATTAAATTGCAAATATTCTCGAAGCAGCTGCAGCAGCACTGGGTAAGCTTAAGCTGCACTTTCGCACACACTCACACACACACACACACATACCTTTCACATATAGTTGTCACTCAAAGATAATCCAGGCCATCAATAATGCAAACAGATCTTGGTGCTTCACTGCCTCAGCCCTATCTTTGTTTGCTCTGCTCCGCCTGCCGTCGCTTTCTGTTTTCCTTTCTTATTTTTATCCATGCTGAGGCAATACTTGTGCGTGTGTGTGTGCATATGCATAGCTATGTATGTGTGCACGTAGTTTTGCCTTTGTTCTTGTTTTTTCCACTGTTTTCGCCATCACTGCTGGCGGCCATTGGCTGAACAATTTAGCCAAAGATTTTTCAAATCGAGTTGAGTTTGGCTCAAACTTCAAATTGAATGAAAAATACTTGATAACAGGATTTATGGTGTGGGACATTCAATGCTTAAGCGAATATAATCATATGAATGTCCACCATGTTCTCACCTAAAACAATCCAGAGGTCAGAAATAGATTTTTCGCCATGTTATGTCATCAATCACGCTTATAAATGCATAGAAATATTTGTCGATCAGCAGCGAAGGACGACGTACACAAAATCGCCATTTTTCTTTTAAAAACCAGAATCGAATCCTCGATCGATATTGCTGCTGCATCTCCCACTGCTATGCCATTCCATTATTTACTCCTCTTATACATCTATTGGGAGTGCATGCACATACGTTATCCGCTTACTGCCACTTAACGCATCCACTGCGCTGGAGGTGCACTAGAGGCTTTACTTTGGGCAGTGCACTGTTCAGCACTCGGACTTTTAGTGCGTGGGTTCTCTTTGTGAATGCACATATATCGGACTTTGAATACTTCCCTCTCATTCCTCCAAAATTTGAAGAAAACGTAAGAGAATTATACTTTACCAGCTGCTTGTCTAACTTGTGCACTGAAAAATCCAATTATAAAGGCCATCTTAAATAACAGTTGGTTACTAACCTTTAATTCCTTATAGTTAAGTCACAGACTGCTCGCTAAGCAGACGTGCTTATCATGCATATATAAAAGTGTGGAACGATCTGCTCTGTGCTGGGTCATAGTCGGCCAGTCCAGACTATAGCACTAAAACTTTCAAGAAATTTTGTTACGAACAGATTATTCAGTTAGGTTTCAGTAAGCCTATTACTATTGAAAGTAAACTTCTTTTTCAGTGGATCTTAGCCCGATTGAGAATAAATTATTTTTATTTAATATAAATAATAAAATTTAATATAAATATTTATAATTTACTGAGAGCGCTTGAGGCATATTGTATTGGGTAAGACATCATTGTTAATCCTATTTAGAGCTGAGCTACCTTTCAGTTACGCCCCCTATTATCATATTGTTATTTATATGACGGCTCGTACATAAATTATGACCGCATGTTAATTTTTCAACTGGTTAATGAGCGGAAGTGGTCATCATCGTTAAATGCTGCAAGTTGAATATGTTGCGTTAATTAATTGCAGCGCCGGGGTATGGTGAGGGCGTTTGATGGGGGTGTGTCTGCGTGCTGGGGGCGTGGCACCGCCAGGTGCACCGCCTGCCGCACTGTATTATTAATTACAATTAGCCGGGCAAGCGGGTGTGTTAATTTGTAAAAGTGATGCTGTTATATTCCGTTGAAATGTTCAACGGCAACGTTTAATTTATGTGCCAGCTGTTAAGTGCTGCACTTTGTGTGACAAATGACTACAAAGTTACATATGCCCTTTTGATTTTTATATGCTTTTGCATATAAAGGCAATTAAAACTATGAACTCACAGCGCATTACATAAAATGTAGCAATAAAGCTGTGCACCTCGCAAAAAGGTAATTTATTCAGGTGACAATTTAAGTGAAATCCAGTTTGACTTCAAGCATCAAGAATGAGTTTCACAAACCGAGCGGGAGTGGCAGATAGAGCCTGAAAGACATTGTTATAGAACGAATAAAAAGGATATGATATGGAGAAATAGATGCAGGACAAGAGGAAGAAATGGATGAAAACGAAAAATACTTGTAGCTTTATTTATTTATTATTTCAAATTGGCCACATCCACATTAGACGAGTCAGGAAATGATTGGAGATTGAAGCCTTACAATCAGTAAAAGATACACTATATATATTTCAGTTTCAATAACTCAATTATAATTTATTTGTTAAATTTTCTGATTGCAGCTTTTAACTGCAAAAGATACTGGATGTTCCGGTTTGCACCGCCTCCTGTGTTGTGGCATAATTTGATACCGTCCTTTGTTTATTGCCTTTTGGTATGAGACAATTGACTTCGTTTAGCGCTGTGACAAGCCAAATACAATTTGAAAACATTTAAAGCAGCCTACTTTGCAGTTGCTTTATCAGCTGTGCGGGGCCGGCGTGGCCTGGTCTCGTCTGGTCCAACAGAGATGAAGTGACGTAAATTAAATTAGTGTCAAAAGAGCATTTTGAGCGAGCGTGAGTGAGTGTCTGTGCGTGCCTGACACGGCCGGCAAACATAATGACCACCGGCAAAGGCAACAGCAACAACTGAAGCCAACAACAGACTGGAGGTACAGTGCACGGGACAGAGCAAAAATTGTATGCAAATTATGCTTGACATTGTTTCAGCATACTTTTTGGCGTGCGAGCCAAGACAAAAGCTGACATTTAGCCCAAGGAGACACAGAGACGCAAGCCGAGACAGGCCCAGGCGCACCTAACATTACCGAGCAACGGTTGGACGCGGCATGTGTATGTGTATGTGTATGTGTATGTTTGTATCTGCATGAGCTCGTGATTGTGTATGTGCAGCCAGTTGAAACTTTGTGACATTTTTTGGCGCGCGCAGCGGAAACGTGCAAAACTGGCAAATTTATAATGAGACGCGGGTTCAGCGCAGCTCGTCTGCCAACGGCATTTTCTCTTGGTCTGCTAAGCACTAAGCGCATTTGTCGCTGGCTCGCGGCTGCTGGGTGAGGGGGGAGTGGAGCTGGGCGCGCTACAAAGACGGCTTCAAAAGGTTTTCAAAGCGTCAAAATGTGTTTAGCTTGCGCAGCTTGTGGCTAATACCTGAAAAAGCTTTTAGAGTTTCATATTTTGATTTATTGGCTACCACACACTCACACACAGACACACGCTTATATTGACGGTTTATTGCAAACGCATTTGCATTCCCAACATTTTGCTTGCGAGCACACAAATTGATGTATGGGACTCGAACCTGCTACCAGCACTCCAGCGATAGCGCCACCTCCATCTTCGCATCTGCGTGTCCTTCCGTTACGTCAATTTATTACATTATTGATATTAAACACCGACGAGGCGTGCTGCATTTAAATTTAATTTTAATTCGAATGAATAACCGGATGTGGCGCGTGCTACTCACCCACACTGCGTTGCAATTGATTTTCACGCCTAATGTATGTATTTCCAAGTCAACGTTCAACCATTAATACGATAACAAAGGGAACAAAGTTCACGGGATAAGTATAGAAATGGAAGTAGTAAAAATCTCAAGTCGCGGATTCTTGTTAAAGATTCCTGACCTATCTAATATGTTCAATTTATTCAATAGCTCGAATGTAAGCATAGATACACTTGGCAGACGCAGTTGAGGTATATGCTGTATATGAACATATATGTATGTATTTAAGTATATAACATTGAGAACTTATAAATCAATCCCGAATCACTTCTACCAACGTACTTTCTTCAATACTTACACTGACAGACAGATGAAGATGGCACATAAACAATAAACCATTTCACAACGATCATAAAAACTTGATAATAAATATAAAAAAACTTTTAAAAATCACTATTTCTAAGTACAAATTGTTGTGAGCGTGACCTACGACAAGAAAAAGAGTCGGAATCACTCACAGTTCCAATGGTTATTTGTTGATAACAAACCTGCAAACAAACCTGACCGATCGAACATGTTTGAGCTGGTATTGCTGATAAGTTCGTGAAAATAATCAGCGAGCAGAGCACCACACCATGCTCACACACAATAAAATAATAATAACACACTTTTCGCCTCTTAATGTTGAGTTCGCTTTTTTATGAGTATTGCTTATCATGTCATGCTTACGATCAAATATGAAGTGCGCATTTGTTTATACTGAGAGCGAATGCATGCATTTATTGACTTAAAATAATTAGTAGTCAGTATTAGGTATACAAATTATAGACACTACCCATGTGTGTATATACAGATATACTATAAGTATAAATATATATATATTAATAAATATTTAAAGCGCTTTTTTCGCCAAGTCACTCTGACTACTTTCAAAATACAGTTTCATTATCTCCCTATCTCCGACGTTCGGGAGTCTATGCCTCGGCAAATGATTAGCAGCTACTGATAAGGGTATACGAAGGGCGATCTGGCGTTTTCTCTGTACCTATATATATGTCTCAGCTTGTTTCTCAGTTAGTTTAAGCTTGAACTGCTTGGCATACGCTTCATACCCGCAATGAACGTCGTAATATATTTGATTGGTGCAATTGCTGTACTGCTGTACACGTATCTGAAATGGACGTTCAGTTACTGGGAGCGCAAGGGCTTTCCCACCAGCCAGACTCCTATACCCTTCGGAGCGCTTGACTCGGTGCGCAGGAACAAGCGGTCCTTTGGCTTGGCCATCTACGACATGTACCTATCCACAACAAAGCCTTTCATTGGAATCTATCTAACTATAAGACCCGCGCTGCTGGTGCGCGATGCTCAGATAGCCCACGATATGCTCGTCAGGGACTTTGACAGTTTCCACGATCGCGGCGTTTACGTAGACGAGAAGCATGATGAGCTCTCTGCAAATATCTTTGCAATGGAGGGCAAGAGCTGGAGAACAATGCGCGCAAAGCTGACGCCCTCGTTTACGTCTGGCAAACTGAAGGCTATGTTCAGTACATCGGAGGATGTTGCGAATAAGATGTTATCCCTATTAAACAACAAAATAAAACAGGCGGGCACCATCGAAGTTGATATGAAAAATTTGATGGCTTGGTAAGCGGCTGATTATCAGTTAGCCTAATTAGAAAAGACTTCACATGTTCCGATTGCTTTCAGCTATGCCATTGATATCGTTGCCTCCACCATATTTGGTCTGGACGTGGACAGCTTCACGCAGCCCAACAACGAGCTGCGTGCAATAAGTAAAAAGGTTACCGCAAATACCGCGGCAAACATTCTGCGTGGAACAACATCATTCTTATATCCCGGGTAAATCGAGGGCCTTTACTGTTAAATTACCATGATTGATATATTTCTCGTCGAATTAAAGCTTAGAAAGAATATTCGCCCGTCTTGGCTGGCAAATACCTGGGATGAGAGATATGCAAAAACTGGTGCACCACACGATTACAGTGAGGGAGGAAAACAATGTGGTGCGTCGTGACTTGATGCAACTGCTATTACAGTTGCGTAATACTGGAAAGGTTAGCAACGATGACGGAATATGGTCGGCGAAGGCTGTTGTGAATGGCGTGAAGACTCTCTCCAAGGACAACATTGTTTCACAGTTGTTTTTATTCTTTGCTGCTGGCTATGAAACGACTGCATCGACTGCTGCGTTTACTTTATATGAGCTATCGCAGAACCCGGATGTATTAGCCAAGCTACTGGACGACATCAACGAATCGCTGGCTAAGCACAACGGAGAGCTTAACTATGACAGCATACAGGACATGAAGTACTTGGAGCTCTGCGTGATGGGTAAGTTGAAGGCTCAACTCTGCTGTTATATTTTAATCATTTTACCCGCTTTACAGAGACCACTCGGAAGTATCCCGCGCTGCCGCTACTCAATCGCATGTGTAACGCAGACTATCCGCTGCCAAATAGCAACCTGGTCCTGAAGAAGGGCACCGAAGTAATTATTTCTCTTCTGGGCATGCATCGCGATGAGGAATACTTCCCGGATCCCCTCAGTTACCAGCCGGAACGTTTCACAGAAGAGCAAAGAAACTATACTCCTGCCGCGTACATGCCCTTCGGCGTTGGACCGCGTCAGTGCATAGGTAAGCTTTAAATTAACATTTGCAAATGATTAGAGCTTAATATCGTATATCCCTATTTAGCGGCTAGAATGGGCAAGCTGAATGTCAAGATTGCATTAACCAAAATACTGACCAGCTTCAACATCGAGACGCGTCAGGAAAAGCGCGAGATCGAATTTACCGTCAACGGAGTCCCTCTGCTTCCAAAAGGAGGTGTGCCAGTGAGACTGACTAAGAGACGATAGGCAACAAAAAGAAATGTGGAAGGGTAAGCTCCACGTGGATCAAAAGTTATATTAAAAAGCTCACGAAATATATATGAAATTCGGCGGGCTATGGAAAGCTTATAAAAAAACTCTTCGCAATATTCTTATCTTGTTCAAATGCATTGATAACATACAAACAGAACTTTAAAGTATTAGGTTATCTTATCTCATTGTTATGAGCAGAACTCATTTAAAATGGGAATTAGGCATATACTTAGGCATTTAGGTATAATATAATATAATATAATATAATAATAATATATTATATATATATATATATATATATATATATATATATATATATATATATATATATATATATTTGTTGGTCTTCCGATAGCTGAATTGTCTTCAATAATCAGCCACTTGTGGTAATGGGGCTGTTATAGTAGGGATAACGATTGATTGTCTAGACTCGATAACACATCGTGAAAAAAACTGTTGCAAGCCTAAGTACACACACAGTCCGCAGGTATCTGTAGGGGTTTAATAACTGCTATTCGCCATTGGAAAATTGTATTTAACATTTTCAGTAATCCGTTTCAGGTTTTACTTTAGCAGCACCTGCTCTGACCAAACTGAGTTGCAGACTGATTCTGTTGGCCAAGTCATTGACAAGTTGACAAACTTTTAATCCCGTTTCCTTAAAAGTTTTTGGCGCCTCCACAGTCTCCTTCAGCAAACGTGCGTCAGTCACAGCAGAGCCTGCATTGTTTCTGACCTTGCGTTCACCTTATTAAAAACTTGGTGCATCCAAGCCAAAAGTTGTTGAGCAAAAGATGTGCTTAACATATATGTACACTTGATAATGCATTATTCACTTTATTATGCAGAGAATGGAATAGTCTGTAGAGCAAGAGCGAATAGGTTATGATAACATTATACTAAGAAAAGCATATATATAATGTAAATATCTTTTGAAATATATATAAAACAAGTAATATAAATATAAATATTTGTACACTCCAAGTCAATCATAAGTTTCCTGCTTAATTAAAAATATTCTATAATATTCATTCGTCACTTCCTCAATACAAAGTATGTGGTTATTACGAAGTGCCAAATAGAAAATATTTGCAGTTTGAAATCATAAGAAAATATTAAATGACTGTGGCGACAGCTTACTGCTAACTGAAGCTCATAATATCCAGAAATTGTTTTCGTCCCGTTTCCATTCCAAACAACATTAATGTCCGACACATGCAAACAGTAAGTCCGACAGCTGAGGGAGGCGAAGCGGGGCACGTCCTGTGGCAGTTGCCAACGCATATGAGCTATGTCAAGTACGAGCAGTTCGAGCAGCCAAAGGTACCAGATGGAAAGCGAGAGGGAAAACGAGAGGCAGCAACCAGTCAGTTGCCAGCCACTTGGACACATGTAATAATTCAATTGTGTGAACATCTATTAAGGAAGATTGATGACAGCGGCAAGCAGAGAGGCCCGGAGACTGCTGCAGGACTTGCCTCAGCTTGGACCGGCCACTGGCTATGTATGTGTGGGTGTGTAAGGTTAGGTATGTATGTGTGTGCATTACGACATACCAAAAAAAAAAAAAAATAGAAAAAACTGCTCTCTTCTGCACTACGAATATTCTTTACACTTATAGACATGTCTAGCATATAGACAAGATGTTATCATACACAGAATATGAAAGATATATTTTCCCGAAGAGCAAAAATGTATGTTTAATATATGGAAAATAAGTGGAAAGTCTTAAGTAGCTGGAGCTGTTTGCACAAAGTGAAACTGTGAGTAGAAATTCTGCCAAATGAGTTGCAGAGAGCAAGACTCAGTGAGCGCAAAGTTTGCTATATTTCTTCGCTTTTCAAGTTATATAGCAGCCAGTTGCGCCGACAGTTGAACTTTGCATTTGATCGGATGCGTTAACTAGTTTAATCTAGTTTAAAATGTAACTTAAATCTGCCAATAATTCGAAGTTGATATTATAATAAAAACACTGTGGAGTTCAAGAAATTCATAAAGTCATATAAAATTGATAATAATAATCCAGTTTTAGGCATTTCCTGTAAACAGTGGTTGCAGAGAACAATAAACGTTACATAATTAACATGACAGTAATTCAGGCAATTGAAATATACATTTCAAGGCTGCTCAGTGTCAATATTGATATACTTAGGATACTCACAGCCGTGACGTGGCCCACACTCTGGCTACTTCATTTGACATTGAAATACGCTTAAAGACTCTATGATTTAAAGCAGCAAACGTTTGATTTCGATTGCGTCCTCTTTGTCATATACGCCTGAGTGCGTTTTCGCTTGCTCTAAAAAAGCGTGCGATAACTGGAAACAAGCTGACATTTATGCAGTTTGCCCAAGCAGCCTGGAGGCAAGTGCTCAAGCACATCAGTACATTCACTGCGCACATATTTTGCTGTTCCAGCAGCTGGGGTAGCAGTCGCAGTCAAAGGCGAGGTAGGGGAGGCAGATGGGGCACGGGACACCAAGACGCAACGCAGCGAAAGCCAATACAAGCAACTAACGAGCTTATTTCCAGACAGTAGACAACGCAGTCGCTCACTGTAGCCGTAGCCGTAGCCGTAGCCGTGGCGCTGACTGTGGCTGAGTCCGCAGTTGGAGCTAGAACCAGAGTTGTTGCCTGGCGGCGACATCACATGCATGATTGACTGTGCAGTTATGCAGTGCTGGCCCACTGAGTGCGACGAGGAAGGGCCACTGCTGGGCTCTATTGGCGGTGGGGCAGAGCACAGGTGTCGCAATCGATTGTCATAAACATGCGCCACATGTCTTTGGCTGCCAGTGAGGTCATTGGTAAGTTTAATGGTTACGTTTGCTGCAGTCAATCCAAACTAAAAACTCAAGGACATTCCAACTTAAGCCAATTAGCCGTATTTGTGTTAATTATGTTCAGTGTGCCATACAGGGCGTATACGCAATGACGCCAGTTGTCCAGTAGCTAATGAAAAACTTGGCAGCAACAGTTAATAAAGTTGCACTGAAACTCAAGTGAGCAAGTCAGTGCTTCGCTGTTAATTAAACGTTTATTGGGGCAAAGTTATCTAGCAGCGCTTTTCTGCAAATAATTAATGAGTAGTAAAGGAATAATTTAATTGAAGCCTAGTTTGGTCCTGTCCATACAAAATAAGGCTTAAACTGTCTATTCTGATTGGTATTTGTTGACGAGCTGCTCAGCTGCAAATAGTTTATAATTCGATTAAGTCTAGTGGTGTTCTCAATTAAAATTAATTGCTCTAACCAGCATCGAAAACATCATACTGCATGACAAACTAGGCGAGTTGTGGAGTCAATTGTGAACTTGATTATGCATAAAGTTATTGTTATCGGCACGCACACAAGCACACACGCACTGCCATGGCCGGAGAAAGACAACAATTAAAACAAGCAATTAACAGACCATCAAATTGAGTATTTCGCTCTGTTGTTTCTGCCTTGTCTGATGACTGTCGTCTGTTTTCTGTTGTCTGCTGTTTGTCGTTAATGTTTGGCTTGTAAAAACCAATGCGAGAACACAGCGATAGCAAACAAGAAAAACCAATAAAATGAACTTGTCATAAAATTAACGCATTTATAAGGCAAACAATGCGGGATTAACAAACGCGAGCAGCATCGCCATCCACTACGATGGCGAAAACTCCCTGACAATGCCATTCTGATGAGCAGCGCACAGTGAGCATCGAACATCGAACTAAAGCCATTTATAGGCCATTTTTGCTTACTCTCATATGGTGCCGGGGACGAGTTGCGTGAGAAATAACTGCCACTTAATTTGCTGAGGACTCTCCCTCCCTTCAGTCGAGCCACTGAGAGCGAGAAGATAAATATGCCGGCAACACTGCTGTTTATGACAGACGTCGCAACAAAGTCGAACTTGAGTACGTGCCGCGAGCACTCGTAAAATTAAAATTTGCACACGATTTGCCCTGAAGAATTCCTTTAGTAATCCGGCGTGTGTATTTTAACTACGACATGACATATGCCAATTGCCATTGGGGAGTATTTTGATTTGAACTCGCTTTGGATACTGGGAATGCCAAAATGAAGACTTGCCCCAGTCTTTGACAAAACTTAATAATGGAAATTTTCATTGGCTTAATTATGTAAAACATAAAAAATAAAAATATATAATAAGTATAAATATTAGAAATATTTCAAATGTATATATTATAAATATTATAAAATTTACCTCTTTTTCAAGTTGCAGCTTCAAAACCTCATAATATAAATTTTGTTTTGATTAAAAGATTTATGCAGCTTAAAATATATGCAGATAGCTACATATAGAATAAATTTTCTGATATATTATTGTTTTTATTTTTATTTAAATTTATTATTTGAAGTTTTGTTTGGCTGTTGCATAGGTTACAAGGAGTAGGTAGGTAGAAGCTATTAGACTTTTAGTTTCTAATTGTCTTGGAGTAATTTCAATTTATTTGCTACAAACACCGATGTATGAGTGACTATAACAACAATTAAGAATTTTCGCATTTGGCCTGCAGTAATTTGTTTTATATTGCGCCCGTAAGAGCACACACACAGCGGCAGTTAGGGTTCCACCTGCCTCTCTTCTGCCACGTTGCGCCCTCTATGTGTAAGTAGTCCTTGCTGTGGCTGTGCAGGTCCTTGTTTTGTGTTTGTTATTTGGTGCTGTTGCCGGCATATGCACGACAGATGACGAGCACTTTGCGCCTGTGCCCACAAATTACTGCAGCCCAATTGATCGATTGTCTGGAAGGAGTGAAGTGACAGAGGGAGAGACACTGAGCGGGGGAGAGAAAGTCATAATGAGGCAGAGAAATGGGTCTGGCGTATTGCTTAAGTGTTGGCAGTGATGGGTAAAGTTACTGAGAGCGAGACGTTTTATGATGTAAGTCAGTGAACTGTGGTAAACGATTTGTTGTTGCTGGCGTTGCATGTACCCAACACACATAGACAGACACACACACACACACACACACACACACGTATGCACACAAGAATTGAATTAAATTGGATTCGTTGAGTTTGTGTAAACAAAATTTAATGTCTTTTGCTTTTGAAGTCATTCACTCAAACTGGGCTCAAGCCCATGCGGATGCCAAACACACACACACCCACTCACACACACACAGGGGCAGACAAAGGCGCAGGCCGGTGATTGGCGCTAGTGGGAGGCGGCGGGACGTCATGATGTTGATATGTCTGACATAAATTTCATCAACTGTCTAAGTTAATGACAGTAAATTTGTTTGAAAATTGCTTTAAAATGGCGAAAGCAACCAAGCAGTGCAAAAACAGACTTGGTCTCTAGGATGGAAGGGGTACACGCTGAACTGTTAAGGTAGGCACACCCATCCACAGCCACGCGTGCAAGCACACAAAGATAGCACGCACACACACACCCACACACACACACAGAGTCGTGCTTATGTGGCATAATACACACGCAGTTCTTTGGCGCCATGTCGCAGTGACAGCCGTAAGGCGAAAGAAGCTGGCCCAGAAGAAATGACTGAATTCAGCGAAATGTGTCATGATAACTCAAATAAAGGATAGAAAGACAGCCTAGCTGGCTGGCTGGCTGGCTGGCTGACTGGCTGGGTCGCAATAGTCGCATTCGGGACCAAGACCAAGGGCTGGGGCTGCAGCCCACGCTCGAGTCAGTCAGCCAGCCGCGAAATGCAAAGTGAGCGACTCGGCGGAAGCGACACACACATGGAAAACGGAAAGGAAAGCAAAGAAAAATGGCGGAGCTTAGAGCGGGGCCGAACCGACTTATTACGTAAAAGTGAATTTATGAAGTGAAACGAGTTAAATGCCAGGCCACGAGCAGGCACATGCGAACGCAACAACAACAGCAGCAACAGTGGCATCAACTAGGAAATCATTTTTGCTTGTTTTTGCGCCCAATTTTTAATCTGATGATGTCAACACAAATTGTGGTACAAAGTCGAGAGCACGATCTCCCACTCTCCGCCTATGTCTCCCCTTTCCCCTTTCCCATTCCCCTGCCCCATTTAAGAGCCGACAACCGAAAAAAGCCACTCAAGGACTCTGCAAAACGCTTTGCCTGCAAAAGGTTAGCCGCGGAGTGTCAAGTGAAAAGTGGAAGGCGCGCCCGCAACTCCAACTGCCAAGCTGAGTTGCGAGGTGCTAGGGTCCTGTTCGGCGGCCTTGTAGTGTCATTTGCAGTACATAAATTCACGCTCGACTATTTTCATAATATACCCTGCCTGCAATAAGTGAAAAATGTATGTTGCAGCTTAATGCAAAATTCGTATTTAACTCTCCAGATATTCATTGTCTGCATTCTGTTATATGATATTGTTCGTCGGCTGGTTATTGCCTCAATAATTATGAGTAATCATATTAGTAAATTTATTTATTGTGATAGAAAAGTGAGATATGTGTAGCGGACTTCAGTTGGTCGACCACACCCGACCGCTAACTTTTATTTTTATTTGTTCCCCCATGCTCTTTGCTTTGTGTATTCTGCGCTTTATAACAGCTGCAATTTGCAGCTGTCGCTCGGGGCAAGTGCGCAGCATGTGGAGGGTAGCGTCGCATTAATAGAAACCACTGCGGCATGAAGGATTTTTCTGGCGTGCACAGCTTGCTCGGTGGGTCTTGTGAGTGAGTTTGCCACTCAGACCGGTTTCTTCGCACAAATGATACAGCCCCCACCTGTCGGACTGAAATGCTAAATGGCAGCGCTGCGATTTCAAGCGCAATGGAGGTCACCAGGCAGATAATATAACGCGCATTGCGTGAAATACAGCTTACTTCCTTCGCAATTATGAGAAGCCTTTCGGGCCTGATATGCTTTGCGTGGTATTTGAAGAGACCTCTAATGCCATTAGCATATTGCATTTAATTTCTTTCACTCAGTAGCCAAGTTCAAAGAATATTTTATTCCGCGAAAGTTCTTTAATTAAAAATTGAAGCTTAATAACTGAAACCAAGCCTTATTCGATTGAATTAATTAAGAATTATATGCTTTCATGGCGTATCGCGGCTCAGACTGTTTTCTTAGATTTTTATTTTGTTTGCAACAAATTCAATTATCATTTACTTGTGCTCTTGACTTCATAAAGCCATTTTAACTGCATTATTTCTCCGACGTTTTTAAATATGCAATCAGCCAGTGGCACTGGCACTGGCAGTGGCAGTGGCAGTGGCAGTCGCAGCATGAATTCCAATTAAGACGCTTGCCGTGCTTCACACACCGTTTGGTCGCATTTAATTAAACAAGAAATCGAAATGCAATTATAGTGAATAAATAAGCCCAAGGTAAATGAGTAAATGAGGAGCACAGTTGCCGCTGGTATTTCAGCTAATAGATAACGTTATGGCCTCACTTGCCACAAACAAAGCCCACAGCGTAAATTTCTCCGTGGATCCTCCGACTGTTTCTGCGCGTATGCCAAAAGTCACGGGGGTTGCGTTTGTGTTCGCGGGTCACGCATGTTGTGTGCGTGTGTGTGTGCTGTGCCACACTCACACACAGATTCCATGCTTGTGGTCATATCTTGTTTAAATTATCGGCTGCCACAAGTGTATCAAATTTACGGCACCCACTGTGCAAATGCTTGGCGTATAGTGAACGTGACCCGGGGTCACCCAATAGAACAGAGGCGTAGCGTAGGGAGGGGCCCACCACGGCCAGCGACAAAGCCAAACATTGACCAATTAAATTGCATTCCGCAGGCGTGCGAATTATGGAAGCTCCGTTAAATGCATTACAAATACATTTCCGTATATTACACTTTAAATCAATAAGCGAAAGACAGACAGGAAGATGCCAAGGCAAAGAGCCAGCAGCTGGAACAATTTAATGAAAGTATCACAATGATTGGTTTCTGTTGGCAACTAAGCAGCAGAAGCAGTAGAAGAAACCGAAGAAGAGAAGCCGATGGCCAGCAAAAATGTCCAGCATAATGAATGGCATTGGCATAGGGACTGGGCTCCATCGCCAGCGCCATCGCCATCGCAAGCACCCGAGCTGCATTAGTCGCCAGCATGGAAATGCTATATATAAGGGGGAGCCGGACAGGAGCCGGAGCCTCGGCTGACAGGCAGCTTAAATCCAGCCGAAAACGGAACAGCCGAGCAGCGGAACAGCAGCAACAGACGGCCCCAGCAAGATGCATTGTTTGGCGTAGAATTTAATTTTAGTTTAACTTTGTAATTTATCGATGCCGTATGTCGTCGTCGCTGACTCCGAGCCCCAAAACCCCTCTAAAAAACCCCTCCTCAAAAAAAGCGGACGCTAAAAGCAAGACAAAGCTCAAGACGGTCTTACTGTTTCAAGAAGTGAGTGGCTTGGCGTTGACCAAGTGCTCGCTGCCGCCTCGGCTACCTTCATTAGTGTTTTGTTTGGCTTTGGCTAACCATGGGGGCTAGCACAACTGTCAGTCTCACTGGCGTTGGAGGTGTATATGTTGAGTTAACACAGTGCACTAGTTACTAGCTTCCCCTGATACAATACTCTTTCTGAGCTTATGATATATTTAACGATAATATAATATATAAAAGAAAATTGATAAGGCAAGTCAGATTTATCCGCTGCCTACCGAGCTTTATTCTTCATTCAAAAAGAAATAAAAAATTCATGTCTTGGGCAGAATTAAAGTCTGTTTTTATACATGCAATTCACAATTTTATATGCACTCGGATGTTTCACTTAAATTAGAAAAACATAACAATTTCGTCCAAGAACTTACAAATTCGGATCTTTCATGGCAGCTATTTCTCTAGCTTGAAGTTTTTTCAGCATTGCATTTGTCTTCATCGACAGCCAAGTTGCTGGCTCCTTCATTTTTCTTTTGGGCGAAAAACTTTTGACTCATTTTCTGGTTGCATTCGCATCCGCATCCGCAGTCCCCTTCCCATTCCCATTCCCATTCCCATTCCCATTCCCATTCCTATTCTTGGGCGCATTCGTTTTCTAGTTTGCTGTCTGTCATTGGGTATCAGTAGCTAACTCGTTTGTCTTTCTCTGCACTTTACGTATACGTAATGACAATTAGAATTGACATACTGTGCTCCGCAAAGTTTGCCCAGCTGTTCGGGCTTTGCTTGGGCTGCTGTTGCTGTTCCTGCTGTTGTTATTGTTGATTGCATCTAATCCTGAAGATTTTATAGTTGCCGTTGCAGTTTGCGCACGCAGCCCCAGGGCCCCCCGGCGAGCACTCCATTGGTTCTTAATGAACACGAATGAAGGTTGAACTGAACACAGAGCTGGCTATTAAATACGCTTAAGCCAATTATTGCTGGTATTTGAACGCACTACTTTAGCTATCTTATCTGGACAGAGTGGGATTGCTGATAAAAACCCTAATTGTATTTAGCTTCTTCTAAAGTAGTTGGAACCGATTATGTTTTGGCTGAAACAGATGCAGCTCTATGGGTTATAGTTGAGTCGCTTTCAAGGTTCCTTCTTATTCTCTGAGCAGTGCTCGAGATAGCAAGCACTTGACTTATTTATACGCACTAGTAGACAATTAATATGCTCGCATTACGAATATGCGCTCAATTAGCCATGATTAGTCAAGCACGTGCTGCCACGCCCCGGCCATCAGTTGGAGGCGACTGTCTGACTGGCTGAAGTGGGCGAATGTCTAAATGTCTGTCTGTCATGTACATGAAAATCCAATTTCGCTTGGGTTTCATTAGCAGCTTGGCCATTCCGCACATTGGTAGCGCAGGCAATTTCATTTTGCACTCATGCCCAGATGTGGGTACAAAACCGCAAAAAATAATTAAGTACTCGACGACATTGGCGCTTGAGAATGACAGCAACAAGCAACAGCGACATAAACTAAAGAAGCCAAAGGGAACGCTTTGAAATATTTGTTGGCTTTGGCTTTTTGGAAGCAGTGGAGGCATTGCCTAAGTTAGCACGCAAAATTGAAAATCTCATGTCACAGCAGCAGGAGCATCGGCAACAAACATTTGCCCCATCCCGCGACATGTGCGATATTCGACTTGTTATTGAGTTGACTATCTATCAGTCTACCAGTTCACCAGCCATCCAGCCAGACAGCTGGCCAGCCAGCCAGCCAGCCAGCCAGTCAGTCAGGGAGTGCTCGCTGTTCCATGCTTCGTTGACTGGTCTAAATCAAATGAAGTGAAATCGATGCGCCGCTGACTCTATTCATGTGAGCAGCCGGCGGCCAGAATCCACTGTGGGCGCTGGCGCGACTTTCAGGGTGGCGCTTGTGGTGCATGGCGGCATGCGGGCAGCTGTCAATGTGTCTATGTCTATGGAAATGTGTGCCGTATATTTGAGTGGATTTACTAACTGATTTTGTTATACACTCAACTCGACTGCCTGACTGACTGACTGGCGGTATTGCTGACTGTGATTTTGCTCTCTGCCCCGTGCACTCTAGCCACGGCTCTTGGCTGTTGACGTCTAAGTGCTGGTTGACGCCAGTGTTTCATGCTGACAATCAAATTTGTTGACGTGGCTGGATTATTACTTCATAAGCAGAAAATCAGCAGAGCTCTCGTATTGTCAATTATCAGCATTTCTTTGTCAACTACTTTGGCTTTGGCTTTGGCTTTCGCTTTGGGTGAAACAGTCGCTGTGCAAATGGCTTTTCGCCCCGCCCGCCCAATAACGGCGCCCATCAACTGTTCCATTCGATTTTCACATGCGAATCTCATTTGCGACTGGTATATCCCATTAGCACTCGCTTAGCTCATATTCGATTGGAAAATTGGCACTAAGAAAGACCACAATGCCGATTGCTCGCATTGCCACAGTGGGTGTGCTCCTTGTTGAACTTCCCGATTGGATACACAGATGTAATTGAGCTCCACAAAATCAATCAGATTCATGTGCGTGGTAAAGGGAGTAACCTGTGAATTTTGCAGAGTGCGCCCGTGTCAAAGGATATCCAATTTCACACACAGTTTAAAGGAATGGATTTTCAGTATTGTCAGCGTTAGTCTAGCCATCTCTGTGCCTCTGCCTTCAAACCATAAAATCTATATATATAATTATGAAATGAAAGCTCTCTATAAGCTACAATGAGACACTAAGTCTCTGTAAGTTTATACAAAATATATTATTCCCAATTGCATCAATAATACATATACTAATCAGCCATAAGCTTGCTTCGATGCCCAATGTACATCAAGCAGCCAATATAATAATTAATATAATAATTAATTATTATATAATACAATATATTATTTAATTAAATTAATTATAGACAACATAGTTACTAGGAGAGTTAGGAAAAGGGCAGCGAGTGAGCATAGCATAAATGAGCCTTCAGCTTTCAAATATTTGCAATTGCTAACTCAATTATCGCATTCTCTTAGAGCAGCAAAACATTTTCTATGAATTTTTAGCCCAAGCTGATTATTTTTATACGCTATCCAGTACACTTCTGCAGCATCAAAAATAAAACTAATTGGGAGACAATACTGCGAATATACTGAAAATAAGTTGACTAACTCTCACTTGAATGACTTCAATATGAACAAGGGCTCCACAGCAGAAACAATCGCGATGGGGGGCCTCGTCAGCCATATCCGACGCGTCTAAAAAAAGCTGTTTAGCCATAAATGCGCAGAAAATATTCGGAAATAAGCATTCATTCATATTGAGTACTGCGCCAAGCGTTACTAACCATTGATGGTTGATCAGCCGTCGGACTGCGCAACTCTCGGCCGGAACTTAAAATGGATTTTGCGGCAATTCTCATTTGAATACGCAACGGGGAAACTATTTCGGGCGAGACCGAAAATTAAATGCGCTCTTCAAAGAAATGGCAAAAACAGTTTTATGCGTGAGTACGATTTCGGCTCTTATCCGATTTATTATAGCCTTAAAGAATTAAATTTTATATTTTAAAGGTGGAAACATGTTGGAGGCTAAAAATATTTGAATTGAAGTGATGATACACATTTGAGGGGCATTAACTGGGCACAAACCGGAGCCAGACCGTAATCGCATATGCCCGACCGCAAAGCAGCCTGTGGGTTCCTCCTCCTAATGTGCGGGTGGGCGGCGGGTATGTGTGTGCATGGATATTGGATGGACATTGCTAACGGGCACTGTATGGCATAAAAAGCTTGTTCTATGCAGTCGTTTAGCTCAACCACAACATTATGTCGAATACCGGAATCTTCAATGTGCTCTGCTGTTGCTGTTGGTTTATAATGGGTAGCAGGCGAGCGCATAGTTTGCTGATGTGCTCTGGTCGCTAGGGGCTGCAGAGCTGGGCACAAGGGCATGGGCGTGGCCGGCGAGGGCATGCTGTACAGTGCAGTGGGTGCGGTCAGCAGAAGTTTATGTTTGGGTCATGCTTGAAGGTATATATTTTCATGCTCCCTACCCAAAATACGATTGAAATATGCAGGTATTCACGTGTACTGCTCTCGCTCTAGCTGGCCTGCCCCGTTGTTGTGTAACTATTCAGTTAAAAGAATCTCTGTGCTGGGTCAAAGTAAGCTATAAACAAATTTAATAAACGTGCATCCAAATGCCACCTTAATGAAATGCCACCGCAGTCCTGCTGGAAAAGTGTCCGCCTTAACTGTAACTATTTAGCCCAGGCAGGACCCTCTGATATTTGTATAATTAATTTGTGTGTCTCAAATATTTATAAATAAGAAAGATTCCTCTTTGAGCGAGAACTTAATTCAATTGCCTCAGCGCTTAAAAGCAAGTTTTTGTTACCAACTCAGAGGGAGCAACGGACGCAGGCACGAAGGGAAATACGGACGGAGAAGTGGAGAAGGAATCGAAATGAGACGGAGACAGCGGCAGAGACAGAGATGGAGACGCAGACAGAGAACGAGTTGTTGCTCGTTTGGGACAAGTCCATTAAGACGCTTCAATTATTAATTAGTCTTAAAAGCAATGCCAGAGCCTTTGCAGTTCCATTTTTTCTGTGTTTTTAATCGCAAGCGAGCGTTTGCATTTAATTATAAGTCACACTGTCCAAACTCGAAAGAACTCTCAAGTGCCGACTGGCTGACCCGCATAAGCAATGCCAGCTGAGTAAATGTATACAGAGCCCCAACAATATATACTTAGCTCGTATATATGTAGGACATGTATGTATCTACCTAAGCCCAACAGAAATAAATAATATTATGCCAGCTGTATCGGGGTGGCAGGCGGCTATTGATTGTGAAAAATTCCAAAGCTGGCCAATTGGCTTTTGCCACCTGACAGTTCAAAACTTTTACCCAAACACACATGTACGAAATCATATTCACGCACAACAAACACAAATCTTCCACACACACACACACACACACACAGACGCACACATATTTATGTGCACCCATGATTTCCCAGACGAAGTGAGCCTTCAACGGCACAATTTCGTAATTTTTATGGCAAAAGTTCTCTAATCAAATTTAATGAATTGTGAAAAAGGCAACAAATAAGTAGAGGACAACTTTGTAGCAAAGTTTGTCCGGGCTGATTTTTCTTATGAGTAGACGTCACCAGAGCTGCCTGTTCGACATCCTTAAAACGTCGAGGACATAGCTTCGATTTGCCAGCGCTGCTCCGCCTTGTAAATTGGCGGATGTGATTTTTGTGGGCTGGCATTATTAAATGCGGCATAAAATCCGTGGCCCACGTTGAAGTCTAACAAATGCGCACAGTTAGCAGGCTGCCAAAGAATTGTTGTGCTCCCTTCACAGAAACATATATATATATATATATATATATAAATATATATATATATTTATATATATTTAATGCTCAAGCACTGACTATGGTTGCTCTTTTCTAGTCAGATTGTGTGGGCTGCGCTCGGCTTCATTGTTGTGTGCCATTTGATGGGAAAGCGAGCTAGCATTGTTGCCCCTTCGAGTGCTTTGCCGGGCAAACTTTCTCAATGTAACGGAAAACTGCGTTTAAGTAAATTTTTCATATTGGAGTATGTAAACTGAGTGTGTGCAGGGTGTAGAGGAGTTGACAACACGCCGGCATCGAGCACAGGCACTAGCGAAAGAGTATACGAAACGCTGATTGATTCCCTTGCAGTTCGACTGACTGCATAAGCCATCAATAAGAGTTCAAAGTTTAAATGAATTTTCGGAGCCAAATGCAGCGTGAGAGCTCGCGGCACCCTGTATTTGTTTGGGCTTGTTGTCGCCTGCACTCATAATAAGCAAACCATAAATTCTTATATTTTATTAATGTGATTTGAACGCGTCGAGTTTCTTGCCAGTTGCCATATGGGAGTATTAATCATGCGAAGAAAAAAAGTGTAGCACACATTTCAGCGCACGCTGCAGCTACAAAATTTAGGCGATTTTTCATTATGTTTTCAGCGCTCTCCCCTCTTTATGCCCTTCGTTTTGGTGAGGGAAAATAATTTACGCATTGCCCAAAAATATTCGACAACATTCTTGCCCATTGTGCTGGGGTCTCTGCGTGTGTGTGTGTGTGTGTGAGCTTGGGGCATCATTATGATTACTCATACGCAGCGTTTGCAACAATCATGTGCCGCGTTATTAGCTGTGTCAGCACCACAAAAGTAATGACAACGAGAATATGCCACGAGTATTTTTATTGTTTGTGTGTGTTTGTGTTGCGTCTGTGTGTGTGTGAGTGTGTGTGTTCAAAAACAACCGAACGCTGGCTTGTACTGAATGCTAGTTTTCAGCTCAGTCGTCTCTCGTTGACTGCTTTAAGCCGCCTCGCAGTTTCCATTCATCTGTTTGTGCGCTTTGCTTAACTGAAATGTCGAGATTTATGTCTTGACATTATCTTTTGTGCTAGCAGCTAAGAAAATATTTTATGAAATAATACACTGCCACACACGCACTCGACTCAGTAGCATTTCTGTGGTGTTCAGTGGCTTTTGCTGACTCATCTCCTCGGCATTTGCAGCATAATTAGCTTGCTGAGTGCGTGAGCCAAGTCGAGTGTCGAGTGGGTTTTAGTTGGCTCTCAGGGCCCAACTACCCCCCTTCCCCACCCCTGCGAGTCTGGGCCTGTGTCGCTGCTGGCTCACTCTAAAAGCCCAGCCTTGTCATCGTCCGTCGGTGAGTGCTTGACGTGCGTTCAGTTAAATTGGAGGCTTCGCCGGTGCGCGTATGTGAACTTTGCAGATTTTCGAGCACGTTTGATGACTGCGTGCTTTTGGCTTATTGCGAGCTTAAAGCCTGGTTAATTATAGCTGAAAATGCTCGAAATGGTCATGTTCCGCTCAACCATTCAGCACGGCCAGCAGCATTCAGAGCCACATCAAACATGTTGCCTGCGCAACAACCCCTTTTTTTGGATTTACACTCCTTTCGACATTTATTTTGCTCCTTCTATTTCTTGCTAATTAAACGTCAGCTGACTGGCCAATTTTGGACGGGCAGCGCAGCTCAATTTTTATCGCAGTATAAATGTTGCGCTCATAACTTTTTTTTGGTCTCTAAATTGAGTTCATTGCACTTGTCAGCCAGCCAGCCGGCGGCATGCAGCAGCGGCCAAGCGGCGTATGCGCAATATTTGCTGGTTGTGCAGCATTTCTTTGGCACTTGACTGGATTCGCTGTTGGCCGGATGGCCAACGCAGCTAGCTGAACTTTGACAGTGCTGTGCTGTAATTTATGACTTGTTTTACAGCACCCACACATACACACACACACACACACACACACACACACCCACACACACAGAGCAATACAGCATCGATAGATGGCGCCACTCGCGAGCTAGCGAGTTGAAATATTTATGGAGTTTCTTTTGGTTACATTTTTGTGGATTCTCCTGTGATGTGGTTTTATCTAAGCGCCACGCCCACGATCACGTCCCCCGCAGCTACGGTCGCAGACTCGCTTAGTCAACAGTTGACTCTGCTTTTGTTTATGACATGTCCCCTCATTCATTTTAATTAATTCCTGCTAGCATTTTGCGCCCATGGCAATGACGTCGCAGTGCAAACAATGGAGAAGAAAAAAAGCGAATGGTGGGAAGGGAGGGCCAATGGAACGTCAAGTGGCTGGACTTGAACTCAGACTCCGCTACGAAGTCTAACATGGATACGGCCACGGCCAGGCAGCCATGGACATTGCTGAGTGTTGGTCTTATGTAAAAATCACGGAGGCGTTTATGCTGGCCAACTATTTTTATTTTCATTTTTATGCTCACTCCCGACGCTTCCTTATAAGTTGCCTGCAGTCGGTTTGAGTTGTCGTCGTCGTGGCCAAGCAATGGCCTGCCATGGGTATGGGCATGGACGTGGGTGCAGGGGACGGGGGCATTATTGACGTAGTTTATGGAGCCATTTATGACGATTCAACAATTTTATTTCAACCGCACAGTGCACAGTGGAGCCGGAGCAGCCGCAACTTAAATTTACTGCTTGCAAAATCCGCTGCGCCGGTGTGGGCAAATAAAAACAAAGGACCGCCAGCCAATCTATGGGGAGAAACAATGCCAAAACAGCGGAAAATGTAGATAGAGAAGGCAGACATAGATAAAGCTTAGATGCGCACAGCGTATCGAGTTTCTATTATCTCTGGAAAACGTCGCGACGTCTAGGAGTCGAAAAGTTTTCACGCAATGGGTGGAAGAACTTAAAAAAAAAAACAAAAAGAAAAAAAACAACACAAAATATTCAGCAACAAAAAAATAAATAGATATAAGCATACAAATACATAAAGCAAAAGCGCCCGGAGCAGCGGAGAGAGAGAAAGGCGTAGGAGTTGAAGCAGCCAGACTATAGTCAGCGAGAGCACCATCGCATAATGAAGAACGCGTCATTATCCTCAGGATACATAAGCAATACAAAAGGAGCAACAAAAGGGATAGACTACCTGCCTTTAGACTCGGAGCTGCGAACGCCCAACTATTCTCAACTATAAGCCAAACAAACAGCTACAATAAGGCCAACAGTAAGAAGCAGGAGGAGAAGTTGCAGGCGAGCAAGCAAGTGGAAAATATGTTTGCATTGTTTTTGCTTTATATTATTTCACATTGCGTTTCAGTTGGCGTTTAATTACCAGGCAAAGGCAGTGCCAGGAGCTGGCCCAAAGCCAACTGCCAGTGAAAGTCCAGGTAAGCAGGGCATGCACGAGCCTAAGACGATTAAATGATGGCGATAACATGAGCAAAGCCCCAAAAGCATGCAAGATTCATTGAGATTTGAGTTTGGAATCTATAATTTAAATTTTTAAGAAACATTTATTTGTGCAATCAGAAAAATATTTATTTTATATATGCCCATATATAATATTTTATTTATTTTAAAAAGTCTCGAGCTAATATCAATTTCTAATAAATGAACTGCATGTGAGTTAATTAAAATATGCTGAGCACATATCAATGTCTTTAAGCCGTTTTGACACTATTTCGAATGACAATAAATATCAATTACAATCTTTCACAAAATTATTATACAACACACTGGGTCAATTTGCAGTAATCAAATTCAATCGACTTATTTACTCATCTACGACGGAATAGGCGAAAGGGGGCGTGTGAGCTCTGCATCAGCATCAACAACAGCAAACAACGGCATTTCCAAGCCAACTACTCGCGAGTGAAGCAATATAAAATATTTTGCCTTTATTTAGAAATTTCTTTTTTCAAAGTGTGGCCCAAGCAAGTTAAAAATCAAAATAGAAAATATTCCAATATACATTTTATATAGATATTTTACTGTTTCGGAAGTATGCAAATTGTGTCAGGCATTTCGTGCAATATTTGCCCGCACAGAGCACTTATTTTGCTTTATATTTTAATTAAATTTTGATGGCTCGTGGCACAATGCATCATCCGCCGACGACCGCACATTCGTTTCCCAGCTAAATAGGGTATGCTCGTGGGTCGGCCTCATGCAGACACAAATCACTTATTTATGATTGCAGTTTTTAGTTTCCTGAAATTGAAGTTTATCGAGCAGAAAAAATGGCTCTCGAGAGGTAATTCTGGCGAACGGGCTAGCAGCCACAAGTGTTCATTTGTGTTAAGCTTGCAAAATTGTTTTACTTATTATTTGGCTCTGCACGCTGCACGTGGCGTATGAGTGATGTTTATACGAAAATTATGCAAAATGTATATTAAAAAAAATATAAAATAACAGCTTAAAACCGCGAATGCTCGCTCGTTTTGCTACCTCTTTCTGCTGTGCGCTGCAAAAAATGTGAGCCAAGAGCTTCTTATGGATTAAGCATGCCAGCAATTTTGGCCGCGCTGCAACAAAGAGAACCCAAAAAAAAAAAAATAATAATAATAAAAAGGTTGTATAAAAAACTAAAACGAAAACAACAATCTTGGGCATTGCACCGAAAAAATAATATTTAATAAATTTTAGTAGTCAACAAGGGGCGCGCAGACCTTGCACCATAGAAAGGGTCCTGCCGCTGTATACTCCTTAAGCAGCAAAAACAGGGTATATACGGCGTGCAATAATGAAATGGCAATACGTGTGGGAAGGCATCTGCTTTACGGCAGGCAAAAACGTGACGCAGGATATCCTGCAGTCGACAGCTTTCGACTACAACTCCGCCTGGATTCAATGAAGCTGTTTGTGGCTCTAGCTCAGCCAGCAACACTCGAAATGTTAATGTTAGCGGCTGTTGCCAATGCAGCTGTAAAAAATCTGTTGCAAGCCATGCGGCCCACGGCCAAATTCAGAGCATGGGGCGTTTACGTTGAGCATGTCAATAAAATTGAAGTGCGTCGACTGTGAAATGTTGAGGGTGATGGCGCGGGTGATGGTGATGCTGATGGTGACTGCTGACGGTGATGGGGACTGGTGACTGGTGACTTGTGACTGGTGACTGGTGACAGTGACTGTGACGGCGACTGGTAACGGATGTTTGCACTTTACGCATGGCACATTTGGCTTTAATGCGGCATAATCACCAAACAATTTCATTCCTCACACTCGCAGCCGCAAACGTCATTGCCATTGTCTTTCGCCCGTTTGCCGTTTGCCGCTTGCTGTTGGCTTTTGCCTGCTGGCTGACTGGCTGTTGACTTTTCTGCAAATGTCAACAGTTTTGCAGGCTGCACGCACAAACATGCCAAAACGCATTCGAAGAGCAATTCCCCCAACCACATTCACACTTGCCAATGTGTGTGCGAGTGTGCGTGTGTGTGTGTGTGTGTGTGTTTGTTTCGGGTCACTTAAGTTTTATGTGGCGAAACGCGTTACCAAATTGCGTTCAAATTGCGCACACAGATAACAGTTTTTCATTACGGCACATAAAAGTGTTTGCCAGCCTTTGTTATTGTTGTTGTCCGGGCAAATTGCTATGCCAACACGTGCTTCACTTTGCAGCTCATGTCAGCAGCGAGACAAAGCGCCATCAGAGCAACAGGCGCTGCGCTGCGCTGTCCAGTCCAGCTTGTGGCACTAAAACGTGCCCCTTGCCCCAACACGCCCCACAACTGCCCCGCCTGAACATTACTGTACATTTCCATTCCGCCGACTGCGCTCGATTCGCATTCGTCAGCATTGTCACATAAGTAGCTGCTGCCGCTGCTGTTGTGGCCCAGCACTTAACCAAGGAGTCGCCCCCAGCATGTGCCTATGGCCAGATATATGTATGTAGGCCTATTTAAGCACTGGCGCCAGTTGTCATTATAGCCAGTTCGTCAGCGTCAGACAAGTTAATTTTTCAACTGCCTAAGCGGTCGGAAGTGGCTGCCCGACTTCCGCTCACCCGCCCCGCACTGATTTAAATATGTCGCATATGATGTAAGAAAGAGGCCACAATGACAATATTTTCGTATGCTAAGGCAAAGGGAGATTGATTGTCGCCCAAGTAGAGTGTGTGTCTCAGTATGTGTGTGTGTGTGTGTGTGTCTGCAATCCGCGTGCGCAAACTTCTGACTGGTCGGCTGGCTGGCTATGGGCGTAGCATGCTTTTAGGCGCTGACAATGAGCAACTTTTGCGCTTATCATGCGTGCAAGTTTCCCCGACGCTTTAATTGAAAAATACTTAGCAAACTCTTGTCCTCGTTCTCCTAGTTGTCGTAGTCATAGTCGCCGTCAAAGTCTGCTTCAAGTTCAAGAGGGTGTCAAATGGCAAACACTTCAGCTGGAGTTGGGAGCCGAGCTGGTGCCGGCAACGGCAACCGTTGCCGCTTAAGTGCACTAAGGTGTGAAATGCACCCGCTTGCTACGGCAACATCTGTATGATAGCGTTGCCCCTAGTAAATAAACCCAACTTGATTTTAATTGCTGGCTGAAGCAGCTTCAACGACTGCCACGAAGACCTCATAGACCCGCGGCAAGACTCCGCTAAAATTGTCCCAGTAACCTAAAACACAGAACAGGCTAACTTTAAATGACTCTCTCTCTCTCTCTCTCTCTCTATCTATATATATCTATCTCTATTTATCTTTCTTTTTCTTGCTACGCTTCTTAGATTTGCTCTTGTGCGGCGGCTTTTGCTGCCGTTGGTATTTTTAATTTTACAAGGATTATGGCAAGCTTTTAATTTACAAGACTTAAACACTGCACTAGAGTAAGTGAGCGCATTGTGTGCTGGTGTGTGTGTGTGTGTGAGTGAGTGTTTAGTTAACGTGTGTTCAGCTTTGACTCCGCCGTGGCCGTGGCCACGCATCACGTCCAGCTCATGGCTGGTTGCACGTTTCACTCTTTCTTATTACGCGCTCGTAAAAAGAAACTGCTGTTTGGAGCGCTGGTCTCTGCTCTGGCTGGCTGCAAGAAATATTTCCATTAGTTAAGCAATGCATATATATATACATATATATATATATATGTGTCTCTGTGTGTGTGTATAAATGTTCTGTTTGTCACTGCAATAAAGTTGGCAACATGGGCGTTCCTTGATGTTAATCTTTTGGCCGAGCGCTAACATTTTGACACGCACGTGTCGACAAAAAGTGCCGCATAAATTTTTAAGTGATTAAAAAAGTGCCCAGCACTCACACACACACACACACACACGCATAAAGGATGGGTGGCGGCATGAGAGAGACAATAAGCGAAAGCATTTAAATTCGCGCAACGTGCTAAATATAAATTGTTGTCGAGCTGAGAGGGCCGAAACCAATTGAAAGTCAAATGCCAGCAACTAGCCGCTTATCAGCAGCTGAAACATTTGGCATTGGCACACAGCATCCACAGTCCACACTCTACATTCGGCTTTGGTTGGACCCTGTGTTCAGTCTCCACTTGGCTTCGGCTCGTCTCGTTGCGCTCTACACGAATCTCGTTCGTGTGTTTTGGCGCTGTCGTCGGGTCTTCGTCTCAGCGCTCGTTCGCCTGCAATCAGTTTGAAAATGTCTTTCGTGCGGTTCGGTTGACTGGTGTAACGGTATCTGCTCGCGCTCCTAACGAGTTCGTTCCACTGGGAACAGTCAATCAACAAAAGTAAACAACAACAATCGAATATGCGAACATTAAATAACATTCAAGCACTCGTCCCGTGTCCATTGATCTAATAGTAAATAAACTGAGCCAAACTAAGCCGCAGCTGCAGGGACTCAACTGAGAACCTCTAAGGGAATAGAAGGTCCTTACAGTGCTTGCCGGTCTTTATGGACTCGCCGCTACTTAGACTCCCGCTCAAGTCTCTTAGCAATTTGCATTGATGAACTCTGGCACGATGCGCGGCGTGCATGATAAGAGCCCAAGCGTAATAATCATCGATATTCAAAACCCTTAAAGCAAAGCAACAACCTTTGATCTCCCAGTGAGTAGCTGCGTGTGCGTCTGTCTGCCTCCATCTCGGTGCGTTGGCGGTGTTTGTGTGTTTATGTGCAAAAGTGTGAAAGCGCAAAATAAATATTAAAAGCAAAACGTGCATGGATTAGAAATCATAAACAGCCAGCAGAAGCAGCAGCAGCAGCAGCTAAAATAATAACAGAAAGAACAACAACCAGAGCAAAAGGGAGCTGAACCCGTTGCGTTAGCTCATTGGAACAGCTTGGAAAACAGGTTAGTGTTTGTGAGCTTGGTTCAATGCGCCTTGGCCGCGTTCTATATATTTTCTTTCAGTTAGTTTTTCTCTTTCCACCCCCCACGCTTCGCCTGTCGAACTCCTTTTGTGCATTAGGAGCACACGCGCCGATGCATAATTTATGCAAACTCTCCGCTTTCATCTCGCATCTTAGCTGAGAATGCTGTTGTCCTATCCAGTTATGCAGTTGGTTTAAGTATTACAGTTAAGTGCTGCGCTGTGTGGCACACCTGTCCTAAACTAAACCGACATCTAATGCCCACACATGCGGCAGTTGACACCGCAGTGCGGCCGCACGCATCTCTCCCCTTGGCCTAATCATCGTGATTTATGGCAATCGAAGGCGTCTCTGGCCACACTGCTGCCTGCTGGCTGCTGGCTGTTGGGTCCGTGCGCTTGGTTACCTGCTATTTACATACTCATGCCGGCTCACAAATTCCGTCCAACTGGAAACTAAATAATTATATGGCAGAGTCCTGGCGCCAATTCCTGCCCTCCTCTCCACTTCCAAGTTCCCATTTGCTCTGCGGGACCTGGTGGGACCTGAGTCTAACAAACATTTATGCTTGTGCAGTTGTTTATGCTAAGCTCGAGTTATGTGCCGCTTAAGAGGCGTGGCAGCTATAGCAGCCAGCAAGGACACGTTGCCAGCCGCACTCATACGCCATGTGGTACTTGCATAGAGCTCAGAGTTCGCAGCAGCCGCCGCAGCCGCATCCTAATCAAGAATGAATTAAAAGTTATTTTAAATTCGTGACAGTCGCCTAATTTTGCATGTCGGCTGCCTCCGCTATGCCCAAGGGCTCAGTGTCACGACAGTCGCATGGCAGTCACCAGCTGACACCTGCCAGACAGCCTGCTAGTTACATTTGAAACTGTATTACTCTCTCTCTCCCTCTCTCTCGCACACACACACACACACGCACAGAGACTCTGTCAGAAGTCAGGAGGAGTGAATTAAATTTCAAATGTTTCTTAATTTACTTTTTTGGTTTTGCGTTGACAGTTCAAATTGCTATAACAAATTTTCTAACGCTACGCATGCCACTCATTCATTTCACTTTGCAATTCCACGCGCGCACACACTCTCTCACTGGGGGCGCACATGCATAAGTGAAATATTATGTACAACTGTCGAGTTTGTTTTCTCCTGTGTTTTTTTTTTTGCGCTTTTCGCGTTTTTTTCGATTTTTTTTTTTTTCTCTTTTTTCTTGGTGAAAATAAATGAAGCCATTCGAGCGCAATCAGAATTTCGCATTAAAGCGTGCCACACACGCATTGGCATTGCGAATTGATGACAGCACAACGCACAGCCGTGTAGGATAAACATGGCCGGAGAGTGTGAATGGAGTCGAAGTGTTCTGGGGTTGTTGTTGTGCCAGGCACAGGCAATGCCAGGCTGATTGCCACAATCGAAACAAAACCAAATCCCAGCGATTGATTTTGCAATTGTGTACACGGTTAAGCTGTGCATAGAGGCAGTAATAAATCATGAAAATCGCACCTGTCCAAAAGTCAAAGCAATGAATATTAAAAAGACTTTTAATTTAAGCCACTTTTATCCCCACACCCCATTGTGCGAGTTGAAATAAACAATGTTTTATACAGTAGCTACAGATAAATTTTGCATGAATCAGAATGATAATTTATGATAATTAAATATGAATTTATGAATACAAATATTGCGAGATAAAGTCAGAAATACAAATATTATAATGAAGTTTGGTTTTGTTTTAACTAAATAAGTTTGTTAGTCTCCTTTTATCTTTATTTGTGAATACTTGATCAGGAGCGGATCTAGTCAGCTGAGTCAGTCCGCAGAGCTCAATCTCAACAACTGCAATTAACAGGAAATGATATTCTTCAGTTTGACCCTCCTTAGCTTATATGCAAATAATATTAATTCGACATAATACGTTTCATTAACAGCGAAAAAATTGATTGAAAATGAATATAAACTTTTTGCATCGTATCTGAAAAAAAAAAAAAGAAATGCATATTATTTTCGGCTAGCAAACAGGAAAAATAATAAAATAAGAAATTTTAATTTCCCATGAAAAAGAGCAATTAAAATGGCGAAATATGAATGAAAACAGTTAAAAGTGTTAAATAAAATAATACGGGTAGTAGGTGAGTTTAACTCCCTTTTTTGGGGCCAACAATTTTTTCGCATATTATTCACGCAGTTAAAATATTAAAAAGAAAACTTTTGCTGGATTTGTTTTTATTTCGATGGGCCGAAAGTCACTTTTTGCTGCGTTGCCACATAGCGTGAAGTGCAGGAGTGGTAATGCCGCAAATGAAGTTGCTTTTAGCTGCCATTGCATACTTTTCGGCCGAGATGCAAATGCCGCAGTCTGACGCACTTGAGAACTCTGTTAAACGAGCCGAGACAAGTGGCTGCCATCAATTTGTATCAGTATCTCCATCTGCAAATGTATCTGCTGCCGAGCCCCTTCCCGCTGTAACTCTAAAAACCGTTTACACTTCGCAGTTAACTTGAAATGCAAACAAAATTACTTCGCGCTCAGTAAATAATACTTGAGCAGCTTTTCTGGCACTCGTTCGGCAGCTGCTTGAAATTGAAATTAAATGTAGTGCAACTCAATAGCAGCTCGGTGCAGCTCCTGTGAGTAGCTCGCCGGAAACGGATGTGTGACAGCCATTATTTCGCTTTTTTTTTTTTTTTTTGTTATGCTTCTCCTTTCTTTTATGTTCTATTATTTTTTTTTTATGCGCTGCCACAGAAAATGCTTCAACAAAATGAAATTAGTGTCAAAACGTTGCAACTTCAACCGGCTCCCTCCTGCCCAGTCCGTGCCCGGCCTGTCAAATACACGGGCCATTCGCACGGCTGGGCCACGCCAGTGGGCCGCTCTTGAATTTTGGCGACAGACAGTCGCCCTGAATGACGACGCTGACAGCGAGTGATGGCCAAGCATCTAGGCAGGCCCCGCAAAGTGGGCGTAATCGTCCTGCTCGTTACCCAGACAGCCGCCGGCATTTCAACAGCAAAATTGTCCTTCGTTGATGCAGTTAGTGTTTTTTGTTGTTGTTGCCATGTTGCCGTGGCGTTTTTAGTTGATTAGGGCTTAAAGGCGAAAAAACGGCTCTTGGGATGAGCTCGGCAGTCACCTGCAAGCCGCTTCGATTTGATCCAAGTGGATAGTGATAAAGTAATCTTCTTATCATATATATCACTCGCTGCTCTCCAGCTAGCAGCTTCACTCGCATCTCGGACGGGCGTTGCTGCCTGCTCAGCCGCACTCTCAGCCCTTGTTGCCAGTCAAGTACAGGGTATTCAGCGCAGTGTCGCAGCGCTGAATGAATTTGATGAAGTGCTGCAAAAACAGCAGCAACAAGCGCGGGGTGGCAGACAAAAAAAATAAAATTTATTCATTGGCTAAGGTGAGGGCCGTTGTTTTTGCCTTTCGCTCTTTGCAACTTGTTTACCGTTGGGTTCTTTTTGTTTTTATGTGCGCTCTCTTTTTGTTTGGGCTTGCACTCGGAGGTCTTGCCTACAAATTGAATGGGTTTTGGACGCAAGTGCATTGCCCTGCCTCAAAAGCAAGAAAAACAGCTAGAACGGCCCGGATGAACTGGATTGCGGGCGCAAGTAAATGAAGTGCAGTGCGCCCGGCCGACCGGCCGGCCGGCAGGAAATGTAGAACGTGGTCGGGCTTTGATTAACTTCAATCAACGCTGGGATATCTATTCAGAATTAAAATTTATTGCCAATTTGCGGCAAATTCGATTAAGCTTAAGTTCGCGAGCACAAAAGCAGAGCAAAGCCAAGCAGAGCAATGTGGGGCAGGGCGAAGAGAATTGAGGCGTAGCCAAGCAGGAAAAACACTCAGCCGGACATGAAAGTGAGCCTGGGAATTTAAATTCCAATAGATAAAGACAGAAAGACGGCTCGGCAGGCCGGTCCGGCAAACAGGGCTGAGGCTGGGGCTGTTGCCTCAGACTGCAAGTTGAAAAGCTGTTGAAGTTTATTGGAAAAATATTCAAATCACGTGGGTGGTCTCAGCTCATCGGCTGGCAGTCAGCAGCCAGCAGCCGAGTGATAAAAACGGCAAAGAAATTACTTATAGATTGAATGAAATTGTCTACGCCCAGCCAGGAACGAGCACCGCTTCGCCGAATGCCCGAATTGCTTTGCTATATTTTTGATCAATTCAAATGCTGAGGCTAAGACAACGAAATCTCTAATGGCTGCGCCTAAGCTCTGGCTTTAGAGTGCAGGGCCCTGGCGCTCGAATAAATGTATTTCCAGCTAAGCTAAGTAATTAAAATCAGTCAGGGCGAATGGCTAAATGATGAGCTGCACAGCGCTCTCAGCCAGTCGCAAAAACTTATCTAATAAGTGTCAGTCGGGCCGTGACAACGGGCCCAAATAGCAACAAGGCCCCAGCTGACAATATGGCCAATACGCTCGTCCTCCGCATTAAAGTGCTGCGGCTGACCTGCAAACTTGTGTGTTGTCAAAAAAGTTTCACTTTCAGCCGAGCCGAGGATGAGGATGAGGATGAGGGAGAATCCCTATCACGGTCAGGGCGTTGAAAAATCAATGGCTATAAATCGGCTGACGCCTGTTTTGGCTTGTTTATAGCAGAGCGATTTATGCGCCGCATATTTATTTATGTACAACAATTTGCTGGTTGCTTAAAGGCCACGTTAATGCGCAGACACCAAAAGGGCCGACTTCGGCCGCTTCTTCCCGCAGCGGCAGTCGTAAATTAGCGGCAGCAGCCAGCAACAAATGTAAATAGTTCAATAACAAAGGCAATACCAATTCCAATACCAATGCCAATAACAGTAACAAGCATCGCTAGCCACGACCTGAACCCTGGACCAGGCTCAAACACTGTCTGGACCCTGCAATAACAAGCTGACATGTTTTATTTATGGAGCAACGTCGAGGACAAGCGACAAGCGACAAGCGACTAACGACATCGAGAGTAGCTGTTAAAATTGTTTTAATTTTCTGCGCGTACAACAAGAAACTGAACAAGCAGCTGTCACAGTCGCAAGGTCAACTGTGAGCAAGCCACAGGAGTGCTGTCAGATTAGCCGTTTTATAGCCAGATCTTGGAGCCTTTGTGTAGGCTATCAAAGGCAGAGTGCCTGCCCAGTTGATTATTGTTCAGAAAACTCAACAACTCAAACAATTAAATAATACTTTACACAGAGTAGAAACGACATTTCAAATGTTATAAAACATATTTCACTTTATATAAAAGAGTTTGGCAACAATTATTAGTTAATGCGCAACATAGACGGAAACATAGCAACGCAAACTGTTGTCAAAACAATGCTTGGGACTTTTATGAATCTCATATTTTATATAGAAATATTTTAATATAAATCTAGCTAATTAATTAGTAACATGGTAACACGAGTCCTGGTTCATTAGCAAATATTATTAGCATCAAAAGGAACAATTTTAATGCTCTGAGAGGAAAAAACTTCAACTATCAGCGTATCACAACTATTATGGCTTTTTTTTGAGTCTGTTTCATTTGACGAATGTGTGTAGCATCTCTGCTCAAGGCGAGGGCCGAATGACAAACTTAAATACACAAACATGACTGCAAATGAGTGTCGCTGCTCTTGCTCGCTTGTTATCGACGTCGCCTTTGGCTCGCTGTCTAGCTGCTAAGTAATGCTCTTGTTGATGTTAGTGTTATTGTTGTGGCCGCTGTCGCTGCTGGTTAAGTGACCATCGGGCAAGACGCTGTTCGACCCGCTGTAATAATTCAATTGCGCCGAGCAGAGCGCCAGCGAGAGCCAAGATTGATGGCGTGCATTGAGAGTTGCTTTTGGCGACATTTGTGTGACGTGTTGCCAGCTTCTGCTTGAATTATGTATGTGTGTGAGTGTGGCGCTTATTGTGTGAGTGTGTCAGTGTGCGTGTGCTTGCCTGTGCGTTGAGGCGCAAATGTTCAAGCTGCAAACTTTGTCAACTTTGCGTAACAAAAAAAGAAGCGAAAAAATAAACAAAAAGAAAGCGAAAGAAAGCACAGGCGAAGGCACGTAAAGCACAGGCAAAGTCAGCACTGGATTTAACTTAGCTTTGAGCGCACAGCACAGCCATTGCCTTCGAATCATACTTACTTACACACACTGTCAGGCAGCTAGCCTATCCTATCCTGGCCTAGCCTAGCCTAGCTAAGCATTTATACGCATTAAAGCGACAGCCAACTTTTTGACCAACTTTCTCTCTTCTGCTTTGGGTAAAGTTATCAAAAATTCCACTTGCGCCGTGAATCAAGTGCCATTTACTGATTGTGCGACGGCGACAGGCCCTGCCTCATAGTCACAGTCGGTGGTTGGGTGGTTGGGTGGTTGGGTGGTTGGGTGGGTGGCAGCAGCAGCAGCAGGCTGCGAACAGAAAGCACCTCTTAATCCGCTTCACATTTTATCAGCTCTCTGACACTAACACTTCAATGTGTTAGTGCGTGTGTGTGTGTGTCTATATCTGTTGTGATCACGCGCATTCATAAGTTGGCCTAAGCCCGGCCCGAAGCGCTTTTAAGCGTCCTTAGCACACAAAACTTCCCGCTTCGAGTGCGTCTCGGCCCATCGCTAAATCGACGCCTAATGCCACAACTAAGCCCTTAACTACAACATTGACAACTGGCGCCCGTTGACAGCTCGCCTGACTGCCCGGCCATAATGAATTAATCGAAGACTCGCAGCACATTTACATTTGAGACACGGCCTCCAACTGGCATTAAACTATCCAAGCAAACGCACAGGTTGATTGAGCTGCAGCAGCACACTGGAAAAAGTATTTAAGAGCTTTGCGTCAAGGGCTCTGTTCTAGGCACGAATTTTTGTTTATTTTGCGGCATGTATTAGGAATGTGGAAATTGAAAAATAACATAAAACATTTTTATATTTCTTCAGGGAAGAATTTTGTTAACATTTTCTCGATTTTCTTTTCTCTTTTTTTAATGGAAAAGGCATTCAAGCATATTGAATATTGTTTTTACTTTCCGCAAAATTCGCACACGTCAAAAGTGTATTTCAAGCTAAAATTTTGCTCAACTGATTTTTTATTAAATATTTTATAAAGTATTTTATATATTTTCTACATTTTCATTTTTGGCTACTTTACTCGCTTTGTTAGTTCAAAACTCAGTTTGTGGCCAGAATTTGCGTAACGATTAAATAATTCCCTTTCTTTATCAAATCAAGCATATTGATTGCCAAAGGAGCTCATGAAGCTTTGTGCACATCACAAGCCACAAGCAGCAGCAGCTCCAATTCCTGTCCAAATGGACAGTTATCGGAAATTGCGAGTATATCGCATATTTTTATGCATGTGCATCGGAAAATTGAAGTAAACAACGATGTTTGGGTGAATTCGAAAATCGAAAATCAAGTCAATGCTTTAAAGTAGAGCAACACACGGGACTGGGCCAACGGGTGGAGTTTGGAGCAGAGCATTTCCTCAATTTATTGGTGAAATACGTTCGGTGCCAACTTTGGCTGCTTGGCTGGTCCATATTATGGAAATGTGGCAAGTTTATGGGCTTGGCCATGCGCTGCGTGTGCAAGGCATGTGATTCTCAAATGAACTTTGACCATTATCATACATGGGCCTATACAAAGGCCGCTCGGCAGACGACCTATGAGCAACGGGCCAACAAAAATATTGCATAAATTTTTGCTTGCCCAGCGTCCGGGCCCAAAGCTAACTAAGTGACAGTGAAAGACATGAAGGCAACTCAAATAAGCAGAAAATAGACAGCAGAAACTGCCTGAGCCGAGGCGAGGCGAGGCGAGGCGAGGCAAGTGAAAAACAACAACACATGCCCAGTCAGTTGAGTTAACAATTGCAATTCTTACATTCAGCCCTTGCAGCTGCCCCTTGTGCGAGCGTGGAGCATTGTGAGCATTTGACTGCCTTCCAATCCACTGACAGATAAATCAATCAATGTTTTTTCCTTACACATTCGCATGGCAATCTTCTGCTGCAAGTCGCACACTCACAACATATATGCAATATCGAAATGATGTGTGCTGTCAAAGATTTCCAATTAAAATTCTCAATTTTCCTGCATTTGCCATCTCTCATTCAAAGCGAAAATTGCTAAATTAGCTTAAGGCTTAGCTAGTGTGTGCTAATTTATGCCAGTGTGTCTGTGTGCGTGTGTGCGTGTGTGTGCGTGTGTATGAGTAATGCCATTGCCATCAACTTTTGCATAATCGAAAAACTTTTACACTTATACAATGAAGCGCCAATGGGGCAATGATTTTCAACAAAAAGCCGCAATAACGATATCCGGCTCTAAGCTATCCCTCTTTTGGCTTGCCACTACGAACTAATGCCCTCCGGTAGCTCCAAAGTAAAATTCACTGCTTTGACGTGCAGCTGCGGAGGCATAATTAATCATTTTGGGGCGGGTTTTTCGAAAAAATAAAAGTTTTCAACTAAAAAATTGGCATCAGCATCAATTTTCATTTACTTGATCGGGTTAGCATAGAGTGGGGCGTAAGGCCGGTTGCTGGGAGCCCTAATTATACAATTAGCTAGGTTTTTGTCGACTGAAAGAGAATCGGCAAATCCTGCGGCTGATTGTTAATAATCAAGTATACAACGCATGGGGAGCACAACGGAGAAAGTTTCGGAAATCGCGTGATTTGCGTTTTTCGCTTTTAGTTAACAATTCGTCTTGAACTGTAGCTGGAATTGCGTATTTTAAACAATTTGCGGTCGTATCAATATTTGCCGAATGTGTTTTGAATATGAAATGAGGTCGAATGCGTATAAAACGGAGGCAGCAAGCGGCCCGCAATCCCCAGGACGCGTCGTGTAAATTCATTAAAAATGTGCTGCCACAGGAAGCGAGACATGGCGCACAATACACAAATCCGCAACGCAAATAAAAATGTTTGCGGCCTGAAAGTGAAACAGAAAACTTGTGTGATAAAAGTCCCCAATGCCGAATGCCGATTGCCGAGGCGAAGAGGATGCTAAACGAACTATTTGAACGTCTATAAATAAACATGGAAACCCATAGGAGAAACGCTTTTTGGGACTGCACACATAAATCGAATCTTATTTATTTTGCTTTGGCAATATTTCCAGCCCAAGTGTTGCTCTGCGAAGATAAAATACATTGAAGGACTTAACCCGGCTGCTGACCCGACATTGCGCAGTTGCCCCTTGTGTCTCAGCGCTTGTGGTTGTCTCTAAATGTCCTTGCGATACTCTTTCTCTAAATCAGTTGAGTCTCAAAAATATGTGGAACAGACTTAAGATTTGCATTTTAAAAATAAATATGATTTTAAATTCAAGATTTTCCCTTTTTAATATTTCGGAAACTCTTTCAATTTATGATTTTCCAATTATATTACGCTCAGCCAGGGCATTCAGAGTGCGAAATGGAGAAAAGCTCGCTTTCTTGTTGCTTTATTTATGTGTAAACATTTTGCCAAAATTCGGGTCAACATTATGGGCAGCGATGTTTCTAAATATGCTTAGGAATGATGTTTGCAATCCGGGGTCAGAGTGCGTGCTGTCTCTAGATGCTATTTGAAGTCAGCTGCTGCTGCTGGTTGCTTTTGTGTCTGCCACCTAACTCGGGCACAGCCTTTCGCACAGAAAATTGCAAACAAACACACACGAGTTGCGAGAGAGCGCAGCGAATGAATAAATAAATAAGCCAGAGGCCCCGCTCCTTTCGCTCTCCCGGTTCGGGGGGTGCACTCGAAACATAGCCTGTGACTGACTGCGCTGGCATTTTAGGACAACGAGTACGGCAAATGAAATGCCGCGCAAGAATTTATAGAAATTTATTTGTGCGCCCCACTGGCTACAAAGTAAACAAATCTAGGAACGTGCCCGTAGCCTGGTCATAGATGGAGGACACGGCCAGACGCTGGCAAACACGCCAACGCACACATACCCATGGCCGGGCCCTCGCCGATTTTGGTAAGTATGTGCCTGTGTGTGTGTGTGTGTGTGTGCTGGCATTTCTGTTGCGTATCACATGGGACACGCACGCACATTCGCCGGAGCATGAAAGCGAGCCTGAAATTAAATTTTCGTAAATTTGATTTGAAACGCGTGCGTGGAAATTCATTTAACGCACCTCTGCTGCAGGTGATTGCAGGTGAACAATTGAAACTGCTTTTTACATTTAATTGCCTGTTTATGCGTCAATCAGGTTAGCCACAAGCCCTGGTCACAAAATACAGGCATGCGGCTCCCTAATTGCTCCCCAGCCTCGCCTTATGGCCTCCCAGATTTCGGGCACGCTGTGTCACGTTCTTGAAAATATGAAACGTCTACTGATTTTTAATGAAGCCAACTTTCTGTCCAAAGGTACAAAGTCAGAAAACTAGCGCAGCCCAAGACAAAACACACGCACAATGTCCATCTAGCACAGCAGCGAGGGCACAATGGGGCAACGGACAAGGCAGAAGGAAAAACTTCGCATCTCTCTGATTAATACATACGTGCACTAAACGGGTCCTGTGCTCGGACCTGACTGCTGTCACCTCTAAAGTCCGGCGAGAGTGTTACGGTCATGTACGCAATAATTAAAAGTATCGAAACTTCAGAGTGTGTGTGTCCGAGTGTGGCCGAGTGTGTGTGTGTGTGTGTGTGCTTGTTTGAGAATGTGAGCACTTGTCGCTTGGGCGCGCGGCTAGCCGCTCTCTGTGGCTGATTGCAAATACACAAAGATAGAAAGGGGGTGGACAGGGGACAGGGGCTGGCGAAAAGATATGCCACGTTACGTATACGACATGTGGCCGTTGGTCGCACTGCTGTGTGCGGTACGTGAGCTTTAACAATCGTACGGGATTCTTTCCTTCGTCTACTGAGCGTGTGTGTGTGTGTGTGCTCCACTTGCCTGGCCAGTCAATTTAGGAGCATGGCATAGATTGCCAACACACGAAACAAAGCAAATGACAAATAAACAAACAAACAAACGAACGAACAAACGAATGAAACGAAACGTAGCGATTGCCATTTCCCCTGTCCTTGCTCCTGCCCCTGCCGCTGTCTCTCCAGCACACGAAACGTGTGTATAAATAAAAATTTTGCAGCAGACGCCCGTGACCCGTGGGTGGGGGCTCCTGAAGTGGGGCTGGAGTTGAACCTAGATATCGAGATGGTCCCTCAGCTCTTCAGTCCAGCAGCCCGGTGGCCCATCAAGCGTGCGCTGCCCTTGCTAATACAAAAAGCACACTTAAGTTATTGTTACTGTTATTTAGTTAGTTTACGCCACTTTGTATTGTGTGTGCGTGTGTGGGTGCGTGTGCGTGTGCGTGTCCATATGCATGTGTGTGTGTGATCTTTGTCTGCGAGCGTATTTGCTTTTTATTGTTTGGCATTTCTTGCAATGCCCGCGCCGCTACCACAACAAAAAACCAAACACAATCCGAAAGCCCGGATCCTTGCAGGGGCAACAGCTCCACACTGATTTGATTGATTCGCGCTGCGTCAGCTGGCCGCGTGTGTGTTTGCCAGAAAGAGGAAAGCGCAGCGAAGAGGGAAGCAAAATAAAATCGGCTGGCGCCAAAGTAAACAAAAATGCGCCCACCGCCAAATTGTTTGAAATTGAAAAATTGTAAAATACAGCCATAAGGGCGCGCGTGCGGTATCGACGTGTGGAACGGTTGAATGCTGGAGGTCTTCAATCCAAGCGATTGAATAACCCAGAAATTTTATATATTCACAATATCAATTAAATATTCTGATAAATGCCAAAAAATCTAAGCGAGGCCGAACTTTATAAAAGACCCTCATACTGCGTGTATTATGGCTATTTTTTTTCACTTGCCAAGCACTTGCTCTTGCGCCTAAGCACAAACGTCTAGTACGTAAAAATCTGTTAATAGTTCAAATGCAACTTCAATAATGAATCAGCATCAAAATATTTACACAAAATATAGTAAAATATTTGTAAAATACAAAAAGTAAATTTAAATCAAATGTAATCCTTTAAGTGGCTCAACACCAACTGTAATATAAATATTTTATTCGGCAATCAGGAGTATAAGGATTTGCACACTTGCTGGGAGCAACTAGCCTGCGCACGTTCCAAAATATATACCCGACTAGATACACGCCCATTGCCTAGGCTCAGCTGTACTTAAATTTTTGCTTTTATTTTAAGCGCTGCTACCAGCAACATGAAAATGTACTTTGCCCGAATCTGTGTATTATGCTTGATTTTTTATTTATGCATCAATCGGGCCAGCCTAATACGTCACATGGGTGTGCGTAAGCTGCCAAACGAACGAAGTGTGTCTGTGTGAGTGGCTGTGTGTGTGTGTGTGTCTGCCTAAGCCAAATGCCATAGCCACCATGCAGCAAATTGGGACTAAGCTGAAAACCGAAATAGAAATGAATTAAAATCCACTACAACTATTTCAATATAATCCCGTTTTGCGTTGGCATCAATTAGGTTTTAATAGTGAAATGCCCAATTCTCGTAATGGACTTCTTCATCATTGTAGTCCTTGTGGAAGTCCATTTAAAGAGTACAAGACAAGAACGAATGTCCAGAGTTGGGAAACTTAAACGGGGGCACGTCAAGCGACACCAAGAGCAGGTGTGAACTGCGCACAAAGGAGCACTTACTTAGCGTGCTTAGCGGCAGCAGAGCTTCTTATGGTGCGCCCGGGAAGCAGAACAATCAATGATGAGCTGGGAAAATGACAAAACAGATGACTAGCAAGTGAGCAGCTGAAGGAGCACAGGATGTCCCTCGCCAGGCGGAGTCAGAGGCCATAAGGCCATAAGGCTGTGCTCCAGCATCCGAGGACCGGGCGCAGTCCTTCTGGTGCTGCGCTGCTCTGGTCCTCGGGGGCCGGCCGGGCCTCTAAGTTGTCACAGTTAATGTTCGCTGCGCAAACATTTTAATAAAAATGTCAGATTATGCCTGCTGACAGGTCGCGTGACACGCTGCCAGCGACAGGCGGCGTCTGCGCTGGTGACGCAGCCTTCAAGTGCTCCTGGCAGGCCTGCACCCGACTGATGTATTTATGATGGGGCTGGGAAGAATCTGGGCGGATGAGCCGTGTTCTGCAAATATGTGAAGCACGTTTTGCGATTTTCACAATTTTTTTTTTTATTTTTGATGCTGCGAAACCCATTTGCGAGCCTTGCTGCGCATCGGCTTACAGTTTAGTTTATTTGCGTGAAAATATTTAAAGGGGGCGGCGGCGGCGGCGCCGGCAGCGGCATCAGAAATCAACGCATGTAGGCCTCATAATTCTGTCAGCGTCATAAACGCGTCGCCTGACTCAACATGGCGGCTGCATGCGCCTGGAATAATAAACGACTATATCCAATTCAGCCTAAACCTTCAGCCCAACCGCTCACCGCTGTAACATATGCTCACACACACCACACAGAGGCCGTTTCGCACCCACCACACACGCAGGCGGAGGCAAGCACGCTTTATGTTTTAATTTGATTTGATTTGTGTTGTGCAGGACGCCGTATGTGCAAATATTGTTAAGGCAACCAAATTTGATTTATCACGCGCGACTCGCTGCGCCCTGTGGGGTTGGCCTGCCCCTCTGCGAGTGGGTGGCTGGGCGACATCATGCCGCGGGCGTCTTAATTGGTTTTTGTGTGTGTGCAAATTTTGGCCTTGCCATTTGCGACGCCCACGGGGCGACAATTAGCTGCAGTCAATGGGCCATGCCGCGGTCCACGCCTGGGTGTGGGAAGCCGTTAAGTGCCCACAAGCGACGGCACCAAATAGTTGACAAGACCGAAATGCCAGATTCTGAGGCAATTGCAATTGGCAAAAAGCAGTTGGCCCGGCCGACAAGCGCCCGACAGTTCACACGACTATTGCCACTTGCATCCATTCCCATAAGTGAATTTCTGCTGTGATATCCTGGGAAAATATTATTCCATATTAAACAACTAATAATTATATATTGTAAAATATCTCATTAATAATATATATATCAATGTATTATAGTATGTCAGTCTCACACAGATTGCCAGGGATATTTGTAGAGTATTTGGCAAGAGGGCAGCCAGGACACTTGAGCGGAGCATCTTGCCAGTTATTTGTGTTGGTGTGAACGATGCTTAAGGAACGGAAGAAGCAGCAGCTGCCAGGACACTTGCCGTGGCCCGCGCTTAGAATTTTACTGCAATTTTAATTATGCAGCAGGCAGTGGCGGCAAGTCGAGCGCCGGCTCAAGGGCACGGTGAGGTCGGCGGCGGTCGAAGGGTAGCCTGCCAGGCAACGACTGAAAATTAATAAAAAACAGCGAAAACTTTGCCTAGTGCATTACAGAATGGTGCTTGCCGCGTGGGGGTGGCGTGGCAGGTAGGAAGTGGGTGGGCGAAAGGAGCGATCAGGCTGTCAGGCAGCTGGCTTGTGGCTGAAATGCAGCCAGCCCGAACAGCCAACTGCATAAAATGTAACGGGTCAGTCAACGTCTGGCGGCCCCGGGGCAAGGCCTGGCAGCATTCAGAAACAATTTGCTGCAGATTATGAAAATTGCTTAAGAAATTAAATTGCTGCAGCGGGTCGCGGCTTGGGGCTGAAGGAGCACGGGCCTCGGACCGAAACGAGCGGCTGCAGTGGAGTGGGCCTGGAGGACAATGGGTTGCGGTCGCGTGGGCAACGGCAAATTTACATTTCCATTTGCGGTTTTGGCCAGGTCGGCAGGCGTGGAAGGGGCAGGGCAGGCAATGCCTTTGATTCGCCTGGCACGTACCATAAAGGCAAATGGGCAAAAGGGATTTTTGCTAGCTGTCGACTTTCTGCGGCGGTTACTAATTCAATTTGCAATAACCGCCGCTCTTGTGGCGGAGCCCGAGAATAAACAACATCAGCAGCGAGGACGAGAGCAACTTGCCAATGCTCTAATTATGTTGCGTGGAGCGTTTGGTCAGTAAAGCAGCTTAGGACATGAACTTTATTAAAAATATTTGTTCATTCGCCCCGTGCACAGGACATTTACATACTTTTTTTAGTTGCGCTGCGAGTGAAATTTTTATGAGACCTCGGTACGGTCTCGAACCGCTTTGGGGCTCAGAGCACGCGCTGCGCCTATAAACTTCAGCTCGAGTTTTGTATTTTTTCTTGGCTCGTTTTTTTTACTGTTCAATTAGCATAATAGGCACACAATGAGTCAGAGCGCGGAGAGGCGACTGATCCTTTGGCCAAATAAATAAATGCATAAATACTTTGTAGAGCATTTGGGGTTACATGAAAGTGCCGGAGGAGGCTGGGGAGGGTGTTCGGCCCCCGTTTCAATCCCTACAGCATTCATTTTGAAAATGGACAGTAGGCAAGACCATCATTTCCGGTTTGTTTACGCAAATCGAGCACATTTCGCATAATTTCCCATTGCCAATGTGGAGCTGTGCCTCGCATGCCAAACTTTCTTGCATATCAGCCAAGCGTAGGAATATAAGTATCGCATACACACAGATACAAGCATAAATACGCACATACATACATATATATATACATTTATATATGCGCAATGTTTTTCTTGTGGGAAATTTTATGAAAATGCTTTGCAAATTGAATGAAAACATATTGACTATGCGATGGCAATGGCGATGGCGATGGCGATGGCGATGACGATGGCGATGACGATGAGGTTGAGGATGAGGATGTCAACGATGGCGGCAGCAAAGAAAACAACGTCGTTGACGAGAGAACATCGAGGGGGAGGGGGGCGTTGGGACAACCAGAAGCTGTCAGTATCGAGAGCAAAACGTTTGATGTTAGTACTGCAAATACATGTATATCTGTGCGTATATGTGTGTGTATAAATACACACACACACACACACACACACACACACACACGTGCATATTCGCTGCTATTTGTGTTTGTTTGTGTGCGGTGTTCGACTTGGGGAATTTGGGTTTCTACTCGTGCGCTCTTTTCTTTTCAGCTTCAGCTTTTTATGTTGAATATGTCTCATTTGAAATTGTTCCTTAGCAATTTGCATGGTTGTTGTTGGTTAAGCACACGACACAATGGGGTCCCATCAGCGTCATGTTTACGCATATGCCGTAATGTGCCCGTGCCTTACTTGGAATTTGATTTTGGAGCTGCCACAGTGCATCGCCACATGAGAGCACGTATGTCAGCGAAGCGGGGGCAGTGGCGGTGGGCAAAAACATTGACCCCAATGGCTAATAGACAACATGGCGCATAAATTCCTTGTGCTGGCTGCCTACGCCACGGCCAATTGGCTGCAATATAACAAAGTGCAACGGAGCGAATGTTGGGAGCAAAAAAAGGAATGAAAAGAGCAAAAATACGGCAACAGTAGGTTAGGCGGGGGAGCTGGCTAGCCCAGACCAAAGTCACAGCCAACGAGTCCGGCTGCCGGCGACAAGGGTAAAGACACAAAAAACATGCAGGCATAAATATAACAACAACAACAACAACAAGCAGAGCGTCCGCCTTTCTTATGCAAAGGAAGAGTCGCTTTTAAGGAATAGTAAAGGAATTTATAGTTTATCTCCCAGCCAAAGAAACAGCATCGAGAGCAATGCTAATACGAGAACAAATATGCATTTGCATATTTAAATGCTTGTTAGACCCAAGTATTGTTGCCGTGCTCTGAGGACGCCAGGGCGAAAAGAAGTGGATGAACGAGCCTGGGCGCCACAGTAATACAATGAGCCGTAATAAATGGAGCCAGAAAGCAAAGAAATCTGAGAGCTACCCACTTTTAATTCAGAAATCTTTTTCTTGGTAAAATTTAAATGCTGTTATTAAACATATTGATGAACGCTGGCCGATGGAAGGAAGCTGAGCAGTAGATCATACCTTTGTGAGCCTAGTCTCTGCTTGCCTTTCTTTATAATAATGAAATTGCTGTAAGTTTTTGCTTGTCGCCTATAAAGTATAAATTTATTTAAGCATTATCTATTGACTACAAAACGAGACAGAGAAAGTGAAAAATGATGAGTGTCCACAGGAATCCAATCAGTTTCAATTATAAGAGCCAATCACAGTGTAGCAACGTTACGAAATATGATAATTAATCCAGCTAAATGCGTAATGACGCTCGTGTTCTCTTATGTAGCGCAAATGCTGCAAATCAATACCAATTCAATTATCTGAGAGTCTTGTTCGTTTATTTAGCATGATTCCATAATGAGCAGCATCCAATGACGCTGCCTTCTGCTCCGCCGGCTCTGCAGCAGCTGCTGCTGGCTGCCGACTAACAAATGATCAGCTATGGCGCCTGGCTCCTGTTTGGGACGCGTGGGTTGTCTTGGTTTCTTCTTTGTTTTCTTTTTCATATTTTTTTTTTATTTTTGGGGCTGACACACAAATAGATGGCGCACAACAAAGGGAGCAGAGGAGGGCAGATAATGTGCTGCTTGCTGGCGACTAGCGGAGCCTTGATGTTGCCTGCACTAGATTTCGGACGGGCTTGCATAATTAAATCAGATCACATTTTAAAATTCCATTTATATTTACCTCTGGTCTGTCTGTCGCAGCGCCTCGTAAATCATGATTAAAAGCTTCGGGCGACACGCAGACCAGCCCGTGCCAGGCCACACAATCCAATCCTTGACTAGCAATTCCTGCCCGCCTAACACGTAGCTAAAAAAGGACAACAGGCAGCGGCAACCTCAAATAAAAAGCGCTGCGGCCATCGCCTATTGTTGTTGCCGTTGTTGCTGGCTTTTTGCCGGCGCTGCTGCTGGTGACTGACTGACGAGGATGCTGCCTGGGCAAGATTCAATTCTGGAGATACAAGTGGCAAACAAGCAGCAGCACAAGGCTGGAGCAGTCGCGGCCGCTGAAGTCGAGCAGTCGAGCCAACAACTGTGGTGACTCACTTCACACATACTCACACACACACACACACACTTGAGCGACAAGCAGCAATGGATGGAGATAGAGGCGAGACGAGAGAACTTGATACGGCACAGTTCCGTACATATAGTACTCGTGCTTATATGTTGTTTGGGTTGTATATAAGGCAAGATAAATCAAATGTGGCGAGAAATTGCAACAACAACGAGCGGAATCACAACGAGCAGCTGAGCAACGAAGAACCACAACAATAACAAAAATAGTCGCCGTCGCAGCGATGCAAAAAGAAAAACAACTACAAAAAAATGAAAATAGCAAAGCGAAAATGCGAAAAATTTATCCAATTTGGTAAAAATTTAGGTCACAGCCGGGGACTCTGCCTTGGTAGCGCCTGGAAGCGCCACCAAAAACGTCTGCAAAAGCGCAGCTGCCTTTGTCCGTGTGAGTGTGTCAGTGTGTGTGTGATTGGAGAGGCCACAGGAAGTGCTCAAGTCCAACAGCGGACAGGCGGCAACAGCAAGTGCTAAAGCCATTGTCCTGCCTGCACTCCTTGGCTGCACGAGCCAACGTCGTTGCTGTGTGGAATGATAAAGTTTTTGAGAAACAGCGCAGATATGCAATGTCCAAAATGGGTCACAGGCTGGAAAGCTCGCAAAATGATGCAGCTCAAGAGGCGGTCACCATAAAAGTGAGCCATGATAAATATGTGCCGCGAGAGCGAGCGAGCGAGCGAGCCAACACTAAGTAACTAAAATATCAAACATAAATATGAACTGAGAAGAACTTTGAAGCGGGCGCTGAGAGCTGCGAGCTGAGCAGCGACCCTTGCCACATATAGATTTATATAGACACATATATATATATATATTATATGTGCTCATGTGCGGATGTGTCTGTGCTTATGTAGAGAGACAGACATAAACATTAATGGCAGCACGGCGCCTCTTGACAGCTAATGGCACATGAAATGAGTAAATTATCACATACCATAAGCAGCCCTCAGCCAGCCCCTTTATAAGTTGGCTCTGTTACGCGGCTAATTTGCAGTGCCAGCATGCTCCCCAAAGAAAACCAACAAGCCACAACATTGCGTATACGTGATATGAGCATTTTCTGCACCGCTGTCTGCTGCTCGTGCACTCCCCTCGCTGTTGGCGCTGTTTGGGGCTGCACTCGCTGCCAGTTGCCAGTTGCCAGTTGGCAGATAAGCGAAAAATGCAGCGTAAAAAATTGAACGCATATTTCACAAACACAAATGACAAGCCGTGGCGCTGGCAGTAGCTGCACTCCGCAGACACGCCAGCCATGCAAGCCATGCTAGCCGTGCCAGCCATGCCATTCGGGTAGCCAGGTAGCCAGGTAAGCAGGTTGAAAGCCAGCAGCCAGTTGGCCACCTTTGGCTGTGGGCATGCCGGCAGTCTCTGGCATTTTCTGAATTATTTCGCACGATATGAACTTTTGCAACAAGTCTCAATAATTCTCCGGCTGCCAAGATGGGTAATGAAAGAAAAGCAGCCACTTTCAGCATCCCGTTTGCCGACCATCCTGCCTAGCTGCCCCGGAAGGAGCCGCAACTGTAGCTGTTGCTGTTGCTGAATCCTTATTCCTAGCCTGTAGCCCGTATTCACTGTGTTACTCTGCATTAAATCAATGAATCGAATGCGCCTGGCGGATGTCAGCAAGTTGCCATTTTGAGAAATTAAAAGTGTCCGTTGCCGTTTTCATTTCCGCTGCCTCTTCCGCTTCCTGTGGTCGCTTGAGCGTCCCCCTCGCTCTCTCTCTCTCGCTCTCTCTCTATCTGTCTTACTCGCGAGACTTGGCTTTAAGCTCAGGTAATTCCCCAAAACGCAATCCTATTAAAAAAGAACGCAGAGCGTTCAAATTGCTTTTGCTAGGGGTAGGCGGTAGGGGGCAGGCGGTAGGTGGAGTGCAAAGCACTCGATAATGATGCCCTGGCCATATCATGGGCTTCTGCTCTCGGCCACGATAATAAGCTACCCTAATAACCCAAGGCGACCTGCTGCGGCAAATATGGCTGACTGGCTGTTGACGCTACCGCTAGTCCGCCGGGACGGCTTCAAATAGAAATGTGGGCGTGCCGGCTCTTTTACAGTTCGTCAATTTTAATGTGCGGGACTCTCGGGCCGTTCTCGGAAATCGCTGCTAAAAGTAATTCAGTTTTATATTAAAAAGATTTCGCGTTGCCCGATTCTCTTTCTTTCTTACGCTCGCCCTTTCCCCATCCCCCATTCCCCATCCCCCTTTCCCTTTCCCTTTCCGCTCATTTTCATTGCGCGGCGTTGAAAAGTAATAAAATAAACAAGTGTCCTGGAAAAAAGGACGACGACAGCGTAACAAGGGGCGCACTGCGAGGACCCTGTCGACGAAGACCGACAAAATGGTGTGAAAGTGATTTATATTTTAATTCAAAAATGAATTATTTAGTATACTTTTTAATTCCTTTTGGCGCTGTTAGCCCGTGTGTTTATTTTTCTTTATGGCCAAATCTGAAATTCTGATTACTTTTTATTTGCTTTTATTTTGGAGTTTATTGCAGTTGCCACTCCAAACGAAATGCAAATTTCTCGTCTCATTATTGCGCTACATTTAACATGAGTACAGCACCTGCGATCGAGAGACTTAAAAGCCGCTGCCTGACAGTCGGACACCGCCCCAGCGCTAGCTGCACTTTGACTTCATAAACAATTTGCCAAGAAGGCATTCAAGAGCCGGAGATGGCAACTTATGCAAAATACGTATACTATGCGCAAGTGTTCCATAAGATGAGAGAAGCTAACCTTCTGTCGCTCGAGATTATCGACTTCTCTTATTATTATTAATCATTTGAGGCAGTAACAGTCGTGTATGCTCTGAGAGACTTTTTAATTTCCGCGAATCTGGAATTTTAGTTTCAGTTCCAAGCTGACCTCGCTGAATATATGAGAAGAGAATAGACTTTAGGTGCTTTGTTGGCTCAGCTCTTCAGCTGCATTTAGACCTGAGGAGTGTCTGCGGACTGTCGCCATGGTAGCCGACTGCAAGCATACATTCATATAATATATGTAAATGGAATCTGAAGCTGCTTGCTCCATGAATTTGCACAGATCTCGTATATGCCCTTTGTCAGACAGAAACATACCATAGTTGGGCGAGCTGTCGGGTTGGGCGTGCGTGTGTGTAAGTGCCAGTAAAATTGACACTAAATTTGAGCGGGGGCGGCGACTGCAACTGATTATTATGAGTACATAAGCAGCCGGAGGGGTTGGGGGTTGGAGTCTGGGGACGCCGACGTTATACAACGGGCCGCAAGCAAAAGTCAAGTGCAGAAAACAAAAAGAAGCCAAGCTGCTGGCAGCATTTGCAATGACTGGCAGACAACAGTGAAAAAATTTGAATATAAAATGCGTTATGTGGTAAGGGACAGGCGAAGCTCGCTGCAACAAGCTGCGGCAGCGGGAGCGACAACGGCGACTGAGGCGGACAACCAGCAGCACGACAATGGCCAGATCCTGCGGCTACAATGAAATTGCGTATGTAAATTTGATGTCGTTACCAGCGGCTTCGGCAGCATTGCTGAAATAATTAAAGTGGAATGCGCCATGACAAAAAAAAGAAGAGAAAAGTAAAGCAAAAATAGTAGAAATTTCACAGAGGGGGCCCAGCACAAGTTGCAGTTGCCCCCGCTGCCAGCTTTGGTCCTGTCTGCTTGGGTTCTCTTGGCCTGGTAACTTTTTGCTTCTGCTACCCACTTGTCCGACCGTATGCAAAGCAGCTGCAACAGCTGCTCTGACTCCTATTCGCATTGCAAATGCAACAACGAGTCGACTGCGACACTGACGCTGACTCTGAGTGCAACTTGTCAAAAAATGTCGCAACAACCGTGGCAGTGGCAGGCAACACAGCATAAAGAATGAAAACGCTTTGCTTTGGCATAAATATGAGTGCCATCAAATTAATATGCGCCGCATATGGCTGACGATTTTGTGGTACAACATGTTAAGTGCATGCCACGGCAGATACTGCTGCTGCTGGTGCTGCTGCTGCAACAGCTGCTGCTGCTTTGGGACACTTGCATAATGCTGGCAGCAACGCCTCAGGATGACTCTTGAACATCTTGGCTGGTTTTTCACACTCCTTGAGTGACAGGGACAGTCGCCAGGCACTGACTTGAGTTATGATACTTAGCTGCAGCGGTGCAACTGCAACGATAGCACTTTCAAAGAGGGCGTGTCCACGTTTCATTATGGCTGCCGCTCAGCCAGCACCCGCTGCTGTCCGCGGAGCAAAGCTTTTACTGAAATTGTCTGTGGCATGTTTGCTGCTGACACTCGACGCCCGACTCCCACGCTCACATGTTGCACTGTCACCTCAAGTGCTGGAAGTTGCTGCAGCAACCAGCAGTAGGCAACTTTAACTCTCGCCTCTTAACCGTCTCGCTGTCTTTGTCACCTGTGCCCTTTGTCAATTTCCCAAATGGGTCTCCCGCAATCCCAGTTGCCAGAGCTTTGACGGCTTTTGTTGATCATCCTAAGCTCGCCCCACAGCAGTTGCTCTTTCCTACAACTTGGCAGCTTCGTCAATCTTTTTTGTTCTTAATAACGTTGAGCATCAGTAAAAAGCTACTGCTCAGATGATTTCGTAGGAACAACCTGTTAGTCTAAAGCATACTTTTTATATAGCTCAGATTTATTTGTTTCGAAGTAGGCTTCCCTCCACTGTATTGCTCGGAATTTTTGCCACTTACACCGCTAGGCAACCTTCTCGGAAAGACAAACGCTTGGCTGTCAAACGCGCCAGTCAGACGCACAGATAGATATGAAATGAGATGTTGCCAATAACAGAAACCTTAAAAGGCGAGAGACTTGTGAGCTATGAGTGTGAGATGTGGCTTTAGGTAGGCTCCAATTAATGCCACAAAGTGATGCTCCAGCGCCAGGTTAATGGAATGTGAAATTTGTTGACAAAAACGCGTGAAAATTGTGCTCGATAATATAAATTTGCGTGGCAAGCGTTTGGCAGCTGTTGATTCGGCCGTCCAATGGTTCAGTGGCTTGCTTTCTGGCAGGGCAACGGGCCGGAGCAGCGCTCAGCGCTCAGCCCCTTGCCAGACACGCATTTATCCGGTCAAAGGGGCGTGTCTATGGCCAAAAGCGTATTAGCCACGCATCAGTGAGCAGCAGTCTCGAATGCTGCCCGGAAAAAGCAGCTGCTGTCCCATTTGATTAGACTCTAGCTCGGGTTTAAAAGGATATATTGATAAAGGCATTGCTACAGCACTTGTCAGTGTGATTGTGCGTGCTTATATTCCTTATGCGTGTGCGTGCGTCTGTGTGTGCCTCTGACTATGTGTGTAAAGGTGCGTTGTGCTCATGGAGTCAAAGGTTCGCTTTGACTTGCAATTAATTTGCTTTGTTTTTTGCACTTGACTGCGCCTGGACAGACCTGCAAGCTGGCAGGCAGATAGAAACAGAACAGAGAGAGAGAGACAGCGAGAGAGAGTGAGAGCGGGGGTAGGGGCAGTGTAGCGGCAATTGGGCATTTTGCCGAACCATAAATTATTTTACTAAGCCACTTTGGCTTGCCCTTCGGCACGCCCCAAGTTATGTGAATTATTTTGTGAAAGTTAATTTCAGGCAATAAATTCAAAATCGCGCTGCCAACAATTCATGTTTCATCCGAGTCTCTGCACTCGACGAGTTGAGGGGTTTTGTTTTATGGCTGTCCGTGTAATTAGTTGAGCACAGAGCAGAAGTATGTGTGTACGTGCGTACAGTGGCCGCCGAAAAGTATGCAACACAATTACAATTTCAGCAGGTGATTAAATGCGCTATAATTGTTTTCACTGCTGTGCTGTTGCTGCTGCTGCCGCTTCCTCGCTTCACTAATGGCCGTAATTAGTTGGCCAACCAGAGGGCGGTGGACTGGGGCGGGCCTCTAATTTATGCTTTCGTGTCTTACAGCAATTTGTTGCTGCCATCGTCAGTGGCAACATTTAAATAAAATCAACTTTCCGCTTGCCAATAAAACTTTACACTCAAAACGATAATTGGCCGCATTTGTCGTGCCTGCCACTTGACTTTGTCTCCAGTCGGCTGCGGCGCCCCGTCGTGTGTGTTTGCGTTGGCGTCTGTGTTTACTCTGGACGGCGCTTGGGGCATCAATAAAAATCTCTTGATAAATGTCCAATTTAATTTTGGTCTTTTACTTATCTCTCGCCCGGCGTGGCCTAGTCTGCCTCAGCTCGCTTTGGCAAAGACGGCTGCTGCCATTGCTGCCGATTCCTGCCGCCGCCCCCACATGGATTTCATTTCTTTTATGAGTACGCTCAGTTTTTTGCTTTCGCCTCTTTGTTGGCCGGATTCTATTCGCTTTTGCAGCTTCCACCTCCCACTTTGGTGGCTTCTTATGCTCTGTACTCAAGATATGACCCAAAACGGGCATATTTGTGCAAACTAATGTTCAAGGCCCAGCCAACACACAGTTCAACTCATCCATATTCGGAAATATTGCTTTGTTTATCCTCTAGGCAAGCCTTGATTAGCTTAATACTGAAGAAATATAATTGTTTTAAGTCATATTGTACAGAGAACAGAAGAGAACAGATATTTGTATTATATATTTATATTTATTCCTTATAAATCAGGTAGATATAGGATGAAAGCAGAGAAGTATTGAGAATAAAAGATGACAGAGATACATATATAAGAAGACAATAGAATAAACAAAAAAAGAATAAAAAAGAAGTAAGAAAGCTCTAGTAGAGACAGCCTGTCTGGGGTATACCCTATGTCCTGCTCAGCTGCACTCACTTTTTGATTGGGAACTGCTTTACTATGGGAACTTCATTGTTGAATTACTCATCGCCTCTTAATATCAAATTTTCAGAGAAAGAAAGCTACACTCCAAAGCTCAAGACTATAATACTTGAGACCATTAGTATCAAGTACTTTGTTACGTGAACTCTCTTCTATGATACAACTATGAAAGATTTTAACAATAATTGATAAACCTATATATTAACAATTTTTTGAGCTAGTTGGGTCTGTTAGTCTTTAAGACAAGCTCGACTCAGCTTTAAAATAATTAAAGCTCAATTAGAAACCGTGAGGATATCTGAAAGTTGAGCAAGGCAAGGCCGCAATTCGATTTTGCTTGTCTTCGCAGCATCAATTCAATAGCATTCGTGCTTCTTTTTGGCTCGAATTTCATTTTTCTTTTTAAGTTCACTTGCGCTTTAAGCTCAATTTAATTTGTCTTCCCATCCTTACTTACAGACTGCGCCGCCAGCAGCCGGCGTCTGGCACCGGAACGGTCTAACGGGTAAGAAATATGCTCCGGCTTTGATTTAATTGAACTTGCGCCATTTGCTGCAGGGAGCAGGAGGAGGGGAGAATGGCATCGACGTGGCCAGCAGCTGCATTCCACTCTCCGCTCTCTGGCATATTTTAAGTGCGGTGGCTTATTAAACAGCAGTTGACACTGGATACTGTGCTGCGTCGCCTTGGCGGCTGTGGCAGCCATATGTGACCTGAGCGTAGCCCGGCAAATATTGTCTCATTTTGTATGCTGTGCTGCCAAGGCTAAAATCAATAAATCAAAGCCTGGCTGGCGGGCAAGCCGTCTGGCACTCGGGCAGGCAGCTTCTTCAAGGCAATGTCTCGCATATCGCACTCCGGCGCGTGCCACGGCCACAGCTGGGGCAGGCGACACATTTGCGTGCTGCAATGCAAACAATGCCCAGCCGCCCGCACCCCTTATAAAGCTGCTTCACCGGCATTAGCGACCAGGTCTGGGCAGGCGCACCCACGCCAAGGTCATGTGCCGACACGTTTGTTGCGCTATCGCAGCACACTTCTGATAGCAAGCCCAGAGGAAGCTTTCGCCTGGCAACAGGTTGGGAACGCCCCATGGACAAGCAAAACAGTGCACATTGGCCAATACGTTCTAAATGATGCATGTATGCACGCTCTCATGTGTGTGTGAGTGTGTGTGAGTGTGTGTATGCTTGGGCCAGCACACCACAGTGGCAAATACGCACAGGCCCTAACTTTAAGCAGCTCAAAAGTTTTGCGTTTTAAGGGCTTAGCCCTCAACTCAGTCCCAGTGCCCGCACAGAGCAATCCAACTCAATCCCAGAGACCCTAGAGTACGGGTCTGCTGCTTTTTATGCTGCGCGCTGTGGGCTTAAAAAGCAATTCCGCAACTGTTTTTGCAATGGCGCACACCATGACGACATGTGTGCCTGTGCCTGTGCCTGTGCCTTTGCATTTGCCCATGCCAATGCCAGCTCCAAGGGTGTGTGTGTGTGTGTGCTAAAGCTTCCTCCCATGTGGAGTCCTCAGCCCCAGCCCCTTGGGCTGGCAACAAAGCTAGAGCAATGCCAACAATGCTGTCGTTATCGTCGTTTTCACTTCAATTAAAAGTTGGCAACTTTTCTTGCCTGGTTTACCTAGACGGCACTTTTACTGCTTCTGCTGCCGCTGCCGCTGCTGCTGCTGCTCCAATTGCTATTATGCAGATTCGTATGGCTGATTACCAAATTACAAACTGTAATGGCAGCAATTGTTTTGTGTACGGCTGGCATATGGCATGCCAACGACAAGTAGGCCGCCAATTGTCACAGCAAACAGAAAACAAACAAAAAATAAGAGGAAAGCGCCGCTAAACGCAGCCAGGGGACGAGGACGACGTGAAGCCATGCTAAGCCAAGTGCATATGCCACATGCAACATGCAACGTGCAACATGCAACGTTCAACATGCAAGATGCAACACAAGTAGTTGACACACTCCCACAGAGAAGGTCACTTTGTTCGCTAAAGTCTCCCTTGTTTAAAGCACGTATACGCCGCGTGGGCCCAACGACTTCCGTGCCATTTACGCACCAGCGCGTTGCTTGGCTCGCTGCCCACCGCCTGCTGCTGTCGTTGTCGTTGCTGTTGGCTGCTGGCTGCTGGCTGCTGCCTGCTTGACTGTCAGGAATTTCCGCGAACGTTAATTGCGACAAGCCAACACTGGCTTCTGAGCCAAAACGACAAAGGAATACCTCTTCTGTCTGCTCCTTCATTACACCTTTTGTGCGCTGCTGCACCAGCGACGATAGTACAATACCCTTTACATTGAATGTGTTGCAAGGCAAAGGCATTCGACAGTTTAATTTACAGGACTTTGCACGTCCTTAGAAATGGTCCAATCTCTGCCTAAGCTCAGACTGCACAAAACATAATTTGATTAATTTTTTCATAAATATTTTGATAATTCTACTTTTGATATAAGTAAAGGGTATTTGGTATTTGATCAGCTGAATAATTTCTTGAATTTCCTAGCGCTTTGCCGTGTTGTTAGTAGTCGAAACCACACAGCAGCAATGACTGCCAGTATATATCGCCCCCGCTCAGCAAGTGCATTGCGCTTAAAGGTTGGGCACCCATTTCATCGGCATGCCATTGAAGTTTGTCGCCTACGCTTGAGCTCTCTCCTATTCAAGCGATATTCTATTTATAATATATATGTATATATATATATATAATATATATGTATATATATATATGTATATATATTCGTAGATATTTAGCGCTTTGCTTTTTTCCATCGTGTCATTAAAATTGATTTTGCAGCAGACAGTAAAAGGAGTTGTGGTGGGCGGAGCAACCACTCGCTGTTAGCTTTTCTATTTGGCAAACGACAAAGAATTTGCTAAATTGCTTTTCCGCTTGCGGCACACACCTTGCCACAGCCGCAATTGTTGGCAGTGCGTTTGGCTTTGCAATTAGTTTTTGCCTTTGGCCGCAACTAAATGTTGCATTGACTGTTTACCACACAAAAGAAAACCAAGAGTGGGATTGAAAGGAAATGCTATAGATGGGAGAGAGAGAGAGAGAGAGAGAGAAAGGATATTCACACGCAACATTCTTTTCGATTCCTTTGTGTGTGTCAAGTTATAGTTGCAACTTTAGCAACTGTAGCAAAAGCGATTAAAAGTCCCATAAAAACCTGAGCCCATTAATAGCGCAATAATATTATCAGCGTATGTTCGATGCCATGCACACAATCACATAATCGCACAGGAAGAGGAAACAGGAACTCCTGCATGGCTTCTGCGGCAGAGTAGGCTCACACGCACACGCACACGCCGAAGCAGCAGAGCAGGAAGGTGGCTGGGCGGGGCTGGCAAAAACTAAACTTTGTCTCTTGTATTTTCATTAACATTTATTGGTTTTTTACTTATACTTCCGAGAATCATAACTTGGCGGAGGATGGGGCCTTGGTGGTCCGTACTAAGTCAGTGCAAGTCCCTGGGCTGCGGGAAGCTGCGCCACAATATTTTGAGGTCGTATCAGCGTAATCATAAAATAACGTTAATGACGGCAACAAGGTCGTAAAATCAAAATTTCTGCTATTTCAATGCTGAAACCCGCTGCGGTCGACGCTGGCTGTGGCGTCGCTTGTGCTGGAAACTTTGTTACATTGTTGATGCGAATTTTGATGGGTTGGGCTGATGCCGGCGTCAGTGTTGGCAGCGTGACTGTTGGCCCTGATCTGCCCAGCACGCTGCCGACTACAATGTGCCGTACAGTCAGACATATATGACTGCTTTAAAGCCGAGCTCTGGTCAATCTACATAAAATATATTACACATTCCACTCCATATCTTCTCTTCAAACAGAAATGCCATTCAAGTGAATTAGATTCAGATATTGTGTAGGCATTGAATAGACGCTTTGCTTACCTAGAATAAAATCCGCATTTAAACTGGATTTATTTAAGCACCAGCGATTTTGGGTTATTTAAATAAATTTTACATTCAATATACTTGTAAATTTTATATTCTGCGCTACCAGAGCAACCAGCATGCGAGTTCTTTCTTTGCGTATGTGTGTGTGTGTGTGTGTGTGTGAGTGTGTCTGTGTGTGTGTATGCGCTGTGGGCCGTGCAGGATTTTAAATATTCATTAGACCAGCGGCAGCTGGCTGGGTGCTTGGCTAAAGACAATCCGACAAACCTTTTGCTGCCGACGTCAACGTCATCCTGGCAGTTGTGGCCAAGTGAGAAACGGCCTTTGAAATTAATTTCAATCACCAAAATTTGAGGCGCAACGACCCGATTCATTGGCTCTGGAAAAGTGTAAATTGAATAGCAGAATCATCGAAGATATGTCGAAGACACAAAGTTGGACAAAGCGAAATTCAATGAATTTCCACAAAGAGTTTTGGCTATTTGGTGGTCCATTGTGAGCTTGGTTTATTGCCTGACTAAGGGTTTATATATCACGCGTTCAGATTTTATCACTCAAGCGTTAAAATGTCGTAAATGCCTGTCCTTTCGTATGTGGCCTAAGTAAATCAGCATAAAACTTAACTAAATGAAGACAATCAAAAGGCGAGCGGGCCCCGAATTGCATATGTCAGTTTTGACATCAGCATGGCCAATAGAGAGATACGGAATTGAGTTACTGGGCTGGTAGCACTTGTTTGTCCTGTCGTCAAAGCCCCTCTGCCGGGTTGCGGTTGCCTTCCAAATTATGCCATGCTTAGAGTTTGCCTTTTGGCCCCATTCCCCCAAGAAGTATTTGCAGCAAAGGCAGCAGCAATAGCAACAGAAGCAGCAGCAGCAGCAACAGCAACAACAATGGCAAAGCAATATGGTAAACTATATAAAAATTTGCCAGGGCACCGCCCCAGTGGCCCAGCGGCCAAGCTGATGGACAAAAGGTCAGAACAACAACAAGAGCAAGAGCAAGAGGAGCCACAGTAACGCCATAGTCATTCTCGTCATTGTGCTGGGCCTGGTCAAGTGGCTGCCTGTCTGACTGGCCAGTCGACTGGCGGACAACATTTTCAGCCACGAACAGCAGCAGGCACAGCAACAATAAAGTCTTTTACTATCCTAATAAAAGACAAACAAAGGACTCGTGGTGATGATTCCGTTGCTGCCCCTGTTGTTGCTGCTAAGACCATTCTCGTATCGCAATTTTCATTATTTTATTTGCCTATAAACGAAGCCATATTTTTGCAAGTGTATGTACCCGACCAACATGGATAAAACTGTTTCTATAAATCTATGGAGAGCGCCTCCCTCTCACCCTAGCACACACACACACACACACTAAAACCTACTGAACTTGCGACAGAATTTGTTTATTCGTCTACTCCACTCTCACCCGGAGACTGAGGCAAAATAAGTAATTAAAAATGTCATAAAAGGGGCGTGTGGTGTGCTCGTAAAGGCATGAGAGAGTGCAGAGCGCCATAAGAATCAATGCCGACAGAGCGGGGCCGAAAAACGATGTCCATTGTCAGTCGGCCAGTCGGCCAGTCAGTCGGCTGGTCAGTCGGCCGGCCGCTGGGTCAGTTGGGGTCAGGCTTTCCACTTTAAACGATAAACATGTCCGTTGACAACAACAAGAACAGCTTGTAAGCAATTAAGACAGCGTATTGACTCGCCTGCTGCCGCTCTCTGTCTGCGTATCTCGAAGATAGTCCGTGCACTGCAAAGTAGTATCTCTATAAATATATAAATACGTACACATATGTAATATATATATAATATTGGATGTAGCTGTACTTTTGTAAACAAGCTGGCCACTTGTTCGGACAACGGCAATAACGGTGGTACCCTTGACGACGTCATTACAGCAGCCTCGCATTGCTTCCCCAAAATGAAAATAAAAATAAGTCTTCTTACTTAAAGCATATAAATAAAGTAGGAAATACTAAATATTTATTAAAATATTCACTGAATTGGAAATCTAAATTCCCTGTGCTCCTACGCAACAAACTGCATGTGGAAAGTCATAAATAAAGGACGTCTGCCTTTTAAGCTTTAACTGTGGAAAGTGCACTGAATATAAAAAGTCAGCTTAGGCCAGGCTATAAGAAATTTCTATTGGCAATCAGACGAAAAGGCCACAAATATCAATATTTATTTGTAGCATTAGTTGCTTAATTTTGTTTTTATTATTGCTGCTCTCAAATACTATCTTTGGGATTCCAAAACATATATTCAATCCAAATTTATTTATTATTTACTTTTATTGAGTGCAATTCATCTGGGCCCACAGTCTGGGAAATAAGTTATTTAATCATTTTGCTGTTTATTATCTTTTTTCATTGGGGCATTTCATGATAAGGCTATGGCAACCGACGTTTCGCAGGCACCTGAGCTCAGGGCCCTAAATGTAATAAGATCAAATTACTCTGGTATTCACAAAGTATTCACGAGCTATTTAGAGTCTGGGAAGCTTTTACCACAGCCGATATTTATCTTAACATAACAGTTCACAGACAAACAACAGAGTATAAAATATCTTTAAACTGTTCTCTCAAAGAGTTTCTTTTGTAATACTTTATTGACTTTCAGCCTTTAAGCCCCAAAACAATTTGGTGCTCTTTTTATATCATGCACAAACATTCAATTATTTTCGCAATCCATTTTAGTTATTGTTAAGCTCAACTGCTTTTTGTTTATATTTGCATATTTTAATTGAACAAATTTGCTTAAAATTAATTTTTCGAAAAAAAGAAAAGAAATCGGTCAATGCGTTCCACAAAATAAACCGATTTTTGGGGTCTTTTCACATTTTTTCTGCTCTGCGCACAAATGTTTATGGGCTGCAAATTGAGGTCGTCAGCAATGTGTGTGTGTGTGACTATTTTATATGTATATATATATGTGTGTGTGTGTGTGTGTGTGTGTGTATGCCCGGCAACATTTGGCTTACGGCTAAAGTGCTTGCCCAGATGCCTGGCTGTTGCCTGAATCGCTAAATGTTTGGCGACAAGCAGAGAAAGGCAAAAAATGAATTTCTCTGCAGCTATACGCAGCATGTGTGTGTGTGTGTGTGTGTGTGTGTGTGTGTATTTGTCTTGCGATTGTTTTGCTGAAGTTGCGCTGTGTTAATGAAATGCGTTGCGCTTGAGTTTTTGGCTGGCACACAGCAACATGCAACTGGCGGCGACCGAGGCCGAGCGCTATATTTTTCGTATGTCCCAGCCCCACCCCACGAGCCCCTCGAGTCCCCACCCACTTGGCGAATGTAATTAAATGCAGCACAAAACTACTGCTAGCTGTTGCAGCATTTATGTACAAGTGTGCTCACGCACAAACACATGCACACACAGCATTTTTAAAGTATTATGTAGTTTCCATATTTCTCTTTTTTCCTCTCAGCGTTTTGACCTAAAATTTCCGTAGTCGCAGTCGCAGTCGCAGCCGCAGTCGTAGCCGCAGTCGCAGTCGCAGTAATGTCAAGTATGTCGAAACCAGCACAACCAGCGCCAAGTTAAAAATCAGGGTTTTTATGTCGCATACGCGGCAATTAGGCGCTCTGTGTAAGAGTTAGCGTATGTGTGCGTTGTCTGCACCACAAAATACCTACAACAAAAGCAATTGCGGGTAATCAAGTAATGCTCATTTGGCAATCAAGGAAAAATGGCGCACAACAGTGACAGGCGGAGTGAGTGAGAGGAGGACAGTTGAAAGAGAGAGAGAGAGAGGGAGAGGGAGAAAGAATGGGTCGCGCACGTCAGATGTGACATGTTAATTCTGTGAAAGCAAACAGTGAGCGGAATCGTTGCTCCTTCGGCCACGCTCCCGACCCTTCAAGTTGACTGATTGAAGTGCGACGCCCCAGCGATAAGCACATTTAACTGTGCAAACGTGACGCAGCGGCGTTGCCTTTTATTTTCGTTTCCACAAATCCTATTAAAAATCGTAAATGCGTAAAAGGTGCGACACTTGAGAGTCATCCGCGTGTAACTGAGTGTATGTGTGTGTGTGTGTTTGTGGCTGCCAAATTGAGGCTTTACTGCACTCAAAAGTGAAACAGGACTCAAATTTGAAAAAGACAAGCATGTGACTTCTCGCACAGGACTTACCGTGGGATACCCTCTACAAGCAGTAATATCCTGTCTATCAGGGCATTAAAGAGTCAGAAATTACAATCGGAGTTGAATTGAAATATTTGATATATTTATTATCCAAACAAATATTTATATTTATATATGCATATGCCAAGATTCCAAATTATCAATATAGAAAATTTAATATTTAAATAATCTTACAGTAATAAGATATCTTTTCCTGTCCAAAGATAGTATTCCAATTATGTAAAAGATTTCAAATTGAAGTTAGAGTGATCTTATATGATCGCATTGCGGGATTACAGGGTATAATGAGATAAAACTGTCGATGAGGGTATATTTGAATTCGAAAATGGTGTAGCCCCACATAAGGCTTAGCCAGGCTCGTAAAAAATTAATGAAGGGAATTGTTAAATAATTTAAAATGCTTAGGGAAGCATGCAAAGGCGGAAAATTGAATGCATACATGAAAATGATATGGAGAAAGTAATGATTCTATTTTGCAGACTTTAATATGAGTTGCAGAGTCTTATCAAGCGCTAGGGAATATATTTGGAACTGGGCAAGGCAAGTGTTGCAAACTTTGAAATCTTTCCAAACAATTTATCATCTATGAATACTGTGTACTTCATCAGATTTGAAAGGACTTATTGTGCTGCCCTCTCGTATTTATTTTAATTTATTTGCCATTCGGGTGCCCTGCAAAAGGCTAAGTGAGTTGGCTTGCTCAAAATATAAACTTTGTGCTATGCTTTGCTTTGTGAAAAGAGCAAGAGGAAGTCGAAGAAGATGGGGAATAAGAAGAAGCACAACAACAACAAAATCAACAATAATACAACAACAACAACAGCAGCAGCGGGCAAACATTTAGGCTGCCAGTTTAGCTCGTATGAGTTTTGGGCGGAGCAGCAGCAGCGCAGCAGCAGCGGCGGAGGCGTCGGCAGCAGCCTGTCAAAAAGTTACTTATTTTCTTTTAACAACTTGCATGAGACTTTTTGCCGCTTGCAGCACGCATCCTTGTCGGCGCTGTCCTGATTGCTGGGTCTGTGCGCTGTTTACATTGCTTTTGCTTTTGATAAGGTTAATCAAAAGTTTTTTAATCCATTCTGCATACATAGACCATCACACACCCACACAGACATATTTATAGGTGTACATACAGACAGCGTGAAAGGGATCATCAGCCTCGTGTGTGCTCATTATCCGGCCCTATCCTGCCTGGTCCTGGGCGGTTCATGTTCTCAGTCACTTTGAGCTCGCGGCGAAGCTTTGGCGTTCCAAAGTGAATTTCATTAATTTAAAATTATTTATATATGTGTTTGCGAGTGTGTACGTATGCTGTTTAAGGCGAATGCTGCGCACGTTATAGCCAGCGAGTGGCGCAACCGCTAAGCCATAGCTGTTTAAAAATCACATAATTTATGCAGCAAAGTTCAGCAGAATCAATTTGGCCACATTCAGCACAAAACTTTGCAATTAAGCTCCGAAAGACATTTGGCAAAGCGAGCAGCCAGTGCGGAGCGAAAGGCTGCTGGTCCACCTGCCAGGTGCAAGCATCGCAACTTTCACGATAACTTTAAATCATCTAATTATGAGTCCGCCATCGGGCAAGGAAGCAAAACCAACAATAACGCCAAAGGCAACAGCAACAACAACAACGCCATCAGTAGCAGGAGGAGAGGAATGCTACAGCATTTAATTTCCGCTGCTGGCGGGCCGACGGGCCACTTCACTCCCTCTGCTCAGTCTGCTCAGTTTACGAACTGACACTTTACTTCATTTCAGCTGACTGGAATTAATGGCTTTTGTTGGCATAGTTTTAGCGCTTGAAGTTCGACTGCGACGCTGTGTACAAAAATTTATGCTTGAATTTATTGCAAAGTTTATTAGACAATTCCTTTTTTTGCGAGTAATTTTCGCCAAAGAAGGCAGCGAAGAAATTTTTATGAAATTTATGAGCTTCATAAATGACCAAAACATAAAGCCAGCCAACCCAAAGTCATGCCCCAGCCCCAGCCCCAGCCCCAGCCCCAGCCCCAGCCCCAGCCCCAGCCAACGGCCCTTGGGCGAACGCTGCGTATGAGCAACATGCCAATTGCCTTGATTTCAGTTAGTCCACTGGCCAAATGGAAGTGGCACTGGAATGGGGCAGAAAGTTGCGCTGGAGCTGCCGGGGATAGCACTCTGTAACTGGTCTTCACATAACATTACGAAATGATGTCGGCTGAATGCAAAAATGCCATAAATATGAATGAGCTGACGAGCAGCAGCAGTGGACGGTAGCCCCGCCCCTGCACTACTAAGCCGATCCCTTTTTGCCAGCTGCTGTACTTTATTTGTTACAACATATTTAACTGTAGTTGCTGCTGGCTCATACGGCCTGCACCTGCCGCAGCCGCTGCCGCTGGTAGCCTGTCAGCTGGGCTGCTGCTGTACTGCCCGTGGCTGCCTGTGGCTGCCTTTTAGTTTGCTGCTTTGATTTATGTAGGCAACGGCAACGGCAACGGCAACAGCATTTCAAAAGCAACGCCAAACAGCGCAAGCGGCCAAAAGTGTGTCAGTGTGTGTGTGCGAGTGTGCGAGCCAGAAGTTTGCTCATAACTCGCCCTGCCCCATTGCCCTGCCCGCTGGCCCGGGCTGGCCGAGTGTTTGCCACTTGTTGTGTCTCATCAAAAATGTATTAACGAGCTTGCAACGCAAACGATTTTTATCTGCCAGCGTTGATTTCATTTTGAGCTGCCCTACATGCCGCAAGCCGTCCCTACGTCCACCGCCGGCTGCCACCGGCCCCCGCCGCAAGTTTGCCTTAGATTTGTATCGCTGGCGCTTTCAACACGTGCATGCAAAGTTGAGTTGAGGCAGCTGCGACTTCTCCCAGCTTCGCCCGGACGCCACTTGGAGGCAGAGTGGGGCATCTTTTCGCTTTCCGCTTTCCACTTTCCACTTGCCGCTTTCCTCGCCATTGGCTTGCAAAGTTTTAATGGCGCATTATTTCTTGCTATAAATTATAACAAAGACGGCGCATAAAAAGCGTTAACATTAAGCCAAGTTAAGAGCCGCCGCCGCCGCCGCCGCCTCGACAATTTTAATCACCTGATATGCCAAATGAGTCAGCAACAACAAACACAACAACAACAATTAGCGCATCGCACTGACAACTTTTTCCAATAAGTCGCTTGAGTAGAGGCTGAGCATAGTTGCATTTCGGGCCATTAATGAGGCTGAAGCCCGCAGTCGGAAATGTGCATGGCCTTAGCTTGAAAAACAAATAAAAAATAAAGCCAAAAATGATAATAAAAAGAAAAAACAAAGACGAGAGAATGGCAACCACAAGTTTCAAATGGCAGTTTATCTTGTGGCTGATGCTGCGCCTGCGAGGCTGCTGCACTTTATTTACTGCACCGCTTGGAACAACCACAGCAACAGCAACAGCAACAACAACAATAACAGAGTAAGAAGAAGAATTGCAATGACGGCAACGACGCCAGCGACTGTCAGTGAATTTATGTGGCAAACTATGAGCAAAATAAGCAGCGCCCAAAAGTTATGAGTTTCGTGTCATAAAATGCCACAGCTACAGCCAAAGAGCTGCCACCTGCAAGGGCCTTGCGAGCGTGTGTGTGTGTGCGTGTATATGTATATATATATGTGTGTGTGTGTGTGTGTGCCATGCTGTTTATGCAAAAAGCTCATTTCACGCTTCCGCTTCCGTTTTCTATTATGCCCGAGCACAAACAGCGGCAGAAAAACAAAATCATAAATTTGTAATAAAATAAATATGTATAACGTTATCCTTGTTAAAATGTATCCTTGTTTCTTTGGCCATGTAGCCGCCGCAAAAGTTCTGCTTTAATAAATGTGCCAAGTGCACAAACATAACTTCGGTTTAAGTCGGCAGAGAGCGCCCCACTCCTCGCCCAACTCATCGCAGTCCACAAAGGAAAAAGTGCCATTCCCACATGTATTTCTCAACTCGACGTTAAATTAGAGAAAATGAAATTAAGAAACGCGCTAATTAGTGAGAATATCGTCGACAAATTAAATTAAATGCAGCCCGTTGATGAGAGAGAGAGAGTCGCTAAAGAACAGAGATTCGGAGAGCGGGCTTTGAATTAGCTGGCAGGGTGCAGTTGCCAGGGGGTAGCTGCAGTTGCTGCTAACTATGCAGAAGCTCTGCATGTCACGCAGGCGACAGCAAAGACAAACATTAACCCCAAAATGGTAATGGCAAGGGCACGCTTCAATCTCAGTCAACATTGTTGTTATTGCTGGCGTCGTCTTTGTTTTCGTTGTGGCTGTTACCACGCATCGTGTCGCCGACAATGTGGCAACATAAAACTATTACCACGACGACATGAACACAACTCCTAATTACCCAGGGATTTGCATTTGTCTTGCGGCATGCAGAAATACACCCACACACACACACACACACATACCGTGCCTATGTGTCTGTGTGTGTGTGTTGAGAATGTACGAGGGCTTCGAAAGCGTCGTATGGCACGTTGGCATCATAAACGACTCTTATCTGCTGTGCCCTTTTCTAGGCCAGGCTCATATATTTGGCCACGCCCCACGCTTGTCTGCCTCCCGCCATTCACGTGTTTCTCTCTGTGCGCTCTCGCCCTCTCAGTCTCTCTCATTATGCGGCTTGGTAAGGCTTCTCTTTCATTTTATGGTTTGTCTTGGCGACGCGCCGCCATTTTCTTTTCAGTTCATTGCCGCCATCGCATTTCATCACTCGCCTACTCCACGCGCCACCCCCCCGCCACCCGCCCCCGCAGCCCTTACTATTAAGCCCAAATGTCATTAGCTTGTCTCGTTTATCTTTTAATGAGTGTAAAATAAAAATCGTTCAAGTGTATCTTGGGCGGGGAAACGCCGCCCTTTAAGGCAGCGGCAAATTATCAGTTTGTTGTCGTCTCGCTATCCACATGGGATCTGTGGTTAAACAGCTGCAAGTAGATTGCTAAGTAGTGCTGCCTAACAGCCAATTGAACGCCTCCCCCACTTATATAAGCATATTGTGTACCAGCTACAAAGTGGAGTAAATGACTCAACCTATTCAACTGGATCTCACTTCTACTTGCTGTACTCCCAATATTCAGTTTGATTGGCCTTTTCTCGCGATCCCAATCATTCATTCGGCACAGCCTACTATTGCTTATCAATCATCCGCTACATCTTTTAATTCATGAGCTACTCATTACATACTTGGCCTCAATCTGCTCCCTGCGAATATAACAAGTATACGCACCGTCGAACGGCGACTGTCCAGCAATATTTCAGTCACTTATTCCCTGGCGAACTTTGGATGCCTTTTCAGCCAGCCAGACCTCCTGGATTTATTTATTTATTTTTTTTTTTTTTGTTAAGCTACCACTTAATCCAGTCGCCTCGCATCGGGACACCCACTCAGCCCGGCAGCAGCTCCTCTTGTGTGTTTGCGTGCGCGCCAGGGCACGCGTTTTATTTTGCTTCCCCTCTTGGGCTGCCGCTGTTGCTGGATTGCTGTAAGCCCTTAATTAAATATTAAATACGCCTAATTGCGCATTTCATAACTCAGGCAACGGCAAATAATTAATTATTTAAGTTAAACTAAATTGAGCCAGTCACGACACACGCACAAACTTTCGGCCCTGCGGGCGATGTAAACAAATATCCGCAGAAGCGAAAAACAAGGACTGCAACTTTTCCGGCTGGTTGAATGAAAATATAAAGCAAACTAATAAACGTGAAACTACAAAGCAACGTAGACAGCCAGGTAAAGAAAAGGCCAAGGTGCAGTTGACGTGAAAACTGAAACAAACTGCGCCACGAGCGTGATCATAATTATGCAATTTCCTAATAGCAGTTGATCCCTGCAGAGTGAGCAATTTTCAAGAGATAAGCCGGAAAACGGCTATGATTAGCTGCCTGTGCCGCACGCACAGCAACACAGCTTAAATCATTGAAATTAGAGCCGAGAAATCACAACACAGCCGTCCATTGTTCAGCCACAATTTGCACAACTTTCAGTGGTTAGAAAACTTTGACAAAGCACACAGGCGACACACAGCAGGGTGAGGCAGCAAGCAAGTTGCTCCAAAAACTATTTTCATAAATAGCAGTGGACAGCGCCAAATGCAAACAGTTCCCCGGCGTCGTCTGGGCTTCGTCATTGGCTTTTGGTCCGGCAGACGTCGCGGCGGACTGCTAGCTTGAATCCTTTAAGTTTCTTTTGTTCAAAGCGTACTAATGCCCGTTTTTCACTGTGTGATTTATCGGTTTCGAGGTTCACAGTTCGAGTTGCAAATGCATTTTCCGTGTTTGCCCCAGCCAAGGCTCAAGCCGAGCGGATGGCGGGTGGCTGGCGGCGGACGTTGGACTTTGGCATTGCCAGCCACTAACTAATACAAACTTCAAATGGCTTACGTCCCATTCTCGGTTCTTTCTTCTTTTCCCCTATCTTATTCTCTCTCTCTCTCTCTTTTCTACTGTCCCTCAGTTCGTATCTCTGCGTGGGTTTGCAAACTTTTTGGCTTTCAAAATGTCAACTCATTTGAGCCCCTTTTTTCTACCCTTCTTCTGTTATAATAACTTTGCGGTAAACTTTGCAATACAATGAGCAGCATTTTTCTTTATCTACTTGAGTATACAACATTCTATACTTCACGATTCATTGCATTAACTATCTCAATCATTTACCATAATGCACTCTCCCCCTCTGCCGCGGATGTTGAGTGCGCGACGTCTTAAGCTGTTTCGATGAACTCAATATGTATAATTTAGGAGCTAAACTGCTTTGGTAAGGGAAGACAAATGCTGAAGCTGCGCAGGGTCCCACAAGTTTTAAGCGTATCTGCGTATGAAGGTATTAAATGTGAAATTCGCTGGAACTAAAAATAAATTCAGTTTGCAAACTGAGCCGATGATGAGGCTTCAGATCTGCAGGCACATCGGAGCATTAGGTAGCAGCTATCATTAAGGCAAACCAAATTTGGACCACTTCCGGCCGCCTCGACCACATGCACACAGGAGTGGGCTGCACTTGGCAATGGCAAACCGCGTTTAGTACTTGATTAAATATTGAGCAAGTGGCAGCGGTGAGTGAGGAGTGCTCCAGCATTTGTGATGGATAGCAAATACCTTATTAGTCAGCCATCCATAAATAATGCCACATTTTGGGATCCGATTGTGGTTATGCTTGCTGACCAAGTCAACCGGCAGTGGTTGCGTCTTTCACTCAGCACTGACACTTCTTTGAAACACATAAAAAGAAGATGAAGGAGCCAAAATCAATGTCCTACCAGGAAGTGCCTTGGCAATTTGCAATCCTTTGTGTCATTACACAATGCTTCCGCAGGGCCCCGGTGACTGTCGCCTGCAGCGTCACGCTGCTGCAATCAAAGCGCCCTGAATCACCAGCAGCACCAGCAACAGGAGCAACTGACGCATTAATCCTTCATTGGCAATCAGGCATCTTGCCCTCGCCTCGCTTGGAACCTGTGATGAACTCTGTCCCAGAAACGGAAGTTGTAAAAACGCCAGCGCCGCACAAAGCAAAGCAAACTTACTATAGACAAAAAACGTTCGGTGGCTGCTGCTGGCTGCTGGCTGCCAGCTGCTGGCTGCCTTTGTTTCGCAGCACTCCTGATGCTTGGCTAACCAGCGGCATGGAACCGATTATAGTATTCCGTATTTGGATTGGAATTCCGAATTTGCCTGGGGACACTCGTCAAACGACGCAATTGTTTCGCCAAGTTTCCCTTTTCGCTTTGTTCATTATGCGTCGTCTTCATTCGCCTGGCCCATTCTGTGCGGAGCCATTGTGCTGAGGCAGAGCATAAACACTGATTGATTGATTAGAGGCCCAGCTTCAAAGTCTTAAGAGCTGGCGATATCGTGTGTGTGCCAGACACTGGGCAATAAACCTAATGAGAGGCCCTTGAGCAAGTGTCGCATCAATCAAATGCGTATTTAGCGCTTTATATAAATAAGTATTTGCTTTCCATATAACGATTTCTCTTGACTTGCGCTGATTGTTTCGTGTAGCCGTGTGCGCCCATCCGACAGCTGGTGATTAGCAAATGAATCATATACGTAAGTGAAAGATGGCCCGCCTTCCACGCAGGGCACGCCTGCTGAAGCACTTTAAGTGGAGCTGAGCCCGGGGATCAGGTTGCCGTTGTTAAAGCTCACCTGAAGCGGCTAAGCAAGCCAATTTCTGTTGATATCGGCGATGCCTATCTGCAAATTGGCTACGTGGCAGGCTCAAATGGCGTAGATTGGCATTAAATAAACTGGAACTGAAATCAATAGTGTTCGCAACCGAGAGCAACGGGAGCAGTGCTGCAGCATCTCTGCTGGGTCAGCATTGTTGCACGTCATGGCTTCCGTCATGGACACCGGTCAATGCACACCTTGCTCCGCCAGAGTCGTCTGTGAATTGACACTCGTTCTCCCTGACTGCTTTCTCTCTCTCTCTCTCTCTGTCTGGCCCCTCTGTCCGCTCCCTGGCTATCTCTCCCTCTCTACCCCCGCCCCCTCCAGCACCTTTGTCATTCTATGCCACAAAAGAAAATAATTTCATCAAGTGACTTTGCAGCTGTCCACGTAGATGTACAGACACACCATATCATATATACCCGTGCTGATGGCACTGCTGACACATCCTGTTGTATCTCGCTCTCATCTCACTTATCTCGAGCTCCCTCTCCATCACTCTCTGTCTATTCGTTTGACCTTGTTGCAAAGTGCTCATTATCTGCTGAAATGCTGTCAATCACGGGATTTCGTTTGTTTTGTTTTGATTTGACTTTCAATTGAATTTCGAATTTGAATTTCGGAGAGGCAACGCCCTCGTAACACCCTCAGCATCATCTGCTCCGCCGCTAAGCTTCACGCAGCTTCAAGGCTAAGCGTTTATGATGAGTTCGCGCTTATTGGTGAAATGCAAACTTTGTACATAAAAAATTAATTTGATTATTTTCTCAGGGTATTTCACTAGCGTGCTTAGACTTGCGTTAATGACGCCGTAATCAACTGTTTTATTACAGTTTAAAAAAACTTGAGCTCCCACACAACAGACGCGTAGCTTTTATTGGGCTCAGCTGTAACTTTTTAATTATATCTCCAACATTTTCCCATTAGAACTCGCTTTGGCTTGGAGTGTGCGTGTGTGTGTGGAGGAAATGATATTTAAATGGAATAAAATCAAGATTTATTGGAGTATTAAGCGTTGAAACGTTTTTTTATGTCCCGTATCCATAAAAATCATGGAAAGGCATAATAAAGAATTGTTCACATCGAAGAGACGTCGCAGATATCACATCAATTAAATAGGTATTTCATCCCCATCGCTGGGCGCCTGGCAAGCATTGTTCCTTAAGCCTATCGTAAAGTCAAATCATTCAACATTTCGTGAATGCTGAGCGCTCATACGCAGAAATATGATTTCAAATAGCCAACAATGGAAATTTCTATAATATTTAACGCTGAATGAATGAGAGACGCTTAAATACATTTGGGAAGTTGCTTTCCATTAGTGGTAAAGAGTTTATATTGACTTACAATTTCAGAAATATATAAAGCAAATATTTTCAATTAATTTTAAATGATATGAGCAAATTCCTTGGCCCCAAATGAACCCAGCCATTAAATGGTGCGCAGAGTTATAGCTTACATAGAGGGCTCGAGGGCTCTTTACTCTGCTGGTCATCACATGGCCATGGCGAAGTTTATGATTGTGATCGAAAATTTTAATTAAAATCATAATGAAATAATTGAGAATTTGTTGTTATAAAATTTATGCGTAATGAAAATTTTGGAAATTCCCATGGCCTGCGCAATAACAATAGCAGCAGCAGCAGCAGCAGCAGCAGAATCAGCCAACAATAACAATCAGGCTTCCATGGAGAGTGTTAGTTGAGCGGGGAGGTGGGAGGTCACGGTCATGGCAACCACAAGGAATTTGCATCTGTAGTGGTCCATCAAAAACGGAGACTGACTGCCGGAATCCTACTACGCTGCGACTGCCATAAAACAAAGACATTAAAGTTGAAATGATGCCCCGGACTTAATCGACTTGCCAACAATAATATTTAAATTTAATTTAAATGCTCACATGAGAGCAGGCGAGCACACGGACACGCCTGCAAACAAATCGAAGGACACGCATCCCAATCTGCTGGACAATTTGCAAAGCGATATGGTTGATACGGAAAATGTCTGAGGTCGGAGGGAGCGAGGGAGCAGCTCCCAGCTGAGCTGGCTGGGCAAACGGCATCATTGCTGTATTTTGCTTTTGTGTTTTTGCGGCTAAGGGACAATAACTTGAAGTCGCTCGCTTAGAAGCCCAAAGTGATTGTAGAGTTAGTTGGCGAACGACTCGACCCGATTCCAGTCTAATGACAATTTACACAGCTCTCTGCATGTATCGGAGTGTTGCTGTGTATTTTGGTTATTTTATTTCTCTTTTTGAAACGCTTTTTAAGCTCCTATAGAGCTTTATGTTTATATGTTGCTTAGTCAAATTCCTATCGAGCTAAATAACCGAGAGCCCTGCCCCGGAGCCCTGCTTAAGTACTTTACTCGCCCTGAGTTAATGCCTTAACGTTATTATCAATTTTTGTTCCTTGGCGATTTGCCACATTCGCAAGTTTCGACCATTAGCTATTGTTTTTGTGGCCACGACAGCATAACAAAGTTGCTGGAATTCTTGTTGTGCTCTTTGTTGCTGTTGCGGTCTAATTGATACATGAAAACACCAGCAACAAGAGCTGCAAAGCCAACAGCAGCAGCAGCAACAGCAGCAGCAGAACAGCAAAACCCGAACAACAACAAGCAAGTCATCAGGAAAGTTCCAACTGCAGCCAGCAGCTGACAATTGTTTTCAATGCTGTGGTCAGCTTTCTGAGCATATGTCCATCAGTCTGTCTATTCGGCTGCCAATCGCATACATACCCAGGGGAAAGCGTATAAGCAAGCACACAGCGCACACACTCACTTTCAATCTATTTCGAATGTCAGGGACCGTTCGCTGCCCGTCGTCAATCGCATAGTATATCGAGCTGCTGCTGGTGCAGCAACAAAAGCACATTGAGCACACGAGTTTGGGCTGCAAAGGCTTTTTGTCTTGCTTTTAAGTTTTAAGCACGTCAGCGCTGCTGAAACTTGTGCACGCGTGTCATTTAAATTCCTTACAAAGTTGTCAAACCGACAGAGGATGGGCGTAACGCTGCGGACCTAGTGCCGCAAAGGCAGCTACAATTTTCACGCTGCTGCAACTTTAACAGGCAACGTAGCCAGTTATCAATAAGCATGGGGCATCAATTCAAATATGATTACATCCAACTTGCAACTTTTATTCACGCACGCTCCTCTGCTCCCCAACTCTTTGCAGCACAACTCTGGAGATGCACGGCCACGTGAGGGCAGGAGGAAGATCTAGAATGCTCAGACCGAAGCAGGGCTTACCCGCCTTGCATGCAATTTTCAATATGCTGGCGCTGAGCTGCATTATAATCTCCGATTTACTACTGAACGGTAAGTACGCTTACATAAGTAAGTGCAGCTTATATCATATATAAGCGTAAACGGGTTAAGCAGAATTTGCGTATATTTATCTGTCTGCCTGCCCGTCCGCCCGTCCCCCCGTCCATATACGTTTGCGCTTTACATTAAATATTTATTATGCCAACTGCGTGCACAAATGTGGTTAAAATTGATTATTTAATTTAACGAATGACTGTTAATAATATGCATTGCAGTCAACCCACAAACACACTCACACTCGACTGCATGCAATCTCGTTAAGCACTCAATTTATTAAATATTGCATAAAATTCTTTCAGTTCTTCGTCCAATAAAGTGTTCATAATTCTGCCAGCCCTCCAATCGAGGGTGAGCTGCTTGTCAAGATTTATATGGCTTTCAGTTTGTCAGATGCTGCCAAAGAAAGACGCTCATTAGTATGATTAGCGATTTACAACCACTCGAGAACAACTTACAGTTTACAATAACTTCTTCTGTCCTGCTTCTGCAGTCCTGCTCAGACCCAATGTTACATTACTCATACGCCATGTGAGGCGTGACTGTATACTGTTAATTATTTAACTGAGCCTGCGCCACGTTTTTCAATTAAAGCAAAACGCGAAAGTAAATGACAATAAAAAGAAAATAAATTCCATTAAATTCAAGCCAGACGGCTGCTCTCGATACATTGTCATAAATTAACATGTAAACGGATCCGGCTGCAGCCGCCCACACAATGCCAGCAGCACACACATCCGATCCTTGAAAGTACATAATTAAGTTTTTACACCGTGACGTAATCGAATTTAAGGCCCTGCTGCAACAGTCCAACGCACTGCACTGGCCGTAGGCGCCGCACTGCGTAAATGTAGCGCAATAAGAGTAGGAGTGCCTTATAAGCTGATTACATCGCCCAACTGAATCTCTCTCTCCCTCTCTCTCTCTCTCTCTCTCTTTCTTTCTGTTTATTCACTTGCATAGTTCATGGACTGAAGGATCTGAAGATATTTGTGCCGGAAGCAGTCATCATGGGCAACGCGGCGACATTGTCTTGTCAATATGATTTGGAAAAGGTAAGTGAGACGTGCCACTTGCAATGGGAATGGGCACAGGAACTTATATGGGCAGGGAAACAGGAACGGGAACGAGACGGCATTGCTTAATTATTATAATTATTAGCACTTTGTCTTCACAGTCGTCCTCGTTCTGGCTCTGTTTCTTGTGCTCGTTGTCCTTGTCGGGAACATATTTTTCTGCATCTGTTAACGCTGCTTCTTCTTTGCAGGCGGCGCTCTACTCAGTGCGCTGGTACTTCGGCCAGGAGGAGTTCTATCGCTATGTGCCCCGCGAGGCGACACCTACATTTGTCTTTCCCGTTGCGGGCATTAATGTTGACGTAAGTGAAACTGGGTGTCCGATCACAGCAGATCCAATCCATATATAGTCATATAGAGGCAATACAGATATAGTATCAAATTTATTCCTCCTGCCATTCGTTTTCTCTTCTTTTCAATAACAATTTGTCAATTAAGCGCACAAATCAGACAAAATGTCTAGCTGCAGGAGCTGGGCATGTGTCGCGCTCGTTCTAGCAAAGCTTGCATTTTAACAAATGGAAATGCGAAAACATTCAAATATTGTGTAAATATTTATTTAAATGTGCACAATGGCGACTGGGCGCCAAATGCAGCCAGTGGCAACAACAATACCAATATCAGCAGCCAGCAGCCAGCGGCACGCTGTCTCTATTTTCTGTTTGCTTGCCCTCTCGCTCGCTCTGCTTCACACCATCTCTCTCTCTCCCTCCCTCTCTCTCTTTTGACCACTCTAACTGGCAGTTATGCACGGTTTTTATTTAAAATTTATTTTGCTGTGTTCCAGTGTGTGCTGGTGTGTGTATGTGTGTGTGTGCGAGTGTGTGTGTGTCGTACACAATTTGAAAAGTGCGAATACAACTAACTGAAATATTGCGCAATGTGCAAAATAGTTTATGGTGCGAATAGAAACAACTAAAGCAGCGCCACCTCACGCTGAATACGTTTCGCATGCATGTTTGTATTGTATACCCTGTACTTTGAGCTGCGAAAAGGTATATTGATAATTTGTTCAACTCATAACTGGAGGTATATTTATTATTGTATATTAAAAATAGTTCATTAAAAGTAAGGTATGTTCTCTTCGATCATATCAGCACACGAAGAGTCCGCATCCTTGTCGCCGGTAGCTTTCTGCGCTGCGCTCATTAATAAAAACAACAGCCGCAAAGTACGCAATAAATTCCAGCTCGAGTGCAAAGCGACAAAATTTTTCGGACAGCATTTAAAATGCTTCTCAAACCGAAAAACATTTTCTAAAGAACACGTTGGTTCAGGGCGGAAGCTAAATTAAAAGCGAAATGCTTGACTTAGCTCGACCCGCTTAGGCCACCTCCATGGCCAGGCGTTCCTCTAGACTTATTATATTTGTAGTTATTTCCCTGGATGTGCATACACGGAGCAGCCTGCGATTGCTTGAAAAATAAATCGCTTGTCGTATAATCATAAATAAATAAAATTGAATTCGCCATGAACAATGAATAAATTTCTTTCTTTTTGCGTTTTTCATACACGAAATATAAATTGAAAACTCATTCGCCCGCATACGAAATTTCCAAACTCATTTACCAACACGCCATGGAGCATTTTTCAAACTCGCAAGTGCCCGAACTTAAATAATAATAAATAATGGAATCGTGAGGGGGCGATCGATGGATGCTTTGGCTTCCATATTGTACAACGAAACAAAGCGAAATGCGCGCTTATAAAAATAATTTGCACTCCGACAATCATATTCTATCTCTGACTGCCATTTCCTCCCTCTGTATGTGCATACATATATATGTGTGTGTATGTCCTTCCGTTTGGCTTTGAGCCCCGAAAAGGGGGAGCCAGGCCACATCAATCAGCGGTAGTAGCAATCGGACTTGATTAATTTGTCCTGATTGTGTCTTTAATTTGCACTCTATGTGGCAGCTGGAAGGGCAAAAAGAGCCAAAGTGGAGAGCTGTAAAAAAGGAGGAAAAGGAGAGCTCGATGAATGCGAGCTGGCTCTGTTGAAATGTTAATTTGCCACTAATTGGCATTCAAAAGCATTTTCGCACTAATTAAATATTTCGATTACAGTTGTCTATAACGGGGGATGGGGGACTCGCCTTGTTAATTATTTTTCTCAATAGTTTTTATGGCTTGGCTTATTTAGGCAGTGGATTGGAAACTATTCAGCGGCCCTCCTACAGTGGCATTGGAATCAATTCGCAAATTGTGCTGCCTACTTGGGGTGCCCGCAGTACAAGTGTACATTAAGTACGAAACTAAATTTTATTCATGCAAATTCGCCTCTCTCCCCCCGCGCTCTCTCTCTCTCTCTCTCTCTCTCTCTCTCTCTCTTTCTGTGTCGAAACAAGCAAACTACTTGAGTGCAGTCAGTTATGAACCGCAAAAGGTAGAAAAGCACACAGCCACAGAGAGAGAGAGAGAGAGAGAGAGAGAGAGAGAGAGAGTGAGAGAGAGGGAGAGAGAGGTAGAGGGCATGTCCATTGGTTAATGCAACTGATTTAGCAAGCCAGACCCGCTTTGCAATTAAGTTTGAAGGCCTTCGCAGCTTTGCTCCAACAGAGGCTGGTCATACTGAAAGGCGGCTTTTGAGAGCGAGTGGAAAAAAATAAATAGAGAGCAGAGAAAAGAAAATGCTCCACATCCCAAGGCAACGAATCGAAATGAAGCGCCCGTTTTCTAATTTACATTGATAGCTGCTGCTGCGGCGGAGGCCGCTGCTGCTAACGAAGGCAGCATTCAAAGGCCATCTAGAGCCACAAATGCAAATTGAAATGGAATTTTTAAGTTATGCCAAGGCAAATACCGAACACACACAAAATCGCACACTCGCTCTGCTCTGCGGGGCTACGAATGCTGTTGGCTGAGACAGAGAGCCGCGGGCGAAATGATGGCAAGTACCATAATTGAGATTAAAACATTATAACTCGACTTGTTTTACTTTTCCTAAATCATTTCAAGCAGCTAAACACGCTTAATGAGAAAAGTTCAGGCCGCGCCTATTATGATTATGCACATGCATAAATATTAGTGAGCGTGTGTGTATGTGTGGGTGTGTGGGTGTGTTGGTGGGCGAAACGTATAAAAAGATGGGCGTGCATTCAGACTCTCGGCCGCACTCAGGACAGCACTTCAATTGCAGCTGCTTCAGCTACTGCAATTGCTGCTGTGACTGACATGCCATGCACTTGTGGGTGGCACATGGCTAGCCGCCCGACCGCCCGACCGACCGAGCGACACACCGTACGACCAAGTGCACTCCTGTCGCCCACTTGAGCGTTATTGGAATGTAAATGTATGCAGATCAGCAACAGGGCATGGGGTTAGCTGTAAGGCGCCCCGCGTCGCGAAACTTCAAAAGTCGTTCAGCATAGAAATATAGCTTGCAGCAGCCCACCCGCACACGTCAGACGTCACATGTCAGTCGCGATAAAAACAACAGCGATGCATACAAAGAGGGAAATAATAATCGTCATGTTAAATGTAATTAAATTTTTAATTTAGAGACACAGAGTCGGGCACGTTGGCAATCTTCAATTAAAAGCCACAATTACCATGGCCACCAGCTGAGCCATGGTGGGGTGGGGAAGGGCTGACAGCTACAGGAATAGGATATGCCAAGTGCTCCAAACTTGTGCGGCTTATTCATTGTCCGCAACAATAAAAAATCCAAAGCGCGCCACCAAACGGCCGGGGCCTGTGTCTGGGCTTGAGCCTGGTCCTCGCACTCATCCCTGCCGTCGGGCTGCCCAAAAATGTGTGCCCTGAAAAGTTTTTGCTCACTGTCAACACGGAAGGAATTATTCCGCATTAAGTTTGCGGTAATGGCAGCGGCGGTCACACACCGAGTGTCCTCTGCGCAGCGAGCGAGTCCAGGCCCAGGCCCAGGCCCAGGCATTGTTGTTATTGCTGGCGTTTGCTTTTAACATTGTTAATAACCCGACACGCCTCCGCCGCGCATTTATGCACAGCAATGTGCCCTTAAAATTAATGCACTCTCCACTTGGCGCTCGTCGCTTGCCGCTTGCACAAACCAGAAGATTCAGACGGCAACAGAAGTGGCCAAAAACTTTGCGCCTGGCAGCACCCAGGCCAGACCTCCTGCTGCCGCAGGATCTATTTGACTGCTTCGCTGTCCCTGTCTATGCGTCCTCGTGGGCAGCCATACAGCCCTGGCTGTTGTTAATTAGATGCACGCCGAGTGGGGAGCCCTCGACAGCCCTCGGAGCTGCTGTTGGCCTTCTAAGTCGCGAAAGTTTAATTGAGCACTGCACGGGGTGTGATATATGTTTCTAATTATGATTTTTTATCATGCTCGACAAAGCGTCTGCAGAATTGCAAATTAATTGCGAGTTCTTAACGTAACGACGCCAAATGTGAAATGCGAAATAGTTTTGCTAATAATTATCTAAGTGCATTGCCAAACTCTAAGTAAAAGCTCAAACGAAGCGATAATCTGCGCTCAGAAGCAACTTAATTCAACTTTTACACGACTCGGATGTGCTTAGCACCCAAGCAACAAAGTATGAGTGATTTATTTAAAATAACTACTAAGCCCTTCCGGCCAATTAGGCAGTCTATATATAAATAATAATTATATAATTTAGTTAAAGCCGTAAAAGCATTTTGCATCATTTCAAATTGTTTTTGTGCGTGCTTCAGTTGCACATGAATTTTCATTTCTCTGAAAATCGACTGCCGACTGCATTCAAAATGAAACAGAAGTCAAAGCATTTGCAGCTATTAAAGCCAATATTTTATTTTGGCAACTCTTAGATGGCTAAAAAGCATAATATCTTACGATTTTGTTGCCATTTGATTAGCATGATTTTATTGCAAAGTGCTCTTGATTAAATGAAGAGGCTTGGCTGGCGACTCTGTATGGGGAATGCCAGCCGCACGCCACATAGTTTATGTTGCCGATAAATTTGTTGCACTGCGTGCAGCTCTGCCGTTGGTGGCCTTGGACAAAATGTTTGACAAATGGCCACAAATGCACATAATAAATAAAAATGGGAATTGCGAAATGCAAAACGTACTCAAGACGAGCGCAGAGCGTGGCTGTGTGCATGCATATATAGATATATGCGGGTAACTAGCTGGTGGGTCCGTCCATGTGACATCGTCCATATCCCAGATCCCGCAATTCTCTGGCACGGCACTCGCATGGCGTGTGCCTGCGTCCTCAACAATGAGCACAATAAAAAGCAATGCATTTTCCAAACACCAAAAATTGTTTACAGCAGCGACAACAACAACAACAACAACGGCTGGCAACAACAAGCGCAACAAATAGAAGAAGAACAACCGCACCGGAAACATCTCATTCACTAAATTTGTGGTCGGTTTTTGCCTGGCGCAGTGCGCTCTGCGCTCAGCGTGTTAGGCAGTCGAACTTCTGAAATGCCAACGGGCAACTGTAAGCATGAGCGGCAAAAGGTTGGGGAAATGAGGCGGGCATGGGGGACGGAGGGGGGCTGAGTGGAAGCGGGAATGGAAGCGGGAACGAGCCGCCAACGCTAGCGCCGTTAGTTCCAACAAAGCTGGAGGCAACGGAAATTCGGAATGACATAATACGTGCCCATGTGTGTGCAAGTGTGAGGAAGTGTGTGTATGTGTGTATGTGTGTGTGTGTGTGTGTAGAGTGTGTGGCTGGCTGACTACCGCGACTTGAGTTGATACAGCAATAATTCATAAAGTGTTGCATGCAAACGAGGCTGCAGCTGAGCCACACACACAAAATGTCTATGTGTGTGTGTGTGTGTGTGTTGTGCATGCGACAGAGTTGGCAAAAATTAAAATTGCTGCACAACAAACAGCGGAAACTCAGCGAGGGGCCAACAAAAGCAATGAGAAGCGCGGCTGCAGCTGCAAAGTGTGGCCCACACACACACACACACACACACAGAGAGAAGCCCAAGGCTATATGGCCGGGAGGACATGGCAACGGGGGCAACGCAATGCATTGTATTCTTACAACTCGACGTTGGCTGCTCAGCCGGCGAAGCGGTTTTGCAGTAAAGTTATTATTTCATAAAGCCAGAATTATTGAAACAATACTTTACTCTCACACTCGCTTGCACACGCACACACACACACGCACGCACACACACACACACACACACACTCGTGCGCTTGTCATGTGAAATTGTGCTTTAGCTGCATAATTTTTTATGCAACAGAGTCGCAGCTGCTACAACTAAGGCAATAAAAAATATAAATAGAAATTAAAAGCCAACAAGCAGAAAAAAAAGAAAAGCAGGAAAAAGCCGCAACGAGAAAAACTTTTACAGCGCGACAAAAGCAACTTGAGTTGAGTTGAGTTGAGTTTAGTTCAGTTGAGGCGAGGCGAGTCGAGTCGAGTTGAGCTAAGTTGGGATTCAAATTTCTAGCCTACGGCCAGGCAGAACAGCTAAAAAAGCCATACGAGTAACTAAAATGCGAGTGTGTGTGTGATTTGAGTGGGTATATAATTCTTCAAATAGCAGACATTTGTGTTTGTTGGCGCGCTTCCTGGCACTGCCACTTCCGTTTCCGCCAGCCATGAAGCACAGCAACAACAGACACAAAGTCGCATGCAATTAAATAAATATGACAACAACGCGACGCAGCCATCATTCCAGCTAACCGCTGAGAACAACAACGGAGGGGGCTGACGTCAGCTACAAACAGTTGAATAAATAAAAAGTAGAGAAGGACAATATATAAATATTTATCCTGTTCACATATAAACATTTATTTGTATACGAATATATATCGTTTGAAACATAATTAACATCACTTAACGCTTTGAAAAAGTTAAGCAGTCGTAAACGTGGCCAATTGAAGCTTATGTGACAGGATAAACTAGAAACATTTTGCAACTCTCATGGAGCAGAGCGAAATGAAAGGAAAACATCTCTCATGGAGTTATATAATGTTTGGGTATTATTTATGTGGAGTACTATGCCAGCAGATAACGCCATGAATAATGTATAATTATTCGGAGGGGCTAATCCTGTCCACGTTGAACACTGTAATCACTCGCCATCCAGCTGTGCAACAGGCATTCGTGGCCCCTTTCCAACTGCGACTGCAGCTATCCAACTGTGCAGACGAACTAAATTGTTGCACTCATAACTCGTGCGCCCGGATGCCAAATGCGGCCATTACTAAGCTACATTCTGTGGCATATCGCACATTTATTCATAGCTCACACATAGTAGCGAGTAAGCCAGCAAATACACATGCGTGCACACATGTGTGAGGCGCCACAGAAGAAGCATACACATACGGAAAAATACAGAAACCTTATCAATACGTTTCACATTTGTTTTCATTTTACGATTGCGTAACGAGATCAACGTCGACAAATCGAAAAGCCACTAAAACCACAGACCACATGGGAGGTGCACAGTGCCCAGTGCCAAGGGGCGAGCGGGGAGAGCCAGCAGCCATGAGCCAATCCCAATTTGGCGAATGGAAGCCGCGAGCGACTAACCAGCTGAGCTCTTGGCTCGATGGCGCTGGCAATGGCAATGGCACTGGTCCTGTTACAACGGCATTATCGATGGTAATATATGAATGAACTAGCGAAACGAGTCGGGTTTGCCTGACTACGACAAAGCCCAAAGGGCTAGAGACTTCCAGAGTACAGATTGTTCCCTCTCTTTAAAATCGTCAGCTCAAAAGTAGACACTGAATAAGAGAAAATTTGTATAAGTGAATATCTGAGCATTCTCCTTCTTCATTATATGAGCATTATACGCTCGTTGAGCATTGCCAATAGTTTAAGGGTATAAACAAGACAGTGAAAAGGGATAGCAACACATGGCCATGGAGCCTGCTGTTCGGCAGCAAAGGCAACTAAATAAAAAGCTAGGAGAGCAACGCGCTAAAGTGTTGAAACAATCGTAAAAAGCTGCTGGGCGCGTGCGGCAGCCGTGGCAGGCTCCGAAGCTGGCAACTAAAAGTGCCAATAGCAGGGCAGGCCGGCAGCACAGAGGATTAGTGCAGATGCAAATGAACAAAAAACATCTGCAGCACTGGGCGGCATATGCAAAGCGCAAAAGGCTTTCCTGCACTTAAATGCAGGCTCCTCAAATCTGCAACACAGCGAACAACACACACGTTAATCGCGGCTGCTGCTGCTGCTGCTGTTGCGTGTTTAAAGTGGATTTCGAGCCGCATTCAGTGCCTGAGTTAAGCCAAGTGGCCCAGCAGTAGCTGCCAATTATCTCTGCCAATTCACAATTTGTTGGCTGTGTTGCAAAAATCTAACGAAGATTACACACTCTCTCTCTCTCTCTCTCACTCTCTCTCTCTCTCTATCTCTTTCTGTCTCCATCTCATGAACTTTTGAATCTATAATTGAGTGCAATCAAGCAATGCGCAAGAAATTCCACGTAGGAAAATCCTTTTTTTTTCTAATTTCTGTTTCTTGGAAATAGCAAATGAAATTTGTTGAAATGTAAAATTAAGTAAATTACATATTCTAAGCAGCAAGCTCAGGCGAATTAATATGAAGTTTCGATTTAAGCTCTTCGTTTTCTCTCCTTGCTGATAAAGCGCAGTGAGCCTGCATGCAAAGAGTATAAACAAAATGGCCAAGCCACATGACTCCCTCAATTACGGGCTCTTGAGCGCAATTCTCCATTTTAATTGAATTTAATCAAGAAATGCAAGCGTTATGCAGGGGCTGAAATTGCATTTTGAAATAAAATGGGGACTTTCGTTGCAGCTAACCAACTCGGACGCAACGTCGGTCACCCTGAAGGGAGTCACGCGGGATCTGACTGGAGGCTATCAGTGCGAGGTGTCGGAGGATGCGCCGCTCTTTCACACGGATATTCGCTCGGCACATATGCAGGTAATTGAGCTGCCCAAGGACGACCCCGCGATGCAGGTGGACAAGAAGGTGATTGGCGTCAACGACAACTTCAAGGCTGTGTGCACCGTAGGCCCGTCCTATCCGCCCGCCAACATCACCTGGTACATCAACGGACGCAAGGTGGGTAGCCATTCAAACTCTCTTGATCGCCAGGTTTTGATCTGTTAATGCCGTGCTGCAGGTATACAAAACACCGCTGCAGCGCATAACGCAGGACGCATTCGAGGGCTCCACCACGTACTCTTCGCTTGAAATCTATCCGCATAGCCAGGTGCTGCAGGGCTTCTTCCAGGCAATGCCCAAGTACCAGACCAGCATACTGCTGCTCTGTGAGGTCTCCATACTGCACGTGTTCCACAAGAATGTTCAGCAGCGCATCGGGCTCAGCATGGCGCCACCCACAACCATTTCACCTAATTTGCTGGGCCTCGAGGGCTCCAAGCGCTACGTCAATGGCGATCCGGACAATTCAGCACTCACTGGCGCTGCACAGTGCAGCTACAGTGCCATTGGCGTGTTGACTCTGGCCGTGGCAACCCTACTGGCGGCTCAGCTGTGACCGGAACACATTGGATATGCCACATAAGCAAATGGTCGAGCAGACACAGTAATACGAGCAGCGACAACAACAGCAGGCACAGGCTTTGAGTGGGCGCCCGTAAAGTATAATTAAAAAATAACAAATGCAAACAATGCACAAAAGTGCAGCAAAATTATAAAAAAAAAAACCAAGAAAAAAACAAAAAAAAAACATAAAAATAAATAAAAATAGAAAGGAAATGTTTTCAAAACGTTAACGGGCTCCCGTTGTGAACGCGGCGTAGCATGTCCTTGTGGGTAACCCTTTTATTTCCAGTTGTTGTTGTAAGTTTACAAAATAAATCCATGGTCATGCGTTTAAAATGAATGTATTCACGCTGTCGCAGCAGAAATGCTATGATTATGATTAAGCCGACTCGTTTTAAAGCAACTATTGAAATGCATCAAATCTGAGCTGAAAACAAGAGATTACGCAATGCCCGCGGTTAATTATACACACAACAAATCAGCGAACAGCTATGAAATGTTTAAATAATTACTAAAATACAAGAAAAAAAAGAAAATAAATATACTTAATGCATACAGGGCCAGCGGCATGTTGTGGGCGTGCTGCGAGGCCAAACTCTGCAGAGAGAATACAAACATAAATATAAAATCAATAAACTAAATAAACAAATCCATGAATTTGCAAAACAAAAAAAACACTCACTTTTGCAAACTAATTTACATTAAAAGTAACAAAGAAAAAAGTAAAACAAAAACAAAAACAATTAATAACATAAGTCGAAAATAATTTAACGTTAAGTACATCCTACCCTCCAACAACCGCAGCCTAGATACGTAAGCTATGTAAATATAATTTGTAAAAAATTAAAAGCAAACAAAGGAATGGGAAAGCAAAAGCATAGGCGAGATGAGCGCAACAACAATACACAGATACATGCGAGATTGGATAAAAAACGAAAGTAAACAAATATTAATTAATGCTCGAATGGGAGTCTAATTATAACATAATAATAATAAAACAATAGTTATATGGAATTCCCAATGCGTAATGTGTAATGATGTAAGTAAAGATATTTTAATTGAATTTTCGCGTTGTGGTTAATTTGCTGGCTTTTTTAGTTATCAATTTTTAATTTTGTATTCCAATTTGTTTGCGTTCCTCGTGTTCGTTGTCAAGCATTCTTGTTAGCTGCAGAAGAGCTCTATTTTACGCTACATTAAAATATATTTATATAAAACATGTTTAGAGTAATTGTAAAACTTCAAAAGAAACAGTTAGTTAAGTGTTAGTCGAATAAAATCCGAAACGAAATGAGAAACACAAAAAAGTAACACTTAAAGCAGAGCGAAATCTATAAGTAGGCTATGATAAAGAGAACTTATGCATTCCATGGAAATTCCTGCAAGTTCAGCAACTACTTGTACAAGTAGCTTCGAACTCTACCATGCATAAGCCTCTTTTAAACTAAGCAGAATACTTAAATTAAATAAATATACATAAAGAATGGAATCAAAACGAAGCGAAACACACCTGTGTGGGCTTAAATAGCAGAATCAAATGTCAAATGAAAATGTTGAAAAAGAAAAAAAAAAACAATTAAGTGTAAAATCAAACTAAATTACAGGAAAACAAAAACAAACAAATATAAAAAGTAAAGTTAAACGAAATAAGTAATAAAGACATTAACAGTGGTAAAAAAGAGTGGAGACAGAGAAGGATATATTAAAGAAAAACGCATAACTATAAGGATTAAAAATAAATAAAAATTTGAAGCAAAATCAAAGCACGCCATAGAAGACAAAACAAAAGCGCCAAAGCGTAAAGAACTTAGCTCAAAATTATTAATGATAATGTCAAAATTATATGATGAAATAAAGAAATAAAATAAAAATATTGAAGCGAGTTTCATTTTTCATGCATATATTACTAGATTAGAGATTATATTTAGTATTAGCATTAATATCAATAAACTAATTAAGTATACATTTCATATAAACCCTACAAAGAGGATCAAATTCTACTCTAAGAACAACATTTCACATACGAAGGTAAGGCCAAGCGTTTGGAATCCACTCAATTACTTCCTGTTGTGCTTTAAGTGTCGGGGCAATTATGGCATAAGTTCAGTGCTGGGCATTAGAGCCATTTATGTATCTTATTGCATAATTTGGGCAAGGAGCTATCTGCAAACACACGCGCACATAGCATATGCACACAGGCGCACCTACGCAGGCAGCCTTGTAGCAGATAGGTGGAGACAGCCGTGTTGTCGCAGCCAACACTTGCTTTTAAGTATGTGTAGGGCATCTTCGCCAGGCAAGTGGCGAGTGCTTGGCAAACAGGCGCAGATAGCCTCTGCACAAATCAGCCCAGGCCGTTGCTAGGTCCTAATATGCTGGCGGGGCTCTCAGTGGGGCACTGCTGCGACATCCAGCATGTTTTGTAAATTAAGCAAACAAATTAAGTGCACTTGGCTCACGGGTCTCACATGCGGCGTTTTATGTTGTGCTCCTTGTAAACACATTGTGATTGTAGCAAAGCCGTATATCAAAACACTCGCGCACCGTAGTGGGGCCGTGTGTCGCCCTTGAGCAGCGCTGCCACCCGCAGCTACCAAGGACACTGGCAAAGGGCCCAAAGCCCCGGCCCGCCCCGCCCCTCCCAGCCAGCCAAACCAGACCACACGCACACGCTAGGGTTAGTTTGTCTTAATTAGCTGCTGCTGCTCCAGATTCAGCAGACGCAAAAGCCGTACAAAGTGCAGCCGAAGTATGCACGCGCATGTGTTATAGACGCAGCAGCTGCACCAACAGCAAACAACAACAGCCTGGCCCCTATCGCTTACCTGCCCATAATATTTACGATCCATTGGTTGCAGCTAAGACGCAGCCACTTTACCCATTACCCGTTTCCCAGCGCCCACTCCCAGCTCCCTCATAATTGTGCAGTCATTCCCATCGTGCTGCTTAAAGTTCATCTTCTACGCATATAGCTGCGCTATCGACACACACACGCACACACGTGTGTGCGCACACTTGGCGTATGCGTAACGCAAAATGAAAAGGCAAAACGTTGGCGCCTGCTGGAGCTATACAAAGGGATTAAAGAACAAGTGCCACAAGAATGCCTCCCAAACTTAAGCTCTAAACGACACGCTGTGAATTCTGTGAAAACTTTTCTGACACAGCGAAAATTTGAATCTCGGGTCGCTCCTGGCAACCACCGAGCGGCAGCTATCCACACACGCAATACACTTTTTAAAGAGGGCTTTAAGGGAAAACAAAATATTATTCGGCATCTCAATTGCTTTTTATCGGCTACGGGATGGGGTTGATGCTGCTTCTTTAAAGATTATAAAATGCTCGAAATATTTATAATCCAGATGCAGATAGATAACATAGTGCATTAATTATCTTGAAAAATGCGCTATTATTTTATTATTATTATATATGCCATAGATAGCCAGCTTTACTTACTTTACGTCTGAATATCTTTATTTTTATTTAATAATTGCCCAATCTTGTTATAAATGATATTAAAACCAACAAACTAAATTTGTGTTTCGAAAAGAAATAGTTGCCGAGTTTTTTGCAACAAATTAGAGTGCTCGACTACAATATGCCTGAGAGTTAATTAACTTTGCAACAGATTAAATCAAAACTTATATTTTTATTGAGATGCTTTACAAGTTTCCTGCGGCAAGCCACAGTCAACTTTCTAAGCAACTTTCTGAAGCACTGCAAAAGCGAAACATATGAAACTGAATGATACAACATACAAAGTTAAATTTGGGTAAATATGTAGTCCTCCTTTTTCTAATGCATGCATGTATCATGTGTAAACGAGGTCTAGAATTAAATCCATATATACGTCCATATGTGGCCTATATGTGCGATCTGCAAAATTAAGCCTCTATCTTCCTGTGTTTTTGCTGAATTTTGCTATTATTGATTGCTGTGGGTGGGCGGAGCACACAAATGCGTTATAAGTCAGCATCAGCGCATGTCAGGGCGAGTCTTATAATTAAATGCGTATCGGGCAACAAATAATGCAAATGCGTGTGGGGCTATTCCAGATTTGGCCAAATGAGTTGCATATTTTGGGGCATTTTGATCGGCGCTCGGAACGTTTATGTTTGCTTTACGGCTCTCAATGGGGCGTGGCTGCGCTGAATGATTTGGTTTATGGTCGCTGCATGCATTTAACAACACTGGCAGCAGCAGTAGTCAGAGGAGCGGACAAAATTGGCTGGCAGAGCGAACCTAAAAACATTGCTAAAATGTAGCGAAATTTGTAGATTTATAGCGCGCTAATCGCGGCCAAACAGCAGCGGAGTGGAGGCGTGGCAGGCGTAGGTGGGCGTCCATCGCAATGTTGGTGCTACGAATTGTATATTGTAATGGAAATTGAAATGCAAATGCCTCGCCTGACATTTACGAGAACAGCAGCCAGTGACAGCATCCACAATAGCGCCGGCACCAGCAACGGCAACTGCAACTGCAACAACAGCGGCAACTGGCAAACTCTGCCAAAAAGTCACCAATAAAATGTTGCAACTAAATGCGGCGCCATTGTCATAGACGTAACTTGGCAGGCGGCAGTCGGGCTTTTGGCCAACATATTTTCAATTTGTAAATGCAAAACAAGACGCTGGCCACGCCCACAACAGCCAAGACAGCCTATAAATTTGGAAGCTCCCTCGCCCGCGGGCTGCAAGCCAAGCGTAATTAGTAAGCGAAACCCGTTCAACTTATTCCGCAGCCGCAGCCGCAGCTCAGCTTGCTGCTGCAGGCCGTAAGCGTTTTACTATCCCGTTATCTGGCAGCTTGTGTCAAAGCTGTTGATGACCATCTTTTATGGCAGCCAGCCGACGCCTTGGACATGCCGCTGACGGCCACGTGATGAATGCAGCTCCCAGCAGCAGCGATGACAGCGACTCATAAATTCAGTAAGCGATACTAAGCAATCGAAGGAAGGAAGAATGGAGAGGACGGCGAGGATGGCGAGGATGGGGCTGTTCTCATGCAGCCGCTACGTGGAATTGGCTAGCCTTCGATTTGCTGTCATAGATCGCCCCATGCTTCGCCCCAGTACACACATTCATCCATCGTGACTCTCAGATCCAATAAATTGGAAGAAGCTGCGATGAATGCTTTATTACTATTATACTTCAACTATGTCAGCTTATGGCTTCGTTAAGGGCTCATAAACACAGACGCTGCTGAGGATTGAAGTCACTTTAAAGTTTTTGGGCAAAGAAAATGTCGGCGCACTCGAGCTTGCCCTGACTTCATAATCAGATTGCTCCAGTGCCTTGCTCTTGGTAGTTAGCTATCCGTTTTGCAGGTAAAGTTGCTGGCAACACAATGAAAGTCATTTTAGTAAATTGACTTTTCGTGTTGTCTCAGCCGCTGTTTGGGTTTTGAAAATTTGTTAATTTTGCATTGAATTACGACAAAATCGTCTTACACTGGCTTATAAAACTAAACAGCTCAGCATCCACAACCCTTTCACAGCTCAACAAATTGCTGTTGCTTCCCTCGGGTCTGCATCGAGAAGCATGTCTTCACATCAGATACTGCCGGCAGCATTAACAGCAACAATAACAAGGACAACAACGCCAACGACTGCTCTCAGTGTTTCACCACAGTTTATTATTTTTGTTCATCAGCTGAGCCTTCTTCATATTTACCCCATCGACTGTTGTAGACGCTTTTTCGGCCCACCCGCTTGGTAGCAGCCAGGCAGCTGGTGATTGGGCCAGCTGAAAATCCTTTTGTAACAACAATTTGCCGCGCAAAGATTAAAACTTTTAATTTGCTTTTAATTAATTAAGTTGAAAATCGCGGCTAGAAGTCACTGGAACCGAACTGTACCGCCTTTGATGCGCTTCAACAAGCTGCTCCCGCCTGCCCACGCCCGACCCCGCCCGCCCCCACGCCCCGTCAGGCCAAATGTGCCGCGCTTTTATTGTTTCACATGCTCCACACAGCTCTGCGGAAACTTCGGGCGATGGTTTCTGGGAAATTAGTGTTGAATTCTGTTTGTGAGGTCGCTTAACTTCATTCGCCTGCGGCTTAGTTGCTGCCATTAAAATTCAACTTGATTCAATACGCCTTCAGGCCATCAAAGGAAACCGTTAATTGCCACTGACATAAGTCAGAGCAAGTAAAACAATGCGAGGCATTGACGATTGCCGTTTGACGCACTGAACATTTATATCATTTATATTTTCCATTTTCACTCATATTAAACTTGCAGACTGTCGGAATGTGTCTATTCTCCATATACAACTTTAAAAGCATGTGTGATTTAAGCTTTCGACTGATTCTTCAGCAAGTATTTTAAACTTCTCTGCACTCAGAATTTCAGTTTCTGTGGCTTTGCTATATTCGAGCGCAAAGCCAGGGAGCTATTGAACTCTTGCCTGTTTAAAATCGAATAGCACCAGAAACTTTGATGTTCTCCATCTGAAAATTAGTTTTGATTTAGTTCTCAAAGCTGCGGCTAGCACAGAGAAAAATGTGCATTGCTGTAAACTATTTAATACTTAAACCACCATCAGCAGGCAAATGTGTCTGCGCTCTACAAGCAACTCATAAATAGTCTTTGAGATACATGAATATATGTGATATATATAAGTGATATATGACATATATATAGTAAACGAAAGTAAAAAGAAATTCATGGAAATTCCACGCGAGTTGCAACTTAATTTGAGGAGCATTCGATTCTTTTGGCTGCTGTTGTTACGTTTCCTGCTGCCTTTTACGCCTCGCTGCCAATTGGTGCTGCGCTTACATTGTGGAATGTTGCAACTTTTATGCTTCTAAGATGACTTTCGCTTACACACACTCACACACACACATGAGCACACAGGCGTGTACGGGTTTTTGACTGTGCCTCACGTGCCCTGCCGCTCCTTTGTGTGCCCAACGTGACGGAAATTAGCGTGGTGTGTGATGTGTGAGTGTGTGTGTGTGTGTGTGTGTGTGTAATCGCGACTTGGAGCCATATTTATTTTTCCACTGTACTGCAGTTATGATTGCGCAAACAGACAGACACACTCACTCACATATATCGGCCCATGCCTCCGTTCAGTGCGCATCTTTCGATTTCAGAATTGTTGCTATGTACACACTTATTTCATGCTTTCTGTATGAACTGACTTGGTGCTCCCTGAACCCTAGGCACTGGGCCCATGCCGCGGGTCCTCTGGCGATGTGATTGATGTTTGCACGAAAGCTAACCCGCCCGAAGGGGTGGCTCTGCCTGCCTCCCATCCTCCGCTCCAGCGTTGCCAGCCGCAAACAAACATTTTACATTTTGAGTTCGAGCCACTTTTGGTTCGGTGCTTCATTTTATTCAGCAGCCAAAACACGAAATTGCGCATATTTGCCTTGCTCTCACACCAGCACACACGCAGCACACACTACCACACACGCAGTCGCACATGCATAGACGTCATTCTTTTATCATAATTTCGGCATAGCACGCCTCATAAAATTTGTTTGCCAAAAACATTTTCACTTCATTTATTAGAGAGCAAGAAAAAGCAAAGCGCGGGGTCTGGGAGCTGCCATTTAACAAATTGCATTTCGCCTTAAATTGTATGGATTGCGTCTTTAACAGCAGGTGCCGTCACTCATCTTGGCCAATTCGGAGGAGTGAGAAAGCTTTGTGCGTTAATTGCTTGAAAATGAAAACATGAAATTAAATGAAAACATTGTTGGACACAAGTGTCTTGCGTACATTACTCATACGCCTCACGCAACCGACAACCACCGCATGCAGGTAATTATTAAACTTTCTGCCGTTGCCCTGGCGAAACCGCAGCTTCTCACACACACATGGCCATTTTTGCTCAGCTTTCCGTGTGCCTGTGTGTGTATGCACGCATGTCGCAGACAATCAAGTAAATTTCTTGAATGGCTTCCAGCCCAGTGTTGCGCTGTGTGTGCATGAATATGGAAATTATATAGTACCTATCGGGCAGGCAGCAGCAGCAGGAGCAGCAGCAGCAGCAGCAGCCGCTGGCCGTGTGATAAGTGACAAATAAATGCGCTTTCCATGTGCTCGTTGTCTACGTGGTGCTTGTCCTTGTCTGTTTATTCCTCGAACCCGACCTGCCTGACAGATGCAGCAACTGGCCGCTGACACTGCCCCCGCGCGCTCCGCCATTGCCTGTTAAATATTGCAAAATATTTCACTCGACCAAACGATGCAATTATGAAAAACTCGCGCGAGCCTCGTGTGTGGGCGGCATCGAATGTGCGACTGTTCGTCAGTGCGTCGCATGTGTATAATTTCGAGTGTTTTTCTACCGCAAAATTGCTTGCATATTTTAATGAAACTACCACATGACAGCTGCCATCGGCCAGGACATGCCCCTGGTGAACGGACGGCGAGGACTGCGGCCAATATTTGTTGATCTCGAGTCGTCGTCCTCACATCGCAGCCGTTGACACCACATCCTGACAGTGGGACTGTCAAAAAACACAGCGCACAAAACAAACATCAAAGGCATATTTAATTAAGAAAATGTTATTCATTTTTTATTTAACTTAAAACAGGCAAACTGTTCTGCTCGCTCAACAGCACTCGCAGCCTTTGTGATTACCCTGACCTATTTTAAACAATCTATACATACATTCATAATTATGGCTGCGGCAAATAATTGAATATGTTAATCACAACTACGAGTGTGCGTCCATAATGAGAGCCAAATTAATTACTCTGAAGAGCTCTCCCCTGACTGAAGTGAGCTTAAGTTGTACAGTGTCGATGCATGTCAGCATATCTATTATAAGTCCCATATATGCATTGCAGTAAGGATTACCTTCGCCGTTCTCTCTTCCAGTTTCCCAGCAAAAAACAGCTTTGTAGTCGACTGCAGAATTCTCAGAATACTCATTCGAGCAACGAGCCAGATGCTATTTATATATAAAATCAAAAGAGGAGATCAGCAGCCAGATGCAGAGCGAGAGTTGAGTCAGTGGAGAGCCTAATTAGGGCCAGAACAGAGCCATAGACAGAGCCATTGGCAGAGCCGTAGATAGAGCCAGAGCAAAGTCAGAGTTCAGCCAGAGTCTAGCAACAGCTGCGCCAGTGCAAAGAGAGAGAGCCATATGCAGAGCCCGAGCAGAATCTAAGCTGAGCCAGAGCAGAGTCTGAGTTGAGCCAGAATTGAGACAGAACAAAGGCATAAACACACCCAAAGCAAAGCCACAGACTGAGCGAGAGAAGAGCAGAGCCAGAGCAGTGCCAGAGGAGAGCCAGAGCAGAGCCATAGACACACTGAGCTGAATCTAAGCAGAACGAGAGCAGAGCTTAAGCAGAAACAGAGTAGAACCTCAGCTGCGCCAATGTAAAGCCAGAGGCAGAGCCATAGGCAGTTCCATTGACAAAGCCATAGGCAGAGCTAGAGCTCAGTCGTAGCAGAAGCCAAGCATAGCCAGAGTGTATCAGATGAGGCTCTACACGAGTATAAATTAATAATTTCAAACCCGAAATCAATATGCCTATGGCAATTGCATTTACTGCAACTAAATGTCACCAGCTTAAAGCGCAACTTAAAAGAATGCAAAAGCTGTATCAATGGATTCTCATCCGCCTCAACAGCTATTCATAAGCCAATGGTATTACCAGCTATTTTCTATGACGTACACGTGACAACTGCGGCGAGCACTTGCCACGAAAGCGAAAAAGCCAAATGAAAACACGTGACGCGATGCCAGCAATTGGTAAGCAACAAAGCTCCAGCTTTGAATTATGACCAACTGGGTCGCATACACAAGCAGCAGCAGCTCGGGCAGGAGCAAGGCCGGCAGCAAGAGAAGCACAAGGAGCGGCAGCAACAGGAGTAAGCGCAGGTCCAGCCATGCCGGAGAAGCCAATGGCCACGTTTGCATTTCAATTTTGGGTTTTCTGCGCGTTTTTTCTCACTGAGATTTTGCACTAAGATAAAATCATAAATCAACGCTGAATCAGGTAAATAAAAATAAAGCTCAGAGTGCGTATGCAAATTGAACAGAAACTGAGCGACTGCGAGTCTTTGCTTGAGATTCGCTGGCGCAAAAATATGATAAAACTTAAGACAGTCAAAAAGTTTTTGACTTTTCAAAAAACTTTTTTTGCATAATATTGTTGCAAGCAACTTTGCTTTTAAGTAAGTAGCCGACTTTGTGTAGCCACAGCCTAAGTCAGTATGTGTGTCTGCTCGCACTCGCTGAGCGTATGAAAATATCCATCAAAGCAATTACTGCGTCGTTAATTAGCCTAAGCGCCAAACAGCATGGCTAATGTAAAGCCAAAACAGGTTGCAGCCATGGCGCACGGATGACGCCAATAACCAGCGCTGCGATGCAGCACATCGCCTACAATCGCCTTTCAATTTAGACTCGCTGTAAATAAGCTCTTTATGCCCCGAGCTCATTGAAAATGAGGGCTTAGGCAAAACGAGGCGCGCCGGAATATATCTGTAGAGAGCGTATTCCGAGTGTGGATGCCTGGCCCGAAAAACATATGGCACATACTAACTGGCTAAATATATATTTATTTATTTTAGTGGACTTTAAGAATAAATTATTAACGGAAAGATGAGCGCTAGCTGCCAAGACTATCAGCTCAACTAGCTAAATAAATACTTTTAGTCTATATAGTTATATTTAAAAATTACATTTAATTACTAAATGCCTCTATTAAAAAAACAGTAAGCTGAGCTCGTTTTATGTTGCTTGTTTTCTGCTTTTTGTTTTACTAATTGGAGCTTTAATATATATGAAACTGATACTCAATTGTTATACAATTATATAAATCAAAATAATGTCATAAGTTAAATGATGACAGTCCGCCATTAAAGTGGCTCACAATTAAAATTAACAAATTGTTAATTAAATTCATACTAACTGTGTAACTTTTGTAGATTAATGAAAATGAGTTTGAATGGGCGATTCATTAGCTCAAAGACTCGGCATTGATGAATCGGTTGGATCAAACCTGGTAGCAGATCTCAACTGGAGAGTTCCGCAACTGTGATTTCAGATTAAGTTCCGGTTTGGGATTCGATAGGTTAACTATTCTCTGAGGCGCCGATTCATTAGATAACCGCAAAATGCACAATCTCTGGCAGCTCCGAGGGCTTTGGAACGCAAGTGCTGTGTGTCATGTGAACTGCATTGTGCTGTCTGCGGTTCTGATGTCTATTCAGTTGCATTTTGGCATTTTGGAATTTCGGGCCACCCGAGTATGGAAGATATTTCCATGGACACACATTAATGAACACATTTGTTGCCTATTTGGCCATTTTCCTGGCTTAAAGGAAGTAGAATCAGAAGGATTTATTGAAGTCGCACCGGTAACGAACTATGGACCATATACAGACTCTCACGCAGCCAATCATTCGGTGCTGCAACGGCCTGGAATTTTTTGCATTGCGGAAGCGGATATTAAAATCACAACACTGCAAGCTACAGCTCTTGCAACGCCAGATAAGCAGCTTGCCCAGCTCCATATGTGTGAATGGCGGACAAAAGGCAGCCTTAACAAATGGGTTTTAAACGTAACCTGCCCATTAACACACAGGTCAAAGAGTTCAAATCTCCCATCGAGCAAATATTACTGGCTGTGAGTAAAGAATATTTCTGGCCTTTAGTCATATGAAGTGAGTTTAAGATCTGAACATAACCATATTGAAGGCTATTGAGCATAATGAACCATTCCTCAGGCCAATCATAGCATATGTATATACATATTAAGTCGAGTTTGGCTGTTAAGAGCATCGAGTTCATTTGCATATTCATGACAAGGAGTAATTTAAATTGGAACTCACCTTGGGACTAAACTGAAACTGGAACATGATTACATGCAGATAGTTGAAAGTGATTCCAATTAAATCAACGGTGCTTCAAGTAAATATGATATGTTTTCGCTACGTCAATATCACACCTGGGTCACAGGACATTTTCGAGCTCCTGGCACTTGCAATTAAGCACATTGACACACATGTGCATACTTAATGCTTGCGGCTAATTATGTATGTGCGTGTAGGTAGATGGGTGCGCGTGTGTGTTGATATAACGCTTGGCATCGCTCCGGAGTTATTAAGCGTATATGCAAACAAGGCGCGGGCATCCTTCAAGCTGTCTCAAAGCTATGTGGCGTGACTGTTTATCCAACTTATGTCTCCCGGATAGAAGACGCAAGCGGAAATAGCGGAACGCAAACATACCTACTTATAAGATGCGACACACACACAGACACGCTCACATATATACAAAGCCACACACACACACACACAAGTCAATAAATTCTCATTTCGCGTGCTGCGTCAAGCATTTCACCTGTAAATAAAACGTACCTTTTGGCGCAAAGGCAAGCAACGCAATAATAAATACAAATAAAATCATGACAGATAAAAATTACAGCCACAATGTGCCGTATGGGTAGCTCGGCATTGCCAAACAATCTATATTAAGTATACGCACAGCTTGATCCATGCATTTTAATGATGCTGCTGGAGCCTGCGGCACTCCAGCAGACATCCAGCCAGAGCCATAGATACCAACCTGGTTTCCTGTCTGCCTGCATCGATGACAAAACCTTCATTTATTTCAATTAGTATTGAACTCAGCTGTCGTTGCGCCTGCCGGCTAGAATGGATCAAGGCGTGGCTCACTGCCTTGAGCCAGTGTCAACAGCAAACAACTGACTCTGGATTATTGAGAGCTAAGCAATGCATCTAATGCTGTGGACTCTACCGTCGTCAGCAGTCAAAGCGAGCTGAAAGAAGGAAATCGATTCCTATTTAAAATTGCAACATCTTTAAATTAGTTTGCTCAAGCGCTCGCTAACAAGTTCTATATGAAGTGCATATATATATGTATTTATATATATATGTATAGAGATAGACATATTTCCTCTGCTGTGGCGCATCTAAGCAAAGGCAGTTAGCTTTGATTGAATGCAAACAGACCGCGTTGCCATCACCCGAAGCATTGCCTTCTCAATCAAAGCAGCTGACGCGGCGTCTTCGATTGATTTGAGCGGCAGCTGTTAAGGGGCGAGGACAGGGCGGGGGCTGTGGTGCACTGCCAATACTCAAAATGTACTCAACAATAAGCTTTATACGGCTGTTGCTTAGCAGTTTCTAATGTCGAAATGCAGTCGGCGCGCCCTCAGCAATTGCTTTGTAAATATTTATATTTCTATATTTCACTTAAATTGTTATTAAGCCAATGGCGACCATCCAGCCTGATGGCATCACTTGACCTGGGCGGAAGTGGGCGAGCTGCAGCGAAGCTCGGGCTTGGGTGCTCGCCTGGCAACGTCCCTGGCACGTTGCTAATGTGCATGGCCATTAAGTGAGTGCTGCGTGTTTTGTTTACGCAACGCGCACGCCCCAAAGGAAGTAAACACTTTTACCCCAGCACGGTTGCATGTTGCATGTGCAGCTGACAGGTGGCAGAGCGGCGGTGCGATGGGAAAAATCATACGAAGACTTGGTTGCTTAGCCAACATCAACAAAGGCAACAGCCAGCCAAGGCAACGAAACAATATTAGCAGCAACAACGTCGGCCAGAGCAGCAACTTCAATAATAATAACAACAACATCAATGGAAACGAGGATAAGTTTAACTTCACTTGGGAGCTCTAAACACAAGATCAAGGCAGCGTCGGCTATATATATATTTACATATGTATATTATGAGGGAAAATGAAAAATATTCCATATAACGTTCCTACAAACTGAGCGACGCGTTCAACATTTCAAAGCGTTTGTATTTGGCTCGCAGTATTTGGCAGCGACCGCGGCCGCAGACGTTGTCCCAAGTTACACAAAAGGATTTGCAGACGCTGGCGCACCCGGACGAGTCAACACGGAACGGCACGGCACGGCACCGCCGCAGACAACAAACAAGCGCAGAAACGAACTGCGCAACGGTAAATGAAATTGAAATTGATTGAAAAAACAACAACAAGGAAATAGAGGCAGCAGCAGGAAGAACTCAAGCAGCTATCGGGCACACACGGCAACGTTTCAGCGTTTGATGTGCAAACCTCTACAGGAGCCAGTAAGCAAATAAACACACAGTCACACACACACACGTGCGTTGAAGTAGCCAGAGCTAACCAAGTCAACCAGAAGGCGCCCTGTGGCGAGGGGCTGCCTTGGGAGCGCCGACATCAGCATGTCTTTTGTAGCGGACTCCTTCTTGTCCGGCAATGCATCGCATCGGGAGCAAGAAAGTATTCTCGACGGTCCCATCCCCAATGAGGACCCTCGTGTCGTTTGGCTAAAGACAGTCATTGCCAACCAGCTGGGTGTGTTCGAGCCGATTTATGTTAACACCTTGCTTGCCAACTATCAGGTCGCGCTGGATCACTTCCTGAACAAGCGCTATGAGCGGCAGGCTCATCTGGACCGCGTTATCTTGTACGTGTGGAGGACATTCTACGACAGGCTCGTTGAGGAGGAGATCACCGTTCTGGAGGAGTTGCCGCGGCCTTCATTGCCGATCAAAGAAAAGAAAAAGAAGGGTAAAGGACGCAAGAAAGGCGGACAGGATCCTGAGCCAGCGCCTGAAGTCGTGGAAGCCGAGCCAGCCGAAGGTACGGATGCGGAGACGGAGGCCGAGGGTGAGGCCGAAGCCGAGGAGGATACCACAGTCGTCAGCAGCAACAAGAGCTCAGCTCGCTCCAAACGTAAGTAATCGTTGTCCTTCCCGGATTCTGCTCCGGTCCTACACAAGCTTAATCAAACCGACATGAAAACATTTTTATCTGCTCACGCCCCACTCATGCAGTCGGCTCTGATATGGATAACGGTAAATATATCGCACCCTTATTCAATTTTTCTTTGTTCCCTACGCCATTTTTAATTTGGAAACTTTTCTCAGCACCTTTTCCCTCCAACACTCGAATGCAATGCATAAATTTAATACCCGTCCAACTTAATATCAAACTGAAATCTTTGTCCTCCCTTTGATTCACGCTGCCCGCAGCACATCATAAATATTTAGGAGCCTCATTTCGGTGCGTCCGGCTAATATTCATTTCTTTTGCAACTTTTAATTTGAATTCGCGCCTTGCCCACCATTTTCGTCGCTCGCGAATGCAGCTCATTTGATTTGCTCTGCCCGGCACAAAGATAAGACCAAAGTTTCATTCCGTTCATTGCATTTAAATAGACCCAGAAACTTCCGGAACAATGGCAATGCAAATAGCCCTTCTTCGCAGCTTCAGCACGTCAGTCACACGCTCACAGTCACACGCACTTAACTGCTCTGCCATGCACTTGCCACGCCCATTCGCCATGCTAATGCACTTCATCTAATCCTCCCTCTGCAATAGGTCGCAAAACCAAAAAGAAGAGCTACGTCCCAGTCTACATTGAAGTTAAGGTAAGTGCCTGCCAACATCGGCTTAAAAAGCTAATTAAGCGGATCACAAATATTCACATATTGATTACGACACAGACAATAAGACTAAATTTATATTACAATATGTGGAACTGTAGGTTATCCCATTACAAATGTGAAGTGTCCTTTATCATACCTACAATGTAACCTATCCTTATACAATTAATGTGTCCTGCTTCTTTTTTAGAACATTCTTTAACATATTTTACTTCCATTAACAGAAAATTGTGCCAGCTTATATAAAAACGCCTATTCTTCATTGTCATTTTGGCGAAATGGAGTCTCACAACTTTGATCCGAAAACCAGATATGTTTACATAATGCGCAAAAATGCCAGAGAAATTCGTAAGTAATATACAATGTTTAGTCTAAAATGTGGCATTAGCCTGAAAGTATTATTCATAAATAATCGCCTACAAAGTGTTTCCGCTTTATTGATTTTCTCTCCATGTAATATATAAAAGAGTAAATGAATAGTTATGTGATATAGTGTCAATGGAACCCAACTACCATCTTCACATGTGAAGACCAAGAGTTTATTTTATTACAGTGATAGTTATGATGTGAAGTGAAGCGCAGTCGACCTTATAAACAGTCATTAATTTTCCTTATTCTTGCAGCCTGCTTCAAAGAGATATCGCAGTGCTTTGCCGAAATGCCATTGCTGTTTCTGTTGGGGTCCATTCGAGGCAACCTCATCGACGCGCTGCGACACGAATTAAAGATGGTAAGCCCCACTAGTAAGCCGGTCATCAGAACGCGCCACTTAATGCCGCAACACAATCCGCAAACCAAAATCACTCAAATTTGCGCCCTTTCGCTCATTTCACACCCCATAAAACGTTGTTCAATCAATCAATAGCTTCGAAGCAGACGCCATTGTTTCCAATGTGGACTTCTATGTGAGTTCCACTCGATGCCCTTTGTCTTTCTTTCGTCCATCTTCGTTTATCCGTCCAAGCTTAACCGCAAAACAAAATGTGACGAATTGTAATTAATTCCTAAAACAAGGCAGTCATCTATCAAAATGGACGCTGTGGCGAAAGATTTTTGCGCTTCGGTGCACAACAGGCGGTTGGCTTGGGGGGTGTGGGGGCTCTGAGGATACGGCAGTGGGCTCACGCCCACAATGCCTTAAGCGGGCAGCTCGAGCACAAATTGCTTCATCATAGCCTCAAAATGTGCTGCGGTTTCCATTAGGCTGGATGGCTGGCGAGCCCAAGCCCTAAGCTCCAACCCCCCGCCCCTAAGACTTGGCAGCTTGCAAATTTTGCGGTCGGTGAGAGACCAACAGGCCCCAACTGCCATAATATTTGCTTTTTGCATGAAAATAAATTGGGAATTTGTCGAAAATTGTGAAAATTGGTTTTGCCAAATCAACGCGGCAAATCAATTAGATTGCCTGCACATAGCAGACTCTGCCTATTAGGCCGGCATATGAAAGTTTACATTTTTGTTTTATTTTCGTTCTATTGCAGGTTTACAATAGCGCCTTTCGATATCAATTTCGCGAACCGGAGACCGCGGATACCCAGCAGAAGGAGGGTAATGAAGCCCAGAGGGAGGGTGGCGGCGCAGGCGGCGCTGGCGATGCAGGCGAGAATGTTTCGAGCGAGGCCAAGGAATCGGGGCCGGGACTATTGGAGCTTTCCAAACCATCGGAATTTCGTTTGAAAGCGCTTAAACAACAAAAGTATTTAACTTTTAACAAAGGCAGCGCGGCAACGCGTTCGCTTTGCGAGGGGCTTACTTTTTTTTCGGGCCTGGGGGCAGGGGTAATAGGAGGACGTACCGCCCGCGCTTTATTGGTTTTGTGCTGACTGAAGTGCTTTCTCCAACTGGCTTTTTGTTTTTCTGCTTTTCACTCATACTTTTTTCTCGTGCACATTTTTGTTTGCCCTTTGTTTTGCATTTATCGCTGTTTACCATCGATGTGGCTACAGTTTCTTTTCTCCTCGTTTTTTATTTTGTGAATCCTGCATAACCCTTTTCGCACATAAATTACAGCGCATCCGATAAGAATTTTTATTTTTAATCGGATTTCATGGTACCATCAGCGGCGCCAGCCTCAGCGTAGACGCTGTTGTTGCTTTCCCGCCTCTGTTGTCTTCTGCCACCTCGCCAGTGGCATGGAAGTCAACATTTATGGCATATCCTGGCGGGAACCTCACTCACCCGTGCATTGGGCTTTCATTGCTCTTGTTGTGGCCCCTGCTCAAACTGCCACTTGACCAGTGAGCGCTGTTCGGCGCGTCCTTTTTATACCCTGAGCCCATTGAAAATGGGAAATCAGGGTATAATGTTTTTGTGAAAATGTATGTAACAGGCAGAAGGAGACGTCGCAGACCATACAAAGTATATATATTCTTGATCAGCTCGATGAGCTGAGTTAAAATAGCCCTGTCCGTCTGTCCGTCCGTCCGTCCGTCCGTCCGTCCGTCCGTCCGTCCGTCCGTCCGTCCGTCCGTCCGTCCGTCCGTCCGTCTGTGTGAACGCAGCGATCTCGTAAACCACAGAAGCTAGAGAGCTGAAATTTGACATGTATACTCCTGAATACCATACGCTATACGAGTTTTTTTCAAAAATTCGATAACTCTTCCCGTTCTCTTTTTATCGATAAATTTCGATAACTTTTCGTCTCTTTTACGTACCCTAAGAGCTAGAGACCTGAAATTCACTATGTAGATTCCTGTTGTGAATACAGACATTTTGTAATTTTTGGATTTTGGATGCCACGCCCCCTTCGACCTAAATTTGCGAAAAACGCATTTCAAATACTAGAGACTTGTGCTTCGGCACATACACACATATGAATAACATAATCATGCCCTGAAAGTTTGAATCAAAAAGTCCTGCTAGAAAAAAAGTTATTAAACATTTAATTTCGACAACATCAGCGTCTTGCAGCCCAAGCGCTGTCGCTACGTCAACTGCGCAGTTGGCAGAACGTGTGCTTGAGCGTGGGTCTGTGTGGTTGTATGTGTTGCTTGCAGTATATGTATATGTAAACTAAGCATAGCATATTTTAAGTATCTGCACTTCGCAGGGCTCAGGGTATCTCCTAGTCGAGCCGTCTCGACTAGAGCATTCTTACTTGTTAGGCATACACTCGTTCATTAAAAATTCTTTGGTCGCCTGGCAGCCAGCGCAATCGGAGAGGATTCCTTTTCGTCCGCTTTAGACCCCTTTGTTGTCCTTTGTTGGTATTTGCTGCTCATTTCGCTTATCAGCGGCTTTTCATTACGCATTGTGTTAATTTTCCATGTTAAGCGCCTTTAATTGTGTTCGTTTATTTATTTATTTTTCTGTTATATGACAGAAAGCAAAAGGCACTGCAGGCACAAGCCAAGAAGCTGGCTCAGGCCAAGCTGGCTGCAGGCGGAGACGACGAGGAAGAAGAGACTCAAGTAGTCATAGAGCTGCCTTCATCGTCTGAGGAGGATGGTAAGCTGATAGGCAGAAATTTGATGATAATTGAAAATCGATTGACATCAATTTACAGTCGGACCCAAGCCCGAAAAGCTGACGATTGCCGAGCGCTGGGAGAATCTATTGAATGAGACCAAGGCGAAGGTGGAGGCGGAGCGTATGGCCGAAGAGGCCACGCCTCCACGCATAAACCCAATACTGCGTCGGTTGCTCAAGGAGGTCGACGAGTTTGATAGTGAGATCGTTTGGACGATCAACCACATTGTATGGGCCTTCAACTTGCCATCGTCCTATGTGCTGCCCGGCCAGGAAGAAACCGAGTTCGAAGAAGCGATCATACGTGTTCCTGTGGATACAAAGAGGTTAGATCTCGTGCCCACTTACTCACAAGTCCAGCTGGAGGATGTGGTTGATGGCTGGATGAAGTACCTAAATAAAACAATGCAAACCCTGAAGGACGCCAAGCTGGACGACTTCACGCCCATGGCCGAATACCGCTACTGGCACAAAATGGAAATCGATCTGTACGGCACTCTGGAGCAGCTGAAAACTGAATTCGTGATGGCTGTCCTTAACCGGCTTGCTGACGATGGGTCCAAAGTTCTCCAGGATTGGAGTAAAGTACTTGCCAGAACAGAGGAGCGGTTCAAACTGGCAAAGGAGAATTCGGACTACCTGGGCACAGTCACGGACTACTTAGAGGTGTGTTGCAAGCCGCAGTGTGGTATAGACCACCTTACAGCCTCTTTCTCTTTTTTAGAAAATACAAAACTACGACAGCATGAAAATGGCCATAATGCAGATACCAAATGTTATGGTCGGCTTGCGCCACATCTGGACGATGTCCAGCTACTTTTGCCGCGATCCCAAGATGCAAGTGCTGCTCTGCGAAATATCCAATGTGTTCGTGCAGAAGGTCAAGAAAATAATTAACTTTGAGAATATATTTCGGTGAGTACACGACGACAATGCAAGCAGCTCTTGAGGCCGACTCATAAATGCCCTCACACGTTCAGCTATACGGCGGCCTATACGTATGAGACAGCGAACAACTGTGCGAACCTTTTGCGCTGCTGGAAGCAAGCGTACACGGTGAGCCGCCAGCACATTGAGGAGTCTGGCGCTGGCTCGCGGTGGGAGTTCGATCGCGTAGCGCTCTTCAATGAGGTCAATCACATATACCAAGTGGCCATGGATATTGCCTATGTGGGGCGGGTGTTTATCCAGTATGAAAATTTGTTTGGGCGGAATCTTAAGGCGTTGATCACCGATCCCGCCATTGTGGATAACCTCATGCGGAAAATCTATCGGCTGCTGGATGATCTGATTCGGAGTGTCGACTATGATATGTTCCAGCCCAGCAATTGGGAGAACTGGGAGTACTCGCTGGAGCAGTTCAACAGACGTCTTGAGGGTCTCGAACTTGATGCCAAAGCGGTTATTGATCAGAGTATTAACTCGCTGCTATCTGCACAGAAAGGCATCAAGCTGCTAGTCAACGCAAACACCATCGACACACGCCAGGTTCTTCAGGAATTCGTCTCGACGAAGCATGAGAATCTGCTACGATTTTTTGTGAGCGAGATAAATAACGTGGAGACCGTGTTCATGGTGTGCAATGCTGATAAATCTATGGATTTTCTTGATTAACATTTTATTCTCTTTATAGAAACATAAGAAAACTCCACCAATGCCAAAATTGCAGCCGGCTAAAATTAGCGCCATCTGTTGGGCGCGTCTGTTGGGCAGAAAGCTTAAGAACTCCGTCCTGGCATTCAAGACCGTCGAAGACGATCCGGCAATGAAGAACAGTTTCCTGAAGCGCAGCGCCTTTAAGCAATACTTTGAACTGATGACAGTTTTGTTCCAATTCGAAAAGATTCTCTTTGAGAAATACATGCAGAACGCCACGTTCATGGTTAATCACACCAACCGCTCCAACATCCTGAGTATACAAATATGCGTTAATGACACTCGTAAGTACTCCTTGCTTTGGTCATTGAAAGCTCAACTGATTAAACCATATTCCTACTCTAGTCAGCTATATAGCAGAAGCTTCCCAAACGCTTCGCGCCAAGAGCCGGGTCAATTCTGTATTACAAATGCATAGTTCCCAATATGGTAGGAGCCTAATGGATGTCAGCTCTGAAGGCAGTCTGCAAGGAGAACTATCAATGAGTTTCTATGAGGACGAAGCAGACGAGGATGAGCAGGCCGCTGTAGATGCAGCTAACGTTGGCGTCATGTGTAAGATCAACAGGTTCACGGTGCTCACAGCCATGATCATGTGGATGGTGGGCAAGACGCGACATGCGAATATGCAGCTGGCGAAGGCGAATGCCTTCTTAGTAGCCATGAAGGAGCGAAAGCCTAAGGATATCACGGCTCGCGACAAGGAGTGCATGCAGACATGTAATTGTAAGTATTATAGAAAAAGCTGCTACACTATCAGACGGGTGTTAGCTCGCTTTATGTAGTTTATAAATATAGATATTTATTTGAATAGGAATATAAATATAATTTAAAGTAATTGATATTTTATTTAACTAACATTAAAGTAAATACTGTAACTGTAAATAATTTCTCTTGCATTCAAGTACTTATCCATGCGGAATCGCAGCACCTGTTGCCCATCTGGCGAGAGCTAGTTGGCGAAAAGGTGCTAATCGAGTACGATACGCAGTTCGTTGTTAACTTGAATCGTGAGGTGTTTGACACAATGTTCGAAGGACAGCTCTTTGAGCAGCTGGGCTTCACGCTGCCCACTGTACTGCGTACTGCGATCATGAGAAAGGACATTCTGTTCAAGGACTTCGAGAAGCTGTCTGAGGTTATTAATCAGTACAATGGGATTATTAGCAACCTGTCAATGTCTGAGGTGGTATTTTTGCGGGAGCACATCTATGACACGGAGCTGTTTATACAAATGGGCGTGGGCCGCTTCACCTGGATATCCTTCAATATTGCCAAGTTTTGTGAGCAGATCAACTCACAGTTGCGCAAACTAACCTCGATAGTGTCGCAAATAAATTTCATTCGCCGCGACCTGCGCAGCCGCATCGATCAAATCCAAATGTTCAATCTGTTTAACCTAGATGAAGAGCTCGCTCGAATGAATGAATCCATCACGAGTGAGCAAAGCTTTGTAGAAATGTCAAAGAGTACAATGGCACGCACCTTCAAGTCAACGACAGGGGAGACAGTTACAATGCTGCAAGCCGATGATGATCTGGATGAGCAGAGAGTTATTCAAGAACGGTCCTGTGGGCGGGGCGTTTACGACTGCCAAATCTACTTTGAGATGTTGGAGGCGTCGCGTAATCAGAAAGCCTCACAAATGAAAAAGCTGTACGATTCCCTGGGCCCAGTGCTAATCAAACTGGAGAGCTTAGTCCTGGGCACATTCACCGGCCGCTCGGAAAAAATGCGCAATTACTACGAGTTTTGGGAGCACGAGACCTACAAATGCATTGTTGAGTAAGTTAGGATCTTAGCTAGATACTCCTGAATTTACTGATATATGTGAAAACGTATTCCACAGCATGACCTATGAAAACTTAAAGTGTTACATTAATCGTCTACTGTCGAATGAGCCTATGTTTGAGGTGAATGCTGTGCTGCTCATGTCCGAAATTGTATTGGAGCCGTCTGCTAATGAGCTACAGAGCATCATCATTACAGCAGCCAAAGATTATCTGACACGGTAAGTCCTTGACTTAATACAAAACTCTTGCTAAGCTCGACCAACCCACAGCATAAAAATATTCACACGCTGGATGCGCGGCACTTGCCTCAACTGTCCGATGCTGGATGCTGGCACCAGCTGGAAATATAACTATACATTCTTCGAGGACGTAATGAGCATCAAGGATGTGGTGAATCTTATCATAAACATACACGACTTGGCCGCAAAGGTTGTGAGCGAAGCAAAGAGCTTCGTGTCGCAGTGAGTATAAAGTGTTTTATGGTCAAAGTATGTCCACGTTTATATATGATTCCATTTGGATGAGTCAGATTTCGCAAGTACTTCAATCTATGGGCCTTTGAGAAGGATATCATTTGCCAAAAGTTTGTGGAACGCCAGGTGACACTTGTCGAAATCGATGAGAAATTTACATTCTACGCGGGCATCGTAGAGAACTTGGAGCAAATGCGCAAGTACCATGACGTCAGATGTGTGCGCATAAATTTGAACCCATTACTGGACAGCATCAAGGACCACGCCAGGCAATGGTGCTCCATATTGGGCAACGAGCTGCTGCAGTATGTCATCCGCAATATGAAGAGCATGCGAAACGAAATCAAAGTGAGCAGTCGAATATCACATGGCTTCAATCCCTTCACCAGCTCAAACTCTTTCTCGATTCCCTTGTAGTTGCTCAGCTTGAATCTTAACAAGACCACGCGTGAGCTGGAGGACTTTAAGCTGGTCATGCAGACAATCGCCACCGTCCAGTCAACAACGTTGACGAATGAACAGAAAATACATGAGATGCAGGAGACCTTCACGGTGCTAAGTGAGCACCAAATCACGGTGAGCCTCCGAGTTCCAGCCAACTATAAAACTATGAATTTAAACTAACAATAATTCTTACCTGAGCTAATTTCCACTAGCCCAAATTATGCATAATCAATTTCTTTGACTGTGTCGATGGGTAATAGAATGATATCGTTAGCTCTTATAGACTCTATTTAGGCAGCATTTGCGAGTGGCTTAGCGGAATTCGCTAATGTCGAGTAAGTTGTTCGAGGCACATATTTGCGTATTCAAATGAGCTGTTTTGGAAATCCTTTTGGAAATCTTTTAAAGCCTTTGTGGTCGACAGCAGCTACACACTGTTTACATATGCATATTTCGTGGCCAGAGAGCGGAGCTTGATTTGGAAATGGCTTTCCGCATGCTGGCATGATACAGACTCGCATACACACACATAATGGTTACATAAGCTCGACATTCGAACTAGACACAGACAGCGGGTGGCAGCAGTTAGTTGCTAACGGTACCAGTGCTGGCCCAGTCATTTCCGTCCGCTTTGCATTTTTCGTTTGTGGGACTCTGTGTGTCCACCATTTTGGATTCGCTCATTTATTGATTGCATTTCGTTGCGGCCAGGGCGCTTAGCTCTGGCTCAGACAACGACGGAATTAACTTGCATTTTATATAAATTAATGAATGAATGAACACACACACACACAAGTGCTGCAAAGGCCATATGAAAATTTATGCAATGACGACCAATTGCGGCGGCGGCACTGAAAGCTTTGCAATTTTTTCAATACCCTGTAGCCACGCGCAACGAGTTGATAAAGCCTTTAAGTGCACGTGTAACAGGTAGTTGGATTAGTTGTGCATCGAGGAGGAATATATTCATGAATATAATTATGCCAGTTTCAAGGATATTTGGAAGCACATACTATATACAGGGTATCGTCTAGTCGACTAGTTCCGCCAGCTGAGCACTCTTTTATTCAGACTTTCCTGCGTGTTGCAGTTGCGGTTGCGGAAACGACACTTGGCTGCTCGTTAGTGGAATTCGGCACTATTCATGATTATTATTTGCACTCAGCTATAATTGAAGGCCACTGCCTAATTTGAATGCGGGTGTGCTTTTTTATTGTTTCTTGTTTTTCGATTTTTTGGGCTATTTCGCAGTTCCTGTACGAAGACATGCTGATGGCCCATCATCTGGAGAAGCGCTGGAAGCGTCTATTTCTGTCGGCATTGTTTCGCTCGGAGAAGCTGCAACCAATTAAGCAAAAGTTCGCAGAGATGACTACCGGAGAAATCGAAGTTTTCTGGGACGATGTAAGTTGTCAAGTCAATGCCAGGCGCCGCTCCTTGACGAGTGGGAAAAGTGTGTTTTAGCGTGTGGTGTGGGGCTGCGCTTTGCTTTGGCATCCCTGCATTTCCGCAATTTTGCGTTTTCTGCTATTCCGTTTTGTTTCCCTCTATTATTATTTCCTTTCGATGGCATTTTAATTGGATTTTTCCGCCCGCCCAACCATTATTGTCAATTGTTAGTAGCAACGGTGCCGTCAGCGTAAAATGAATTAACTTGAAGTGTTTATTATTTGAATTAAGGCGTGAGCAAAGAATCGAGGAGCGGCGGCCAGGGCAGTGGGAGTCCTGCACAAAGCGCAACAATCAAACGCTGCTATTCGACAAGTTTCCTGGACTAATATTGCGTTTTCCTTTCCCCCGCAACAGCTGGAAATATTTATCAAGGATTGGGATGAGAACGGTCCCGGCTCCTGCGGCCCTGAACTGGAGCGCGGCGTTCGTCTGATGGATCCGTACAGCCAGAAAATTAACGAACGCGAGATAAGACGCCAAGAACTGGCCAATGCGGAGCGACTGTTCGACATGCCCATGGTGGACTACCACGAATTCTCGCGCGTCCAAACTGAATTCGAGGGATTGCAATTAGTTGAGTCTGTATTTATTTAACCTTATCCAATGGCTCTAACACCTCTCGGCATTTAGATCTTCAAGCTGTACAGATCCCAAAAGAATGCCCGTGAGATCTGGGGCAAGACATTGTGGGCCGATTTGGATCCGAATTTCCTGACCGAGGGCGTTGAAAGCTATCTGAAGGAATTCCGAAAACTGCCCAAGGCGGTAAGTCACGCTCCCTTGGCGCTTCGCATAAAAAGTTTGACTAATTGGTAAAGTTTGCGTCAGTCCCGGAGTTTTTCATAAAATTGCAGAGGCGTTAAGACAATAACAAGCAAATGCTTTTGAGCTAAGCGTTCGGCTGACTTTGATACCCTGCTGTAGCACGACAGCTCAACGGGTGTTTCTTTCCCGAAAGGAAACACAATACTTCTGTTGTTAGCAGTTGATAAGTTTCGTACAGCCCTCAATCAATTCAAGGCTCTTAACTTTATAAAGCATGTCTAACAGTCGAACTCCATGCACTTGTTGACTTTTCCTTTACAACAAACAAGCAACGTGAAATTTGGCCTAGCAGCGTTGAAATTTTGCACCTAAACTGATTATGACAAATTGATTTATTTACTTCACTAACAAGTTTCTGAGGAATTTCACTCGACCAGGCCAAAAGTTTGTCGCGCTAAAAAGTTTTGTTCATTCAAATGAACCGAGTTGTTGTTGAAAAGTGGCTGCAGCTCGGGTGCGGAGTGCGGCTGGATGGGTCTGTGGAGCGGCACTCGTATCTCTAAATAGTGATTACATGCATAGATTAGCATGCAAACTATTTCATTAGTTTATCATTAATATAAATAGCGCAGTGAACGCCAATTTGAATATAATCAGTTGGCATGCACTCATTTCATGCAGTTTTTATAATGCATAATTTTGGACGGGCCTCGCAGCCACATGTCGTTGTCGGCAGCTACGGCATAATCAGTGTCCCAAAATGCAAATCAATTTGTTCAATATTGAAAATAATTAAAATGCCAACGGGTGTCGACCGATACGGACTGCATCGCTCCAACTGTTTCCTCTCTTCCCTCTCCACTATGCTGACAATCTTCCACTCCCCGCTGCTTCGCTGTGCTGGATTTTAATTTATGCCCGCACTGTTTCGCTCAAGCCATGCATTGGATGTGCATGTGCAAACATTCATAGAGAGCCGAGAACAGCGCGAGCAAATGTAAACAGAGTGCGCGTTTTGGCACACTTAACAAGCCCGCTGCCACTGACCAAAACCAAACCAGCCCACCAAAGCCACAGGCGCAGCGCTTGTGTCATAATTCAATTCGGCTGCAACCGCAACTGACAGCAGCCGGCCACCGCACTATTGTTTCAACTGATTTGACGGAGCTAACTAACCGTTTAACGTCTACATTCCACACTTCCCTTCGCTCGCGCTGCTTGTAGGTGCGTCTATTGCCCACTGGCGTGCAACTGGAGTTGCACATGAAGCAGTTCAAGGCCACAGTGCCGCTGATGGTCAGCCTCAAGCACGAGGCGCTGCGCGAGCGCCATTGGCACCAGCTGATGGAGAAGACGGGTCAGTTCTTTGACATGTCGCCCAACCGCTTCACGTTGGACAACATGTTCGCAATGCAGCTGCACAAGTACCAGGAAATCGCCGAGCAGATCCTCACCAATGCCGTCAAGGAATTGCAAATTGAGCGCGGCGTGCAAGCCGTGGTGGAGACCTGGGGCTCAATGTCCTTCAAAGTCAACAAGCATGTCAAGGGCACCGAGGACCGCGGCTGGATACTGGGCGCAGTGGATGAGATAATGCAAGTCCTTGAGGACAACGCCATGAACTTGCAGTCAATGGGCGCCAGTCAGTGAGTTTCGGCTATGAGATCATTTAGAATTGCTATCTCAAATGCTATTTATGCTTACGTTGCCATAAGACAACTCCGTTAGACATGAAGGCATCTGCTAGACTCATATAATATTATTGTTGTTCGCATTCAGATTCATTGGCCCATTCCTGGAAACTGTCAACCGCTGGGAACGGGCCCTCGCGCATGTCTCAGAAATCATCGAGGAGTGGCTGATCGTACAGCGAAAGTGGCTGTACTTGGAGGGCATTTTTATTGGGGGCGACATACGCACACAGCTGCCGGAGGAGGCGCGCAAATTCGACGACATTGACAAGTCGTATCGCAGGGTAAGTATTTGCTGTTTGGTATGTATTTGTTTATCCTGGTTGTTTGCCTGTGTGCCACTGCCATGGCCAAAATATCTACTCAATTTATTTGAGTTGATTTAATGTGCGCCGACAATATGGCGACGCCTTACTTAACGGTAAACATAATACGCATGCAAACGACCACTTTGCGTATTCGTAATTGTGTTGCCACACGACTACTACACACAGACACATACACACGCACATACCGCTACATACACACAAACATAATGTCTTACAGCCATGCATCACACATACGCACCGCCAGCCGGCACAGTGTTTGCCTAAGCCAAAGGCTTTCACCTTACTACACGACACACAAACGTTATCGTCCATGTGTTTTTCCGTCGGCTTGTGTATGTGGGCGTGTGATTTGTGTTTGTGTTAGACGCTTAACTTCACTTAACCTTGCTCGCCACTTGCTTCGTTTGCTTTACGTTTCATTTGCAACATTTGCCGACATATTTGATGCCATTTATGAAATGATTTATTATTTTGATTTGCTTTCGACATTCGTATTACTGTAATACCCTTCCAAGCGAGCAAGACCCTCAATGTTTTTATGCAGTTGACAAGCCAAGAGGAATATCCTTCCTTTTATATTTTATCTGTTTATAGGCAACCTCCAAACGGACTTACACACAATGAAACTGAATTGAAAAATTCAGAATTATAATAAAATTCTTATAAATTCTTTTATTTTTAATTTCATCTCGTATCTGAGAGTATTTATTATGCAAGGGTATTCAAGCAAGTGTTTGACTAGTTACAAAATTCTGTTTTCGTGTTGTGCTTGATATGGTTCATTGTTGTTGTTGTTGTTGTTGTTGCTGATGTGCTCATTGCTTTCCAAAATAATTTACTGCTCTAACTGCTGCTTCCTCTTCCACTGCAGATCATGGTCGATTGTGCCAAAAATCCGTTAGTGGTGCCATTTTGTGCAGTGCCCGGACGTTTAGTGGAAATACAAGGTCTAGGAATTGGCTTGGAAAATTGTCAGAAGTCGTTAAACGAATATTTGGACTCAAAGCGTCGCATTTTCCCGCGTTTCTATTTCATATCCACCGATGAGCTGCTCTCGATTTTGGGCAGCAGCGAGCCATCTGCAGTGCAGAACCACATCATTAAGGTGGGTTGAAGTTCCTGGCCATGTGTGAATGTGTGGGTGTGTGGGTAGCTCGTGGGGATGAGTCTGACAACAACAGATTTGCTAAACTGCCAGCAACATTATTTTTATGTACGACTGAGTGAGTGTGTGTGTGTGTGTGTGAGTGTAAGAGAATCTTGCCATAAAAGTTAATGTCACTGTTTATGCGTTCTGGCCAATGTCCAAGGCGGAAATTACGCCATTTGTGCAGCACATGCACTGGGCCCGCCCACAGGCCAGAGCCGTGGTAAATTTTTATGAATTTATTTGGCTTATAAATAAAAATGTATTCCTGCGCATTGATTTCACAATTTTCATTCCGCTTCCGCAGATGTACGACAATATCAAGTCGCTGCGCCTGGTCAAGGAGGGCAGCCACACAGTTGTTACCGCCATGATATCCAGCGAGGGCGAGGTGCTGGAGTTTCGCCGTTTCAGTAAGTACACCCGACTCCCCAGCTCTTTAGCTCTCCAGGCCAGCGGCAGGCGGAGTCCCTACGCACTGATTGCCAATTTTAAAATTGAACTTTTTTATGGCTCTGCTCTCCGGCCGGCTGGCTGGCCGACTGGCTGGCTGGCTGGGTGGAACGCTGGCCAATTTCTTTTAATTAATTTGAAGCCAGTCGGCGTTGCCGTTATCCCCTGCTGGAGATGATTGCGCATTCGATTGTTCTTGTTGTTGTAATTTGGGTACTTTGATTTTTATTGTTTTTGTATACACTTATTGATATTGGCGACTGGGGTTTATTTATGTGGTTATGCCATTCGTTGTTATTGTTTTTCCTTTACAGCCCGGGCCGAGGGTCGCGTGGAGCATTGGATGAACGATGTGCTGGATGAAATGCGCCTCGCGAATCGATATGTAACCAAGACGTGCATCTACGACTTCGGCACCGATCTGATAATCTCAAGGTAAGTGAAGAACATTAAATATATATATAGCATGTTTATATATACGTTATGATAGCTAAAGCCCATCGCCGGGGTGACACAGATTCCGCTTTCAGCTTTAACTCCCACTTATTGCGGCCGGCTTTTATGGCCAGTGATTTACATTGAGACAGTAAGCCTGCGGCTGTATAATTTTGTCATTTGGCGCGATTTATTATTTTATTTTGTATGAGCCGGCCGGGAAGCATGTCCCGGCATATTTATGGCCAATTGCATTAAATTGACAGTCATTTGGCACTTTCGATTTCCACAGGCCGGACTGGTTAATGAACTACCAGGGCATGGTGGGCTTGGCCGCCAGCCAAGTCTGGTGGACGGCCGAGGTGGAGGAGGCGTTCGATCAGGCCCAAAACCACGGCAACATGCGGGCCATGAAGGACTTCCTCATGAAGAGCAACTATCAAATTGAGGAACTGGTACTCAAGGTGCGCTCCAATCTGTCCCGCAACGATCGCCTAAAGTTTAAGGCGATATGTACCATTGATGTGCATGCTCGGGACATCATAGATAACTTTGTGCGCGACAATGTGCTGGACGCCAGTGAGTTCAGCTGGGAGAGCCAGCTGCGTTTCTACTGGGTGAAGTTCTACGACAATCTGCTTGTGCTGCAGTGCTCGGGCAGTTTCGACTTCGGCTATGAGTACATGGGCCTGAATGGACGCCTGGTGATCACGCCGTTGACAGATCGCATCTATCTAACCATTACCCAGGCACTTCTGATGAATCTCGGCGGCGCACCAGCCGGGCCCGCGGGCACAGGCAAAACGGAGACCGTCAAGGATCTCGCCAAGGCCATGGGACTGCTCTGTGTGGTCACCAACTGCGGCGAGGGAATGGACTTCAGGGCTGTGGGCACCATCCTATCTGGTCTAGTCCAATGCGGTGCCTGGGGCTGCTTCGACGAGTTCAATCGCATTGACATATCGGTGCTCAGTGTAATCTCCACACAGCTGCAGACCATACGCAACGGATTGATACGGAAGCTTAAGCGTTTTGTGGTGCGTAAAGGCTAAATTCAAAGCCTGATGAACTTCGCTAATTTCAATCCCCTCTCCACAGTTTGAAGGTGTTGAAATAAGCCTGGATCCCAAGTGCGGCGTATTTGTAACCATGAATCCTGGGTATGCGGGCCGCACTGAGTTGCCCGAGTCTGTGAAGGCATTGTTCCGGCCGGTAACCTGCATTAAGCCTGATTTGGAGCTCATTTGCCTGATTTCACTGTTCTCCGACGGCTTCCTCACCGCCAAAGTGCTGGCCAAGAAGATGACAGTGCTGTACTCGTTGGCCCAGGAGCAGCTCTCCAAGCAGTGCCATTACGATTGGGGGCTGCGTTCGCTGAACTCTGTGCTACGCATGGCTGGCGTCATGAAGCGTCAATCGGAGGATCTGCCTGAGGCTGTTGTGCTGATGCGTGTGCTGCGGGACATGAACTTTCCAAAATTCGTATTCGAAGATGTGCCTCTCTTTCTGGGTCTTATCAAGGATCTGTTTCCTGGCATCGATTGTCCACGCATTGGCTATCCAGACTTCAATGCGGCCACTCGAAATGTCCTTGTCAATGACGGCTACATACTGTTGCCTGATCAGGTGAGCTCCTTTGTCATCGGCTCTGTGCGTGTGCTCCTTTGCCAAGTCATGACATGGCTGACAAGCAAAAACCAACCGGCCAGGGCTGATAGCAAAAGCAATAGAACAAGTTGCTGAACTTGTCCTGCTGCAGTCCTGTTGTCATCACTGACACTTTGACACTTTGTAAATTGCCCTTTCTCGCATAATCGCAAATAGCGGAAATGTTACAAAGCATTTTACTGGACAGGGTTGAACAAAACTTGCCTTGCCCTCATGCAGCTGCCTACATCTAATTTTAACTTTTGTCCTCCTTGCTATTTCCTATCTATCTATCTGCTTTCTGCTGACAATTTTCCCTAATACAATTTTCTGTACTTTCGTCTCTACCTGGCCATTTTTGCCATTTTCATCAAACAAAACGTTGCACAAATGTCACACACAATGTCAACTGCTGGCCAACTGATGTCATGGCGACCCTCCCCTCCCTTCCACTGCCCGCTGGCAACATCATTTATGACAACCAAATCCCAACAACGCCAACAACACGGCATGGAACGCCTTCACCTTTACCTTTTGCCCTCGCACTCTGCAACGACAGGAAGACAAAGTGGTGCAAATGTACGAAACCATGATGACCCGCCACTCGACCATGCTTGTGGGCCCAACAGGTGGCGGCAAAACTGTCGTCATAAATGCTCTGGTCAAAGCGCAAATCCTCATGGGCCTTCCCACCAAGTGCCTTGTGCTTAACCCTAAGGTAAGTGGTCTGCCACTTTCACATCCCCCACTCACGCAAAGCATAGTAAGCCTCTCACTACATACTCTTTATGGTTCTGGAACTATAACTAGCACTATTATAATAGCTCCAATATTGAATATATAGTTAGTTGTTTATATAAAGAGTCTATACATACAATCCTAAAAAAGTCATATATGAGTTTTTACAGCTAAGGCTAATTATGTTCCTATGTCCGGAATAGAAAAGGCGAAGAGCATTCGGTTTTCGTTTTAGGGATTATAATTGCTCGTCCATTATGGCGTCCCTGGTTTAGCAGCGGGACGTCCCGCTGATTTCGTTTCCCTTTGATTTAAGTTCTTTTTGTTACTCGCAACTTGCTTTTGTAGCAGGTAATATGAATGCATTTGGAAAATTGCCGTAGTTGAATACTGCTAGAAATTATCCTAAATTGCAGAAGATAGCATATTAAGCTACATATAATAATTTACAGGAATAGAGTGCAACACAAAAGTAATAAATGAATAGGTATTATTATATTTTGCCAAGCTTTATTATCTATTTTGTCACAGGCCTGTTCCGTAATTGAATTGTATGGATATTTGGATATGGAAACAAGAGATTGGATTGATGGCTTATTTTCAAATATATTCCGTGAAATGAATAAGCCTATAGAGCGTGAGGTAAGTAAGTAAACAGCTTATACATTGCCGATTTTTTGTATGGTAGCTAGTGCTGGCTGCCATTCTGCCTTCTAGAGGTGGCATATCGACGAGAAGTGTGCTCTCACCGCGCCTCGGCAGCCATAGTAATCCCATTCGAATTGAAGTGTAACAGCAGCTAATCCCCACACACACACGCTCACACACAGCCATGGGGCACGCACATTCTAGCCGAGGCCCGAGAGCACTCGGTGTCATTTCGGAAGCTAGTATGTAACAGAGGCAAGCTTCCAGACCTTGGCTGCGGGTGGCTGGGTGCTGGGTGGCTTGTGATGTGCGGCGACAGGCCATGTGCATCATGCATACGAAAATCTCGCCATTCGCTAATAAATCCCATTGCACAACCAGCCCGCGGCCGAACCATTGCCTAGCGGCAATGGCTAAACAAACTATGTCGCCTGACAATCCATTCGGTTACTCAGCATTCTGACTTTCAGGAGGTAGTCTTTCGCTGATAGCTCTAGCGCTGGCGCCGATGTCGGTGCCGGGAGACATAGCTTTTGCCGGCGCCAGTCAGTAACCGCTGGCATTGAATAACACACTCTGACTAATGCAATCCAACACCGCCCCATACAAACAGGAGCGCCGGTATGCTTGCTTTGATGGTGACGTGGATGCACTTTGGATTGAGAACATGAACTCTGTTATGGATGATAACAAGCTGCTGACATTAGCGAACGGCGAACGTATACGCCTGGAGAACTACTGTGCGCTGCTCTTCGAAGTGGGTAATTTGTTTTACGCTTCCCCAGCCACCGTCTCCCGGGCGGGCATGGTGTATGTGGATCCCAAGAATCTGCGCTTCAGTCCATTCTGGCAGCGTTGGGTATTGACCCGACCAGAGGTGCAGCGGGAGTTGCTTGACGACTTCTTCGAGAAGATAATCGTAAATGCGATAGCGTTCATACTGGAAGGCCTGGACGGGACCACACAAGGCAATCCGCTCAAGCTGGTCATCATGCAAACCGACCTCAACATGGTTACCCAGTTTTGCAACTTATATGACGCCCTGCTACCGGTATACGGACCATCCGAGAACAAGAATTCGGATGAGCCTGTACTCAAAGTCTACAATGCGGATACCCTGGAGTGCTGCTTCGTGCAGGCTGTCTATGGATCCCTTGGCGCCTGCCTGCTTGAAAAGCATCAGCTCATATTCGATGAGTATATGAAGCGCATTGCCGGCTTTCCACTCGTGGAAGACACACAGGCCTCGCCTGCCGGCGGCGGACAGTTACCTAATGGCAGGCCCACGCTATATGATTACTTCTGGGACCAGAAGGAGAATTGCTGGATTGCCTGGGAGTGGGTTGTAAGGCCATACGTGCATGACCCGTCCGTCAAGTTCAGCGAAATCCTCGTACCGACTGTCGATAACACACGCACCGATCGACTGCTCTCCCTGATGAGCGATGTAAGTAGAAGTCTATGGCAGATCAATGAACTTGCTAATACAAACTCCGATTAATTTTACAGATCAAACGACCCGTTCTGCTGGTAGGCGAAGCTGGCACATCGAAGACGGCTACCATCATGCAATACTTACGCAATCTGAATCCTTCTGTTAATGTAATTGAAATAAGCTGCGCCTAAGGATAAAGCTTACAGCTAATAAATATTTTGTGTAAATCTTTGCTCGCTTTTCAGGTCATACTCAATATCAATTTCTCATCGCGAACCTCATCTCTGGACGTACAGCGTACGTTGGAGGCAGCTGTCGAGAAGCGTACTAAGGACACTTATGGCCCACCGATGGGCAAGAAAATTGCCTGCTTTATTGACGACATGAACATGCCGCAGGTGGATGAGTAAGTGCACAGAGATACTTGGCTCATAAGTAAGATGTAACACTTTGTTCACAGCTACGGCACTCAGCAGCCGATTGCGCTGCTGAAGCTGTTCTTCGAGAGAGGCGGCATGTATGATCGGGACAAGGATCTCAACTGGAAGAAGTTTAAGGATATGACATTTTACGCAGCCATGGGCACCGCTGGCGGCGGTCGCAACGAAGTGGATCCGCGCTTCATTAGCATGTTCTCCACTTACAACATCTTGTTCCCCAATGATGAGTCGCTCATACAAATCTATTCGTCCATATTCAAAGGACATTTAACCTTTACCAAGTTTGATAAGCGCTATAATATGATTGCCGACATCATTGTTATAATGACGCTCAAGTTGTTTAAGGTAAGTCTTCCTATCATACAATCGGGTATATTTACTTTGAAACTCGGCTGTATATTACATAATGATATACTCCAATCTTATTTGAAGCAACTGTTAAGAATCGTTTAAATATCCCAACTTTATTTCGTTGAAAATCTGCTCGAGCCCTTGTGAAGGGTACAAAAAGCTATCGCATTCTGAAGAGCGCTTTAAAATCTCTCACAAATTTTATGAAATTCGATTTACATATGCAAATAACGGCAATTTTTCATAATCTGCTTTGCTGCCTCGCCACCATACAATGGAAATTATTCAATGGTCTGTAATGCTCCACGACGAGCGTTGCCCTCCATAGCTGCTCCATTGGTTCTTCGAGTACAGCTCGATGCTGGTGGCACTCGGCAAGCCGGAGCGCCAGTTACAGCTAAAGCAGGCACAGTGGCTGTTGCCACAGCCATTTGCTGTTTGGCCTTCCACACAATGGTCACCCGCCTCGACTGCTGCCTAGTTGACTGTGTCTAGGTCTTGCTGCTCTTCGCCTATCTGCGCCAGCACATCTTGGCTGGAGCAAAATTTGATTATGTTCAAGTATTGAACTGTAGATGGCTCTTTTGTAGCTCCCGCCCCTTCCAGAAGCTGGAGCATTAGTTTATGGTGCTTTTAACAATTGTTGACACTAAAATATTATCGCATTTCATTGCGTGCAGATAAAAATGCATTTGTCGCCACAATTGCCACAAGCAGCATGCGCAGAGGCAGCCCCAGCTCCAGCAGCTCTGCCCAAAAAAAAAATTATATATATATATATATGATTTACTCACACCTGCAGTTTCAGTTAAGAAGTAGCTGTAGTAGCTACCCAGGCCTGTCTAGTTCGTATGTCTTCTTTACACACTCGACGCGCCAGCCCAAAAGATATTAATGTTCCACGAAATGGAATAAAATGAATTATTTGAATAGAATTGCCCAGGCTGCAGAGGGCTGGTGGCGGCTGCAACTCGATAATGGCTGTAAATTCAACTGAATGCAAGTTGTCCAACTCTCCCCTCCCTTTCAGTTTTTGCCGAGGATACTCAGCATTCGAATGCATATTGCCAGTAGTCGAGATAAAATTGATTTGTGTAGTGCATCGTAGAATGGCGACGGCACAGCCCTGACCCTTGCCACTGGCAACTTCTCACTCTCATTACTGCTGTTGTTACTCATTTCCTTAGATGGTCATCCTCGATCTGCCGCCGACGCCCTCAAAGTTCCATTACATATTCAATCTGAAAGATCTGTCGCGTATCTTTGCCGGCATGCTTCTGATTCAGCCCGCGAATTTCAAGGAGCTTAAAGAGATGATCCGGGTCTGGCGCAACGAATTCACCAGAATAATATGCGACCGACTCATTTCGCAAACGGTAGCTATCAAAATGGTAAATAACAAAGTGAAGTACTCTCTGCAGTTTCAGCTTTCAGGACATAGCTAATGTGCGCAAAAATCTGGTCGTCGAGGTGCAGGAGCGCTTTCCACCTGACTTCGAGGAAGTCCATGGTTTCATAGACGTGGAAGCCTTGGCCGCAGAAGCACAGGCGAAATTACTATTCGAAGCACCGACGCCTGCCGCTGCCCCGCCCCCTGCCGCGGGAGGGGACGAAGAAGGAGAAGAAGAGGACGAAGGTGACGAGGATGAGGATGCCATTCTGACGCTCAAAGATTATGTGCTCCGCGATCCGCTGGTCTTCGGCGATTTCCGCAACTTCACCAATGAATCGGAGCCGCGCAACTATGAGGATCTCGTGGATTATAAAGCAGTCTTCAGTTTATTCACCGAGATCTTGCAAGAGTATTGCGAGCGTAAGCAGAAAATGACGCTAGTCTTATTCGAGGATTGCTTGGAGCATTTAACGAGAGTCCATCGCACCCTGCGCATGAATCGCGGTCACGTGCTGCTCATTGGAGTCGGCGGCTGCGGCAAAAAGTGTGTTACTCGCCTTTCCGCCTTTGCGGCCGAGTGCGAGGTGTTTGAAATTACTATTTCCCGTGGCTACAACGAGACAGCGTTCCGCGAGGACCTCAAAATACTGTACAACATAGCTGGAGTTAAGCGCAAGAAGGTGGTGTTCCTCTTTACAGCCGCGCAGGTCCGTATTACAAAGGCATGAAGGATTTCAGGGTTAACCTAATCAATTTCTTGTACAACAGATAGCGGAGGAGGGATTCTTGGAGCTGATCAACAACATTCTAACGGTTGGCCAAGTACCTGCCTTGTTTGCAGACGAGGATAAAGATGGAATCGTGAATCAAGTGCGCAAATTTGCCGAAGAGGAAGGCTTGTCTGCATCCAAGTAAGAACTCCAACTATTCCCCTATACGTTGCCTACTACTCGAGTATTTCATAGGGACTCGGTGTGGGCATACTTCCTGCGCTGCTGTGGCGAAAATCTACACGTGGTGCTCTGCATGTCGCCAGCTGGCGACGCCCTGCGTAATCGTTGCCGCAGCTTCCCAGGTCTAATTGGCAGCACATACATAGATTGGGTGTTTCCGTGGCCCAAGCAAGCGCTCTATGCGGTCGCGAAGCTGTTCCTCACCGAACACGCCCTGATTCCCGTACTCCACCGAGAAGCGATCGTCGAGCACGTAGTGCACGTGCACATGACCATTCAAGAGTACTCCAAGGACTACCAAACCAAGCTGAGGCGCAACAACTTTGTGACCCCCAAACACTACTTGGACTACATCAACACCTATCTGGGACTACTCGGTAAGATGATGATGTACCCATTGTATAATAATATTGCATAATATTCTGCCTTAGAGGAGAAATATAAGCACATCATGCAGCAGCGCGAGCGTCTCGGGGAAGGTATCAAGAAAATCGAGGAGGCTTCCTTGCAAATCGACGAGCTGCGAATTATAGTGACAGAGCAGAAGAAGAACGTGGCTGTGGCATCAGAGGAGTGCGAGGCCATGCTGGTGACCATAGAGTCCTCCACGCAGAAGGCAAATACAAAGAAGGGCGAAGCATCTGAAAAGTCCGTCGAAGTAGAGATTAAGGGAAAGCAAATCGCCATTGAGAAAGATGAGGCTGAGCTCATTTTGGCTGAAGCAATGCCAGCTGTAGAGGAAGCACGTCGTGCACTCTCTGAGCTCGAGAAATCCCAGATTACTGAGATTCGATCCTTCGCGACGCCTCCGGCAGCCGTGCAGGTTGTGTGCGAGTGCGTGGCCATATTAAAGGGAATCAAAGAGATCAGCTGGAAGAGCGCTAAGGGTATGATGAGTGATGTGAATTTCCTCAAGAGCTTGATGGAAATGGACTGCGAGGCATTGACTCAAAAGCAAATTACCTCCTGTCGCGCCCACATGAAAACTCAAAACTTAGACGATATGGGCAAGATTTCCATAGCCGGCGCTGGGTTGTTGAAGTTCGTGAAAGCTGTGCTCGGGTTCTTCGACGTCTACAAGGAAGTGAAACCGAAAAAGGAGCGCCTTGAATTTTTGGTTGAAGAACAGGAAGTGCAGATCAAACTTCTGAATCATTTGAACGCGGAAATCCAAAAGCTAGAGGAGAAATTGGATGAGTTGAATCAGAACTATGCCGTCTCCATGAGACAAATGCGAGCTCTGACTGAAATGATGCAGCAGGCCGAACGTCGTTTGGTAGCCTCTGATAAACTGATCAGCGGCCTTTCTTCGGAGTTGATACGCTGGAGCGCCGAAATGGCCAGCCTGGGCCAACAGTTGATCGACAGCGTGGGCGCTTGCCTTATCAGTGCTTCGTTTTTGGCCTACACGGGAGCATTCACCTGGGAGTTCCGCAAGAACATGGTGTTCGATGACTGGCTAGAAGACATAGTTGCGTTGGGTATACCAGTAAAAACTCCTTTAAAAATTGATGGTTACCTGACCAGTGATGTGGAAATCGCACAATGGTCTAACGAGGGCCTGCCGCCCGATGAACTTTCCATTCAAAACGGCATCCTCACTATGCGCGCTTCGCGTTTCCCACTCTGCATAGATCCCCAGCTGCAGGCGCTGCAGTGGATAAGGAAGAAGGAAGCGCGTAATAATCTCAAAGTACTGTCGTTCAGCGACTCCGATTTCCTGAAGCAGCTGGAAATGGCAATAATGTACGGCATTCCAGTCTTGTTCGAAGACGTAGACGACTACATTGATCCCGTCATTGATGATGTGCTGCAGAAGAACGTTCGTGTGCAGGGAGGCCGCAAGTTCACAATGTTGGGCGACAAGGAGGTTGACTGGGATCACAAATTCCGACTTTATTTGACCACAAAGTTTTCGAATCCCAAGTTTGATCCCGCTGTGTACGCCAAGGCCTTAGTGATCAACTACACCGTCACGCAAATGGGTCTGGAAGATCAGCTGCTAAGCGTCGTTGTCGGCACTGAGCGCCCTGATCTGGAGCAGCAGCGGTCTGATCTGATTGCACAAACCAGCGAGAATAAACAACTACTCCAGCAGCTCGAAGACTCTCTTTTGCGCGAGCTGGCCACATCCACAGGCAACATGTTGGACAACGTCGAGCTGATCAACACGCTGGAGAACACCAAGTCCAAGGCCGGCCTGGTCATGGAGCAACTGAAGTTAGCCAGCGACACTGCTGCCGATATTGAAATCCTGCGAAACGGCTATCGAGCCGCCGCCAAGCGCGGAGCAGTGCTCTTCTTCGCACTCGCAGACATGGCAACTGTCAACAGCATGTATCAGTATGCGCTGGCGGCCTACCTCGACGTGTTCGTCTACTCCTTGCGCAAGGCTGTGCCGGACACAGTGCTGGCCAAGCGTCTGAACAATATCATTAAAACCCTGACCGAGAACGTATACTGCTATGGATGCACGGGCATCTTTGAGCGGCACAAGCTGCTCTTCTCATTCCAGATCGCCACAAAACTAGCCCAGCGTGATGGAGTGCTCTCGCAACAGGAGATTGATTTCTTTATCAAGGGCAGCATCGCGCTGACAAAGAGCGAACGGGGCAACCCTACCAAATGGCTGCCCGAAAAATCCTGGGAGGATGTCCTTAAACTGGCCTTCGATTTTTCAGACACGTTCGGCACCTTACCCGATCATTTTTGCGCCAATTTGGAGGAGTGGAAACTCGTAAGTACATTCGAATTTTCCCATCAACATTTCTTTGCCTGCTCCCAGCAAAGCAATCACCATGAACAGATATGAAACTACGTTATAATCCAGCTAGCTCAACTTAACGTGCCTTCGAGTCCTTAATTTTATAATTTTTGAGATACTTTGATCACAGCTATTTACTGTGCTACATATTCTGCTAAAAAGCTGTTAAAAGTTGCAGTTTTTGCCATTTAACAACCTCTAACACTTATTAATTTAGAAAATTATAGATTAAAGATATATAAATATATATTAAGATATATAAATATATATAAAGATATATAAATATATATAAAGCATGTCTATAAAATGGCCCCCGATACTTATCTTATTGAACTAATGTGCCATAATTTTATGATATATTCGTATTTTTTATTAATTTATTTTCTTTTTATTTTTCTCTTTTTTCGCTCTCTTTTTCAATTTGTTGCTGCACCATCTTTATGCCAACAACAAATTCAATATGCCCTTATTAACTGCTGCTTCTGTGACTTGGCCATGAATCCTGACAACAACAACGACGACAATTTTGGACTTTGGATGGTCGCTAAAACTGTTCTTGACTGGCATGCGGCATCCACTGGCTTCCGTTGCCGATGCTCATTCTGTTTGCACTTATCGGCAAATGCCCATGGTCCATGGTGGTGCAGTGGTACGACTTGGAGAACCCCGAGGAGGTGAAATGCCCTGGCGGTTACAACACCAAATGCAATGCATTCCAGGCAAGTGCCGTTGCTGCTCTGTGCTTTCGCTTTGCATGCTTTCAGCTTCAAGTGGCTGCCGCTCGTCGGAGTCGTAGTCCGAGTAGGTCCTTGCCAGGAGCTGCCGTTGCCATCGAGCGTTATTGGATTTTGTACTTTATGCTCGTTTCTAGTGGATTATTATGTACAAGCCGCACACACACACACACACACACACACACACGCTCACACACATTCTCCCCCGCCCACACAGAGCTAGTCTGTGCGTTCAGTTTTACTCGACTTTTGCTACGTCGTGCAACTTTGGCGCACATTTTCTGCTCAAGTTATTAGCAGCCTGTTTTTGTCAGCCAGCATAGCTGTATCTAGCATAGTGAGTGTGTGTGTGTGGGTGTGTTTGTGTATGTTCGGGTGTGTGCATTACCATATTTTATCAATTTTCCAAGCCATTAGATGAGCGGCAATTTACGCCGGCAGTTGTACTTGAATCCAGCGGCGAGCCCAATTTGCACTCGAGTCGAGCTAGAAACCACAAGGACGATGGCAGCAACACCAGCAGCTAAATAAGTACTGGCAAGGACTAACTCTATAGATGAGCGCTGTCAATCAGCTCTGTTGACATTGTGCTATTAGAGTTTCGCATTGTCTAATGTCTGTGCATTTCTTATGGTATCTCAACAGAAATTGCTGTTTCTGCGCTGCTTCCGTGTGGATCGAATTTTCCGTTGCATCAATCAATATATTGTGGAGACGATGGATGAGTTCTATATTATGCCACCGGTTGTGAGCTTCTCTGCCATCTACGACCAAACGACAGCCTCTATTCCTGTTTGCTTTGTACTCAGTGCCGGCTCAGATCCCACCAACGATCTAATTAAGCTGGCAGACATCGTTCTGGGCGGCATGGGCAACTTCTGCCACATTTCGCTAGGTCAGGGACAGGAGAAGGCTGCTATGAGCTTGCTGGATGCGGCGCTTCGCCAGGGTCAGTGGCTGATGCTGCAAAATGGGCATTTGCTGGTCAAATTTGTACGCGAACTGGAAAAGTTCCTCGACAAGATTGAGGCTCCGCATCCAGACTTTAGGCTGTGGATCACCACAGATCCAACACCGGCATTCCCAATCGGCATATTGCAAAAGTCTCTCAAGGGTAAATATCTATTCAAAGTATATATACAATTTTTCATATACCTCATGACCCTTGTTTAGTGGTCACTGAGCCGCCCAACGGCTTGAAACTAAACTTGCGCTCAACGTTCTTTAAAGTGCGGCAGGATCGCCTGGAGGCGTGCTCCCATCGTGCCTATCGTCCATTAATCTATGTTCTGGCCTTCTTCCATGGCGTTGTGCAAGTGAGTTTTCAGTCCTTTCAAGCAGCAGAAAAAGCCAATTTTGGTAAATGCAGCTGCAGTGGAAGAGTTGGCGCAGCTGCGTCGACTGTATCATGCACTTCGTTATTTATTAATTTGTTCATTTTTATCTGCTTGTTAAAAGCACTCTCGACACAACTGCGCACAAGTTTCCCAATTGATGGAGCAGTCATAGTGCTTTTTGCACAACAAACTGTTATTGATAGCGCAGTTGCTGTTTCCTCAATTAATCTGTTCAGCACGCTGCGTATTCCCATTCCGATTTTCTATTTGCTAGGAACGGCGCAAGTACGATAAGCTGGGCTGGAACATAGCATATGACTTCAACGATACGGACTTCGAGGTGTGCACGGAGATCCTCCGTAACTATTTGACCCGCTGCTCCGAAGAGAAGATGCCGTGGAACAGCCTCAAGTATCTTATCGGCGAGGTCATGTACGGCGGGCGCGTCATTGATGACTTCGATCGACGCATTACTAACTGCTACATGAATGAATATATGGGTGATTTTCTGTTTGACGTATTCCAATCGTTCCACTTCTACGAAGACGAGAACGTGGACTACTGCCTGCCCGACGAGGAGACCGTGCTCAAAGACGACTTCATTGGTGAGTAGTCGGTCACGTGATGCGACATCCCCATTTTAAATACGTAATGCATTGATCACACAGCCCACATTGACAAACTGCCGCTGGTCAATAAGCCGGATGTATTTGGTTTGCATCCAAACGCGGAAATCGGTTATTACACAATGGCCGCGCGCAACATTTGGAACAGCCTGATTGAGTTGCAGCCACAAACTGGTGAGTGACTGGCCAGTGGGCTATACTACAGAATGCTGGGTACATTGATTATAGCACAGTAGAACTATTTGTGAAAATAGTTATTTTCATAACTTATTTTATATGCTAACGTCGCTTCATCTTTCTAGATTGTTGCAGAATATTTGTTTATTTATTTTTTTAATCACAATCTATATATAAGTTAAACTCATTTTATTTTACAGCAATTGATAGAAATATCTAAATTTTTATATTATTTATAGCAGTTTTAGAGCCATACAAATATCCGCTCTATTCAAGCTCCCATCTCAAATTAGTTTGCACTATTTTATTTTAGAGCTCGGAACGTTTTTCGATTTCCAAGCGCATTTTGAAAATTTACCTTTAGTGGCCGACGTGCACGAATCCACGTGCATCTATATCCGATAAAGTGTTTGACAGTTCGGTTAAAAGCGGAAGCCATTTACAAGTAAATGGTTTAATTTACATGCAGCGTTTGCCAATTGTCAGCCGTTTATTACATTTTATCTTGTTGATTTTCATTGCTGTTGCATTTTTGGCATGTTAAATTTTTAATTTAATTTAATTAATTAGTTGCGGTTTTGCAATTAACTTTATTGCATGCGCCATTATAGCCTGCGAACAATAACAGGGCATACATTAAAAATTAAAATAGAAGCGCACTCGCACCCACACTTGCGCACTCAAACAGACAGACGTACACTCACACATTCATAGCCGGCCGCACGCCGCAAAAAAGTCGCGATTCAATATAAGCCTCGCCGCAGTCACCCTGATCCGCAGCCGCATTTGCATCCGTATATGCAGTAACAACAATTTTTGAAAACGTCACCCGAAAGTCGATAATTTTGCATTGCGAGCTTAAGCGTGTTAAAACCGCCATCAGAGAGCACTTTCCACTGTCCGCACTCGCACTCACTGCTGTAATATATGCACACACGCACACTCATACAAACAGTGTCCATGTGCATTGTCCAGGATTGTGCATACATATGTATATATATAATATAATTTAAACAAATTTGCCGTTTTACTTTCTGCAACACCTTTGCGCGAGCATAGCTACCGTGTGGACCCGAAACAATGTGCAATCCGGTAAAGTATTTCATGTAAACCCGTAAAGTATTTAATCAAATAATGAGCAGAAGGATGGAAGCGCAGAGCATTAACCAGCTGTGTGCATATGTTTAAATATGTGCGTTTTATGGTTATAAAGCTCATCACATTATTATTCACGGAAGACCTCTGCATGGGCAAAAACATATCTTATTAAGCTTGTCTCTTTTCCAATAGGGATCGGGTACACTAAGGTACAAGGTACACTCAGATCTACATATTGAGGCAAGCTTAACATTAATATGATTTTAAGTACCAAATTAGTAACAAAATATTATTGAGAATATGATTCTATGCAACTTAGTAGCCAACGAATGTGCTCCGCTTTGATAGGGTAAACTCTGAATACCTGCCCGCAATTTGCATATTCATGAGCTGCAGTATTTGCTAATTGACAATTACGGAAAAAAGGAAATCTATAACACAATATATGCCATTTGCAAAAGTTCAAATTAGTTAAATTGTCAATGTAAAAGTATGGTAAAAGAAGCGAAGAATGGTGTTGACCACTGACTGCTGACTACTGCAAGGATAACTGCTGATTTTCTCTGCCATTGTCAAGCCTAATTCTTTTTTCGATTTTACCATTCAGGTGAGGGCACTGGTGGTATTAGCCGGGACGACTTCATCGACTTTGTGGCTGCCGGAATACTGAAAAAACTTCCGCCCGCCTTCGAGACGTGGCGCATACGAAAGCAAATCCAAATGAGTCTGTCACCCACCGGAGTGGTGCTGCTGCAGGAGCTGGATCGGTTTAATATTCTGGTGGTGCGCATCAAGAAGACGCTGGAGCTGCTGCGGAAGGTAACTTTGACTTTGCCATGGCTCCTGCTTCGCTTTGCCTGTCAATAGGAAGCTCACATAAATCCTTCAGCTTTGTTTTGCATTTTGTTTATACATTTGCCAACTTGGCTGTCGACCAATGCTCGTGGTCGCCCACGTTCAACCCATGAGCAAATGCGAATGCGATCCTTTGCTGGACTGCAGCATTTTGTTGCCAAAATAAATTTACAAATGCAAATGAACTCTGCCGCTGGTGCTGGCTCTGGCGCTGGCGCTGGCGCTGTCTTTGCCATTGTCTTGATGTAGATGTCGCCGCGCCCACACAACTACTGCTACGTCTCTCCCATAGCTGCATGCATATGTGCTGTCATTGTGCCTTTTAATTTAATTGCATGCTCTCCGCAGGCCATCGCCGGCGAAATCGGCATGGACAACATCCTGGACAACATTGCCAACTCGTTATTCAATGGCCTGCTGCCAGCCTCATGGAGCAAACTGGCGCCGGCCACATGCAAGCAGTTAGCCAGCTGGCTGGAGCACTTAAAGGTGAGTCTCTGCCTCTCTCTCATTAATCAGCTCGGCGAAAAATCAGTCAGCAGCGGGTCGAGCACAGTCCACTAATCAGCGATTCGCTTTCACCTGGTTTTCAGAAACGCGCCGTACAGTACAAGTATTGGTCGATTTCAGGCGAGCCGATGGTCATGTGGCTGTCTGGGCTACATATACCGCAGAGCTACCTCACGGCCCTAGTTCAGGTGAGAAATGAGCGTTTTCATAATGCGAGTTTGCTTAACAGGGCGCTGCCACCCACTCACAGATTGCCTGCCGCAGAAACAACTGGCCCCTGGATCGTTCCACGCTATTTACCTATGTGACCACATACACGGAGCCCGATGACGTCGAAGAGCGTCCAGAAACGGTGAGTAGCCTGCCCGGCGCTAAATGCAGAACTATGACCCCCATGTGACTCCAGCTGAAGTATCGCCGCCCCACCGAGCTCTCGCTGGGCACTAATTTTGCAATTAAGAATTCTGTTTGCATTTTAATCGTTGAACTTTTTGCAGGGCTGCTTGATACACGGTTTGTACATAGAGGGAGCTCGCTTTGACACCCAGGCTGGCCAGCTGAAGCGCTCGCATCCAAAAGTTCTGGTCGAGGAGCTGGCCATTCTGGCCGTGGTGCCCATTGAAGCGCACCGACTCAAGCTACAGGTTTGTATTTATGCCGCTGCTCGCCTTCAACATGGCTCCAACACCGTCTGCAAGAGACAAGTACTAATGTCCTGTTGTATCTACATACACGCTGGATACAGCGTGCAACGGGGCCAGCACATTGCTTGGGGCGGTCATAGTGCCCATTCTCGCTGATATTTGTTTAAATGCTGTGCACTAAATTACCGACATCTTCCGCTTTTCCGCCTTTCCGCAGCTAATGGGGCAGCTGTTGTGCTAATTGTTTCTGATTTTAAATACTGGGTGCTTTAACTTTTCGCTAGCAAAGTAAAGGGACGGCTAAATAGCGAGTACCAGGGAATGGGTCACAGTGTGACGATGAACACTTAAACCTGAATTTCCTTTACGATCTTATTATTAAAATTTTAATATTAGGTTGTTAGTTCCAGTGTCCGTTCTAGTTATTCCAGAAATAGTACTCTCTATATACCCTACTTCAAATTCATTAACCACATATCCTTGCCCCTTACAGAACACTTTCCTGGCACCCGTATACACCACATCGCTGCGACGCAATGCCATGGGCGTCGGTCTGGTATTCGAAGCGAATCTGGCCACTTCCGAGGATCTGAGCCACTGGATACTGCAGGGCGTGTGCCTAACTCTGAATACGGATACATAGAAACGACGAAGAGATGTGCTTAATACCATTTTCTTTATCGTTTTGCTAAATAAAATAGCAAATAAATGTGTATTTGCAAGTCTGAATTGGCAATTGTTATGTACGTTATGGATATTGTGACTATAAGTGAGTGTCTAGTGCCTTTCAATAGCGTGCTTTGTGCCTGGACTTTTTTCCGCAGTGCTGCATCTCCTGGCATTACCTTCGCCGCCAACAGCCAAAGCAACTCTTCAACTTATCTAAAACGGTTGATTTCATGGAGGGCAATAGTAGTTCGAGATTCTGAGTGCCGCCGCTGTCGTCAGAATCCAGATCAGACTCAATCGTCATCTCCTGTATGCTAAAAGTATCGGTTAACTCGTGATTCTGATTGCGTCGTTTGGCACGCTTCAGCTGTGCGGGGAAAAAGGAGATCTCCTCCGCCTCATCACTGCTCTCAGACTTATAATCGACCAGTGGCTTCTGCTCCAGCTCACCCGGTATGGGCAGCCGATTAATGGGTATGAGGGTGGCCGCCTGTGTTTTAGTCGCCTAAAATGGATCTCTGTATTAACTCAACCCGTTTTTCATTTGATTAAGTGCGCCCACCTGCTCCTCTTGGTATTGCGTATAATTGCGCCTGGCACGCTCGACCTTTAGTTCCAGCTTACGTTGCAGTATGCGGCAGGTGTTTGGCGGTTCGCTGCGCTCCGTCCCTCGTGCAGCCCTGTCTTCATCGATTTCAATAGTCGTGGGCGCATACACCTTGCTGGCACCCCTGAATGCCACCTCAAACTCCAGATCCGACATATGTTTGGGTGCTCCACTAGCTGTTTTCTGCATTGGGCTTAGCCATGAGCTTTTGTTTTCGTGTCGAGCTGCTTAAGCACTTACCAGCAAACTTGCCGCACCATCCTCATATATATTCGATTGTCTGTCCTCGCTATCTATGCCGCTGTCCTCCATAATCCAATAATTTGAACTGTATTTAGTCTGCCCCTAAAAATTTGCTATAGGAATTTAGACGCGATGACAGAGGCAAACAAATTTTATTATCTCTTTGTGTACTACTCCTAACTTCAATCCACCCCAGAGCTGCACAGCGCAGAATCCAACTAACAGCTGCAGCGTAGCAGTCGGCGGAAAATCAATAACCCCTTACTGCACAGCGTTGCCAGACTGTTAAGACTTTCAAACTGCTTTTTTGCATTTGAATGAATTTGAATGAATAGATGATAGATGGTTAGTCATAGAAAATATTTGTAGTATTTATACATATGCACTCTTTATTATATAATATTTAATTTATTTACAAATATTTTTAGGCTTAAATTGCTTTACTCGTTGCACAAATATTGTAGAAAAACACTAAATAATAGATATCAAATGAAAATAAGTTTTGGCCACCTTCTTCTATGGATTGAATTTAAATCAAGAATAAATAGGAACAAAAAACATAAAGTACTAATACTATTTTCTTTTGGGCTGGAAGAAATCGTCGTTTATATTTATATTAGCAAAACGTTCGTTATATATTTGATCTGTGGGCTAAGTAATTGGCGGTATTTTTGGTCTATCTATGGTTTGTGACGTTGCTCATTCTCTGAATATTTTCTGGTTTAAACTCAATTCAATGCAAAAGTCCAACAAAAATGCTAGGCTTGAAAGTTTTGTAATTTTAGTTTGGAATTAAAGCGCATTGGGATGAGGCGCCGGAATCTGGCCAGCCAATGTGCACGATCTGCAGCAGAACTGGGCATAGTACTTATTCACGCAGTAGTGGCCCTGGATAATCAGCTTGCAGTTGGCAAAGTAGGGATTGTCAATACACTCGGGCGACAGTGGTATGACAGCTGTAAAATAAAAACAAAATAAGGCCTCAATTGGGCAATCCTTATATTACGTTCTCTGAATGCTTACACTCGATTGTAACTGTCTCCTGGCTGGTGCTGTAGCTGTAGGCATTTCGCGCTGTGCAACCATAGATGCCGCTATCCTCGGTGGTAACATCGCTGACGACCATACGATGCGGATTGGCTGTGAGATGGAAAATGATTATTAATAAAAGCATTCTAAGCCGTAAGGGACGTTGGCGCCTTACAAGTTATTTGAACGCGTTCGTTGCTGTATAAAGGCGTGTTGTCCTTAGTCCAGGTCACATTCGGTGCCGGATTGCCCTGCACGGCGCAGTCAATCGCAATCGTGGAGCCAGGCGTGTATCTGTTTTGCGGATTCAAGCCAATAACAGCTCGGGCATCGACTATAGCGAAAATGGAGATGTGGCGATATTAGATCAGTTTCAACTCTAAGCAAACAGAAAGCCACAAAACACAGCATATAGTATAAATATCATGCAAATTGTACTTACGTCGTGGATCATGCACAACAGGGGGTGGCACGTAGACCGGACGCGAAGGTTTGTAGGGATAGGTGGGCCTTTGAGTGACCGGGGCCTTTGGTGGGTTTATAATATACTGCAAGTACTTTTCATCGCCAACGCTTTGAGCTGGGCCAATAGCCTTAAGCGTTACATGCAGCGACACAGGGCGTCCGGTGTTGTACGCATCGCACGTATACAGGCCCAGGTCAGACAGCTGCACAGATCGGAAGTACAGCGAGTAGTCGCGGTTCATTACGGCGCGACTTGTTTCGGGACCCATGCCGAAGTGCTGATTGTTACGCCACCAGCTGACATGAGGTGCGGGATAACCACCAGCCGGACAACGAACCAAGGCAGGTTGATTCAGTTGCACAATTTGAGTGGCGTTCTTATTTCCGAAAATATAAGCAGGCTCATCTCTAGGCTCTACCAACACCAACACAAAATCACAAAACATGCAAATGGTTAAACGCACGCAACATGCATTAAGAAAAGTTAGTTATAAAGCCAAACCAAAATCAAGCAAAAGCAGAACAAATAATTAATATCTAGTCTTCGACAGTCCGAAGTACACAGAGCCAATTGCAAGTTGCTTATGTAAGAAAATGTTATTGTTTACAGTTTAGACTTTCGAATTCCAGACTGAATTGCAGTCTTGTAATTTTTAAAGGGCTTCCCTCCAAACTAAGAGGGCTTATCTGTATCTGTATCTGTATAACAAATGTTCTCCGCCTTGTGTAGCAATACATTTTCTAGGTCTCTACACTTTATAGAAATAGCCGCATATTGTTATCGTATTAAACACAAGTAAGCGAATTTGCAAAGGCTTTAGTGCAATATACATTAACATTAGCCACGCACCTGTCACTTGTAGTGCGACCTCACGGCGCACAGGTTCGCCCAGACCGTTGCTGGCCACGCAAACATAGGTGCCGTCATCGGTTTGGCGCACCTGGACAATGGTTAGATCGCCGTTCGAGGTCAGCACATAACGGCCTTGGTTTGTGTCAATCTAAAAAGATGAGCAATATATCCGAATAAGACTTATATTTACTATTTGCAGTGCTTGATTGAATACTCACAACAACATTCTTTAGGGACCACGTAATGTTAGGTGCCGGGTTGCCAGTTGCGAAACAACGCAGGACCGCAATGCCTCCAATTGATGTATGCACATCCACATCCTGTGGCGGCTTAGACTCAAGCGTGGCTCTCACTTCGCCTGGGTAAATAACTACCGGGGGTGGAGTATTGGGGCGCCGTGTGGGACGCGCCGGAGCCACGCAGAGATGGCCACAGCCATCGCTGCAGCATTTGTTATCTCCACGGCAGTCAGCATCGGTATAGCATTCGCGAGCGCAGTCGCTAGCATTGGCCGCCAGCTGTGGGCACAGACCCGGCTTGTTGATATCCCGGCAGACAGGCACAAACTGATGATCGCGGTCGCCGGCATTGGACACATCGATAGCACACTGTTGAGTGGCTGGACATGGATAGCCCTCGCATGGGTTCAGGCAGATACACTGTTCACACTCCGGCTGCGATTCGGCTGGCACGCGACGCACGCCGTAGGGACAGCGCAGATCACGGCATTCATTATCATACGTTTCGCATCGAGTGGGTAAGATCTCGTTGATCTCAGTGTTGATTGGCCCTGTGAAAAATTACAAACTTAGAGTTGTTCGATACACAGACTGAGTAGCTGGGTAACTACTCTACCAAGCTGCGTGCAATCTTATGACTAGTGAGGGTGCACTAATTAAATAATTCTACTAAGGAAGACTACTTCTACGCTTAACTAAAAAAGCATTCCCAAATTTAAAAGTGAGGCGCAGTGCAGAATAGTGTGGGGTGGGTAATAAACTGAGTGCAAAGTGCTCGGGTGCAGTTGGTATAAAGAGTCAGTTGTGGAGCAAGCTTACTTCCACATTGGTTTGTGCATGCTTCAAAGGAGCGGAAGTTGTTCTGGTTTCCAGAGCAACCTGAGTAAATAAAGGATATGCAAGTGCCGCGCTCATCATCAAAGTACCAACGACGCTCCTGCACCGAAGGGCCGTTGCACACTCCGGGGATCACCGGAAGTCGGCAGATATCTACTTACGTCCAGACAAAATCAAAAACAAAATCAAGTTTAACAAAGGCGCTTCTTTCTGAGCTTCATTTGCTGTTACCTTTAGCCGCACCCGAAGACAATGGCTCGCGGCCGCCGAGACAAACCGATTCACACTCATAGAGGTCATTGAAGCGATTGCCGGTACCATCGCAGCCACCATAGGTGAAGGGCTGGCAGCTCTGACTATCACGATCGTAGAAGTAGCGGGTCTGCCACTGTGTGCAGGGTCCCGACGTCACCGGCTCATTGCAAACATCTGACACAGCACATTAATAAAGCTAACTTACGGTAATTATCAGAAATAAATCATTTGACTTACCGACACCCTTAAACTCGCCGCACTGGCGCTCGCACTGTTCACGGGTCTCAAACCGATTACCATTGCCGCCACAGCCGCTGTAGCTGAAGACTGTACAGACCATTTTCTCATTGTCGTAGAACCAAGCGGTGGTATGGTTGTCGCATTCTCCGGCCTCTGGCTGCTGTGTGCACACCGAATATGCCTGAAAACAGCGACATTTAATTAGCTGAAGGAACAATTCAGATCATTAGCAGTGCACTTACTGGTGCTGGGGGTTCAGGCTCCGGTTCACGGGGAGGTTGATCACGTCGGCAGTATTCCAAGCAAGATTGCTCTGACACAAAGTTATTGCGATTGCCGCGACAGCCTGTGAACTCGAACTGATAACAGGTTCCTGTGCGTCCATCAAAGTACCAGCGCTCTGAAGTATCACTGCAGCGCCCTGCTATTGGGGGAAGGGAACAGGTGTCCTGTGCAGGATGGCAATCATTCTGGCACTCTTCCTCGGTGGCAAAGTTGTTATCGTTGCCTCCGCATCCACTGTAAACGAATTCATCGCAGAGTCCCTCCTGGCTATTGTAATACCACCGCGTTGAATTCTCATAACAGTTTCCTGGCTCTGGCGCCCTGAAACACTTGTCCGTTTCAGATTCAGGGCGTGGCTCTTCATCTACGCCTGCCATGCAACGAGCGGAGCAATCCTGTTCGGTCTCAAAGCGATTATCGTTGCCTCCACAGCCGCCATAATAGAACATCTGACAGCCACCCAAAGTTGCATTATAGCTCCACTTCAGCACATATTCCGCGCAATCGCCTACAGAAGCAGGCTCCTCGCAAATATTGCCAGATGGTTGAGGGAGAGCCGGCTGAGGCCGGGGTTGCGGCTCTGGTTGTGGTTCTGGCTGTCTACCACAATGCTGCAGACACTCGGATTCACTCTCGAAGCGATTATCATTGCCTCCGCAACCACCATAATAGAATTGGTTACAAGCACCACTCGATCTGTCAAAGTGCCATTTGACTGCGTAGTTGTCACAGTCGCCCCGCTCCTCCGGCTGATCGCAGACATGCACAGCGCTCTGTTGTGGGGGAGGCGTTGGTGGCTCAGGTTTCTTTTCGCACCGAGCCAAACACGCCTCTTCGCTGGTAAAACGATTCTCATTGCCACCGCAACCACCATAGTAGAACTGACGACAAGCAGCATCCTTGGTATCGTAGTACCATGCAAATTCATAATTGGCGCACTCGCCAACCTCAGCGGGAATGTCGCAAATATCCTTGGCTAAGATAATGAAACAGTGTTAACAGCGTTTTATACTTTGGGGAACAGCTTTTCGCACATCAAAAGCAACAACATTTAAGGCTTACCAACTTGCCGAGGACAATGATCCTCGCATGATTCCAATGTGGGGAAATTATTCTTATTTCCACCACAGCCCGTGTAGTAGAAGGGCAAGCAACGCTTTTCAGTTTCGGAGAACTGCCATCTGGCATGTTTCTCGCTGCAATCACCGGTTTGCTTAGGCAATGAGCATTGCTCTATTGTGTATGTGTGTGGAACAATATAACGTGCAGGAAATCAGGATATAGGTAGCAAGCAGCAAACATTCATGCATTAACAAAAACCAAGCAGAGGAAAGGAAAAGTTGGAAGAAATATACCATTAACCAGGATAAAATAATAAAGGACATGCTTAAATCATAACAAAGGCAAAACATTGATATTACACAGATCATCCCTAAACCATGGCACATATACATATTTAATCTCAAACCTTTCAACACTCCGGGCTGGCGACAGCTGTAGCTGCACGCGTGTTCGGTAGGATAGTTGTTTTTGTTGCCCTTGCAGCCGCCATAGCTGAAGGGACGGCAGACGTCGGTCTGGTTATCATAGTACCAACGCTCGTAGTTGCCGGCACAGGGTCCACTTTCCACTGGTTGCTCACAGGCGGCTGTAATGGAATATAAATTAAGCTGTAACTCAGTCACACTACACACTTCATCTAGTACTTACGCATGCTCTCGCTTATGGCGCAAGTGCCTTGACACTGTTCTAGACTGTCGAAGCGATTGTTTGTGCCATAGCATCCGCCATATTGGAACTCCTCGCAACGATTACGGTCTGTATCGAAGTACCATTTCTTGGAGTAGCCTTGACAGGGACCGGAGCTCTTGGGCAGCAAGCAAACATGCTGTCCGGTGTATTCCTGGCATGTATCCTTACAGTCACCCTCGGTCTCAAAACGATTGCCATTACCCTCGCATCCGCCATACCAGAATCGAGCACAGCCTCCATAGGAGGTATCAAAGTAATATTTGACGCTGAAATTGCCACAAGTGCCCTGTTCCTTGGGTAGGCCACAAGCCTTCTGTGGAGGTTCTTGAACACTTTCACAGCCGCCAAACTTGTCATCCTGAGCTTTTGTAACGCCATCTGGACAACAGCCAAACTCTGTCTCCACACAGGTGCAGCCTTCAAAGTTCGGTCCTTTAGCTGGGGTCTTACCATCCTCACAGCATTTGAACTCCGACTGAGTGCAGTGACATCCCTGGTGATGCGGTCCCTTGGCAAACGAGAGACCATCCGGACAGCAACCAAACTGCATTGATTCGCACGGACAGCCTTCGAATTTGGGTCCTCTGGAAGCGGTGATTTTGTCGGGACAGCAACCATGCTGAGTAGTCTCGCATGGGCAGCCTTCTTGTCGTGGTCCACGTGCGGAAGTCTTCTGATCCGCACAGCAGCCGTATGGAGAGGCTCCACACTCGCAGCCTTCAAAGTTAGCCCCATATGCAGGCCGTATGTTATCAGGGCAGCAGCCGAACTGTGAATTAATGCAGCAGCCTTCGCCCTGTGGGCCGTGAGCGGGAGTCTCATTGTCTGGACAACAGCCGAAGGGTTCACTAGTGCAAGCAGCACAGCCTTGACCATTCGGCCCGGCAGCGGGTGTACGCCGATCTGGGCAGCAACCGTGCTCAGATTTATCACAACCTGAAGAACCGGGCTGCTCGGGACAGCCAGCAAAGTTTTCTCCCTTAGCAGGAGTCTCTCCATCGGGACAGCAGTAGAATTCAGTGAAGGAGCAAGAGGTAACAGCAACGTCAGATTCAGTTGACAAACTGGAGTCACCAGAGCCATCAACATCTGTCGATATGGAAACAGTCGATTCTTCTGTGGTTGTTGGCGGCAAAGTTGTTGGCTCGGGGCAGCCCTCGTTATCTTCACCCTCGGCAGCTGTATATTTATCTGGGCAACAGCCGAAGAGTGTCTCTGCACAGTCCGATTTCGGACAGCCTTTGTTTCTTTTGCCCTCAGCTGGTGAAACACCATCTGAACAGCAACCAAATTCTGTCTCAGCACATGTTTTCGCAATGGGGCATCCCTCGTCAAATGGTCCCTTAGCTGTTGACTTGCCATCAGGACAACAACCAAATTCAGACTTCGCACAATTCTTCTTCTTCGACTTACATTTGCGTAGCTTGTCTTTAGTTGGGGTAAGAGTTGTCTCCCAGGTGTGAGGTGTACTAGATTCACCATCAGAATCAGAAGTGCTCCAAATATCGCTGGTACTGCCTGTTTCTGTAGATAACGAGCTACCTGTTGAGTCGGTCGAGCTCTCCGATGTAGTCTCTGTAGTGCCTCCACTTTCTGTAGTTCCTCCACTCTCCGTCGTTTCTGTTGAACCAGAAGATTCGGAAGAACTTAAATCAGTTGAAGAAACACCGGTAGAGCTACCCGTAGTTTCAGTAGAGCTAGTGGATTCTGAAGATTCGGTTGTAGCTCCAGTCGTCTCAGAGACATCTGTAGAGCTATCAGTGGAACTAGAACTATCCGTGGAAGCTGAAATATCAGTGGAGCTTGAGCTCTCAGTCGAACTGGAGCTACCTTCAATAGTGGAACCATTGCTAGAACCCTCCGAAGTACTTTCTGTTAAATCAGTGCTCTGTGACGCAGTAGACTCAGAAGTGTTAGGTGTGTCAGTGGAGCCATCAGATGAGGTATCTGTAGAGCTGTCGGTTGTAACATCCGACGAGCTATCGGTCGAGCCAGTTGATGAGCCATCAGTAGTACCAGTCGAACCATCAGTCGATCCATCAGTCGAACCATCAGTCGATCCATCAGTCGAACCATCAGTCGAACCATCAGTCGAACTATTGCTGACGCCCTCAATGGTGGTATCGGTTGAACCATCTGTCGATGTGTCTGCAGAGCTGCTACTTGCATTTGTTGTAGACCCATCAGTAGAACCTTGCGTGGTGCTTTCTGATGATCCTGAGCTCGTAGAATCTGTTGATTCTGTGGTACTCGATTCAGAAGATGCTGATGAACTGCTTCCCGTTGTACTTTCCGTTGAGCCTGGAGAACTCGTTGACTCGGTTGATTCCGTTGAAAGCTCAGGTGTTGTCTCCGTTGATGACGAGACAGTCGTATCTGTAGATACCGATGATTCTGTCGAAGAAGAAGCGTCAGTGGAAGATGATGAATCTGTCGTATCTTTAGTTGAATCGCTGGTTGATTCTGATGTAGAAGATACACCTTCAGTTGAGCTAGTAGATTCAGTGGCCCCCGAAGAGGAAGAAACTTGAGATGAGGCTTCAAGAGGCATGTCTGTAAATCCACTGGAAGAACCATCAGTAGAACCTGAAGAGTCTGTCGCACTTGAAATATCAGTGGAGCTTGAGCCATCTGTAGAACTTGACGCATCCGTCGAGCTAGAGGCGTCTGTCGAACTTGAGGCCTCGGTCGAGCTTGAGATATCTGTTGAACCTGATGTATCTGATGTAGCGCTCGAGGCATCTGTTGAGCCTGAGATGTCTGTTGAGCTTGAGGTATCTGTTGTACCAGACACTTCTGTTGAGCTGGAGATGTCCGTCGAACTTGAAACATCTGTTGAGCTCGATGCATCAGTTGAACTTGAGCTAGAGTCCGTTGTGCCGTCCGATGAACTCGAGCTTGAGGCCTCAGTTGAACTACTTGAAGATGATTCACTTGATCCACTTGTCGAGGAATCTGAGGTAGATCCAGATACCGATGACGATGATGCCTCTGACGTTGATTCACTGATTTCAGAGGAACCACTAGATTCAGTAGACAAATCAGTTGATCCAGTAGAAGAGTCATCCGATGTTGATACTTCACTTGTAGATTCACTTCCACTGCCCTCAACAGAAATGCCACTATCAGAAGTGCTTTCTGAGCCAGATCCTTCGACTGTACTATCGGTAGAAGCCGATGCGTCTTCTGAGGTTGTGTAAGGACTGTCGCTCAACATCATATCGTCGGTTGTTGACATTGCGTCTGAATCGTCATCAGTTACGTCGGAATCCACCAAAACAAACTCATCATCATCTTCGCATTCGTCATCCTCATCCTCAATCGGCTTGTCAGTGCTCGTAAGAGGCAGGACTTGATCCTTGGTACAGGGCTGAGTATTACACTTTTCAGAAATTGACTCTACCTTTGATTCATCGCAGTTGAGGGACTTTGTTCCATTGGACAAGCACAAAACCTCTCGAACGCGTTCGCCTCCACCACAAGGTTTGCTGCATTGACCAAACGGTCCTGTAAACCATTGACCAGGGCATTCTTTTTCTTCACCTTCACATTCTTGATCAGACTTTGGTTTTGTTGCTGCATCACACTTGGCGTCATCTGTGGTTTTTATCTGTTTGCCATCAAAAATGCCGCACAGAACTATGCGCGATTGAGCGCCCTTTCCACATGCCGCTGAGCACTTGCTCCACTCCGATGAAAACCATTGGGACTCACATTTTGACGAGGTGCACGGTCTGGTCAGTTCAGGAACCTTATCTCCACAAAACTTCTCGGGATATACTTTGCCATCCTTTGAGCCGCAGACGGCAGTACGAGTTTCGGTATTCTGACCGCAGGCATCACACTACAAAAAATCATATTAGCCTTTTAGGTTGAACTTAAAATTCATTTTACTTACACCACTCCATTGGGATATGATCCAGTCTACGCCCTCGCATGGTGCCAGTAGGCAGGCCCTTTCCACTTCTGGTTTGTCCTCCACGCAATCTTCCTCAGGGAGAACGCGCTTGTGACCGTTCTCTTCAATGAAGCAAGTGACTTTGCGGGTTTCTTTACCCTCGCCGCACAGCTTGTCGCACGGTTTCCAGGGGCCGAGATGATATTTCGGACAGTTCTTGACATCACGATTGCACTCCTGAGTTGTTGCTGGTTTATTTCCTACTTCCTTAAGACAAACTGCATCATCCTCCGCCGTATGAACACTAAGAAATTTGACGTATTCAGTATATTCAGTATTTTCTCTCTCTTCCAGTTCTTCGTAAAACTTACCCATCTGATGAAATGCGCTCGCAACTAACTGTGCGATTTTGGAAACCATCGGATCCGCAGCCCTTGGAACACTTACTCCATACGCCCTCCACCCAATGTGGAGCACATGGCTCTGTACCACAGACCTGAGTTTCGGCCGGCTTTGTCTGAGCCTCGCATAAGGCTTCATCCACTTCTTGAAGGTTAATACGATTATTGCAGCTAACTTTACGGGACTGAGTTCCACCGCCGCAAGATGCGCTGCAAGGGCCAAATTCACGATGTGTCCAGGTATGGGCATCTGGCTGGCTATGGCTCAAAGATTCCGGAATGCTGTATTCGTAGTCCACGCTTACGTTCTTATCCTGCACCAACATTATAATGTAGATACTTTCGGATATGGGACCGCTGCAGGTCAGTTGATCGGGTGCGGCAAATCCCAATGGCTTGCGTTCATAGTTCCACCAGGCGCCCGCATAAAACATGGGACGGGGAAAATCAATGCGCCAATTACCATTTAGGTAATAGTGGCCTGATTGGTTGCGGCAGGCAAGATAGTTATTCGACGGCGCTGATTCCTGAATGCGAATATTGGTTGCTCCTTGGGGCACGAGCAGCAGGTCGTTGTAGCCGGCAGACAGATCACTTGACGTATAGGTGTTCTTAATTGTCTTGCATGTGCTGCCATCGCCGCCACACTTGCGGCACTTGTCCTCCTTGGCCTCACTGCCCAGCATCATGTCACAGCCAACTGGCATGCACTGCCCATTGACGCAGACGTCCAGATCCTTATCATTGCACCGTGTACCGTCCACCACCATTTCTCTTTGGCGGTAGTAGAAGCGCTCTCCCTTTGGCATGCAGTTCAGCTCACATGGATTCGCCGCATTGGTGTAGGGCACCCAAGTGTAGAGCACACCATCGAATTTGGTGTAATCGAACCTCGAACACTGCATAGCTCTAAAATCTGGCTCCTCCTCAGGACAGTCCTGCGTGTTGCATGAATAGTAACGACGACTGCCGCCACTGCACATGTCTTCGCCATTTGCACTGTGTGGGAAAAGAATTGAGGGTCACTATGAAAGCTGAAAGATTTCTAAGCTAAGCTCACTCTCTGCGGCGGCATTCACGCGTCTGATAGGATACGCCACCTCCACAGGTGCGCGAGCAGTCCGAGGGTGAGCTCCAGTCAGTCCACTCGTTGGGATCGTTGCCCTCGCCGCCAGGGGTTATGTAGCTAGCGGGTAAATAGAGATTGGCGCCATATTGTCTTTTTGCGCGTAGTCCGGGCTAAGCAAGAAGAGGACGATAAATTAACTCGATCGGCCATGATTAGAAGTCGTTACACTTACGAATCTACTCTGTGAGTCTTGTACGCCTATTAGCACTATGAATGCTACCAAGGCAGTTATTCTGAAAGCAGAGAAAATAAAACAAAATTTAATAAAAATGTTGAACAGACCTATAATCTCTCCTCCTAACATAATTCACACATGAAGCACATCGTCACCTGTTGACTGCAAATATTTGATGGCTCTGCCCCATGCTTGACTACAAAGGCGGATGTGCGAATAGCATAAGAGAGGAGAAATGCGAGAGGGAGAGAGTGTGTGGGAAAGAGTACAGGCAGACGGGAGTCAGTTACTTGTCAAAGACTTTCTCAAAAAAAAAGGCACGCCACAAAGGCACAGCAAAGGTGTACAAATAAACTTTTGTAGGGCTTCAGACGAGTGAAAACAACAACTCGAACTTGTTTTTGTCCACTGGGCAGAGCAAACAAACATTGAACTTGTTTTTGCATTGTACAGCGGTGGTGGGGTATCCGTGGTGGAGTGGGCGACCACTTAGTCGAACTTGGTCAAGTCAAATTTTGCAATATCATTCCTTTGGTAACAATTTTTTTATAGTGCGCCGAAACGCTGGCCATAAATATGCAATGCCACATAAACAAGACATAATTTAGCAGCGCTTCCTGCCGATTTGCCAAAAAGAAAAGAACAAGCAAATAATAAGTACCCGCCAGCAGAGAATATATGATTATGCCACAGACAAGGCGACGCCGCAGCCGCAGTCGCACTAGCATTCGCAGTCGGAAGAGCAAAACCGAGGACGCGAGCAAGGACGGGGATGGGGGACGAGGGCAAGTTGCGTGAATATGTCAAAAGCGTTCAATGTTGCAGGCAACGGGGCTTAGTGGCCCCAGGCCCCGCTCATTGTTGGTGGCTTGCCAATTTAATTTTTGACGCTGCGTGCAAGAAGCCTGCGTTTTGTTACACTTGGACGCCTCCGACTGGCTGCGATGGCGACTGCGACCGTGGGGCACAGCAGGCGTGCTGCTTATGACAGGGCCAGGACTCGGCAGCAGTGTGGCACGCCAAGTGTGTGGCCATAATTTTTATGCTTCTGTGTTGGTATTTTAATGCAATTTGAGCGCATTTCCCTTTTGAAACCAATGCCAGGACACCTATTGCTTTGGCAGAGCACCGACAATGACATCGACTACGACTACGACTACGACAACGGCAACGACAACGGCAACGACAACGACAACGCCACGGCACACATTTCACAGTCCATTGAGCTGGGCTGACTCTAGCCTGAAGGCGGCGTCGCTTAGACGCCTCCAATGCTATTGCGTCATACAAACAGGATACGCTACCAGTACACTGTGTCAAAATCGGACCAGGCTGGAACAGCGACGCGCTATTAATTGGATAGTTCAGCGAAATCTGCTGAGACCGCAAAACCCATGGCCGGTTTCTGATTCCATTTTTATGCGTAGCTGCTTGCTGATAACGCACAAATTTTCCACACGTAAAATATAACTAAATTTCATCCAAGAACAACATCGTACCCCGTACATACTTATAGAAATACGCCGTATGCTTCCAACATTCTTGTTGCCACATATGGCGGATACCACGTGACACAAACATAAACAACTGCCACATATGTCCAGGCATTGCTCGAACACATCAAATGAAACCACTGGCATTCAAGCATACACGGCCTCCACACAAATGTCAAACAAGAAGGGGAAATGCCAAAAATCCGACGGAAGCTTTACAGCATAACACGACAGCATCGGGCCCATGTCCAGGTAGATACATATTATTTGGTAAAATTTATACTGCCTTTGTTGGACTATGGCTATTAGTCTCGAATAGCTCATTGTCTGCTAATGGCCAAGATCAAGGTGGCACTTAGCTAAAGCTTTCCACACTGTGGGTTGGGCCAATTTACAGGGCCAGCTAGGTTAAAATGAAAGGATTCCACTTAAACAATCAGACAATGGATTGTATTGTTTGCAGAGAAATCACTTAACAACAATGGAAACAATGAGTGGTTGCAAGACGAGTAGAAGTAGTTATTAGTATGTGTTTACAAGAGATTGTGGACTGTATCAACTGCTTGCAACGACGGAACTTGAAACTTTATAAAGTATTTCATCCTTTTACCAGTGGATTACCTAACAGGGGAGAACAGCGAAATAGATTTTTCCGAGAAATCAAATAACGCAAATATGCTTTATAGAATTTATGAATTGTTATTATCAATACATTAATCTTGTCGGATCTAAGCCTTAATTTGTGTTATAATCAACTCAATTTCTTATCTAAACAGAGAACATCCTTCCCCGAGCTATGGTGTTAAAATAATGTGTCTAAGAAAATTGAGTTGATTATTTGGTTCACACCCTTTTGTGCGCAATGTTTGTTCACATCCAACATGTGTGTTTGCATTGGGAAATCTGTGGCAAGCAACAAGTGCATTTGTGGCCCAAAATGTTGCAATGGCCATCATAAATAACGGCGCTGCTTATTAGCCGCAGCAACATTAACAACAGCACTTAGTGTACAAGTGCTGCTCTTAGCCGCTAAACTCAAGAACACAAACAAATTGTTCAATACTTAAATTCGATGCTAAACATAGGCGGAGACTAGCTAAAATATGTGGCAAGTCGGAACAAATCTAAACAAAGCGTCAGCAGCAAAAATAAATTGAAAGCAGCAGCCACACCTGAAGACAGAAAGCAGCATTTGATTTGTTTATGTTAACATGACTCATCGATGGGGCCGTGGCAAGCAAACGCCCCCACTTAGGCAGGCGTTCGAAGTAAGAGTCTTCGCGCAGTTTCCCATGCCACTTGATTAACCCAGAGTGACTGGTAGTTGGGTCGGGCACTTGCGGCACTTGCGGCACTCGCAGCAGCTGGGGCAGCAGTGCGTTCTATTTTAAAGTCCAAGAATGCAAGTGAAAGAGTGAAGCATGCAACATTTGTGCGTACCATGCAGATGCCACAACAGCCTCCGGGCCTTTGATGAAGATGGAATGCGTATGCCCCGGGTCTCCCCCTCATGCCAGCTGCAATCATTTGACTTTAGCTGCCCCACGTTTTAAATGCTGATTGTAAAAAATGTTGGCATTTTTCTTCTATTTCTCTTTTTTTATATGTGCCTCAATGGAATTGTAACTGATTTCATTGCAGCAAATTGAAATGCAGATAAAAACAAGTTAACGCTGAACTCAGAGTCAAAATGATGCCAATCACTGGATGTGGAAATGTTTAGCAACCGTAAATCGAATATAGGTAAACATTCGAATAGAACTCAATGAATTCAGAGATTAAATGGCTGCATGATCCACTGAACATCCAAGGTTATCATAACACAGGCGAGCATCACTGCCCCTAATCCAGCAGTAATCCCGTGAAGTAAACATTCTGGCCAAGTCTTATTAGGAGCGTGTGGTTTATTTGGCCTTGTCCCAGCAGCCGGCAATTAAGTGCAGCCTCGCAGGCTTGGCCTCATTAGTTGAAAGGATACACGGGCAGTGCCATTTCAAATGTCACGCCCACGGTTGGGGGTGTGCAAATACAATTACATAGTCATACAATTATCGCAAGACAAACACAGGCTAATGCAAAACGCCAAATTGTGGCTCGGCGGCGGCCAGGTAAATGTTGCATGTGCACCGCCAGGTGAGCGCTGTTGCTGCACATGGTGCAGTTGATGACTGCGGGGATGAGTCCATGAAGATGCTGGCACAACGCGTCGACATTTGTGGCAACGGAAGTAAATGTTTGCATTGTTGAAATTTTAATTGCATTTGCATAAAGCACTGCACACACGACTTTGACAGCTCAGCTCGGCTCGGCTGTAGCTTGGGCTCGGGCACGGGCTCGGGCTCCTGCTGTCTGCCGTCTGCTGTTCTGCCTGGCAGCCAAAAACCCTTGCAACGCTGGGGCATGCAATTATCAATTTCAAAATTAATTAAGCTTAATTGAGTAGTGAAAATAATAAACATGCACACACGCACTGCGTCGGAATTGTTTACCAAATGGGGCACCTAGCGGGCAGGGTTATGCAACAGTTGAGCTTTGGCTGCGTATGTGTGTGCCCGCCAACAAAGTTGCAGCTCTTTGAGGCTAAAAGGCACTTCAGCAGCTTCAGCGGCAGCAGCAGCAGCAGCAGCAACAAAGTTTGCATAAATGCCTAATGAAATATTTGTCACGCGTTTGAGCAAACGAGCAAAGCAAATGAGCAAACAGAATTCACTGTGAAGCTCAGATAGACAGAGACAAGAAGACAAAGAGGGAGAGGGAGAGACAGAGGGAGAGTGCTGCATTTCACTTTAGTGCAAACAGCAACAATTTACTGACCCATAAATTTCACTGGTTGACGGCAAAATGTTTGACTGGCCAATAGCAACAAACACTTGTAAACAAATTTGTATGGCAAATGTTGCATCGGCCACTCGAAGTGCAATATGCGAGGCGCAGCAACAATAATACCGGCCACCAGCAGCAACAACGACAGAGATGCCAGCCAGCTAATTAGAGGCATCATATTGCCAGTGAGCCACACGTAAACATTCGCAATTTTCTATTTGCCCAACTCATTTGGGACGAGATTGCAGCAGGCTGCCTCGAGTGCCCCGCAGTTGTACAATTACAAATACTTATACAAGCCGGAGTACTACTCAAAGTACTCATTGCTAATAGCAATGCGAAAATAAAGCACAAAATCATAAAGTCTTTGCTTTCAAAGTTTCGAACTTTGTACCCATCAGATGCGCCCAACTGGCCCGATTTATCAAGTCTTAATATAAACAGCGTGCTAGCTGGTAATTTCTGAAAATAGATTCTCCAGGATGCGCAAAGTTCGAGCATATTTTAGCACATAATTACCTGCAGAATTTTTATAGATATTTACGTAACTGAGTATACAGCTAATAAATTAGACAATAAACATTAATAATAAAGAAAACATAAGTAAATTATTTTGCAAAATATTTCTAACCCTCCCTATGCACACATGCAAACACCAAGGCACATTATTTGGTTTGCAGTGAAAAATTGTGTTTATTTTGAAATTTGTAAATAAATTTAATGTTAATTATCATCTCTCAACATCGCCCAACAAACGTTGCCGTCATAAATCAGCGGTTTTTACTCCCATGAGCAATATGGCAATAAGGCCTGATTTAACAGTTATAATATAATAAATAATAAACAAGAATTACATAAAAAAATCAAAGATTATAAGTGAACGATAAGTTCTTAGAACTCTTAGACTTTATCAAGAGCTCCAAGTGTGCCTATTTGCTCTAAAATCTTAGAATTTGGTACTTGGATTTTTGATTTGGTGACCCACACGAAGCGAATCATGCCACATCTCAAGTAACTAACTCTCTGACGGCCAGGGAGATTGATTTATGACGCAATTACAAACGGGAATTGTTATGCTTAGCACTGAAGGGCCCTGTTTCTGGCAAATTCTTTTTAACTGATGGATACTTTGCTGCCATTGCCTGGAACGTGTATAGCTACGCGTACGAGGCGTACTTTGTTTTGAAAATGCTAAATGAGGCAATGACGAGAATCAAACTTATCCTGAGCTCCTCTCTCAATGTCCCTATGTTATTTCAATTTTGGGTTTATTCTGCTCCTTTTCTGTCATCGGAATTTGAATCACGTCTGCAACAGCCCACAGCAACAACTGAACAACAACAACAAGTAAACAGCTCGCGTCTTTAGCCGGCAGTCAAAATATTTTTATGGCTTTTTGCTCTGTCTGCGCTCTGCTTCACTTGTTGCTGTTGCTGCTGCTGTTGCTGCTGCTGGCCGCGCAGCTTTTTAGGCACATTTACTGCTGTGCTGCCGCTGCATGTGACGCATCTCATTGAGGCCTCCGTGCTGCCTGCTAATGCCCACTGTCACCCGGTTCCCTTGCACAAATTTTGGATATTTTTTGCATCATGCGAACTTTTTTTTAGGTTTTTTTGTTTCTTTTTTGTTGCTTTTGTGGCTTGTTGCGGCCTCTGCAATTTTGCGACGGCATATTTTGTGTCTTGTTTTGGGGCATCCTTTTTATCTTCCGCGTTGCAGCGTACGTCGACCCCATGAAAATACTCGGCCGCAGCCGAGGCAATCGATTTAATTATGTATGTACATACATATCCATATCACATATGTATGCGTATGTTGCTTTCGGGCTAAAAATTAACATATTTAGGACTGGTGGTAGCTGGTATCTGGTAGCTGGCATTTGATTTAACGCTAGGCTGTGGAATAATTAAGCACAACGTCGCCGCGACGCGTCGTCGGCAGCCTTTGTTAATTAAGCATAATGCATAAAGTCATGGGAACGAGATCTGCAGATCTGCGCGGACTCATGATCATTAACTGCCACTGGGGGGCAGTTTGCAGTCGGTCGGGCCCCAAAGCACACATGTTGCAAATGCAGCGTGCGACATGGCCGCCATGAACTTGGACTGTAACGGAGCCATAGAAGGACCGCAGTTGCAACAGCAGCAGCAACAAGGCGAGTCTTTTGTTTAAGCCTGCGAACGACTTGTGTTTAATTTGTTGCTCATTTGCCGCATCATTCGATATTCTCGGTAATTTCATTTTCCTCAAAACTGCATGCGCAACATCGAATTTCAAGCACATTGAGTTTCCGGCGTATTTTTCACACCAGCAACACAGTCATCGGGCACCCCTGCGAGCAGCTTCGAGAGCCAAATAGGATTGCCATTTGCTTCAACAATTTATTAATAGTAATTAAGGTTCAATTATGCAACCGAAGTATGTTTGTTTGCCTCGTGCCACGGTGTCCATACTATGTATGAGCACGAATCGTGTGTGATTGTATCATTTCATTTCCAAAGCATCCATTTCTGGAATTTATTGTTTATACTTAGTTAAAAGCACACAAACACTTAATAAACATTTGGCCATGTAGCTCTTAATTCTTTCTGCCTGAAATTTAGTGATTTTCGGTGGAAAAAATAAGTTAAGAACATAAGAAACCACAAGAGCAAGAAGATGTTTACATAATCGGTAAGAACTTATTTTTGGCTTTCTGCACACACTAGATCTGCATGTCAATTAGACGCCACACGTCTATTCCCAACCATTGTAGTCACCTTAATAACAATCTTTCCGAGTTATCCAACACTAGTCATCGTTAGCAGCAACTAAGTCAAGTTCAAAGACGTCACGAGTCACAAAATTTGGTTTTGTGTAATGACAATGAGTAGCTTATATGACCAGTTAATGGCCCCACACACAGACGACTCTCTTAAAGTGTTTAGGCTGTGCCATTAAACTGCAGAGTGTCTATTGACCCGGCCCAAGTTGATGTTGGCTGCCAGTCGTAGGCATAGGCCAGCTAGATAATCGAATGCCTTACGCCCAAATCACTCAAGGCGAAAATTACACAAATACTTGAATGCGAAAAACAAAACTATCGAAGCTTATCAGTTGCAAACTGAATACGTGAATCGATCTTCAATGTGATACTAAAATAATGTGGAAATTCAATTTGCATCAAACTCAACAGATTTTCTTGTACTTGACACTGTATTAAAATAGATTTATTTCTATGATTCTCCAATTAGGCCATTTTCCCTAGAGTTTGATTTAATTCAAGTGAATTAATTGTTCTTTTATAAGTAAATTTCTGTGGGGATTCAAAGAATATTTTGTATGTCGGCTCCTGCAATGTTTGATTCAATCTGTGGCTGAACACGTGTCGTTATCGCATCCGCCAAAGTCAACGCTAAAGAGGTCATGTGTTGGCCACATTCTGACGCAATTTCACGGAACAGAGAAACAAAAGAGCCACAAAAACCGAAATTGAATTGAAAAAGAAGCGGCCTCGCCGTTGACAACGTGCAACATTTTCCTTTTTTCAAGTGGCCTGCCCAGTGTTTTTCGCGAAAAACTTTAAAATACTTGACGAATGGATGCGCTAACTGCCAGCTGGCCGGAGGCGACGGCGGGCCAGAGTCTGGCATGGGGGAACGAGTTCTGGGCATTTATGTGCGCTGGCCACAACGTCGGCAACTTTATGACTTTAGCCAAAAATAAAACGCAGACAGTGCTGCAGATCACACGCAACAGATAGATGTCCAGCGTCGTGTGCGTGAGAGCAACTGCTTCAGCTTCATCAAGATCTATCAGCGACAGCAGCAGCAGCAGCAGCAAAGGCTGCGCAGAGCATTGGAGTCGTAGTCAACTTTGAACTGACTTTGCACACAATTTTTGGTTGCCTGTTTCACTTCACTTCAAAGTTTTCTTCCTCTTCATTTTTCTCTTTGGCGAGGCTTTTTTGGGAGCACTTCAAAGCGCACGCACTTCACCTACACACGCTGGCCACACACATAAATATTTACATTTCAATATGAAATTTTGATTTGATTTCTGTGTTCGCACACAAATTTGAAAAACTAACAAAGCCAGAGGTAAAACAAAACTGCTGGCCGCACAGGTAATAGCCAAGGCATGTGGATTCATATTCAGCATTGGGCCAGAAAAGCTTTTGAGAAATCTACCTTAGCCGGAAATATCGGTAGTGCATCTATAGAGCAGAGCAACTTTGATCATTTTATACAATTTTCTTTTCGTTTGAAATCCTTAGCATCTCATGACTTCATATATTTATGGTCTATAATTAATCTGTGCGAAAAGCGAACGTTTCCCCTTTCCATTTTAACATAAATATTTGCATGACAAAAAAGAACTTTCCCCGAAAGAAAAACAAACATAAATTCGCATGAGAATAGAAAGAATTTCATGAAAATAATTTGTCAAATAGCAGATTGAATCTTCGCATTCGGAGGAATATTTACTCATTTAAGACAATAGAAGAACACTAATTGCGCAGGGCGCGATGAGACTGCGAACGGGGCCAAGGATGCCTTTCAAATTGCTAGCAAAATGTTGCAATTTTCATTAACAAACTTCAATTAAACGGGCAATGTAATTTGGCATGCAAACAAAATGTTGGCCAGGATAATGGCAGTCGCGTACTGTCAATAACGCAACGCCTGTTGCACAGGAAGCACGTTCCCAGCACAAACACCCCCACGCACACATGCACAGATAGATGGAGAAACGCACACATGTGCAGGACAATCAGTGGCAGCCAGTCAGGCAGGATGCCTGGCAGCCAGTCAGGAGCCAAGTCAAGTGTTTGCACATGTAGTTCAAATGAAATTAAAATTCGCATTGACACTGTAATTTGTGGGCGAGCACAAAAGGAATCAATTTCGTGCCAAACACGCTTCAACTGCTGCTGCTGCTGCTGCTGCTGCGGCTGGCAATTGTATCTGTGAGATACATATTTGTCAGATGCTTACCGCAACCGCCTCGATAAATCCATGGCGCTGCTGATGCTATCTATATATTAATCGACAGCGTTTGGCGCTGCTCCTCGTGAACTGCTTGCACAGATATTTAGAAGTTTGCTCTTGATGCCCAAGCACTTGAAATGTTTAACACTTGAGTTTTAATTATTCTTTTGCACACTTGTCACTCGAACATTTGCTTGCACTTTGCGCTTGCGCATTGCCAAAAGGAACTGTGTGGTGCTATCAAACTGGCGCCGTCGTCCTTGCTAACACGTCCTTCCAACACGATCACGATCACCAGCACACCCGCAGGGCTAGAGCGTACGCCACAAACTGAACGAGACGAGATCGCTCTAATTCTGTTGCAGCGCCACAAGGCATCGTCTCGTTCTGCGTCTGCGTCGCCGTCGCCGTCAGCGTCGCGTCGCGTCGTTGTCGACGCCGACGTTAAAGCAACTATAGCGATAGCGCCACGATCAGCGGGTTTGTGCTTCCGCTGTTTTTGGTGTTTTTTCTAATCAGCCCGAAATTGGATAAAGGGCTTAGTTAGTTACTAAGCACCCTTCCATATTATTTATAATTTTTTAGCCTCTGCTGTATTATAATTATATGGATCGCTCGACTGATGCAGCCTAATGCGAGTGATCCTTTGTTTTTTTGAACCGACTGCTCACAGCCCCCACAAGCGACTGGGTTCACTGCGGTATTTTTAGCCAGCTTCGCACGAGCAGTGCGCTCTCCATTTCCAACTGGTTCTCTCTTTTTCTTAACAACTTTGCAACTTTGATCTTCATGCGTTGCACGTGTGCATGCATGTATGTGTGCATGTGCATGTGTGTGTGTGTGTGTGTGTGTATTCATTTTGAATGTATGCAGCAGTCCCGTGATTTACTGCCTCGTTGTCGTCTCACATGTTCAAATTGAAATTGAAGTCGGAGTCAAGATCATTTGACGCCCCTAATGAGCGTGGCTGATGAACACATGTCGTCGGCCTTTAGGAAGCGAGGGTCCTTTGCAGGGTGCCGATTCTTATCACCATGCACATCCCTGTCTATATATATAGTAATTTCGTGTTAATTGCTGCTAAAACACATGTGCTTGTTTATGCTCTGATTTGTCCTTTCCTAAGCTATTCAGACGAATTAATTTATATATAGATTGGAGGGTAACTGATCCGCTGGGCGATCGTCGCTGTCTGTCAAATTCATCAACGACATTGCATGGAGAGATCGAGTGTCCAGGGTATCTATTACTAGGCTGTTTTAATTGTACGAGCTCATTCATAAATTATTCATTCTGGAACATTTGTCGTCGGCTTGTCTGCTGATTATTTCCGCATTCCATTCTTTGCCGAATTCCGTATACAATCTCAGTGACCAAAAATAGCTTAATCCAGTCCCTGTTTCCGCTGTTTTATTTTGGAGCTCTATAATTTGATTCGCTTATCGTAGGTCGGCTTTATCCACAGCTTGAAAATATTTGCTGCACACTGACTTAAGAATCAAGTGAACTATGAAATATGTCTTCAGTGAAGTAATTTTTAGGGGGTATCCAAAATGTAATTATCAATATCAAACTCAGACTGTCCATTGCTAGGAGGGTAAGGATCAATATGAAGATATAGGAAATCTATAGGATTATAGATTAATGACTTTAATGAAACCTTGATTTCTTGTAAACATATAGTTGAGCTGGGACTTCGTTTTCTGCGTGTTCCCAGCACACTGTGCAGTAGCTAAAGATATTCCATTTTTATCAGCATGCCGCTGAGGGAAAGTTTCTTTCCATTAGCTAAGAAGTAAGTTAGCCGCAGCGCAAAAAGCATTCCGCAAGTTTCAAGGGAAGACTTAAGGCGCGATTAAATAAAATTAAGCATGTGTATAATATTTAATATGCGATGTGTATTAAATAAAAAGAGCTCATTCATAAATAAATGTGGAGCCTAGCGCTAATTGGCCACCCCCGACGGAAATCGTTTATCAGAGCAGAATGAGAAGAATACGCTTAGGTCTGAGGCTGTTTCTTTCTGCCCGGGTGTGGGTTAACTCCAATTAGCATTGCTTTGACCCATTTAGACAGCATCCGTCATGGCATGCACATGGACAGCCAGCGGCGCACGCAGCTGCAGCTACAGCAGTAGCAGTAGCAGTAGCTTCTGTCGCAGCGTCAGTCGCTGCCGCCGTCGCTGTTGCCGCTTATCGGCGGCAGTTCCGCTGCGGCATCGGCGTTATCCTAAGCGCACGGCATGTGGGTGAAGGGTGGCAGTAGCAGCGCCCGAGCAGCAGTAAGATCAACAGGAAGTGGCGTAGTGGATTTGTTTTATATACACAATATATAATACAAAACTATAGATATATGTATGAAATGGCGATAACAAAGCAGCGGCAACAATATAAATCATTAATTCAACAGCAACTAACTAAAAGCCAGGATCCCAGTCCGTTTTCTGCGCCTCCATATGCGTTGCATAGCATTGTATTATGTCCCCCGGCTGCGGCAGTACCTTGGCATCCTTGAAGCGCAAGCCGCACTCTACATCCTTCTTAATGGAGTCGACCTCGTTTTTCAAATGACGCATCGACTCCAAAGCACCATCGTAGATAACCTCCTCGTCTCTTAGCAAGCGAAACCGTTGGGCCTTCTTGAGCACGCCCTTAGTGCAGCGGCAACCAGCCACTGGGATCTCTTTGCGCCCCTCATTTATGAAGAAGTTCTGCAGCACGTTGGCTTCGCCGAGCTGCTCCTCCACCTCCACAGCTGGCAACTGGCTGCTCAGCTGCTCCTTGAGATCATCAATCAGCCGATATATGACGTTGTAGCTCTTGATATTCACTTCTTTGGCCAGCTTGGCCTGTGGTGTTTCCACGGCAAAGGCGTAAATTATAGCATTAAAGGCTTTGGCCAGCTCAACGTCGCCGTCGGTAACATTGCCCACACCGTAATGCACGATGTCGAGGCGGCAGCGATCGTTGCTGTTGTAGGTATCCAGCACGTCCAGTATGGCTTCCACAGATCCATGCACATCACCCTTGACGATGACACTCACGCGCGGAATGCCGTCATTTTTATCGACCTGTTTCACCCGTTGGCCGCCTCGCACCCTAAAGCGACCAGCCAGGCGACGAGCTTCACGTTCGGCACGGTACTTTGCTTGATGTTCCTCCTCCTTTTTACGAATTTCATCAGTGCTTGATTCCACTTTCGCCAGTTGCGCCTGGTGCTCGCGGTATTTCAAAGCCGCATGCGCCTTTTTCTGTAGAATCGAGTTGACAATTAGCACAGATACATGGGACATGGTTTCAGAGGAGTAGAGCTCACCTCCGTTTCCACTTCAAGTATTTGGTCACCAGCCAGCGGCAGCTCGCGCCATCCCAGTATCTCTACAGGCGTGCCAGGCGCGGCCTCTACCAGCGGTGTTCCGTTGTGATCGAAGAGACCACGTACTTTGGCATGCGCCAGCCCACTCAGCAGCACTGATCCCTTGCGCAATGTACCGCGCGTGACTATCGCCGTGGATAGCTTGCCGCGGCGTGGATCAGTTTTGGACTCAACTACCACCCCCTCGACAAGGCCCGTGGGATCTGCCTTTAGGCCCATTAACGTAGCCTGCGTGCTAACTGCTTCCGCCAGGAGCTCCAAATTGGTTCCTTTGAGTGCCGATATGGGTATAACTTGAACATCTCCACCGTGCTCCTCTAGCGCCAGGCCCATTTGGGCCAGTTCAGTTTTGCTCTTCTCCTGAAACATAAATGCATTAGGGGATGTATTTAGATCTATTGTAGAGCCTTACAATATTCGCTTCGGGCTTGTCAATCTTGTTCAGCGCCACGATTATGGGCACCTGTGCCTCCTTGGCCAGCTGAATGACCTCACGTGTTTGAGCCATCACACCATCCTCGGCGGCTACAACAAGCACAATGATATCTGTGGCAACGGCACCCCGAGCTCGCATGGCACTGAATGCCGCATGCCCAGGGGTATCCAGGAACGTGACCTTCTCCCCGTTCTCCAGTGTGACAGTGAAGGCGCCAATATGCTGTGTAATGCCGCCAGCCTCGCCCGCAGCGACGTCGGCACCACGCAGTGAATCCAATAGCGTTGTTTTGCCATGATCTACATGACCCATCACCGTGACCACTGGTGACCGGTGCTTTAGCAGCTCTGGCGGAGCTGGTGGCCGGGGTAACACATCACGCTCCTTGTGATCTTCCTCAGTGTTTGATTCAGGTGGGGCCACAACACGTGTCTTAGCGCCCAGCTTCTTTGCGATATTCTGAATGATCTTTAGATCCTCCAGCTTGGCACCTGCCTCAATGTTGTCCGCGCCAGGCACATACAACATGGCCTCCTGCACATCGTCTATATTTAGATGGAATCACATTAGATCAGGCTAGATTTATATTAAATTTCCGACTCACCCAACGGCCGTTGCAATGTCTTTGCCAGCTCTGCCACGCTCATGTATCGCCAAATGTCCGTGACGCCGTGTGCGGCTGCTGCATTGGAAGATTGCAGCTTTTTGGGCGAGTACTCTATAATTCGAGGGGATTTCTATACAATTAGTCAGCATGTTCTTTCTATAAAGTTTCAATTAAATAAAACTAAAAGGTGATGCTAGAAACAATATTATCTTAATACCAAATTATACATCTGAATTATAATTGAACTCTTCTCTTGTGACGTCAGTCGTACTGTGCTACCATTTCTCTCTGAGTCACCTCTCATTTATTATAACTGTCCTACCTTCTCTTCAGCTGTCTTGCGACGCTTGAGTCGTGTAACGCCGGTATGAAGCTGGCGCTGCCGCATCGTACTGCCCATCCGGAAAATATTGCTTACTCTAAGCATTGTGCGCTTTTTTGTTGATTTATGTTTTCACTTTATAACTTATATTCATTAGTTTCTTTTAAAATTTTACAGTTATTGTGTAATTAAAGGCAGTGTTTTTCCAAAGCAAGGTGTTCTCTATCAGTGTGACCGTGCGCATTAAAGCATATAATATTGAAAGTGATATTGTCAGCCCTGGCTTTTTATATCAGCTGAGCTGGTCAGCTGTATAAGTTTTTAGCTATTCGCATTCAACAGGTATTAAATTGCTACATATATATATATTATTGATTTTAGCATATCTCATCTACAATATATTACTTTTAAATTTATTTAAAGTTGTTTATATCTCCAATATTATAAAATAAATAGTTGTAATTTTATAAAAAGAAATATCTGCATATATGCGGCTTCTAGAAATGTTATCGATAGACTGCGATTGGTGGCAAACTTAGTCGTGGCACATACCCTAAACGGTTATGCTTTTTAGCAGAGACTACAACCATAGTTAATTCACCAGCCAAGAAGCTTGGTGCTGTTCTTGGTTTTACAAAGAGTACTAAAACTTTTTAGCTCAGCTACAAACCAACTGGTGTAGCAACCAATTGTCTTATACATAGAGTCTTATACTCACAACAATTGATATTTAATATTAAATAAAAGTATCTTTTATTAAGATATTTAAAATTTTAAGAACAGTGCCGCTTTGTTTTTGATCTTTGTTATTGATATTCATTTGTGTGAATATTTTCATGTACTTTAATATATTTGATACTTTTAATTTCCCCCTTTTAGCAGGTGCGTGCGCGTCAATCAGCGGCAATTGAGGCCTCGCGCTTTGGTTTCGGTCTGGCTTGGGGCACTGCGGCACATGGCCGAGCTGCTCGTCCTGCTGGCTGACACTGAATGCCACTTAATTCGGTTTTGAAGCGAGTTGCATGTCAAAATGATTGCTCTTCTACAAACAGCGCATCTGTGTTTGAATTATGATGGAGCGCGCAAATATTCCAGATGCAAATATTTGCGCAAAACTACACACACTCACTCACACACACACTGGCGCACGCATGCCAACTTGAAGTGCAACAGAGTTGCCGACCAGGCGCAGGAGCCCCAATCCCTCCTCCTGCCAACGCCCCACACTTGACGGCCAACTAATGGCAGCGAGCTGCAGCTGTAGCTGTGGCTCTGGCTGTAGCCATAGCCAAGCACTTTTGAAAATGTGTAGCCGGCACTGACTGACTTTCTGCTCGTATCTGGCTGAGGACGATCCGGGCCAGGAGCAGGCGCAGGACCAGGGCCAGGTTTGACTGCAGCGCGTTTGGCCGGAGCCAACATTTGCCGCCGCTGCCGCCGCTCCCGCTGCTGCTGCAGACATCCGTTGCCGGAAATATGCTTACAAACGTGGCTCGTTCGGCTTGACAGGGTATACAGGGCATACAGGGTGCTCTGGCAGGATGAGCCACTCCTCTGCCCATCTGCCCATCTGCCCATTTGCTCGACTGTGCGTTTGTTTGCTCAGCAGCGTCGGAAGACGAAAGCGACGCCAGCGACAGAGACTGCGACTGCGACAGCGACTGCGACGCCAACGCAGGGAACTCAAACAAAATATAACAGTTGGAAGAAGCTGCTGCTGCTGCTGCTGCTGCTGCAACGGCAGCAACGCGCACAGAAAAAGTTTACAATTTATCTAGTAAAATGTAATTAGGATCCTGGTGCAGGCACACTCAAGCCCCAGCCCCGCCCCACGGCCCCCTGACAAAAGACAGAAGGAGAGCCAGAGCCAGAGCCAGAGACACAGACAGAGACAGAGGCTTGGGCTGAGAGATGGGGGCCTTTCTTTGCTTAAAGTTGCAGCTGGTTTGCTTTAAGTTAGTCGATTGAGAGGCACAATCAAATTACCAGACTTTAGTCACGCCTGACGTCCCTTTGCACATCTAAAGGATATATACTGACTATATATAACTAAGATCTTTACTATATATATCTCTTATAAGAAATCCAACTCTCTCTGGACTAGCTGCAATACAGTTAAGCAGTTGTAGAGCTATCTGCAGCTCTGTTTAAAGTATTAAAAACAACAAAAACAGGAATCAAGTATAACAAAATATTGAAATGTGTGAAAAAAAGGGAATTTTTGTTTATTTTCAATACCCTTTAAAGCTTCTATTGTTAAATATTATTAATATATATTCGCTGGGGGAGTACTCAAACGGGAACGACTATCAAAGGGATAAGAAGAGCAAAGGAACTCTCAAAAGGAAATTTCTTCAGCATCTCAATCCTTAATCAATTTTTAAAGAATCTCAGGAGAGGCGTTTCTATATAACATATTCATATAAACCTTTTCAAATCTTAAGATATCTCAAACTGCTTCTTATTAAAGCTTTTCGATTAGTTGGCTCTTAAGTAAACTGAAATCTACGGAAAGAAGGTATTCTTCTTATTAGCTTATCTGATGTTTAATCTTATTTTATTTGAAATATGTTTGATCTTAGTTAGAGCTCTTCAATAATAATAATTTATTAACTAATAATTTAATAATAATTTGCCAATTTAATCACACATTTCAGTGTCGTTTTATAAGAATTTGAGTTTGTTTTTTAATCAAATATTTAGTATTTATTATTGCATCGTTTGGCATTTGGTTAGCCTATTTTAAGCTGCAACAAATTGATTTTCGTTCATTGAGCGTTTGCTAAAATGGCGTTTGCGAGGGTCGCTCGAGTAGTTGGTGCGCGTCTAGTTGGAGACGCTCGCGAACTGCTCGAACAGCCGGCGCAGAAGACATGCGCAAGAGCGACTCTTGATGCGCCTGAGATACACACTCACGTAGGTAGGTACACATACACACACACGCACTCCCATGCACACGCACACACTTGAAGAGAGACAGATGCGGGCACAGACAACACAGACGCTCGCTCACGCTCTCGCACACAGCCGCAGTCACAGCCACAGGCCGAGGCAGCGGCAGAGGCATACAGACACACACACACAGGCAGACAGATACACACACACACACAGAGAGACAGACGAACGCACATTGTGTAGCCGACGAGGCGGAGCTAAGTAAACAAACATGGCCGAAAATGTTTGTGGCTCATAATCTGATACAAATGCAAATGCGTACACACACACACACACACACACACACACACACAGATATACTGAAAACTCTGGCACTTTCTCAGTTGGCTGATTTGCTAATTTTTGAACATCTGCAGCCAAACTTGAAATGTGGAGCCCATGCGCAAGGTGCTAATCAGGGGAGATGGCCACGTAATCAATTTGGCCAATTTATCTACCTGGTTATTTCTCTGGCCAAGCATGCGATTTGTGATTAGCAATACGCTCATGGCTTTAGCTGCTGACATGACAAATGAAGCCTGTCTAGTCCTGCGTGAATCCAATATTAAATGCTTTCCACGCGCTGCACAAAGTGAAATGAATATTTCGAAATATTTATTTCATTTATTAAATCAAACTTGGCTAGCAAAGGGACCCAGTCGTCAAAGGGGCCTATTTCAGACCAAATAAAAATGGCAATTGATATTAAATTATTCTTTTTACACAGCTGATGTATGTTAATAACATATGGGCAAACAGAGCGAGAATTTAATAACAATTTATTGAGATATTTCAAATGTTGGTGTAAATGCTGATGGCTAAGACTAGCAATGGCAAGGCTGATGGGCCAGTAGCCCCTCAATATGGCAGTTTCTCCCATATGCGACTGCCAATGAGTGTAGAAGAAAGTTTAGTAAGAGTTGAAAACGATGTATCGTTTCAGCGCTCACTTCAACTCGAGCGAGTAACTTTCTAATTGCAAATCATTTACAGTTAATTGGCACCTAAATTACGAGTGCGACGCTGACCCTGTCACCTGAGAGTGCCCGTACGAGCACTCGAGGCGAAAAGTTTTGAATGTCGCCGCACTTCAAAGCTGCTGTCCGGCTGGCACTTGACGGGAAAACTGTCTCCCAGACTTGGCACTTGAGCGCACCTACCACAGCGCTGGGCCCGCTATAAAGGTTTTTGGTTTTTGGCATTGAACAGGTAATGGGAGTCATCATCAGTCGGGCCGGGCTGCGGACATAAGCAAAATATTGACAGAGCGGCAAGTCTAAGGCCAAAGGCACCGACCGAACTTGGCCCACAGACAGACATTATACATATTCATATGCGATATGACGCTGCCGATTCGTCGATCAGCATCGGCAGGTAAAGGCAAATCACTGGCCCATCCGATCTATGCCGATCGACTGGCCCGGTTGGACCGAGTCCGAGCCGATCCCTCGTTTTGCTGTTTACACACACACACGTCAACATCCGCTCATGCCGAGTTGGCCGTCTTCGAATGTCGCATTCAAATGTTGTTTTTAGCCATCGAAGTGGTAAATTTCACCTGTGTACGCGGAGCGACGGCGGCGGCGGCGGCCTCCGCATAGACACGGCCACTTACAACAAATGCATTTGGGCGGCGGTCCCGCTCTTTGATAGTGGACCACACACACAGACACGTCCACCACAGCACCACTGACACTTGAGTTGATTGATTCGGAGATGCAGCGTCCGCGAGATGCAAAAAAAAAGAAAAGAAAAGGAAGAAATCAACGCTGGTGGTCGGGCTTCAGCTGGAGAGCTCGAGTCTCCAGCGCTGGCCGTTAATTTGCTGCAGGAAGTTTCCATTTAGCACTTGGGCAAACAGTTTTTGCAGTTGTCACCAGCAGCCGTCCCACAGCTCTAGTGGGCACTACATCAAGCCTCAGCTCGCGTCCGAGCTTTCAGCTGGGGCTGGGGCTGAGGCTGCCATAAATACAAAATATCAAAAAAATAAAAAAATATATATACACTGCGGTCAGGGGGTGGTTTCATTGTTGCGGTTCTAGCTGGCTCAAGTGCCATTCAGCTAAATTGTTTGTACGTCAATCAAAGATGAAAACGCGCAACGGAAAATGCGAAAATTAAACAGTGGGCGGAAGGGGGCAGCGCCAGGGGCTGGGCGCTGGCCAAGCCACTTTGCGCCCATTGAGGTGACGCGTGTGGTTCACAAAGCGGGCAGCAACCATAAAAATAACAATAACAATAACAATAGCTAACCCAACAACAACAGCAATAACAACAGGCACTACAACAAATTGCTTTGCTACACGAAAATGTCAAAGTGCGCGACTTGAACTGCACTAAGGAGGGCGGTTAATAAACACTGAACTCAATGCCCACAACGAAGGCAACAACAGCGGCTACCGCACCACTTAATCAAGCAGAGCCTCCTTGAACAGCACTCTGGCAATGGGTTGAATGAGCCGGAATAATGAATGAAATTTTGCGGCGATAAAATATTCAGCGCTTCGTGTCACTAAAAATCTAAAACTTTTAAACGTTCGATCAAAAATGAGGACAAAATGTTAAATCGAATGAATTTCCACGAATTATATAGTCCAGGCATTTTGTATATATGTATATAAATACTGTATATATGTATATAAATCTCTCAGCTTCTGCTCAGATCGATATTTTGCAGCTTATTGACTGCAGCGCCACTTGCTCTACAGCGATGTGATGAAGTGAGAAGGCGCTGTTCGTTGCAGAACTTAGAAGGGTTTAAGTAAGCAAAATATCTTGAGTTCATGTTTTAAAAGTGAGTATATCTGAAAATATTTGGTATGACAAATAACAGCACAAGAATCTATTTAAGAGAAACTAAGCCAATACTGAGCAACTGGATAAAAATATATAAATATAATTGATATAAATAATAATATAAATATATAATATAAAATAATAATATAATATAAATATTATATTATTCACCTATATAGCTCTTATAACTCTGTGGATTATAGTACGAAATTTATAAAATTTAATTTATATATAAATTCAATGTGTATATAAAATATAATATAATGTATAAGACACAATGCTAAAAATGTGTGTAAATGGCTTATATGGCCACCTATAATCCATACTGTAAAGTATTCTTAAAATATTTATATGTTTAATACATAAATTCTGAATTATGCCAATACTTATGCCGTTGGTCAGTTTAATTTTTAAGCCAATTATTAACTGACCAACGGCATAAGTATGGGCATTATTCAGAATTTATATATTAATTATTATTGGATAATTTATTTAGAAATTGTTGTCTATTTTGGATTATTTGACTGTTGCCACATGACAGTGCCACTGCCACTGCCAATGCCATAATTTATGCAGCTCCCATGTTGGCCAACAGCACTTGGGGCGAGTTCTATCGGCAGCGGCGGATGCCTCTTCGGCTGATGGCTGCCTGCCTCTTTGTTGTCGCTTGAATTTACATTGAAATGCGAGACTCGAAGTAATTCGAAAGTTTGATTTTAATTTGTTTTCATTTCGCATTAGGTTAGCTGCCGAGCAGATCCAAGCAGCGCCTCAGTCCCCAGTCCCAGCTCTCGGCTCGGTTGGGTCGCTTGTGTCTCACTCTGTTTGCACGCCCAGTTTACATCGCAAGCTGCGACGAGGAGCTCGAGAGCAGCTCCATTTGCGAGGCTGGGTATCTCCGGCTAGGGTCGCTCTCTTCCTCTCTCTCTCTCGCTCTCTCTTTTACTTGCTTGCTGACTAGCTGGCAGGGTGTTGGCAAACTTTTGCCTGATTTTGTGTGCTTTTAACAGTTTTAATCAAATAATTGCACATGTGCTAAATGTAAACATATTTGTTCGATTCCACTAACCAGACACGCCCCGTACAGCAACAACAGCACGCTCCGACCTCAGTCGCTGTAAATTGTGCAAAAATTGCTGGGCAGCAACAAGAACTACAACTGGAAGAGCAGTAAACAAGTCCTGCCAAAGCACCAGCTCCGAGTCGATGCTCCAGTTGCCAGGAATATTTGCGAATGCAAACGAAACAGGAGAAAGTCCAAACATACAAACAAATAAGCGAGCAAACAGCACAAAAGACATTCACAATGAAGGGCAGCCAGCCACGTCTGCCCGTTGAGCTGCCCGCACCGTCCCACTTGAGCCAATCCCCGCCAGACTTGGAGCGTGCGCGTGTCTGGCTCACTGTTGTTTTAGCACAGCGAAATTTTTAATTTCGCATTAGGTTCTGGATTAACAATTGTAGCCAGCGCCGGATTCAGCGATCTGCGGCTATCCGGGAGCTGAAGGACACGGACACGGTCGCAGGATAATCAGCTGCAGACGGGGCATAAAACGTCTAGCGCGTGCCTCTGTTTACATGATTCACGTGGCTGAGCGCTCGACCGGGGATTAAATGCAACTTGAAAATATTAAAACATTTTGCGACAAGTTGGCAAATGAAAGCCCGCCCAATCATGTCAACAGCAAAGTGCCGGCAACGGCAGCAGCAGGGCGCATGGGTGGGGGCGAGGGGCGATGGGGTTAGAGACAGGCACGACACCAACACCAACACCAACACCAACACCAACAACAGGAAGGAATGATTTCTTGTGCCAATATTTTTCCAGAGCACACAATTTCGATTTGTCGAGTGCAACTTTGGCGCTCATCGTACTCATCATGGCTGCCGCTTTTGGCTCCGGCTCCTGCCTCGTCCTTGACACCCAACAGCAGTCGCCGACGCCGTCGTCGTCTCCTACACGAATGTCAACGCCGCTGCTGGCTGGGCCAATGTTAAAAAATACGTTGGATGAAACATACACACACACACACACACACACACACACACACACACACACAACCAGACAAAATATACAAACAGAGAAAAAGAGAGTGCCAGAGTGGGGTAGCGAGAGCGAGAGAGAGAAAGCACACACAGAGCCCGCACTGTGCCAGGATACGACTCTCAGTGGGCTGGCTGTGCAGCCTCTGCTACTCGCTTGCAAATCAAGTGAAATGTTTGCAAATAGAATTTGTCTGTGCTTGCTCGAGTGTTTGACTGAAATCTATATACATACATGCGAGTACATACGACTACACTCACAGAGTGTGAGGGCGCGCGCGTGTGTGTGTGTGTGGGTGTGTGTGTACATTATGATCAGTACAAATGTGAACATAACTGCACAAATATGTACACAGCAAGTCGCTCGCTGCGCGCCCACCCAGTCAGGAGCACAGCCAAAGGTTGAGGCTGCAGCCGAGTCCGTGGCAAACATGCGAATCGTCGAGTCGTCAGCCTTTTATATGCACTAAGCCAAATAATCAATGGCTCCGTAATGCAGCCTGGAATGCACATATCAATGCTAAAGAGTATCTCTTCGAATCCATGACATTTCGAACAGAATTTCTGGAGGATAACTAAAATTATTCTTTCACATTATTCAGAAGTATTAAGAAATATGTCGAATGATTATTATAATTTAACATAAATATTTCTCTCAATGTTTTATTAATAAATAAGAAATATTTCTAATAAATATTTCTCTCAATGATTTATTTATAAATAAGAAATATTTCTAATAATTATTATAATTTAACATAAATATTTCTCTCAATATTTTATTTATAGTCTAAATAAGAATTATTTCTAATAATTATTATAATTTTTCATAAATATTGCTCTCAATATTTTATTTATAATCTAAATAAAATATATTTCTAATAATTATTATAGTTTAACATAAATATTTCTCTCAATATTTTATTTATAAATAAGAAATATTTCTAATAATTATTATAGTTTAACATAAATATTTCTCTCAATATTTTATTTAGAATCTAAGCTTTTTCTTACACTTATTTTAGTTTAAGCGATTTACTTAGGGTATGTAATAGTCTAGCAGTTTTTGCTTATGCCATATTTGTGCACACTTGACTCTGCAGCCAATCCCAATGCTGCTCTGTCGCTCTTCCTTGCCTGCTCTCTCTCTATCTCGCTCTCCCTCTCTGCCGCACTGGCTCGCTTGTTTACGCTGATGTTTGCTTTCGACGGCGTAAGGATTAATTAGCGTGCAAGTGTCGCGAGAAAAAAAGAGAAAAATAATAAAATCAGGCATGCAATTGCATCATTTGCCAAATGAAACTCAATTATCAGACAGCTTTGTGAGCAGGTTCTTTGGCCTCGTTTCAATTTGGCACTGAGTGGAGATTATGTCCCTGCAAATTAGTCAATGCCGCAGACGGGATGAGTCACTCTGAAAAGGTAAACGTTATTATCGCCAGAGATAACTAGTTCACTGATTAAGCGTCTGCATACATCTCACATCTACCTATGAGAACAGCCTTTTTAAATTTATAAGTTTAATTTCTTCTTCTCATCTTTGACTACTTTTAAACAACTTTCTCTTGAGATGCTATGACATATATATGAAAGCTCTCACATGAGATAAGTCTGATAATGATTGGTTGATGATAAATTACATTAGTTTAATAATGAATATAAGCATTCATTATACAAACTATAATTAATACACAAATATTGACATTTTTAATGAAGGGCGGTTTGAGAAGAGTTTATATTGATTCTGAATTAGAGTCACTTTGAATAGCACACAAGTTGTTAAAGTGCTCAACAAATTAATTAGTCTTAAAGCAAACAACATTCGATTTAAGAATAGAAAAGTCACTGAAAGTCAAAGTAATACTCATAGGAGAAGTTGTACTATCAGGAGTAGTAGCATGAAATTCGTATAAGTTTATGCCTTATGCACGTGCCCCATATTCTTAAGCTATTTGCCCCCATTTGCACCACGGTCCATGTGCCTAACAGCCGACCCATTATTACAGCAAATTATATTTTTTTTCTGTTGCTGCTGCTGCTGCAGTTGCTGCTGTTGCTGCTGGTGCTGATGTTGGTTAATTGTGCCTGACAATCTTGCAAAATATGCAAACGCTTGAATTTGACATGCACACACGAAACGCTTGGTAAATAGCAGTAACAGCAACTGCCAGCACACCAACACACACAGACACATTAACGGTTACACGATGTAAGCACACACACACACATAGGCGAATGCAAATTGATGCAACGCGGCAACGAGGCAAGTGCACCTGCATGCTACTGCAAACAGAAACGCAGTCTGCGACAGTCCACATTCGCATCTCTCTCTCTCTCTGTCTCTCTATCTCTCTCTCTCTCTCTCTCACTGCGGTACTTTGGCCGCATGGAAAACTGAGTGGAAAACTTCATATCACTGCTGCTATTCGGCGGCAGCCGCTGCCACGGCCTCAAGATGATGCAGCCTGGCGAATGACTTTGAAGTGGCTGCCGTCGCTGCTGCTGTATCTGCAGCCGTTGCAGTTGCCGCTGCCGCTGCCGCTGCCGCTGCCTCAGTCGAGGCATGTAGGGCAGGGCATTCTTAAAAATTCATTTCATTGTCCTGCATTGTCTGGAGGGGCGCGGCAGAGGTGCGGGCAAACACAGCTTTCTGCAGCGGCCGCTATGCAGCCGCCATCATTTCCGTTTAGAGCTGACTGCGTCCTGCAAAAAGATGCAAAGACAGCTAAGCAAACATCATCAGCACAAAGATGGCAGGCTACGGTGACAGGAGGCAGCTCCTGCTCGGCGCGGCTCTGTTTGCACAACGTACGACGGATATTGTGCTGCTGTTTAGCAGCCAGAAGGAAGGATACCGAGAGCGACGAGACGTTCCAGCAGTCAAGCATTTGGACAAATAGCGAGAAGCGCCGGCAAAAGAGCGCAGCCCGCGGGCATAATAAGCGTGACCAGCATCAGGACCAACACCAGAAGCACCAGCGGCAGCGGCAGCGGCAGCCAAAGCAGAGTCAGCTTAAAGCGCCTGCAGCGGAAATGCAGGCCTAACCCTAACACAATTTGAGGCAGCCCAAAGATGTCAAGCGGCCGAGCAGTCCGAGCCAAGTGCAGCAGCAAATAGCCAAAGGCGCGAGCGGGCCACGGCGGAAGAGCAGCATCAGCTGCGCAAATCACACACACACACACACACACACACACCGGCAATAACTGTCACAATCACCAGCAGACTGTGTAGTGGAGAAGAATAAGAGAAGAGATCTGAAGAATTTATAAATATTTAGCCAGCAGAAGGGCGACAAGGAAGAAGGGACACAAAAACCAAAACGAATTTGTCATTGTTGCGCCTTTTTATGCCCATAAATTGTTATTTTTGGCAAATGCATCGCTCCCCTCTCCCCGCCCTCCGCTCGCTCTGCTAATGAGCCATGCAATGTGTCTTTATGCAATAGGCCTGCCCGCCTGCAGGGACTCTCCCGCTGTGCCATACAAATCGCATTACACGACTTTTCGACTCAGGCATTTAACTCTAATTACCCGGTAGTTGACTGTTGCCTGTTCTCTGGGCTGCTTTGTCTGCGGCTGCAGCAGGACCCTAGCGTGCGGGGCGTTAGCTGTGTGTTGTCCTGTTTTGGCGTGTTGGACAGTTGTTCGGCTATATAGTCAATTTGTCTGCACTTTCATGGTGGATTGCCAGACGCAAAGGATCTACGAGGCAATGGCAAAGGCAAAGGCAAAGGCAAAGGCAACGGCAAAGGCAAACAACTTTCACACGCCTCTCGCCTGTCCGTCGAAAGAAAAAGCAAATCTAGTTAAAGGCCGAAGCGAGGCACAGGCATTGGCATAGACGAAGGCGAAGGTCATTTGGGGTCGTTTCAGGTCGTTTGCCGCCTCCGCAGGGCGTATGATTAAAACAAAAGATGTAAACGGCATTATCAACGTCGCGTTGGCTGATAATGTTCAAATTGAATCTATTGTTCGACGAAACAACTGTGCGACTTGTTCAAATATTATATTTAAAGCATGCTAAATGAAAATATGTGTGCTTCAGCTAAGCAAACAGCAATAGAATAGGAACACCTCAAGCAAGAACCCACTCACTAAGGCAGCACTTCAGATGCTCTGCTCTGCACCCTTGGCCAAATGAGCCGTGAAATATCAACATACTTTTTGGACAGATTGCCGAAAACAAATGCCTTCAGGCAGCTTGTGCACAATTTATGAATATTCAAAGTTCTCTCAGCTTAGCTAGTTAAAGCAACAATCTTATAAACATACATATAGGCAAAGAAGTCTCAAACAGCAGCACTGCAGGGGCGAGACAATAGAATAGAAAATAATTACAATAACAATAATAATAAACACAATTACAATAACAATTCAAGCCATAGATTGCTTATCCTTTGGTCTTCAACTTATTTCCTTTAAGGAACAAGAGTAAGTTCCAGCCCATATTCCAGTAGTAAGTCCAAGCTGATAATCTTAATGCTCTTCATTAGAGTATGAAAAACGAGCAGCTTGAGCAGCACACGAGACAGATCTTGCTCTCTGGTGTTTTGGTGTCGATAATGGCTGGAGTTCCGACATGTTTCTAACTTTCCAAACAGCTTTCGGCGCTGTTGTCGCTGTCAACGATGTCTGTCGCCTGCTGTTTGCACAGTTGTTGCATTATGAGGCCCAGCAGTATTCCAAATAAATAGGAAAAAGACTAAATAAAAGCGAGCAGAAATAACAATGTCGCATTAGGTAAACATGATCTGGCATTCGTTCCAATTTCTAGCCTATCTATTATAGAATACACAACTTCAATTGTGTTTACATAGGCCAAGCATCGAACAATTAGTATAGATCTTCGACAGCTAGCTCCTTGTACATCGAGCCATGCCTACATATCTTGACTCGCGTCAAAACACACGTCAAATGTTTGCACACCCGTCCCGCCCGCTCACAATTCTTCTGCGAGACAGAAAGCAGCCCAAAAAGGCCAACAAGAAGACGAAATACATTAAATGAAACTTCTGCTTCCGCACATTCACGCCACACAATGGGCTCTTTGGGCCCTTGGGCAATACCTTGGGCAGTACCTGTCAGCCAGAAGCGATGGGCATGACATTGTCAAACTACACACAAAACACATCCGGCCAAGTGACAAATTTCTATAGGTACGCGCCCCGGGCACCTTATGAGTTTTTCGCCGACAAAACACTGCGAGATAAATTCCCCAATTTACTTGTCATTATTACGAAATACATGGCCAATACTCGGGCTCCGCGCAACGTTTCCGTTCGCACGCAGCCTGAATGCGGCTCAATGGAGGCATTACGGCGCTCACGTTTCTTCCAAAACAGTAGCGGATGCTGTATGCAAATTTGCCATTGTCGGCCAAGTGCCGCCAAAGCCGGGTCGTCGGTGACGTCTCTTTGGCATGCAGCTGGTCCGGGGCTTGGCCAAGTGCTTGGCGGCATGGCTAATGAGCCACCGGCAGCTATCAAGTCTGTTCACTCAATTGGGGCCAAGTGGCGCGAGGGCGTGGGCGGCTGACTAATGAGCATTTTGAACTTGAAATAATATATATAATATATTATAATATATATAAATAATACATAGAACTGATGAATTCTTTTCTCTTGAAAAATGTCAATGATAAATAATATAAATCTTGTCTAGATCTAGGGCTTCCCTTTACCATACTGCTTCTTTACTTGAATCTTGAGCAATCATTCAGTAACTAAATGACGAGACGAAAGGGCTTTCCCATCAATAATAATCTCACTAATGAAGCATGCAAACTAATATATAATTAAAAATTTTGGCAATAAATATTTCATTATTATTATCCATAATTTGTCGTGCTCCATTCGTCGCTGCTTTTAATTTGATTGTTTTAGCGCTTTGTTGCAATGTTGATTAATTTTATTTCCACAACTCATTGAGGCGATTCGCTGTTGTTATAACGGTTGACAGTGCGTAATGAGTGCTGCACGCTGCACGCCGCCCCGGGGCCCTTCACACGCACCAATTGCATGTGCAGTCGGGTATTTGGACAGCGGCTGATGCGCGACTTGCTATTTGTGTTTGGAATAATTTTTAAAATTAATTACAGAAATATGGATAAAATCTGTAAAATAAATTTAATTATAATTTATTTATTGAAACCAGTTTAAAGCGCGCGCGCACGCACACACACTCACACACACACACACACAATCGCTGGCAAAAATTAAACATTAAATGGCCATTGCCAACAACATTAACGTCCATTATTTGCATGGCCGGTGGGCGGGCGAGAGGGGCGCGTCTGCTGCGGCCGCATGAGCCTCCAATTAGCAATAACTGTAAATGTGAAATTTGCACAAGTACAAAAAGCCTTTAACCGCCATTTTTCATTTGCCAATTGCCAACAAATAGAGGGACAGTAACTACTTTTGCCAAAGCCATTTTCATTTCCATTTTCCATTTTCCATTTTCCATTTTGCGCAGCAGAAACAATTAATGAACACATTAAATACGCAGCTTTAAGATCCCATAGAGCGAAAATATCTAACGCATTTCAGACCCGCGGCCACATGTAAAATTCCATCTAAAATCATCGCGGCTTTGAGCAAACGGAAAAACACTCGCTGAAAATTAAGTTTGCGTTGGTCAGTTTAGCAACACCATCGACCAAACAGCAGCGCAATCAAGCCGATATGGCAATACCCTAGCGCAGAAACTAATTGCAATTTTTATATTTAAATGATATAGTTGAAGCCTAACTTAGCAGCAAGGCTAGCAGTCCGTACACACAGGCAAATAATTTTATTATTTTTATATATTTTTTGGATATATATTTATTTTATATTTTACCATTGAAAAGGAGTTATTAAGTCTGGAGCTTTGATACACACAGCAGCTATCCCGACCTCATAGCATAGGTATCAGTGGTAAGTGAATCTGTTGAACTGATAGACTTGTCCTTTGTAGGGCACTGCGAAATGGAGTATTTGGCTTTTTGCAATGAGCAACGCGCCTGCAACATCTGCTACATTTTTTGCCCCGCACCCTTTCAGCCAAGTTGCATTGTAGTTTGTGTGCAAATATTGTGCCGCCTTCCACGTCGCTTTTGACGGCGTTTTGTGGCGCCGCAACACGGCTCAACGTCAGGCTTTGAAAATCAAATGGCGATTGCAACGCTGCGTATACGCAACGCAGCTACGCCAGGCTTTTTGGCATCAGTTGCTGCAGGTCTGCAATTCGCGCTATTTGCGCTCACAATCTGGACTATTTGTTGTTGCCTGTGCCGAAACAGCTTATTGTTTTCGCAGCGCTACCTACCCCACTCAGCTAACATGCGGAGCGCATGGGATGGATACATGGATACATACGATCGTTCTTATTATAGACGGCACCTTGGCTGCATTGTCGGCTGGCGATTAGTCAGTGTCGCCCCGCTCCGCCCCACCATTTATTTGTCCTGTTGCAGTAATCAGCCAACTGCCAACTGGCAACGAGAGAGCGCTAACGCTTTTATTTGCCTTGGCACAAATCCTGGCCAGCCATTTGACTTGCCTGCTGGGGAAATATTTGTTTAATTTGCCAGCGCTTCGTTGAGTTCATAAAAATGACAATGAAGCCATTCCGGCTGCAAATGTGAAATTCCATTTGAAATCTGCAATTTGAAGCTTGCACTTTGCAATCTGCAATTTGCATGTCATCAATTGCGGTCTCTGAATTTTTAAAAACTCTAAATTGCCCCGGTCATTGTTGTGTTTAGTGAGCGATAACCGCGGACGGTTGCCTGAGGCCTGTGCGAAATGATGGCAGCCAATAATAATAATAAAAAAATGGCAGCCACACTACATTCGGGCCAGTCGAGTGTGAGTTTTTGGTTAAATATTTTATAATTAAAAACCTAACACCGACTAACACCGCGCGAGGTGTGTGTGCAAACAATAAACAAACAAAATCCTTTTCAAATATTTACCTTTGGCATATAGCAGAGCTGACTGCGACGTTGATGTGACGCTGACGTTGACGCTAACGCTAACGTAGCCGTTGCCATTGCCGTTGACGTTTACCTTGCCGTTGACGTTAACGCTGACGTTGACGTTGACGCTGACGCTGACGTTGATGTTGACGTTGACGTTGCAGCCAATGTTGCACGCTCGCGTAATGTCAACTATGTATTTAAAATTTTTGATTTGACTTTATTGTGTCGAAAAATCATAACAATTTTTACATTTGAGCATGGCTTGTGCGTATTTGCATGCCTTTGGGTCATTTAATTTTGCATAATAATTTATTTGCAATGGCTGAAAAAATTGTTGATTGTATTTTATGTTTCAATTTTTTAACAAGCTACCGCAATAACAATAACCACGCCCCCAGTCTATTGGCATTTAATTTCCAATTGCCTTTTTGTCTGCTTTTTACACACGCACGCATCTCTTATTTATGGCTTGTGCATATGCCAGTGGATGTAGGAATGCGAATGTTTGTTCGTATGTTTGTACACTCGCGGGGCAGGGGGCAAGGGGTAGGCTCCAGCGAGTTGCCAACGCGGCAAAATCCTGCGCATGTGTCACATTTTATCAAGCAGCCAAGCCAAAAAAGAGGCCTAGTGATGAATATTAAAAAAGAAGTTTCAAAATGGAAGCCAAAAAACAAATCCAACAAAATTAAGCCAAAGCACAAAATACAAAAGAGGAAACTTTATTTCGAGAGTCCCTTGAGCGAAGGCGTCGCTCTGTTCCCCTTCATGTAAATAATAGATTGGAAATTGCTTTTGTGAATGCGAAAAGTGTGGCAGTGGAAAAGCTCTGGTAGCGCTCATATGCGATGCCTTTCCCATTTTCGCTGCCAGCCAGCCCACTCTGTTGTTGTCCGCAACAACTCTTCACGTTCTGCGTAGCGCACCAGAGCCTGGCAAAATTCTAATTTTTGCGCACTCCAGGCACAAACCGAATCCATCATAAATCTCGGCCCAGCTCGATGACAATGCATCATCCGTGTGCAAACAGAATGCTAAATCTCTTTTAATATCCTTTATGTCCAGGATGCGCCATATGCGTGTGTGTAGGCTAAGGCTAAGGCTCAGATACGAGCGCACCCACTGAGCCATCAGCATATATTCATGTGTGTGTGTGTGTCTGTGTGCGTGTGTGTGTGCTCATATTTGATTCTTTGTATTGCTTTAAATTTGATATTAAATTGTAGCAGCTCTGGAGAGCTGCGCTTAAAGCCCAGAGCAAGGCAATAATAAACTAAATGGGAAAGAAATGGAAGCGGAAAAAGGAAGAGAAACTGGCAACGTTTGACGTTGTATCTACAAGATACAATAACTTGCGCCACTAGTGCCTACTGCTCGAAAGTGGCCGAAAAGTACCGACAAAGTATCAGCAAACAAACGGCCAAAAGGAGAGCGCATAAAACAAATGAAACTCTTGTCGAAGCCGAGAAAAGCCCAAGAAAATTTCAAGAAAAAATATTAAGACAACAACAACAAGAGCAACAATAACAGCAAGCTTCAAGTCTGCGGGGCTGGGGCCCGCTGCGAAACGACCCCAAAATGCTCAAGTGCCTGCTCTAGCAGCAGCTCGAGCTGCCATTTGTAATAGTTGCTAGACTGGCGGCAGGAAGCGGAGGCTGGTATCCTGCTCTATGGGCAGACAACACAGTGAGACGAAATAAAATGTGAAAAGTAAAAATCTAAAGTAAAACAAAGTGCTAAAGGGGCAAACCTCTGCTGAAAAGGGAGCCCGTTCGGTTGAGTTCAGTTCGTTTCGTCCTGTGTGATCTGGCTCTAGCGCCGCTTCCGCTCTTCCTCTTGCTGATTTCACTGCCGCTGCCACTGCTGCTGCGGGCGATTTCACGTAGTCGAATCAATTCAAAACAACTACGAATGCAATTTAATAAAATCCGTGAACGATGCGAACATTTTTTGAAGACGACGTCTGGTGGTGGATGCCGTACACATAGGTATCATTGGGTGGCTGTTACTGGTCCTCCTCTGAGTCTGAGCCGCTGCCTTTGCCTTAGCCTTTGCCAGCGCCCGGGCAAAGAGTGAAGCCAGCCCAGCGCAAAACAATAAAGCGCGTTTGTGTACACAAGGGATATGCGCCTGTCTTTCATCGCTCACACACACACATACATATACTCTTTGTATGTGTGTGTGTGCCGCCATATTGCCAGTCGCCGCTTTCCTTGTTTGCCGAGCGTTGTTAATTTGGCAATACCCGCTTTCAATTATCTTATAAATATGAAAATGCAGCAGCAAACGCTGCAGGCAGCGCTTCGCTGACGGAGCGCCGTCTCAAGCGGACTGCTGTGTCCATGCGTATTTACACACACGAGAGTAATGAAAAACGTTTCACTTTTATTAAAAAATACAAAAGCCAACTGCGCTGTGTGCCTTACAGATCAATCAAAAAATCATGACGTGCCCCTGCCCATGTCCAGATCCACTTGCAAGACGTATGAAACTGGCTGGAGCCGAAGGAGTTGAGTACGTGACTGCCACAATAAGTGCAACTGCAACACAGTTGCAGCTGCAGATGCAGCTACGGCGAACGCGTCTGTGATGCAATTGCGCGCCTTAGTTGGCACCGCCTTTCTCAATCCGCACGCACCCACCTTCCTTCTAGTCGGGGATAGGCGAGGTCGGCACTTCGTTGCGCATCTCTGGCATTGGCAAATATGTGCACAGCGACGATCGCTGATCATTGAGCTCCCGCTTCGCTATTTCAATTAGCAACTGCATTGCACGCGCTAAAATATGCAAAGTGCCTGCCACTTGCGTCGCGTCCGCGTCATGCCAATGATCCACTCGCAGCCGCAGCCCCAGCCTCAGCACTTGACCCCGCCATCGCTGGCGTCCTCCCCGTCCCCGTCGCCGTCTCCCTCTCCATCTCCGTCGGCAGCTGCTGGCACACTTTGCGCAGCGCACTGCTTATTGGGCGTGTATCTGTGTGTGTAAATATTTAACGCGAAATGCCACAGCCGCTGCGACCGCGACAGCACTGAGAGGAGCCTCAAGTCGCAAGCCCCAAGCCCCAAGCCCCAAGCCCCGAGCAGCCACAAGAAGGCGCGACGTGCCGCCGCTCCTGTAAGGTATTTAGCAACATTTGGCGTATGTGCACAGCACGCGGTCCGGCCCGCGAGACCTCGATCAGCCACCCCTGCAGCTCTTAACCCTGATTCACCTATGCAAGGCTGCGTATCAAATGCCAAGATTTTATGAGCAACGTGCCAAGCTATTCCCATAGTACCCTAAAAACTGCTCAGATACAGAGAGACAACATTCGAGAGATAAGCAGTACAAGATTAACTTTTCTAAGATGCATAGATAATAATAATAAGATTATATATGGCGACTTATCTAATGCGAATACGTCACTTGCTATTTTTAGACAGCTGCTACACACCATTATCTTGAGCGATTCTGTTGTTTGTTCTGATCCAGCCGAAAGTAGTTTGTAATCTTTGCATTCCCACAAGCTGGTATTAGTTACTGACTAAACTCACTTAGTTTACTTTGACAAATAAAAATGTCTTTAATATGACAGACCTAAAAAGATTGATGCAACAGAGCAGCCTTAAATATGTACCATAAATTCGGACTATGCTGAGTTCTAGCCTGAATCGAGAATACACCTTCCAGGTTTACCTTGCAATGAAATATAATCAAAAATTGTAAGAAAAATAATTATAATTATTTTTCCTTTTTTTTCTATTAGAAAATTATAGCTTGTTTCTTGGTTATTAAAATCTGATGGCCTATACTACTTCAATTAAAATTATAACATAAAATTATATATGTAGCTTTAGTAAGTCAATTGAGGAAACTCATTTATACAGATATAAAACACGTTATAAATTTAATAGCATACTTAAGGGCTCTGAAACTCTTATCTCAGGGTGTTGTGAGATATAATAGATGGATCTTACAAATGTCTTCAACACTAACAGCATTCCCATTTAATGTGTTCGCGTCAATTAAAACTTATGCAATCACTCTCCGGCGTTGCTGCTTGTTTGCTTTGGTCAAATGCATCAACTCGTCTTGTTTTCAAGTATAAGAGTCAAATCCAGTCCCAGACGGAGCCGGAGACTCCATCCACCATTAAAAGCCAACCGAGCGCGGCATTTTTGTAGTACAATGCTGCTCCTCGCACTTCAAGCGCGTTTCAAAAACTTGGCTCGAAATTATGTTGTTGTTGGCGTTGTTGTTGCTGCCGCTTGTTTGTGGTGATAATGACGCTCGAGCAGAGCCAATTCAACGTTAATCACGACTTTTACTTGTCTTTAATTTTTTTGGCAAATAAGACAAAAAAACACGTTGAAGTCGCGCACAACTGGGCGCGGACGGCGTCAGGCAGCAGCAGGTTAACCATAGGTATTCAGATATGTATATGTATATGTATATGATATATATGAATGCATGTATGTATCTGTGTATGTGGGTACTTACGGTCGAGTGTGTGTGTAAATTTTCACTGTCGTCGCTATGTGTGAGTTCTCCGCGTTGTAGTTGTAGTTGTTGTTCGAATTCAATTTAAAATGCACGTAGTTATGTCTGTTTGCTTAAGTTTTTGACGGATATTTTAACGATGTGAGCTCAACACAAATTCACTTTAAATGTTTTCGAGCGACAACTCGGCCTGCCGGAGACGCCGGAGTGAGGCGGGGACTCACTTATATATATATACATATATATTCATATATATGTTAGTGTGTGTATGTAAATGGGCGACAGCGTCGGTGACAACGTTCGCGTCCCACGTCCCACGTCCCGCGTCCTCCGCTCCCTGCCGCTGAGCAACGACAACGGCAAACATGTCGAGATATTCACGTCCGAGTGATAATGAGATGCGCGCCTTTTTTTCGAGTCGCTTATTTTTGTCTTCTCGCTGCTTCTTCGTTTTGTATTTTCACTGATAAACAAGATGGAGTTACATTTTTAGGTTAATTATGTGCTAAAGTGCGGGGCCGTGCACGACGTCTCCTTGCCGATCGAAAGCATGAAGGCTGTCCGTTATATAAAGCGTTCAAACTTATATATATAAATATATATTGGATAAGCCATTGAATGAGCTCTCCACTACCCAGTAATCTAGACACTTACAGAATATATTTCTGATATAGAATAAAATAAAATATATATATTATATAATATATATGTAATATAATATATATTATTAACTAAATATACATATTTCTTCTTAATTTTTTCTTCTTATATCTATATGGTGTTCATATATAGTTAGTCGATGACTTGACACTTCGCAAAACAGACAGCTTCTGGTTAGCTCTTACTAGAATTCAGAGTTCAATCTTTACGAAATATTTATGCCATCCGTACCCTGCCCAATGTGTCACAAGCTTGCCTAGTTTGGACCACTGAAGTTTCCCTATGCTCACAGTGGTAGGGGCAACGGATTTGTGCTAATTTATCAAAACCAAGAGATCCAGACATCGGGTAACATGCAAAGTTGCAAGACGTTTGCTGATGCGGCAGGTTGCTGTCGGCGCATAGGGTCTCGTCCTGCGTCTCGTCTCGCTGCCTGCTGATTCATTAAATCAGGGCCCAAAATGCTTGTTGTCTAGTTTATGGGCACGGGCCCTCAAAGCAAAGGCAACCAGCAGCCGCAGCGCTGCACTACACGAAGGCTGAGCAAATATTTTATGCAAATTGCCGCCCTCGTCAGTGCACGGGCTCGCTTAGCCATGGCTACTACGGTTTGCGCCACTGAAACGAAATTAATTTGTGTTTATACATAATATGCCTGGCAGAGGCCCACTCTATACATATACATAATACATATATATATAAATGTATATATATATTCGCCCAGTTATCGTGCTCTGTGTGTGCATGCACTTAAATATATACGCAAGCATGTGTGTGTGTGTGTGTGTGTGTGTGGTTGCTACAATGAAATTTCATTATGAATATGCTGGCCAGCATCATTATCAGAGCAGCAAAACACGCAATGCTACACGCTGCAAAGGATATGCACACACACACAGGCACACACACAGGCACACAAAAACACACAGAGCATATAAGTATATGCGAGCGGTTTTATATGAGCTGCTGCAGCTGCAGCTCCGCACTGGAAATGCAGGCTGGCAGCTAACCTAGTGGAGGAGGAGCCGCATCCGGAGCCTGACCGAGAGCCAGATCCCCGAGAATTTCCACTGCTGCTATTGCTGTGGTTTTGGCTTTGCCTGTTTGATGTTGGCGCTGTTGTTGCGGTCGGATAGACAGCGTCCACCAGATAGACAACAATAATGCACATGTGTCTAAAATTGAGTTTAAATATACATAAGCGAGGGTATCCTAATGCCTTTTGAATTGCTGCCATCAACAAATGCTCACAAAATATAATTCAAAATATTTTGCGAATTTATAACTTACATATTTTCCATGCAGTCAGGAGTAGCCTAGTAGGAGAAAGAAATTTTATATGTGTATTAATCGTATATTTGATTATGCCCTACTTAAAACCATAGTTATTGGTTAAAGCTTTGATTTGCTAAACTCTTTGTTATGCTGAATCCCTTTCGAATCCATTCGAGCAGCTTCTATATCTTCACCGAGGTTTTTTGTTCACTGCAGCGAGTTTGGCTACGTCTTCTGCAGCAGCTGAGAATTTTCTGGTCAAATGAGTTCGGTTGACAGATTACCCAAATATCGCACTTAGCTTATTGCTTTAACTTTAATTTAATAATTAATTTAATTTTTTTAATTTTCATGTTTAACTTTTGCTTTTGGGCTGACCGCAAACAAGTAAGAGTTATCTAAGATGAAGAGAGGCTGACTAGCAAATGTCTATAACCGAAGATGCTAACCCAAATACTTCAGTTCAGATCTGTATGGACATATAAAAAACCACACGCATGCAGACATATGTATGTATAAAAATATATATTACAATACTTTTTTATAAGCTAAAAATTGATATTTTAAAAAGCAATCTTGTCTCCAATTAAACTGTGCTCAGGGCAAACTGAGTGCTATATAAATAATTAACTATTAAATAATAAATTATATTATTATTATTATTATTATTAATTAATTAATTAATTATATAAACAGTAAATACTTTTTTTAATATTTCATTGAAAGTATCAATCAATAAATAAAATATCAGCCAATAAATGTATATATTTTTAGAAATTTCCATCGATATGCGTATAGCAAGTGGAACATGGTGCCACTAACTCATCAAACTGCCTTTGGTTATATATCACGGCTGCATATGCGCCACTCAACCAAAATCTGAAGATAAATATATGTAGTGTTACGACTATGGGAAACGTATGCGGGTGCCAGATCCGTGCACAAGCAACACACGCTCCCATTGTACATTGTTTGTTGGTTTTTGGACTTTGCACGCTTCGCAATAATAGATGCGCCTTCAAGTAACTAGTGGGCCTACTATAACGACGCCAAGCTTGTGCACTGTTTTTTTGGAAATTATGCCGCCATAGCAGAAAATCGTTGATTCATGCGGTTGACTCCGCTATGCAAACTTAACTGGCTGTAAATCGGGTAAACTGTTGATACATGCGTTACTATTGCTGCGGACCCGCTTCAGTCCCGGCAGTGGCCCCAGGAGCTGGCCGAGTCATCAGCCCCAGGCCGTATGCATATGAAAGCCCCTTGTGTTGGACTCCGACTGCGGGTAGCTGCTGGCTGCTGGCTCCGCGCTGTGGGTTGTTGGCTGCTGCAGACTGCAGTTGCTGTTGAGCAATCAATCAGCGAGCAAAAGTCAAACATTGACTTACAATCCAATCCACGGATTTAAATTGACGTATTTACCTGTGCAACGCTACGTAGACGTAGACAATGGAGACGGCTACTGGCCGGACGGCCGGCCTGGTCGTCGGGCGACTTGCGTACCCACACCTGTGCAGGCATTAAATTGGGCGACTCGCCAAATTATTGAGTTGACGTCGTTGTCGCCTGCAGTCGACCCAATACCCAATACCCAATGGCCTGCAGCTGCAGTAAACGGAAGGAGTGCCCTTATGGAGAGTAGTAGGCAGTGGCTATAGACCCGTAGGTGTGGGTATATGAGTTCAACTACGGGCACGCTGTTTGGCCATTAAAGCTTCATATTTGTCTTCTGAATAATTCAAATTACTAATATTGGTTCAAGCCACGAGTAAAAAATTTGAACGCATTGTGTGTGTGTGTGTGTGTGACTGAGGGTGTGCGTGTGTGTGTAGCTGTTGATGTTGTTCGCAGTGCCATGCAACAACTACAGAGGCGGCTGCTAGCCGCTAACGCTGACGCTGACGTTTGGCTGATTGGCGCCCCAGTCGTATACGTAATCAACGAATGTTGACCACGTCCACCACGCACCACCCACACAGAGCTCAGTATACGTACGGACGCCACATATCCACAGCCGTACATAGCAACAAACGATATATGCTTGATTGGATACGCGCGTATACGGAAAAATACCAAACGACCATCGGCCAACGGCCATCAAAATGGGCGCCTGTCATGCAAGCCCCAAGCTCCAAGCTCTCGGCTCTGTGGGACTCGTGTTTTCCTCCTTTTTTTCATTTCTGTGTTTCTTTTTATTTCTGGGTGTCCCGGAGTTGTGTTATTTTTGTTTTTATTGACAACAGCGTCGAGCGGGAGCTTGGCGGCGGGGCGGAGCTTTTAACTAGTGTAAATAAGGTCCTCATCAAATTGTCATAAGGACACACAGTCACAATCGCACACACGCAAGGCGCAATAGACAGTTAGTACCGTAATATGCATGCCTAGCAATTGTAGCCAGGCACGCCAAGCGCCAGCCCCCTCAGCTACTGGGCGTATCCGACTGGATAATGCTGTTACTATGCAAACTAGTTAATTTTTAATATATATTAAAAGTGAAAGAACTATCCATAAATAAAAAGATCTTTTTATTATTTCTTACATTATATATTTATTTAAATTATTGTCTTTTAAACACATATAACCTATATCTAGTAGCTATCATTAAATAACTAACAGTCAGAGTAGTTAATGTTCGCCTATAAAAATGGCAGCTGCTTGACGCTTGGCGCTCATAGTTTTATTCGGGTCGGTAAACCGATTCGTCGGCCGTTGTCCTGCGGGAAAGTGCCTGATTGATGTCGCGCGATAAACAAGGCCAACTATTTTCATTGACTTTAATATTTACCGACTTGTTCTTAATTAAGCCAGATGGTTAGTGAACAGCCCCGCCCGACTTGCACTTACCGTGTCGTTGGGTCAACAGTTTGATTCGAGCACAGCACTCCAGCTGCCATTTTGTTTCTGGCCTTAATCAGCACATATATTTGCCGTGTGGAAGGGCCGATAAGAGCATAAACAGATTCTGTCTGCCCTGGCTATATGTACAAACACACAGCCACAGCTCGACCTTTTCGCTGCTCTTATCTCGAGCCGAAAGAAAGAATTTGCTCTGTTCTTGTCGCTGTTTGCATTCTGTGCGTTGACGCCTCAGCGGCGGATGCATTCTTCTGTCAGCTTATCGCTAAACCCGACGACTGTCAGTGTCTTATTATATGACTCGTAAGCTGGCCCTTAACCATGCCCAGTCCCAGCCCCAGTTGCTGTCTCTATCTCAGTCTCTGTACGGATCCCAGGTCTCACTCTGGCACGATCTTTCGTTATTTGCATTTATGCAGCGCCTGATTAGATAAGCGGCTGATACGCGTCTCTTCCTGTTCCCAGGTATCGCAGATAATGCGGTAGATTCTACGTAGAGCTCGACTTTATCATATGCCAGAGATAAACGGCGGGGTCTTAGCGTTTCTTTCTTGCTCACAATGTTTACAAAGTGCAATTTACAGCTTTTCCGAGAAATGTACAAAATGTGCCGCTCCGACGACATTTAATAAGCCCTCTAAAGACGCACACTCCGCCGTACTCCCATATAAGTGTAGGCATGCAAGTTTTTATGTACGTGCGAGAGTCGAGCACACCTTGCTGGCGATCAGCTCCACCCCAGTTGCTAATGCGCACTGATTCTCACACGAACAGTCTCGCTGGTTGCGTTTGTTGTTGACTGTAAAAGGGGCCTCGTCCAGGGCATTCCCCTTGGCTTAATGCTTTCGCAAATAGTCTTCAAATATCTGGCCAGGCGTACAATTTTAGACTATAATATTGGCTGTAGACAAATAATTACCAAAAAACTGTCGCGACTCCGTCTTGCGTGCTGGGTCCCGCATAAAATTCAAATCATATTTCTTTAATCTTTGGCAATGCGTCAACGTAGCCCATGGCACTCAAATTGGCAAATATTGCCGGCCAAGACCAAGACAGCGAGCAGCAACAACAACAGCCACTGCTCGAAAGGCTTGACCAGAGCTGGGTGTGAAAAGCAAAAGCAAAAGCAAATTTAAAAGCAAAAGCAAAAGCAAAAGAAATTCCTGGAAACACTTTCGTATGTATAAGCTTGGGGTACCATTAACTGGCCATCCAGTAATGGACACCTAAGCTGCACACATTGGCCCGGTCAAATGCACTCATAGTGCTTGTACCACTTACAGATAAGCGTCGAAAAACTCAAAGGGCAATAGTGGCCTTTCTAATGGCCCATTGTAATCCAAGACAGAAATGCAGAGCAGTGCCCATTAAGCTCCGTTCGTGCCTAGCGAAAATGTGTGTAGCACCTGTGTCCAGCTGTTGCTGTTGCTGTTGATTACAACAGGCAATAGGAACTGCAATCCCTTTGCCAGTTTCGTATAAGTATGTTACTCAAGCTAACTACAAATCATATCTGAAAACGAGATTAGCTACAAAATAGTTGAAGCTATTCTAGATCTGCAACAGAAAAAGCTCCACTCATCTTAATCTGTAAATATATATAAATTTAATTAAAATATTTGAGTAAAGCCTACAATCATTAGCCTATGGCCAGCTAATTTGAGGCCCCATCAACGCGTGTAGCTTCTGTGTGTGATCCCCTTAGCAAACTTCAAGGTCCAAGTGGACCCACTTCGATTGGCAGTCGTAGTCGTGCTTCGATTGTTTATTATTATCACCTACAGGTGTCGCTTCATAAACATTTTCAAACAAAACATCGACTTCGACTGCCTCGGCTGCCAGCTCGAGCGAGGCTCGTCTGTATGGAATTGAACAATTGCGGCGTTCGTTTGTGCAGAGCAAATATTTTACAAATCAAGCGCTTTTCTGATTTTGTAAATGTGGGCTACCAATTTCCCTTAGCACACACACACACACACACACACACAGACACACACTGGCATGAGCATATATTGACACACAACGAAAGCGCAAGTCATTGGCAATGTGGCGTGAACGCAGCAGAGACGCCTCCTCAAAAGATCTACATACATAAGTAAGTAAGTATAAAAAATAATAACGCAGGAGGCGCCCCGTGGCCCCGTGGGCCCGTGGGTTCGTGGTCTATGGGCATGCATTGGCTCTGCAAGTCCAAAAATGGCATGCTACTAACAATATTTAACTGGAAAATATTTATTATTTACCAATTTGTTTGCTAGGCTAATAACAATAATCACAACAACATTCAGAGTCAGATAGAGACAGACAGAGCAAGGGACAACAATAACAGCTTGATATAAATACACGAGTATATACAAAGAGGAAAAAACTCATTCATAGTCAAAGAGGGCGCCCTTATTTGGCGCTCTTTGTTATGTGTCTGTCTGGAAGTCGTTCCCTCTCGCTTGGTGACAGCCAAGGACGTTGCAACGCTTTGAAAATCGAACTCGAAATAAAAATAAAGACAACAAATATTCTGTGGCAGCGACTGCATGCCACTGCCAGCAGGAGATTGGCCCCCATTTTGCACTTGGCAGACATGCGCTAGACGGCGCCTTGTGTACACTCGGCTCGGAATTTGCCTGCGACTGGGACTGCGCCAGCGACTGGGACCGGGCTCCAACTGAGTCTGGCAGCAGGCAGCCGGCAGCCGGCAGCCGGTGGTTCTGGCATCCTTGCCACCGCTGCCTGCCAGTGAGCATTGTTTTTATTTGCCTTTTTGTATTTCTATTTACTCGCAGTTTAGTTTGAGTTTAAATTTATTCCCACTGACATCCTGGCCGTGGCCAACGAATGCGTGGGCGAAGCAATTCACATTTTCAATCCGAGACCAACTTGCCACAGTCAGAGCGCCGCGCTCAGCGTTCGATTTCTTGTTGATTCCGTTTTCAATTTGGTGGCACGGCCTTGCCACCGCCATCATGATCATCATCATCGTCATCCGCGTCTGCGTCTGCGGCAGCGCCTAACCCCACTGCGAAGTGGCAGTCGTCGTGCATTAGAGCTGAAGTTGTTAAGCAGCGCTAGATAAGTGCTCGAATAAACATAAATAATAAATGACATTTACTAAATAAAAATATTTGCGTTCGCATAATATTTGAGCAGCAAACTCAAACTCGACAGCTCCAGCGATTGCTCTATGTGCGCCTCTTTTGCTCGCTCTCTCCCTGTCTTTCTCTCTCGTTCTCTGTGTGAGTTATTTGTGGCACCCGGTAGCCCAACATGGCCGACACTCACACACACACTCGCACATAGCACACACACACTCTAGCGATGTCTGTGTGACCGTTTTGCTTTGGTTTTTTGCTGATTTCGGAAGCAATTTTGGCACCGAAACGAACGAACGTCTCCCTCAATTCTCTATGCTGCGTATGTGTGTGTGAGTGTACGTGTGTGTGTGCTCAGATGAGAAAAAAACATCGCGAAATTTGTGCTTTCACTTTCATTTGTTTGCTATAATAACACGGAGCTAGGTAGAGCATTTGAAGAATGTATTGTGGCTCGAGCATAAATGAGCATTTAAAATAAGAGGAGATAAGAGCTCGCTGCCTGTCACTGACTACTTGGTAGGGCATATTAGTATATTAGGTATCGATTACCAAATTTACTTTTCATAGTAACAGAGTCGAATGCTTAATTATACATATTCACAGCTTATGTTATTATTATCTCGGTGAGACTCAACTTTAACCACAAATATATCAGTTAAATTGAGCGTGATTCATTTCTCCGATAACTCCCAGGGCAAAGTCTCTAAAAAAGGCCAATGATAATTTGAAAACCCGCCAATGCTAATTTTCTTGTCTAATTATGCAAACTCAATTAAAAGAATTTCCATTCAGTTTGCTTCCTTAGATGGAAAACTTAAAAGGTAATGCATAAAAAAAGGAAAGTTTAACAGTCTTACTTGAAAATTCACCCGGTGTTTGCGCAGCCAATTCAAATTATTTCAAGCAATTGCGTTCTCTTCAGTTTTTCTTTCAGCCAACCCAAAAGTGCAATTAACCAAGGCAGCAATTAAAGCGCAGCTCAATGGAGCAAAGATATTCATAAAAAAAAAATATTCGCATTATTCAATAAAATCAAATCTTTAGTATTTTATGAGCTGATGTTTGGGCTTAAACTAATCTGGCAAATATTTGCCATGGCAGGTCATAATTTTACGCGCCTTCTTGAGGGCCATCGAAATAAAAAAGCCATCAACAACTGCAACAATTTCCGTAAGCCGCGACAACAAACCATTTGCAACTACAATAGAAGCGAATAATGAAGAAAAAGCAGCTTTTGTATTAGCTGCTTCGAATATCAATTGTATTAACGCCGCAATAATCAAATCAAGATCATCGGGCGGGTGTTTGACACCTCCCCTGCCCTGGCAACATGCACACACACACACACAGAGTACACCCCCTGCCAGGTCAGGGGTCATTCACGGAAATCACAGCACAGCCGTTGTGGCAAACTATTAACTGTTAAAACGGCACAAGCCCATGAAATCCATGAAACCCAAGGCACAGTTGGATTAACATCAGAAACCTGACGGGCACCACCCCAGCAATCAGTGCTACCCCCACCCCACGTACCCCCATCCCATCTATTATGACCTGCTCACAAATTGCTCGCCCCTTGCAGTCACACAAATGAATAATGAAACGCTTATTGTCGCAATTATTTTATTGCCCTGATATCTGTAGCCTCAAAACATACACCGAAACGTCGACAACGAAGCAGCAGAGCGACGCTGACGGCGACGTCGACTGTGCAGGCGACTGCGACATCCCTTGTCCTTGCGCTTGCCCTTGCCATCGCTTGGCGAAAGATTTTTGACGTTTATTTCAAACACACTCTGCCAAAATAAAGCTGCATTGGCAGGGAGTATTAGTTATCTGACCATGTTTGTAACGGATCTTAATATGAGATTGGAAAAGTCAAGACTTAGCAGAAATAAAATATATTTTTGGGATAAAATAGACCTGGAATACAGAAACCATTTCTATTTAATATATATGTTTGTCATTAAAGATCGTAAGGAATAAGTAAATTTATAAAAAGGGTATTTGGAATTTGTCATGCTCAAATACTGTTTTGCTTCCATGTGTGTGTGTCCAGGACAATGCACTTCGTTCTTATTCAGGCAGCGGCAACGGCAGCGAGGACTCCGCTCTGTATATTGTAATCCTTGCTATTATTTGGGGTTGATTGCTCGTGAGTCGGGCTCGTTCTTAGCGTTAGGGGTTGCATGGGGTTGAGAGACGCAGAGACTGCGACCGTTGCTCTGTCTGAGCCCGGGCTCGGCCTGAATTGCCGGAAGAGCCAAAAACAACAACAGTGCATTAGCACTTTAATGCGGCTAGTGAGCACGAAAATGCAGAAACAAATGCGCGCCCATTTCAATTAAATGCTACATGGGGGCTAGCACAACACAACAGAACACAACACGACATAATACACAGCATCAGCAACAATAACAGCAACAACTTTGTGAACAACTCAACGCCCCCTTCTGCCCGGCCGCTTGCCCGTTCACGTTTGCATGTGATAGCAATTTATTTCGAGGGTGTTGATGGGCGGTTTTGTTTTCATTGGATTTGTGTTGTTGTTATTCTAATACCCCGCGCCAAGTGCCCAGCAAAACAACCACGCAAATTGTATTTCCAATCAAAAGGCAGCAGTCACCACCGCGCCAGGTCCAGATCCATCTGGATTTGAGGCAAACCTGCGTGTTAAATGCCAGCATATGTGAAAATAAGCTGTGACAAATGGCTTAATTTAGTTGTCAAAACGCAGCCAACGACGGCAACAATTGTTTAACATGTTTTAGCATAGTAAAAATATTGGCGCATTAGCCAAAGATAACAGCACGGCAGCTCGGGCTGGGTGGGTGGTTGAAGAGTGACGGAAAGGGGGATTCAGTGGACTAAGTTTAGTTCAAGTTTTGGCAGTTGACCTGCTGTTAGCATTTGCCAAACTAACAGATACTTGACTTGAGGCCAGATCCTTGGGCCTTGCACCTGCCGTGCTGCACGTCAGTTCGCCTTTCCATTTGCATGTCAAATAAAAAATCTTACGACCCATAGAACATCTGCTATCATTTGGTGCTCGGGTTATTTTCAATCGCTGCCCTATCTCTCTCTCTCTCTAGGCCTGATTGACACTCATTTTGCGCCGTATGAATGGGCGTCCATTGTGAAGTTCGCTGCGGAAAAACCTTTCAATTGGCGGCCGCTACGGGGCAGGTACTTAAGCTGGCTGGGCGACAATGCAGTCGGCTCTGGCTTCTGGCTTCTGGCTGACGAGCTGCTTTTATTGGTATTGCACCCGCGGCGACAGTCGTTAAGCTTCGCTCCGTGCATCGATCAATTACGCCGGATTTGTACGGCCTGACATTTACATGTGTTGCGGTAAGCTTTAGCGCGGGGGTGCCCACAACGCTGGCGGAGTAGAGTCGCAGTCGTAGTCCATCACATTGTCTACGCATTAGTTCCTGTTGGCTGTTGGCCGTGCTCAATTGGCCAGAAAAACTGTTTGAGCACGCACTCGAACACATGACTACAAAAGTGCATTTGCCATTTTCCTGTTTGTCTGATGCTCTTTTTGCGCTCTTTGGCCTTTGTTGTTGTGGGGAATTCCGCCTACTTAAGTCTTTTTGACTTGCAATTCGGAACTCTGGCTTATCCTATTTTCTTTATTGGTTAAAGATTCCCTCGTTGCTTTGTTTTGATGGCTTAGCTATCCAAACAATCGCTTCAAGTCGGCTCAGAACTGAGCTCCTACGCTCCGCTCGCTCTGCTGTTCCCACAAACAGAAAAAACCCAAGGCCCATTGATGAATGCACGAATACTTAAGCCAGCCTCAAGCTGAAGGAAGCGCGAACAAAATTGTCTTTGAATCTGGCAATTATTATGTGTATCTTTTAAAAGATACGTATTATTCCTACAGATCGGCTCTCACTCTTCATCTGGAATTTTCTTATTAAAATAATATGAATTATTTAAACATTTCGATCCAAAGAACCAGAGTTACACTTAAAGGTGGGACGGCCTTTCCTAGCGAGAGTTTGTAGCTTAGTTTATTCAACAGCAACTGGACTGTGCCTGACCATGCAGCAGAATAATGAGAGCAGCACAGAAATTTGTATAAAAACATTGAAATTAGGGCAGGCGGTCTGTGTGTCAGAGAGAGCGCTAGCTGCAGTCTATGAGGAGAACGGAGGGCTTGCCTGGATGTGGCTGCTCCTCTAGAGCTCTTGAGCGATTTGAAGTACCAGAAAGGCAACACATGGATCCTATCCCTACGGTCAAACGTGAGCATTGTTTGGTGCTCCGGATGCTATGCTGTTTTTGCCTTTCCAGCGATTGTTGCTGCTGAGCTATGCAAATCCAAAAGCCCAACAGACCGACGGACCGGGAGAGGGTGCGGGTGCGGGGCTGTTGGGGTGCTGGGCTGCTGAGGAGCGGGAGGACGGGAGGGCGGGAGTGCGCCCACTTGACAAATACCATTTTCGAAATTGAAAGACAAACTTTTGAGCAGTCGACATTGTCTGTTGGAAATGGAAATGAGACACAATGTGCAGCAGTCAGCGTGAAGGCATCCGCATCCTGCTGACGAATTTGCTGAGTGTGTTGATTTGTTGATTCGTTTCGCCTAATCGCACCACCACCATCAGAGTCAGCCAGCTAGCAGCCAAGTAGCCCACCAGCTAACAGCCAGCAGCCAGCAGCCAGCAGCTGGCTGACGGTCTGCAGACAAACTTGTCCAGTTTGCGTATTATCCCAGCCATGGACCGTCCCGTGCCGTGCCTGGACCGTACCGGACCGGGCCGTACGCAAATGTGTTTGTCCTGTGCAAGGACATGTGTCTGAAAGTTTGGCTCTACATACATCACTCCGTCTCTGTTCCGCTCAGTGCACGAATGGAAATGTGTTGAAAATTTATTGACATTATTCAATTAATTATTGTGCAAATATTTTAACACACACTCACACACACATACACACGCACGCACGCAGAGGCTCGTAAGTGGCAGGGAATTTGCCATTAATTGTGAATTAGATTGCATGAATTTGCAGCGTCTGTTCAACTTGCTGTCGAGTGTGTGGCATCGAAACTCGGAGCATCAGTCAGTCAGTTAGTCAGTCCATCAGTCAGCCAGGCCGTTGCCCACTTGCCTATTCATTCACTTATGCAGTGAAGCGTTTGCGCAAACATCGAGCGCCAATTCCTAGCTCCTCGAACAGAATGAGCGTGGGGATGCGCCAACTGCCCCATTGACCATGTCCGTTTCCGCTGCCGCTGCCGCTGCCCCACCGGAAACGGCGGCCGGCCCGGCCACTCCCTATCTCTGACTGGCAGTTGCCTCGGCTAACCGGATGCTGCAGCCATAGCTTTTTCTGATATTCAGCTGCCATTGTGTTTGTTGTTGATTATTTCACATTAATTTCGGCTGCGTGTGCAAATACATTTTCGAATAAATTGAATTAATTTCATTTAACGAACACGCATCGATTTCTATTTGCCTTTTGCCAAACACTAAATATTCAGCAGCATTCAGCAGCTGCTAAATTAGCTAAATTACTTTTTAATCGCAAATATTTTAATTTGCCTCTCGATGAGTGCAGCTTTTACGAGTTTTAATTAAAAATTAACAATTTAATATTTTGTTTTTAAATCAAATAATATACTTTATATTTATTTATTATTTCTATAAAATTCCATTAATTGTATCTAGATAAAAAGCTATATATTTATTAATATAATTTTAGCAAATGTTAATAAAGACCAACTAGTGGGAAATATTATTCAAATTGTCATAATATTATAGTTAGCTCTAACTTGAATTGGTATATTGAATAATAGATTATTTACAATGTTATTTATTGCGGTAATTTCTTCTCTATGCTGTCAGCTCTGTCAATTTGCAAATACTTATGTAATTATGCATGAATGATCGTAGAATACTGTTGGCGGTTCTTGGGGGCGATTGTCAAGCAAACATGATTCGGGACATTTATCATATTCCAATGATTTTAGCCACACGCCGTGAGGGCCGTGAGGGCTTCTCGCCCGCCGCTGTCAAAACACAATTTGGTTATTAGCCGCGTTGCGGGCGACGTCTCGCATTTCATCCAATCCAGTGGGGCTGATGGTGCTGGCTGCTTGATAAAGGTGTGTTGCGGCTACCAATCGATAAGCGTTGCCGTTGCTGCCAGCACATCAGTCATTGTCACAGCGCAGAGCCCGAACCACGGGTGCGAGCCATCAGCCAGCCAACCACAAATCGCCACCCACTCACCACCAGCCCCAACTGCCGAACATGATTAATGCGCTGCCGCTGCAGCTAAGCTTGCCTTGCTGGCCACAGTACTAGAGATAGAGATACAGATGCCCAGATATGAGATATAAGTGTGCTCTACTACATGCCGAAACTTATGGCCCCGCTCCGAGTTCTCAGATAATGCCCCGTAAACTTCACACTCGTGCCGATGGGCCGATTTGTTGTGTTTTGATTGCCAAACACAGAACTGTCAAAAGGACGACGCGTGGCCTTGCCCGGCGTGGTCCAGCAGTGATTTCGAGGACACGTGCCCGCATTTTCGGAACGTAAGGTTTCACGGATTAATTTCAATTTGCTTGCAGCAGGGGGATTCAGTCGGCGAGGGGGAGGCACTGTTAACGGTACGGTTTTGCTGCTAATTATGTGTGGAATGTTTAAGATAAACAAAACACAATGCAGTGACGGCGGCGATGTCGACGATTGCTGCAGCCGCAGCAGCAAAAGGACAACCAGCCAAAGACGGGCACTTGTCAGCCTGAGCCAGGCTCGTTGTTGATGTTGTTGTAGTTGATGTTGTTGCTATTGGCCTAATCCGTAAGTGTCGCTCAGAGGCACGCAGCGGCGGCAGTCGCTGATAGAGCACATTCACTCACATTACACACACACACACACACACACACACACACACACACACACACTGTCTCTCTCTATCGCTGAGCAACGGAGAGCGAGTGTGGCGGGAGCTGAGCCGCTGCTAGAACCGGAGTTGAGATGGGGCATAATGATGTGGCGACTGTTGACATCGACATCGACGCGTCATCGACAGACAGCGCAGCCCACGCGGGACGGGAGTGGGTCTGGGTCGGGGGCTGGGGCTGGCGCTGGAGCAGTGTGTGAGTTCGGAGCCAGCCTGTTGGTCAAAGATAACAGCAATTTATTTTCAAGTCATCATTTTAATTATCCCGTTTGCAATGTTGGCCAACCTTGCGGATGGGCGCGGCGCGCGTTAAACGTGACAACAGCAGCAACAACAACAAAGGGCAGAGCGAACGCCAACGTTGGGAGCAGCAACCATTTTGCTCATTAAAATATAATATGTATTTTTTAATTTAACAGAAATGTTTGCACAAAAATTTGCTCGAAACAAAGTTGAGCTCCGTGCGTTGAATCTCCACAATTCGAGCTCCAACTCATTGCCAGAACTTGTGTCTGTCTGTGGCTTCAGCTGAACGGCGAGCGAACGGGCGGGCGTCGACAAAATATCCTTTTTCGGTTTTTTATTCTCCATTTAGCTAACAAGGACCTGAGCGAGTCGCAGACCCAGATCCGGTATGTGGCTCCGGCCCCAATACACGTTGGCAGTTGGCACTGTTGCTGCGGCTCCGCCTTCATGCGTTTTTCATTTAACCGTTACCGGAAGCGTTCATGAGAAAGTTTCCGCTTTCATAACCGAATTTTAATTAACTTTCGAAAACCTAATTACAAAGTATTATTATAATGAAAAAGCAGTGCACAAAGCGAATGAAAGGGGCGCCCCATGACACGGGCACAGGCGCGGGCTACCCAACGAGCTGAGCGAGCTCTGCCCCTGCAGCTAAAAAAAGTGCTGTGACTACAACGATGTCGACGACGATGACGACGACGACGACGACAACGATGGCGACGGCGACGATGTTGCCTCCGCCATTGCTACGTGCGCTGTCTTTGCCCTTTCTGTGCCATGGGCAATGGGGAATGGGGAAGGGACCGGAGACGGGGATCGGTGGCACTACTTCCTGTGTATCCATCCGGTATAAGCTGGCTCTGCTGCTTCTGTTACGGGTGCGCCGCATTGGGGAGTAAAAGAGTTGGCATTGCCTGCCATTTTTATGGCAGAGACTCTTTTATGCCCCAGCTTTAGCTTCAGCTACAGCCCCATTGCCAGCTGGACTGGCTGCCGGCTCTGTTTAGCTCTCTGTGTCTCGTTTCAAAATTAAATATTCCATTAGAAAATTACTACAAGATTGTGGTTTTTAACATGCGCTGAAAAAGCTTACCAACTAATTGGATGCGACCCAAGCTCTCGCTCACTCTCGCCCAAATCAGGCAGAGACTAAACTAAAAGTAGCTTTTGTGGTTCAAGCTAAGTGGAACAAATCTGTTCTTCAGCTGGGTATTTAAATTAACTTTGTGCATCTTCATAGTAAAGATAATATAGAATATAATAATAAAGATATTCGCAGCGGAGTATCTACTACAATCTTTACTTTAGATTAGATACAATTAAATAAATAAATCTAATTAAAATATTAATATCATCTTTGTTAGCCTTGTTTCAAGATTAATATTTTTCGCTAATAATTCTGTGTAAATTTCTTATATGCAAAATATATTTTTTACTATGAAACTTCTATTAATATTCATATGAATCAAAAGCCAAAAACTTGCAGCTTTATTTATTTAAGTTGTTTTTTACTAAAGAGTTGGAAGGGGAATATTTAATCATATATATATATATATATATATACAGATAGACATTTAAATAAATATCGAAATGTAGGCAACATTTTAGTCCACAGCTGGCTTCAGTGGCAGCGTATGCATTTTTAATGCTCAACAAAATGTCATGAGAATTTTGTAATTGTATTGTGACAGCAGCAGTTTGATGTTATGATGGTGGCCCACTCTGAGCCGAAAGTTCAAACTTTTTAATAGAATTTTATATGCAAAGGAGAAACGAGGGACTAGTCCGTCATATGCGAAAATAATTACGTATTGATCGCGTGCCCAGGCGAAGCAGCTTTGGCTTTGGCTTTGGCTTTGGCTTTGGCAGTTATGAATAGATAGCTCCAGTCTGACAGAGTGAAGGACCAGAGCTCAGCAAACCCCTGCCCCTGCCCCTGCCCAAAAGCCATCGAACATGAACGTCTTTGCAGCGCGCATGTCTGACATGAAGGGGCTTAAATATAGAATGTGAACAAAGTGATTGTGGGCGGTGGTGGTGGTGGTGCGAATGGGGTCTGGTTTGGTGGTGGCAGCAACCCCAAAGCACAGATTTTAGAAAACCAGTTCAATCCAACTGGGGTTGCTTGCCGCCAAAATGAAGAAACTCTAGCGTTCCCAGTCGCAATGTCAAGGAAGGAAAATCGAAATCAAAATCGAAGGCGAAGTCGAAGCGACAACAGACCAACGCCATTTTCTTGGCTCTGGCTGTCCCCCCAAACAAAGCGCGCCCTTTTATGCAGAGCCATAAAAAGTATTAAGCAACAGTCATACGCATTGATATACATATAAAATGGTGACCTTCCAAGCTGCTTAATTAAAAAGACAACAGCTTGTTAAACATGACCGGATACCGCACAGCACACACCGCACTGGACAGATAAGTGTGTGTGCTGGAGCGCTAGAAAGGTATTTTATTCGAGAATTATAAATGAGAGCCCGACCAGTCAGCCAGCCAGACATGGGACGAATTGTAGATTCTTGAAATGAATCACAAAGATAACTAGCCATGGGCCCAGTAGTTATAGCGTAAATACACGTGAAACCTTGCGTAGTATGTGTTTGTGTAAAGGGTAACTGCGTCGGATCAGGCGCGGCTGTTATTTATATTGGACAGATAAGAAGCAGATATGACGGCAGCCAGTCCTAGGTGTCATATGTATATTACGAGCCAGCAAATAGGGACACCGAGCAGAGGCCTCTGCCTCCATTGCTGCATTTGGGATAGGTAACTATCACGCTGGCTAGGCTGGGCGACTCAGGACTGTTGTTGTTGCATCGCTTGTTTACCTTGTTGTTCGTTGCAATTTACGAGTACACCCAGATAAGTTTATCAAAAAAGGAGAGAAAACTGCACTCCACATCCGAGTTGCGATAAGATAGGCAAGAGCTCTTGGAAGCGCTCGATGAGTTGGGTTGGTTTGCGTTGGGTGCAGGCCACAGGCGCTATCGGTCGTTCATGTCGCTGCATTGATAGTTCGATCCAATCAATACAGAAATGCTTGTTGGAGGTCAGTTGTTTAAATAAACAAAGGCAGCGCTTTGATTACCTTCTGCCCATGGAAGTTCAAACAAATCGTGGATATTTTTTCATTTCTTTTTTTTTATATTTCAAACATTAAAATTGTCCTTTTTAAATTTTTGCACGATTTATAATATTAATTTTAACTAGCTTTAGAGTTCGGATGTTTATTATTTCGTTTTCTGCAGACATTTATGAATGGCAATGCATATATTTTACATTGTATATTATTTGTTGTGTTTTTTGTTTTGTTTTGTTTTGTTTTTATTTTATTCTTTGCATTTCCATATTTAAACTATTTCTGTATATTAATTTTAATCAATTAGCTTAGCTTGATGTAAAAATGCGCGTTTGTTTGTGTGTGTGATTCTGCTAACGCACAATAATAAAATTAATATTAAAAATTATTGAATAATAATTGCAGTTTTTCGTTCATTGTTGTTTTTGTTTCGTATTCGTCTTGCTCTTTTATTATTTATGCTAATTAAATGTTAAATGCTATACAATATTTGTTTATCTTGTGTAGCATACAATTTGATTAATTCTCAAGTTAGATTAAATTGTTTTTTTTTTCTTTTGTTTATTTTTTGAGTTTAATTTTAGCTCTCTTAAATGCTATATAGTACATACACATATATTTATAGACTATTTACAAATGGCTTAGGCCTAAACGAATTCGCACAAGAACAGAAAACATTCAATGCAAATAAGAATTGATGCATACTCAGTGTATGCAGGTAGTAAAAATGGAAATAATTTATAAATTATATGATAAAAACGTGACGTTTCCAATGCATGGCCAATTTTGTTGCTTAGTTCGATAAATTTGAGGATTCTTAAGGGGATCTTGAAATTGTTGGATATTTCTTTTTATTTGGTTTTGATCATTTGCGATTCGAATTCGATTGCCTTTGGATAAAGGAGTTGGTTTTTTTTTTTTGTATTTTTGTTTTTGTTTTTTGTAATAAACATCACACACAATCCCGCTTTTGCTTTGCTCTCTCTCCTCTCTCTCTCTCTCTCTCTCTCTCCCTCTCTGTCTTTCGCGGTGTCTCTCTCTCTCTCGCTATCTTTGCGTAGCTATATCAGTTGCTTTCACACACATTTAAAATGTTGAATTGAACCGATCTGATGGTTTTTGCTTATATAGAGAATAAACAAATGGCACGGAAGTTCTTGTTTTTAGCAGACATAAATGTTAACAAAGATCTATTGCTGAACGACCTATATATATGTGGCCGTTACTGCGCTTACAACTACATCACTTTTTTCTTGAATTCCTCAACAGAATGACTTTGAACAACAAAGGAAACATAAAGGCAAAGACTAAGCATGTGCTTCCAGAAGATTGGGTTGAACTATTTACAAGTGTAGGAGCCTTACTCACGTGCTCGTGAGCTCAAAGGATGCGCCCAGGTGCTAAAAGCCATTGAACAGTCGCTCGCTAATTAGGCCCGGCTGCCCGAACCCAACTGTGATCGCAACCAGCTCCGGGCACCGAGTCGGCGATGTGAGCCCCTACACAAAGCCGCGCCTTGTGCAGGGCTACAGCAGATTTTGTAGTGCGGCGGCGCTGTTGAATGTCAAGCTGTGATTCCAGTTGCGATAACTGGCCGCAGCCGCGTACTGTTGGTAGTTGTTGTAGAGCTGCTGCTGCGCCGCCTGATGCTGCTGCAGTTGCTCCTCGCTGAGGTCGCTGGTAATGTTGGAGGAGTCTTCCTGCAGCTCCGCTGAAAGTTGGCTCTGCAGCAGCTGTTGCTGCTGCTGCTGTTGCTGCTGCTGGTGTTGCTGTTGCTGCTGCTGTTGCTGTTGTTGCTGCTGCTGCTGCTGCTGCTGTTGCTGCTGCTGTTGCACCGAGGCGGCCAACTTCTGTGAAAAATTGGCGGCCGCCGCTGGCTTGGTGCTGGCCTTCGTTGTGGTATTTGTAGCGGATGTCAGTTGCTGCGCCGCCTGCTGCTGCTGCTGTTGTTGCTGCTGGTGGTGCTGCTGTTGCTGTTGCTGCAAGTGTTGCTGCTGGTGCTGCTGCTGCTGATGCGAGCTGCCGCCGCCGCCAAAGCGCAGCATCTGCTCCGCGCGCCCTTAAGCCAGCGGGTACTGGTGATGTCACAAGCTCGTGGTGCCGGCAGGCGCGTGGTAGCCGAGACTCTGGTAGTACGAGTCCTGGCCTAAGGCAGCGTGTGAGTTGGTCAGCGGACTCAGTGTATTGTACCCGGCGTACTGGCTCATGTCATACATCTTAATGTCCGCCTTGGACTCTGTGGGCAGCAGGCGATTGATGGAAAATGGATGGCTGGAGGGCGTGTAGCCGGAGGGCTCCTGTTTCAGTGGATGCATCGATGAGTGGTAGTCGCTGATCAGCGACGGGTGGCACCGATTGGCCATCATCGCGGACAGCTCCTCCTGCTGCAACTGGTGGTGCTGGTGATGGTGATGCGTGGGCACATGCTGCGGCTGCTGGCCGAGGCACAGCTCTGCGTTGGCATGCAGCATAGCCAGCGCCTCGGCGTCCTTGCTGTGCGCTGCACTGAGCACATTGACGCCCGCCAGTGCCACACCGCCACCGCCCGCCTCTTTGTGGTGCTGATGGTGCTCCAGGCGACTCGTGTGGTGGTGATGGTGCATGTGATGCGACTCCTCGTGGTCCTTTTTGCCCGGACTGGTCGCCTCCAGGCTACTGTGCGACGGACTCTTATGCAGCTGGCGTATGGCCTCCTTCTTCTCATCCTTGAAACGCTTCTGGCGGCGCAGATAGCAGCCGTTCTCAAACATATTGCCCGAGTCCGGATGCAGCGTCCAGAAGGAGCCCTTGCCCGGCTTATCCGGAGTGCGCGGTATCTTCACGAAGCAATCGTTGAAGCTGAGCGAGTGCCGTATGGAGTTCTGCCAGCGCTGCTGGTTCTGCCGATAGAACGGAAACAGATCCATGATGAACTGGTAAATCTCCGACAGTGTGAGCATGCGTGTTGGATTGTTCTGTATGGCCATCGTTATGAGCGAGATGTAGCTGTAAGGCGGCTTCGCGTGCGTGTAGCTGCGTCTGTACGTAGTTGGCTTGTCCACTCCTCGTCGGCCCAGGGAATTGGGTGAGCCGGGCTCCATGTCACGAGTGCCTGGAGGCATCGAGCCGTAGCTGCCGCCCAAACCAGCCGCCGACATGCTCGCCGCCGACATGGCCATGCAGCCGCCCATGTTGCCCAATGGCGAGCCCATGCTGGCGTAGCTCATCGAGCTGGGGGTCATGCAGTTGCCGCCCATTGAGTTCATAGCCGCTGCCGCGCCCATGCTGCCGCTCATGCTGGCCACCGCTGCAGCGGAGTCTAGAACGCTGGCGCCAAAGGTGGCGGCCGCCTGTGGCGAGACGGAGGACATGCCACCCACTGTGAGGCCCATGCTATTCATGGTGTATGCGGATCGCGCCAATGGACTCATGCTGCCGCCGTTGGAGGTGGGATTGGGATTATTGTTGCTGGTCGGGATCGCACCACCACCGCCGCCGCCCCCGCCTGCAGATGGAGCACCGCCACTAGACATGCTAACTGGCGCGCTGCTGGGCGGCGGCTCCGCATAGAGCTTTTGCATTATGTCTATGGTGGTCTGGTGGGGACTACCCTTGAGAAAGCTATTCAATAATTGCGCCGTTATGTTGCCGACTTTTCTAACGCGCTGCGTTTAAAATTGACGAGGAAAATTGTCGACGCGCTTGGTCCAAGCGCTCGATTTATAAAAATTAAAAAGGAAACAAAACGGATTTTCGTTTTCGATTTGTTGTCGTTCGGCTCGATTTGAGTTTAGCTGTTATTGTTGCTGTCGTTCAATGCACTGTCACTACGTTAATTAAATTTGATATTTGTTGCATTTTTGTGCACTGTACTCGTCACTTATTGCTGCTGAAAGTTCTATTCTAGCAGCAATTGTTGCTGTTATTGCTGGTGTTGCTGTTGTGATTGCCGCTGCTGCTGCTGCTACCGTTGGTGCTGGCTTGGCTTTGGCATTTGTTTGTGCACTTGTCGCTCCTCTTGAGCTAAACACTTTGATTAATTTATTTGTGTGCGCCGCTGATGCCTTGTGCAAATTTGGAAATAAAATAACGTGGCAAATATGACTCTATTTTAATGCGCGCCGCGCCGCAACGAACCGACGCACGAACGTGAATTGTTAGCTTGCTTTTGGCCACTGAGTCTGAGTCTGAGGTTGCTGAGCTACTGCTGCTGCTGCTGAGCCGACTGGAGGCTGCTGCTATTGCCGGTGCTGTTGCTGTTGCTGGTCCGCTCGAGTGTCTCTTTGGCTTGAGCTCTTGAATGTGACTGTTTGCAGAGGGGAACGCTTGTCTACTATTTGGCTTGCGCTTGCTGCCAACAAATATTGTTCGAGCCGCGCTCAAGTGCCGCCGACGATGACGATGACAGCGACTGCGACGCCAGCAGCGACTGCGCCAGTTGCCAGAGACAGCGCCGACTCGCTCTCGCACACAGCTCGGTGCCGTCTTTCCGTCTCACACTCGCACGCTCACTCTCGCACACGCACACAGCGACACGCGGCGGCAGCTGGCACTGCGATTCACCACCGGTTCCGAGGTCTTGCCAATGACAGGCTCCGGTTCTCTTACGTACACAGCGTTGGCAGCGCATGCGCATTGGCCAGCGGCCTCTTCTGTGCACAGAGCAGCGCCTGGTTGCCAAGACAACAAATGGGCGGAGCCAAAGCGTGCGGCGAGCGAGCAACGCCCTCGTTGTCTGTTGCCTGTGGAGCACGGTCAGCTGCCTCATACACGCCACAAACAAGCACAGACACACTCACAATTACACACACACACACACACACACACACACACATTGAGCGCTCTAATGCCGCGTGTTGTCGCTGTGTGAGCGACGCCATGTTACAGTTAACGATTTTCTCTAATACGATCAATAATCGCGCGCTCCCGCTTACACGCCAGCCGGAGCCCCAGCCAGAGCCCTGCCGGCTGAGACGCTATGTTTAGCCAGAGAATGTCGACAGCATTTGTGACAAAAACAAAAAGAATGTGTATTTGGCTCCAAAGAAGCAAGACATTAATAATACCACTATGCGTGTGTGTGTGATTGAGTGTGTTTTTTCTTCCTTTTTTAAAGCTTGCACATTTGAGGTTAAGGTACGCCAATGTCACTCTCATTCATTCACATTCGTAGCGAGGCGTCGCGCGCAACAGCAGCAGCAGCAGCAGCAGTAGCAGTAGTAGCCGTCAGCAGCAATCGTCAGCAGCAACCATCAGCAACAGCAGCAGCAGCAGCAGCCGCATCTTTCTTTTTTGGCAAGTCATTGCGAAAGTGACCCAATTCTGGATGCGTCGTCATCTTACTTCTACCTGAATGCAGTTCATTGATGCTAAGCTGCACGCGTGCAATGTGGAATACTTCCTGGACCACCGACTATCGACCGCCGCCCGTTTATGGCCGTGGATAAAACGCATTTTAATTTCGGTTGTAAAAACTTTAAGCAATTTCTGCTTGACGCCTTCCATTGTGCATTCCATTTAACCCTTTCACTGTTAACGTATCTTACTGCGTGTGTGTGTGCGTGTGTGTGTCTCTGTACCTCTGTGTGTGCGAGTATGTGTGCCTGTGTGTTATATTTGTACTCACTCATCATCATCACGGCCATAACTGCTTTATGGGTAGGGCAATTTGCGATTTGCATCCGCGTCCCCGTTCCCGTTCCCGTATCCGTGCTCGTTCCTGAGCCGGTGCGCAAGGTTTTTCAATGAAAATTTTCACTCAATTATGTGTTACCTGAAATATACAAATACGCGGAAATCCCACACAGAAGCAGCTTGTGCTGTTGTGCAGTTATCTATAGGTATCTATCAATATCTGCTATATTTGCCATATCAAAGCACATACATTATATAGGCATTTGTCTAAGCACTTCCACATACAAATAGACTTTAGTGTCAGCCGCGATATGCCACGGTCGAAAGTCCTAAACTAAATCGAATTTAACTGCGTCCGATAATATTCCTCTATTCATTTTCAGTTTATTCAATCTTTGTTTAGTTAATATTCGTATAACTGACCCTCATTACAGAGAAGACTTCGAGAGCAGCAGAGATGTGTGTAGTGATTAAAGGCCTTGCACACTCCTACCTAGTTGAAATATACTCCGCTTAGTGTTGTTTGGCATGAGCTGTGCAATACACTCAAATGTTTTCGTTCAAATTCATTTTATAATCAAATGAATAATTAAAAATACAATTTCAAAACATGCGTACACATTTAATTGTATTTGATGTACGTACAGCTTTGTTTATGTGCAGAGCCAACAGAGCAGGGCACACACACACGCAGAGGGAGAGATATATGTATTTATGTACTTACAGCTACACACATCCAACTCAATATGGGCTATTTATATCATGATATAAGCACACAAAGACACTCGTTCTTTGATGCAGACTCAAATGCTCAGATGTTCCGCGCGCCTCTGTGTGCAGTTCTAATAATGTGCTTAAATATTTAATATTTTTATTGTACTATTTCCCAGGCGATCCCCAGTTCCCCTGTCCGCGCTCTCCTGGGCCCTGGGCCCTGGTCCGGGCCCATCATTGTTTGTCCGGGGGCAACACTTTCCGATGACGTAGAGCAAATACTCGCAGTAGTCCAAAAATATACATACGAGTACATGAATGTATTCGGGTATTTATTTACCTTTTAGTAATTTATCTATTTATTTATTTACTTTTAAAGCGCGCCACTTTCAGGCCTGGTCGATTCGGGCGGCATGGGATGGGATCTGAATCGAAATCAGTTTCGGCTGGACTCGGCTCGGAACGAGTGCGTAAGCCCTGCTCAAACTTTTTAATTAGTTTCAATTGTCGACGCGTGTTGGCCGTGTGGGCGGCCAATAAATAGACAGATATATATATTTATGAAAAATATTTGCTTTGTTTCTAGTTTTTTGTTATTGTTATTGTTTTTGTTTTCTATTTCATTGACTGTTTATGCAGCTTTAAAATGCAGCGCGCTTTGTTCGATTTAAGCACTCAGCTGACGCATGCGTCGTGTGGCTGTGACTTCACAAAAAGTCCGCTTTGACCAACTTTTCACAGATGAATTTAGTTGAGCAAACCGCTTGGATCACTCTAGCCCGTGCTTGTATCTGTGTGTGTGTGTGTGCATATCAATATAAAATGTATAATATTTATTTTTATTGTTATTATTTGTTATTGTTGATTTATTTGTTTATACAATATTTTCACACAAATTAAAATACTTTGCCGACTCGTTGGCTTCCCCCCGTCAAAATCAACCACGACGCCAACGCCGACGCCGACGTCGACACCGACATGGACGTGGACGTGGATATCGGTGTTGCACATGCTATTTATCCCCAAATTCTTTTTTTGTTTTTTTTTAATTTAACCCAATTATCGACGCTCATTAGTACGTATTTAATTGTTTGCCAAATTCCGTAAAATAAAATACGAGTGCCATGTTCTAATATGTCAGGCAAACAAATCAATGCCAAAGAGTTAAAGCTCTGATGTTTGCTTTGCATTAAGGCTATTCTTAATCCCCAGACACGTGTCTTCGCTCAAATTAAAGTATTTTTTAGGGTTTATGTATGTATGTATATGAGTATTCTTAAACATTATTATGCTAGTTCTAAACAAACAAATTTCATTGTATTTTGCGCTGCTTTAAGTTCTCTTTCTCTACATCTGCTTTATTCTTATATGTTATTAATTAGCTAAATTTGTTTTACGTCATTCGATTTTGCCACACTTAAAGATGCAATTAGCAGAAGCAGGTTTTAGTTTTCTACTCTTTCTAAAACTAAATGTTTATATTGTGTATAATATTTTTACATGTATAAAACAGGCAAACAAATTATTTATTTAAATTTAAATTAAATGTGTTTCCTGAATTATATTTAAGATTTCTGTAATAGAACCAATCTAAATATAACTCTATATTGACAAAATACTATTAATTCACCAAATGCATATGAAGTCAGCGTCTATCTGACTATACATACTTTATTTAATTTGTTTCTTTCAGGGACTATGCATTGTGATTACGTTAAGATTGAAGATCTAAGTTATTGCTCAGCCCTCACACAATCCACTTTTCTTGCAATCTTTAGACGAAGTTTTAATTCAAAACTCAATTTTTGCCAGCTGGCCATAGAGTATGTCCTCGTCTGGCAGTTTTCTCAAAAAACAGTCAAACAATTTTTAGAGAGTCTGCAGTGTCATGTACACAAATACTTATATTTCTCTTTATACATCTTCCTTAACTAATCATAATAAAGCATGAATTGGCTTTGGATCATTTAATAATCTTTATGGTTTAATATGTGAGATTACCAAGTTCGTTTCATATGCTGGGATCTGAGCATACTCAGTTTAGTATCGGCATTTCTGCCGTCAGGAGTTTCAGGATTTTCGTTGTTGTTTCTCGCGCCGGTGTCTCTTGTTGGGTATTTGTTGCGTGTGTCGTAATGAGCACAACCATAAAAGCGTCTTTTGTTTTACGACCGCACTGCGCGTGTGTTTGCTAAACACAACAATGCCAATTTTATGGCCAGCCGAGCCGCATAGACAGCGGCAGGGCCGCGGGTCCAGCAGGCACAGCATCCCAGCTCGACGGCGGCCAATGGGCAACGGGCTGCGCAGTCGACATCGAGGTGACACCGAAAGTAGAGCACCGCCGTGCCAGAGGTAGAGGTTGAATCATTTGCAAGTCTGGAACGACGGCGATGTTTGCAGTCTGCTACGGGTTGATTTCGCACTCGGGAACGGGGTCGCCATCGCGCATTAATTAGAGCACACAATGGTCACCGGGCAGCGGCAGGCAGAGAGCAGTGGTTACTTTCTTTAGCCATAAACCGCTGCTGATGCTGATGCTGCTGCTGCTGCTAGGGGTACGGCCGCTGCTTTGGCGGCTCTTATCTAAATTAGGATGTTGTTTGTGTGCGCCTGTGTCTACGCGTCGCCTGCATTATTTGCGTAGGTGTTTCATTTCCGCTTCACAATTTATCTGGCGAGTGTTTGCACCGAAGCAGCGGCGCGTACTCGTCTCACCTTTGCCATTACCTTTACCTTAGCCATGGCGTATCGCTTTCGGCCGTCGTCTCTGGGCCGTCGCGTCTGCTGAATCCAGAGATTTTCTCTTTCCACTTTCACATGTGATTTTCTTTGTTGTCTTATCAGCCTTGTCGCTGATATTGTGCCTGTCACTGTCGTGATTCACATTTCTACTCGAGACTGCATTTACAAGAGCCCCGAGGCAAATAGTTGCACTCGTAGAACTGCAATGCAGACGCCATCAGTCGCCTGTGATAAGCGCCCGTTCAAAACGTAGCGCATTTCGGGTGCGTGACTTATCAGAAAGCCGCCCGACTACGACATTCAAATCGCATAAATCACAGCCTAGTCGCAGTTTTCGCCTTAATATCTTCCCCTTTTATCTATTTGCTGCGGTTGGTCATAAAGTTTTTATCTTTGTGCAAACACTGAAGGCAACGCTTTAAGACCCAGCCGACCTTATTATTTCTTGTTTTAATAAAGAATCACGAGAACCGAGAACTGATATTCTTTTAATTAAAACTACACTCCCCAGGCAGGTCAGGGACGTGGGTGTACGCTGCTCCAAATAAATATTATAGTATTGGAATTAATTCGAAATTAAATAACAATAAATGGCTATATTATAGATGACATATTTCTGAAAATAAATCTTCTTCTAGCTAGACTGAACTGAAAGCGGAAATTCGACTTGAGCTTGTGTAATATTTAAAAATACTTGGCTTTGATTCGAAAATTGTTTTCGATCTCACCAATTACCCACAGAGCCAACGAAACATTTAACATTTAACGTGTGAGAGGTAGCCACACAAAAATCATCATGCGAAAGAATCCGTTGTTCATTTCTTTATCGAACATCGGTTTTTCTCCCATAGTTTTTTCGTATTCTTATACCCTGAATTAAGAGAGTATTTAAGTATTTTTACTGCGTTTGGAAAGAGTTCCAACTAATTTCCAATCGAATCTAGAGAACAATAAGAGTATTTTGATTTCATATTTATATTTTCCTTAATTAATAAAACTTTCTTAGATAAACAACTGACTGTTCCTATGCCCATTATTGATAGAAACTAAGACTCAGCTCTCTCTTTAGCTCTCCCTCTCCCTTTATATATGATTCAATACTAAATGCAAGCTGCTGTCGCTTTCAATCAACCCTGCAGAGTATTCTTTGAGTCGACCACACATATCTATTGAAATTTCGACTCGTTTTCCTTAAAAATTGTTGAGGCAACTTAGCACATGGCTGCTAATTATTTATTCGTTGCCTGAAAAATTAACTTTCGAGCTATACACGTAGACAACAAGAGTGCTGGCAGTTCTGTATTTCGGTGGGCTTCTATCTAGAAAACGCCTGGGCGAGCTGGCCCCACGTCCACAGTTTAACGGGGAGCCGCAGCGGCAACTACGACGACGGCAGCCCGAAAGCTGTCAAATTGTCGGAAAGTTTTTATCGTATCGTACTCCATGTTATTGAGTGGCCTTGTTCAGATTCACATTCACACGGCGCATTAATACAGATACAGATACAGATACTGGGCAAGATACATTTGTATCTACACATGTTGGCGCTGATATAAACAATTCAATTACTTGTTGTAGCCCCAAATTCTGTCAACGGGGGGCGTTCTAGATTTTTGGTAGTTATTGATTTACAACCGTGCACTATCGAGCGCTATCAGAGCGTTGTCCACTTGGGGCAACGGTAGACTTATCGCAATGCGTTGTGATTTTTTGGAGTGTCGAAACGCCTAAGCAAATATGATTTAAGTTCTATTTGCTCTGGCCGCTCGATTGGGTCTTAATTACTTCCGAAAACAATGACCAATGGCGATAAAGCTTTAACTAATTGATAGTGCTGCACAAACGCTTAAGCAAATAGTTCTCGCTTGGACATTAACAAAGTCAAATAAAATAATTACTCTGGATACCTCTAAGTGTGTGTGTGAGTGTGAGTGTGAGTGTGAGTGTGCACGTGTGTATGAATGTGGATGTGATGGACCGGTTTGAGGCTATCATTCATAAACTTTTGACTGGCTGACACGCAAATTAGCTCTTGAGCCAACACGCAGACAGCGCGTTCAGCGTGCAGAGAGCGCTGGAGCTGAAGAGCTGCAGACCTGGAGACTCTCAAGTGCGCAGATACAGAAACTGAAACAAACGTAGACTCAGTCACACACACACACACACACAAGCAGAGAGGGGACCATTGCTTGGGGCCGTTGATCATGGTGATGACTGTGTAAAAAGGCGCAGCTACGAACTGGCACACAACTTTAGATGCTTGAGATGTGTTGGCCGTTTGTGTTAATCCCATCAAGCTCAGCACATTATGAAGTAGCAACAACAACAACAACTACAACAAGAGCAGCAGCTGCTGCTTAGAAACTGGAGCTGCATGCGTTGAGTACGAGCGCTCGTGTGCTCCACTGGAGCCTCCATCTCCATCTCCAGCTCCAGCTCCATCTCTACATCAACGGCACAAGTGACATAAGTGGCGCTTACATGACGATGCGTGCACAGCCAACGAGCGGCAGCCAGTTGTGCTCCAGCTCTCTACACCTTCCACAGCTTCAGTCACAGCTACAGCTACAGCTTCGGCTACGGCGTTCCATCTCCAGCTGAGCCTCAGCTTTATCTTCATCGTTTTGTAATAGTCATCATGGCCATGCCTGAGACGCTGATAAGAATGTGCTATGGCACATGGAGTTGTTAAAACCAGCACCGCAAGGTGCAGCTCTGCCTGTGTGGTCCACGACTTTGATAAGGAAATTTTGGAAGCTATAACGCCGCCTCTGCATGTCCGCACATCCGCGATCCATACATCCATCTGGGCTTCACTCCTGGTTGGCCATACGCATAACGTGACGTGCGGCTGAAGCTGAGGCTGACTCCGACTCTGACTCTGACTCTGACGCTGACGTGCCAAGTACCATTGAAAATGGCAAGTCACTGGCATTTCAACTGGACATGCGGCACCCTTGTTAACCGCTGTCGGAGCCGTCGTAACATCCTTCGACGCATAACGGCAAGCGGCTCCTTTCCAGGCACTGGCCGATGACGCAGCAAACAGCCGCAAAGCGTTAATTTAATAATGGCCAACATATGAAAAAACCAGACAGAGCATTGCGAGTTGGCTCTTACCATAATTTGGTGCTATATGAGGTTTGACAGTTGCTGCCTCATTTGGAGGTGTGTTGCAGCTATTGCTGGCCGTTGGTAATTGTTACACTTGGCTGCACCAAAGTCAAAGCTACCAAGTCAATGACATTGGGCAAACACACGTCCAAGCAGAGCCACAACAGAAGTAAAAGTGAAACTAGAATTCAATCAATAAAACGCTGACCAAATTGAAGAAAGTAATTTCGAAATGAGAGTTCACACACCCCATGCATGTAGAATATATTAATAGGGCTTCTCTTCTTCTTCTTTTCAATACACTTAAGGCTCAAAGTTTCCGAAATTTCCAGCTAAATCAGGGATTTGCTGCCTTACTTATCTGTTCTGTAGACGATTTGTAGACATTTCATAAATAAGTACAGATAACAGCAGTCTGATATAGCTTCAAGTAAAATATAAATTGGGTATTTCCAGAAAATGTCTTAATTTGCTCCATTTGCAGGGCCTTGGCAGAGCGAGCGCCGCATACAGCTCTGGGCCTTCATTGGTAGCCGCATTAATTTGCTAGACAAACAACATTTCCCAGGCTACGGCCAACACACTTCATAAATAGTTTGCACGGGGCAGCTACTGCAGCATCGGCATCAGCAACGGCAACCGGCATCAAGCGCGACATGGAATGCGGTGTGAAGTTCTTGTGATTCACTCGCGCCGGCTGCGGTACGAAATCAAAGAGCAGCAACCACGCTGCCCGGCTCTGACCTGGTGGCCAAGCTACCAAAAGCATCATAAAATCTTCGCTTCTTGTCGCTGGCAGCAGAGTTCATTGATTTCTGTCTGGCCAACTCAATCAAATAAAACGTGGGGAAACGCGCACGGCGGTGGCACTCTATTAGCACCTCTCGGGCACAATTTACAACAAACATTTACAACTGTCAATTGGCAACAAAGCAGCAGCCAAGAATTAAGGATGCAGGTCAAACAAAGGCACCGCCGACGCTGACGCTGACGCCGACGCCGACGCCGACGTCGACTAAGAACGTCAACGTTGACGCTGTCAATTTTTTAGGGAGCTGCTGATAAATTGCATGCAATTTGTTAGCATTAAACAACAAACTAATTTTCAACTGGTTTGCCACTGATGGGAACCCATAGATACGTACTTATATCAAGAAACAACAATATAAAAGCATATATAAATATATATTATAGTCTGTGTGTGCGTGTGTGTGTGTGCGAGCTGCAGTTTGAAGACGAAATTAATAAAAATTTCACTTGAATTGACAAAGTGGCCGAACGCCGTGACGTTCAACTGACGACAAGTGGCACTTGACAAGCTGCCGAACTTGAATATTTTTTCATTATATATATTTACAATACAATATTTCATTGTTATATAGAAGCTGAGTTCCCTGGCTGATGTTACCTGACTCTGTCCGACCATTTGTCTGGCTTTCAGTCACTCAGTCGCTCAGTCGATCAGTCGATCAGCCGGCTAACCTCGTCGCAGCTGGCGATTAATCTTGACATTGAGACGCAAACAGACGCAAAAACAATGCCCGACTGGCACGAATTCGTAACATATAGTATACGATATACCCCTAATATATATGTTTGATTGTCGACAATCAATAATTTGCCCCGATGGGTATCGAGGGCATTTAAAGATGTTCCCACATTATGGCCTGGACAAGTGCATGCGAGATCATTATCAAGCGAATCCACGTGCAGCGCACGCGGCCTCCACAAGTGCCAGGACATGCTCTCCCAGGCCAGTCCTTCAGCGACAAGTGCAGCTCATCGTCGTCATCAGCATTATGAACCGCAACTACTTTAATTACACATTTAGCTTTCAGGGACCCTTCAGCGAATTACACTATGCTACAAAACATGCATTTCGAAAACTGGATATGTGTAGGAAAGTAAATCTTTTTATATACTTACAGTTCGATATAGTTTAATACGTGCTCCGAAAAGTATGCTGTGCCAGATATTGAAACTGATTTCACACTCCATATATATAAATTCCCTTCACACATTTTCCTTTATAGGCATATCACTTCTAAGTAATACCAAACTCCACTTTGTCCCATCGTAAACGACAAATAGTATGGTATCTCATGCGGAAACCTTGTAGCTTGGTGTATTTTCAGATTAATAACTGTAGCAAGCCGGCGGCATAAGAGCTTAAATGGGGTTGCGCCAGGTCGGGGCATGCCTCATGGCAATTGTAATGCAAAGCGTGCGCTTTAGTTTCAGCATGAGTGTGCGTGTGGGCGTATAGGTCGAACGCTCTGCGCCGGCAGCGTATTGGAAAATTCAGTTTCAGTGCACGCCGATGATGACGAGACTCAAGTGCCGACCCGCAGGGCTATTGACTGAAATCAAAACGGGCCAGCTCAGCTCAGCTCAGCGGCGCGCTGCTACTGTGGTTCAGTGGCTCAGCAGCAGCCGCCCAAATGGCAAACGGCGTTTTTTTGCCGCTCGCTGGTTGCCGGCTTATCACGGCATCAAAACAAATTCGTTTGAAATTAATGCGCAGATTTGCTTTCATTAGTTGGCTTGCCGGGCGCAAATGTAACTGTAAACAAACAATGGCCATAGGAGAGAAACCACCAGCATTCACATCCACGACACGCTCTGAGCTGAGGCTAATCCCAAAGCAAAACTTTTGCCATTTGCAAGGGCTGCCCCTGCCTGCTGCCTTCCTGCTGCCTCGCCGAAAGCCGAACTTTCAGCAGCTCACGCAGTCGCCGCACCCGCCACGTGGCCCACAACCGTTTCACCCCCGCCTCACCCGCTCACCCGCTCACCATCTCACCCTGCGCCGTCGGATGTATTTTGAATCGCTTTTTGGGCAGTGTCATCGCTTTGCATTCGGAGTACTCCGGCTGCGTGTTCCTAATGTGACAGCTTAATTGCAGGTGAGACGCGGCAGACGCGTGGCCGTAACTCGGAAAACTACGATGATGCAATTAGACAGGCAACGACTTTTCCATTGTCCTGCAATGACTTCTCAGCTCACTGTGCGGGCTCTGCCAATGCCAGCACTCCGGGTGTGCGCTCCGGCATACAAAGCCGCCTCGTGTGCAAATCGAAGTGTATATTGGACTATAATGAGTTGTCAGTGCTTTAAGGCTGGCTTAAGCGACTAGTGACATCTTTTAGTATATTTATTTGAAATATATTACTTATTACTTTTAATATATTACTATAATAGAAATTAGTCTCTCATGATCTCATAACATTTTAAAGACTGGGCCATGTGCTGTTTGGCAACTCTTTAAAGCACTTGGCAACAGTCAAGCCTCAGTACAAAGCGTTGGCCAAAAGTGGGCTGTAAAGTAGATCAAAGGCGTTGCCTCGCTGTGGCTCTGACCAAATTCCTAATTTAAGCCCACCCACAAAATAAAAACAATAAAAAAGGAAAACTTTCTCACATTAGCTCACGGACCAGTGGCGGTGCCAAGGCACGGGGACGGGGACGAGTACGTGAACTGAATCGGTCTAAATGGACATCGTTTAATATTGATGGGCATTGTTAGAGCTCTTTATGATGAGAAAGCGCTCTGGAGGATGGAGTTTTCGCCAGTGCTGCCTTCCGGCTTCAAGTGAATATTTAATTAAATTGTTTTCTAATAACCACGCGCAACTTTGTTGGGCTGCACGCGCCGGGACACGCGGCAATCGGGGCGACCAGCCAGGACACACCTTGTTGTGCCAACAACATTAGCAAGGGCGGTGCGCCTCGCTTTCGATGGCCCAAAAAGCCAGAGCCACCCCTTTCCCACCGGCTCGGCTGGCTCTCTGTCCTTTCATGTGCTTCTAATTTTCCAAATTACGCACCATCAATCATCGCAAGTTGCGACACGAGCTTGACGAACGTCGATTGCCATTGCGATGGCGCTGCGTTGTCGATGATGATGATGATGATGATGTTGATAATGTCGTTGCAAACTATAACCACCCAAACACCCAAACACCCAACCACCACACGAAGAGCGCAGCAATCGACAGCCAATCCCTGGGCGCTGCCACTTGAATCCAGCGACGCTGCGGCAGCCGCAAGAAAAAATTAAATTAAACTTCAAGTGGCCGCAATGTTGCGTGTGTGTTAAAGCAGCAGACGAAGCGGCAGCGGCAGCGGCAGGTCCTGGCCGATGTGGCCTCATGCAGCTCAGTTGTTGACTGTGGGAATCTGCTGTTGTTGTTGCTTTTGTTTTTGCTTTTCCCATAATGCTTACTGTTGACGCTGTTGTTCTCCGTCTTGTTGTTCCTGTGGTCCAGCGCAATTAACGCTAATTGCGCTTAAGCATAAGCCGGACTTTTGACTTTTGCAACGTATTTTCAGCTTCAGCTACGGTTTCGGCTTGTGTGCGGGATTTTCCCAGTTTTCGGTTTTCAATTTCCTGCGCTGTGTTTTCATATTGGCTTGACTCTTTGGCAAAACATTTGTCTTCTAATAGTTTTAGGAGCATGGCTTAGCGACCAGCATAACATTGGCAGGACGGAAGTAAGCGAACATCCTAAGTCCTTGCCTAAACAACTATGACGGACTAACTTTAACATCTTGAATAACTTTTTCGATGATAGCCGATGACTGCATAAGCTGCAAAGCAAATAAACAGCGAGAATCAAAGGCATTCTAAGAAACTGAATGTATATGGAAGCAATATACTAACATATATACTATATATATAGAAAATAATATATAAAAGTATTTTAATTGCTAAAAAAATACCTAATATATATATATATATATATATATATATATAGGCAATAGCCTAACCTAGAGTTAATTATAGTCATTAAATTAATATTATTAACTGCAAAAGTATATTTCCATGCAGCCTATTCGTTAAACTTAAAGCAATTCCAATTCATAATAACTTTGATGTCTCCCAGCCGATGTCAAGAATTTCAATTCGAGCAGCACTTCGGCAAATGAAATGGCTTAAAGCTGGCTGGGCAGAAGGCTGGGCGGCTGTCTTGACAATGCAGTGCAATTAAGAGCTCAATCAGAGTGACTGCGGCTGGCTCTGCCAAATTATATTTATGGAATTATTATTGATGTTTGGCATTGACCACCAATCAACCCAGTGCATGGCGAGTCGGCTCTAATTCCAGTGCCAAAGCCGAAGCGAGCACCCCCAACCAATGGCCATTTTCAATTTGGCTGAGTAGTCGCTCGGACATTTGGCTGACCAGTTTGATTGAGGCGGCAAATGCTGGCAGGCAGCCATTATATTTAAGCTGCCTCCGATCGCTGCTTATGCATATACATATACATATATATATGTGTACGTATGCTTGGGAATACTGGGTGCACCACCCCACCCCATGCCCTGCCACACTCAATAACGATTCCCACATACTTTATATGTATTATGTACATAGTTGATTTGCTTGCTGCTCGCTCAGTTTTAGAACTTTACATACACACTCACACGCACGCAGAGTATAGACCATTTGCCATGCTCGAGTGGGATGGCCTCGGATTTCATTCATGGGCCGAGCTATGCGCCTCTCCCGAAACATCATCATTGATTTGCAATGCCCGAAATGTGTCTGTCTAATGATTGAGGTTTGTTGCTGTTGTGCTCTGCTGTGCTCTGCTGTGCCTAACTGCCAAACATTCGGCCATAGTTGTGTATGTGTGTGCCCACGTATGTGCGCATGTGTGCGTGTGTGTGTTTGCCATCGTTTTTGGAAATATTATATGCTCATACCTCCGTTTTCGAGTAAATTGTGTAAATATTTGCGCTCGTAAGTGGATTGGAGATGGATGAGTTTATCAACAGCGTATTCGCCGTCGCAGCAATGCCATCTCCATCTCCCTCCCCAGCCCCAGACCCTGCTCCATCCCCCTCCCAGTCCCCATCGCCAATCCCATCCCAATCACCATCATATTCACATGCGTAGCCAGCTGACTGATTGCCTTTGCCTGCCGCTAGCAATGCGAGCCTTGGCCCTCCGCTCGCTGCCAACTGCTGCTTTCCAGCCCTTGATATATCTATTGGCTAACTTCTTTTCCAGCTGCCCGCCTGCCAGCAAAACGTATAGAGTTTCAACTCCTAAATGCACTTATCCACAGATTCAGTTAATAAGAACTCAGCTACGAACTACAGTCGCTTGATTTAATATTCCAGCTTTTGTTTTGTTAATTATAATATATTATTAAAATATTTATTTACATTTTCTTTCGCCACAACAAATTAAAAAATTCTTCAGCATAACATAATAATGTTATTATCATAATAATTTTTTTTTTAATATCAACTATTTGCAAAAAATTCTAAAAAATTCAAATTTAAAAATAAAATAAGTAGATTTATTTAAATAATTTTTTCTGTGTTTAATTGTTTATCAGAATTTAAAATATTAATTTAATCCACAGGTTAATACGCCTAATAATCATTCCACTATTCGAAACAATGCATTAAATAGTAAAGTTTCAATTATCACAAAAAAAAGACATATCTTTTCGAAGTTCGAACTCAAGTTCAGTTGGCAAAGACACACACCAGACGCATAAGTGGAGAGATACTGCACTTGGCTCTGAAATATACTATTTTCATATTAAAGTTCGAAAGCAGTTGACTGAGAACAGAAAGGTGCACCAGTGGTACCTAAACTGTACATTTACTTCGAAAACCAACCAAGTACCTGCACCCTCGATCTTCTCAAACTGTTAGCAAAGTTTCAAACCACTTGAGTATGTAACAATTGCTTTAAAATAACTTAACGCTTAGCATGCACCAATGACACTCAAACTGCAGAGCTATTTCGAAAAGTAGAAAATTAGTGAAGTTTCAAACCAGCAACTGCCGAAAACTGTTCGTTAACAATAAATTCCAATCACTTTAATGTTTCCCTATCAAAATAATATAAAATTACTTTTTTTTCATATTTAAAATGTTTACTGCTTTATTGCAGCTACAAGGAGTTAATTAAACTATCTAAAAGCTATCACAGGCAAAACAGTAATTACGCACTATAGAACTTAACTACAACTATGTACGTATAGGCATATATATATATATATATATATATAGTATATATAAATGTGTGTGTGGCTATCTGTATATCTATATATATGCTATGGATACATGACGTCAGCAGCTGCTTGGGCGCCATCTTCGTGCACAACATGCATTGAGGAACTTTAAAGTAACTAATCGATGGTCCGATCTGGGCTACCGACTCGGGTGATTGAGTGGCAGGTTGAGCTCCCACAGCTTCATGTTGTTGTCGAGCACTTCGTGGAACCAGCTCTGCTTCTGCGGATGGTCCCTGAACACAACGTTGACCGCCTTCAAGTCCAGCTGCAAGATCGCATCGTTGCCCAGCAGGCTGTCCAGCGAGCGCAGCAGCGTGCTGTTGCCGTGCAGCTTGAGCAGGGTCACGTACTTGACCACGTAGTACTCGTACTGCAGCTTGCGGCGAGCCCAGCGCTCCACTGTGGCATTGGCACTGGCCGACCGGATCTGGCCGAGGTGCTCAGCGAACCACGGCGCGAAGTAGTTGTACAGATCGAGCTTGGAGAGGCCATTGAGGCCCTTGCTCTTGATGCGCTCCTTGATCATCTTGTAGTTCTTGCGACTGTAGACGAACACCTGGTAGAGCGAGTTGCCTGTCGTGTAGGAGTTGACGTAGTGCGTGCCAAACGACTCCATAAAGCGCACGGCCGACGTCAGGTTGCCCACCTGCAGCTGCTGGACGCGTGCCTGCACTTCCGCCTCCAGCGGCTGGTTGATCGGAATCTCGGAATTCAGCTTGCCCGTCTCGCGGAAGCGCACGACGCGCACCAACACATAGGAGTAGTCGCCCACAATGAAGGACGTGTTGATGCCCAGCTTCTTGGCCGCGTTGTCCGGGAACCAGCCGCCCGTAAACGCCTCCCACGGCTTGTCCAAGCGCTCAATGGTGAAGTCTCGGAAATAGGCCTGAAACAGCTGGCGACGGTTCTCGCAAAACTCCATGTGGAAGTCGCCGTGGAATATGCCGGGCGCCGTGTACTCCTGACTCTCCGACAGCTCACTCATGTTCTGAAAAGATATATAAAAATATATATTTACTTACGGAATATACATTTCCAAGAACTACATAAAATATATGCAAATTGATCTTCCACTCCGGAAATGCCAGCGAACTCTTTTCAAAACGCTTATGCATGTTTTTCTTCTTCTATTTCCTCTGCTGCTTCGATCAATTTAAGCTTGATCTTGGAATAACATCTTCGTTCTTGAAGTCAGTTGAACGAACGAGCTTCAAATTCCACAGTGGAATTAAAACTCTTTTTTCTGATTGGAATCAAGTCGCACTGAATTGCTGGCTGCAGTTTGAAAGGCTTAGGAAACACTCACCTTGTAGATGTTGCGAGTCGGCTCCTTGAAGATCCAGCGCTCGCTTTCGGCGCTGTCGTTCAGGGGTATCACGCGCATCGATATGCCCAGATAGCCGTAGCGTAGGAAGATGTTAATGGCTTTGCCAATGCGCAGCTGGGACTCGCGGCTGCCAGTGACCGCCAGCACGAGGAGCCCCAGGGTCAGCAGCCAGAGCCAGAAGAGGCCCCGCCGCGGGCTCAGGCTCGGGCTCATCGCTCAGCTGTTTGTCGGTCGGCATGCAACGGGGACTGCAAACGGAGAGAGAGAGCAATAAGCGGGTCGATTGGAAGCAGTTTTTGCTGAGCAACTTAACGTCTACTAACTAGTTTGTAGTCGCAGTCGTTAATACGTTTATTATTTGTTTTTCTACTAAGATGTGACGACGGCAATTTATGCCCAGTGACGCTGTCGGGCAGCTTCTTTAGAGCCGCGAGCTCTAATTGGCCGTGAACCGGTAGCCGAGTTGAACTTGAACCGAGGCAAGGTGAGGCCTGCAGCTAGATGAGCCACTTAAGTGGCTGTCGCTGCAATTAGCCACGACACACACCATAGAGATATAGAGATAGAGATATACAAATTGGATCAGCCAGAGATCGTGTTCGCTGTCGCTGTCGCTGTCTCTCCCCAAATGCAAATTATTTCCTCAAGATATATTTTTTGTGCTCTTCGTAAAATAACGATTTGGTGCACCACTTAAAACCGGTTTTTTGCCTGGGACGAGGAAGCCGCACAACAACAACAACGACTAAAACTGGCACAGGTAAGCCGAAGCTATATCGCCAAATGCCAGCAATATTGCAACTTGTTGCGCAAACTCGTCAAAGGCAGCTTAGAATTACCGACGTTATCAATAGCAGCAGTGGCTGTGGCAGCAACTACTACGGTAACCGCAGCAGACGTGTTGAACCGGTCAAAATAAAAAGGTTAGCCAAAACACTCGATGTCGGTGTCGGTATCGGGTGTTAGCCATGTCTACATGAGTCACACCTGAGCGCGCTGAGGCGCAACGTTTGCCAAGCGACCGACAAAGATGACGGTCAAACAGTGAGCTTTGTTAGCGAACCATAAACTGTAGGGGACCACACAGTCGCTCAAGTGCACCCGTGCACCTGTGCATCCGCAACCAGCCAACACGAACACGCGAATGCCCTAACTCCAGCACATCATCAAACAGATCAGAGATACTCAATCGATCGGCAGCAGAGCTAACAGGCAAACACGTTTGCGAATAAAATAAATAACTGAATTACCTAACTAGTATTATTTACTAGTACACATATTAAAATTCATCATGCCAAGCTCAGCCTGACCTCGCTGGCATCTGTACAGATGAAACCACTCAAAAATATATGTATAATGCGCGACTTAATTGCGCTAAATCGTATAGTCATTGGGCGAGTTTATCGCTTTGATCTATTAGAACTCCATGAGTAGGGTTTAATGAGGCGATTTCAAATTTGATTCATTTTTATTTTTTATTTTGGTGTAATTTTACATAAACTGGAGCTGTGTGGGACTATCCCTAATGATTTACATTTTTGATATATAAAAAATAACAATATTAGGAAAAACAAAAAAGTGATTAATGAGGACTAGATTAGAGCTCCAGATGGGTGAATGAACGTATAATATATCATATATCACATATATCAAGATGAAGGACTATACCAAGTCTCTGTTTAATAGAGTTTGGCTGCGATGCAGAAGAATGCAATAGTTTGAAGATACTTTGAATTCTGCTAACAACGAGAGAGCCAATAATAATATTAATCGTTTGGGTAAATATTTGTAAATAAATAATAAATTAGAGCTTGAACTGGTTTCAGCGATACGAGTTCGTGGCTAATTTCTTACTAATGTGTTAGGTGCTCAAATGAGGTTATAAAAATGATTGATTTCTGTTAAGATTTGTTTACTTCGCAGCCCAGAGAGGCGCGCATGCGTCTAACGATGCCTGACTACCCCTAATGCAGAGTTTTATCGTTTCAGTGGTGACACCGTATTGATTGCTGTCACTCGCTGGCCATTGTGAAGAGCTTAAGCGTCAACAGCTTTGTGAATTCGCCGTCTTTATCACGCTTGTATTTATGATATAATAATGTTTCGGGCAGGCTATGGTAGGCATACAAAGGCAGCATGCGCATAACCTTGTGCAAAATGACCAAAAAACCATACCGAAACCGAAAGCCAAGAGACGGACACTCGCAGATGCGGACGGAGACGGGCCTGAATCAAAAATTCAATGCGCGCGCACATTGTTGACGATTGCGTCCGACTCTGACGTTTGACGACTCTGCCCGACAAGGCAGCTAACCAGATCGGCGGGACGGAGTCATCAGCCAACAGCGCGTCGAGTCAGCCGCTCAATTGAAGATTCTTTATGTGCGGCATTTATGGGGTCTTTTGTGGCCCTGGGACGAGGCGGAGGAGGAGGCGATCGCACGAAGGGCACGCATAAGGTCTGCAGTTTATAGTAATATGTATGTGTAAGCTTTGTATTTACACATATTTAAAGACATCTCAATTTTCCTTGAGCAGCGTTTAACATAATGCGAGCTTAGATCATAAGCCCTTGTTTTCGGCTTTGTTTTTGACAATCTTTCAGTTTCATTTTTGGCTGCACACAAGAATTCACGAAACACCATTAGACAGCCGAAGCTGCTACACACACACGGCCAGAGATGTGTAGTCGAAGTCGTATTTCGATAAGCTTTGACACGCACCCAGCCAGCAGAGAGGTTTTGAGTTAGACTGTTGAGAGCACTGGAGCCGATTGGCCGGTCGGCGGCGACGACTTGTTTGCTACTGGTTTGCCTTATCGCGCGGCTAACTGACAGCAGGGGCCAATGCACAAGGCGCGTTTGCCATCGTTAAATACTCATATAAGTATTCTGTACATGAGCACGGCTGATGTTAAAGGTCGATCATAATTCTGAAGGCAACGCAGCAGATACTAAAATAGCGTCCGGCCAAAGGCGCCGTCGCTGATCTTTCCGGAATTTGATAAGCCAGTCGGCGGCTGCCTGCCGTTGTCACACAAATTTCAATTAATCCTAAGTCGAGTTTATTTCATTTTTTGATAGTTGTTATATTTGCGCGCACTGTTTTTTTTTAAGTTTCAGCAATAGCACACATAAATTCCGGCTACCCACACAGAGAGATACCGAGAGAGAGAGAGAGAGATAGAGAGAGAGAGGGAGGGAGACACGAATATATCATAGGCGCACTCACTCAGTCAGGCACACAAACACACACATACACGTGCCTTCCAATTGCAATTAAAAAGCCGGAATCGATTCTCCAAGCACTTACGAGTACACCTCGAAAACGAACCGTATCAACGGACACAACCTCAACCGCGCAGACTCGAAGCAAAACTGAAACTGGCTGCTCAGCCAGCCACCAGCCACCAGTCTAGCAGCAAGCCAGCCAGCCAGCCAGTCAGCAGCTACCAAAACTCGATCGCTTCGGAGAGAATAAGCTGAGCGGCGACGCTCCAGCGCACAGTGGTCTAGAATCGTTAGCCATGGGCAGACTTCAATAAGTGTTGCATTAGCAAAGATCAATTGAAGATAAGGCAGAAGTTAGTAGAAAATATGCAAATATAACGGTTAGTTCAACTGCAAAGACCTTGGAGACTAAACTCATTTTAAGTCAGATATTTAATTTAAAATAAAATATTTTTATAGATATTTACTAATTGTATGTGCTTTGCAATTGGTTATAGAAAGATAAGTATTTTTGTATATATTAAAAATTTAATATATTACACTTTAAATTCATTTAATTTCTTTGATTTGTATAATAATTTTGATATTTGAAATTATAACTAATAAAGAGAAATTTCGTATAGTTTCGCTTACTTGGACCACTGTGCTGCAGCTGCAGTTCAATGACTGTCGGGCAGATGTTCTGGTCGCCTGCCTGGCCCTGCCTCGCCCTCCTCGCGCAGTGGGGCGCAAAAACGGTAATAGCACATGACACAAATGTCTAAATGACTTCTTAGCCTATGTATGCATGCGCATACACATGTATATATGTATGTGTGTATGCATGTATTTATGCATCTATTTTGTGGTGCTGGTGTTAGCTCCCCCACAGCTTTTCCGCTTATGAATATTTCCGATCACGTCCATCGATTCCACATTGGCATATTAAAGCGCTGGGAGAGCTGGGAACTGCGAACCTCGAACCTCGGGACCCGGGCCGTGGCTCCACCAACGAGTCGTCGTAAACTGTCGTAACTGATTGCAGTTTAGTTTTTAAAAGTTGAGCAAGACTTCGATAGAATTGTGGAGCGATTGCTGAAATCAAAAACTTTTTGTCAGTCCGTTAGCCGGTCAACACACTCCAGCTTAAATTAAAAGCCAAAAACAAAAACCGAATCCGAAAAAAAACGAAAGTATCAAATTCGGATTACCTTGAAAAATATGCACTGCAATTTGACCCAAATTAAGAGCTGTTTTGACAACAAGCTGACGCGATTTGAAGTCTTTCCAATTTCTCAATTAGAAACATCGCCGAATGCCGACCGGACTTCAGTTGTCACGATCTTCATTGCATTCAACTGAATTGGGCCGGCTAACTTCTTAGAAGAACTGGGGTTCTTTTTGCCTCATTTGGCCATTTCCGAAAAAATCAGCATTGAAACTGGTTGACTTTCTGAACTGCACACACACGAATACAATTTTTGTTCGCCTCATTGTAACTCTCATATTATATATGTAGATATCTACGTATAAAGATATATTCTTTAAATATATTTAAAAAGCGGGACTTAGTGTTTATTTCTTTTTTGTTTTTATTAATTTGTAATTCGCATTCCATTTTCGTTTCAATTTGTATTTATTTTTTATCCCACGTTTAAACTATGTATATATAATGTAATTTTCATCATTTACTTTAAATGATATTTACTAACGTCTCAACTATTTGCACATATCGATCTTATTTCATTAATATTTTAATAACAATTCACTCAAATAGCTCAAATAGTGTCAATCCTTTCACATACATATATATTGACATTGGGGATCATAAGTATCAATATTATCCTTATGAATGCATCTTCATCCTTTCATTGCCATTTATTTGTCAACTCTCGAAATTAGAGAAAAATTCTAATTCACTCGGGTTGAATGCTTTTTTTTCTCTTTGTTTTTGTTTTTCTTTTTGGTATCGATTTCCATACCGTTTCATAATTTACGCAATATCAACAATAAATTTTTACTTAAATTTAATGTGAAATTATTCTTAATATATCGCTACAATTTGCTCGCATTTGCTATGAAAAAAATATACATATATATCAATAAATAAATCATATGAATAATGGAAAACAAAAACAATGTTATAGTTATACACTTCTAGCCGGAAAGGGGCCCCGCCTCTAACATCATACATATTACCCAATTATCGTAAAATATAAGATTTTGATTTGAGCACTGGTGCTGTAGACACCCAGCCAACTGGGGGCTGCAAAATATACATACAATACATACACTCTCTAGGTATTTAGGTATAAGTACTACTTAGTTAATTTGGCCACTCGGCTGCGTTAGTCGTGGGTAGTAGGTAGTTATGTTTTCGTTCTTGGGTAGGTTCTTCTGATTCGTCTCCTTTGGGAATACATCTATGATTTACATTGCCTGCCTGCCCGCTGCACTCTGCACTCTGCACTCTGATCTCCGCTCTCTGATCTCGTATCGCCTATCTCTGCTCTCCCGTCTCTGATCTCTGTCTGTCGTCAGCTGTAACACTCGGAACGTAAAATGAATAGACAAGCACTGTGCATATTCAGTATATGCGTAAAATGTTCAACCATCTTGAAACCATAGAATTATTCATGTAGTTCTTGTGGGTAGCTGCATATATTAACTATTGGGTGGATCGAATGGAGTCTAGTGGTTCTCAAAATAAGCTCCGGCTCAAATGGGAAGGTAGTAAAATGGGTTGAATAGCTGATTGCTGCCAAACGTGCTGTATGATTATAAATTGAAACGTTTTGCTTCGATATTAATTTTTGTTTCTTTTTGTTTTTTTTTTTTCGTTTGTTTTCTTTTTGTTTTATTCTAGATGTAAGACTTAAAGTGTTCGCATTTAGCTTGCCCAATATGTTGTTCTGTTTGTGTTGGCGCTATAATTTTGGCCTAAAGTAAGAGTGTTCCGCGTAGCTTAGAAATCTAATTGCAGGCCACCCTGAGACGCTCAGCAACTGCTTGAGTTGCGTGCGATCTTCAGCTAACGCCTAGGCGCTGCATTGATTCTTAAAGTTTTGGTAAACTTACAAAATACATAGCTTGACTTTCAACGTATTCACGAGTCACGATTTATCATTCATCGCTTTTAATTATCGTTTGTTTTTTGTTTTTGTTTTGGTTTTTGTTTTTAGATTGAAAAAAGGAGAATCAAACTTTACTTGAATAATAGTAAAAACGAGTGAGCTTAAGTTTCGACTCTATAAAATCAGGTGCCTTCAGCAATCCTGTAAAACGGATCAACTCGCTTCCTGCTGCAATAATTTGATCTCGTAATTTCTACACGATTTCTTTGTTGTATACATAATACATTAGCATTAAAAACTTAAAGCTGCGACGCTATCGGGTGGTTTTATTTAAATCTTGTTTCTCTTTTCATCGATTTTAATTTTAATTTGTTTGGATTGTGGGCACATTGATTTGGTTCACTTGATTAAGCTGTCTGTTATTGCTTATTGGCTGTGGGTTAAAAGGAAGCGCTCGCTATGTTAATCTTATTCAACTTGTCTGATTTTCAATGTATCCAACCTGAGTTTGAGTTGCTCAAAAATATATGTGTATATTTTATTATATATACGTGTTTACGTGTTTCTATTTCGGTGCGTTGACCTGCACACTCTTTACTAAATAGTGGTTCAAAATGTATTACATTTATCTTTTCTTGACGACTTTGTATATTTTATTATTTGCTGTTACTATATTGTGTTTCATGTTGTTGGTATGTGTACATGTACTTGTGTGAGTGTGTGTGTGTGTGTGTGTGTGTTGGTTTTCGTGCTCACTCTATGTTTTAATTTGCCTTTGTTTAATTAATTGTCTTTATAATAATAACGCTGTGGCAATTAATATATTCGCTTATATTGTTTGATTGCATTTCTTCATTTCTTCATTTTTAAATTCTTAATTAAATTAATTCAACTTCAACAATTTTGTTCGCAAATGCGTTTTTCAGTTTTGCTTTGTGTGTGTAAGTGTAATCATTCTCACGAATTTATTTACTTATTTCTTCTTGTATTTCTAATTTTTGTTTTATTGCATTTAAAACCGTGCACATTTTTGTTATATTTATTAAATGTTGTATTAGTATTACATTCTTTTTAGTTTTATTAAGTGTATTTAATTGTTTTAATTTGTTTGAAACACTTGAAATTGCTCACATCATACTAAACTTTATATACTCTTGTTTTGCTGCAGCTCATATGGCTCGTCTTGTTTATTTCTCTTGTTCTATGTTAGTTAAATTTAATTACGTAGTTTGCTATAATTTACTAACTCGTTTTACGCTCGCTTTTCAAAAGACTTTCTAACGTATCTGCAAATGAGTTGCAAACATTATACATGCTGTGTTCGCTATTTATTGGAGTGCTTTTGTTGCGGTTCAAGTTAACTTAACAACTAACTGCAAAAATTACATAAGCGTTTAATGCTGACTGGCAAATGAATACTCAACAAAATACTAGTTTAAATGATAACACAAACAATATGCGAGCCGCACTGTGCAGCTCGCTGGAATGGCAAATAAAATAATATTCAACTTAGACTATAAACATCAAATATAAACAATAAAATAACAGACATACAAATTAAAATACGGTTCCATTTTTGTTTTCCATTTTACAATTTGTTATTGTGTTGCGACTGCAGTTCCCATAATACCCAACTTTATATATATATATATATATATATATATATATATATATATGTGTGTGTGTGTGTGTGTATGTGTGTGTGTGTTTGTGTGAATATAATGGAAGTGGACGCCAGGCGCCTGTCAACTTCACTAGATGTATGTTTGCTGTGTTGCATTTGTGCCTTTTTAATACTTCAATGGTGTCTGTATGTGTCCTCAGTATAGCGCCACATTGGACGCCTGTGTGTATGCATCCCACTCGCAGTCGCAGCCATCGAGACAGTCGGGACATTCCAGCTCACTGTCTTGTCAGTAGAGCCAAGACACGGGCACCCATTGTGGTGTGGTGTGCACCCGATCGATGGCCGATTCCAGCGTTGCAATCGTCTCGCTAATGTCGTTGTTCACAATGGTCAGGTCAAAGAAATGTCCATACAGTTGACGCAGCATATCCGACTCCTTGGCCAAGCGCTCTAAGCTACCATCGTACTGCAATTAGAAGTAATTATGTCAGCTGCCAAGGCTCAATTGGTGTAACTCGAGTCTTACATCTGCAATGTTCTGCAGCGATGGTGCCGCTATAAACACCACATAGGGCGTGAATTCAGCCGTACGAAGTATTTTTAGCGCCTGCGGCTCCACGTCTAGTATGGCCATCTTGCCTTCGGTATGTATGCGTCGAATGGTGTCCAACTTGGTGCCATACATGGCGTCCTCGTGAGTTCCTATTCGTACACAAATTGTTTTAATACTAGCTCTAAATGATAATCATATTTTATGCTAATCGTACCATATTCCAAATACTCGTTGGCACCAATGTCGGCCATCATTTCGTCGTGTGAAACAAAGTAATAGCTGCGTCCGTTTTCCTCCTCGGGCTTTGCAGGTCTCGTTGTATCTATTAATGGAATCAGTTCTCATCAATTATGCATTCAGAAGTGGATTCAACTAGGCGACTTACGTGGTATGGGATAAGCGTACTTGTCGGGATACTTTGATATTAACGTATTCTTAATATGCCGCCGGCCCACGCCATGTGCGCCTAATAGCACCAAAGTCTTGCGCTGAAAGTTCGGATCACCGACTAAATAGAAAGCATTTCAATCATCATTATCTTTACAATTGAATAATTTAACAATCGATTCTTACCTGGCACTTTGACAACCTCTTCGTAAGTGACCACATCAAGCGTATCGAATATGGCATTATGTTTGGCCAAATATTTGTCTCGACATTGCTTCTTCTTGCGCCCGAATATGGAGCAGTTCACTGTGGGTTACACAAAGCGATAAGGTTAGAAGCAGTTGGCTATAGGCAAACAGTTAAACATATTATTATTTAAACCATGCATTGAACGCTGTAAGTGTAAGGCAAATTCAAACAAGCTTTAAATGGCAATCGAATGCGTTCATAATTTCATAAATATCCTCATTTTAAACAATTGTACACTTGTAAAGTATTTTATAAAAACCAAGATGATGAGGCATGCATTCTTTGAATTCGATGAACTTAAATATTTTATCGGGCTTGACTAAAATTTTCATGTTACTGAAGCGCATCTATGTATGAGTGTATTCATATGAAATGTCAAAGCTGCATCTTGGAACTGCGTGAGAAATGATTATTAATAGCATTGATCAACGAGTAAAATTATTAGTGCTCTAGATGAAATGCTGCTGTACGTCTGTTAGCCCTGCAGAGGTAATATTAAGATAGTATTCACTTATGGGTCGAATAAAATATATTAATGACTTCGTATTTAACCATTTATATGCACATTAATGTTAAACGGAATGAAACACAAATTTGCATATCTGTATAAATCGAGATACGAATGAATCAATCGAAAAAAACATTGCTTGAGTGATATTTAAATAAATGACGATAAAAAAAAAACATAAATATACAATTGATTCATTAATATGCTTTAAATTAAAAGGAAATCATTGAGAGGACAGGCACTTTTTTGCATTTAAACGTTTGCGGAACCTCTGCATGGGTAATTGGAGAAGAACAATGTGTGGATATGATGCAAGAATACTTTTCTAAGGTATCGGGTGTGGGTGTGCCGTTTGTAATGAACTTTGCTACGTTTGGTGACGTGAAAGAAATTCGAGTGAACATAAAACTCAAGAAAAAAACGTTAAGAGTTCGGTTGTTTTTTCAAATAGTTTTTAACTTGGGTCTTAGGAGTATTAGCTACCTGCGGATCCATCACACCCATCTGCGTGAGCGGAACATCCAGCACCCGGCTCTCCTGCATAACATCGTTATACATTTATATATATATTTATAGAAAATGTGAGATTGACGATTTCACGAGTTTGAATATATATTATATGTGCCTGCTACCTATAGATTGGCTTGTCTTTTCAAATGAAACTCTCAATCTAAGCGTAGGCTATTTACTGTTAAACTTAATTTATTTTCTTCGTTTTTTTAATACTATTTTGACGAAATTTAGGGAACTTTTGAAACTACGTTTTAGGCATGCAATTCTCTGTAATAGTTTTCCTTTGTAATGCTCGTGTAAGTGTTCATGTGTGTGTGTGTTAGTGAATTTGGGCGTGTGAAGATGTGTACTAGTGTTGGCTGGGCGCTGCCTGTTGCACAATGATGTTTGGTAAACTACGAATTCATCACACGCTTTCCAATATAATAGAATTATAAAGCATACGATTATATTTAGCATCCAATTACACATATAAATAGTACACAGATATTTTGTTTACATGTATTTATGGGAATGTTAGGTGGGCTTCTCTTGAGTATACACTTACCCTGCTCCTGCTTGGTCTTATCAACGGTCTGACAAGCAATGCGCCATTCCTGTAGCTCGGGTGATGGTATCAGGCCCGCTGAACCGCCCACCGTATCAATTCTCGCCTGCCACCAATGATGATCGTCCTTGCTGATGATCTAAACAGAATGATGTAGCCGGTCATTAGAGGTTTGACTGAGGTTTCTTAATGCACCTACCTGCAGTATGTCGCCTACTTGGAAGGCAATGCCTGCCTGGGCACAGGGTATAAGCTCATCGTCCAGCGGATTATAATCAAACTGTGCACGAACAAAAATCTGTACAAGAAACAAGAGTCCGACAAAAACACTTTTAGCTTATGGCATTCCAGTGGCAGTTCCCTAATGCATTCGTCGGACAGATGCCGCGTACACAGCCATCCATTAGCAAGGATTTGGCTTTAGCTAAAATCTGCATGCAAGTGACAATGGCATCAGAACAAGCAACATCCATTCGGTTGCTATTGCGAGTGCTGATGCTGCTGTTACTGTAGCAACGCTTATAAGTTAATCAAATTTTCACGTTTGTATTGAGTCTAATTAAGTATGCATAAAGTGTATGTGGGCATTGGTATGACATGGATGCATGTGTCTCTTTCATGCTTTAAATGTACGTTGATTTGTCTGAGCGTGATACTTACAAGCACTGGAGCAGGTCTTATCCTGAAAAGCTGCATGTGTGTTGGGGAGGAGGGTGAAGAGCGAGTAGGAGTCATGTTAATGTTCAGTATAATTACATAATTGGTTTCCACTCGTGAATTTCAGTGTAATTGAATAGTACTCGAATCATACGTGTGTTTATGGAGTTGAGCATCAAAATGAGCAAGAATTGAATTTCATTCATTTCACAAAGCAAATTACTAACTTAATTCCCTCGCCTGATTGCACAGCTAATTTAAAATGGGCATCAAATGCATTTTGATGGTACACCTTAATGCACAATCCTTTACGTTATCACAAATATTTGAATTTATTTATGTGTATCTACTGTGTGTAGATACATATATATCTCTTTCTGTTGCCTGATTTGAGAATATACCGAAAATAAAACCAAATTTGATTGACGGACGTCATTGACGAATAAAAAAAAGAACAACATTGACCTACATATTTTTTAAATATATAAAAATTAAATAAATAATAAAATTAATTGAAATGACCGCAGTTTATATTTTATGATGGGTTAGCATCGGGTTCACTTTTCGCCTGTCAATTATGTATTCTGGCTCGAGGCCACACAGGTGACATGTGAAAAACAAAACAAAGGTTAATTCTATTTATTCTATTCTATTCGATTAACACATATATTCTATTCTATTTGTTGGGAATGCAGTTTAGGCATTAAAAATGTTTACTTTGATGAATGTTTAAATTATTGAAAAGGCTGAACATTGAATGCTAGTTACACCGAAATGATATAGTTTAAAGGGCGCAGCTTAAAGTTTTTAGTTGAAATCACATAAAATATGTTTATGACTTACCTCACAGGGTGGTGGTGCGCTACGGTAAGAAGGAACTATTTTAAAGGTAACCGAACCGCGTGCCTCGCGCTGCGCAAAGGAAAAAAATGAACTTAGTAAACGATGTAGTCAAAGGCAACACAGCGCTTACCAGCATTCGTTGCAATTGACCCACTGACTGATGCTGCACCGGCTGCCCATTGATCTCTCGTATCTCGTCGCCCACGTGCAGCGTGGCCTGTCTGTGTATCATGCCACCGTGCATGATGCGCGCCACAATGCAGCGTCCGTCCTCCGTCATTTTAAGCGTGATTCCCTGCGGCAGCGAAGAGGCCAATGGCAAATGGCAAATGGCAAGTGGCAAGTGGCAAAAGGGTTGGAATTACATTGGCTAACTGTGGCAACAATTCGACTTACCATGGGCTCGTCGGTGTTCTTTTGGAACTGCACGAGACGCACGCGTGTCACATGCTGCAGCTCGCCGCCCTCCACGTTGTCCAGCTCGTCGCCATTGAGGAAGGGCACCATTGGCGGGGGAGTGACGCGCAGCGCCTCCTCGCCGTACACGTCCCGGGCAACGACATCGTGTGTATGAAGCAAAGCCTATCAAACAACGGCAAAAAAGGATGCTTTTGTTAAATTTCTTTTTCGAGGTCTGGGCTTTGGCCGAAGGAAGACGACTGAAGGCGACACTCAAAATTATGGCCTGCAATTAAGCTGCCAGTTATTATGCGGCTAAGAGCCATTACAAAGCCACTTTCTGTGGAAATTAAATTTCCGATTCGCTATGCCTGTCTCATATATCATAACCCAAACACACAAGCACGGGGTTCAAGCCCGGTCGAACGCCCACACAACTTGTTTACAACATTAACTGGCAACATTTGTTGCCAAGACAGAGCGAAAAAGTAAGCCGCCCATTTTACAAGTATTGTTCGGCAGTGACAGAGGCACGCACATGAACCCCATGAACTCGAACCCGAGCCCGAATAAGTGCCCAATCCCAAGCCATGAAGCTCTTCAGCTCAGTCCTGCCCAAACGAAAATTACAAAAATTTATTGCCACCCTCAACTGCAGCAGCCTCTGCCGGGGCTCAGTCTATGAGAGCGACGGCTTGACTTTATACAATTTCGTTTTTAATAAATTATGTTTAATAACACTTTGAATATGCTGCGAAATTAATTTGTGCGGCGACCCCGACAAACCGCAAGATAGCAAGACGAGGCCAACCATAGCGCAGAATTCGTAATACCCTCACACACACACAAACACACACACACACATACATATATACGCACGCACACTCAAAAGCTTACGCATTGGCAGGACCTCTACTGGGCGAGCGGCTGGGCCATAAAAAAAGGATTTTACTGCCTGCCCATGCTGCGTCGCACGCATGTCGCACACCTACTCCCACACACACACACACACACACACACATACACGCAAACACTTTGATATGTACTTATGCATATGCTAAGTATAGCTAGGCCATGTCAGCGCTTTGGTGGGTGGCTCCATAAAAAAAAGCAATTTTCAGCGTTGATGATTACTCAATGCCAAAAACACACAAACAGGCACCGACACACACACGCACACACACACACACGCACAACAGGCACGTACATGCAGCGCTCTCGCTCGCACGTACCGCAGTTGCACGTTTCATTTCCGACACAGACGCCGATTCAGCAGCACCGCAGTTGCCTTTTAGTTGCTCTGTCACTAGTTGGTTCTGTATTTGTTGACAGCGCTGGAAGTATTCTTCGTTGCTCACTTTTAGGCGCTGCTTAAAAGTAAATTGGCTTTTTACTACTCTCCATTTGCCGCCGCCGCCGCACTGGCCCTCTGCCTTTCTCTACCTCAATATTGCTTCTTTGAGTACTTTTGCAAAGTTTAAGCTGCTTTCACATTTTCGCCGTCACTGTCACTGTCACTGTCAATATCACACTTCCAGAGCTACTGGCTGAATCACAATCGCCATCACTTGGCATTCACGTCGACAAGCATCCGCAATGCCGAATGCATAAATATTTGAAAACGCTTTTAGCTTACTGTGATTTGTTGCCACCGGGCCAAAGTAAATCGAAATATGAAATTGTTTGGACATGTATTATACGCATGCCGCTGTCGATAGCTTCATTGAGTTTGTATATTTGCTGGTCAATTTGAATCAGTTCATAGCTACCTAATCCGGTTGACCATCAAAGAAACATCTCGCATGCTGTGTAATTACTTGCATATTTCTTACAATCAAATCGCTGACACAAAGACCTGAATACAGAAAAGTTCTTGATGGCAAAGCACAGTAAACAATAAAGTAAAGCATTAATTCACCTCTGATTGAGTAATAAAATAAATCAATATTCTATTAGACGTATACGCATGTGTTACATTCTTTTGATAATTCTTTACAAAGAGAAAAATTTCACAGTCTTTGTGGACAGATATTTACGACCTTAAATTTGATATAAATTTAGTAAATTTTTAGTCGTAAACACTTTCTGTATTTATATATTATTTTGATAAACATTTTCTCAAATAAATTTCCATTTTAATACTTTAAGCTACTTAGAGTGCTCTGCTTAAGCTTCTGCAAACTATTTACATTTCCACTGAAAAACTGTATAGCAAATTCCGAAAAACTACAGTTTAGTAGATAGGTAGAAAATATTTTTCAGTTTACAGTAATCATTTTGAATGTCTGATTAAGACAACGTTGCTTGGTAAACTTTTATATCCAATTACCAGAACTCGGCTCAGTTTATCATATTCAAGGCAAGATAAACTTCAGCGCGCTTAGTCGCTTTGGCTTAAACGAGCTAAGCACATTCCCTATTCCTTTGCCATCCATTGCAGCAAATTCGACAAAATAAATGGTTAATACAATTTCCGAAATGAAATTACGTACTTGGAATAAAATTTGCTGAACTTCGCAACTATTTAAATGTGGCAGCAGGCTCAGGAAACGAGAATCGAGTACGAGCTCGGTGTGCAAGCGTTCATGTAAATGGGAGTGGCTGTAGCTGTTGCTGGCTGGCTGGCTGGCTGGCTGCTGCCCGGTTGACTGTGCAACCGCTGGAAGTAAGTGGTAAACAACGTAATCTGATTTCAGTTAAAGCCTGCCTCCGGGCACGCCCACTGGACAAGCGACAGCCCATAGTTAACACCAAGTTGTTGGACCAATAAAACGGTAAATTTAATAAACGCTTGACAGGCGAAAAGTTGAGCAGTTTGGTTTAATGCCTCATTAGTCGTCGCCAGTGCCCCAACACAGAATCTGAATTCTGGAGGTTGTGACATTGATAGCCAAGGCAAGCGTCAGCAACAAAGTTTTGGGCAAAGCTAACACCCACCCACACACACACGCCCACGACCACACAAACACACATTCACACCGCTGGTTCGTGTGCCTAACCCGCAGCTGACTTTGATTTCCATGATTAATACTTAAGTGCTTGTTAAACTTTCACCAACACATACTCGGTCAGCAGCTGATACCAGCAGTGTGCCTGCCGGGCTGGCCAGCGAGGCGCACAATATGCAGATGTTAGCTTACCCTATGCCCGCCTGCTCCTAAACAATCGTTGACTTCGCAGTTGCCTGTTTGCATACCCCTGTGTGTGTGTATTTAGTAGAAAATTTGCTGAGGCTGCAGCAACACAAAACCCAACACAGCTTAAGACACTGTCTAACAGGGTTGGCAACGAAGAAACTCTCGCCAAACTCTCACCCGACGCTAGCTAAACGAAAACAAAAGATTATATTAATTGGAAATTCTGGTCGAAAGGGAATCGATTCAAATAAATATTAAATTGGCTATGAGACTATAAAGTTCATTATAATAACGAATTATTAAAATCATAAATCATCTTTTAAGGAAAAGCTTTCGATATCTGATTAAAAATTCGCAGAAGGATGTAAGAAGCCCGTGGAATAAACAGAGATAGTGAAACCTCGGTTATAAAAATAAACGTTAAATTAATATATTCCTATTGTGATAAATAAATGAAGACAGTGAATAAAATTACTGATAAAAAGTATACATTATTTTCCGCCGTACTTCATTTTTTCAAGATTCACAAACTTAATACCTTCTGAAACATACTGTACTAGCTGAGCGGCCACGTATTGGCTGCCGGCTGACCATTCTGACAGCTTTGCCCTAAGCCAGCCATCCGCCCAGCGGATGAGGTAACGAATGAACGTGGAAACCACAAAAACCTCACGCCGACCACATGAAACTTATTTGTTGGTTTTAATAATTACACATTACTGGCAACAGCAGCAGCAGCAACAAAATAACAAAACCCGTAGCAAAAACAACGCAAGGGCCGTATGACGCCCTTTAATATGCCAGGCCACGGTTCAATTACACACGTACATAATGTACGGGTTGGTCAGGGCACTCGCAACTGAGAAGCTGTAAACCTGGTGCTGGGCACCGTCTATAGTATCAGCGTCAGCGTCAGCGTCAGCATCAACAGACGCATCTGGCTTCATTAGGGACAACTACAGCCATCCGGGTAGCCGTTGACAGCTGAATCATCTGGATTAATGCCGAATTTTAATTAGTACAACGTGCGGCCAGTCAGTCAGCCAAACAGTGAGCCAGTCAGTCAGCCAGTCAGCCAGTCAGTGAGTGAGTGAGTCAGTTAATCTTATGGTCTGGCCCGCACGTTTTATCGTTCTTGTTATTCAACTGGCAGCTGATGGCCGCTCCTCGTTCACATAGTTATGACACTTGGCGCCTTATCAACGCTCTTGCAGCGACCGATGTGAGCAGCTTACAAACGCAGCCAGGCGCAAGTTTTGGGAAATCCACAGGGCAGCGTACAAGCATATATATATATACTCATACACATGTAAGCGCATGGGCCACAGAACAACCCGCACTACTCACCCACCCACCGTATGGTCTAATGAGCACGCATCATATGCATGATTAATTCGCGAAATGAAAAATTCTTCCAGGTTGTTTCTTGACTGAGCGGGCTCCTGTCAACCTGTCAGATTGGGTGCTAAGGGTGATGGCATCACAGCCGAGAGTCTGCCATGTCTGTTTGTGACATCTGATAAGCTGGCAACCAACGCAACACCGCCACGCGGGAAGCAACCCGACTCAACCCAAACCGAAGAAAAAAACGAAAACAGCAGCAAAACTTAAAATTTACAAAAGAAACTTTACACTTAGTTTTGGGGCACAACTTGAAAACGGTTTTCACGTCCGCTTGTCAAAGTGTTTTGGGTCGCTGTTGTTTGGCCACAACCACCGAGACACAGTCTTACAGTTAACATTGGACTCCATAAACAACATTCACCGTACGACTATGTCACGGTAATTGAGCGGCGACTCACTGCCCTTTTAATACTGCCAGCATATATATCCTGTCTATTAGTGCAACCGGTCGGCTCGGCTATACGGCCAAGCAGTACATCATCGTACATCAATGTACCTTTACGTTGACTGACGCAGGTAATATGCTCAGTTGCCTTATCAGGTGAACAATGGCTCTGGCGCCGTTGTAGCGCTGTCATCTGTATCCTGTGCGCCGTGTATTCTGTTACGAAGCTCCATCCATCCCGCATCGTTCGTCACACATACCCAAGCCCCCAGCCCACAGCCAGCATCCTTGCGCCCGCTGCTGTCAGACACAAATCATTCAATTTTGATGCCCGACATCAGCCAAAATGATGAAGAAAAAAAGAACTACAAGTTTCGAACAATGGTGAAAGACCAAAATATCGCCCGATTTGTTGCGGTGGTTGTTGCGGTTGCTTTCAAAGCCGCTTATTATTGTTGGCAAACATCAGATACACACAGACACATAGACACCGACTTGGAAACCACAAATTTCCGCTGTACGTGTGCGGGTGTGTGTGTGCATTATGCACTTATCAGCGCCATCTATCTGCGGTGCGTCAGCTTCTTCCTGTTGCTCGATAGACAACTGCAAGAGCCAGGGGTAGGGCAGAGAGTCAGTGCAAGACAACCACACATGAATCAGTTTAAGATACCAAATGTTTGGGTTTCCCTCTCTCACTCTCACTCACTCTCACTCTCTCTATTTAACGCTCTCTATCAGCCACGACAAACTCATAGCTGCTGTGAACGACACCATCTTTACGCGGCGCCTTTTGGTTAGGCAACACTTTTTGCACGATATTTTAACACTGCCCACACACATTTTTCGTGTTTATTATATTATATCACACACACAACACTCGTGCCGTTATATAATATGTGGGCAGGTTTGTCCGTATGTATTTCCTTTCATTCAATTCCAACTAGAGCAGCCACGCAGTGACACAAAGGGCGATAACTGAGTTTTGTAACAAGTAAACTAATTATTTTTCGACTTTGTTGTTGCTTTTTTTCTGTGTCAGTGGTTGGCAGTTGTTTTTGCAGAGCTTCTTCTTGTTTGCTCGCCTTGAGAAGAGGAGAAGATGAAAAGCTGAGCACCATGTACGCATGTCCATGTGCTTGTGTGCGATGCTAAATTGCAAAATAATGTACACACTTGGCGTTGTAATCGCCTTTGTTGTTTGATGTTGTTGGAACTGCCTCTAACTGCTTGTTCATGCCATTGTGCTTGTTCATCATCATCAACAGCAATGGCAACAGCAGCGGCTGGCCCCACGGTAAGTGCGAGTGTGTGTACACATAAATACATATGTGTTATGCACACACACACACACATGCACACTTAGGTAGGGAAGTGCTTGTGCCTACGTCTTTTTCCTTGCTTGCGCAATTAACGCATTCACAAATGAAGAGTGTCAAGGCAAGCAGTCAGCAGAGTCTGTCCGTCAGTTGGTCCGTTTGTCAGTTGGGCACTTTTCCTTTTTGCATGCAACTTAAGCCAATAATGTAGAAGCCAAAAATCTACCGTCTACAGAGCCCAAATAGCTCACATATACACACACACACACACACCAGATACTTTTCGCAGCTCAGAAGTTTCTTCAAAACTTTTAGGGATAGTTAAAAGGCTGACTGCTATTAGCAGCACTCAAACGGAATACTTTCCAACGGTCAAAGTCCATTAAAAAGAGGCTTAAAGAATGCCTTACCATTAAAAAGTTTAAGACTAAAAGTATTCCCAAAACCTACATAAAAGTTATAGCAAAAACTAAACTATTGGGCTTTTGTTTCTACAAATGCAATCGCATTTGGAATGTGCATTTCGTTCTAAAATAGCAATTGAAATTGAAATACTCTTACAGTTCGCTGGGCACAAATATCATAAAACAGCAGACGAGTATTCTTTTTTTATGCCAACAATGGATTCCCGCTTTCCAAGCGAAATCAATAAACTAACGAGAATTGCAATGAGAAGCGACCTTGCACGAAGTCATATTTAGGAGCATTCATACTTTATTCACCACACCGAGTGCAGAGTGGAAAAAAGAATAAACAGATAATGGAAATAATTGTTGATTCGCGGAAATATGGGAAAAGAATAGTATATGGTATATCAGACTCCAAGGAATCTACTTAGACATAAATTGCCAATAAGCAGCAAGGTCCAACCTTGAATAAATGCTTAGCTGGCGCAGAAACTCATTATAATAATAATAATAATAATTTAATAGTATTTAATAGAGACAGATTTAAAGGAACAGAAAATATATAAACACTCGAATATCCCCATTGACAGATTGTATATATAATATAATAATATACAATATATTAATCTAAACTATTTTCAATGCATACAGAGACTATTTTAGAATACTATTATAATCTACCGCATTGAAGAGCGGTGTGTTTGGCCAATACTTGGGCTATAAATAAAACTAAAAAACTTTTAAGTAAACCGAACTGTGGATGGAGTAATAGCTGTGCATTACGTTCCATAAACTAGGCTTAGAAACTCACGAGTGGCTTTGCCCCTTGCCACATAAGCGACATTAAAACTCGGACAATCTACATGAATATCCCGTCAATTTGAGGCTGCCGCCACACCTTTTGGTAGTGCGCCGACAGTTTCAGGCCGGATGATCTGGCAAAAAAGGGCCAACCTCGCCGTCGAATTAACTCCCCGACTGCCGTGATGGCCCCGACAAGACGGCATAACGAGCCTATTTGCAATGCTGCCCCAGAGTCTAGCCCCATCATCATTGCTGCTTGCTTGTGCTTGTGTAATATTTATGTAAATTTGCCCCGCCCACCACAGAAATTGAAAGGCGTAATGGTTTGTTGCGCTGCCTACTTTGCATATGACGACGCTCCGCTTCGCCTTTTTGCTTCATGATGTCGCTGCTCGCCTTTGTGTGTGTGCATTTGGAAATTGTTCATAATAAATACATATACACACACACACACACACACACGAGCACGGGAAAGAGGAAAAAGGAAAGAGAGCAAATATACAGTATATTATATATACAACTGACATCAGGCATATTAAGCGCCATAATCGAGTGGAAGAGAATTATTTTGTGTGAACTAATTGCATTAGTGACATTCAATTTGACGCCCTGGCAGAGAAACAGCGCTAAACGGCAATTGTCACAGAGCACCGACTATTCTAATAGACCCCCCTACAATGTCATCGAGCTAATGTTTTTTTTTTTTTTGTTTTTTTTTTTAGTTTCTCTTTTCATACCCAAATAGATTGTTTACTTTGTGCCCTGCGTTCTGTGCTGCCTACTTTCGGGGGCAGTCAACCAAAGCCGACGGCTGCCACTGATTCGGGATACGAAACCAGCCGCCCAACTTTGGGTTCGCTGCGTGACGCTTGGGCAATCATGTGAATCGAACTCTATATAATTTGCAAAACTATGCGAGTCACTAAATACACGCAGGTTCTTTGTGCTATGTAAAATGGTTTCCTTATTAGAATTTTTGCATATTGGGCCGGGACGCAAGGTATTTCGAAAGCGACGTTTTATGTAGTTATGATGTCAATGCCTATAGCGAAGTGTGATTGCCTCTAACTAATGTTGCGATCTTGAGTGTTGAGTCTTGCATAGGAAATCTGTTCATATTTCTCTTTATCTTGCAAAAATTGATCTTGAACAACGTTTACTTGACTGTTTAATAAAGCTTTTAGAATTACAATAAATAAATATCTAGTTGACAGACTGGACTAGCAGTCAGTGAATAAAGTAACCCAGACTTCAATAGTCTATCAAAGTGATATAGCTAAGTTAAACTATTATATCATAATCATATTAATATAAGTCATTCACAAACAACATTCATCAAATTCTCTATATAGAAGCATTGTAACCCATCTCAGATAGTTATGTAAATATTACGAAAGATAATGTATCGAATAAAAAGGCAGCAGAAAATCCTATTATAGGTGTTTGCAGAAAGTATTGAGCCACCCATGCGACAAGTGTCTCTGTGTTCGTGTTTAAGTGTATGTGTATTTGTGTCTGTGTATGCGTGTGTTTGCCTCTTGTGGCTTGGACTTTTATGTGCCTGCGCGTGGGTCAGCCAAATGAATTAATCTTACATGTCGTTGACACATTTTCGGTTGTTGCCCAAATGTGTTGGGCACTTGGTTTCCGGTACGGATTTGCTTACCTGTGTGCGGGTCCAGGTCCAAGCAAACAGTGGAGCGTGCAGGTGGGAAGAGAACAGAACAGAATACGTAGTTGTGTAAGCAGTTGGGTACACACACTCACATAGACAGGTAGAAATGATATATCGTACAGCTATGCTGATTTACAAACATATGTATCTACATATGGCTTCTAAAGCAATTTAAATACGAAATGAAACTCAAAGGCGCAAAACATTTGTGGCAAGCTGTGGCTGCTTTTTAGGTGAATGCAATTAGTTAACGGATTTTAGACACAGTCTCTAGTATATATGTACAACAGTCCCACACGCCTGGGCAGTCGCTGCGAGATTGTGTGTGTGTGGCTCACCTGGTGTCCGGAGCATATGGAGCCATTGGGTACACGCACACGAAACGGACTATGCACGGGGCAGGAGGTGCGCGGTCCCCAGCGCGAGGTGACCGCCTGCTGAAGGGACAACGCTGAACTGCAGGGATTAAACAGCGCCGGCGGCGGCGGGCAGGGCGGCGCTGACATACTTAACGAACTGAGACCGCTCATGCTGCGGCAATGGCCCGACAGCATAGCAACATCAGCAGCGGAGCATTGGGCCACTGGTATGCCCTGGCCACTGCTGCCGACGCCGCTGCCGCTCATGCCGCTGCTGCCACTGCTGCCGCCGCCGCCGCCGCCCAACAGTGACATGTGCGAGCCACAGCCACCGGACATCAACGATTGTGATGTGAGCCCATGATGCTGGCACATGCCGACGCCGCCGGATGCTGTCACGCCCGCTGTTGACCATTGACCAGTCGACGCTGCCGCTGCTGCTGCCGCTCCTGATGCCGCTGCTGCTGCAGCCTGTGAGTCACCGCCGCCGCCGCCGCCACAGTAGTGATCCACCGTAAAACTGTCTTGGCTACCAGAGCATTGCAATCGATGCGGTGGCGGTGGCGAGGATTGACGCGAGTAAATGTTGTTTTATCTGTTCCCCTGTGCCAAGTCCTTTAGCCTGCTGATATGCTGCTCTTGTTCTTCGTATGCTTCTGTTGGTTGTGCTGGCTCTTCCTTAGCTTGTGCGGCTCCTCTAGCATTTCCTGCTCTATCGACAGTTATGTGCGAGTCTCCCCTAATATATCAAAGTTAAGCTATTCACTGAATTACTCAATCGCAGCGATAACTAACAAGAACAACAATTAACTATTAACAACTATTAATATCGTTTGTGGCTTCTGGTTGTGAACTACAACGCCTCAAGTTTACGACTATTGAAACTATTCTGCATCTTCCAGTTCTTGCTGCTGTTGCTCTCGCTGTGGCAGCCTTTAAATTCCTTAACTCTCACTGTGCTTGTCTGCATATATGACTATACATATATAGTATATATATATATTGGAAGTATCTTGCAACAATTTATATGCGCCCTGCAGCGTAGACTTGGTGTCGAATTTAAAAAAAAATTATTGTTTCCTTTAATTGATTTATGGTGTGCTTTCCCTTGTTGCTTTATGTTTAAATTATGCTTGTTTGTTTTTATTTAAATGCTTTGTTTTGTTTTCGTTATTTTCTTTTCAGTTATTATGAATCACAATCGTGTTTATTATTGGTATTTTTATGATGTATTTAGTAGCTGTGTTTTTAATTTTTACAAGTGTAGAGTTCACTATTTATTTTTGTTTAGCTGAATTTAGTTTCAAATTTTGAGTTGCCTTTTGGTTAATTTTTTATTTAGCATGCGAGTTCTGCAAAAGAAAATCGTTGATAAGCCCAAAATAAACAAAATCTATAGGGGGATTCGTGGGGAACTGGGAATCGTGAGAGGAGTTTCTAGTTAAGCTAAACTAATTGACGCTACAAGGTCAATAAAAGTTGTTCATGGCTCAGCTCAGCTCAGCTCAGCAGCCAAATCAAATATTGTTTAAGTATGTACAATAAAGGAACCAAGGTGGAGAGGGTTGAACGAATTATTATAGAAATAATAAGCACACGTAACGGAGTAGAAGATTGCCATTTTAATAAGGTACTCGAGTTTTCGCATTGAATAAAAATGTGAATATTTCCACCCACGGCCCAATTCAGACTTTTAATTAAACCAAACGGCGAATTACACCAGACTGCCTAGCCAACAGAAATATAATTTTATGCGCCTTCAAGATAAAAAAATAGAAAAATACCCATGGGAGGGACGCTATCTAAATTGGCCCAGCGGCCAGCAGAAGGAAAAAGTTCGGCCGAAAGGCACCGAAAAAGAAAGGCAAACAGAAAATATATTTTAAAACTCGAACGAACTCGAATTCCCCGGCGACTACTGTATATAACGATGGCAGCAGTGCGAGACTGTTTATGTTAAATACATAGTTTGAGACCAAACACGGAGCATCCAAGGAGCGCGAATGCCGATTTAAATTGTGGATGCTTTAATAATATGCTTTTAAATGTCTCTCTAAATAGGCAAGACAAACTGGCGGGCGGGTGGGCGTACGGACGGACAGGCAGGTAGGGGTGCACGGCACAAAGGACGAGGTAAAGGTATTTGTATGAGGCACACAAAGGTGCCGAAATGTTTGTTTTGTCAGTTTCCGCTGCCACATTTTAAGAATGCTAATGTTGCCTTGTCGCTTCCGCACCATAATTGAATGAGAACGTGCTGAGCTTTTCGCATTGGGCTGGGAGAGTTGGGCGTCAGGCGGGAGCCCAAAGGCCACCGACAGACGCAACTTTGCAGCGCAACATACGCGAACAAAATAACGAAATTCAATTCATAAAATATTCAAAACAACAAAAAAATAAAATGTGAAACAGAAAAAGAGGCGAACACCCTATACACAGACATTTTCATACACACGAGCCGCAGCTAAGCGAAACATAACAACAAAATGTTGCTGAAGCCAATAAATAGGCGGAGATTCTGAATCTTGAGAGTCGGAATCTGAGGTCTGTACAACGAGTGGTCTCACTGTGTGGGAGTCAGTGGATACTGCACTTGGACTGGGGCCAAGTAAATGATACCAAATACCATTATCTATGTATTGGTGCAGGGCTCTCTCTCTCTCTCTCTCTCTCTTTGCAACATTATGTGTACATATATATATATACACATTTTTGATAAGGCAAAAGTAGACGGAAATGGCATAGGAAACGGAGGTGGAAAATAGAGGGCAGAAGGCAGAAGGCGAACGGCGGCTGTGGGTGGTTAGCTGCTGTGCTTGAGCTGAGGCAGTGAAGTGAAAGAAATTTGTGGAGTGTAGAGATGAAATGGCATACTTTGGGGGGTTCGGGGTCTTCAGGTGTTACGGGGGTTGCTTCGCTATCCTGCTCATACTTACTGCAAAGTTGTAGCTGTAGTTGAAGTTGTTTTTATTGTGCCTGTTTTTGTTCTTGTATGCATCTAAATCGTTAAGCTGTTGTTGTTGTTGTTGTTGTTTTTATTGTTGTTATTGCTGTTATTTAATTTTATTGTAAGCAGTTCCAGAAGTAGTTGCTGTTGATGTTATTGTTGTTGTTTGTGTGTCTGAGCGCCGAAATCAATAATGAAAATAAACGAAGAGTTTGTTTTTTCGGATTGAGGGTTGATCTCTTGCACTCATCTAAACAAACAGGCGAAAGCACTTGCTGCAGTTACAGACCATAAATTGATAAGCACGCTGTCACAGTTTATTCAATTTCCGCAGAAGCAGACAAACCGCGCACAAGCACACGCACACACACCTCTGCAGCTACAGCTACACACGGGCAGAAAAATACGCCAGCCACATGGGCGTGAAGATAAACACGAAACATGAAATCAGATTAATTTAATTCAATTTGTAACGCGTTCGCTTGTCGTTTGCGAAATCATTGATAATAATTTTGGTCAAATCGATTTTGGGAATGCTGGTGGTTCGATTGCTGGCTCGGTTCGTTGCCCACGCCACGAGATGCTACGCTACAAGCAACGAAACTGGAGACAGTGCGGTTGTTGCTTCGAAGGCACGAAGGCAGCGCCGTCAATGACAACGACAACGACAACGAAAACGGCACGAGAGCAGCACACATAGCTCGTTGCTTCGCCTGAGACTCTCGTGCCTTGCCAGCTTACGACCAACTCCCACATACACACTCAAATATCTATGCGTGTGAGTGAGTGTGTGTGTGTGTGTGTGTGCTGCCTCGAACCAATATGCAAAAAATCAGCAGCCCGCAGCGAGCTTAAATTCAATGGCACGAAAAAGTCGCTAAAAGAACGCATGTGTATGCGTGTGTGTGTGTGTGTGTGGTGTTAACGCATGTGTGTGTGCTGATTTTTCTTGACTTTATTTTTCCGTTTTAGAGCATGTGGTGTGACTAAAAATCAATTTGTGTCTAACTTTTTTCATCATTTATGTTGCCTTGGCTCTTCCAGCGTTACAAAAGGCCACAAATTTTCATGGCCCACTTTTGTGCGCCGGCAGTTGCCAAACTATTTCTTTGCTGGGCCTCTAAAGTTTTTTGAGCACTTGCTTTTAAAATTAAAAAGTTTCGTTTCTCTTATATTTCGTACATTTTCGCTTATCGCTTCACTCATTTCATTTCTTCTTATTTCGGGTTTTCTTTATTTTACTTTTTTTTTGTTTTTTTTTTTTTTATTTATTTTTTATTTTTTGCACTGGCTTGCGCCGTATGGCAGCGAGTACGACAACAGCAACAACAACTACGGCAACGACAAGGATGAGCCAGATATATGGCTCACACTCACTCTAGTTGGTATATGTGAGTGACTGCGTGTGTATATATATATATGTGTGTGTGTGTGTGTGCAGTAACCGTCGACGTTGTTAAAGCCGTACTGAATGTTGCTGCTGCTGCTGCGGCTGCTGCTACTACTACTGCTGTTGTTGTGTACCCGTCCTATCCAGACAAGGGCTCGCGTTACACTGCCACAGTTCCAACCAGCAAGGTGCACAATTATAGACTAAACTCCGAGTTATCAGCAGCAGTTCAACAATGCTGCCGTCTGCTTAGCTCTCGCAGCTGAATGCAGCCAGCGTCAACAGCAGCAGCGCCAGCAGCAGTCGTCCTCGCAGCCGCAGCTTCAGTTTTTCACCTAGCAATCAATTTCCGGTGCAGATGGCAGCTTTATGTGCTTTTCAGATGCGTGCGAAAGAGATGACTATATTGGCGATTTAAGGCAGGCAGTCTGTGGGCGGCTGGCTGGTTGGTGGTGGGTTGCTGTTGATGCTGCCGCTGCCGCTGCTGCTGCTGCTGCTGCTCTTGCTGCTATTGCTCCGGCTGCTGCTGTTGCTGAATCTGTACAGGATGCCGTGCAGGACATGCGCACTGCCACGATGAAAAATTTTAGGCTGGCCAAGCAATTCTTACTACAGGCACATGCTGACAGCTGCCAGCAGCGCTGCTGGCGTCTCAGTCAATGCGGACGCCAGCAGCGCTGATATTTGTCTAGCAGTAGCAACAGCAGCAAGTAACGTTAAGGGCTTGCAAAAATATTCGTAATTTATGGCGCAATGTCTGCGCCACGTAGTCGTTAACCCAATCATCACCGGCGTTCTCCCGTCATCATCATCATCATCAACGGAGTTGCTGCTGCTGCTGCCGCTGCTGTTTCTGCTGCTGCTGAAGCTGCTGCTTCTGCTCCTACAGTTAGTGCTGTGGTCGCATTGCTAAATCATGCCATCGCCCATAGCCCAAACTAAAGTAGGTGACTTGTGTCCACACACACACACACACATATATAGACTGAAATTCTTGAACACAGATAGCTATGCCCACTGCTTATTTGCCAACCGCATGCGGGTTTGCGCCAAAGGAATCATGACCAAAAGGAAAGAATGCCGAAGCCACAACCTAATTACTTGTGTGTAAGCTGCCCAGTTGGCAAGAATGTGCAAGCCCAGTACAAAGCAGATAGATGGGCGGGAAGGCCACCTAGGGAGCGCATAAGTTATGGAATCTCTGCTGAAACACTGGCAAATAATTATGAAATGCAAGCGCACCAAGGCCCACAGACAGACAATCGATTGATAAACAAGGACAACATTGGCACGCCCAGCCGCTGTCCCTGCTGCCACTTCTTGCAAATGTTGTCACGTTTAATGCGAAACATAACAGGCTTTTAATTAATGCACAATAGAGTGCACGGCGTGCTGCAATCCCGTCAAGTGCCACGACAACGATTCGGAATGCATTTCGCGCCAAGGTCCCAAGCAGAGGCCTGCCCTGCGCTGCGCTGCCAAGGCACATCTAATTCCATAGTGTAGGTCAAGGCCTGAATCACATGTTATACTAGCTGTAACGGCATCGAGAGTATCAGCCAATAAACTATTAACATAACACATTCGCTCTTGTTGTTGTTGTTGTTGTGGTTGCTGTCGCTGTCACAGTCCTCATTGTCGTCGTAGTTTGCGCAGTCGTTTAGTCAAAGAGCAATTTGGCAAAGAATTTGTCATTTTATCGAAGTGGCAACAACATTTACTCGCCGCATCAACAACAGGCTGCACACTTTAGCCATTTCGACATTTATGTGTGTGGCCAAAAGGAGTGCGCTTAATGTGTCAGTGGGCCGGGCCGGGCCGGGCCGGGCCAATTCTGTTCAGGTGACTGCTGCTGAACTGAGCTGCCAGTTAGCCTGCATGCTTGTTGACACGTTTAGTTGTCGGCTCACACACAGACACACACACACTTGTTTACTGTTTGTATGCAGTCACATTCGCATATAGATGATATATATGTGGCTTTGTCTGCATTTGCCAAATCACAAACAAGTCAAAGCTACATTGAACACTGTAGGAAAAACTTGTTGGGGCTTCCAGGAATCTGAATTAATGCAAATTCGATAGCCACAGCAAAATGTCCGTAGCTAAATAATAGCAGACCCTGCTGCAAACGTCTTTCTATTATATAGTACATTATATTATGTCAGGGGCAGTGAATAAACTTAATAGACAATAGGCGTGCGTGTAAATATTAATTGGACTAGTGAGTTTGCTAATCAATTGCGATATCATCTAAATAAACAGTCGAATTAAATTCACAAATTCGCAAATTTACATAGTTGCTTGCCTGTGCCTAGTTACTACAGTTTATCTTATTCATGGTAAACAACATTGATTTTAATGATACAGTTGATGCAGAAGGTAGTTTCTTAAGACAGCTAAGTATTTCTCATTAAATCAGCAAATTATGTTAAAGTAAATATTCGATTGAAACTGTATAGAAATGTATAAAATTCAAGAAACAGCTTAGCTTAAGGCAGCATAACTTGATCTGTAAAATAGCTAAAGTTATTTAGTAGAGAGAACCACAGTCACAAGTATTTAAGCTTTCTTCTTAAGGCATTCTAGTTGCTCACATATAAGATAAGACTTATAGAAGCGTTTAGAGGATTTACAAACGACTTATAGAAGAGTTTTCTTTTATCTATTAATTTTTCGATTTATAATCTGATATTTATGAAAGGTTAATAACGTCAATTTGAAGGATTAGCCATTTCTACTATAGATTTTAGTGACTCCTGAACAATGAACATTAGTTCAACATTTTACCTGAATAGAGAATGAATTTGGCAAGCAATTTCCAGGAATTAATTCGTATTGAACAACGCAAATTGGCACAGTGAGAGAGATAAACGCATATAAACTTGGCAGCGATAAAGAATGTCACGAATTCCAATAAGCATTTTTAACCAAAAATCATATTTCAAATTTTCGAACGGAGCCTGAGCGCATTGTCCTCACGACGCGTCGTCATGGCGAGGCCAATGCATCCGCAACAAATGACTGTTTAGGGGGGCATTTCACTCATGTGACTTCATTAGCGTACGTTGCGGTCAGTGTTAATTAAGGAGTATGCAAGCGATGATGTTTGGTTGCAGCAGGACACAAACTCAAATTTAAAGTCAATATCTTGCGCCGATGCGACCCACAGCTAATAGGCAATGACAGATAGCGGCAGCAGTTAAAGGAGTTCAATTCCTGTGTATGTGTTATGAGGCGCATGATAAAGTTGCTCACAGTTGCTATTTGAAGAAGCACTTAATGACTTATCAATCAATTTCAGTAGATACAGGGCATATAACTTGGCTAATTGCGGCTAATTTGGCTTCGTTGAAATATTAGTACGTCTAGCTTGAAAATCAAATCAGCAAACCACAAATTGCACCTAACACTGCGCAAAAAGAGTAGAAAAACTGATAGTAATTATATATATTTTATATATATTTTATATATATATTTTATATATATATTTTATATATATTTTCTATATATTTTATATATCAAATATTTCAATCAAATATTCAATCAATATATTTCATCTAGTATTTGGCCCTTCAACATTTTTTAAATAAGCTCTTAAGAATCCCTGACTAAACACCAAAAATTTGTTTAAAGCCAACCAAAACAAGGCTAAAACAAACTAAAATTATATTAGACCCAAATAAATGAATGTTGGTCAGACTAATTTAAATTGAGCGAGTTTTCAATCATTATAGAATTATAGAATTCAGTTAATTCGTTAAACTCAGCAAACAAATGTCATATGATCAAGAGGTTCTTTAAATTCCACAAAAAAAAGTCTTTAACGAGAATCATAAGTTCAGCATTGACGTCTATAAATGCCGCTTCGGCGGCTGTAATAAAATTTACCTGATGATGAAGGTTATTGTAGTAGCGCGTTATGTGAGGTGGCAGAAGCTCAGCCGTCTCGAGGCCGATCCACTGAAAGACACTGTATTGTGGCGTTGATGTTGTTGTTGCGGTTGTCGTTGTTGTTGCCGCTGTTATTGTTGTTGCAGTTATTATGGATGTGCTATCGCAGCAACAGCACACATCCTCCTCATCCTCCACGAGGACCTCATCCGCCATTCTAAAGTAATATGCTAATTTCGTTAGCCTGGACCGATATTGGCCTCCGCTTTATAATTTGTTCACTTTGTATATTTTTATAGTTGCACACATTTGAATTTAAATTGAGTTATAGACGCGCAGTCGATGCTGCAGCACCATTTTGTTGGCCTGTCAATTTATGAGCAACGCCGTGGCGCGGCCCCAAACCAACTCCCAGCGCCACATGGCGGGGGTCGAGAACACAACGTCGCCAATGACAGCGGTTGCCCTTTTGTCAATTGCTCCCATGTGGGTTTTGCCGCCAAACACGTGGCTGTAAACTTGGCTACAAGCGTAGAGGTGCCTGTGCCTGTGCATGTGCTTGCGCCAGTGTCGGCACCTCTGCCTGCGGCTGTCGTCCTTCTGTTCTCTATGCGCCGGAGGTTACTGCGGAAATTCGCGCGTAATTGGCACACTGACACGACACTATCCACTCCAGAGACAACTTCGCATTTGCGTTTGAATCCACATCCACATCCACATCCACATCCGCGAACGCGTCCACGTCCGCGTCCCGTTAATTGGGTCAAGCGAGCGGAGCGCGGCGAGGAGTGACTCACTTGAGAAATAGACTCGAGTAAACTAAACTTAACTTGACTTGACGAAGACGAAGGTTTCGCCTCCCCAACTCCCAGAGCTTTGTTTAGCCCAGCTGCTAACCCTTTTGGGGTCGGGTCGCCACTGGCGTGGGCGCAGACTGACGCGAAATCGCTCGTTAGGCGCCTCTTTTACACATCACTTGGCAAGTGTCAAATAAATCCAACTGGAGGCGATGCCTTGCCTTGCCTTGCCTTGCCGTGCCGTTCCGTACGTCGCCTTGCGCTCCTTGTTGTTGTCGTCGTCGTTCCCTCGCGGCGACTGCGCCGCAAACTAAACAGAAATTTGTGCGCGCTTTTTGTTTAAGTCAATCACGAATGCTCGGTTGGTTAGTGCTACGCACACACCCGTACACACACTTGGACACATGCGTGTGTATGGATGCAAATATACAAATGCATATGCATTGGTATATGTATTCGCACTGCTCTGCCTCCAGCGGCAGCAGCGGCAGAACGCTCGCTGCACTTTGCAGCGCCAATGAGCAGAGAGTAAGAGAGTGTGAGAGTGAGATTTGCAGCGGTTGTTTGGACTGCAGGACCGAGGTCCTTACAATAGTTGCTGCTCTGCTTCTTTTTTTCTTTTTTCTTCTTTTTACCTACGCCTACTCGACATCCAACACCCCGAACGCAGTTCTCACTCTGCTCTCCGGCTGGCTGTGTGCGTGGTATATAGCATTAACACAGTTGCTCATTGCTCGTTGGGCCTGCGTTTGTTCAGTTGTTCATATCGTCTGTCATTTTTATCCATCTATTTCATTTTCTCCTTCTGTTTTTTGTCATGAATTTATGAAAATGAGTCGCTGACACACGAGCTCAGCTTGCGTCACAAACAAAGCGCCAGATAGACAGTAGGCCTGGCCGGGTAAGCTGAATGAATTTACCGCTTTTATGCTCTGACTGATAAATATCCTGTGATCAATACTTCAGACAGGACTACACACTAGTAATACGCATGTGTTAATATATCTACATTTTATAACCAATAATATATATATATATATATATATATATATATATATATATATATATATTTTATATCACCAAATAAAAGCAATATTGGATATTTATGATTCAATATTAAAACAATTTTCGTTGCGACAAAGATAGATGTTTAGATACCTTTCTCTGTATCTTGTACAGGGTATGCACAGAATAAAGCAATGCCGCTCGGCAGCAAAAACTGTAGCCTGCTTCAAGGAGCAATTAACGACAGTGGACAGCACAGAGTTATAGCGTTCATATCACACATACCCAGGCACGGAGCATGGCAAACAATGTTGAAAAAAACTCAGCATTGATTTACACTGCTCTGAGGCAGGAATATTAAATATCTAATGCATAACGCACATTGAATTCTAATTGAAGTTGTAGTAATCCCTAGGAAATTGTAATTAAACCATCAAAATCATCCCCCAATTATAGTAGAGCATAATAGCTTAAGCTCCAGGAAGCCTAAACCAAATGGAGATGCTGTTAGTGTATTTAAAGTTCGTTCTGATATGGCGTCAGCACTGAGCCATTTTTTCACAATCGTTAAATGTTTTTCTGTTGGCCTGCTGCAAATATGTGTGGCGCACACCTACGACTGTGCAGCACTTAAGTTCTGTTGCATACATTTTAGCGCAAAAAGCCTTCGGGGAGAAGCCGCAGGCACAGGCACTGGCACTGGCACTGATACTAGCGCTGGATTTGGTACTGCTGAGCCACCATCAGCAGCGGCAGCAACGTCCGAATTTCATTTAGGTTTATTCTGATTAAATTGTTTGTATTTTGGTTGCATTAGATGGCGCTGGTTAGATGGTTTGTTTGCATATGTATTGCATGTACATTGTGTCCCTGAGAGTGGACATATACGTGTGTGCCACTGTTTGTGCGGAGGATTAGTGACTGAGTGCGACAAGCAGAGACAGCCCTCCGGAAGTTGATAGTTTCAGTAGTGGTGCTGGTAGGGTGGTGCGAGCGGTATGTAGTGAAGTTGGTGGCTGTTTGTACGAATTTGCCATTGCCTTTGTTTACTAGCACTAAATACATTTCAAATTTATTTTAGCTTATGCTAAACCGTGCTACAGAGTGGACCACAGATTGATATAACCACAGCTCCTGCAGCTGACAGCCGCATGGAGCATATAAGCAGTACAACAATGTAAAGAATAGGGTTCCCTGAGCTCACAGCTTGCCTTCAAATGTTGCCACAAATACATACTTAATTATAGTTAAATATACACAAAGCTAAAGTAAATATAATGAAAGACTTACCTGCAAGTGCGGCGCTGCGAGTAGCTGCATCAACTCATCCTTGGCATACTTATTGCCAACGCTGACGCCAACTGAAGACAACTGCTCCAGGACATCGCGACTGCGCGCAACAGCCTCGGCGCTAGGCGCCCGGCCATTCGTCGTGATGACCGAGGAGCTGATGCGATCGAAAAGCTGCAGAAACTGTTGTAAGCGACCATCACGTAGCATATCGCGCAGCACATCCGCATCTACATGCGCGTCCTGCAGCGAATAAATGTCATCCAGGCAGTCCAATATGCGCTGCACCGCCTCAATCCCCGCCTCTTCGTCTGCCCACTCATCCGGTGCACCCGCAATGGGCACTGCAATAAAAGCGAACAATTCATCTTAGTGCTCAAACACCTCATCGACCAAGACTTACTGTCCGCGTCCGTTGCATACAGTGGATCCATATTAGTGCCGCCAGCAATGGCCTGCACAGCGCCTTTAAGCTTGCGCCGCGCATTGTAGCGCTTCAATTCCTCGACTGTCTCCGCAAGATGCGTGCGCTGTAATTTGTCGCGATCACGTATCCAGGGATGCTCTAGCACGTCGGTTATGGATAGTCTGTGATGTGGATTGGCAGCGAGCATTTTCATGACTAGATCCTTTGCATTGGCCGAAATGGATTTCCATTCAGGGGCTTCGAACTGCAAGCAAATAAGAGCAACCATTAATAAACAATTAAGCAGAATAGCTTGCGCACTCTTACCGATAACCTTCCGCGTGCTATTGACTGCTGCAGTCGAACACCAGAGCCCAGGAATGGCAGTCTGCCCGAGAGCAGGACGTGCAACATTACGCCAGCACCCCAAACATCGCAGCCCTTGCCATACAGACGCCTTGTGACCACCTCTGGCGCCATATAGTGCGGACAGCCCACGCGTCCATGTGTTTCTATGGTTTCCCGTGTGCCCGGCAACTGTATCGCCGAACCGAAGCCACCCAGCTTCACTGGCGCCGAGTTATCCACTGTCGCCAAAAGTGCACAAGCTGGTCGCACATCCCTATGCAGTATATCATTCTCGTGGCAATATCGCAGAGCCTCCAGTATTTGGCGCATATAATGGCTGTTGACAAAAAAAGGATACAAATTAAAAAAGCCATCCGCAGCGCAAAAAAATGCATTCATTAGTGCAGGTATTTCGTTCAGTTCGTACACGTTTGACATGTGAACGACACTAATTGGCAAATGTAGAAAAAGTGAATAAGTATTACTCAGAGTTGCCGAATATTGAAAGCAAATGCAATGACACATTAATCTTGACTTATTCCTCAAAATGTAAGCTAGCTAAATAGCAACAAAACTGGCTTAAGGCTCCTTTAGCTTTACACAATCCCTTACTCTAATTTTATCCTCTTTTCAGTATACAAAATATATTTAAAGTTGCTTAAGCAATCTACACCAAATTATTTATACATATTCAACGATTCAGATCAATTGCAATATTACGAAAGATACTTATAAATGTAGCAAGGTAATTAATAATTAAATGCGAAACATTATTCTGAAACATTGCTACTAAGTATTCCATTTAAATATTTATTGATTGTCCTAACATAGCTGCTCTTCCACCATGTACTGGGGATTTGGAAGAAAAACTGGTGTCATAATTCTATAATTATAGGCTCACCAAGCCACCGCCTCGCTGTAGACAAAGCCAGCGACCGCGCGCCGCACAACCTCAAAGCACAAGTCGGAGCCCTCCATGCTGCAAGCGAGAGAAAACGAAATATTTAAGTGGCCTACATCCAAATGTAAGTATATATGTATATATATACATATATATGTAATCGGTGAGTGTTACTTACAATTCAAATACCATGTAGAGCATGCCCTCGGAGCTGTAGGTTTCCAGCAGCTCAACTATGTGCGGATGCTTCAGCATGTGACATATTGTGGCTTCTCGTTTCAGATCTGTAATGACCCGCAATTAGTTAATATTAGAATGAGTAGCATTTGTATGGCCGCCCGCGCCGCGCAGCCGACACAGCAACAAGGCGCCCAGCGCCCTGCACGAAAGTCCTAATGGATTTAGCGCTGACTTATGTGCCTGCCATGTATCATTTACTCAATATCCGAGTCCAGGCGCCACTGCAGTTGAGCAATTTCTTTTTAATTGGCCCATGGACTGGGTTGCGACTTGAGCCTGTTCTGCCTTAGCTGTCTCGGGGCATCATGTAAGAGGCGGCAAGTGGGCGGCACGTGCCAAATTGTGTTCCGTTGTTACCGCACAATTAGTACCAACATATTTTATATAATTCGCGCAGCTTAATTATAATTTATTCACCCAAAGTACTTCGGGTGATTCGCTTGGGGCAAGGTCGCTGCTCAAACTTACCAGCTGTGCTCAGTCCTGGGCTTGCCGTAAACTTGGCCACATCAACAATTTTGACAGCAAACTGCTGATTGGACTCCCTATGTATGCAGCGGCGCACAATGGAGAAGGGTCCTCTGTGGAATGTAGAGAGTGTAGCAGTATGTAATATATGTTTAGCAAAAGTTACCAACTGATTTCAAATGTCCGTTCTGACCTTATCGGGCAGAAGGCTTGCAAACTTGCCATTAAAAGCAGCAGAAGCTTTCATATTCATATCACAACTAGCAACATTTCGCTCCACTTAGCTCAACTAAACGGGCATCACATAAATATTAATGTATAATGTAAGATTCGACACCCAAAACTTGCTTGTTCAACTTTTGAGGCAAGTTTGCTGTTAGCCAAGTTTGTATTGAGGGGACGACTACTGCCCCCATTGGAGGCGTCGACAGATGATTTAGTGCGTGCAACACATAATGAGATATGGCAGCCAAAGCAACAAAGTGAAAGAATAGGGAGCAAATGGAACTCACTTGCCAATGACCTCGCATAGCTCGTAAACATCGTCAAAGAGAATTTCGTCTTCGGTCATTTTGAATAATTGATGAATTAATGCCTGTGCCCGCCCGGCTCAATTGCTTTTTGGAATATTGATGAGCTGCACCACGGCTGCTGCTGCTGCTGCTGCTGATCTTCCCGGCTGTTGCTCCTGCTCCTGCTCCTGCTCCTGGTCAAACAGCAGTTGGTGTTTGCGTCCACCTCCAAAAACTTCAACGTTAGTCTTAGCTCTGGGAAGGAAATTTTTAGTGTGCGTCTGTTTGAAACTGTTCTTGTTGGTGTTGTTGTTGTTGTTGCAGTTGTTGCTTCGTTGTTATTGATTGTTGTTATCGTTGTTGTTGCTGCGCTGCTGCTAACGACTCATTTCTTCGCATCTAACTAAAAAATGACACAAAAAGTTGTTAATGTAAGTAACGAGGATAGAGAGGGGGAGTCTAAATAAACGGAAATAAAAATGGGCATTCATCAAGCCATGCAGATGTGTCAATCACAGGTGCCCAAGTGGCCCAGACAACCCAAATCAATTACAGCCACAAAACGCTCGAAAATGTGTTCTCTGAATGGGACTCTGGCAAAAAGGAAGTTTCACTGTCAGCTGGCTGAACAGTAAACGATTTGAATTTTGAATCGGAAATGGTTACTTGTGGTCCACCCGGTAAACAAGGCACTCGGTCTTACACTGCCCAATCTAGTTGGGGCCCAGACGTACAATAGCTGTTAAATGTTTGTACGAGTTTGTCTTCTTCTTCAGCTTCTTCTATTTTCTAGCATATAGTAGTAGTTTTATTACGGACAGAGCACACTTGAAGCCGAAACACAGTTTGGATGGTACTCCAAACTATAAGAGTGAGAGTGAAAGCGAGTAGCAGCACGAGTAAGAGAGAAAGAGAGAGAGAGAGGAGCGCAGGCGCACGGCGAAGTTCGTGTAAAAATCTTTAAAATGTAATAGTAATGCGAGCAATGCTACAAATTCGCAACGGGATATCCGGACGCGACATACACATATATTCATTTGAGAAATGCAACAATTTAACAACAAATGCACCTCGTTCTCACTGATGGGACGATCAACCAGACAAGGATATATATATACATATATATTTATATATATACTTAGTGTCAGAGCGCGCATTGGGCGCGGTATGGCTCGGGGCTTAGGACTCGGTCTCGGGCGAAGGTTTTACCTTGCTCGTGAGTGCCGCTGCTGCCGCCGTTACCGTTGTTCTAAAATTCCTTGACACTTTCAACTGGGCGACCTTACCACACATTTACACATGTACACTCGCACACACACACACACACGACGACTTGTCGCGACAAGTGCCACCGCCTCACAATTAAGAAATTGATTCTTTGTCGAGTATTTTTACAAAGGATTTGCATTGCTCAGCCGCTGCCGCTGCCGCTGCTGCTCTCCCCCACGCCCACATCAACCTAGGGGCGTAGAATCTCTGGCACACACACACACGCACACAGTCATACACCCGCATACATTTGCTGTGTTCATTTAGGTACAAACCCCTCCAATCTCAGCGACGAACAACCGAAATTTGCGTAGAACTTTTCTTTACGCTTTGTGGCATATCCAATATTTATCTCGTATTGCCGCTATTAGTTTGCTTGATGGTTGTGCACATTCGATTGATAATGTTACTAATTTATTATTGCTATTTATTCACTTATTTCAACTTAAAACAAACACGACCCGTGAATTGATTGGCAAAGAACTGGCAGCAACTGAACTGGTTCGCTGCGAAATGAACTGGAGTGTCACTGATTGTGTCTATTGTGAATGTGTTCATTTTGAAAGGTGGCAGCGCTGCATCATTTTCTTTACATTCCCCTCACGTAAACAACAATCTATTTTTAACTATCTGGCAGCTTCCTTCATTTTAAATTGCAATAGTTCAAATTACATTATCATAATTTCAATATCAAATTCAAGACAACTTATTTAATAAATCTAAATCTAGAAACGAACGAAGGTTTATCAAAATGGTATAACAATTTAAATCAATGAATATATATTACTTAACAGTCAGTCAATCATTTATGCAAGCAGCGCTAACAGTGTGTCATCTGAAACAGCTGAATATAAAAAAATATACGAAGCCCATGGTATTTAAACATTCTGGCAACTCTACTGATTACTGTTGGGCGGGAAATTAGAAAACCAATTTAAAAATGTTTTCAAATGTAAGTGTTGAAGCATATTAACTATATCTATATATTTAGGCTGCATTTGCATATAAATACATATGTTAATATGATTAACTAAAAAATTAAAGATGCAAAAATCCATTTGCTTTGATTTAATTTTCCATATAAATACATATATCAATATCATATAGCCCAATTATCACTTCCTCTGATTATGTTTATCCGTATATATAGTGTATATATGTAAGAGCAATATAAATAAATATTATTGTTGTTGTTGTTGTGGTTTAACCATAAACCATTTGATAAATCCATTAGAAATTATTAAGACTTCAGAATTAATATGCCGGTCACATACAGCTCACTCTCTGATACCCACACACAATAGGTGCGTAATCTTTAAATCAACTTCGTCTACAAAACGAGGGACAGGGACCCCGAACGTAAACATCATCAATTACACAGCCCTCGAACGGCAACAACAACAACATCAGCAGCAGCAGGAGCAACAAGAGCAACAACAACAACAACAACAGCTCAAGAATCGTAGGTCGTAATATGCAGTTGCTTTCTGCGTTGGTTGACAACAGGAACAGACAAAGGCAAAGCCAAAGGCACAGCCACAACCACTCAGGTGAAATCAAAATCAAATTCAACGCCAACCAAACGACGCCGTCGCCGTTGCCGTTGCCGTCGCTGCTGTGTCTCAGTGCCCACTGCCCTCTGCCCGCAGCTCGGTGACTGCGCTGCTGCCTCGTTGCCGTTGTCGTCATTATTTGGACGCGTCGCGACTTGCGACTGTCGCACTTAATGCGTGTGGATTGGACATGGACGTGAACGTGTAGGATTCGAATTGACATTATAAAAACTGGTTTGCTGCCAATATACACATATATATATTGGTGGTTGAGCGTCCTACGCAGCGGCGACGCAACGTCGACGTTGTCTGCGCCTGCGCCTGCGCCTGCAGCGGCGTTCCCGCCTCTGCCGAGGCCTTAGCCTCGCTATACCTGCTCACTTGGCAGCGACTCCTGTTGTTGTTATGCCTGTTATGGTTGTTGTTGTTGTTATTGGTGCCTCTAGGAAATTATCCGTAACTAGCTGCTGCAACCCGGCAGCAAACAAATGGAAAACCGCAGCAGTAAGAAATCCTAGACGGGCGTGCACGACAAGGAGATACCCTGATAGATACATGCATATACATGTATTGGATTTTGTTGAAGCTGCGAGCCTTGATTCCTCTAAAGGACGAGCTTAACTCAGCCAACTCAGCTGTTGTTAAGCATGTAGCCACTTAGTGGCATTGATTTCCACACAACCAATATACCCTCAGTTGAAGTATGTATGTAAACTGTTGCAATTACTGTGATTACAGTGACTGGGATCACAATAGTTTGTCACAATAGATACTCCGCCTTATATTGGACCGCTAATAAACGGTAATTGCGACGTCTATTGTCTACTAAATATACGAAAATATACACGGTATATTATACAATATATATATAGATATACATACATACAAATTGAATAACAAAACAGATCATTGCAGTTGTAGCCAACTGAGTGAGTTACATAAGATGTAAGTTACATAAGATGCATCAAACTTTGAAGCCCAAATAGGAATATTAGTAGAGAACTTACCTGTCATCATCCCAGCTCAATAGTGTCAAGCTGGGAATCTATAGTAAATCTCAGCAGTGATTCACCTCCAAAGCTTCGCATTTTTACTTCTGGCAAATATAGAAAAAAAACATGCATAAATATGGTTTTAAAATTCGATCATTTGATCTGCCTCATTATATCTATAAATTCAATAACTTTGAATGGCAGATATCTCATGATCACATCAGACAATAAACTGAACTAAATCCTATAAGCCGCTGTATACAAATGACTATCCCATATAATTATCAGTTTCTTATCAAGCTCTAGACATTCGCGCGCTTCTTTCCTCATTTTCCGTCCCATCCAGTTCTAGCGACTCTCTTCATTATGTATACACGTAACCCAATACTCGCAGATAAAAGAGCGTAAATATTATCTTTAGCCAATTGCTGTGCAATGCATTTCAATTATTGAATATGGCAGTTAGGATCGCTTGATTGATACTTCGCCATGGGAATACGAAATTGAAGTGCGCTCGCAGCAATTTTCGAAAGTTGTTTTATTTATTAAATGTTGCATAAAGAGTGTAAATTAAATTTAATCACGCGAATATCGATGGGAGCAGTATGCAAAGTTCTCATATTTCAGTTGCAGGCCAAAACAAAGTGTACTTAAGAGCTTAAGTTAACGGATCATCAGGAATTGATCATCTGGCGAAGCCTCATTGCACATACATTATATAAGTATGTATGTATGTATGTATGTGTTGCCTCCCCCAATTCGATATTGATGTACGCAACTGTAGTCAAATTACGTTGCCTGGAAATGCCATCGGTTTGGCAGCTATACACATATTTATTTACCGTATTGCCAGATCCGATACCCTGACCGTAGACCCATATGTCAGCCGGAGCAGCAGCGGCAGCAATTAACTCAAAATGTCATTAACCAGCGTCGTAGGTGAGAGACGCTCCCACCAGGCACAGACTGACATCTGACAGGCATCAAGCAGACGTGGCCTGGACAGGCAGAGGCAGAGGCAGAGGCACAGGGACAGGCACTGGCAGAGACTCAGACACAGATCAACCCGAGCTGAGTTCTTCTCGGTTTAGCTTCGCTGGGCTCGGTTCAGCATCAACATGAGCATCAGCATAGTAGAAACGAGTCAAAAACGCCCTCGCTGCCAGCGCGTTGGCTGGCCCTCTGTATTATATTCCCTGACGTTCCACCTTGGCATTAAACGCTTGATTAAATTTCACTACAAAATGGGCTGGACAGTACTATGAGCTATACATACGTACGCATATGTGTGTGTATCGGAAAAAGGTCATATCTCGTCTCGACCATATGTTGTTTATATGCAACTTTGCTTACAGATATATATATATATATATATATATATATTCATATTTTGACTGTCATGGCCATCACTAAGACACTTCGCATAGATAGTCAGTTAGAAAGCACAGATCATCACATACATACACGTATTTTTCCCTTTTTGCCTCAGTTCTTACATATCATTTCCCATGCAAGTTTTGTGCAGCCCTTCCCCATCCGGCAGCAGCTCATGGGGGAAGCCTAAAAAGTGCGCCAGCAGCGGAACGTGGTGAGAAAATGTTTTGCATTATTTACAAATTTTGTTTTTTTACTGGCTGTGGATCTGGCTCTGGCTCTGGCTCTGGCTCTGGCTCTGGCTCTGACTCTGGCTCTGGTTCTGGTTCTGGCTCTCTTTAGCAGGACATCCGTCATCCCGTCAGTTGTTGTCCGTTGCGCTTGCTTTGGTTTTTGGTTTTATCGCTTCGCTTCCTGCCGCGTCGCTGAACCTGTTGCTCTCATTAACAAATTGTCAGGTGTGCTAACGTCAACGTCAGCGCTGCCATCGACGCTGCAGTTATTCGTCATGCTTTGCTTAATGAGCACAGAGGATGGAGACGGTGGCGGATAGACGGCTTTACGACCAAGCAGAACATGTTTGCAATTCAACTGTAAAACCATTTAAACGGAAAGTTTGCCTGCTCTCCCTCTCCCTCTCTCGCTCTCTCTCTCTCTTGACACACACTCTCTCTCGCACACATCTTGCATTGCCTATTTAGTTCTGGCACTCCCTCGCTCCCTCTCTCTCTCTCTCTTTTGCCCCACTCACACCACTTTCTGTTTACCTGTTTGTAAACAAACGTCGCCTTAATCAATTCGTAAAAATGCTCAAAAACTTCAAGTGATAACAAACAAAGGCGAGACGCAATGAAAGAAGGGCCCAGTCTCAGTCTCAGTCTCAGTCTCAGTCTCAGTCTCAGTCTGAGTCTGAGTCTGTGTCTCTGTCTCAAACTCAGTCCTCAAGTTCGGTGCCAGTTCCAATAACCAGCATCGGGCATCATCTGACATCGGGCCGTATCTGTTTATTTTCTCACAAAGGCGGTAAAACAAATACAATTTGACTTTGGGAATTGATTTTGAAAACCTAATCGAATTGAGCATCCGCGACAGCAGCAGCAGCAGCTCCAGTGTCTCTAAGTAATTATACTCTTACAAGGCACGCGGACAGACTAGTGGCGCACCCGAACCAGCTCGCATCCAATCTGACTACGAACAGCAATAGGCGAAGGCTTCAGCGACTGCATCCCCTGGACCGTCGAGGAATGTAAAATAAGCTAAGTTAATAAGTATAATAATAAGTTAATAAGTTAAGTACACATATTGGCATACTTGCCCAAAAATTTAGTTAAGGTCTAGTGATAAATACGCTATAGAGTTTAAGACAATAAGCGTAAATAAATTGTATTAAAAAAAATAAAATAAAAAATAAAAAAAATAAAAATAAAAAAAATTATTTATACAAACTATTGTAAATGCTTAAAATGCTAGTTTAAACAAGATATAGTATCTTCTTTGAAGTCTTTTTTTAGTTATTATAAATTTATCATCAGTGACTAGTATAGATTGTGTTAGGAGACCGCTTCTGATAGGTCGAGTGGGTGGAGAGAGGGGGAGAGAGCATGCAGCAATCGACTTAATGCAGAAGTTTTTCATATCGCCCCACCCAGAAGTTCGTTTTGGATCTCCGATCTCTCGCTCACTCCCTCTCTCTCTCTCTCTCTCTCTTTGGCTGCGTATCGATGCTTGTGAGTGGGACGCGACTCCAGCATCATTCACGTTGTGAAATATCCAAATTGAGCGCAAGCACAGCTATGTAGGGGTTGCATCTTCTGTCTCCGTAAATAGCTAAGGCGACGCAGCCAAGTGTGGCATTTTATGCAACACACGCCAAAATGCGAAGCCGACTTTGGGCTGCAGCCACTTGGCCTGGCCCCAATGGATCACAGTGCAGCCAGACAGACAGACAGACAGACAGAGCTCATCATTTGCATGGCCCGACTGCTTTTGTTGTTGTTGTTTATGCAAACGCATGGGGCATGTCTCCCGCAACTCTAATGACTTCAATGCCTGCTGCGACTGCGACTGCGACTGTGTCCGCCCGTCAGCTTTTCCAAGGCACACAATGAAAAACATTTTCCTGTGTCCCCCCCGCTCCGACTGAGTTTTTATTGTATTTTATTTCAAATTCTTTATATGCATATGTATGTGTGTGTGTGTGTGTTGTTGTTGTTGTTGTTTTGTATCGCTGCATACATGCAGTCAACCTCTGAGCCCCGATGCCCGATCTCCAAGCCCCATTGCCCCTGTGTCCCTGATGCTATTTCTGACGCATTTCTTTGCCACTGCCACGTTCAACATAATGAAAATCTATATGATGTCGATGACTCTTTTGTCTTTCTATGGCTCCGACAACGTCACAGTGCTTCGATGAATCTCTCGCTTACACACCATCACACACACATCGAACACTCACTCACACACACCGTGCGGCATATTCAAATGTGCATGTGCCGCACACTTTTGTTGTTGTGTTGTGAATGCTCTCTAATCTCCTAATGTCATTGAACTTTTCCTTTATGATTATATATTTGCTGCTGCTGTTGTTGTTGTTGTTCGCACAACCTTTTCATTATTGTTATTATTCCCGAGCATTTTCCGCATTTTGTTATTGTTGCTGTTTGCCTCTGCCTCTGCCTCTGCCTCTACCTCACCCTCTGCCTCTGCCTCTGCCTATTTGCAGATTCTACTCATATTATCTGCCTACTCCACCTCGTTCAGCTCTTGTCTCGTATTTTATGTCATAGTAGAAAAACAACCACAACAACAACTGATGACAACGATAACAGCAGCAACAGCAGCAACAGCAACAACAAGAGCTGCACACGTGCATTCTGCTGCTGCCGCCGCTGCCGTCGCTGTTGCTGCTGCTGCTCTGCGTCTCTGCAATTATTTCCAATTTAGCAATACAACACTGGCTCCAGCAGATACTTCAGCCCGCCCCGCTGCAGCGTCAACTCCCGGACAAGCGCTCGAGCTGCGGCCTGCTCCTATTGTCTTTTCAGTGGCAGTTCATTGGCCGGCAGTTGATGGGGCTCCAGCTGCAGCAGCATCACGGCTGGGGTCAGGCTTGCTCCATGCAATTACTTCATGTACTTGGGCCACAATAACACGGACGCGATGAGTAGAGGAAAGTCGAGAGTTGGGCATCGGGCATCGGGCATCGGGCATCGGGCATTGGACGAACTGTACGTAAACTGGTTGCAGTTGCAGGATGCTGTACTGGACGAGTCGACGCTGCATAAAACTCTACTATCTATCTATCTATGGCTGGGGCTAGGCTAGGCTACGCTAGGCTTGGCTTCCACTGCCTGTGCATTGGGAAAACCAGTTATGGGGCAAGGCTTGTTGCACGCCTGCTTGCCACAGCGTTGTCAGCGGCAATGATCATGCCAGGAGCAGCAACAAGAGCCAGCCTAGACCTGTTGCTGATTGTTGTTGTTGCTGTTGTCGTTCTGGCTTGTTGTGGCAGCAACTTAAAGGCTATTGACTTTGTTTTTCTATTGCCAGTCTTTGGGCACACAACACTTCCTCCTCCAGCTGGATATTGCTGTTTGCGTTAGTTCATTGAACCGCGTCACATTCTAATGTCCAGCAAACGTGTTTGGCAGCTTGCAGCAGTGGGAGTGTGGGGCACCTTTGTAACATCAGCATAGACAACACCAACAACAACAACAACAGCAACAACAACGGCTACAAAGCCAATCAACATCAACACCATACAGCCCTTTGGATTTTAATACATTTCGTATACCAAAATAAACTTTACTCCTGGATCTGGCAACGAGTCTTTCTCTACTTTGGCAATTTACGTTCATATAAGGCTCGCAAGGACATCATGGCCTTTTCTGTTACATGTTTATTCTGTTCCATGTATAGCAAGGTAATTAAGTCAAAAACAATTAAAGAACATCTGTCTATCTTTGGCAGATTAAATAATCTAGTTTGGCAATGTGTTTATAATATAAATAAAAAAAATAAAAAATAAAATAAATATAAACTTTATATAGAATATATATTATTCCCATAAGCATAAGATGGGCTTTCAGCTATACAAGGTATATTATAAGGCTTGAATTGTTTAGATTTCTCTTATAGGAACTCTATATCGTTTCTCCTTTATATTCATAAATGTTAATAATATTTGCTTAACATTAAAGAGTTTTTAGCTACGTCAAATTATGCAATTATACAACAAATATATATTTCGGAGCCGTGGAACCTGTTTGCTTAGTAGCGAACAGATAAGCAGACGTAATTTTGGCCGTGGCTATGTTGACTCAGCTGTTGATACGGATTGACAAGTCATACAGTTTGCTCTGCTCAACAAAGCAACGTAGGCGCTGTCGTGTGCCGGCCGCGCTTGGGGCAGGCCTCCCGAATAGAAAATGTATAGATAATATTAATTTACTTCTTTGTCAGAATTGTTTCAATCATGATTATTCCTTATCGGCATGATTTATCATAGCTAATGAGACTTCTTTTAATTTGCCTGATAAAATCCGAGTTTATTCAATTACATTGAGAGCAAATAAATTTAGATTTTCCACAAGTGTTAAGAGCATTTGCCCCAATGTGCACAGAATGGGGCGCAAGAGGAAAACGGGTGCAGCCGTGGTCAATGGGCACTCTGGGCTTGTCCATCAACGCATGGGCATGCCCTGCTCGTATCGCGATGAACTCCGTCTCTGTCTCCGTTTCCGTCTGTGTCTCCGTCAGCGGCTCCGGCTTCGGCTAATCAGTCAGCAAGGCACTCAGCGAAGCGTGAAACGCAATTGCTGATATCTAGACACATTCAATTAATAAAATCAACAGCAACAACAACTGAGCCCACATCCATGGCCCTTCAATACGTGGTCAGGACAACGGACATATAGAGCAAGCATTTCTATATTTTGTTCAGACAGTCAGCGCCTGGCCATGCGCAAGTACAGGCCAGCGATTGGTGGCCTGGAGCTCTGGTCGCGCCGTCTTCTGCTGGCGCTCTACCACGCGGCTCGCGGCTTTTCGCTGCTCTCCAGCTCGCTGGATGTGGAGCAGGAGCAACTGCAGCTGAGGCCGCCGCGTCGTCAGTGCAACCGGCTCTTGGTCATGCTCTGGCGAGCCATATTGGTTAGCATATACTGGAACATGATTCCAAGCATTCAAAACTATGCAGCTCTGATTGTTCTGCTCCAGTCCAGCTCTGTGGCCTTCTTCGCCGTGGGCTCCTTCATAATGCAAGTGCGTGCAGAGACCAGATTTACGGCCGTACTGAATCATTACATTGCACTCTACGGACGCATCTGTGACCTAACCAAGGCCGAGCATCTCTTTGTGTTCCAGTTTCCCGTGCTCTACGCCGTGAAGCTGGTTCTAACGCTATCCGGCTGTCTCTACGAGCTACCACAGCTGCTACCTCTGCGGTACATCGTGCATATGGAGGTTGGTCATGTGATCGGCGGTCTAAGTGCGATTTACTTGTGGCTGGGCACGGTCTTTCTGCTGGATGCGTGTTTCCTCGGCTTTTTCGTATCCGGCGTACTCTATGCGCAGATGGGCGCTCATATTGCTAGCATGCTGGAGCACATGCGCTCCATTGACAGCGATAACCAGGACCACTCATCGGGAGACGAATCCGAGACGTATCTAAATACGCATGTGAATGTACGTCCGACGTCGCCTCGGCTGAGTCACTATAGACGTATGTGTTTGCTGTGCGATCGGGCCGACGAACTGGATGCTTGCGGCGTTATCTATAGCGAGCTTTACAGAGTTACTCTCTCGTTTCGCGACATTTTCCAATGGCAAATCATATTTTACATATATTACAATTTAATTGTGTTGCTCATAATGCTTTACGAGTATATAGTTAGCTATTTGGAGGGCGCCCAGGGTGAAATGGTGCCTGTGGTGATGGCGTTCATTAAGATTGCAAACATTGTGCTTCTGATTATGTGCGCGGACTATATGATCAAGAAATCCGAGATGCCACAGATATTGCCCTTAGACATTGTATGCACCGACATAGATCACCGATGGGACAAGAGCGTGAGTAAACCAGATATTACAAAAAACACATATGGAGAATTACTTTAGAGTTTTCTTGAATAGGTGGAATCCTTCTTGAATCAGCTGCAAACGCAGCCACTGGAAGTCAAAGTAGTCGGCATCCTGCAGCTAGATAATAGATTCATACCGACCATATTGTCGGCCATTATAACATATCTTTTCATATTAATACAATTTGCTTTCACTGGCGGCTTTGAGGTAGCCGAAGAAAGCGTCAGTTTGAATATAACAAATGTAACTGTTTCGAAGAACTAAGTTCGTCTATAGTTCTTGAGAATCACATAGAAAGGTGGTATGCAAAAAAGGGCTACGAGTAATAAAAACATCTATTGTATAAAACAAGTCTAAAATTCTACAACAAATTTTGTTCTCAAGCAGATTTTTTCGCCCACATATATTAATGACATCCTAAAGTACTGTTATTGGTATTGCTATATATATTTTAACTAGTTTACCCTTTTTATTTACAATTTCAATGGCTAAAGAGCATGAAAGAGTTGTGAACACAATCAACCCCCAATCGAGTTTCAATAAAAGATCATCAAGTTTCCATTCAATGGTGATATAAATGAAATTTATGGGTCGGAGAAAGAAGGGTCTTTGCCACAGTTTATTTAATTTTTGTTATCTACGTGCCTCTAGTTTAATGAGTCCCAGACTATATCTTACATTGAAGCCGCATTCGCATTTGGGTTTGGGCTGTGGTTTCATGAGATCTTATGCGGTTAGTTCACGCATGTGTTCGTAAGTCCCCAATTTCACTGAACTTTTTAAATTTATGTTGGCCATATTATCGTTCATTATACTATGCCCCATTATACGTGCCAGCTGATACAATTTGGAGCTGGGTGGTGCTGAGATGTTGGTGCTCGTTAGGCAGCGGCACAACAACGAACCGACGAATTCGGAGCTAACACGGTGTAATTATCATAGCTATGTCTAGCCTCTCAGTTCCTGTTCCGCCCACTACGCCCGTCCCAATTATCAAGTTCGTCATCTACGAAAGCGTCTTTGTCTTTGATTATTTTTGGGCGCCAGCCGAGCGTAACGCGCTTGTCACGCCTATTATACAGATATACGCTGTTCAGGTACACATGTATACATATGTATATACGATCGTCGTCAGCTGAACCTGAACTCAGCACCGTATTTGACCCGTGTGCGTTCAGTGTGTGATTCGCTTCGCGAAATACTCGTGCACTGGGCAAACCAAACAAAACGGCAAAAAAAAAAGAAAACAATGCGAAACCAGCGAAATACTATAGAGTAGTGCTGCAAGTCGAAAGTGCAATACTCTCTAATACCCATTGGCTAGTAATAGGAATCGGAATTTCTGTTCTTATTTTCAGAATTTCAAATAATACTTGAGATAGTCGTGAAATACATAGATATAGCTAGATAGATATAGCTATCCACACTTTGAGAATATTACATTTTGCTCTCTGATTGCTCTTTTAGAGTATATAGACTCAGTTATCAACAGATTAGCGCGTTGACATTTATATACCTATGACTTACATATATGCAGATAAAGACTTAGACAAATCTGTTACGTATCTCATCGCGGAATGATAATACCTTGTGTGGGTCTGCAGAAAAATAAACAACTGAAACTCGCCTACATTGCAACTGAATTAATTTGTTATTTTTTGCCTTTTTGTGGTCGGCTGCACACGCCGGCGAACAATGTTGGCAACAGGGCTCCCAATTCTGCTTCCTGACGGAGCGCATTCAAATTTTGCCCATTTGGAGCTGCTGGCCAAAAGGCCAGCCAAGCCATGCATATTTCCGGCCGGCCAGCCATTCCCGGCCAGTCCAGCCACCCGCCCCATTAGCCAGCTTCGATTTCCTGCCTCAAACGGGCATTCCAAGTATTTGCCATGTACTTAATTAGCTCAGCTACCCGTCGGCTGGGTGTCTTTGAAACTGCAGGGCACACCCTGTGCCCTCTGAGTGTGTAAGGGCGGCCAGGGGGCTAGCGGCTTGGCTGCGATGAAGCAGCTTCAAGAGTCCAAGTAGCTGCTGCTGCATTGTTGTTCGCATGCCGGCGCTGCAGTTGAAAGATGCCGCACACTCCAAACGGCCCCCATGCTAAGGGCACACACAGCTCCCATGTTCCACGTACAGCCAGTGAGTGCGCTCTGTGGTGTGGTGTGGTGTGGTGTGGTGTGGTGGCTGCGGTTATGTATTTACAGGCATGCGTACGAATCGTGTGTAACTAGCGGCACATTCTGAGCTAATTAAATCCGCATTCTATTCAATTGCTGGCCACACACTTGCTTATCAGCAGCCAGGCAAACCCCACGCTGATCTGGCCGTAGTCTGCAACAAGTGCAATTCGAGCCTGAAGCTATCGAAAGCTACTCTAATCGGTTGTCAACAACGAAATAATTTAAGTTTTTCATTATCAACTAACAACTACAGGCAATCGCATTACTCCAGGCACGATAAGCCCCTACATATGATAGATAATAATAAAGTCCTACGCACGAATTGATACGCTTCATTTATTTTGGAAACAACTTTCACTATTCACGAATGACTAGAAACAAAATAGAAGCCACAATCGTGATCAGAGCAAGTGCTGCCTTCGGTTATTGAAATCGTGTGCTCGTAAACGTGACACAAACAAACAACTTCATTTGTCATCACACACCTACACACATACAGAGGCCCAGATATATATATTTGCTCATGCTCGTAGCCCCAGTTTTTGGAACGTGACTGCGAGCTGTGTTGCGTAGTGTGGCCAGGCAAGCTGTCGATAAGCAAACGTGCCCGAATATTGTTTGAACTCAATTTAGAGCAAGAACATACAGTAGGCGACTGTAGACTGTAGACTGTAGACTGTAGACTGTAGACCGTAGACAAATCGACTCTCCACAATACCTTATAAAATAATAACAAATTCCAGCATATGTTTGTTGGTGGCATTTGCAAAGTGCATGCGAAATAAATAAGTGGAAGGAAACATGCTATGAGTATATTAAAAACAGACACAATATACATACGTAGCTGCCCCTCCCCAAGCAAACGCCAATACTCGCTTTGGCCTAAATACACAAGGCGTTAACAAGTGGGCAAGCGAGCGAGCGTTACGGTCTTCAACGAATCTTTGATGACCTGCACAGGAAATGGGTCAACAAGAGCACTATCTACTTATTAAATAAATAAATAATTAAATAAATAACTTACCAACTGTCAATAAAAAATGTTTGATCAGAAGTTTTCCAAGTGACATTTGATATAGTAGATAGAATAGATATGTATAAAGAGATTTGAGGACATCAGTGTAGTGTTACTCATAGAACTTCTAAAGGATTTGTTGCTTATGGACATAATTTATAATTTCTCTCCATGAAGGTTTGGAGTAAGTTTTCTAATACTCTCCTAATCACATACATAGTGTAAAATAATGCTGTAAGCCCCATTGAATCATACACATATTTGCCAGATTTTACTTTATATTTATACACATGTATATTGGTACAATAGAAGTGAGTATATCCGAAAGGAATGCGAGAGTTTCTTTTGTTATTTTGCTTCGGCTGCAGTTGAGTGAATCACACGCCATCATGGTAGAGTATTCGCAAAGTATGAGAACCCAAATCAATATTGTGGGAGAGAGGGAGAGGGAGAGAGGCAGAGGGAGAGAGCTTGCGATTGCCTAAGGCAACTGCGCAGAAGTCGGGGCCGAGCTGCTCACGCACACTCAGCGCAGACGCTTTGTTATTTGTGTGTTCGATGAACCGAAATTATTGCTGACCCACTTTCCAGCATTAGCGCACTACATGGCAAATGGAATCCACAAAAAGCACACAACGGCAATAGAAAGAGAACACGAGCCCAGAGAGCGCGCATCAGTGTGGGAGAGAAGACCCAATTGGGGACGGCGTCGCTGTAAATTTATTGTTCTTGTGTGTGTATGGGTGTGTGTGTGTGTGTGTGTGTGTGTGTGTGTGTGTATGTGTGGTTGCTTGTAATTTACGCAACGCTCGCTCGTTTGTCGTTGTCTGTTTTGCTACTTGTTTTGCGGGCAGCGGCCGCAGCACGAGATCAACAACCATCTGCAGCAGCAGCAACAACAACAACAGCTCAGCTCCAAAAACTCAAATCAAAACCTGTTCCAAACATCTTGCCACACGTCTTGGCCAAATCAAAAAGCTGGCTCAAACCAAACGAAACGCTGAAAAGCTTTGACGTCAGCCAGCTTCGCTGCTGCGGCTGCTGCTGCTGCTGCTGCTGCTGCTGCTGTTGTTGTTAATCGTTGCGACTGTACTTTTTTTGTTGTTTGCATTGAAAACTTGTTTGTTGTTGTGTCACAGCGTCAGAGCTTTACTTGTGCTTTGCTGGGCGTTGATTGAAATCGATCTGCGCAGATCTCAAGCAGTCCGCAGAAGGGGAGCTTAGCGGTTAAGTTCTGAAGCTTTGACCTTGTAGCCCCAATCTTATCAGATACAAGTGCGTTATTACCAAGTACGTATGAGTGTGTGTGTTTAGAGACACATATATAATTTAGTAGGACTTAAAGTGAGGCCTGTCCATGTAATTAATAGTACTGGGCCAGACTGCGGGCTCTGCCACGCCCAGCGCTTGTCGCTTTTGGAACGAGCGCTTAAATGACGCTTTCCTGTGTATTTAAGGTGTCTAAACTTGACTACCGTGCGGAGTGCCTGGACTTGCAGCAGCTCAGCAGAACACATCTCAGCACAAGGCAGCAAAAAGCGACGCAAACGCTCGCAGCGTCCGTAACCTTGCCCAAGACTCACTCGGCAGCCAGTAGCCAGCAGGCTGTGGCCCCCAACCCGCCTGCTGCCGCTGCCGCTGCTGCCGCTGCTGCTGCTGCTGTCGATGACCATTATTTTAGCCAGCCCAGACACAATCTCAAGCTACGAGTGCGGACTGAGGACTCTGACTGCTGGCTACTGTTGTGCTTTTTGTTTTTGCTGTACCTGACTGCTGGCTGCTGGCTGGTGGCAGGCGCAGGCGCAGACGCAGCAGAAAACGCAACTCGGAGCATGACAAACAGTTGCAGGCAAAGCAAATAATTAGTATACATCGATTATCTTGCGCCCGGGCTCAAATGTGTCTGTCCATATGTGTATGTTTATATGTACCTGGCCCGCTGGCTACTGTGCTGCCGATGCTGGCTTCAAACTGGTCCAACTCCAGATGTTGGCACATCGCACACGCGCTGCTTCCTCTCGCTGCCGCCGCAGCGCCTACGCGAGCGCGCGCGCCCATACAGCCCACAAAACGAGTTCCCCGTAGCCAGTCGAGCATTCTGCATGCTGCATTCGCCATATGTGCAGCCATAAATGCCGCGCCAGAACTGTACACAGCGACAGCCCCGGCCCGAGTCCGTCCAACTGCCACGGAGCACAAACAGCGCTGATGACGATGACGGCGACGTGTGCTCAGCTCGTGCCAATTCTTTGACTCTGACTTTGAGTTTGAGTTTGGGCTTGGGTTTGCGATTCCAGCTTTGGCAGTTGCATGTAAATGTTTAAGCACACATATACATGCATGCGTATGTGTGTGTGATGCACAAGCATTCATTTGCAGTTGCTCCAACGCCTTAGAAGGCCATCCGACTGCAAAAGGTAAAATCCATTTGCATTTAATCAAAACTGTTTTTCATTACGTCCACAAGCACAACCGGACCACGTATCCAATATTCATATGTACACACAGGCACTACTAGTAGTAGTTGGCCTTAAAGTAACTAATAGATGACAGACAACTGGAGATCTGTTATGGAGTGCACCCAAGTAGGGGCTACGGTATGTGGCTGACAAACTATATTCCCGTCTAATCGTGCAAATGAAAATTGATGGATGTATGTCATCCATAAGATGACCGATCTTGTAAAGTATTTACAATTAACGAAGATAAACTTTGGTTTTTAACATTGACCTCCCCCATTTTGTTGCCTAATTGACATTAGTTGAGCACGTACAGTAAATGGTGTCATAATTAATGATAAATGCCCTTACATGTCAATTTGTACTAATTGAGGCCTCGTAATTTGGTAGCTAATGAGCTGATTATTCGGCTCGGCTTCGGGGAAATGTTACATTAAAGTCATTTTAGTTGAACAATAAGTTGTTTCATGTGCAAAATTTGTTAGCCCTTCCGTTCTTTGGTGTTGCTGCGGGCTAATGAGTTATCATCGGATGTTGCGCGCTTCGTAGCCTGCAGCCTCTAAAGGCAACATTATTCCATCTCTCTCTCTCTCTCTCTCTCTCTCTCTCTTTCTCTTTCACTTTGTACAGGGCTCTCAATCTGCTGACGGCTACTGTCTAGCGGCTACTGTTCCTACACACACACAGAATACATAATCTTGATTGACTCACGGCTTTCAGTTCGTAATGATGATATTTTCATCATCCGTTTGTTTTATCAGAATATTCTTGGCGCTGTTGTTCTCCAAGTAGCTGTACATTTGCCCAGGCCCAAGTACTAGGGAGTTACCAACAGCAAGAGCTACCTGCACTTGAGCTACAACTTCAACATGGGCCCGTGTGCTTTTGTCTAGTGAAATGTTGAAAGCATCATTAATTTTTTTTATAGTATCTTTCGCCTCTTAGCCCAAACTTGAATATACATACACAGGCAGTGTGTGTATGATAATTGCAGGCGGAAAGAAGAGATAGAGACACCCAGAGAGAGAGAGAGCACCAAATACTACACAAGTAGCAGAGCTGGATGACCCATAATTACCGCACACCGGTCCCAGTACCAGTCCCAGTCCCAGTCCCAGTCACAACAGAACAATCATGGGAAAAATGACTGTAACTCGGCCTGTGTTCTGTGTGTTGCCTTTTCAAAAGTACAATAATTTGAGCAATGGCAATGGCAATGCTTCGCTTTATGATTGCCTTGCCGTTTACAGCGCACGCATAAACACAAAAAGCACGCAGCTGGAGCAGCACCAGGTCGCAACGGGCCCCCAAATACTGATCCCATTCCCAGTTTCAGTCTCAGTCTCAGTCACAGTCACAGTCACAGACCCCAATCTCACTAACACAAGACATCGCCCCAGTTCTCTTTTTGTCAATTTCGAGATAATGTTCGTCACCAGCCAGCAATTTGATTTGCATACCCTTTCACGGTTCGAATGCATTATAATTTCTTCATATGCCGTGTTACAGTGTACTTATATATGCACTCTTATGAAACATTTGAAATGAATGTTATAAGCTTAAAATTTGGGAAATTTACATTATCATAATATGAATATATTTTGTATTATATATTTTATTGTGGTATATTATTATATTCTTTTTTAGAAAACTTATACTATGTGAAAATTATATATCAATATCTTTTCTTGATTCTAAAACATATGAAATGATATCATCTATGTAAAATTGTCTTTAAACTTAGGCCCGGCTTAGTTAAGAAATATCTCATTAATACTAATGATGACATCGCATCGATTGCTTAACTCATAACTGCCAAATGAATATTGCTTCATAAAATTAATTTTCTTATAATTTTGTTATAAATTCTTATATAATTATTTTTTTTTAATTTCAGTATTCTCTTTATAGCAAGGGTATTACCCATGCGACTTTCTGCCATCAAGTGATCATTCACGTTTTATATATATTTTTTATTATCGCCAACGCTGACGCAGCCCTTTTGAGCTCTGGAACAAGTGCAGCGAGCAAGTGCACCTTTATCTGTGCCTTTACCTTCACCTCTGCCTCTACCTATGCTAATTAGTGCAGCGGCCTCGGCCTTGTTTTTATGCGCTTTCAGCGTGAACTGTCCAGCCGGCCGTTCGGTAGCTTCGTCGCTCGGCTAGCTGCATAAATTTTCTGCTCCAAGGCAAAAAGAGCATACCGATACTACATACTCGCACATAAATAATTTATGCGCCAACTTTCATGGGAAAAGTGAGACAGAAAAACGTTAAGCGGAAATTGAAGTTGGTGTCCTGGCAACGGATTTTTACGTGCGACCGCAGGACAGGTGTGTGCAGTGGTGTACCTTATACGATATTATAATAGGAGGGTTGTTAATAAGCGCCCACAGCGTGACGAAGCTCTAAAGATTTTCCCTCTGCATGTCGTACTGTATTATGTAGGTGAGATAGGTGACCAAACCGGATATATAGATCAATATCAGCTCGTTGGATATCTCAAATAAGCCCAAGGGACGCACTCGAAATTCGTTATAATTCAATCGGCTCAAGAACATCTCCAGCTGTAGCACACCAAAGGAAACAGAGTTTCAGAAACTTTTAGAAATTACATATATATTCAGAGATATCTCTATTAGACTCACCTTCATGTGCCAATCTTTGTTCTCGCCCACATAGTAGTTCTCCAAGCTGGCCCATCGAACTACTCTAGAATTGCTGCTTGCCATGTGAACGGCCAGAGTCAGAAGTAAAATGTCCAACAGTATCTTAATGGCCATAATCCATAAGGTGATGCCCCCAAGATTTTGCAATATGAAGAACGCAATCGACCCAATGCTCAAGAATTTGAATATTAGAACAACACAAAGTGGGAATTCGAATAGTCTGTGGAAGCTGTCTACCAATCGAGGAACCCCGTCGTAAATTCCCAAACACTCGTCAAGGCAGTGGGCAGCTGCTTTTAGCTTCTTCCGACTTACAGAGCTTCCGTCCGCCGTTTTCAGTTCGGTTAGCTGCTGGCGGAGCTCGTGTCGCACGTAACAATTAACTTGGTCGTAAATGATGCCAATGCTGAGATATGCCACGAAGCTGATATGCAATATTATTGCCGTATTGGCCATGTTATATATTTCACAAATCGTGGTCAGAGCAAAATAACCATCAACGCCTGACAACAGCGTGGGAATCAAGTACGACATTTCATACACCAGGCTGGACACCTTTAAGAGCAACAGACTCAGGACCCATTTGCCGCCATAGCCCAAGTCCCGGCATCCGGGGAGGGCATTTATTCTTTGAAAAAGCCTCAGGAATCGGTTGACCAAGGCAACCACTCGTTGAGCATAGCAAAACTGTATCACCAGCGTGAAGATGGCACAGGCAATGTAGATGCACACACGAATAATGAGGATTAGCGTAAAATCAAAGGCACTTAACGAAAACATTAAATTTCTATATATTTGAAGAAATATACCGGACATCAGTATCCTTGAAATAAGGCAGAACCATTTGTACCACTTCCGATTCTGGGCCACCTGAGAGGCATGGGCTCCACTGCTCTTCACGCTAAAGCAGATGATTCCCATAAATGTGGCGTACTTTAAGAATCCCCCTAAGATGCTCACAGAGACCGAAGAGGCGCTAAGCCGCCAACGACGACTTCCGAACATGACTAATCCAATAATGGCCAATCATACAATTCTACAGTGGTTATAAGTATTCAATGTGAATTCGATTTAATTTGTTTAAGGCCAGCGCTTGAGAGCTCATTGATAGACATCTCAAGAATGCAATTAACTAATTAGATTTGCAGCTATCACGATCATTAATATTTTTTTTTAAATTAATATGATTCCGTATTTTTTTAAAAATGTATTTAGCTATTTATATATCTTGAAATATGCATTTAATTTTGTGTAATTTGGGTGCTATTCTGATTTGATTGCATCTCATACTGTATTAAGTAGGTGAGATAGGTGACCACAGCAGACATAAAGACCAATATTAGCTCGTTTGATACCTCAAATAGGCCCAAAGGACTCACTCGGAATTCGTTATAATTCAAACGACTCAGGAAAATTTCCAGCTGCAGAAAGAAATCGAATTTGAGTTCAGTTGGAATTATCGAATATGATATGGGCCGGCATGTCCAATATGGTCACTAAAAAACTCACCTTCATGTGCCAATCCCTGTTCTCGCTTACATAGTAGTTCTCCAAGTTGAGCCGCCGAACTACTCGAGAGCTGCTCCTTGCATTATGCACCGTTACAGTCAGCAGTAAAATATCCAATAATATTTTTACGCCCACCAGCCACAGCCTGCCTTCCGCGCCGTCTGTCACTATTATGAACGCAGATGATGCGATAATCAGGAACCCGAAAATTAGGATAAGACAAAGCGGAAGTTCGAAAAGTCTGTGAAAACTCTTTCCCACTTGGTGAATCTCGTCGTAGATAGCCAGGCACTCGTCTAAGCGGCAACAAGCTTCCTTCAGCCTCCTTCGAGTAACTGTGACTCCTCTAACCGGCTTCAGCTCGCTTAGCTGGCGGCGAAGCTCTTTTCGCACATAGCTGTTGACCTGATCATAGATGATGCCTATGCTGAGGTATGCCACAAAATAGATATGCCAGATAACGGAGGCATTCACGTTATTGTATAAATCGCATACTATGATCAAAGCGAGGGACTTATTAAAATCTGACATCAGAATTGGAATCAAGTAGCAACTTTCATATATCAGACTGATCACCTTTAGGAGCAACAGCGTCAAGGCCCACTTTCCTCCATAGCCCATGTCCTGGCATCCGGGGAGGGCATTTATTCTTTGAAAGAGCCTCAGAAATCGGTTAACCAAGTCAACGACTCGCTGTCCCCAACACAACTGTATCACCATGGTGAAGACGGTGCAGGCAATGAAGATGCAAAAGCGGACACTGATGATTACCGTCACATATGAAGCACTCAACAAGAACATGAAATGTCTATGTAACTCAATATTGAGGCAGCACATCAGTATCCTTGAAATAAGGCAGAACCATGTGTACCACCTCCGATTCTTGGCCACCAGGCGGCCATCGCATCCATTCCTCTTCACGCTAAAGCAGATGATTCCCATAAATGTGGCGTACTTTAAGAATCCACTTAAGATGCTCGCAGAGACCGAAGAGGCGCTAATCCGCCAACGACGACTTCCGAACATGACTAATCCAAATACTAATCGTACGAGTTAACAGTACATATATGTACTCAGTATAAAATCGATTTTAATTGGTTAATTGGTTAAGGTTAATTAGTTAAGGCTCGACGCTGGAGAGCCGCATTGATCTATCTATCTTCCACTATCTAATTATTTATATAATTCTGTCGTAACGTCAATCATATGGGCTGATATAATAGCTAATAGCTCACGAATTTGAACAGTATATTGCTTTCATCTAATGTATATTTCGCATATATTGAATTAGTATTTGAAATTTCATTTTGTGTATTCATATATCAACTCTCAGCTCTCCTTTTAAATTGGATTTGATCGCATGTCGTACTGTATTATGTAGGTGAGATAGGTGGCCAGAGCAGACAAAAACACCAATACCAGCTCGTTGGATACATCAAAGAGACCGAAAGGACGCACTCGAAATTCGTTATAATTCAATCGGCATAAAAACATTTCCATCTATAAAGAAGAGAAGTTTTTTTTAGATATTTCAAATGATATGTATTAAGATTCAGCATGTCTTTACCAGGCCAAGTATATATAATTTACGCACCTTCATATGCAAATCTTTGTTCTCGCTTACGCAGTAGTTCTCTAAGCTGAGCCGTCGAGCAACTCTCGAGTTGCTGCTTGCGATGTGAACCGCCAGAGTCAGCAACAAAATATCCAATAATATTTTAATGGCTAGTAGCCATAAACGGATATTTTCAGATAAATTTAACATGATGATGAAAGCAACTGTCGCGATGCTCAAGAACCCAAACAGGAGAAAAGTACAGAGTGGAAACTCTAATAAACTGTTAAGAGTGTTTCCCACTTGGTGTATATCGTCGTAGATGGCCAGGCACTCGTCGACGCAATGCCCAATGGAGTTTAGCTTTCGCCGACTAACTGGGACTCCGTTTCTGGAATTTAGTTCGCTTAGCTGCTGACGAAGCTCTTGGCGCACATATCTGTTGACCTGGTCATATATGATGCCTATGCTGAGATATCCCACGAAGTTGATATTTAATATTATGGCGGCATTGGCAGTATTATAGAAATCGCAAACCACGGCCAGCACATAATAACCATCCAATGATGGTATCATCACTGGTATCAAGTAGCAATTTTCATAAATTATACCAATCATTTTTATGAGTAGCAGGATCAGGACACCTTTGCCGCCATAGCCCACGTCCTGACATCCTGGAAGTGCATTTATTCGTTGAAAAAGCCTCAGGAATCGGTTGACCAAATCAACCACTCGCTGTCCATACCAAAACTGTATCACCAGGGTGAAGATGGCGCACGCAGTGTAGATGCACACACGAGTGATAAGGATTATCGTGAAATGAGAAGTATTGATAACACCCATAATAGTTATATACATTTTAATATAGGAGCCACACATCAGTATCCTCGAAGCTAGGCAAAACCATCTATACCACTTCCGATTCTGGGCCACCAAGCGACCATCGCTTCCAGTGCTCTGCACACTAAAACAGATGATTCCCATTAACGTGGCGTACTTCAAGGATCCTCTTAAGATGCTTGCAGAGACCGAAGAGGCGCCTCCGGACATGGCTAATCCAACAATGACTAATCATACAAGTCAACAGTACAAATATGAACTCAATGCGAAGACGATTTTATTCGTTTAATTGCTAATGGTCAGCGCAGCAGACCAGTGATCTATATCTCGATTCAATTATCTAAGTAGTTACTTGTTTTTAACAAATAACAAGGCAGAGTGCTCTAGTGAGGAATGCCAGACTAGGAAATACCCTAAACCCAGTGTAGTTCTGTAAATAAATAAATAAATAAATAAATAAAGAAATAAATAAATAAATAAATAAAGAAATAAATAAATAAATAAATAAATAAATAAATAAATAAATAAATAAATTACTAAATAAATAAATATATAAATTAATTAATTAATTAATTAATTAATTAATTTATTAATTAATAAATTTCGTAAAGTTTTACCGATGGCTCACTTTTTGATTGATCTACACATATATTTAAGTATATATATATAATTTTTGCATATAAATTTTTGATTTTTAAAATAAAAATAACTGATTTTTAGCCTGACGCGCTATAGTGCGAAGTAAAATATTAAATATATTATTTTATATTATATTAAATGCGCTTTCGACTCAAATTCGATTCGATTCGATTGCATTTCACACTGTATTATGTAGGTGAGAAAAGTGGCCAGGCCAGACATGAAAACTAATATCAGCTTGTTGGATACTTCAAATAACCCCAAAGGACGCACTCGGAAGTCGTAATAATTCAACCGGCATAAAAACATTTCCATCTATAAAGAACAGAAGTAGATTTGTTAAATGTTATGTACCGGAGGGAAACAGGTTTTTCCCTGGCCAAGTGTGTGTTTCTAAGCTACTTTCACAATTTAATTAAATATCTTAGTCTAGCTGTCTAAAAATGTTTGACTCACCTTCATGTGCCAATCCCTGTTCTCGCTTACATAGTAGTTCTCCAAGCTGAGCCGCCGAACAACTTGGGAGTTGCTGCTTGCGATGTGAACTGCTATAGTCAGCAATAAAATATCCAAAAATATTTTAACCGCCAGTAGCAATAAGTGGATGCCATATAGCTTTAAGATGGTGAAGAATGCGATTGCTGCAATGCTCAAGAACCCGAATAATAGAATAATACAAAGTGGAAACTCGAATAAACTGTTAAGAGTGTTTCCCACTTGGTGAATCTCGTCGTAGATGGCCAGGTACTCGTCGAGGCTGTGTCCAGCGGCGTTTAGCTTCCGCCGACTAACTGGGACTCCGTTTCTCGAATTTAGTTCGCTTAGCTGCTGACGAAGCCCTTGGCGCACATAACTGTTGACCTGGTCATAGGCAATGCCTATGCTGAGGTACGCCACAAAGTATATATGCACCAGAATGGAGGTATTGGCTGTATTATATATATCGCAAACAATTTCGAAAGTCGCGTAAACACTAAATTCCCGAAGTAGTAATGGAATCAGGTAGAAAAGTTCATAGGCCGAACCGATCACTTTCAAGAGCAGTAAGCCCAGCACACATTTGTCGCCGTAGCCGACATGTTGACATCCTGGAAGTGCGTTTACCCTTTGAAAAAGCTTCAGAAACCGATTCACCACATCAAGGACACGCTGTCCATGCGAGTGCTGTATTACCAGAGTGAATATAGCGCAGGCAATGCAGATGAAGAAACGAATCCAGATGATAAGCTTTAGCTGAGAAATGCGAATCGTGTAGATATAAAAGATGAAACCATAACTATATAGGCCGCACAGCAGTATCCTTGAAATAAGGCAGAACCATCTGTACCATCTCCGATTCTGGGCCACCAGGCGACCTTCGCTTTCATTGTTCTGCACGCTAAAGCAGATGACGCCCATGAACGTGGCGTACTTCAAGGATCCTCGTAAAATGCTCGCCGAGACAGAAGAGGCGCTAAACCGCCACCGACGACTTCTGAACATGACTAATCCAATAATGATATGCCAAACGACTTAACGGGAATTATATTGCACAAGCTATGCACTCGATTTTAATTCTATCATTTTTTTTACTGTAAAGACCTCAAGTGATAAAAATCTCTTAAGTCCAATAAGCTAATTAGAGTTTTTCCGCAAAAAATGTTATATACCCACCACCTCTAATATATATAACTCTAGGTATATTAAAGATCATTAAAATTTAAAATGAGCAAATGAATATATTTTTTATTCATATATAAATTAGAATATTATATTAATATAAAGAATTTTAGGGTCAGGATGAAAGGACTCTTGATGATTGTCGCATAGCAGATCTTTGTACCATATAATATTATTCGATCTATGATCGAATTGGATGTAATACTAGTCAAATTTCAAATCGCATTCGACTGCATGCCACACTGTATTATATATGTTAGATATGTGACGAGGCCCGACAAAAATACCAAAATCAGCTCGTTTGATATCTCAAATAATCCCAGCGGACGTACTCGGAACTCAAAAAAGTTCAATCGACTCAAGAACATCTCCAGCTGTAATTAATTCAAATAAATTTTTAAAATGATATTTATGTTATATTTTACATTTACAAAAGTTAAAAGTGCTTTAAACTGAAATCAAAATAAATATAAAATAATTCGCAGACCCTAAATAATATACTCGGATATCAAATTCAGCTCTTTGTCAACAAAGTCTGTATCTATTCGATTTCCACAGCAAGTTGGATTTCTCTTTGACCCAAATAATAAATATATATATCAACTTCAGGTTTTTGACGTTGATGGAGAAGTTAGACAGAGAGTAGGTCAGAATATTGAGGCTTCTAAGTATCTTCCCACCATAAAAAGTCAAAGAGTTATATAGTGTAATTCCTGGACTATGAGCAATTTCATACTTACCTTCATGTGCCAATCGTTGCGTTCGGTAACGTAGCAGTTGTCGAGGCTAAGTCGGCGCACCACTCGGGAGCTGCTGGCGGCCCCATTAATGGCCAGTGTCAGCAGCACCACGTCGAAGAACAAACGGGCCACTAGAAGCCAGAGCGCAACAGTACGAAATCGCTGTAGCATGATGAAGTAGGACACCAATGCCATGCTCATGAAGGCAAAGAGCAGTATGAGGCATAGCGGCAGCTCCATCAGGCGATGAAAGGCGCTGCCCGTTCGCTGGATCTCATCGTAGATGGCCAGACACTCGTCCAGCCGGTAGCCAGCTGCCTTTAGCTCTCGCCGACTGACCTGACAGCCATCCGGGTGCTCCAAGCCGCGCAGCTGGCGGCGCAAATGATGGCGCACGTAGTGGTTGACCCGGGCGTAGAGGGCTCCCACGCTGAGGTACCCCGCGAAGCAGATATGGCCGATCATGGTGGCGTTGGTGGTAACGTATATTTCACAGAGGACGGCTACACAATTCCGCAAACTGAAATCAGCGACCAACTCCGGAACTTCGCAGAGCAGCTCATTTATGATGCAAAACATCTTGAAGATCAACAGACCCAACTCTCGCCTGCCGCCAAAGTCTCCCCCCTGAAAGCCTGGCAGGGCGTTAACCTTCCGAAATAGCCTCAAATAACTGTTGACCACGCGAAGCACATGCTGACCGAACCAGAATTGCATTATCATAGTGACAAAGGCACAGATCAGGCAGCAGACCATGCGTATCCACGACAGTATTATCAAATTGGAGTTGTCCAAGCTGAAGATGAAGCCGAGGCTTAAGTAGCCATAAATGCCACATATTAGCAGCCGTGATAGCAGGCAGAACCACTTGTACCAGAAGCGGCTGTAGGCCACCAGGCAGCCAGCGGTGCGATTGCCCTCGATGCCAAAGCAGATGATTCCCAGAAATGTGGCATAACCAAAAGCTACATGCAACATGCTCGCTGAGAGCGAAGAGGCGCTCAGCTGGCGACGCACACCGAACATGACTAAGCGAGGGAATTTGCGGAATGTTGTGATGTTGCATTGCCTGGCAATATTTATAAGCACATGCACAGTCATACATACATGTACGCATGTATGTGTGTGTGCATGCATTGACTGATTGCTTGGTCAAGGCCGGTGGTTGGCTGTCTTTTGTCCACTTATCTTGAGGGTTCATTAAGCTAATGGCAAGTTGGCATAATGTTTTGATAAGGTCCGTTGTTATTGGAAATATTTAATAGCTGTTGCAAGTGCTATGTATTACGATAATTAAATTTAGAGCTAATATTTGCATTGAAACGATACAAAATAGTTGACAACACGCACCCTAACCCACATTTATGTGGAAAATATCGCTTTCCGACTTACTTATTGCCAAACAGGTCAAACTCTATTAGATTAGAAATAGCGCTCTATCTTATCAGTCCAAGATTCGCCACAGACTGCTGGGCCACACATTGTGATTAAGGTATTGTGGAAGCAATCTGTGATATGGTAGTCTCAGGCTCCTTCCCGTATATATATAAAATATCAACAGCTTGTGCCATTCAAGTGGTGATAAATAGTAGAATGAGTAATACGGCTTCAGGCTAAGACATAAGCCCGTAAGATATCGAACTAAAGTGATAAGCACATTTTGTGTATGGTTTACTATAATTTAAATTTCAGATTTCAAGTTTCTAGCTTTTGTAGTTTTCGCGATATTTGCGTTCCTGGATTCCTAATGATATGAAGTTCAATATTTTCCATATAATCAATATATGGATATAATATATAATATTCATATATAATATATAATAATAAGTAATTAGCACTTGTAGTCTTCACTGGGGAACCACACATATGTATTCCACTCTATAGAAGCACGGAGGGTTAGATACTACATGTATTCACCTGACCTGAGAGTTGCCCATATGTATAGCTTGGGTTGTTTCAGCATTGGTTTTCGATTCACACGCTCACGATCCTGGCTGGTGATATTGCCGTTGCTGTGAGCTCACGCTCTAAGCTCCCCCATGTAAATGACGCCCCCATTTCATGGGATGCGTGTACGTGATCCTCTGGCATATCTTTTATGCTACATCTTCTCTCCTACTCCTAAATATTGTGTATGTCTGTGCACGATTACAGCACTCAGTGATTTGCGCCCAGATCTGAGAGATCTCTCAAGCCGTTTACCTCGGACAGCGCCCCTGCCGTTGAGTGCCATTTGAAAAGAATTTTCTCATTGTTGTTGGTTTTTTATTCATTTTTGTAGGTTTTTTTTAGGTAATTACAGTAACAACAATGCGAGGCCAGGGGACAACGAACGAGGCACGTTCATTTTCCAGCATTGTACGAAAATTGTGGGAACACTCAACGAAATGAGCAGTGGAACCAAAAGTGCTTTGCATGTTGTGTTGCTGCTCATTTGCCGCAAATTGGCTTGGCTTGGCTCAACTCGGCTTGGGTCAGCCTGGCTTGCTTTGGTTTCAAAATTGCGAAAGCGGGGCCCGGGCCAGGCCAGACCAAAAGGAAATCATGCGAAGCGGCTGGCCGCAACTTGGTCAGCAGATTAGAGCAAACCGAGGGCTGCTGCCGGGCCTGCCAATTGCTCAGCGTGACCTCACGTCCAAAGGCAGACACGCAGCCTCGAAATGCGAAAGAGAGACGGAAAGAAGGAGGGAATGAAGAAGGGAGTTGCGTATGGCTAGGTGAATGGGTGGTGCTATAAAAGCAGTCAACTTGCACCAGGGTTGATTGATTTCTATTGTGCCAACAGTGTGTGTGTGTGTGTGTGTGTGTGTGTGTGTGTGTGTGTGTGTGTGTGTGATTCACGGCCTTGGCTCGCTTTTCACGCTTTTCCAGACATTGCACTCACTGAATGATCTCTGACATTAATGATGATTAATGAAAACGCAACGCCATTACAATTTTCCCCTTTCCAGCGTTTGCTATAATTTATTGCGATTTCTTTTTACAGATCCCGTTCTCTGAGCGCCGTTGCAAAAATGTGAAAGCCGCCGAATAGAAAAACGACAACACAGCGTATGAGTGACTGTGTGTGTGCGCTTGTGTGTGTGAGACCTCTAGCTGCACAACTTTTATGGCACCAGAGCTTGGCTTTACCGTTACGACAATGCGAAAAAAGCAACAAATCAACGCAGGCTGTGTCATAAATTGTTGTTGTTTGTTTTTTGTGTGCGCTTTGCTTTTATAGCGAGGCCAAATGCAAAAGGCGCAGGCGAAAATGCGGCCAACGCGACTGTGGTGTGCCCGTCGATCGTTCACTCTCTGCTGCCCTATCCCTCTCTCTCTCTCTCTCTCTTTCATAGTTTCTATGACTGTGTGTGCGTGCATGCGTGTGCTCAATGCGCATGTGTGCGTGCGTGCGAGTGCATTACGAATGCCAGCATTAAAAATCTTGAAATTGCATGCTAATAACCGTACCCGGGCAGCTACTTAAGTGGGCAAATAGTATGTTGGACATGCTTGTTACTAAATGCACAGCATGTAATTTAGTTTTGCGAAATGCCATTATTGCATAAAGACATACGTATGGCCATATATGTACATACATACAAACACATGCATTCACTTCGAATTGAATTCAAAAAGTCACTATTGCGCGGCATAGATACCAAATATACATATCCACGTCTGAATGTATGTATTTATGTAAATGCACACAGCGTCATATATATATGTGTATGTGTATATTTCTCTATGTATCTATGGGCGCATGGGCCGCCAGCCGAGTGGCCGCCGCTCTTCAGGCAGCATCAATCTTCATCAAGCCGATGCCGTCGCCGACGCCGACGCCGACGCCGACGCTGACATCGTAGTTTGCCTAAGGCCTGCCGGAAGTGACAGCCAATCTAATGTTAAGTGCCCACTCCACGGGCTACACATTACAACTGGAAAGCATTTTCTCAAATGTCTGCAGGCACTATTGGATACAATGTAGCGCACACAAATACACTTGCGTTCAAAACTGTGTACAGTGGAGCATCGATATGGCTAACATTGTTATAAGTATAAAGTTAGGTAACTGAATTTTTAATAATAATAATAATCATAATCATAATATAAAGAACAGTAATATAATATATATACATACATACACATGTGCATATACGGTATATACATATGTATATACCATACAGTTTATATAGTTCTTAATCTCCCTTCAGTTAAGTCATACATTTCTCATATGAAGACACTGTTGGTAAGAGCATCGCAGCGGGGCTTCACTGTATCACCCGTTGCCCTTGCTTAGGTCTGCTTCAGTCGAACATTCGAAAGTTTCGCTGACTCATTTTCATTTTCCCTCCTCTTAGGCTCACTTTTCTCTTTTCGTTTCTCACGAATCACGCTATCAAGTGCGCCCTCCTCATAGACAAATAAAAAGCTTTTAAATTTTTGTTTTACATTCGTATTTTGTATTTTTTTAATATTTTTTTTAAGATTTTTACCTTTTTGCTAAAAAGTACATTATAAAGTTGCTTGCTTTTCATAATTTCATAGTGTGTTGTGTAGGTTATACAATATTTAGTTTCATTTAAGGAAATATGCACAGTTTGTGTTGTTTTTTTTTTTTTTTCTACTTTAAGATTTTTCCTCCACTCAAGGCCGTCAACAGAGATAGTCTTTGGTGGAGGTTTACAATTTTGTTTACCGTAATTCGAATTAATATATTATACACAGTTAGCAAGGACCGAAATTGTACAGTAAATACAATTAGGATATCGTTTTGGTGCCCAATGGTCCTTGTTGTATGTTTGTTTTAAATAATTTCAATTAATAAATTACATTTAGACAAAATAACGTATAATTTTTTTATTGAGATCATGACAAACTGTAAATACTTTCGGCACACGCGTGCAGCAGAAGCCGGAAACACGCTGAGAACGCTTTGAAATTGGGGTTTTGTTATTAGTTATTAATTTTTTCTTTTTTCTTTTTTTTTTTTTTTTGAGTGTGCGTGTTTGTGTGCTGACGTATTTGAAGCCCACTATATGTACTGTTAAGTCTTGGTTTTGTTTAAACAAAAATATACACATATAAAAAAACATAAGTTAAATAATAATATAAAAAAATATGTAATAAATATCAATTATTGCAGTTTGTATTGTTCCTACGCCCTTTGCACATCTTCTTCTCCCCATTTGGCCCCATTTCGCTAATATGGCTATCAGCCACGACGCGGTCGCTTCTGATCTGATTAATTTTACGTTTTGGCACTCTCGAATCTCCGTTGTAAGATTTGCGTACGGGAAAGGTGCCTGCAAATGGAACAGAACGAAATGCAAATTGCTATAATTAGATACAGTTGGAAAAGGTTTCAATGTATTGATATGTGTGTATGTGTGTGCGTGAGAGCGAGCAAATAGCCAAAGTGTAAACGGCTGCGACCTTCAAATGGGAACTAAAGGAAAAGGGAAAGCAACGGCAACAAAGCGCAAAATGCAAGCATTGACATTTACCGCACACAAACTGCAGCAGAGTAAACACAAATAGACGGGAATACGCACACATGCATAGCTCTCTTATCATGGAATATGCGTGTGTGTGTGTGTGTGTGTGTGTGTGTAAGTGCACACGCTTTTATTATACCCTGAGAACAAAACAAATGGATAAGCAGGGTATACTCTGTTCCAGTGAATGTATGTAACAGAGAGTAGGACGCCTTTAATAGTTTAAAGCATGATGATTCATACGTAAAAGGGTGGATTTGATTAAATGAATTGAAATTGATATACGTATTGCTGCTTAATAATTGCTGTACGGATACATATGTCGCAGATATAATACCTATTAGCTTTGAGCGTCTTATCGGTAATTATAACAGCGTTAGAAACAGTGTTGGATAATTTGCTAGAGTGGACTCTTAGTGATTACTCAAATCTAGCGAATTACTGAGAGTGATATGATGACGTGACAAACAAGCACGGTTTGGAAGTGCACAGAAAACGGGCATGAAGTGTAGAGACTTGCTGCACTTGGACCACATCATGCATCTATTAGTCGCCGTTATATGTGCATATACATACTTACATATATATTATACATGTATAAGTTTAAAGCGTACATGGGCAGGCAGAAACTTTAAGTGACGTTGCTACACATTCAAACCTTCGTATAAATTAGTCATTTCATACTCGCACAACTCAAATTACCTTGAGCATTGATACAGCAGCTAGATAATGCGACGATATACACAAAAGCCCAGCAAGTGCAGCGAGTGTTTATTAGATATGGATACATACAGAACAGACATACCGGTATATTGTCAATACGTGTAAACTGATTTATGAACAAGAGTAAATAATAAAAGTGATGTAAAATGCACTTTGTGAACATGTTCAGAAATTCATTGAGATTGTTAACTTTTGATGGTTCCACAAGAAATACTAAGCATATGTTCCATTTAAGTTCAAGCTACTCTCAGATCGGGTACTGCTGAGACCGCCCTCGTATATGAAAACAAGTCTCAGGCTATCGGCACGCGCTTGCCTCGGCGAAAAGTCGCCGTAGAAGAGGAAGATGACAGCAGCGCTAGCGGCGTTGTAAGCCATTTACAGTTATAGAAAATTATAAGCCGAAGACGACGGCGACGACAAAGAGCTCCAAGCAATGCGGTCACCAAGCGGGTGGCGTTGGCGGCTAATGTCGGGCGGCCAAGGGGCGGCTGGTCGATCGGTTGACTGCCACTCGACCGTCGCTCAATTCAAGCTTTGTAATTTACCGTTATGGGCACGTCAAGCTTCTCAATACATTAAGCGTTTACAGCGCTTTCTACCACGAACAAAAAGAGAGAAAAAACAATCCGCGCCAGAGATAGGACGGTGAGACGACAACAAAACGCGTTTTGTTTACGAAATGTGTGTGTAGCGACTATGAAACAGGAACGAAGACGACAACATCGCATAACATAAATATTTATAAGCACATACATACACTGATAAACACACACACACATATGTATATACACATGCATGCTTATATATGTATGTGTAAGTATGCATATGGTTGAGGCCGTGAGAGTTGCTGCATACATAATTATAAGCTTTGGCTGGAGGCGGGGTAAAACTCGAAAGCAAAACAAAAAAGCAAAACAGTTCGAAGAGAAACAAACCCATTGCGTCTAACTGTGAAAGTGCAGTGGTGGTCAAAGCACTGTTGAAAAACAGCATTGACTGAGAGATAAGAAAAGCTCTTCAACTTGTTAGATATGTATATAAACTGTATTTCTTGCTGACTTAATATTTGGTCAAAGATACATTGCGGTAAAAACCGTAGTTATTATTAGAAGATTATATCTATAATCATTTTGATTACCGCACAAGTACTGGAACTGGAACTGGAATTACAATAAAATATATAAATATAGCAGATTCGCTAAATGGCATTTCAATAATTAAAAACTTATCCTAAATATGTAATTCTATTCAATAAAACCCAATTGAAACAACCAATTTCAGATGTAGAGAATTCATCGCAGCTTTTAGCTGGACCTGTCAAGCCGACGCTGCTGTACGTACGCACGCGTGACGCGCGTGACCTTCACAACGAAAAACAATATAAACAATGCGTGTTACTCTACAGCCCAAATACACACATAAACACATACGCACACACGCACACGCATAAGCTAATACGAACGCGCTTATCAGAAGGGAGACACAATATATTAAAAATAAAAATCTAAAATGCGCGCCAAAACGCGAACAAAACAAAATTTCATAGGCTCCGCGTGTGACGACGCAAATAACAAGCCCCAAGCTCTCCCATCGCTCTCTCTCTCTCTCTCGCTCTCCGCTACTCTGTTGCTCTCTTTTATTGAGAGTGCAATAATCGATCACTGCTTTAGCCTGCCCGATTGTCTGGCGTTGTAGTCAGTGTGCTTGTGTGCGTGAATGGGCTGACAAGGCCTGTGTATAAGAGTCGACGACGTTGTCGTTGTGGGTGAGGTTGCTGCAGAGGGAGCAACAACAATCTACAATGTACAGTCGCTCGCAGGCGTAGCCAACCTTTAATATTCTCTTATTTTTTCATTTTTTTCTTTTTGTGTGTGCAGCCAGCAACAACGCTGCGCTCGCTGTCAGTGATTTTAATTAAGGCCTCTCAATTATTTGCCAGCAAACTGAACTGAACTGAACTGCAGCTGCAGCTGCATACGTTGACGTAATCAGTTGTATTTTTTGTTTGTTCGTTTCGATGCTATTTTCGTGCAACTACTACATACATATATACTAATATTTTTTGGCGCGAAAAACATTTTGTCAATTGGCGTCAACAACAACGTCAATGTTGTTATTTAACATTCTTCTTTTATATAGCTTTATCTCTGCGCTAGTCTAATTTCATGCTCGCTCTTCTTAACTTTGCCCACTGTAGATCATTTGTTATGAATGGCTCAAGTTAAGTCTGTGTGTGTGTGTGTGAGGGGAAAGCAATTCGAATTGAAGTCGTCGATCAATTATAAAAGAGCGAGCGAGACAGTGACATATGTACATATGTATGTGAATGCGCAAAGAAGGTTAAGCAAAGAAAGCACAAAGAGAAACAAAGAAAAGCAAACTTATCAAAACAAAACTGCAAAAACACGAGATTTAGGCGCGAAGCCTGCTAAAAAGGAACACAGCAGGCAGAAACTGTGAAACTGCGCACAGTGGTTTTTTACTTTATTATTGTTGAAGGTCTGATTATCAGCTCGGCAGTTATTAGGGCAGTGCACCTGAGAGTACACAGAGAGAAAGTTTCTGTTGTGATGTTGTGTTGTTTTTTACGACAATATTGCAAAATTTAAAAGAAGAGAAATAAGAGGTAACAAAAAAATCAAAGTTTTTTCAACTGCTGCACAGTGTCACAGTGTTAGGAAAATCAGGTGATTTCCAACTTACGTTTAATGCCGTTTTTCTCTCCAAGCGCAAAAATCGGCTGTTCATCGAAGTCTGAACATTTGAAGGTTTTCTTTCCGCAGTCCCTAACGACATACAATTGCGTTTTCGCTGTCTCCGTCTCCACTGGGCTCTGTTTATTGCACTTTTCCTCTAGTTGGTCGAGATTTACGTTGTACCGCTGCTGCAGGTTGTTGGCTACTCGAGCATTCTCCTCCTCGAGCCTGGCGTCGATATCGGCGCTATCACAAGTGCCGAACAGATTCCGCCTTTTCGACTGCACTTCCACCGAGGACATGGAGGGGCGCGGCTTGAGGGTGGCCAATGGCGGCACCAGCGGCGGCACCATTATAAACGATGGCATTTTGTTCACAATTGCTCACTGACTCGGTTTTGTTTTTGGTTTCTATGCGCAATTACGCTACACTAGAGCAATTTCTTTTTTGCCAAATGCAAACAGAAACGAACCACACGGAATCACGTACCGTACTGAGAGAGCATTGCAAGAAAGTAAATGCAATTTTCAAACGATTTCTTAATTTATTTTTTAGTTGCTCTTGGCACAGTTTTTTTCTTTTAGATTTCTCTTCAGTTAGAATTATACGTCGAAGCCGAAACACAAATCGTACACGGAGCGACTACGACCTCGCCAAGCTGACGGTTCAAACATGAATAAACACCACAGCGAATTCACTTTTTTTAACGAAGTTTAACAGTGAGATAACAGTCGACGAGAGAAGTACATAATAACAGTTCTGTTAATACAATTCACAGCGAAAAATGGCGGTCTCTCTTCATTATTGTAAGAGAGCGAGAGGTGAATTTGCTGTGTGACACAGTTAGTTGAGGTTTTTCCTAAAGGTTGCGAAAAACGCAGTTCCGTTTTGTACTATCAATAAAAGAGTGTGATGTCACTATTTTGATTGTTTCTAGTTTAACACAATATTTTTGTTTTGTTTAAGTTTGATTGCAGTCATTAATAATTAGTTAGCAAGGGATGTAAAAACGAAGCTAAAAGCTATATATTTTATTATAATGTACATAAAAAGAGTTAATTAAAATCATTTAGAGTATTTCACGAAATTTTCGTATATGTATGCGTAAGTTTTGAAACCAAAAAATTTTCACACACAATTTGCTCTTGCTTTAAGAGAGCTAAGCATACATTAAGAGAAATCGTGCTCTGTTACTTAACAGTGCCTATGCTAGAGCTCGGACTATTTAGCAGAGGCTAGCACAGTGTCATTAAGTTTGCTTTTGTGTGTCGGATTTTATATGTATGTATGTATGTATGTACATATGTCTGTCTGCTTGAATGTTTATGAATTTTCTATATTTTTCATTGTTTTGCGGCCGCTATTGTTGTTGCTGTTGTGGGTTAATGTTTTAATGATGTTTAGGCCCTAGTCCAAGGTCAAAGCCAGTTTCATGCAGCATTAAACGGGATAATTAGTGAGACGCGCTTAAAAAAAATTAAATACAAATACATAGTACGACAACAACAGAAAAAAAAAACACTTTCGCGCTTGTTCGAGCGTTGCCCGCAAACGAGAGTGAAAACAGTTTGGAATCGACATAGAAATACATCTGTATGTGTGTGTGTGAGCGTGTTTTTGTTGAAAACGAAACTTGGCGCGGAATCATCTACTTTTGTAGTGACTTGAGAGAGCCGTTGCCGCGCTTATTGGCCACATGGACTGGATTTATCATCTGTGCGTAATTCTCAGAACTAAAACCTACCTGCGCCCCTCCACAGACAGCGCATGCAGCTATATAAGGGTTGTGCTCGGGGGTTGTGCACAGGTCCAATGCAAAAATCAACCCTCGCGCCAAAAAGAAAAATCAATTTGAGCTCGACTTGGGAATGCTCGCTCGCAGTTTAGTACTATACATACATATGTAAATATGTGTATATATATAGGTGGATATTATATGGAGCTAAAATACCCTCCTCACTCTGCAAACGAGTGTGTCGGGTGGAGAATGGGCGTCTTTTCCCATTGAAAGTGCGTTTCCATTTTCTCCTGCACTTGGCACACAAATACGCATATGTACATGTGTGTGTGCATAGAGTAAAGATGTATGTGTGTATTTTATCTGTTACATTTAACCGCTGCCTACGTGACCGGCCAGCCGCTGAGCGACTTTTGTGTCGCACTTCCGCCAAAAGCAGCTTGCACTGCACAAAATCAGATGCTCGTTTGAATTTCGATTCAATTTGTGATCAATAGATGGAGCACGTAGCGCACGAGGCACGGCACGCGAGCCATGCCGCAGACATAAAACAGTTAGGCACTGCAGGGCAAGCAGGGCAGGGGGTTGGCAGTTTAGTTTCCTTTCTGCTTTCTGCGCATCTGTGTCTGTGTCCCGTTGCGCGGCGCTGACGTCACGTGCACCTAATTAATGAGCTCATTGAACAAATATGCCGGCCTGCATTGCGCGTGGCTGTGTGTGTGTATGTGTGTGTGCATCTGCATGCGTGTGCGAAGCATACATATATGCATATGTATCTAAATAGTATCTAACAAGTACATATATTGGGGCCCTCGACAGTCTATTATTAGTGCGTGGGGCGGTGCGACTGCGACTGCGACTGCAGCTGCTGCTGCTGCGCCCCCTCGCCTTTGGCAAGGCAGTGATAATAAATTTACGCACAGCTGAGACATAATCATGCCCCGCCAGCAGCGCCTGCGTCTCTTCCTCGGCGCTCCCTTTTCCCTCCTTTTTTCGTGAGGCATCTGTAAATTTTTGCGCCAATTTTGAGAGAACCTGAATCACCACCTGGCTTCCGCACCTTCCACACACATTTGTTGAGCCACAGCTCGGAGCCGAACAAGTGCTTTGGTTTTGTCTTGCTTGAAGATACCCTGTACTCGTTGGAGAGCGGGAATGAAGGTGCTAGTAAGCAGGTCTTCCTCCAGTATTCATCCGTGTTGTTCTTCTATACCCTGTACTCATTGGAAATGGGGTAAATAAAAAACAAAATAAATTCAAAATAATGGTATCGAAAATGGGCAACATCTGCATTAGCTGTATATGCTATAATTAAAAGAAAATTTAAAAGAAAGAGTATATATATATTATAATATATACATAAATATACATTATATCAAGACGAATAATAATGAGAGGTAAGAGGGACATCGTAGAAAATTAATGGTTGTCAACTACAGTTAAAGATGCGAAAACTATATCATAGAAGAAATTGAATTTACACTTGGATATCTGCATAGTTTGTCCCACTGTATCAAATCACCAATAAGCCGCAAAGAATGTTAACGCTTCTGTCCGACCATTAAGGCAAATGGCAATTCAAATAGTGCCGTTTGTCAATTTGAGAAAATTGCTGCATCGCACAGGGTATGCGGAGTGCGACCCCTGCGCGTTTGGCTTTGAGCTGCAGGGCGGCTCAAAGCGAACGCAAATTCTGGTTTTTGGAGAGCTGTAGAGCTGGGGGAGGTAGGTGGCGCCGGGGAAGTTAAAAAATAACATCTGCTCCCGAAAAGCATAGACCGGAATTGTCGTCGCCGTCTCGGATTGACTTCAAATCGACTGCAATGAAGACGAACAAAAAATGCGGTCTTTCGCTCTAATGGCAACCGCTCGAACCACAACCTAAAAACCGCCAAGAAACAAACTGTATTTCATTGAAATATAGATTGGATATATATACCTTAGATATGTATTATAGACGTATAGGGAGTATATAGGGTATATATAGACAGCCCAAGCGCAGTCGCCGCATGCGTGCACGTCATAGACTTGTAATAATCAGCAATAACTGCTGAATCCGTGCTATTCAAATGTATTATCTAAATACAATTGGTGAAGTATTATTCCGGTTCATACGAAGCTTCCACGTCTCATATTTTTAATTGTCGTCGTCGTCGTCGTCGTTGTTGTTGTTGTCCGCAGCGCTAATTTGGTTCATTTGTCTTGCTTCTGGGCCAGACATATGAATATATACACATATATATACATATGTATATGCACATCTATGTTTATATGCTCTGGGCTGCAATTGCTCTATGTGACGGAGTGTGGAGTTGGGGGCACGCCTAATTGCAATAGCTGCCCGTGGCCGGAGAGCTCATCAATCTCACGCGCCTCCGATTGCAGCGCTAATTTCGCTGGCTGTGTGGTGTCCAGGCGAAGCAAAGGTGATGGGACTGCGTCGCGCTCTCACAGGGGACAGACTCACCAGCTGGCCCGTTTCGAGTGACCAATGTCCAGCTCATAATTCACGGACAACACCAGCAGCACCCAGCGCAGGGGTTGCAAATGCTGCTGATAGATGAAAGGCTTGCAAGTGGTATATGCATGTGAGAAAGTGCATAATATATATGTATATATAACATATATCATATGCATATTCACATGATGTCTGGCTGCTGTCGGCGCTTGAATAAATCAGAGCTGCGCGTTGCATGTGCGTCTGCCCAGTGGGTCAGTTAAACGATCTATGCCCCGCACTCGCCTGGCCTTTGCCTGTGCCGTGTGGCATGCCTCGGTGGCGGCCGTTGCATGCCGCACGCCAGTTACCACAGCCATTGCCGCAACTGACCCACTTGTGGAAATCTTAGCGTTCCGTTATTTCTCACACCCAAAACTGGTTGCAGCGACAATTGTCCTTCGACAGAGGCAGCCGCGCGGAAAATGCCAAACAATAGGCACTCAGAGTGGAGACGGAGACGGAGACCAGCATCGCGGATAGACATTTAGATTGCGGCTGCATTTCTAACTGGTTTCCTCCGTCTGCTTTTTGTGTTGTTTTTTGCCTTTTTATTGCCCCGCCTTTGCCTTTTTATTGTCTCGGATTTTTCCCGTTTTTCTTTTCTTTCCATTTGCTGGCTGCGAACAAAAGAGTTTGTTAGACCAGCTAGACCCCGCCTGACTCGGGTTCAGATGAGTTATAGACCTGGCTGCGGTGACCTCTTGACTAGGCCGCTCGGTGGTTGCTTTCGCCGCGGCCCTGTTTTATATGCACTTTAATCTCAAACAGTGCGCTAGACCCAAATGGACTCTATTAAGGTAATGCGATACGCTGCGCATGGAAAATCTAAATTGATGTATCTGCATCTGTAGCCGTGGCTCAATCTTTGGTCAGCGTTCGGTCAGGCGATGATCAGTAAACAAAAAAATTAAACTCAACTATTTTTGGCATATTCTATTACATTGTTGCCCCCACACGGGCCGGCGCGCAGCTGCCCAAATATTTTGGCCTGTGCTGTCAACATTGCTCTAATGGAAAATTGGTAGCGTGCAAGTTTTCCAGCTGCCACCCCCGCCGGAGGCTGCCTGCCCTGTTACAGAGTCTTTTTCTAATGCCGCCGTTATGCGATAAACTTTTCATCTGCTGCCGTTGCTGTTACTGTGCCACGCGAGCCCGGCTATATGTACATATTTATCTTTATAAATATACTATGTATATATATATGTGTGTGTGTGTACTAGTTCCACATCCAATCCCTAGCGCGGCTCGGCTCTGCCCTTTGTCTGTCGTCGCGGGCGCGCGCGCTCGCGAGTTTTGTTTATTTTTATCTGGTGCTATTTCAGTTATGCGCCGCCGCTTGGCTTTTCATTTATTTACTTGAATTCGTTGTTGCTTTGTCACACGCCCTGCGCCTGTTTGCATTTCCACGTCCAACTCCGGCTGCAGATCGGCGGCAGTTCCAGCCTCGTCTTGCATCTCTGCCACCGGCTCCGGCTGACTTCCTGTCTAAATAATTGCGCATTCAGCGTAAGGGGAGACACTGGATGCACATCCAAGCCGAATTATATATGCCCTATGAATCACAGGTAATCATAGTCTCTATACATTCGTTTGTTTATTCAAAGAAGTCGAGAGTCGACTTTGAGATAAACAAATAATGGTATAGCCTAAATAAGAACCGAAGAACGTTTCAATAATATTGTGATTGTTCATACATATATCTTAATGGTATTTCCTTTGTATATACTCTATAACTCATAACTTACTGCCTACCTAAGGACTATATACTTCGCTTCAAGCCATATGGAATCATAGCTACTTGAGTCACTTGTCAGCTATATACTATTACATCATACTTGGAAGTATAGTCTCTACATACAGATAGATATATACATTCATAGATATATAGACATATTCATGTCTATATGAATCACATGGAATCATGCTGGTAAATAAATATAATTGTAGCGTAAGTTACGCCTTTTATGATTTCTCAGAACAATCAAGTTATATTATAGTTACATATGTATATCAATAGTTAATGGCCAATTTTTACTGCCAAATTTGGCTTTCAGCTCTACAATTGAGAAATTTATAGAATTTGCCAATTTAGTTCAGCCTCCGTTGCCGTAATACATAATTTACGTAATGCGGAAGCTGAACGGTCGTAGACTATAAGATACCCCTTACTTGGCATACACACACACATATGTAAATACATACATATACCACAGTAAAAGTAAATCCAAAGATTTTTCATTCCAATTAAAATAAAGCTTAAAGTACGTCTACGACTGTCCTACGCCTTGGATAATTTTCAGAAGTACCCCATTTACTTGTATTACAGATTAGAGGCATAAGTCTGTACCATTTCAGAAGAGACGTATACTATATGCACACATACATACATACATGAGAAATTGACAGCCAAAGCAAGTTTATTACTTGCATAAAACACGTAGGCAATTCACGCGCACACACCAACACACACGCACATGCTGTACCTAAATTTAGTATGCATCATCTGTGTATATATACATATATGTGTGTGTGTGTCTTTATCTGTGCATAGCGAAAGCTTATCGCCAAATATTTGCAAATTGCAGCAAGAGGCGAAAATAAAATAAACATAAACGTCGCCCTAGGTAGAATTTTGCAAATTTTGCTTCTTTGTTGTTTTTGCTTATACTTTGCGATCTGTAAAATCAAAAACGGAATAATTTCAGGCCGAGTGAAGCTACATACATATGTATGTACATATGTATATGTATGTATTTCAAATGGGAAGTTTTAATTGGAATTGGATTGCCTCTTAAGTAGTAACAGATGTACATGCATACACATGTATGTATATATATTTGCATATACAAATTACAAATACCTTTTTATAGATTAAGAGATAAGCTGTCAGCGAATCTGCACTGCTCTAACATACATACAATATTTAAAAACTAAATGAATTAATTTTGTATTAGTTTAAACATCACACTAACAACCTGCGCTAAAATTTTCTGGATATCCCCAATAGTTTAGATTTTGATGTTGCTGGTTGAAATAATAATACATACATATGTATGTACATACATATATTCGGCTTGCATGGAAACGTAAGCCTAAGCACGTAATGCAGCTACACACACACGCACACACACACAATTAAGTTGCACATCACTATTAAAGCATTTTGCACATCACTAAGAAAGAAAAGAAGTACAAAGCGTATAAGAAAGTAAGAGTGAGATAGTGTGAGGCAAGGAGACAGAAAGAGAGAGAGAGATAATTTATGACTCCCACACAGTAGGAAGACAATCAAAAATAAATTTGGTTTAAATTTGCATAATTTCAATACCAATTAGTTTGATACAACTTAATTGTGTTAAGATTTGTATTAAGATGAGCTAAAATATCAAAAACTAACTCAAGAGGCAATAATTTGTGTATTCTCGACCTATTTTGTCTAATTAGTGCGAGTTAGCATCACCGTAATCTATGATTAAAATATTGCCGGCCTATTTCAGATCTTGTTTTGTGGTTAATGCGGTCTACTCTATGCCCGCTAATCGACTGCTTTGTACCGTTAAGTAGTGCTAAGTGCCACCGCAAAGGCAAAGCACAAAGAAAAACAATGAGTTAATCTGATTGACTTCAGTGATGACGTTTGGCTTTTATCGCTATTCACACAGTGCCCGGTGAATTGACATTTTAATGACGATCGAGTTTTGCTGGCATCGTAAACAAAAGATCGAAAATTGCGTTTAATGTCCCTGCAATATGAGCAGCTGATGAGTAAATATTTCGAATCACTCAGCGTAACATGCGGGCTAATGACTCCGTCGCATTATCAGGAAATTTTCGATGCGAGCTGACTACATATCTATGGAGGCGGGTGGTCTATGCGCTCATCGATGATCAATTTATATGTAGCTAAGTTTAAAGCCTGAGATTAATAAAAAATAGTTCAAATAGGACCCTATAAGCTGCTTTCAATGCAAAATAAAATATATTGCTGATGATGACCATACATATATAGAAAACATTATATGGCTTGGCTTCAAAATGGTGTTCTGCTGTCTAAAGTATGTATTGAATTATTCAAAATATACTCTAATAATTTTTTTTACTTGAATTTACTTTTCTTTGTAGAATTAGTGGTTGGCAACGCATGCAAACCCTGAGCAAATGCCTATTCGATAACTTCTCATCGTCTTGCCAACATTTCATATCGATAGTTAGGTGCAAATCAGCCAGTCAGCTGATTTGAAGTGACCAGTGCTGTAAAATGCATTTGTTGTTGTTTTATAATCGTGCAGCATAGATTTATAAAATAGATTTGTTTTAAATAAAAATGATTCGCAAATTGCATTGCATACTGCGATTCAACAGCACAATTACTCAAAGCAGATATAGGCAGCGGGCGCCAACGCTCTTATGCAGAAACTATGCAACGGATGAAACAAATGCAAATCAGAAAAATAACGACGCCAATACAAAACGAGCAGGTGCTGCCGGCTCCTCCAAGAACCTGCCCTCTATACGAAATCCATTTGCAGCCGCTCAAGAGAAGACCAAAAACACTTATTTGACAATGGTGGAAATCTTTGAGGAGCGGGACGTGCACCGGCGAAACCATGTGGAGTTCATCTACGCCGCACTGAAACACATGCCCGACTTTGGTGTCGAGCACGATCTGGAAGTCTACAAGGCGCTGATAAATGTGATGCCCAAGGGAAAGTTCATACCAACCAATTTGTTTCAGGCCGAGTTCATGCACTATCCGAAACAGCAGCAATGCATTATTGATTTGCTCGAGCAGATGGAGGACTATGGCGTCATGCCCGACTACGAAATGGAGGCGATGCTCTTAAATGTGTTCGGTAACAAGGGACATCCCCTGCGCAAGTACTGGCGCATGATGTACTGGATGCCCAAATTCAAGAACCTGTCGCCCTGGCCACTGCCCGATCCAGTGCCCGACGATACGTTAGAGGTGGCTAAGCTGGCTCTGGAGCGGATGTGCACGGTAGATCTTCGATCGAAAATCGATGTGTTCGAGACGAGTGAAATCAAAGACTCGCTGGACGACACGTGGATCGTGAGTGGCATGAGCCCAGAGCAGTCGAAGCTGTTACGTGAGCACTCCCGGCAGAAGGCGCTCTACATTGAGGGCCCTTTTAACATTTGGATACGAAATCGACGCATCAATTATTTTACACTGCGTGCCGATGCGGACACTGAGTTCCTGGCGCAGTTGGACGAACGCCAGGTGGATGAGGACGATGTGTCTCAGATTGGTGTGCCGTTCTTTGGACGTGCGCCGCCACGTCGCCACAACCAGTTGGGCAAACTGCGCTCCGTGCATCAGCAGGATGATGGAACGATATTCGCAATCTGCGCCACAGGCACCTCCACCAAGGACTCGCTGCTCTCGTGGATTCGCCTGCTGGAGGCTCATGGCAACGCGGCGCTGGGCGAAATACCTGTGCTCTTCAGATTTACATCCACTGTGCCCGCCAAGGCCGAGGAAATCGAGGGCCCCTCCAACCTGCCAGCGCACTCCAGTGATACCAGTAGCAATAAGGAGCAGCCGGGCAATAGACCGTAGTGAGTTAATTTAAATAAATTAAAGTTGTTGAGCAATTCTCATGTGGAGTATATTATCGTCTAGGTTTTATTAAGTATGCGTGGGCGAAATTAAAACTCATTCGTACAAGGTTTTCAATTTAAAATTGCATTGTCTAAAGAATCAGGTATATATACTTTACTGGAGATATATATATATACTGGAGACGTTGAGCTTAAAAGAAAAATCACAGAACTCAAACTAAATGTAAAGAAGATCTGCTATAATTTCGGCATATACTCAGTTATGTATAGGCTAGTCGAAATCTCTAAACTCTAATTGTAAGTAGTATGTACATGTCTCTAAGTGTAATCCGTGTTGAGATATATTGATAAGCTTTAATAAGTATTGATCTGCTCAGTGTGCAACGGCTGAACCCATTCGCACTTCTATTTTCCAATTGGAAGAAATCCTATTTGCATCTACTTCGAACGCGTCTTGTTGACGGGAAACACCTGGGTGACCACACCGATGCCCTTGCTGGACATGCCTTCGCGGAACAGTATGCGCATGCCAGGTCGTACATACTCTGGGTGGCCAACGAACTCAAACATGACGGAGGCGGAGTCATTGGTGCCTAGTTTCTCACCACCCATGATGCCGCGTATGACAGCCGTCTGCCGTATGCTGCCGATGTGAACCGTTGTCTGAAAGCCCACATAAATGGCGGTTGCATGGAAGAGTACCGAGACCTTGGCCTGGAATGTAGAAGCTGTGTTAGAAGTGTGTGTACAGGTAAAGGTGTTGCGTGTACCACTTACTTGAAAGAAGTAGGTGCCATAGGGTTCGTCTATATTTCCGGAATCGCCTAGCAGAACCATTCCACTTCGTAGCGGCGGCAACTCCTGGGTTGGTGTAAACGATAACGATGCACTTTGGCCAGCGCGCACCACTCGGCATGGAGCCTTGTTACGATGTATGGTGTGAACGGTAACTGCATGGAAGCTGCCATTCGGTAGTGGTCCAATTTTCATGGGCATGTTTTCGGTGAGGACGCCCTGGACCAGCAGGCCGCCCACAACGGAACCCACGTCAGTGACCCGAAAAATTTCATCAATTTGGAACTCGCACGGCTCTAGTTCCAAGCGATCCTTTTCGGCATTGCTGATGCCCGGCGACAGCACGTAGAGAAACTTGGTAACCAGATTGAGTCCAGTTCCAGTCACGTTTGAGACGCAAAATATGGGCACAATATTCTCAGATACCTGATTCGAGCCGGCTGAAATGGCCTCGTCGGTGTTGGTAATTATAAACGGCACTTTGCGGCAGCCAATATTTGTGAGTAGAGTGCGCAGCTCCTGCAGCGTGGCATCTGGCGATGTAATATCCGTTTTGGTAATCAGTATAAAGAAGGGCATGTCCAGTGCCCGCACAATGGCCAAGTGCTCCTCAGTGGTGTCGTTGCAGCCGCTGCCAGCGGACACCACAAGCATCGCATAGTGAGGCGAGTAGCCGCTCAGAGCTTGAACCGTTGTGCGCATATAACGGCGATGACCTGCCAGATCCATGAAGGTAACCAGCTTCGTTGACCGATCGCTTATCTCCTCAGCGGTCATCATTTCATTGTACTTGTAGTTGACCACATTGCCTAAAGCGTCGAAGCCCAGAGTTTCATGCGAAATGCAGGAGGTCCGACCTGAGAGAGAGACTCCAATTAGATACAGGAAATTGTAGTTAAGCTTACTCCATACCCGACTGAATCTCGTGCATGTGACGGAACATGTTGAGGCGCGCTCGGCCATGTCCATTGTCCAGTTCGTCTTGTGTGAGCACGCCCAGCAGAGTAGACTTGCCGGCATCGGCGCCACCTAAAACGGCGACGCGCACTTCAATGTTGTGCTGATCGTCGGGGATCTTGCGCACCAGCACTTCGGCTACAGATCGCCGCATGTCGACTGTCTTACGGCGCAGCACAGATGTGCTGGCGCCCAAATGATGAGCCATGTGCTTGAGCGTGGTCAGAGATGCATTCATATCCTTATCGCTCAGGCCCTGCAGATGGCCTGCATCGGAGACACCGATCTCATAGATGGCCTCGCCTTGACCCTCACGTAGACGCCATTTCATTTGCGTGACCAAATGCTCAAAGCGCTGCTTTGACGGATTTACCAATTTGAGCTTGTACTCCACATTGCCCAGCTGTGGCTCCGGCGGCAGCACGCCCTGCTCAAAGTCAAAGATTAGATTGCTTTTGACATTACTGCTAGTGTTGTTGTTGCCACTACTGATTTGGTTGCGCCCATTGACATGGCCATCCACCTCAAACTCGCTGCTGCCACTGCTGTTGCCATTCAGCTCCTGCTCCTCGTCGAAGCCATCATCTGGCTGATTTGGATCGAATAGACTTAAAAACGACTCCATATTCTGTCTGCGAGCTGTGAACGAGCAGAGAACAAAGGAACGATCACATCATAATATCACATCTAAACATTTTTGGCCAAGTGCGCTATTGAGCGAATACATTATATTTTTGGCTTGGCCTCTTTCGCTTGCAGTGACCTTGAAACACTTGTTTATGTTTGGTGCGCCATTGTCTGTATGTATGTATATGTATACACAAACACAGAAGCACAGCTAGGGAGGAGGGGGAGGGCGGACGTATTGCTGTTCCTATTTACACAGATAATAAATAGTATATATGTACTTATTTCATATTCCTACCAACTGTAAATATTAAGCACCTGCTTTAACTAAATCAGCGCGAATTCCACTCGATGCTGTGCTATGTGCGCCGAATGTGTCACTGGCACGAAAAAATCGATTTTTGGGACGCTGGCGCTTTGGCCCAGTCGCGATACAAACACATATGTACTAGTTATGCACACGCACACACACATGTGGTTCACTTGGGTAACTTGCTTTTGGGTCTGCTTCGCATCTTGCCTTCGCCTTTCGATTTTGTTTATAACTTGTTCTGCTTTGTGGCAATCACACGTACATACACAAGCGCCGAAGAGCTTTTCTGTTTCCTGTTCTCTACATGTTCAGCACATTCGCTATGCTTTATCTTGTGCGCTTTCTTTCCCCTTACTCTTCATAACAGTACATCGTGTAGCGTGCACGAGAGTCCGTTAAGCTCGCATTTCTCATTATTGGCTCGTGTCTTGTGTTTGTTTTTCGCATTTTGACGAAGTTGGCGCTGCCTCTTGGCTTTCTATACAAATCGTGATTATGTATTTGTTTTGATCAGCTGCGACAGCTGAATGAAGAAATCAGATAACGAATTTGCACTTCTGGCGTAATTATTATCATTCCTTTTCTTTTCTGTTTTGTTTCATTTCTCAGACAGCTTTTGATAGGAAGTACGTGTATATGTTTATGAGTACGTGTCAATTGTATATAAATAATTAATTGCAAATACCACACTATTATAAATTATATTATAATCACGAGCTAAAAAGCTTAAGTATGTATTATTTTAATATCTTTTTAATGAGAATGAATTTTATTTTAAATCTGATTTTTTATTTTAGTCAAACAATTGAATGATTACAGGTGCATTTCGTCATACTTACATTTCACAATGAGTTAAACCCGTTATGTTGAGTAATAATGTAATTGGATTGCGTGAGACGCTTTTTACTGTATGTATGTTTAGTTAATTGTAACAAATATTTACAATTTTATCGACATTGGACACTATAAACTAATAATTTGGAAATTTGGCGCCAAGAAACAAGCTAAACACAAACAAAACCTAATTCTTCTTACATTATTGTTTGTAAATAAAGTTTAGCTAGGCTGTGCAAGTGTGTAAATGAGAACTAGACACTTAGTGTATTCCCCCTGCTCACATCATTTTATTTAGCTCGACTTATCGATAACGCATCAGCTGTTTCTTAAAAACTACAGCTGCAACAGGGTGATTAGAGTCATCAGCTGAATGAATCAAGCTTCAAATATAAATGCTATTTGAGTTGCTTCTATTTTATACATAAATGAGCTATATAATAAATATACTAAATATGTGGATAGAAAAGAATCTCAGTCTATATAACGTATGCATTAAAAATCCAAGTTTATCATAAATTATTTGTGCCGCCAAAACAATTTTGGCATTTACCAACACAGGGCCTAGCTGGTGCTGCCAACCGAATTCAATGTGAAAGCTGTGCTGATAATAATTTGAATACTTGTCCATCAAGCATTTCCACTTAGTTTCTGATCGTCGACAGCGCAGAAACACGTTGGTTGATAGTAAACATGGCCACCGTATACCGCGGAACAATCGTGCACACGAAATCTTTTGATGAATTTGAGTCGTTTAAGGAGGGCTTTCTAGCTGTGGAGGATGGCAAGATAATTGGCATTGGCAATGATTATGACAATTGGTTGTCCACTTCAACGATAAGTGCGGACTCGATTACCGAAGTGAAGCTCTCGAAGTTCCAGTTTCTCTCCCCGGGCTTTTGTGATGGACATATTCATGCTCCACAATATGCGCAAATTGGCCTGGGAATGAGTGTTCCGCTCTTGGATTGGCTGAATGCGTACACGTTCCCAACTGAAGCGAAATATGTTGACACAAAATTCGCGCTAAAGATCTATAGAAGTGTCGTTGTAAGTATAGCCGTAATTTATAATGATTATTAATAGTTATACTCCTTATCAGCCTTCCCATCTCACATTGCTTAACTTTCGTGTCACACACACACACACATACACACATACAATTCAATAAGTTTCGATAACAAGTGTTTGCTGGCCGATCTCTTTAGCCATCGGATTCAGTCTCAAACACACACACACACACACACACACAACCTCAGTGCATACACTCGTGTGTGCTTAGTTACAGCAGCTGATAACTTGATACTCTATAGGAAGCTACACTTCGCTGTGGCACCACTTTGGCCTCCTATTTCGCTACCAACAATTTGGAATCGACACTGATCTTGGCTGAGGAAGCGGCACGTCAGGGTCAGCGCGCACTGATTGGAAAGGTTTGCTCCAATTGCAACAGTCCCGAGTTCTATGTGTGAGTGTGAAGCGTGACAACCAATTGATCAGAAGTAATCAAGTATTATGTGCTTTTCTCAGAGAGACGACAGAAGAATCTGTTAGCGGAACGGAAGCATTTGTTACGGCAATACGCGAACTGAACAATCCCTTGGTGCTGCCCACCATAACTCCACGATTTGCGCTGAGCTGCAGCAAAGAACTGCTGCAGAAACTAGGCGACATAGCCAAGCAGTATGATTTGCATGTGCAGAGCCACATTAGTGAGAATCTGGCTGAGATTGAGGTGGTCAAGGACATCTTTAAAACCAGCTATGCCTGTGCCTATGACGATGCGGGACTGCTAACCAAAAAGGTTTGTTAAATTTCATGGTTTTTACCCTAGGTTAAACTAATATCTAAACTAATCTCACATACAGACTGTCATGGCGCACGGAGTGCATTTACAGGATGATGAGATTGCTTTGCTTAGGGAGCGTGGAACAGCTATTATTCATTGTCCCGCTTCCAATACCAATTTAAATTCGGGCATTTGCGATGTTCAGCGGCTTATTAAGGCTGGATTAACAGTGGGCCTGGGAACGGATGTGTCTGGAGGAAATTCCGTATCCATACTAACCGCATTACAGCGCGCTATTGATGTTTCCAAACATCTCGACTTCTTTAAGAAGCAAGATATTCTTGGCTCGGGGCCAGCTAAAACTCCAGATAATAACTACCAGCAATTGTCATATAAACAGGCTTATTATTTGGCCACCTTGGGTGGGGCTAAAGCATTGGCTCTGGATCACATCACGGGTAACTTTTCCGTTGGTAAGGATTTCGATGCCTTGCTGGTGGACGTGAACGTGCTGGAGAAACCACATCGTGATCTTACTGTCGACGAGCTCTTGGAGAAATTTATTTTCACCGGCGATGATCGCAATATTACAGCCGTATTTGTGGCTGGAAGGCAGGTCAAGGGCACAATATAATTAAATAAGAACACTATGATTGCTAACAATAGCTCTTCGCAGAGAAATGCATAAAGAATTTATTTCATATTTCATATTTCTGTTTATATGCATGGGTCTATTTTAAATGCTGAAAATAAAGAGCTGTAAACCAAGCGTTTTACATTCTATTCTATTTAGTACAGATTGGATTGGTCAACAATGCTGATTATTTCATTTTTACAAACAGTTATATATGTACTCGGATATATGTATATATTTAATTAGATCTGCTTATTTAGTTTTCATAATTGCATAGGCGTGTATCATAATCACATATTGGGCTGGGACCAGGTCATTTTTGTTTTTAACGCCAATAATTATAATTGAGCTTTTGATGTATTGAGTATATATAGAATTGTTTGTTTCACAAATCATAGCTATAGAATTTACAGTTACCATTGCTTCAAGGATTATACGATGTATTATCAACAGCCTTAACTGCACCCACGATTTTTTTTTATTAAATAATGGTTTTATTCTCTTGATTTTGCTCGTACACAATATTGGATTTGTGTATTTGTGGGAATGTGGTTGGGCACCTAAGATTTAGTTACAAAATTAAGTAAATTGTCCATAAATATTTTAGAATTTCAAATCGGGTTCATTTTGGGCTAACTAAAATGTGTATACCTTTTGTGGCATACACAAATACTTTCACTTTACACATTAAAGCTTACACTCTTACATGGCTTTAAACTAGGTTTAGCTAATAGAAGGATAGTTAAAACTATTTGTGTATATATAAATATATACTTATTATAGCTTTAGGACACATTTTAAGCATTGAACATATTTTGCTGTGTGGCATCGTTCTCGAAATCCGTCCACGCATTATTTAATTCAATGAAAATTAGCTTGGCGATTTCTTCGTGCTCCGTTCCATTATGCTGTGAATATATTGAAATATATATAGTGAAAGCTATCTTGACTATCTATGAATGAGCTCACCTTATCTGGATGCACAGCTAGACACGCGCGTCGGTAGGCCTTTTTCACCTCTGCAGGCGTAACCATGGTGGACATTTCGCAACGCTGCCATTTGGCATTTTCCCAGAGCACCATATGCATTGAGCAGAGCAGAGCACGTATATTGTTCTTCTTGCCGTCGGTCTGTAACTCAAATATTATTATAGATATTGCTTAGCTAAACAATTCGTTACTTACCCATTCCATAATGCGCACTTTCTTGGGGTCCATATCTTTTACCAACTCCTCTTTGCGCATCTCGTTTATGGATCTCGGGCCCTGATTCATTTTGCTGCCGAACGAGTAGCCCTGTTGTCCAAGAATATCCGCAAAAATATCTGAGCTCTTGGCTCCACCACCAGTGCCTGGTTGTTGCGATGACTTTTGTGCATCGAAATGCGTCCGGCTGTAGTCGGGACGAGATTGTGATGCTTGTGGCTGCGGATGCGGCTGCGGCTGCGGTGGTGTCCTAACAAATGGTGGCTGTGTTTGCTGTTGGGGCTTAGCCTGCGACTGAGGCTGAGATTGCGTCTGTGGTGGACTTGGCGTCGGCTTGTGCGTCGGACTGGAAAACTGCGTAGTCTGTGGACTATGTCCAACGGGTGTGCTGCCCGCCGACTTAGCACCAAGCGTGCTACGATTAAAATTTATATTTAGATCTGAAGCCAGGTTGGCAATGTCAGCAAATGGATCTAGTGGCTTTTGTGGTTGCGTAGGGGATGGTTCCTTTCGGGATGCAGCTGGTGTTGTCACGAAGGTCGGTACCGAGCTCATAAAAGGCGGCAGATTGCTGGTCGTTGGTTTTAGATTGGAAGTGCCGATACCACCGTTCTGTTCCATAGACCCAAATATGTCAAAAAGATCAGCATTGATTTGGGGCTGTTGTGCAGTCTGTTGCAGCGGTGGCGGCGGCAGCACATCCGGAACGGGTGCCGATCCAATCCCTGTTGAGTCATCGTCTCCAAAGGCGCCTAGCAGGTCAAAGCTAGCATCCGAGCTGGGCATGGCACTTGCCAGTGGATCAGCAGCTGCTGCAGCACTCGCACTTGGTTGTTGATTCAGATTGAGCAAATCGATGGGTGGCGAGGGCTCTGGCATTGCTGGGGGCGTATCATGAGCAATTTCAGTGACATCGGGCAGCACCAGTGGTGAGCTCGACCGGTCCGGCTTTCTGACAGACAGTGGCGGAGAGGATTGTCTACTAGGCTTGGTCACTGCAAACACATTTACCAACATTAGTAATTTATATCTGTTAAATCTTGGACGAGCATACCAAAATTATCTAGCATCTCTACATACTCCAAATCGGAACTAAATAAATTTTGTGCAGCACGTTTGGACTTGGCTGGCAGCCATGGCGGCTTGTGGCTGGGCGGAGTTTCCGTGTCCGTTACACTCAATGAGAGCGACACACAAAAGTTTGGCGGCACCTGCTCCGGATCAGGCAGATCGTCGAGATCATGAGCGTTAAATGTGATGAGAGTCTCTGGCTCGGGCACAAAGCCAGTATTAATTTGAAATTGACAGATCTTCAGACCCTGAGGTCGCACCATGCCCTTCAATGCATTACGAGCATGGTACAAGACAACAGTTAGATCCCCACAAACTGTTAAGTTGATTGGCAGCACAATTTTGCCAGAACCCGCTATGTAAAGCCTGAAAGAGAGTGAAATGAAAGTGAGTTGTGACAACTTATGTAAAGAAATTTTTGTAATTTACCGAATTTTTTCGTAGTCTTGCAGCGTAGTGAGGAGCAACATCTCGTTGCAGTAAATTTCCATATAAAGACGGCAACCATCGCGAGCCTTGGTCATGCGCGGCACGGGCTGACAACTAAGCGAAACCAGGTTGATGTTCTTGTAGTGCGGAAGAAGCGGTGTGGGGCGTAAAATATCACCAAAATAGTACAGATATCGAAACTCAGAGGGGCGCAAATTAATGGTGTGACGCTTAACAGCAAACACCTGCACCGCATCCTCTGGCTCCTGCAGTAAATCTGCATACATAAGCAAAGCGCATATGACAGTGGCCGCTGTACAGCCGCCGGAATCACCTGTTTGCACAATGACAACAGATTTGGGATCTGCATTGAGGAAGTTATACATATCGGCTGACACAGTGAAAAGGCCCTGCAATAAGGTTGAATTGTTAAAAATGTTACGAGAATATATCTTAGTCTTTAGACATACCTGAAGATTGGGTGCATGTGCTTGTGGACAGCCATACACAGAGCCCGCCTCTACAGTGCGTACGGGTGGCGGTAGGCGAGGCACAGTCCGTGCTCCAAAATTATAAATGCTTATCTTTTGTGGTGCGAAGCGACTCTCCAATGATAGACGCACATCCTCAATGTTGTTCGTTTTGTAGGTGGACTCGAAGCCATCCGAGGGGCAGGGCATGACCAAAATGCGCGAAGTTATGTGACTAATGTCCAAATCGTTTCGCGCAATCGATTGCTGCATTGTTTGCATCACCTTAGTCGAAGTATCCTTTAAGTTTTTGAATAAGGTTCCGGCACCGCCACGCAGTGAGGACAACAAGCTACCGCTGGCATGGTTGGCCGTAGAGGTGGACCCAGCAGACGCAGCTTGTGGTGTATTCGCTGACGCTGGCGGTGGCGTAGGCCTAGCCTCGGGATTTGGATTGTCACAATAGAACTCGGAGTGGCTCGTTTCGGGCATACTTCTCTCAGGACTTTGGGCTGGCGACGTTTCTATGGGCATGCCGCGCAAGTCTAACGGTCCCTTAAGCGACCAGTTGTTTGTCTCAGCAATAGCTGCCAACCTCTCGAGCACCATAGAGATATCAAAGCGTTCTGCTGGATTCACTTTAAAACAGCCTTTTATAATCTCACGAAAGCAATTATAACGAGAGTCCGGTGGCATAATATAGTTGGCATTGATGATTCGCAGCTTGCCCCCATCTTCGAATGGATGCTTTTGATAGCACAGAAAATATAATATACATCCAAGTGCCCACATATCGGCTTTGGGACCAATTGGATAATTCGACCACGTGTCCAGCATTTCGGGAGCACGATACATAGGCGTGGTCACTGTATTCAGTTGATCCTCAAGCATATTGCGTTGATGTGCAGTCCATTCAAAGGTGGGCGACAGCACTTCTTTGCTGGCTGACCCAAAGTCGCAAAGTTTGATTTGCTTATCATTGCCAATAAGGAAATTTTCAATCTATCAATGAAATATATATAATAATTTAATTAGTTTTTAAACTGATTATCATATATCATTATGCATATATCGAAGATTAAAACTGGTGAAAATATTATAACATACATACATTGAATTATATTCTCATTTGCTATAAGTTATTGAAGTTGCTTTTCATTTGCTTTTACTGGATTAATTATTATTTCATATCACATAAGCCATTGACCATTCCCAATTACCTTTATATCACGATGAGCTATGGGCGGCGATTGTGTATGCATGTGGGCAACAGCGCGTGACATTTGATAGAATATGCGCAGGACAACAGGTGGATCGAGCGCTGAATTGTCAAACCTAAAACAGTCAACCAAAGAGCCACCTTGCGAAAGTGTAGCAAATATCAAATAGTGCTCGATAAATGATCATTTTAAGCTATCACTTACCCTTGCACAGTTCCGTTAGCAGCAAAAACTGGGCACCATGATGGGATGTGGGAGGAATGCAGCTGGTGCCAATGCAACTGACAATGTTGTCATGCCCAGACAGTTGTTTATGGAGGCTAATCTCATTGTTGATAGTTCGGCAGGCCTGCTGATCAGCGGCGATCAAGCGCTTGAGGGCGTATTCTGTGCCATTTTTCAGATCTTGCGCGACGTACACAAAGGCATACCCGCCTGCAAATAGAAGGGGAAATGTTGATAACAAATCACACTGATAAGCGGGGGCGTTCAATTTCAGCAACGAGTTGAACTCATTTATATAATTAAATATGCATTATTTATGAAACCAAAACTCAGAGAGTTGATACCGTTTTGTTGTGTATATATATGAGTGTGTCTGTGTGTGTGTGGAAATATGACTCATGGGTCAAGAGAACAGCTGAAGAACGTTTGAACTTCAACGACAACTTGAGCACCAATACTAATGCACGACAAGCATGACTCTTAACGCACATCTCATACTCGCTAACAAAGCAACAAGTTTTTCATTCTGTTTCAAGGCGAAAATCAGAAAGCGGAAATGAAGAGACCGTAGATGACGCTGTGGAGTCTTTGTCACCAGTTTTCATTGCAATTAAAAAGTTTCTGATGAATTCAGCCTATATTTAACACTCTATTTCCTATTGATTTTTATGCCCTTGCCTGGGGTTGAGCAATTGTTTTTGTTTGTATTTTCCAAATTTGTCTAACCTTCGGCTATGACACATTTCGTGCGCAGCTTCTGTCCAGATATTTCAACGTATTGGCCAACGTAATCATTGTCCATGCTGCCACTGTTCACTGTGGCACTACTGGAGCCTCCTCCTCCACCATTGCCACCTGCATCGACCAAGCTGGATGTGGTGTTAAAGTAGTTAAAGTTTAGCGACTTGAAGAAATCGCCCATATTACTCGACAATGGTATGTAGTGTATTGAACTTTCTGATTGCTGAATCGCGAGCTAATTGTAGGGTTTTTGTTTATTTTAACCGAGTTTAAACATTTTCGCTATGGACACAACAAAAATTGCTGCGTTGGTTTAGTATTTATCACTTCTGTTCTGGTATTTTTTTTTGCTGAGTTGGATGGACAAAAATGGTCAGCTGTTTGCCTTAACACCGAGTTTAACAGTGAACCACTTTAACATATACTGATTAACAATAGCTTCATAATTACTGCCGTTGGCATGATTATAATATTTAGCATAATTTTGAAATTCGGGAATGAAATGTTATTAAATTCTGTTCTGCTATTCAGCACTGCTGTGAAAATTGGCATATTTATTTACATAAGAAATCTGTGATTTTCGCTTGAATTCATTTCTGTAAAGTGGAGTAAAATGTTAAGTGTGGAGTGATTATGTTAAGTCAAAAATGTGTTAGATTTAGTAACGTTTTTCAATATATGAATTTATATAATAAATTAAATGCCACTAACTAAATTTTTAATTTTTTTCAACGATAAGAAATTTTTATGAGGAGCTTGTGAATTGTAGTTTAGCTATATTAAATATTGGAATACTCTTCTTTTTTTTTAAATTTATTATAATAAGTTAACATAATTACACTATGCAACTTGTAAAGATTTTTAGCATCAAAGAAGCTAACTTATTTTGTCCGCAGACAAGAAACATATTTCAGTTCTTTTGGTAATTATTAAAAATTCTTTTCAAGTTTAGTAATATTATTATATTATTAACCCCTTTTTAACCCATTTACAATTTTGTTTTTATCAATTGTAAATATTTATTCTTTAGAAGAATTTATATAAATTTGTTTCTTATATCTAAGTTTTCCCAATTATTAATAATTTATTTTGAATCCAGGGATGTTAACCATTGGCCTTCAAATAATAGTTAACGACGAAAATTGAGGAGATACCGTTGACCTTGCAGGTGGAGTTGCCCGCATCTTTCAGCTATATATAAATATGTATAAGTATAAACCAAAAAAAAAAAAATAAAATTAAATTAAAATTTTCCAAACACATTTTCGGGCCTTTGAACTAATGCAAGGTCGCCTCATTATTTGTCTATTACAGATACATCTGTACACATGAGGCTGTTGAAACAGTTTTCGATTTCCGTGGAGACTTATAAAAGACTTAAAACAAATAATCAACAAATCATGAAAGAAACATACAATTTTTAGTCTTTGTTTTCGTTTGCAAACAAATGTGAAATGCATGACAAAATAAAGAGAGACAGACCAAATACGATTTTAAAAACCCATTTACGGCACAAAAGTGTCTGTATCTGTATCTGTATCTGTTCGAAAGCAAGGTACGTTACGGATTGCGCTACCAATGACAATTTTATTTTGCTGCTTTCTTTGTTGTTGTTGCTGTTATTGTTGTCCATTGTCGCTTTGCGTAAATTGAGCGTCTCAGGTAATTTTGACACATTTCGAAGTGTCAAGTGTGCAATTTTGTTACATTTGCATTTCTAGCAAACGTAACACACGCCAAACAATAAAAACAACAAAGATACATTTTGTGGATAATGTGTTTGGGCTTATCATTAGAGGCACAGCAAACATGTTTCGCAATTAGCCAAATGAGTGCAGTTATTCTCGTGGCGCGGCTGCAGCCTTTTGGACGTATCGTCGGCAATGCGATTCAGCATTGACACATTTTTCGTCAGTTGGCAATAATTGAAGTTAATAAATATTTTTCCACGCCATTTAGCCGCGTGGCTAATGCGGTTAGAACTTATGAAATGTAACGAATTGAGGGCGAATAAAGTACACATTCTGTTTGGACAATTGTGCGGGAAAACACGTCCATAAATTCTAAGCCGACAACAATGATGAGTTGCCTTGCACCACTTTGGCTGTTCGCGGTGTTATGGGTGCATTGCGTATACGCAGAGTATTACCAGGCAATTCCAAACGATGTCCTACAGTTTAATCTGTTTGATCCTTCGAATGGCAGGCAATTGATGCCCATTCGGTATTTACGCTCTCGCAACATCAACGATAATCTAGTTGAGCTGCCCACGATGGGCAGGCCTTGCTCCTGCCAGGACTTCGCCTGCAAATGCTGCCTGGGCCTGGGCTTCGGCATGATTAGAGAGGGCCTGTGCATTATGGTCGTATGCAGTCGCCGCAACCTGAGCGTACATTTCGGCGTTGAGCTGAACCATCGATCGGTGGCTAACTTTGAGATTTCACCCAGCAATCTGCCGGATTTTTGTACGCCCTTAATGCTGCCGATTCCCATTTTTGCCTGCCTGCGACTGTATAACATTCATATCATCGATCGGAGTCTGTACGTATGCATTTCGATGGTATTCAAGATACTTTTCCAGCAGATGTTTGAGTACAAACTGAGCTGCTTGGAACTGAGCTTCATGGGCGTGGCTGTGGTTGGTGAAACAGATTGGAATAAGGATCGACTGCTGCTAAGGACGCATCAGCAACAATCTTCGAATAACAAACTTGAAATCTATGCCGCATAAGTTGACTGTTGCATATGGCCTATCCATGTACACTCATCCATCCTCCACTCATTCTGTTTAATACTAAATCTAACAAAAGAAAAAAGTGAAATTTTGTTAATTAAAAAAAGCATTTTATTCAAAAGCCGCACCAACACAAACGACACAATAAAACGCTATGAAAATTGCGAAAATTGCTAATAAAAAGTTGGCCCAAGTGTGTGCGGCAGCTGCGTGCGTCTGTGTGTGTGCATATGATGCGGCTGCCTTGGATTTGTATCTGTATCTCAGCATCTTAAACAAGGTACACAGCTCATTGGAACACACCTACTTCTGGCCACTTTCGTTTAACCACTACGGCACATAGCAATTATTTTTCTGCCCGCTATCAAACGGCATGCATCTGAGGCCGACAAAACAGTATGCGAGCATACGAGCAAGCAAAGCATGACTCGGAAGAAGAACTGGGGCTGGGGGGCGCCGTTGGCACTTTGGCGTGATGGGCTGTCAAATGGCAATTTGTCACTTTAAGCATTTAACTAATCGTAGTTAAAGCCTAGCTCATGGACTAAACAAATTTTATTAGCAAAATTTCAGTTCAAAAGACACTAGGCAACACAAGTTTGGGCAATTGAGCAAGGGACTATGGCTTTACGCATGTTTTCGCTAAGATGAATTCGACTTTGAATTACAGAATGGGCCTATTAGGTTTGCTTTTTCATCTAATCTTATTATTGTTATTTTAGTAAATTTTGTATTAAATATTATATTGATATACTCAAATTTCATCTTCAATTATTTCTTTATTAAAAATCTTTTTGGTTTTGTAACTAGGCATTGCGATAGTTGAGATTGTTTGGAAACAATGTGTTTAAAAAGCAAAACGAAATATATTAAATTATAGATTAAATGCTGTGAAAATAGAAATCTTCCTTGGAATAAAGATTTTGCTACACATTTGCCTAATAATAATGGTTTCATATGAGATATTTAAAAAATAGCTAATGGATTATTAATTTTATTTTGCTTTCTGAATTCAAATTGTTTATGTCATTCAATTTAACAATATATATATTATGTATACAGAATTATTTGTACGATAAATTAACGCCGAACTGAGTAATGATATAAACGAAATTTATTTTTGAAGTTATTTGTGAGTTTTTGAAAAGATTATATGCCGTAAATTTGATATATGATTTAAATAATCAGAGATAAATTACAGTTACTCAATCATCACATCAACTGCACTGATGCGAAGCAAACGTCGCTGACTAGTGAATCGCCAAAAAAAAAAAAGAAATGAAATGAAATATTGTGAGTAAAATTCGGATCTCTGCATTCGCTCTTTTTGCTGATGTTGCTGTTGCAATTGCGCAATTGTTCGCTGATTTTGGCCGCATTGTTGTTGCTTTGGTTTGTATTTGGCATGCTTTGCTTGATGTTTCGTCTGCCGCTGCTCCCTCGATCCACATTTTGTGTTGTTGTTGTTGTTTTTCTCAGCTCTTGTGTTTGCTTAGCTGTCTCAAGCTCAAACTCCAGCTCCAGCTCGGTCTGGGTTTCTGTCTGAGTCCCAATCTAAGTCTCTTTGGCCAGCTGTTGCTGCTGCCGACGTCGCTGTTGGCGCCGCTGCCTGGGTGTGTGTGTGTGTGTGTTGGTGGTTGTTACCGTTGCCAACAGCGCAGTTACCTTCGCTGCGTTTGTTGGCTGCGGCTGCTGCTGCTGTTAAGTTGTTGTTGGTGTCGGCCTCCAAACACACATATGTGTGTATGTCTATGTATGCATAATAATTTTTACTTTTTTCTGTCGTTTTCCAGCTCGATGCTTTTTTACTTGCAAGCTAAAGTTTTTCATTTGCGTTCAGTTGTATTTCGGTTCGCGTTGCGATCTGTCGCACATTTCGTCTGGCTCGTTCGCAGATACAATAAAAACACAAATTAAGAGCCGCTTGTTGTTGTCGTTTTGTCAGCAAGGCGTCAAGGAGCAGCAATTGGACAATTGGACTACTTAGCAAACAGGATTTAAGACGAGCGTCAAACTATAATGTGAGTCACTGTTGAGATTTAGTGAAGCAACAATTAAATATATAAATAAATAAAATATTTTATATTAATATTTTTAGTTTATCACAAATTGTTATAGCTATAAATGATTAGTTCTTGAGATTTATTTAAATTCGATAGAGCATGTGGTATTTATAATTTCAAAATATTACTTGTGAAGTATTTAGAGTCACGCATATGAAAGGTATAAGTTATGAAGCATTTAGAGTATGTATATGCCATATATATTTCATGGCATTGCTGCCTTTAGATATAAAAGCGAGAGCTTAACACATTTGATAGGCTACCACGGCTTGCCGCATTTGTGCGTGGGATCTAATGGGTTGAGGCAATAGCCTCATGTGGATAATATTTTGGATGACAGGCCTTATCCGTCAAACCTGCGGACCTTTAACTTGGCAATGGATTGATGTGTCCGAAAGTAACAAAAAATTTCACTTTCAGTTGCGACACTTGGGCGCAAAAAACCCAGGCGCCAAAACACATTCATTTACATTTGTGGACTCTTGTCGTAAGCCGGAAAGTGCTTGCCAATGCTGACTAACAAGCACGTGTAATTAAAGATGCTGGCAAAAAAAAAGGGGAAAAATAATAATAAAAAGTAATAATAAAGAGGAAAAAAAGCCACATAAGTAAAAAGCATTAATTTGAAGAAAAGACCAGCCAAGAGACCAGCAAGGGCTACAGCATCTTTAAACTTTACGATCTTTCAAATTTCACATTTCATAGTCGCAGTAACAACAAAAAGTACAAATATGTTTAAGTGAAAAAAAAAACAAAAAATCATGTAAAGTTTCTCACTTTTGGGTGGGAAATGTTAATCATAAAAAGTAAAAGTGAAATTAATACAAGCAAGCCGGCGAGCATCAACAGCAGAAACAATAACAACAAATTACATTAACCGCACGGGCACATTTGCATTTTGCACATGACAACAACTGCAGCAGCAACAACAGCAACACCGCCATACAAACATTACAACAATCGCTGATAACAGTAAGCAACGAACGTTCGATTGTTGACCCGACTACCAATGATATCAAACATCGTTAATCGACAACGGCTCCGATTTAGATTCATTAAGTGCAGCGCGCAACGTGCGAATGCTGAAACAAAGGAGAAGAAGCAGAAGAAGAAGGCGCTGCTGGCTGCTCGCTGGTTGCAGCTGCTGTTGCCCATGTGGGGGCGTATACGTAATTTGAATGCAGTCTTTGTCTGCCAGATCAATTGGAAATGCTCGCAACGTTGCCAATCGTGGCTGGGAAGTTGCTGTTGCTGTTGCTGTTGCCTTTTGATTGACAAGCTGACAAGCGAAGCGACCAAGGGCCCTAGAAGCGCGGCTGATGCCAGAAAAGTGAGAGTTTTGCTTGAGCCGCTAGAAGCTGACACAACTCGAACTCGAACTCGAACTCAACTCGGAGTCAAACTCAAGCTCACGAGTCAATGAACAAGGCGGTGATTTGTATCTCAGTCGCCAGCAATTGTGCTCAATTGAGCTTGTTGCTATAAACGTAATACCCAATTAATGGCAAACGGCACGCCTTGAGTGAGAAAGCCCATCATTAAATGTGCGCCGTCTGTCGCGCTTAGTTGTTGCCTGCCGCAGTTGCATGTAAATGTAGTAGCTGGCAGTAGATAGCCCCAAATAGCCAGAGATTTCATTTCATCCAGTTTAGACCTCGGCTTAAACTCAAATTGCACACATAATAATAATTGCAGTTTGCATTTCAACATTGTTATGCACATAATAGCAACGCCGCAGGGCTATGACTCCGACTCGGGCCACGCGCCGATAAAGTGTTTCAGTCGCATTTCCTGTCCCGCTTCGCTTCAAAACTTGAAGTGATGTAATTTTCATTGAACAAAAGTGGCCAAAAAAAAAGAGAGAGAGAGAGAGAGAGGAAAAAAAAACACAAAAATGACGCTACGAAGACGCAACGGCAAAGCTTCAAAAGGCGAAACACCAGGTGACGGCTACGAAACAACGCGTCGACGCCGGCAGCGGCTGTGCCGTGACATTGAAGCCGAGAGCGCTGGCATCGCAGCTGGCGTCGACGCGGCTGTTACCGGGCAGCGGCCTAAAAACGCTGGCCGACACTTAAGAAAAGGCTTATAGAAAAAGAGACCAAGCGCTCAATAGCAAGCGTTGACTTCTTTTTGACGTTTGGGTTTTTTTTTTCTTTTCTTTTGATTTGTTGTTGTGCAAAAAGTAAAACTTGTTTTTGTTGTTACAGTGCGCGATGATTGCGACGGTTTCATAACAACAAAAACCACAGAGCCAGCGGTAGCAGCCAGTTGAACTGGGAGCGCGGCGCACTCAGCCGCGTCGCCGCCAACTTTGAGTTGAAAGTGAAAGTCAGCAAGTCGCGAGCGGCGAGTGGCGAGTCGGCAGTCTGAGTTTGGGTTTCGGCCACGAGCACCCAGATTGACCGAGTCGCAGTCGTGCCGTGAACTTTGCCGTGCGCATTTATTGAAATTGCAATTCACAAATCACAATTCACAATTCGCTTAATTGTTTTTCTCATTTTGTCGGCAAATTTTCACTCATTAGTGGCTTGTTCGATAGTGGTACAGCGGTACGCGGCGTATGCGTAATCTCGCAGTTCATTCAGCCCACTTATGCAGCCAATCAATAGGCCAAGCTTAAATTGATCTGACGCAAATTGCGATAAATGGTACTGCAACTCGGCCATCAATCTTTGCCGCCACACTTAAATAGTTAGTTACTTATCAGATTGATTGGCGTGGGTTACGCCCTCGAGGCGTGATTGCAAATCAACATTAATCAGGCCGAGCCAGTCGTGAGTTTGTTAAAGCTCGGATACCAAAGTAAGCGAAGGGCGCTGCTGATGATGGTTATGCGGCTGAAGCTGAGATGAGACTATCAAATTTTGATGATCCTCTCTTCTTTGTTAAAGAATTAACTCAGAGTTTAGAATATCGAATTAACATTCTTATCTAAATCCTAGGTTCATATTAGAACGTAAACAAGTTGAATTATGACCATGTCTTATCGGCTACATTAATAATTATCGTTCAATATGTATGTATATATATATATATATATATATATATATATATTGTTATCTTTTTTTTTAATGAATGCAGTTTCAATATTTGTTGGACACAATCTAAACAAAAAGCAGAAAACATTTACTGATTACTTTGTGTTCGCTAAGGTTTATACATAGATAATATTTGTCGATAAGAATTAGTTAATTAAAAGTTTTCTATTATGTGTTCTTTAATATTCCAAGTTCAAGATCAAGAGTTAGCCGATAGATGCGGCTGTGCAGATAGAGTAGGAGAATATTTGAATATAGTTTTAAATGCAATGCAATAATAACTCCTCTGAGTGCATTCAAGTGAGTGAACTTCCGCTTTTAGATAAGAGGCACGTTTGAGAAACTTGAACTTACTGTGAAAAGTACTGGAGTGAAGTGTGCTCCAGGTGCAAGAGCAAATGACTGCATGGGATTATCAAAGAGGTTGTTGTTTTGTCATTCATAACCAAAGGCAAGGCATTGACTTTGATGGTATGGCAGCTGCGCAACTGTTGGCAAGCAGCTCTAGTGTGTACTAGGGCTCAGACAACTATGACAACTATGAAGAAGGCGTGGCACTTGCAATTTCACGCCCAAACTGTCAGGAGTTGTCGCATTGGCACTCAGTGGAAAGAAACGCTGTTGCCGGCAATCGACAGCCGACAACCGGCAATTTCCTCATGCCACAGCGGCAAACGAAAGTTGGGCATTGCATTTTTTAATTGCTGTTTCGCTTTCTGAGCCCAGCTTACCAACATCAACACACACACACACACATAGACACGCAGATGCAATAAAAAATCAAAATAGTTTGCAGATGCACTCAGCTCGTTTGGCTGCTTGGCTGCTTGCTGGTTGTCAATAATTAAATAAAGAGCAGCACAGCCAATAATGAGCAAAAATTCAACGAGGTGTTGAAAAGTATAGCAGCACGAGTCAAGCCAAGGCTAATTAACCGGTGTGAAAACACAAAACCTATATCGTTTGAAGTCGTAACTACATAGATCATATATTGAAAAGGTCAGTCGTTGGCACAAAATATATTTATATATATTAAAAAATTATATTTTGCTAAAATTGTCCAACATTTTGTACTTCCATTTTTTTATAATTAAAAGAAATGTACTCTCTACGGTATATTTCCTTTATTATAATTAATTTATTATTATTTATTATTTTATTTTGATTACATCACACTATGTTCAATTAGAGGATCTTTCTCACGATACAAAATATACATATCGAACAGAAAACGCCCTGCTTAGCTTTGTTGCGAAAGAAATAATAAAATGTAACAAACTAAAACATGATTTATCTTTATCAAAGCTCATTAATTAAGTTTAACCTTCAAGAAAAGAGGTAGAAAGCTGTGTTAAGCCCAATGGCAGGCATAATTTACGTAAGGCAACGATGCGGCGTAGTAAGTCTGAAGATTCATTCCATGGGAACGAAAAGCTTCACACATATATAGAGCTTAGGAATACTACTACTTATTACCATATATGTTATGTACACATAGTTCACTGTCTGATTTGAAGCTGTTGGCTGAACTCTATAATCGTCAAATAATGATGGCAAGAAGAAGTTGTTGCATTGGCGCAGCGAGGCATTTCTCATATGCGAGTATTATAATGTTGGCATAATTAACTCTCACTAATTTGATACAATTTTGCATCAATTTCACAGCGTACGCACCGAGAGATGGCGACAGTGACGACTTCAAGGGCAACCACGGCAGCGGGGCGGATGAGCGCTGCAGCCATAATTATCTGCGTAGCGCTGCTGATGGGCGTGGCTAATGGCAGCAATGGCAATGCTAGCGGCGGCAGTAGCGTCACCGGCAAGCCTTCACTGTTGCGCACGGAATTACGCTTTGGACGCAATCTGGATCCCTCAAAGGTGCGCGTGGTGAACGTGAAGTCGAGCCAAGGCGAGGATGTGGAGATTCTGGTGGGCAAGAACAGCCGCAAAGCACGTGCTGAGGAGGCAGCTGGCTCGTTCTTCGTGCGCAGCTCCGATGTCAGGCGCCCAGTGGTGCAAGCCAGGAATGCCAATGCCAATCCCAGTGGCCGCCAGCTGGTTTTCGAGCATACCCCAACACTGCTGAAGCAGAGCGAGCTGGCACTGCAGCAGCAGGACTATCGCCAGCGCAAGGCCGAGGCGGAACAGCGACAGGCAAAGTTTATACAGCTGCAGCTGGCCAAGGCGCACAGCAAAGCACTGGAGCAGCAGGCGCTGGACAGCGGAAGCAGCGCGCGAAGTGGACGTCAGCTGGGCAGTAACCCGGCTTGGCAGCCAGTGTATTTCCAGGCACAGCCAACGGCGTACAACAACAACTTCTCGTTCGCCACGGAGCGCCAGTGGCAGCCGTACACCTATGCAGCCCCAGTGGAAGCTCAGCCACGCGTGCTGCGTCAGGCTCAAGACACACCGATCAGCTTCCCCAGTGACCTGCAGTACGCTGCCTCCGATCCACTGGAGTATTACAGCCGAGATGAGCGCGCCTATCCCAACCACAGATCACGGCCACCACAGAATCTGATCACCAAGCACAACTACAACGCCCTGCCGCCGAAATCGAAATTCGTGAGCTACTTGCCACACTCTGTGGTGGTCACGGCCAGCGCAGGAGTGGCTGCACCTTCAGCAACACCCGCACGCCGGCCAGTCCAGGCCAGCCCGCATCGCAACCCCATTGGCCAGAGCACGCACAGCGTCGTCGATGGGCCCGCCGTCACACTCATCGAAGGTGTCCGCGTCCCAGACACTCCCGAGGACAAGGTGAAGACCTGGCGCAACGCGCGCGTGCTCAACAACCAGCTGGTGCCATACCCCGAGGGCTACACGCCGCCCCGCGTCCAAATGCCCAGCTTCGACAGATAGGCGAGAGCAGCCTGGTGCGGTGCACTTAAAATATTTTTATTATATTTATTGATTTGTTTTATTGTTAAGTTATTTATAAATGCTACATTAAACTTGAAGAGTATATGCCCAGAGCTACTGCATGAACTGATTGACGGTCCAGATATTGAAGTTGGACTTGCGCCAGATGCGTATGCAGGAGCTCGTCTCAATGGTCACATGCACCACGTGAATGGGCGTGGTTTGCATGTAGCCATTCTCGGATAGCTTATAGCGATACGGCAGCTGCAGCTCCACGTAAACAAATACCGCCGGACGCTTCACGGTGATGGTGATGCTCAGGCTGTTCCGCTTGCCAGAGGGGGTGTCCACGCACAGTTTCGACGTGAGCTCGAACTCGAGCTCCGGATCGGTAATGCCCACAGCACTGGCAATGCTACTAGGGAAGTAGTAGGTGCGGGAGAGTGTAGTCTCGCCGCGTCTCAGCTGGAACTCCAGATAGGCGTTGTGCACATTGAAATCCCCCGTCAGCAAATCGTGTATTGGTATGACCTTGTCATACTGGACTCCATTGGGGCGCAGGGTGACCGACCAGTTGCTGGAGTTGCGTGGCATTAGCTGCGACCACAGATGAATGTTGGCAACGACATTCAAGTTTTTAGTGCTGATTGTTGGCCTATCGCAAACCAGTGAAATGTTCAGAGATTTTGTGGGCGTGTCGTAGAGGGCCACTATGGCAACTGGAGCAAGGAAGTCACGCGCCCAATAGTGCAGCAGCTATGATGGCAATAGCAACTGGCATTAGATAATGAGAGATTCAGCTAGCAGTAACTCACCTTCCAGTTTCCATAGAAATCGATGCCAGACCACGAGGGAGCCACCCAGACATCGTTGAGCTGCCAGTAGAGCGCGCCCATGGTATTGTGCTCCGTGTCGCGCATAGTGCGATACAGTTCCGTCTCCACCTTGGTAGCCATGGCATGCGATATTTGGCTGAAGTAGATGAGCGCCTCGTTATAGTCCTTGTCCTCGGGCAACGGCAGCGGCAAATGACGATGCACTTGCGTGGTGATGGGGACCATGGCCAGTGGATGGTGCTGTCGATGGCCCATTATGTTGGCCAGATCGGTGTCCTCTCCTTTGATGCGATCCCACGCATAGGAGCCAGGAAGTGATTGAACGCCGTACTCGCTCGCGAAACGCGGCCGCGGATAAATATTTGCATCCCAAGCATCCTTAAAGTAGTCGTAGAAGTGAACTGCAGGCGAAAGGAAAGTGTTTTGGGTGAGTTTATGAAGCTTATTGTGGTCTTCGTATAATACCATCGCCATTGTGGTTATCCTGTGGATTCTCTGATATGTAGTTGTCCCGCTCGCTCGCCTTGCCATTAGACGGCGACGATACCAGCGGCTCGGGACGGCCGCTGTGTGAGACTATTTTCAGCTCGTGTATAACATTGCCCAGGTACAGCTCCCGGTATTCAGACTTAAAGCGATCCAGATTTTGGAACGTGTGATACCAGTTCTGCACGAGAGCCGCCTCATTCTCATTGTTGCCAGCGAAAATGGCGACACTTGCGTGGTGGGACAGACGCTTGGCATTCTGACGCACCTCTTCGCGCACTGAGGCAAGAAATTCGGGAGTTGTTGGGTACATGGCGCAGGCGAACATCATATCCTGCCATATGAATATGCCCAGACTGTCGGCCATTTCGTAGAAATAGTCAGACTCATAAACACCTCCACCCCAAACGCGTATCATATTCATGTGAGCTTCCTTGGCTGACTCGAGCAGATAGGCAACTGCAAGGATGTTAAAATGGATAAATAAGGTATAGTGATAGTGATATGTGCTAATCTATATATCAGGCGATGGAATGATCAAAACTATTTGCTATTGTTCATATGTTTTGCTTGCTGTACTTGGAATTAGATATATTAAAATTATATCAAGTGATCTGATGTCATTCATAGAATTCTTTTGACTTTTACTCTATCTTAAATTGAGTCTACAAATCATCAAATTATCACATGCAGTGTCTGCTTGACATTTTTAGAAAAATTCTAAATAAATAGTAAATATTTATTTTGCATTTCAGTAATTATCAGTGACATTAGCTAATTAAATTCATTTCAATGGGGTAAAACCAATTTTACGTATTACTTGCTTAAAGGTAAATTAAGGTGGGATTTTCCCAAGTTACACTTAATTTTGATTAGTCGGCAATTGAACTTAAACCTCAACCTTAATTCATACTCACTTCTTTCTGGGGTCTGTAGCTCTGGCAATATGTGGGATGGTATGTAGTTGCTGCCCTTCATGAACATCTCCAGTCCGTTGACGCGAAAGAGGAAAGTGTTGCCGCGACCATCCGGCGCTGGGCGCTCAATTAGCTCCAATGTGCGAAAGCCAATGCGCAGCGTCTTCTGCGACTTGGTCTTGGCACGCACTTCCGGCCCAGATGCGTCCAGCCAGGCGTTCAGCGTAAAGTGCACCGGATAGAGCTTCTGCTCGCCATAGCCATTGGGCCACCAGGGAACGACTTCCTCCTGCACAAACAACAAATGCACTTGACACACATGGCAATGGGCTCAATTGGCGGCCAAACAATTAGCGGGCGGTACTCACAATTGGCACAGCCTGATCAAAGACAATTACGGGCGCCAAGTAGCTGATCGGGCTGGAGGCGTATGTGTCTATGACCACCGTATGGTTGAGTAGCTCCCTGCAAGCGTTCAAGCGCTTCACATTTAGCAAATTGGCAGCTTGATAAAGTGATTTCTAGGTCTACTTACACGGCATAGAAGACTAGCTGAGCATAAAAGTTCTCTTTGCCTTTGGTGTCCATGAAGCAGCTAATGTGCATGTTCCAGTGCGTTTCGTTGCGACTGATGTCCACGTCGACGTCGCGTAGCACCGCCACTTCGTACATCTCCAGCTGCACGCTCTTCCACAGGCCCATGGACGGCACCGCCGGTCCCCAGTCCCATGCAAAGCTGGCCTGCATCTTGCGTAGCATATTCACGTGACACTCACCATGGTAGCGCTCCGGCGGACAGGCCGGTGGCACACTGAGATTTTCAGCGTCCAGAGCCTGCGCCTTGGCCAGAGCCGCCCACACTGGCGATTTGATTTCCACCTCCAACACATTCTCCATCTCCAGAAGCTTGCTCACATCGTACGAGTAGCGCACGAACATGTTGTCTGTCCGCCCCAAGAGCTGATGGTTCAGCCGAATCTCGGCTACTGTGTCAATACCGTGAAAGGTCAGGTTAAAGCAGCGCACACGCTTGTAGTGATCCACATCAACTGAACGTGTTTGGATTTAAGTGATTATTATTATTATATCTGCACTGGCTGCCCAAGATGCACTCACACTTGAATTCGTTTATATAGGTCCAATTGTCGTAGGCCATCCAGCGCAGATTCACGTCGTTGTACGATTCCAGCACATCGGGTAAGTCAGGGTAGAAGGCGCTGTATATTCCGGAGGGGAGTGTCTGGGAATTGAGCAGGGTGAGAGCTGCAACATAAAATGGCACACTTTAAACAGTACTCAAGGAACGACTTTCATCTAGTTGATAAGGTAGTGCAAGTAACCAAATTCAAGGCGCACAAAAGGCCTCTCGATAAGGAATAATCACTCAATGCCGAGTTTATGGCCATTCATGAAACGTGTTGTTTGTTAATTCGATTAGTCGAACGATGGATAGCTGTCCAAAATTATCTAGTACTTACACCCATTCTGATTAGATATACTCCAATGGGTGCCCAGCTCGATTACTTCAACAGCGTCGCCTTTGACCCGCGTCCCCATCAGCAGGTGGAGCAACAGCCCAAGTCTGACCAACTGGCCGTAGTCGGTGTCAGAAACTGCCCTCAGTAGCCCACACCTCATTTTCGTGTTTGCACAACTGCAGGCACAAACTTATTTCAGAATATTTCCGAACTTCTTCAAGATTCCGGATGCTGTTTCTTTGCTCAAAAAGCAATAACTTAAATTACTTAGACATAAATACACTTTTCCATTTAGAACTTTGAATTGCTTTCGACGCTTCCCAAGGTGCAAATATTTATACGTCTGGCACCGGGAAGGGCTACCAAGAGACTGCTGATTAGTGCCGGTCGGTCGTAGTTGACGATCGCCGATCGCCGATCGTCGGCTTCTAGAGAGAGCAGAAACGCTGACAGAGCGGTAGAGAGAAAGAGAGGGTGAGAGAGAAAGATTATGTGTGCTGATAGCACTAGCTAACACACGAAAGTTTTCAGTTATTTATATTTCTATTATCAATATATGAAATATATATAAAAATAAAACATATATATAAAATATATACAATATAAATATATATACAAATGTTCTTCAAATGCACATAAACAAATGGTGTTTCAAAGTAAAAGACAAAATTGTTTACTGCAGGAATTTAGAAGTAAGTATTATTGCCAGCTTGCCAATCTCAGAATTAATTACAGCATTTCAATTAAATATAGTTTCCTGTTGAAAAGCCCGATATCAAAGTAAGAGTGCCACAGTTTGGAATGCTCGACTGGGAGATACCCTGTACGCTGTAATAATTATTTAGCACTCAAATTATATTTATTTATATATGAAGTTTTGCATATGTATTATTGATATATATATATTATAAGACAAACTTGCAATATGTTCTGTATGAAAGAATATGGGTTTCTGTTGACATTGATATGCTTATATATTTCCCTGATACGTTAATTTCAATTAAATTCCCAACTTTAACAGTTTAGCCTCAATTCCCATTTAAATATGTTATTTTATTAAATAAAAAGTGCTCGCGACTGAGAGATACCCTTTATCTGTTGTGTTTCGATATTTATAAATATTTATAATTCACTTTCAAGTGTTTCTTATCAGTATAGTTAGATGTGGTAGTTTACGAATAGTAGGGAAGCCGCATGACACATATAACACAAGATATGCAATTTAATTTTTACAAATGAAAAATGTAGTAAATTAAAATTCCAGGAATATTACGTTCATCTGCTGGGTAAAACACTATCTTTACACATTTCGTATTGAGAATCAAAGCTATCTATAGTCAGGGGCGTGGGCACAAAGATTGAGAAAGTATATGTTAAATTTAGACATTGCATTTTGGATCAGATTCTTGAGTAAGCTTTAAATTCTTGGTATAAAATCGTTTTCTAGACTGTTTGCATATTATAATATACATATATGTATATATTTATATATATATATATAAATATAATACTCAAATCATATATTGATTCATGGTCTTCACGGCGATGTGCTGAGCCTTGAGTTTGATACAAGTCGAATCAGTTTTGAACTTCAAGTAGATATTTTGCACAGGCACTGTCTGTGTGAACCCATTCTTGGAGAAAGTGTGTGTTTTATTAGCATATTCAAGATCCGTCAGCTCCAAGTAGACGAACAGCGCTGGGTACTTGACAGTAATACGCAAGCTGAAGCTGTTTGCATAGGGTAAGTTTGCAGTGCTGCAGTCGTTACCGACAACTTCGAGCTATTAAAAGAAAGCACATATTAAAGAGCCTGAGAATATCGAATGACTACTTACATTAAGTTCCGGATCTCTCAGGCCAACAATATCCTTAATGGGCACAGGGTAAAAATAGTTCTTTGCCACAACCCGATCGTCTTCATCCTTCAATAGAATCTCCAAGAAAATTTCCTGCTTTGAATGGTGTTCGTACAACACTGACTCCAGGGGTATGGTCAGCTGATCTATCGAATTAGAGCGCTGCAAATACAATAAAAGTTAGATCTCTAGATATCTGTAGGTTTGTTTGTCCTTGTGAGTCCTACCAGACCGATGGCTCGCGCGATGGCCTTTTTGGAAAATATATCCTTCCACAGAAACGTATTTATGAAAATATTATACAGCTTCACGTCGGGACTTTCCACATAGTCTTCGCGAGTAACAGTTATGTTGAGCTGATCTCGGGCATCGTTGTATAATATAATGATGTTGGTGGACGCCAGGAAATCCTTGGCCCAGTAGTAGACTATCTTGTAGTTGCCAAAGTAGTCAATGCAGGACCAGGTGGGTGCTACCCAGACATCGTTCAGTTGCCAGATCAGAGCACCCATGGTCTGATAGTCGCCGCGCCTGCTTCGAAACACGTCAATGGCCAATTTGGTGTTGATCGCCTGCGACACCTGACTGAAATAGATAAACTCGTCTATGTTGTCGTCCCAGTTCTGAAGGTTGAATGGAAGCTGGTAGGCAATTTGTCGCAACAACGGTATAAAGCCTTTGGGATCATGCTGGCGCTGACGTATTAAGGCCGCAAGGCTTGCTTCACTCGTGTCCTTGCCAAGGAGACGTTGCCAGGACGAGCGCATGGGCAGGCTAGCATAACCGAACTCAGAGACAAAGCGAGCCTCTGGATAAATATGCTGCGCCAGCGCGTCTCTGTCATCTTCATAGATGTGTACTGCAAGCATAAAGTGAAATTATTAAATTCAATTAAAATTAGTAAGAAAACAATTATATTTACCATCGCCATAGTCGGGACTCTGCGGATCCTTGGCTAGTTCTTTGCCAGGCTCTCTTACGCCCAGCGACGGCGTGGAAATCATGGGACCAGGTCGCGGGCTAAAATCATTCCGCGAGATTATGTCCAGTTCACCAACCAAATTGCCCATGAAGAGCAGCTTGTATTCGTCCTCCAGTCGCTTCGCTTCGGAGCCGAAATCCGTTCGATTTTTCACCAAGTACAGCTCGATCTCATTGTTAGTCACAATCAGGGCCAGACTGGCATGGTAGGCAAGTCGTTGGGCGTTTTGCACTGCCTCTTGGCGCATGGACGCCATGCTGTCACCATCGATGGGATAGGTTGCCTTTGTAAAGGTCATGTCCTGCCATACCAAGAGCCCATAGGTATCTGCCAGGCTGTAGAAGGCGTCCGACTCATAGAGGCCACCGCCCCAGACACGAATCATATTCATGTTTGCATCAAATGCCGACTTCAACAGATGTTTCACTGTCAATAAACAGATTTATGACAGGATTCAGTGCCGTATGGTAGTCAATCACTCACGTGTATCCGCATCGGCTGATAATTCAGGTAAGGTGTGAGCTGGCACATAGTTCACGCCCTTCATGAAGATGGGGTGTCCGTTAACACGGAAGTAAAAGGCTCGTCCCCTCTCTAAAACAACACAAATATATTAAGGCATCCTCTAAGGAAATTTCTTGATAGGATTCTTTTCTCACCATCTTTGGTCTCAACCAACTCGATGGTGCGAAAACCAATATGCAGCAGCTTTTGCGAATCAGTTCGTGAGTTTAACATGGGGCCGTCCTTGCTGCGATAGCTTTTTATGCTGAACATCACGGGATATAGCTGCTGTTCGCCATAGCCATTGGGCCACCAGAGCTTGACTCTCTCCTAAATATTGTTAGCGATAAATTAAAGCCTGTCTACGGCGAATACTACGTACTTTTGGTATGTCAATCTGAAACTCCAGCATGGGTGAGACATAGCTTAGCCTTTTCTCTTCCATGACAAATGGCTCATCCAACAGTTCGCTAGAGATGTGAGGGAGAGTTCATGGGAAGGACATTTACTTAACTTAATTGCTGCTCACCTGGCAAACACGGACAGTTCCACATAGAATTTTTCGGAGTCGGGTGTATTAAGAAAAGCCCGACAGTCCATTATCCAGTGTGTGTCATTCTGTTTGATTGCCACATCCACATCTCGTAAGATTGCCACTGTATAGTACTCGATGGTAACCGGCTTCCAGATGCCGGATGACAGGGCCGCCGGATTCCACTCGCCACCAAAGCTCATCTGCATCTTGCGCAACATGTTGCGATGGCACTCGACATCGCCGCGAGATAGCGGACAACTGGGTGGGGCACTGTTGCCCTTCTGCTCCAGCTCCTGCGCACGTGCATTGGCCTCCACCAGCGGGGAGAGTATCTCGATCTCTAGTTGATTTTGCGTAGGACTAAACAAATGGCCCACGGAATATGAGTATCGGACGAACATGTTGTTTGTTTCGCCCAGAAGCTCCCCATTCAACCTGATCTTGGCCACCGTGTCAATGCCATGGAATGTCAGATTGACCAAGTTGTCCTGCCCTAATTCCCCAGCTAGAAATTTTTATATGTAAATCAAGTTAAAAGTATATATAGATATACAATTTGAGAGGATGTACAAACCCATATCAAATGTTGTGCTGTAGATCCACGTCTTGTTCGCAATCCAGCGGAGCTGAACATCGTTGCCCGCCTCCAGCAGATCTCCGTAGTGAGAGCTAAGATCTGTGTAAACGCCGGAGGGTATTTTTGACACCTTAAATCGGCTCGCTGAAGGTAAAAAACAAACAGTCCTAAATCACAGAGGTTGCAGTTAAAGAAATTTACAACCAATTAATTGCCACAAGCGCTGATATCAACAAATCGAAGTCGACGTCAGATACTTTATCTTATCGCACAAGTACAGGTATTTGTGTATCTCCGGGGAGACCGGGGACTATGCGAAATTCAATATTTAGCACTGAGTCAAATCAATTTGATATTACTCAGCACACAAATAGCCCCGACCAAGGCCCAACTATAAATACTTACTGGAATCTGCCTCCCTCAAGGTCCAACCCTTGGCCAACTCATCGACTTGCACCTTCTTCGCGTCCAGTGCGAGTATAGAGATACATAAAAAGTTTATTATTTTGAGCATGATTTCTTTGTTTTCAATCAGTTTATTGACATCTTTTGCGCTTTGTTATGGTTTGAGTCTTATCACTTATCACTGCGGTAGGCGCTTCATGTATTTATTTTCCACAATTTTTGGGGCACAATGTATCGGGTCGGAATCACGTTAATAACTAAACAATTGGCGAAGTCTACAAACTTTCCGACCCACTTATGGCCAGGCTTATCAGCCCGATTGGCTGTGGTGAGATTGGCTCAGCGCTGCGTGGCTATAGCGTAACAGAATCGTCTAACCACGACGTAAGCATTGAGCATGTGGTGAAATTGAGGCGCCCGACAAGCTGGCAGCTCGTCAGATTTGGATATTACTAAAAGAAGTATCGAACAGGTCGGAGTAAACAATCCATATCAGATGGGAGAATGTTTGTTATGTTATAAGACAACACTCATATTCATATATATATCTAAAACTGTTATTTATTTATCAATTTGACTATTGTATTTTTTTCATTTATAATTTTCGTAGTTTGGAAACATTAAGTAAACAATTTCTAAATATTTTCAATACATTTTACGTTTAATCACATTAAGAAAAATATACATCGTTATGCCTTAACTAAGATAGAAATTGTTCATTTTCATTATAATATATAGAAGTTCAACTGATATATTTGGCGCATTGTTTCATTTTCGATTAGAATTTCATTACTTTAGTGCCTTGGTTTAAGCATGTTAAGTTCGGCGCATGGAATTTGAGGATCAAGCCAAAGAACTTAACTAGATTCTAACAGTTAATATTGGTATTTGCTTATTGTTAGTCCCGGATTCTCTCTTTATTTGCATAGCTAACTAAGACTATTTAATTACACCCAACCACATATACAAGCATACACAACACACAGTCACACACACACACACAGTTATCTAGATCTCACGTTTACAGATGCCACTTGGAGTGGATGAATGCTAGCATGATCATCAGGGCCATCGTCAGCGCCAGCAAGGGCAGCTGCGACTGGTGGTGGCTGTGGCAGCCACCGCCCATTGCCGCCAGGTACTCATCCTCGGTCAGGTACTCTCGAACGTGTCGCGTCTTGTTCATCATCCAGTAGAAGGCCTTCATGTTGCCAAGCCTTTTCAGCTCGCCGCCAATATACTTACGTATTTTGGCATTGTATTTATTAAGCATGCGCTTCTCATCCGAGCTCAGCATGGAGCCGTCGATAAGCTTCGGTTCGTAGGGCACCAGGGTGACAGGCTGGAATGCTAAAAAGTGTTCGGCGCTGGTCGTCGTTTTGCCCGTGTCCAACACCTCCAGCACGTTCTTGATGCGCACGCCATAATCATCGCGCTTATAATAGCCAGACTCTATGAGGAGAAAGAGAGAAAGATTTCTTATGGAGATGTCTAGCTGAAGCGTATCTCGTCGACTTACCACTGGAGAAAAAGTAGCCTTGCTTGAAGTGGAAACTGCTATTCTGTCCGTAGGCCACTGAGATGGGCGCTGCAAGAGAAATACATAGATTAGTCAGATGAGAGATTAAAAGTGAGTCGACTTCAGACTTACGCTCCTCGACAGAGCCGTAGGCGCCTATGCCATGACCAGTTGCCTGCGGGTAGTCGGTCATCTCGTGCCACACCTTGGCGCGCACAACGCTGTCCAGGCCGGATGGCTTCACCGAAGCAGGAAATATTAGATCGGATATGTGGAGAATGCCCGCAAGGACAGCTGTATAAGCCCTTTTCATCTCCCGCGTCGGCTCGCCGAAAATAAAAGTGCGCGACACATCCGTGGTGCCCTCCAGGTACTGTACGCCGGACTCGATGACCAGCAGACTCTGATCAGAGACCTCAATGTCCGTCATGTTGTTGGAGATGTAGTAGGGCAGGGCTGAGTGTTCCCCATAGGCGATCACTGTGCGCAGCGACAGCCCCTTGGCATGGTTCTGGGCGAGCAGCCACAGCTCCACCTCGTACTTAATCTTCTCCTCAGTCCATTGCTCCAAGTCGAAGCGGGCTTCTAAGTTACTCATTGCCTCGCAAATGGCGGCGCCGTCGCGTATGTGCGCCACGCGCATGCCCTCCTGCTCCTCAGAGTTCTTCTGCGCACGCATAAAAATGATGGGCGAAATGTGCTCCACGACAATGCCTGTGCCTGCGCCGGAGCCTGACACCACAGCCGTGTAAATGGCTTCCGAGGCACCCGGCTCCTGAACGCAAGGCGCTGGCACCAGGATGCGCTTCCAGATCTGTGCATAAGTTCGTATATCGCTCCATATGTGTTTGTACTCCTTGATCCTGCAGAGAACAAGTAAAGCCTATGTTAGAAATGTTTAATGGAAAGGACGAAATATCTGCCCTATAGAAACGAGTATTAATTTTCTTACTTACCTGACGCAGTTGGCGTTGTAGCAGTCCGTGCGCAGATGCAGATCTATGCCGAGACTGATCTTGCCGTGATCCACATAGAAGAAAATGTCCTTCTGGCTGACAATAGCAAATGACTGAAAAGACAAGTCTTAGGTAATCTTGGCTAAATAATAGCCACTGTTTATGGCCTACCTTCACCACAGGTGTGTAGGGAATATCTGTGCCGCGGATGTTAAATAGATACGCGATCTCCGTCAGCGAGGTCACAATCATCGCGTCGCAGTTCAGATGGCCCAGACGGCGACGCAGCTCGTTGACTTTATCCTCCCATTTTTCGCCGGCAAAGTCGCGGGCCTGCACTTGGATCACGTGGTGCATGGGTGTCTCGGGACGCTCAGAGCCCCAAATCATATCCACGAGATTGCTATTGATTTTGATCAGCTTCAAAAAGTTGTCAGCCAGCTCACGTTCCCAGCTGATCCACTGATGGTGCGGCACCAGCTGTGGATCGGCCCCCACGCGTTTATTCATGCGCAACTGACTGCTCAGCCAGCTGGCAATGCTGACATTGCCGCCAGCCAGAAAGATCTGCCAATCACAGTCCAGCTCTCCGTCCGCCTGCTGAACAAACCTATTTTCCAGCCAAATGGCGGCGCCACCCTGCGTAACGGCCGCCACGGCTCGGTTGCCCGTATAGCCGCTCAGATAATGCAGGCGCTGATCGCGCACCGCCACCTCCTGGTTCAGATGCTCATCTGTGGAGGGCAATATATAGCCGTAGATCTCCGGCCCCTCAAGTGTGGCGCGAATCAACATCTGCTCCCGCATGGCCAGCAAGCGGCTGCGAAACATGTGGACGGGCTGCATCTGCAAATAAGAGTTGCAGCTCGTTAGCATTGATATAGTGAGGTAGTCTGGTGGGGGTTCATACGCACCGGCCTGCCCTTGCGATGCTCGCAAATCTCTCGTCGGTAGCCAACAGGTGCCTCGGCAGCGGCGGCGCACAAGACTATCAAAAGAGAAACGGCAATAAAAAATAGTGTTAAATGCGCTAAAGGAATGTTGATAAATAACGTTAAAATTATCGCCATTTGTTTGAAATATGTTTGCATATCTCTTAATGGCCCCACTAGGCCAACTACAAACGCCTAAGAATAGCAACAAGTGCGTCACAATATTCTTTTATGCGATCCAAACAAATTTCCCACGCTCGCTAAAAATTCGCATACCGCGTCGGTGTGTGTTTATTTTTGGACAGCAGTGAGATGTCGCGGCAATGGCTTTAATGCAGCGTTGAGTGTACATATATTCAAATTAATTGCAATTTCAATTTCGCTTTCAACGCTGTGCTTCGTCCACCTGCCGTCCAGTTGAGTCAGCCAGCGACCGCGCTGCGTATGCGTAATATGAAGTGCTCGCCGTGTGGGCCCCAACAATTGCCCAGCGAGACTCCCGCCGTGACAAGTGAATGACGGCCATGCCATTGCCAAAATATTGTCCAACCGCTGACGTGCGATTTGTCAAAGTTCTCTATGGCTGCTGCTTAGGCCCGAGCATACTTATACACGTATGTGGCGCATGTATAATGGATTGATTTATGGCCCCTCCCACAGACAGGCTGGGCCTCAATTTCTATTATTAAGCCGTAGCTCGATGGGCATAAGAACTTGCTCATACTATTTGCACAGACCTTGCTACCTTTAACTGAGGTAAGTTGACTAGCCGAAGGGCTATTGAGTGTGGCTTAAAGCAAATATTATAAATTGTTTGAAATATTTTATACTTTTTTATATATTATTATTATATTTTATATATATTATATTATATTATATAATATTATTATATTATATTATATTATTTTATTATTAATAATAATAACCAAAGAAAGTGTATTTATGTTTCATCGAATTTTCATTTTTTACGTTTTCTTACAGTTTGTTTAAGTTGAAATATATGAATTTAGTTTTCTTGTTAATAGGCGCATATTCATATGTACCGAATTAGTTTTTGCGATAGAAATGAACTATGTGGAAAATATATATTTATATATATATAGTGTACTCAGTTATGTTCATGTTTGGTTTGGATTCGTTTTGGATGTTTAAATTTAGACATTATGCCTCAATTGATGAAGCATCTGTAGTTCTCAAAATCATGAACGCCCAAGGTCGTCGCTAGCTTTACGAATTTTCAAGTTTAAATAGCTATGGCCATAGCCGTAGCCATGTGCAATATGGAATTCGCTTTTTCAAAAACTACGAACATAAAATAATGTAAAGTCCATAAAATAGTACAAGTACTTACCCAGCAAGATGCTCAGCGCCAAGCGGCAGATCCGAACCCAAATCCAATTCCATTTGGCTGTCGTCATTGTTGTTTGTGTTTGCACTTAAGATTCCCCAGAGCATAAAACTGGTGCTCCGGCGCGTCGAGAATTGTTTGTTTTTGGCCAGCAAAAATTAATAGTGCTCTTCGTCTTCTTCTCCTTTTTTTGGTGTAAACAAATCAAATGGTTGCAATTAATGAGCATGAACTATGGTCTAGCGAAATGGAATGCAGTGGAAGCTTGGCATCTTAATGGCCATTTGTCAGTGCACTGCACTTTTCCGGTTAATGACCGGAAAGTGCATGTGTATGTGTGTGTGTGTGTGTGTGTGTGTGTGTCTGTCTGTCTGTGAGTGCTTTCTTTTCACTTTCATTTAATTACTTGGTTTCTTCTTTACGTTCTAGTTTCTGCGGTGGGCGTGGCGCACTAGACAACAATGTCTCTTGCTCCTAGCCATCTGGGTGTTGGCTCTGGCGCTTTCTACTAATTGATATGCGACTCGCTGGACATTGCAACTTCTAACTATTCCCTCAGCGGCTCAGCGGCTATAACTCATTCGGCTGTACGTGCATATATGCAAAAATAACTATGATATCAGACCATTTTTGTATTTATAACTTCCGCTCTTTTTCTATATGTTGGCCTGCCTCTTTTGTGTTTCATTTTCATTTCTTTCTTTTTTTTTTTTTTTGTGCGTCTCATTTTTCATTTTTGGAAATCGAAAAGTTTTGTTTCCTTTGGTTTTTTGCTTTGTTTAGTTCTAATTTTGGTAGTTTTTACGAAACTTTTAATTGTTTTTCTTAATTGATCATGCGTAAAGGCAGAAATTAAAAAGAACTTGCTACTCACGCTGGAAATGAGCCAAGCTCTGTGTTTACATATGCACAACGAGCCCACACAGTGTGTGTAGATATATATATATATATAACCGATCATTCAGTTGGAACTGAAATAGGCTTGCGCCAAGTTCGATGTGCCATAGAAGGCAACTCAAAGGGAGGCGCAACGTTCGTCATCTGCCGAAGCGATCTGCCCGCCAATCAGCCACTTGATTGATAGTGATTGACGGCGATTAATGACTATTGATGCTCGTCAAACTCAATTCAAATGCTGCGTGATATACATTCGAAAGTTTTAATATAATTTTTAATATAATAATTTGACAACTTGATAAACCTAATTGCGGCATGGATCAGATACTGCCAGGCGTGTTTTGCATATCAAATAAACTTGAATTGGATGCCTGGGCGTCGTTGTATGGTCATATTGTTGCGTCTATTGCGGTTGCCCTCGCTGTTACACAATTGGCACGCCTGCCCACAACCAACAATGTTTCCAGCAATTGCATTGAAGGCAAAATGCCATAGAGAAAACTACTATTAATTATAAATAAAACAAATGCAAGCAATTTGTGGGCGCACACTTCATAACTACTTAAATGTGAAAGGCCCAAGCTTTGTGTTTTGTCACAACGCCCCCGCTTGGCAATTATGCGCTTGAGTTTGGCAGCCAAACCAAGACGAAACACAAGAGTTGTCATATATGTATGGCATATATGTATATATCTGGCATATATATCTGTAGTTATATAACTCTTATATGCGTATCCTTGAGGGCATGCTAAACAGTTGCCAGCTTAACAACAATATACACAATTGCCATGATAAATGCGCTCATATTACACTTTGACTGCCAACTGGGAAATGGGAAATGGGAAATGGCAACTGGCTGACTGCCTCTGCCCTTAGAAGTTCACTGCGGTTAGTTGTTAAGAAAAATATACACTACAAATAAAGCATAACAAGCAAAACGAATACAAAAACAAAAACAATAAAACTACAGCTGGAACTGCTAAGCCGAAGCCGAAATACTCTTTGATTGAATATTTTGGTAAGTTCTGCTACTATTATTATGAGAAGTAAAGCATTAAATTGATACGAACAAAGATTGACATTCATATGTGGCCATATCAACTCGTATACCCTATCTATGATGCTTTACATACTTAATGACATAATCATTTTACTCCACTTTCGTACAGAAGCCAGCACACCTCCACTGCAAATAGGCCAAAACAGAATAAAGTAGAAAAACAAGGCAGACAATTTATGTGCGCGCTCTGTTTATGTGGTGCAGGGGCATTGTATTAGGGAAGCTGCGTGTGCTGTTTATTTTATGCTTTGTTTGTTTTTTAGTTGTTGATCCAATGCATTTCGTTTCAATTTCAATTTCTATTTCATTGCAATGCCGCGACCGCGACCGCGACCAACAGCCAAGAACACACTCACAGGTGACTCACGCGCATAAAGCTAAGAAAACATTGTGCCAAAAACAAAATAAAGTATATATAGTGTGTTGAATATTTGTGTATAAAACATAAACATATATCTACTTATTCAGTTTTACAAATTCTTTTATCAATTCACTATGTATATTGCCAATACAGAAAGTTGCCATTAGCATATATTCATAAATTGATTTGGACCCTATCGACAGCATTATATTATGTGAAAAGTTCAGAATGGAGTTGGCGGGGTTGTCAGTGCGTTTTCCAAGCATTTATGCAGCCTTAATTAAACCTTTAACAGTTGAAAAGTTTTGATTAAATTGAAATTATCTAAAGGATATTTTACCAATTTCAGATACTTTATGCTTAACAAATTTGAATAGGCTTAAAAGCTTTTAATTAAATGAAGAATACTTAAAGGACTGTAAAAATATTATTTAATTATTAATTGAATTTAATATATAAATTTATAAATATTACTGTCAAAATAATTTTAAAATGAAAAAAATAAATGAAAATTTAAAAATAATTTTAAAGTGTGATAAGCACTTATGGAAACTTTTTTGAATCTAATTTTTATCAAAGATTTTATAACATATTTTAAATTTTTTAAACACTTCTTGATCTCATTTCAATATATTTATTGTTTCTCTTCAAAATGTTATTTTTCTTCAACTTTCTTCATTAATATTTCAACTTTTTCACTTTAATATAAATATTTTGAATTAAGGACCTGCTTCTTAGATCTTAAATTTCAGTTTAGGTTTAGTCACAGTCAAACACACCTTGTACAACCAACAAATAGTCTATAACCGCATTAATAACCCTTCACAGCTTGTGTATTTGGTGTGCTGAATTCTAGTGTAGAATAATACGTATACGCCGCGTATGTCAACGTTGCACAGCTGTTTAAAATAGCAACCGCACTTTAGAATATATGTATTGTAGTATTCTACCTTTTGTAGATTTTACTGAATATGCTCGCACGACTTGCTTGAAGAACGAGCAGACAGAGAGAGAGCGAAAGAGCAATAGGTAGACAGAGAGCGAACGAAAAGTCAACTGCGAACCGCACGCGGGCAGAGCAACAAGCAAACTGAACAACATGTTTCATGTTTGCTATTTTCTGTGCTTTCAAATGTGAAAGATGAAAAACGCTCATACTAGAGCACGCACACAGTACTCACACACACATAGACTCACATACACACGCACACACACATGCTCATGCATTCATGCATACCACTATTTAATTCGTTTCAAATAGAATTTATTTTGAACGCACGCAACAGTGGGAGAGAGATATAGCAACAACAACACCAACCAGCGAGCGAGAGGCGCGTGAGCGAGAGCTTTGGCTAACGGCAGACGCGCATTAGACGAGCAAATGACAATGCCGCTGGCGTCGATGCCGCCGGGATATGGGTTAAAAAGCAAATTGTGAAAAAACACGTCTCTCCTTCGTCGCTGCAGCACAGTGGTTGCATTTCTTTTATGCGCAGCCTTCCCTTTTGTTTGTGTAACTTAATCTCGACTATTATTGTATGTGCTTATAACTTTTTTATGTGGTTTACATTTCGCCTCTGACAGACGGGCCACATTGGCGTATCGCCTGTCCGCTGGGCTTCAAACTATTTTCAACAATTTTGCAATTGGCAGCGCCGGAATTAAAGTTGTGAAAATTATGCTGTCAATTGACATTTTATTGCTTTTAAATTGACAATGATCAAGGCAATAGTAAAGAGATCGAACGTCTTGGCAATTGAACAGCTCAACAACCACTGTGCAGGCGATTGCATAAGCTGATATAAACAAAAATTTAACACTAAAAGTCTTGCCATCAGAAGACTCTTAATCTCAGAATGAATTTGTTTATTTCATTTCAGTCACGCTGCCGATGTTGATGTCGATGGCAATGCTGATGCGCGCGCCTCTTCACATCGCCCATTAAGCTCATTAAGCTCATCAGACAACTACAACAAGATCGCTAACACAGAAGACTCAATCAAATGGCATCGTAAGTTCTCCCCTCCAGTCATCCACTCTCCCTCTCGTTGCTGCCAATATTTATGGGGCATGGAAATGTTCCACATGCGCCTTATACTTAATATGCTGCAGCCATCGAACACGAATTGTGGTTGCCCTCGGAGCTTTCTGACTCTCTCGATTCTCTGTGGATCGTGCTCTCGTTTGTTAGTTAATTAAAATACGCCTTTGATGCGCCGATGCGGCGAAGCTTTTAGTCCAATGCAATTAGTCGCTCTGGTGCGTTGGCGGATTTTTGAAAGTGGCGAACTCTTCAATCATTTCTGGTTGACCTCTGTAAGTTCTTATTGGGCTAGACGCTGATTTGGTTTATGTGGCATAATAGAATTTTTAATTAAAGCTGTTGACTACTATGGAATCTTTGGCTGTATTCCAAGTACACAATGAAGTTTTTAATGGAAAATCCAGAGTATTTCCCAATGAGAATGCATTAAAAAAAACAAATAATAGATGTATATATATATAATATATATATATATATATATATATATATATATATATATATATATATATATATATATATATATATATATATATATATATATATTAAGAAATATATTTAAATAAAATTCAGTTATCTATAATTTAAAAAAAAAAATCAAAATAACGTGTTCGCTCGTCATGCTTTATTTTTGAATAGCAAAAATGTTGCATACTTTCAGGCTGTTCGATCAAATCTTTCTTTGACCTCTATCCATTTTCAATTTAAAACTAGATTAAGTTGGCATATAAGGTAGTAGAAAAATAGTTTAAATAAAATATACACATTTATTACAAAAAAAAATCCATTTTCTATTCCATAAATTCTATAAATTGTATTACTTTTATTTTTTATATTGTAGAACTTGGAAACACAAATTATTTAAGAATTCAAAGATATTTAATTGTGGGTTTTCATAAATCGAAAATATTTATTCTGACTTCTTATCAGAGTCTCAATAAAAGTGTTCTTAAATCTAGATCAATGTACTAAAGATAAATAATTTTGTATTGTCTTGAGCAGAGAAAAACTTATATAATAGTTTGAAATTATAATTAAACAATATGGCAATTTATTTCCTTTATCTTTTTGTTTGTTTTTCGTTTTGTCATTTTTTACGCATTTACATCATGTGTTCGTCGACAAATGTTGCAGCCAGTTAAAGGAGCTGGATCGAGTATTTGATGCTGCTCCATATGAAAAAAAAGCTCAATCTCAAAATTTGAAAATATTTACAATGCACCAGAAGCGGTCGGAGCAGGAGACTTAGAGACATTCGTCGGTTTCCTCGTTGCCCATGGCAATTATTACGGGCGGGGAGAGCTCCACATCGAGCAGCTTCATCTGTGCATCCTCCTGGTCCAGATCATCCTTGCCCAAACGCTGCTCCTGCATCTCAATGTCCAGTGTGCCATGTTGGCGTTGGAACGACAACACGAATATGACCAACGAGATGACAATGAATAAGACGGCGGTGCCAGAGCAAAGGGCAATGATTAGAGTGGAGCGGTTAGTGGATGCCAGTGAGAGGTGGGCGCTGCGCTCGTCGGCCAAATTACTATCAAAAGTCTGGCCCGCGTTGTGTGGCGGATACGAGACGAGAGGCGTTGCGGTGCTATCTTCTGCCTTGGCCTTTGGCTCCTCTTCCGACTGCTCTTCAGATTCCTCAGATGAGTCCTTTTCAACTGTATCGACATCGACGCGTTCCGTTTTCGATTCTGTTTTTTCAGCATCGCTTTCATCCTTGCTTTCTTCCTTGCTCTCATCTTCGACAGATTCATCAATTGTTTCAGCTTTAGGTTCCACTGGAGAGGCTGTTGAACTGGATTCACTTGGTTGTACGGGCTCAACTGTTGCAACGTTCGGTTGCACAAGCTCCGGCTTCACTTCAGCTGCCTCCGGCTGATCTTTGTTAGCTTCCGTGGGCTCGACCGCGTCTTCAACTGATTCCTCAGCTGGTTCTTCAACTGATACTTCCACTGATTCCTGAACTGATTCTTCAATTGATTTCTCAACCGATGCCTCCGTTGATATCACATGAACAGGTTCAGCAGTGCTTGGAGCTGCAGGTTGAACATTTAATTCTTTTTCTTGCCTTTCAACAATATTTACTTCATTCCGATCGACTGATTGGACTGGCTCAAGCGGCTGAGCTGTTTCAACTGATTCAACTGATTGCACTGATTGAACAGATTCAGCTGCTTCAACTGAGTGAACTGGCTGAACAGATTGAACCGATTGAACTGGTTGAACGGATTGAACTGATTGAGCTGATGAATCTTGCTGAACAGGTTGCACTGCTTGATCTGGTTGAACGGATGTATCCCCAGTAGTATCCATAACTTGAGTATTCTCAACTAATTCAGGCTTTTGAATTTCTTTCACTTCTGGAGCTGCCTCCTCTTGTTTTGCTGCAACCACATTGGGTAGATTGATGGGCAGCAAGTCCTCAACACCTTGTTTCTTGGTCACCTGATGCTTGGGCACTTCAAATGTGGGCTGCGGGGTTTCCAACACCTTGAATACTTCGTGTTCCTTTTCCAGGGCTAAAAGATTCGTTTTAGTGATGGGCTGTTCGGTAATCGCACGATTCTCATCAAAGATAACGGCTACCAGATCGCTGGTTACACTGGGCAACGGTCTGCTCTCTGATCCCACCAAGTCGCTCTCAATTGCTGCCTGTGGCTCGGTTGGCTTCTCAGCTATTTCAGGTTGCTTTGCTGCAAGGGGTTGCTCTTTCTTTTCCTGTTCATTTTCAGTCTCGACTGCTTCCTCATGCTGAACTTGCTCAGCCTCAGCAGCTACTTCCTCCTTCGCGGGCTGCTCTACATTTTCAGTATGCTTCACCTCTTCGACTTGTTCAGCGTTTTCGTTAACATCAGCAGCTAGAGTTTTTGGCTCACGTGCACCTTGAGTTACATCTGAAATTAAGAATCATTTTAGCACTTTTAGCACAAACGTTTTTATCCGAAAGTAAACTCACCTATTTGCTCATTGATGTTGTTTGTTATTTTGGGTTCAGTTTCTTGATTGTTAACCTGTATAGTTTCCACCAGAACCGAGGAGTCAGCTTCGATTTCCGATTCCACCTCACTCTTCACCGCATTGCGTATGCCCTGCTCCAGGCCTTCGCCTCCAAGCGCCACAAAGCCGTTATGTTCAACTTCGTCTTCCACTTCGGCAGCAACCGCAGCATCTGCAACTTCTTCGGCCTCGAGCCGAACGTTCGTCTCGTTGACAGCAGCAACAATTGTCGGATTTAGATCAGCATTGGCTATGTTCGTCGGCAGCTGTGGTGGGTTTACCGTGGTGACTTCGTCAATGTCTACAGGCAGCAGGGTTGTTGACTCGGCTAAAATGGAAGTGAAAAATAAATAAATAAATAAATAAATAAAAGCTGCTAACATTTGTTGTTCGATCTTGATAGTTATAATTAATACGTTATCATAATAAATTCATATTGGAAGAGTATTCACCAGCACAACTTTCTCTAAGATCCAATCAATTCAAGACTCAGAAATATTATAAATAATAGAAATGCACGAAATGCATTCTCATATACATTTCATTAATAGCTCAGACGCTACAAACTTGATAAACATGCCATTTAACCAAATCGTAAACTAATATAACTGCCATCACATACGCGCGTCGATGATCATTTTATGGCCCCGACAACCAAACCCAATCCATTCAGACAAATACATATGCATTCATATGTGCATATATATGCCTTTGTATGCATCCACAATGCTATAATCGCCGTCATCAGCAGCTCACATTTTCTCACACATTTCCATTCAGAAATTGTTCGGCTGACGTTCCCCATTCCGTCTGGATACATAGGTCCGTGTCGATGGGGACGTCACGAGCGAAGCAACCCAAATTCAAGTCCAGAAAAACGCCCGCGCCTCATAATTCAAAATGCGTCCAATTGTCCGCGATGCAGTGATTAAAATTCCAAACACACATATGACAACAGCAGCCACAGAAAAAAGTCGAGGAATCCCAAATTTGTAACACAATAAACAAACCAACAGACCAGGCAACAGGCGACCCCATCCAACAGGCAGTCGCCCAAAGTAGCTGCTTTATTTATGATTCGATTGTTCTTCCCCGACGCACACACACACACATGGCTCACATGGATGCAACTGCATTCGTGGAAGTTGGAAATTAGTTATCTACTACCCTGCACGAGATACGTATCTACGCTGGGCTCAATGACCATTTCTCTGCCACATTCACATTCACATCCACTCAAATCCCTTTGGGAACGCCTCGCTACAAAAATAACAAGAACGGCGGCAGCGACCAAGTGCCTAAATGTCTTAAAATGGGACAAACCATGCGGCACAAACAAAAACAAAGACACAACAGCATCCAAATGAAATGGCATTTACACAAAATAAAAGAAATCGATTTTCGACTCAGTTTTCGTGCCTGCTGCACCGCCCGCTGCTGCGGCTGCGACGACTGCAGCGAGGGCAGCGGCTGCTGCAGTTGCCCAAACCGGAGCAGTGTCATCTGCCTGTGTTCCAGTCTAGTCTTTTATAAATGCATATATATATATATATATATATATATATATATATATATATATATATATATATATATATATATATTATGTGTGTGTGTGTGTTAAAAATTATCTTTGTGGCCTCATGTTGTGTGGCATGTTTTATAGGTGGGAAAACACTCGTTCATACATATGTTTTACTGTTGAAATGTGTAGAACATAGAAATATCCTGACCCTATACAGTCAACATAAATCATTTGATTATATATTACAGTCATTATAATCTTTAGAAGTAGACCTACAACTCAACAATGAAAATTATCTATAATTAAGTAATCTATCTATTTAAGGGCACTTTTTATATACATATTTGAACTCAAATTTCTTAAGTTTTTCATTCTTTATTATAGGAATTTTGAGAGCTGACTATATAAGCCTCTGCTGGCATTTTTCATAATTCTTCATTCTCTCAGCTTAATAATAAAGCCAAGCATAGCAAAGAAAGAGCCAAGAATCGAATGGAAATTTTTAGAAAAGTATTTTTGAGCTTAAGTTTCTAAAGTTTTTCATTCTTAGCTCGAGGAATCATAAGAGCTGAATATTTAGTGGAAACTTTTGGAAATCATTATCAAAATTTAAGCTTAATTATCTTAAGTTTTTCATTCTTTACTTCCGGATTTATAAGAGCTGAATTTTTGGAAACATTTTTTATTCAGTTCCATTGAAATTCCGTTAGTTCTTGAATGGATTATAATTTTGAAGCATGAAAGCGGAAATGAAATGCAAAAAATTTCACTTCGTAAGCTGCATATCAATATGAAAGCATATCTGTAATTGCGCTTAACTTTCGCAATGAGCAAGTTAGTACATAAATATATATATACATATATATATAATGATGACTGATTAGCAAGGGTATGCATATGGTCAGCCATAGCTGTGAGGGTGCTGAGTAATAATACAAAAAGTACATTTAAATATTACATGAACTGTAGAATGACGAATACAAATAATCTAATCATATTCATGTTCGTATATAGCACATATATATACATGAGTTCATAGACATCGGTCCTTTAGGCGTGCGGTTAGCAGTTGAATCGTTTTATTGCGTTTGATTCCATTGTTGAAGTCGCTGACTGCCAGAAGCTTCTCTTCATACAATGGGTCTGCTTCCTTTTGTGCTTTTAGATGTTCACTAATCAATGCCAGCAGAGAGTCTAAATCTAACTAAATATTATTTATGTGCAACATGAAATTTATCTCTTTTACGAATTCAGTTATTACTCAGAAGAGTGTTGGGCATATTTGCTGATCCCTTTCCAGAGAGCTAATCAAACTCAATTATCTGAACGGCTCGGCTCCGCTTATCTGCGTTTTATCGCCCAACTTGAACCCGCGGGGCTCGGCTGAATTGCCATGTTACTAAACATGATTGAACTTTCGCACGGTGGTGCTTGGGCGTTGGGATTGGATCCGATTACACTTATATGACACCCAAAAGCTATCGGAGTTTTGTTGCGGCTTTGGCGGCGCCTCTTCCGTGGCATAATTACACGAGCGGCTCAGGCGGCGCACAGACTCTTTGAATTATGCCAGCAACAAAAGCCAAAAGGAGGAAAATGCCAATGATGCCGCTGCTGCGGCTGCTACTGTTGCTGCTGCAGCTAAATAAGTCAAAGGCCTGTAGCAACAACAGCAACAACAACGACAACGACAAACACTAACTACAACAACAAGTTTATTACGCCAACCATAATAATGACGATGAAGATGAAGTAGCTGCAAAGTAGAGATGCAGCCGCAGCTGATGAAGTTGGCGTATCTGATACGAGTACTTACAAGTCAGTGCCAAGCACGAAGTGGGCATCGCAGCCAGCATCATAAAGAGCAGCGGGAGCAGCAGCAGCAGCTGAGACGACGACGACGACGCATGCGCGGGGGCATGCGGCCTGTTCCTGTTGTAGCATCTGCCAGGAACGGCTTTGCAGCTGTCCAGTGGACGGCTCTCCGAATGGGCCATGTTGAATGAGTGATTGATTATTCTGTCTGTTTCTCGAATAAAACTGGCTCAGAGACCGACCGACACGCACACAGTTATAGTAGTTAATATCAGACAGAGAGAGAGAGCGAGAGATAGAGAGAGATTGTGTTCTTAGCTGTCACTTTCACGTTTTCTTTCTTCAACTTCGACTCAGGCCATGCAGCGAACCGAACGCGTTGGCCACTCACAAAGAACTAAAGTTGAGAACGCGTGCGCTCTGGAATTTTGTTGCCTCTGCCTGTGTGCTGCCAGGCAATGCACACCACACACAAGAGTCCGTCGTTTATTGATGACGCTGACGTTGTCGTGTAGGCCTCTGTCTCCGTCTCTGTCTGTGTCTCGGTCTCTGTCTATGCCACTGCCAATGCCTCTGCCTCTGCCTCTGCTTCTGCCGACTGCCGGCTGCCTGTTGGCCCCTATACCCGTCTGCCTGCCAGATCCATCAACATGCGACCATTTGGGCGAAGCTGCCTTGCATTTATTTGCTTTTGGATAATAATAGGGCATAGGCAGGCAGGCGTACGGCTTCTGCTTCCATTGAGTGGGCCTTCTGTGTGCGTGTGTGTGTGTCGCTTGTGTTGGTCTGATAAGTGCCCATAAGCGCCATAGAACTCTTTGAACCCCTCTGATCAAGCTTCTGCGTGGGGTGTACCCATGTGCAGCAACATTTTCGCTGGCCTGTAGCTGATATACTTTACATCATCATCATCATCATCATCGTCGTCGTCGTCGTCATCATGAAGACCTTTCAGCTTCGTAGGTAGCCAATCCGCTGTTACGCACTTCGTGCTGGACACTTAGGTCGTCGTCGCTGGTCCCAGCCTCTGCTGCGCTGTACTTGTATTGTTTATGGGACACAATGCAAAAACCCCTCCATACAAAGGAGAGCAGGAACAATGAGCGAAACAGCTTCGGGCCAGCCACCGCGTTGAGCATCAGCTGTGGCACGCCATGAACCAGGAATGGAACGGTAAACGCAAGAGCCATAAGGTACACTCGAGCAGCATAATATACATCTGTATATACCATTTGTATTCATATATATATTTACTATATACACACTATTCACAGCGTAATGCGACGACGTACGATATCTGCTAATTCAAATTGATTAAACCTATTATTTGGGCTTAACTAAACTTTATTTAATGCCCAGTGACCAAGCATTACATAAATTTTCTAAATCATTTTTTTGACTATCCAGCTCTGTGCTATTTTTATGCCCTTGTGGACTCTACGTTAATAATGTGATTAAAGCGTGCTCTACATACCGCTATGAATGACCTAATAAAGCCAAATCTAACTATTTGTCTGTCCATTTGCCATTGAAATAGTTCTTTATTATATTAAATTGCTATATAATTTATTTGAATGTAAGATTATTAGGTTAGCTTTCCATTCTCCTGAATACAGTTTATTCTTTAGACTATAATATTACATTTTAAATATTTAAGGAACCTGAAGTCAAGTATGAGAGTATCTTTGGCATACTTAACTTTCCATCAGCAGATTAACCGCAAGATAGTTTTGTTGCGAGTCCACTTGGATTATCAAGCAAGATACTTTACTCACCACTGGGTGAGCAACTTGCAACGTGCAACATGCAACCACAAACTGACAAACCACACTTCACCCAACTGGCAGATGTCCGATTATGGGCTTGTTTAAGCTACATATGTAAATGTCAAAAACAATTTTGTATTGCGAAAATAAATGTATTTTGAAAATTTTCCAATTAACCTAGCCAAAATCAACGGCTGAAGATCTGGCACGTGCAAACAGCGTAATTGAATGCATAATAAATGGCATTCACATAAAAAGATGAACTACAGATTGCACTCCAGCTCGAACCATGATCTGATTGGAGGCCAAAGCGCTCAACTCGTCTGCAAGCTGTGGTCCATGGGGGGCTCTCAGTGCAAGCTGACTGAAAGGCCGGTCCATTGACTGACTGACTGACTGATTGACTGATTGACTGACTGACCGGTCTGACAGAATGGCCGAAAGAAACTTCTCGATAAGCTGTCGACAATGACGATGAAGTTGACGAAGAAATGTGTGGAACTATTCACATATACACTTGAAAAAATAAAGTATAAAGAATAAATAAATAATATATATATAAAAATTAATTTTGTAATTTCTTGCTAAACAAATTAAGTAAAGTTTATAAGTTAAAGATTAAAGATAATAGATCTATATCATAGAAGCTTCTTATTTTTATGCAAGTGTATTCAGAAATGTATTTACATACGTTTGTTGTGGCTATATATGTTTTTCTTTCTTTTTTGTTGTTTGTGTGGCTGCTGATGTTGTTGTTTGAGTAGGTTTTCCTTGTAACATTTGCCGTTACGTGATGCGGCCAGTTCAATGGGACTCGGCGACTCGGGCACCCGAGTCGCAGTCGCAGTCGCAGTCGGGAACTCTGCTTCTGCTCTGCCTCGACTTAACTCGACTCGACACAACTTGTCGGCCCACTGTTTATGTTTTATTGATTATGGCGGCAGCAGGTAGGCCCGGGTCGTGGCATGAAAAATTTGACTAATGTGAGCGCGCCTTCAGATTCAATTTAGTCGTTAAATATTTAGATTTCGTGTGTGTTTCTTTCTCTCTTAGATCTCTTGCTGCAGCCCAGCCAAGCAACAGGAAGGAATCAATTGGTTTTCCTTAGTCATGGCGACGACAGTCGACTGTCCGTCGACCGTTGGCCACTTCCTCCTAAAACCTTACAGTGTTCCTATTGTTGTTGCCCATGGCGACGGCGGTGGCAGGCGCGAGCTGCTGTTGTTGTTGTTTTTCATTTTTTATTGTTTACTTTTTGCTTGCCGCAGTGCGCACAGCATTTTACGATCGGCAATTGCCCAGCTAGACAGCGAGCTGAGGCATTGCCGTGCCTCATGAGTCAGACCGATGCGGGCAATACCTCGGCAGCCCAAGTTGTCCATGTGTAATTAGAGACGCCAACGAAGCGGCCAAGATGGGCAACGGTTAAATGGTTCTCGGCAATTGCTGTCTGCTACCTGGTCTAACTACTTGACTCGGACTCATAAACACATTAAGAAACAATTAGCGGCAGATTAGCGCTGAGCTGAGCCATTTCGCTGATTATTTGCTGCAGCCAAGGCCTGGCCCTGGGCCTGCGACTGGGTCGGGTCTTTTCCCAAGCGGCATCAATCACTTTCGTTTTATGACCGGCGGCAACAACATTGCCCCTGCTGCCCTTGCAGCTGATAAGCTGCATCGGATTATGTATTTGTGTATATACAAATGCAGTTACATATACATATGTAAATACATGTGTATATGTTGGCTGGCGCTGATGCGATAACCGAGTAGAAGGGCTAACCCTGGCCGGAAATGCAATGCGTAGAGCCACAGTCGAGTCGCATTGTCTCCAGCTCAAAATGACCAAAATAAATATTGAGAAGAAAGAAGAAGAAGAAGTGGTTAAGTTTATCGGACAACAAGAGCACTCGCAGTGAAAAGTGAAATGTCAACTCATTGTCCCAGGGAAAAGTTGAATCAGCCTTTGATTTACGGCCGACAGTTCGGGCTTTGCGCGCGTACCTTATGCAGATGTACAGCATTTCCAATTTCGAATTTCGAATTCCGAATTTCGAATTACGAGTCTCAAGTTTCAAGTTCAAAGCAAAGCTTACAAAACGGCAGTCCAAATCAATTAAAAAGCGAAAGCATATCCAAGTCTTTCATTACTCTTTCTTTGACCACACAGCGACCAGAGTAAACAAGATGGATACACTCGAGAGACCCGAGCATTACACTTATTCCATTTTCCATAAACTGTAAGACACACTTTAAAATATTTCTTTTATAAGTTTTAATTTCAATGTAAGTTTGTTACTTTATTCATGTGATGAGCACAATAAGCTTAGCTCGTCGGTCAAGTTATGATTCAATTGGATTTCCATCTGCACAAAGAGGTCGGACTTTCAACTGAGTGATCTGATAAAAACATACATTAATTTTCTGGTATATGAAATGTATTTTTTATAAGTACCCGCTCGGGCAGTGTATGAAAGTGGCGAGAGCAAGCCAAGTTGCATTACATAATTATCACACGTGCGAGTTAATATGGAGGAAGAGCAAAGCAAATATGTTGGGCAAGCGAGCAAAGGGTATAAGAGCGCAAGTGCCTATTACATAGAATCCATTAGGCGGCACCGAAGAAAGCTAACCAGGTGATAAATGGGCAAATGTTTGGCCGGCCTTAAGCTGACGCCGGCGCCTTGCTTGACGGACTTTCAGCTACGAGCTATGCCCGTGGCCTCAATCCCTTTTAATTACCGGCACTCGCAGGTTTAATTGTCAAACCTTGTCAACTGTTTGCCGAGTCGGACGCTGGCAGCACGCGTCAAACTTGACGGATGTGTCACAATATTTAAATTAGCGTAAACTGTTTTAACGCCAAAAAACCAGACACTGCCCAGTGGGCTTGCCCAATGCCATGTAAAATACAAACACTATCGTACGTGAACGTATGGCCAGCCGGACAGCCAGCAAGGGGGTCAGCTGTGGGCCAGTGGGTCGGTCGGTAAGTTTGACCGGGAACGGAACGGAACAGAAATCGAAATTGAGTTGGTTTGCCCACACTTGAGTGTCTCCGAGTGTATGCACAGCATTTTACAACCCCTTGCCAACTTGTTGACGCGTTATTAAAAAGCCATATAGACAAACAAGCTAGCCGTAATGAAAGCTTTCGCGCCAACTGTTGTGAACGATGTGTTGTGATGGCGATGATGACGGCGCAGCACGTGGGACGTGCTGTCAATTGTCTTCAAGTATTTCAGTACACACACTGCGCACACAGTAGAGCGTATGAGTAGCCATAGAAATCTGGGTATGGGCTGGCTGGCTGGCTGGCTGGCTGGCTGTCTGGCTGGCTCGCTGTCTTGGCCCAGAGCAGAGATCCTAAATAAGCAGACGCTCTGCCGCTGCCGCGTCGCAGTCGCCGCAGCTGGAACTCAGCCACTGCGATCAGCGCTTACATTAGGCAACAGGTTATTGCAATTCAGCGAAAATAACGGAGAAGGCGAGGGCGATGGGGCCAGAGACGTCACTGGGACGTGGTGGAAGCCGCGCCAACTCAAGACGACAAAAAATAAAACAAAAACAAATATGTAAGTAGCTCCCAAAAAATGAATACACTGCGCCAAAAATTTGTTGCATGCGCACAAAATATGCAAGGTGTGGGCTCATACTCACATACACACACCCACACACATTATATTGAATGAAATTTTCATAAAATTTCCCGCAGAGCAACGAGAGCTCCATTGTCGGCTCTTCAAAGAGCCTAAATAAATAATATTACGCTGTTGAATAACAAATAATTTGATAATTATTATGAAAATTGTTGGAAAATAGGCGATATTCAATTTTATTTTCAGAAAATGCAAAAACTAATGAAAAATCCTATTATTCCTGCTATTATCCTTCAGATAGTTTGAGTTCCTTTTCGAAAACTATAAAAATTATACAAATTATACTCAAAATAAAAGAAGTTCTTGCCGTTGAGCACTTTTCTTAAGCACTGTACTTGAACCGTTGACAGTTTTTTGGTAATAGGCTCTCTTTCAGTAGTGGGTTGGCTATAATTAAAAACCTACCGTGGCATTTTGCCAAGTCATTGGGCAGAAGCGTGCGCCTGAGAGGGAGCGTCAAGTGGTAGGAGCAGGGGGGCCAATTGGACACAAGCATTAAGCTCAGTGTAGAAAACTGACGCTCAGTTGAAGGTAGTGGCGTCCGGATGCGCCGCAGCTTGGGCGCACAGGTAAGGCACACGACATGCAGGTGGCTTGGCTGGCTGGCTGGCTGGCTGGCTTGCTGACTGCGCTCAGTGGCTCAGCCGCTTGGAGCTTGGAGCGGCGTGAGTAACAAGCCCTGCGACTCGACGATTGTCGCTCGGTGCGGCCCAAAGCCGCAAACGCGTGCACAGTCGATAAAGCACATTCGAATCGAACGTTAGCAGCGAGCGCTGGCCACGATCGTGATCGCGACGACGACGACGACGACGACGAAGAGGGCGACGGTGACGGCACTTTGATTGCAATTTTCATTCATATCCATTCATGCGAACGTATTGCGGCTGCTTCTTGGCGCTGGTCTCTGTGCCTCGGCCGTTGTTTTTGAAAGCTCCGGAGGCACTTTCTTCTTTCATTGTGCGCTCGATCCTTTTGGCTGGCCAAGAAACGCGTGGCAGCTTTCATTTTCGATCGATAGCGAACCGGTTCGGGCTAAACGGTTAGCATTACTTAATCCAGCTTTCATGCGATCGCCATCCTGCCAGCATGAGATCGTTGCGACTGGGCCTGGATTTCGTCATGGTGGCTCTGCTGCTGCGCCAGGTGCTGGCCACCATACGCCATTCGCGCGAAATTATTATCACAGATGCGGTAGGTGCGGTGTAGGTGCCAGCTTTACCTGGGCTGGGGACCGTTCCAAGCTCTGGCGTGCGCGCGCCACTGGAATTCCTAATTACTTGAATGTCACAACGCACGCGTCGCTTGGCCTCCAAATGTCAAGCAATAAATGTGCCAACTGACTGTGTGCGTGTGTGTGTGTGTGTGTGTTTATGCTTGTGTTAGCCAAGTAAATACCTGAGTGTGACTTCCTGCCAATGTTTGCTCGGTTTTTTCTGCTCGTTGCAGGTGCGTCGCATACAGCACGACGGCTACAATGTGGAGCAGCACACGGTAATCACTAAGGATGGCTACGTGCTGACCCTACATCGCATACCCCAAGTCCAGCTGGATGGGAATGGAACCTTTTACACGGTACTGCGGCGCCCCGTGGTATTTTTGCTCTCGGGCCTCTATGCCTCGTCGGATGTGTGCGTATGCGTGCAGCGTCTTCCGTTTGACCTGGTAACTGATATTTGCAGCTGTGCATTTGCAGGTGGCTGCTCAACGGACGGGAGGACTCGCTGGCCTATTTGCTCTGGCGCGCGGGCTACGATGTGTGGCTGGGGAACAATCGCGGCAACATCTATTGCCGCCACAACCTGTGGCTCAACACGACAGATCGCGAGTTCTGGAACTTTAGCTGGCACGAGATGAGCGTCTACGATATGCCCGCCCAGATTGACCATGTGCTCCGCACCAGCGGGGTATCGCGGATGCACTTTGTGGGCATCTCGCAGGGCGGCACCGTCTTCCTGGTGCTGAACTCAATGCTGCCTCAGTACAATGCGGTCTTCAAGACAGCCACACTGCTGGCGCCGGTTGCCTATGTGGACAACACGCAGAGTGGCTTGGCGAAAATCATTGGACCGATCTTGGGTACGCGCAACTACGTCTCTAAGATGCTCGAGGGCATTGAGATGTTCTCGACGAACAAGTTCTTTAAAAAGTTTCTATCGATGACCTGTCTGGACAACGAGAAGCCTTTGGTGTGCATCACCCGGCTCTGGCCAGCGGTTGGCTATGATACGCGCTTCCTAAACAAGACCCTGCTGCCGGACTTGATGGCCAATTTTCCGGCGGGTGGCTCCGTGAAGCAGCTGATGCACTACTTTCAAGGCTACGTGTCTACCAAATTTCGACAGTACGACTACGGCCCGGAACTCAACTGGCTGCACTACCAGCAGCTGGAGCCGCCGGAGTATGCACTGGAGAAGGTAAAGACGCCGGTCACGATTTTCTTTGCGGAAAACGATTATATTGTGGCGCCAGCGGATATCTGGCGTCTGGTCACGCGTCTGCCCAATGTCGAAGCCGTCTACAAGGTACCCTGGAAGCGGTGGAATCACTTTGACTTCATCTGCGGCCTGGGCGTGCGCGAATACATCTTCGACAACATTGTGCTCTCCATGAACCGATACGAGCAGCGCCGTCGGCGCTGAACGAAAAGTCCCGCAAAATGAAAGTTTTGCAGTGCCAGGAGAATCATGTGATATGATACTAAAAAGGCTTTCTTCAGATTTCTTCTCAATATCACTGAACTCTCGTGGCACAATCGTGGTTATACAATGCTATATGCCAGGGACCTTCAGCCACAACTTCTACTAGTGCCAAATACTTAGCTAAGTATATATAATGAATCCATGGTCGATTCTTCGTAAGATACTACCTGCGGATATACGTACTGATTAATAAATACATTATTTATAGTTTCGATTTAAAGTCTTTCAACTAAAACTAGTCCGGATGACTAAAAATGTTATTAAAGCCGAACTGAGAATTTTAATAGAGGAAAATGAGTAAAAATTTGCATTTTTACTACCACTAAGGGTTGTGAGAATCATTTATCTTCCGCGAAATCTATTATTGACATATATGTATATAAAATTGCTAACAAAGAGACTAGATTTTTAGGGCTAAAATCAAACAGAAATTGAATACAGGAAATTAGATTTGTTGCACAGCAAATAAATTTACAATCTTTAATTCATTGACATTACGTATAGATTAACAGTTCTCTGTTTGTGGGATTTATATATACATTCCGCATTGATTTTTTCATAGAATCCGCCTATGTTATTTACATCATTTGTTGCCTAATGGAGTGCAGTGGCGCTTATTTTGAGCTCTATGTAACGATGCAGAGTCTGCGCCTTTTTGCTTACGAGCGGATGGGTGAGCGAGCTAAGTTGATGTTTAGCTGCTTGAAAATCGTTCTGCAGAGCGAAAGTAACGGCCAAATTGTATCGAACTACGTTCTGGGCAGCGTCCAGGGACTTTAGCTGCCAATCACGTGTCTCCAGATCGAGAGCATTCAGCGAACTCACAAAAGTTGGCTCCAGATGGTCACGCGCCTCCCCAGATTTGTCCATCATCATCAAAGCCTCGCCAGCATACATGTGACCCAACAATCTGTATTATGTTCATAGTAAGATAAAAGTGTCTAGCGCATTCGAGAAAGATGGACATACTTGTGTGCATCGGAGAGCCGCTCGCTCTGCAGCAGATGCTTGGCCATTTCCAGTGCGATCACGTGATCACCCAAGCGTAGGGACACAAAGCTGTGCGCCGCATAAATGGCATCCAACATGTTTTCCATCGATTCCAAGCTGATTGGCTTCGATGGGTTGCAAAAGTTATTGTCCTGCGTTTGACTCCATAGCTGCTGGGGCGCGTCTTTCTGATCCAGTGCGTCATCAGGCGACGCAGCCATATAAAAACTGGCCTTGTATTGCAGCGATAGGGTGAGAGCGCTTCGCAGGCATAGAACTGCAAATTCAAGTGTTGGTTCCGGCACCGCGGTGGAATGGGCTCTGCAAGGACAAGCAAGAGATATATAGTTTGATGTTCAGAAGCCTATTTTTGTATACTAACCCATATGGTTTAGATTCCGATGAGTTCATGACACTGTCTATTGAATGGCGACTCTTCCCAAGTACCTTCTGCTAAGTAATGAATTCAAATGATCTGGGGAACGAAATTGACTAAGGTATATTATCTTACCGCCTCATGCTCCATAATGCATGCTTCGGCCATTCGAAACCAGAGACGTGGATTACTGTGGTACTGTTTGACTGGCACAAGGAAGCACTGAAAAGCGTCTTTCGGTCGCCGCAGATGCAACATGGCGATGCCCAAATTATACATTATCTCACAGGATCGTGCCAGGCCCATCGTCTGAAGAGAGCATTGCCGTATATTCGATGCCAGCTGCTGGTCGAAGCGCAGTGCATTCTGAAAGAATTTCGCCGCGATTGCATAATGTCGTACACGCAAGTGGATGACGCCCATGTTGTTGGCGATGCACGTGCTCAGTTGGGGCGTGACAGAGCTAATGAACGTATCAAAAAGGGAATTAACTAAACAGATTACCAAAGACTGATCAAACTTACCCGGCCTGGGTACAGTCATCGTTGATGCGCATCAGCTGTTTGGCGGCCATCTGAAAGTCCTTCATGATGTAATACTGCTGCGCCTTGAGCGCCGCAACTTCTGGCGTCCCATCCTCGGTTATAACTACAGGCTTGCGATTGAGCACATGCGTTAGCAGCTGCAATAGTCGCAGAATACTGCCGTTTTCTCCTGTAGCTCGCGTCACACTGCTGTCCAGAATAGGCGGTGCACTTGCGACGGCTGTGGACGCCGGTGAGACAGCTGCAGCTACAACGGCGGCAGTTGCGGCTACGGCTGTTGTTGCTGTTGTGGACTCCTCCAGGGTGCTGCTGGGGTTTGCGCCGGGTGCACTAGCCACTAGATTCAATTTATACTGCAAATAGTCGAGAAATGCCTCAGCCCGATTTAGCTGATTGGTGGCCAACAGCAGCTGCAGCTGCAACGTGGCCACAAGCGCAGCCATTTGCTTCTCCAGCGCCTCCAGCCTAGTCACCAAAGGTGACAGCCTCTCCAGTGCCGTGCCGTACATATGCCGATGGAAATATATAACCGCTTTATTGTAGCGAGCCACGGTAAAGGCGCTGCCGACATTCTTCAGTGTGAGTGGCACATTCGGCTCTCCAGGCACTGGCTTAGTAGAAGCGAGCTTCTCCAGTTCGAGCAGCAACGTCTGGTGTTGCAAGCATCCAGTTTTGTAGTAGTTCACGACCGCCCGATTGTGGCGTAGAATTAGGCCGCTGCTCTCACCTTTCGTTTCCAGCTGCTGTAACAGCTCGAGGCACCGGTCATACTCCCGACTGTTAGGCGGGAAATAGTTTATATCTGCGAATCTATAAATTTACGAATTCTGTGCGGCGCTTACTTGTTGAACTGTTCATGGGCCTGGCAGAGAAGATTGTAATTTTCGTCATCGCTGTCTTGCGTTTTCGTCGGAGAGTCCGCAGGGTCCATGCCAAAAATAAAAAACAAAAAAAAAAGCACACACATACATGACAACCCTATACACACATATACTTATGACAATACTATAGCTATCCCGCTCACACACCTCAATGTTGCAGCCCTGCGCACAATGACGCGCCGGTGCGCAGGGCTGCATTGCGTGCCAAGCTGATCGTTTTCTTAAAACTTTGAAATTATAATTGTATAAGTTATGTTTATTTATATAAATATAGTGTTAAGGCGAAAATCTACTAAATCAAGTTTTATAGATTTAATAAATTAAAGACTTAAATCAAAAAAGAGTCTTAAGTTCTAGATTTTAAAAAGCTTCATAAGCAACAGAGCTTTCCCTATAAGCTGGGAAACTCAAGCACTCGTTAAAAGCATCGAAATAGTTTTCTTATCTTGAAAAGTGAGAATAGAATTACTTACCCTAACACTTTACGAAACATCACGTTCTTTAAATTTAAATATATAAGCTAAAATTGTTACGCATTAGTTTTTGGGTAAAGTGTATTGTGAATTGTGTTATACTCTGTAAAACTCATGTCGAATTGATTGGCGTCGATTGCTAAGGCTTAGATTTTCAAAAATTAACAAATAAATAAAAATAACGACATATTGAACCGTACACGAAAACTGAGAAAAAAAGTATTAGAAATTTTAGTAAAATACATGTATTATTATTGGAATTATTTTGAGTTGATTCGAAATACAATACATATTGTTCACTAAAATAATTCAAAAATATTCAGTAATTTGCACAACAGTTGCAACTGTATAATTATATATATATTACTAATCCATGGATGTGGAGGGTAACTTTTTGCTTTGCTGCTGCAATTTAAAACTCAATAATTCAAATTTTATACAACAACTAAAGGTTTTGGAGTAGGATGAAGTGGAGGAGGAAAAGGGATGTGCTCGCACTCGGACTCGAGAAGTCCTGAAGTCCCACAGAGCGCTCGTCCAACCATGGGACTCGTTGCGATGAGACGGTGCGGCGGCCAGTACATACTGGTTTGATGGATGTATGTATGTATTATGTACACTATAAGGTAAATATGTATGTATATTTTATATATATTATATATATTGTATAGTATATTATTTGTATTGTATGTATACCATTGCATATAAACATATTCATTTAGCAATAAAAATTCCCAATACTTCAGCTAGTGCATGCTCAACATTAACTGAGCCACCTCCGCTCGCCCTAGCTGAAGAAGCAGTTGGTGTTTTAATTTCAATTTTTAACATCTATTATTTCGTTATTACTCGTAACTGGCTAAACACACTTGCACACATACAACACACGGATTGATTTTGCCTAATTGGTTTCGTAATTTTCATTCCTTAAGTTTTGTTCGTTTCGAGCATTTGCTTCATTGCATTGCTACTGCTGCTATTGCTGATCTGAGTAGATCAGCGACCTTATGTGTTGCGAATCTTGCCGGGCACATAGTTTTTATCGATGACATTCTCCTGCAGGAACATATGCAGGCAGCGCTCGTTCTGCGCCAGTGGATGTCCGGCAATCTTATTGATGAACGCCTCCAATCCCTTTCTCCGCTCTTCGATGAAATTCTCGTCAAACAGACCCTCATCCCCACGGAAAGGCATCTGTCGCTTCCAGGCCTTGCCAGGCAGTGGCGGCACTACAATCTGCGTTTATTGAATAAAAGCTGAATGAGAATGGGGCTCAAATAAATTAAACATGCAACAGGCTTACCTTGCTATCGCGTTCCAGCTCGTTTCTTAGCCATTCAAAGTCACTGTAGCGCCGTCGCACACTCGATTCCTTTACTTTGAATACCGGCAAGTTAGTCTGTCGTAAGAGTAAAACGATTATTCAATATAAATATTATTTTATGCCATTAAATGGCTTCAAATTTACTTCTTAATATTTCAGCCCGCATATCATGCTTCCGTATATCAGGGTATGACTCAAGTATTAATGCCACCCAAAAGATCGGACACAAAGCGAATGTAAACAATGCAACAGAGAACGCCTACTGTTACACCCTATAGCTAATACAAATGTATATAAAGGCGTTGTTCACATTCAATAAAATAATTAAATTACAGGTGTTTCTACAAATTTATATATTGTTGTATTAGTGTAAGTCAAAAAAGTCCATGTTCAGACAGGGTATCAACAGTCGGGCACTTTTGGCTTTAGCACTTTTGTTGTGACTAATAATTATCGCACACTTTATAGGCGTATCAGACACACTCTCACATTCATACTAAAAGCCACAGAACAGTTACGCACACACACGATTATCAACAGTTTTGGCACTTTTGTGCAAGCTTTGTCCGCTGTTATTTTGCATACATATGCAGCTGACCCGCTGTCGGCTCTTGGCGACTAGCAGAGCACCAACATTGGGACTGTATTACTCACCCTCATGCGCACTTCATAGTCTGTGTAGCGCTTCTTGCCCGCCGCCATGGTGGTCAACGGATTGACTACGTCAATTTCGAGGAAATTCGCGGGCACGGCGTACGCATCGTCAAGCGTTTGTTTCTTAACATTAAGACGGCGGGTGGCGTCGGCGGTACCGTCAGACTCAACCATCATAATGCTGCAATCGGTTGCTGTTTCTGCTTACGGATTTTTAGACGCTGGCACGCCCCTCTTGTGGTCTGCCACGAAATGCCGCAGCGACCGCTTTGCCTGCACTGCAAATAAAAAGAAGAGAAACGCACACGCACACAAGAAACGAGTTTTTGTATTGGCCGCAGTGTTGTGTAGTTATCGTTGTCGTCGTCGTTCGTCTCTGCTGGCGCTATCTCTTTGTTTGCTGCTGCTACTGCTGCAGTTGTTGTTCTTTTATTTTTGATGTCGGTGTAGCTTAGGCAAGTGTGGTGAAATTTCAATTATTATGGTCGCCCACAGTTTGATTTGCACGCAGAGCACAGTCAATGCCACATTTGGATGATTTGCAAACGTTAACTAGTTTAATTTAATTAATTGTAGGTAAAAAAAAACACTTTCTACACTTAATCCAATAACGCCGAAATGTGCCTAAAAAATACAGCGCAGAGTTGCTTTATAAAACTCAGGGCTGTATTGGGCTAATAACCAGTGCTGAGGAACAAAATACTTAAAAATACTACAAAGTGTGGTCACACGCAAAGTCATGTGATGGCACGTGACGTCACAATAAGTTTTACACAGCCTGACCCGTGTCAGAGTGATTTTTCTTCGTACTTGCAACGACGTCGCAGGCCAAAATTTTGCGTGTGTGTCGCAGTATTATTTAGAACGGAAAAATTGTATGTTGAAACGCCAACTTTAAATAAAATAAAATCAGTAAATTTGAACATTTCATGGAATCTAATTGAAATTGTTTTGTTTTGCTTGCAGCTCGAAATTTGCTGTGCACTTTTCAAGGTAGAGGCAATCGCGTATAACAAAAAATTCATTTCGCAAAATGAACGCCCAACAAGCACAACGGGAGCATGTCCTTGCTGTTTCCCGGGACTTCATCTCCCAGCCACGTTTGAGTGAGTATCCAATTGCTATCAAATATGTGATTACTGTGAATTGTGTGAATTGAAAATTGTATTATTGCCGTAACCCATGGGTGGTAATCGGCCGCCATGACAGTTTGTACGAATCGTTTGCGAAAGCAGAACACGAAACAGAAAATCAATATATTGTTTTTGGCAACGTTTTTACACCCACCCATTCAAGTAAATACATAAAATATATCATAATTATCAGTGTATACAAAACGGGGCTTGACACTATGGCAATAAGAACAAAAAATTAGTTTTTAATAAAATTTTCACTGTCACATGACTTGATCGTCAAGCTCAGCTGTTTGCTATTGCCATTCAAAACGCGCTACCAGAGAGCACCTGACTACTAAAAGTTGAGCAAGCGAAGAGTAAAGAGAGAAACAAAGTGCTGAAAGCTGATAAATTAATGGAAAATTAGATTTATTGTACTACTATGTACATAAACTAATCTTATAAAATGAACAAGTATTAATATTTTACAATGATAACTTATTTTTGGTGTAGTTATTTTTATGTAACGAACTTTTTGAATTGCATTTTACGCAGTCTTTCATTATCGGTTTTTTATGTCAATTATGCAGCTCGTGCTTCAAAGCCAGTTTGCCAGTCAGCTGACTATTTAACTCCTTAACACTCGCTACGAATTTTTGACGTTTGCTTTCTTATCGGATTCTTATTAGCAACCACTTGTATACGAATATTCATGTGAATAGTGCTATTGTAACCTAAAATAAAAGTTAATATGATGTAAAAAAAATGAATTGGATGCGATTTTAATTTATTATTAATTATTTACCTATTTTATTCTAATTATTTCTTTCGTTTGTCTTTGCATGAACAGCTTACAAGACCGTGTCTGGTGTGAATGGTCCCTTGGTCATTCTCGATGAGGTTAAATTCCCCAAATTTGCTGAGATCGTGCAGTTGCGCTTGGCAGATGGTACTGTGCGCTCCGGTCAGGTGCTGGAGGTGAGCGGCTCCAAGGCTGTTGTCCAAGTCTTCGAGGGCACCTCTGGTATAGATGCGAAAAACACGCTTTGCGAGTTTACAGGCGATATTCTGCGAACGCCCGTTTCTGAGGATATGTTGGGCCGTGTGTTCAACGGTTCTGGCAAGCCCATCGACAAGGGTCCCCCAATTTTGGCTGAAGACTTTTTGGATATTCAGGGCCAGCCCATTAACCCGTGGTCGCGTATCTATCCTGAGGAAATGATCCAGACTGGTATCTCTGCTATTGACGTGATGAACTCGATTGCCCGTGGTCAGAAGATTCCCATTTTCTCCGCTGCTGGTCTGCCCCACAATGAAATCGCTGCCCAGATCTGTCGTCAGGCCGGTTTGGTCAAGCTGCCTGGCAAGTCGGTGCTTGACGATCACACTGATAACTTTGCCATTGTGTTCGCCGCTATGGGTGTGAACATGGAAACTGCCCGTTTCTTCAAGCAAGATTTCGAGGAGAATGGTTCTATGGAGAACGTGTGCCTGTTCTTGAACTTGGCTAACGATCCAACCATTGAGCGTATCATTACGCCCCGTCTGGCTTTAACCGCCGCTGAATTCTTGGCCTACCAGTGCGAGAAGCACGTGCTAGTTATCTTGACCGATATGTCTTCGTATGCTGAGGCTTTGCGTGAGGTTTCTGCTGCCCGTGAGGAGGTGCCCGGCCGTCGTGGTTTCCCTGGTTACATGTACACGGATTTGGCCACCATCTATGAGCGCGCTGGTCGTGTTGAGGGTCGCAACGGCTCAATTACACAGATTCCCATTTTGACTATGCCTAACGATGATATTACCCATCCAATTCCCGATTTGACTGGTTACATTACCGAGGGCCAAATCTACGTTGATCGTCAGCTGCACAACAGACAGATCTATCCTCCAGTTAATGTGCTGCCATCTCTGTCTCGTTTGATGAAGTCTGCCATTGGTGAGGGTATGACCCGCAAAGATCACTCCGATGTGTCCAATCAGTTGTATGCTTGCTACGCCATCGGCAAGGATGTGCAGGCCATGAAAGCTGTGGTCGGTGAGGAAGCTCTGACGCCCGATGATTTGCTGTACTTGGAGTTCTTGACTAAGTTCGAAAAGAACTTCATTTCTCAGGTAAGTAATCAAAAAGGATCAATAATTAACATATATGCTGATTTTGGTTTTTGTAATTTACCACAGGGCAACTACGAGAACCGCACTGTCTTCGAATCCTTGGACATTGGCTGGCAACTGTTGCGTATCTTCCCCAAGGAGATGCTTAAACGTATTCCAGCCTCCATTTTGGCTGAATTCTATCCTAGGGACTCGCGCCATTAGATTTTGTTTAAAATTGTTTTGTTTTTGATTTATGTCCAAAATTTTGTTTCATTCATAATTTAAGCTGGTGGCGCAGCGTGCGGCGCGCCTCCTTCTGCAATAATCCGTTGTGTATGCGTCTACATATTCGATATACACATAAACTACAATGTAACCCACAAAAAGGATATTAATATGGTAATATCTACGTATAAAATTTGATTTGTGTATACACAGAGAGAGCCGAAGCGCAGTCTAAACAATAACTAGTTAAATATTTTCTAATCACTAAATAAGCGGAAACTATTTTAAATGTGTGTTAGTCAAAAATTGTCAAAATATCATAACGTGTACATAAACTCAAATGAATTATCCCCAATCCACATATAAAATGAAGAAAAAAGAAAAACAAAACAAAACAATGAACATTCTCCTTAAAACTTTGTTGCCGACCCGTCGATAATTTGTTAAAGTTTACCCATTTTTGTTAGGTTTTAAGTGTGTGTGCTCTGTAATTGTTTATTATTTCTCAATCATTGTTCAATTATTTTCGTTTCGCATACAGAATCGTAGCATTCCAAAACCAAATTAAATAATGAATATTTGTGTTCCTTTCGTCTGCATCGCTTTCGGTCTTCTGTTTATTTTGTTTTCGCTCAACTTTAAACGTTACAACAGTTCGCACAAGTATTAAAAAAAACGTTCTTTTCTGCACTCCCCGTCCCTGTCCCTGTCCCCGACCCTCGCTGTTCCCTGCACCGAAATATGTGAACAATTTGTACAGCAACTAAACAATGAAATATGAAAAGTGCAAAAACTGCTGCAATTTAAATGCAACAAAATGTTTTTAAACACAAATCGAAAACTAAAAACAAAAATTACATATTAAAATTATATTGACTATTTGTTCGTTTATTGTCCTAAAGTAAATAGAATGTTATTTAAAGTTGAAAATATCCATTGCAATGTTGTTTGTTGTCTGTGGGAATAGGGAAAAGGTCCGCAACTATAATAACTAGAAGAATGCAAATCCAATAATTGTTCAACGCGTACATATATATTTAAATAATATTAGAGGGAACATTTAACTATGTATGTATAAACTATACGAATGATGAATTAATAAATTACGCTGAAAGTCATGTTATATATTCACTCAAATAAACTGTATATTTATTATTATTTATATATATATATATTATATGAAAACCAATAGACCCTCTTCACTTCGTGAGCGAGAATAGCAATCATATGTCAATGGCAACCCTAAAGCTTCTCTTTACGAACTGATTACTACACGCAACTGACGATTACCGTTGTAATGCAAATCCGTTTTAGAACTCTCCATTCCCTTCAGTTTGCTTTTGACACTGAGCTGTTGAGGTTTAATTTTGCCTCGTGTCCGAACTTCAATTTGACTCGATCCAAAATGGCTGAGCCAGAGGAAGTCAAGTCCTCATCAGAAGTGAAAGTGGCCAATAAAGGGAGTATACTATCGCATTGCCTGAAAGCCATTAAGGATTTGAACAGTCGCTCCGGATCATCAGTGCCTGCGATTGCGAACTTTATCGAGTCCTCCGGCTACGAAGTGACCGATATGAAGCGTATGAGAAAACTTGTGCAACGGGCACTCAAAGTAGCGGTGGGCGCGGGTGACGTTGTTCAAGTGAAGCGCTCATTTAAAATGTCGGTGACGGCGAAGCTAGAATCCAAAGCCATGGAGAAGATGAAGGCCAATCAGCAAAAGAAGTTGGCTAAAGCTAAGCTTAAGGAGCAAGAAGCCAAGGCCAAGGCAAAGGCAACCACTAAAAAGAATATCGAAAAGTCCACAGCTCTGGCTGGCGCAGAGACCGCATCGCCAAAGAAGCGCAAGAAGAAGCCAACGGAGCGACAAACAAATGAGGTTTACTTTTCCATCTCTTAATCCCAGCTTATATCCCATCTTTATAACCATGTCGTAACATTAACATTTACAGCCTACCAAGAAAAAGTCAACCGCAAAGATAGCTGCAGCAGGTGGGAAGATAAAGCCTGACGTGGCTGTGGGTGAATCAGGCCAGGGCGCCCCCAACAAGGCAAAAAAAGCCCAACCAAAGGCGAAAGTAAGTAAGTTAGCAAAGTCCACGGACAGCGAAACAAGTGCAGCGACTAAATTGAAGACGCCGCGTAAGTCGATTGGAACCCTCACAAAGAAAGCGAACAGGCCAAAGCTACAAAACAAGTCAATAAAAAAGCTGGTGGCGGCTAGAAAAAGCTTCGACGATCTCGAATCTGATCTGATGGATTCAGGCCCAGCTGAGGCCTCAACTCCATTAAGTCCACCGAAGCAAAAGCGCATGGCCAAGATTAAGTAAATAAGCAGATCCAATACAGATAGTTAAGCTAAAAATTATTTATTTATTGAATGTTTTCTATTTCGTTTATACATTATAATTATGTTTGTTCTTGTGTATTTGTAAATATTGAATTATAATTATATGTTTAGTTGAAAGAATTGAAATTAAGCTTGCGAGTCGAACAGCTTCAGCAATAAGTTGAATGTAACAATCTTTGGCGCAAAGTAGCCACCGAAACCTTTAGATCCCTTGTGGTAGATGCCGAGGCCTGAGAGAGGCAGTGCGGGATCTGATACAACATCCTGTATGTCGATAAAGGGTACAGTGCTCTGTGCAGCATCCATTTCTATGCTGCTGCTCGTGAACTCCATAAACTGATCCTTAGTAGATAGGGGTGCAGACTTGATTGGAGTTCTGTTTGACTTGTCGGGGTTCTTCAGTAGCAACTTCTCCCGTGGCTTATTCGCATTGTTGCCCAGCCAGAAGCTATTCACGTCCGGCTGCAGCAGACGACCTGTAGTGAAGTTCACTTGGCTGAAGCGTACCTCTAGATGGAGATGTTTGGCGATTACTCGAAAACGAGCTCCGGTTACCACAAGCGAATCATTCTCGGCTGTTATCTCATCCAGATCCAGCGAGCGGCTCTTGAAGCTAAGCTCATGATAGTCACAGCCACTGCGTGTGTCCACGTGGGTGACATCAAAAAGAGTCGTTTGATTGATTGACCCACCTGGCAATAGCTCGCCCTGCTGCAGCTGCAAGTGGAATACGCGCTGATTCTTTATAAAGCGCGCACCCGTCACAATTTTGTTCTGCTGGAAATCGGAGATTGTTTGGCGCAAGCTAAAGAACCGATCGGACAATGCACCTGGCTCGTCGCACAGACAAAAACAGTAGTCACATCTCCAGAAACTGTGAAACGACGAGGACTTTAGCTGATTGAAGCTGTGCCAACACTCACGCCTGTCCCTACTGTCATAGGCTATAAACGCATAGCGTCTCGAGTTGGACTCGTTGGAGCGGCAAACATTTATATCCGCTTCAATGAACCGACAGCTGTGCACTCGACCCATACAACTGATCTGATTTTTACAGATCGAATCATGATGGCAGCCCTCGACGCGTGCATCTTGATAGTCCTCGCAGGTTTGGTAGCAACTTGACTCTGCGTCCAGATTTTTCTCGCTCTCCACGTAGCCCTGCATGAGACGTGTTATCTCGTCGTAGGTCTTGCCCAGCACATGGTCTCCCGGCTGGGGATCACAGCGCCAATATGTGCGTCCTGCGTGCGTCATTACTTTACGCAGTATCTTGCGGGAATGGACCATACGTTGTTTGTTTCTGGCTTGCATTAGCGACAGCTCCTCAGTGAAGTTTCCCAATCCACGATCACGTAGTACCATCCATGAAAAAACCAACATTATGTTGCCCTTGATTTCCGTAAGCGTTGTCATCGTGTAAAAATCATAAGCGAACTGCTGCGAAGACCGATTTAGGGCACACAATTGCTTCACGTCTATCCCGTAGCCGGCGACCAGCCGGCTTTGATATAGTCTGTCATAATTAGATAGCGCTGCACAATTATATTGGCTATATCGGCCACGTATGTGATCTTGTTTAATAGCAAGGACTGAGCGTCAAACTCGAGTTTCAGCGTATTAATAAATGTGGAAAAATAGTCAGCATGCTGGGCCTCCACATGCGCAATTAGTTCAATGACGTGTTCTAAGGGCATGAAATCATTTACGTCCCAAGCTTTAGTTAAGCCATTTGACAACTGCGGGATCAATTTATATATGTCCACTGTCCGCAAATCTATATGTGACCCGTAGACTTGCCTATCCGACGCCATTTCAAACATCAAGATCAGCAACATCATAATTCTGGCGAGGTGAAAACGCATTTTGGAGTTCCCCTAGATTTCCTTAAGCTGAAAATATGGCAAATTGTATTATGCGTTGTCAGCGTTCAGCTGTAGATGTGTAAATATAGAGGCATATGTTTGTATGACTCTCTGAGCACTTACTTGAAATTGAGATACTAATAAAAGTTGATTTCTTTTGTTTGTTTACGCAGCAAAGCCACACTGCTTACGTCCTATCTGCTCGCTGGACTTTCATGCTTTGATATTAACGAATGCAATGCAAACGATTATATTGACTCCATCCATGCTAACACATACAATCTTATGTGTATGTTAGATTAAGTTTGTAAGCAGGAATTAAAGATGACTAAAGGCTCAACGAATAGAGCAAGCCTATCTATGACTTTCACATAACTAAAGTTATACATTTTCATAACATTATTAATTAACAGCTGCCATATGCATGTTCATTTTACCCTTAATAATTGCAATTTGAAATCTGAAGTTCCCGCAAAGGTTTCTTTTTTGTAAATTGTTTAACACTGAAAACCATCAGTTCACGTGGGAACTAGCTCTTTAATGAATCTGCTTAATACATTTAAAGACATTCATTTAAAGTTATTTAATTATCTGAGAATTTTAACACATTTTCAGAAGTTTCAAACGAGGATGCTTCAAAATTTCATGAAAATTAGCCAAAGCAATATTTATTATTTTGCTGTCCGATTCGGGAACCAAATTCCAACCATTTCGGATTGATCTAACTCGTAGCACGTGTAACATTGAACTGTAATTCATAATAAATCCATTTTTACAAAATAGTTTTTACTTTGATATTTTAACGTTGTCTGATCGTGTTCAGCTTTGTAATTGTAATAACTTCAATAAGTTGATTAAATTGCAATATGGGAAAGGCGTCGAAAGACAGGCGTGATATTTTTTACCGATTAGCAAAGGAGCAAGGATGGCGAGCGCGAAGTGCTTTCAAGCTACTTCAGGCAGACGAAACGTTTAATTTATTAGAGGGTAAGATTTGGGACAATCCTTTTCTTCAAAAAAGTTTACAAATTATAGACTTATTAATTCACAGGTGTAACAAGAGCGGTTGATTTATGCGCAGCACCTGGAGGCTGGTCACAGGTTCTATCCAAACGTATGTACGAGCCGCGATCTGAAAAGGAGCGGGAGCAAGTGAAGATAATTGCTGTGGATATGCAGGGTATGGCTCCAATTGAAGGCGTTACTGAGTTGCGTGCCGACATTACTAAGGAGTCAACCGCTGAGGCAATTATCAACTTCTTTGATGGGAAAAAAGCGGAACTGGTAGTCAGTGATGGGGCGCCCGATGTTACTGGATTGCATGATTGGGATGCCTATATGCAGGCAGAACTGTTATTGTCAGCCCTAAGCATTTCCACATACATACTCGAAGAGGGCGGCTCGTTTATGGGCAAAGTGTATCGAGCAGCGAACACCAGCAGCGTTTATTTACAGCTTCAGCGTTTTTTTAAGGATGTGTGCATCTTCAAGCCATCCGCGTCACGAGCATCGAGCATTGAGGCATTTGTGGTATGCCGACAGTTCACCATGCCTGAAGGTCATGTGCCATGCAATCTGACAATGGAATGGTTCGACAAGCCAGAAGAGGCACTGAAAAACATCTCTGGAAAACTGGAAAGAACAATCGTGCATTTGCCATTCGTAGGGCACGAATGCGAATATGATGCGGATCGAAGCTACGAGCTGGTAATTATATGTATTTACTTCCAAATAAAGACCAACAATAACGTGTTTGTTCCCAGGATGAAAATTATGTTCCACAAGACGCTGTACAAAAGCCACTAACTGCCGCCTATAGGGAAGTGCTGGAGAAAACGAAAACTATGTCCCTCAAATATTCCGGGTACGTTGTTCGCCATGATGAGGACGAAATATCTTTAGAGCCAAGTACAAGTGGGACAAGTGGTAAAAATACCAGTGCATCATAATACATCGATGTCTTAAGCTTGTTTATGTTCGTTGACCCTATGAGAATACCAGCTTTTTAGTATAAATAAATATTTGAAGTCAAGTTTATCTGGGAATAAAAGAGCTCTATAATTCCTGTGTTCGTATGATGAATTTTCAACAACCGTACAAAGTATGATTAATTGTTTCTAAATGTATTTATAAATAATGCATGGACAACTTCTCTGATGGTTTTACTCCATATTTGTACACTTTGTTGAGACTCTCGGGAAAGTCTGGCAAAAGATTATTAAAATTCTCCACGTGATGCGTATGCTGCTCAGTCCAAATGCCATCGCCTGTGAAATGAAATTCTGATTCTATCAGGTATAGGATCAACGTTAATATCTCATTATTATCCAGAGCGTGAATAGTGGGCACAGGCAGTTGAAGCTCTTCCATACATTCTGGGGACTGCAACAGCAACAATTTTTCCTCAATACGTTTGCTAAAACAGACAGAAAGGTAAATCAAATGATGTCACAGCAGGTTGTTAATAGCTTCATCACTACTCACATGGGATACAAGAGCAAGTGTATGTTATGGAAGATATCATCTAACTTAAACTTTTTGCTTAATAAGTATTCCAGACATTGCTTGACATGAAGAACAGGTATGTGACACCAGTTCGGATGTCGCGACAACACGTTGCGCAGCAACTGTTCATCTTTTTCTAAAATATTTCCCAGGTAAACTACAATGTCACGACCTTTGGTACGATCCGAGCCATCGCGTGCAAATCTATAAAACCAAGACTATTGAGAATATATATGTTATGCTAGATAAATCTATACTTACTTGGCAAAGGCTTCAGAGCCGCATGAAAGTATATGCAACGAGGCACAGCGCACACGGAGCTGATTTAAATAGTCCAGACGCAGACGTGCCTTATTCTGATAGTGGACCAGGCGAAGAACGCGCGGATTGCTACCAAGCACCTGAAACTGCTCAATTTCGTTTAGATCGCGAAGCCGCTCCAAGACAGTATCTGGTCCCAGAGTTAGCACTTCGAGACAACGTAGTACAGCATCCTCTCTGATGCCAAACGATTTAACGTGTTCCAGTGTTTGCTTAAGACCATCACATGTGGACATTAAAATTTTTGGCCGACGATATCCAATATCACGAATGTCCTGGCCATTAATTGTAGGTATCTCGTGTAGAATGCGACGAACGTTGTCTGCATCCCCGTGCAAAAGGAAACTATTTTTACGCAGCCGTTCTGCTGGAAACTTAAACTCTGTAGTTAGCAACTCGATAATATCTTGCACAGATCGGAAGCTCTTGTGACGTACGCGCGCATACACACGCCACAGCTTCTGCAGATCAGCGTCATCCATTTGTAGACGCTCGCGCAAATATGCATTTAGTATGTTTTGTCTTAGCGTCTTTAAGGCGATACTTTCATCGGCGTTCTCTTGCAAGTTAAAATTACTCAGCTGGACATTCTTAAAGCATTTTGTGAGACGTTCAGGCACATTTACATCGTAGGGTATACAGCGGTGTGCCTTGAGAATATCTATAGGCTTGTTTATAACAGTTACGTATTTGAACAGAGTTGGGATGGTGATATTATGGAATCCGCACTCAATGAGCACACTATGACGATTGGCAAGTGTTGATCCATTATAATAAATAATCATAGGTTTTGTAACAATATCATCTACGCTGTAGTTTAATGATTTTAAGGTGTGATAGGAATTCAGCAGGTCTTTTCGCTTGACCGTTTTCAACTCAGGATGTTTTTCAAGCACATGGTTCCAAGTGCGATAGCTACTGCCTGAAAGGAGTTTAAATATTAATCACGATTTATTAAATTTAATGTAACTACGCACCTAATGTTCGCGCCAAATAGTTGGGATTCAAGGAGTCTTCCGTTGCCCGTTCATATCCGTTCGATTTTGTCGACTTTGGCTTATACTCTTTGCTGGGTTTGTTATTTACTGCAGCTAAGCCTCGCGCTAAATAAACACAGCCACGCGACAGTAGTTGGGCCTGACTTTGATTAGTTCGCAACATATCTATGTCATTTTACCTCACTTTCGCTTAAAACAATTGCAATATGCAACAGTTAAGATACGCAACAATCGATTACTTTTAGTCGCAGTTGACAACAGCTGATTTAGCGGTGCCAACTTGCGTAAATAAGTAAGCATTTGCAAATTGAAACTAGTTGGCATTATTAGACCGACGCTACACGTGCGTTTGTGCATTTTGAAAATATTCTTTAAACTTAAATAAATTGAATTTACAATGTCGCTTTTACGAATCAGGTATGTTTTCTACCAATGGTAACATTTGGTTTCATCATTTATATTCACTTTCCACTTGTTCATCACATTTCTTTGTTGTAGAAAACCGAAAACCCGCAAAGGAAAGAAGGTGTTGCTAGCCCGTGAGCCACAACTCATTGAGTCGGCACGCACTATGTTGTTTGTGGACGGACGTAAATGCAGTGGTAACGTAAAGCTCTGTATGAAGGACCTGCAACAGCTAAAGAAGCCGCTAGTTAAAATTCTAAATCGTAAAAACGACATAACGCCTTTCGATGATCCGTCTTCATTGGAATTGTACGTAAAATTCCACACAATTCAACCCAAAACTAATTATTATATTTCTAGCTTAACTATGAAAAACGATGCGGCACTCTTCTCGTTTGGGTCAACGTCAAAAAAACGCCCCGACAACATAATCCTCGGACGTATATTTGAAAATGAAGTCCTTGATATGTTTGAGCTAGGAATTAAGCGCTATCAGTCAATTTCCGAGTTTAAGAACGAAAAGATTGGCGCCTGTGTAAAGCCCTGCCTGGTCTTTAATGGCCCCAAATGGGCCCAAACAGAGGAACTGCGTCGCTTGCGAAATTATTTTATAGATATGTTTCAACGCGAAAAAGTGGAATCCATACGTCTGCAAGGAGTGGAACACGTACTTAGCTTCACGGTCAACGACGACATGAGCATCCTGATGCGTTCATATAAGATATTACTAAAGAAATCTGGTTTAAAGACCCCGCGCATTGAACTGGAAGAAATTGGACCGTCAGCTGATTTTTCAATTCGCCGAACGAAGATTGCCTCTGAAGATCTGTATAAGTTGGCCAGAAAGCAGCCCAAGCAGCTGAGGGTTACCAAGAAGAAGAACCTCAGCACCGATGCACTGGGCAATACAAAGGGACGCGTCCATCTGGGCAAGCAACAAACGGGCTCAATTCAAACACGTCGCGTGAAAGCGCTTAAGAAGTCACCGGAGGAAAAGCGGGCAGATCGCCAGAAAAAGAAAGTCGCACTAAAAGCAGCCGCAGTTGAGGCTTTGTCAACGGCAACCGATTGATCCACAAAAATGGGTTTTAGATTTTAATTAGTTATAATTGCAATAAATTGGTCCAGCTTAAAATATGGTTATTATTTTGACTTAACTAATATATTTTTATATATATTCCTCTAGCGTATGGCATTGACAATGTTTTTGATGCGTCGCGTCTTCGACTCCGCCAAGGCATCCTCAAGCGTTTTGATTAAGTACACCAAACTGCTGGCATCTGTTTGCACAATGAGATCCTTACGATGTCGACGTTCATCCTCGTGCATTGCTTTTAGCTCGTTCTCGCTGCGCTCGGATGTGTCTATCTGGAGCAGTTCGCGATTTTCGTTTTTTGGCTCAGTATGAAGATACAGCTTCATTGTTATAACAACATTTGATTGTTGCAGTAGGCAGCGAGATGCGGTACGCACCTCCAGACGCCAGTCTAGATTGACCAACCGGTACGCTCGTATATTGGCCGTCTTAATAGAGCCCTCCACAAAATTTCGCTTGCTAGTGACAAACTGCTCCAGCACCTCTAGCACATCGTCACTTAAATCGGGAAATATATTGCGAATATTTACTTTTTCACCATTCGGTCCTGACTTGGTGGTTACATGGATGAGCAGTGATATTAAGGCTTCCACTGCCTGCTGCACCGCTTCGCCATTCACGTCGCCCGCATATTTTTTGGCCAACGCATCATAGCGCTCCAAGTTAGGCCCGTTCACAAGGTAGTCGAATGCCGATTTACATAGTTCAAGAACTTCATTAGCCGGACGCTGTAGTAGCGTCAAATGATCACGTTCCACTTGGCTTAGCCGTACTGCTGACATTCTCTGATTTCTTTCTTACATACAAAACGTAAACAAATCTGATTTCATCTGTTTATTTTGCTTTATAGTACGCTGTTCATTGCCGTAGTGGTAATAATGTAATACTTTTTCCAAATATGCCAAATACAAATAGCTGAATTTATATATTTTCAAAGATCTAGATAAGAGCTCGATTACTGTTAAAAATATTATGTTTCTCTATTTTTGGCTATATTCTACAATTTATCTAGTGATTACCGTTTTGCACATTGCATTTGCATCAGGTTGGCAGTGTCATTAAATGTTATCGATTTTATAGTCGATTGCTGTGTGCCTCTCCTGCTTTGTTTATTGATTGCAGATGGCGTAAACATATTAATTATAATTATTTATTTATTATTTAAAAAAGTTGCCACAACAGTATGGATTTTGATAGTCCGGAAGAAAAGGAGTTTCCAGGGCTTTATGCCTCTGAAGCGATGGATGCCAAGTCCAAAAAGAGCAAAGAAGAAAGCGACTGTAAGTAGATCAAAGCTTAAAAAGGCGCTACAACAAAATAATTTGCATTCTTGAATTAGTTAGCGAAGGAGACCATGACAAGCACAGCAAGAAAGATCTGCTCATTGGTCGACGAAAGGATAAGAAAGACAAGGGGAAAGATCGTGGATATGCCGCTCTGGAAGGAGAAAGTTCGCCTGAGGAAGAACTGGACACTAAGTAAGCTAAAGCGAACCTAATAAATCCTCCAAATAACGCCTTAATTTGATTTTACTTTCCACTCAGAAGCCCTTCCAAGTCAAAGAAGTCAAAAACGTTCAAATTTACGAGCTCAAAAAGTAAGGAAAAACGTGAAAAATCACGCGACAAGGAAAAGGATCCAAAAGCGTTAGAGGAGGAGCCACCACAAAAGGCAAAAGATAAAGAAAGGGAAAAAGAGAAAGAGCGACATCATGACGAAAAGGAGCATAAAAAGAAAGATAAGGAACGCAAGGAGAAAGACAAAAAGGACAAGTTCGAGAAGAAAGATAAAAAAGATAAGAAGAGCAAACAGTTGCAACAGGAAGACGGTAGTGGTGTAGAGGAAGTCTTAGCGCTTGGATATCCTATCTTTGGTGTCTCCATTAGTCTAGCCACAGAACGTTCGCGATGCCATGATGGAATTGATCTGCCGTTGGTAGTCCGTGATTGCATCGACTATCTGCAGCAAGAGCAATCGCTCAAATGTGATCACATTTACAAGGTGGAACCCATTAAGACACGTTTATTGCACTACAAGAGATTATACAACAATCGCGACAACGATGCGTCTGTGGACGACATACCCACGGCCTGCAGTCTGCTTAAATTGTTTCTGCGCGAGCTCCCGGAACCGGTTCTCACTACCGATTTAGTAGCACGCTTTGAGGAGGTGGCTTCGCATCCGAAAGTTACCGAACAGCAGACAGAGCTACAGCAACTATTGGAGCAGTTGCCTAAATGCAATCGGACTTTCTTATCCTGGATACTATTGCACTTTGACGCTGTCATACAGCAGGAGCGGTACAACAAACTCAATGCTCAATCTCTAGCAATGCTTCTGAGTCCAACGCTGCAGATGTCACATCGTCTAATGGTCGTGCTCTTATGCCACTGTACGAATCTCTTTCCGGACGTCATACTGATAAAGTAAGTAAATATTGGCCAGATTAGATTACAGCGCGCATGATGCGCCCGCACTCTGATAGATCTCCAGAATTTATTTTGGAAGAGATGAGTGTAGTACCACGCAAACGAAATCGTTTTCGCAGAATTGTCAGCTTTTTGTTCAGGCAGCCATCAATCTTCATATACCAATGGTGCCTTAACTAAAAAAAATATTTCTTGCAGATATGTTCCGCCCCTTACGTCTAGCAGTCCGGGGCTCCCAGACAACCCGGAGGACATTAAAACAGAGCTACGTAAGCAGGACAGTCTCCTGACGCAGATACACAGCGAAATGAATGCAGGGTTCATTACCAAGAAGCGTGAGGAGCAGCTTTGGGAGGTCCAGCGTATCATAACCCAGCTGAAGCGGAAGCTTCGAAGCTGTGAAAAGAAACAAGAGAAGTCTATTGATGAACTAGAGAACGCCACTACTGCACCGTCAGCACAACCTCAGTCAGCAGTCCAACCAGCCGATCAAAGACCGCCCACCAACCCATCAACAGTACCTACAGCTAACGTCGGCGAAGATACAATCGACTCAAAGACTGGGCCGACGTACGCGACCGCATCGTTCCAGCAGCCTGAAGAGATTAGCATTCCAGCTGCATCACCACCGATAGAATACACCACCGATACGCAGACGGGCTACATGCTGTTGCCCAAAACCAATCCCCATCGCGACGATCTTCTGCGGTTGCAAATTGAAAACGATGAATTAATGAATTGGCAAAACGAACTAAAAATTCGGATTCTTGCCGAGCGCAACGAGATTTTTCGCATGAAACAATTGTATGAGCAAGAGATATTAAAACCACAAGCTCTCCCAATCATAAACCAGGAGCAACTACCTGCGGAGGCAGACTACGAACGAATCATTGAACATTATACCCGAGAGAATGCTCTGCTTGAGCACAAAAAGCAAATGCTGGGCATGGAACTCAAGGAGGAGCGACGAGCCTGCATTGCTCTTCAAGTGGAGCTACGTATGCAGGAGTTTTAATTAATGCAAATTTTTACTCATTATATCTCTATCGAACAAATCAAACTCAACAAATATCCAAATATAAGAAAAAGCTTAGCTTTAAACAACAGGTTTCGCGCGCTTTTCTGCATATGAGTTGGCAGCCCAGTTTTGCAGCAACAGCTGTTAAAGCATTCCTACAACAACAACCCAATCAGAATTTAACCTTGCGCCAAGTTGGCTGAAAGCTTTTGGTGAATAGCAATTGGGATTTTGCAAGTTGCGCAGCTGCTTATTGTTTTGCCTACCAATTTTTAACAATTTATTAAAAACAAAATAAAAATGTTGAAGCAAGTTACCAAGCAATTGGCGCTGCAAGGCGTGCGCAACTTTTCGGTCAGCCAACAGGTGAGCAAAAGACCAAAATAAATACCAAAGAAATCGTTTTTATGGCACTTGCCGACTGAGTCTTGCGGTTTACGTAATGAAAAAAATTAGCATTATAAAAAAAAAACAATTTTACTGGGCACTGAAATGAAATATGTGTACCCGTGCTTGACTTCTAACTTAACTTTATATATTTTATTATTCCTTTTTGCCAGAATAACTACAAGGTGACCGTATGCGGCGCCTCCGGCGGCATCGGCCAGCCATTGTCGCTGCTGCTGAAGCAAAATCCCTTGGTCACGGATCTGGCTTTGTATGATATCGTGCACACACCCGGTGTAGCTGCCGATTTGTCTCACATCGACACCAAGAGCAAAACGGCTGGATTCATGGGCGCCGACCAATTGGGCGCTTCCCTGAAGGGTAAGTGGGGATGACAGTAAGTGAGGTTATGTTGATAATCTCAATCGGAAAATTACCACACTAAAATTAGTATTTGGGTTTTAGGCCGATGTGATTTGCATAAATAAATCAAAATTTTGTCGCCAAGCATATATATGTATGTATATGCAAAATGTAACTGATAAGCGTAATATATGTGATAAGAGGGACCCTATTAGACCTTTATAACTGGCTTATAATCAGTGCGCCAACTTATCGCTACTTAACAGTAGTCCGTTATTTGGAGCATAATACAAAAGAGCAAAGTGCTTTCATTTAATTCATGCATTCCCGTCTATATTATGTTGAATAGGTTCTGATGTCGTTGTCATCCCTGCTGGTGTGCCCCGCAAGCCTGGCATGACTCGCGATGATCTGTTCAATGTCAACGCTGGCATTATTAAGGACATTTCGAACTCCATTGCCAAGAACTGCCCCAAGGCCCTGGTCGCCATCATCACCAACCCCGTCAACACATGTGTGCCAATCGCTGCCGAGATTCTGAAGAAGGTAAATTTAGCTTTGATCAACAACGTCAAATGGATTCTCACTAATTGTGTTTGTGCAGGCCGGCGTGTACGATCCCAAGCGGCTGTTTGGCGTCTCTACTCTGGATGTGGTGCGTGCTCGTGCCTTCATTGGCCACGCACTCGGCGTTGATCCCCAGAGCGTGCAGATTCCAGTTATTGGAGGCCACTCCGGTGTCACCATTCTGCCAGTGCTTTCGCAAAGCCAGCCTCAATTCAAGGGCAACCAGGATGCCATTGAAAAGCTGACTGTGCGCATTCAGGAGGCCGGCACTGAAGTGGTTAAGGCTAAGGCAGGTGCTGGATCAGCCACCTTGTCGATGGCCTACGCTGGCGCCCGCTTTGCCGGCTCCCTGCTTAAGGGCCTCAATGGCGATAAGAACGTTATCGAGTGCTCGTACGTGCAGTCCAACATCACTGAGGCGACGTTCTTCTCCACGCCCCTGGTTTTGGGCAAGAATGGTCTGCAAGAGAACCTGGGACTGCCCAAGCTTAACGACTACGAGAAGAAGCTGCTGGAGGCTGCCATTCCCGAACTCAAGAAGAACATTCAGAAGGGCATTGATTTTGCCAATGCTTAAATGTAACCTTATCGCAGCTACCCACTAGCCAGTCAGTCAATCGGTCCCCCTGTTTCCATCATTAGTTATCATTTAGTATCCATACTAGCATTGGTTATTTACTTAACAAATTAGATCGTTTTAAGTTGAAAAGTGTAAAACAATCGTTTGTCCAAAGATTAAAATGCTATTCGCTCAACATCCTTCAAAATAATGCTGACATTTATGTGCTTACTATTTGGGAACTAATAAGATTTTGTTTTAGATGACAACATATCCCCATAAATCAGGATTTCATATAATTTACCCATATCTAGATTCACTTTACCGAATCTGAGTGAGAAAGTTGAGATATTTCTTCTGATACCATAACTTCCTTTAATTGATGATGGGCTCAGTTCGCTTGGCATATTTATGAGCATGAACATTTCAAAAATGATATATAAAATATCTTTGGATGCTTCTTCATTTGGTAATAAATAATTCGCATATCAATTATGTACTATAAAGTATTGAAATATTACTTTAATATGGAATACTCACAAATTTCAGTAACGTTTTTTATATGCCGGTTTTAACAAGTTTCGTGGGTAAAGTTTAGCTTAAAATTGAACTCTATAATTCATATTTTAAGTTTTCTTGTCCTTGCTCATACACCGATCCATTGTTCATTGATTTTCTGCTATTAACAAGGTATGTCTCCTAATAATAAATGACAATAATTTTAATGATGCCTGATTGTGTGAATTTTCGAGTAAGTATTGTTCATATTCACATAAATATATATTTATATTTAAATAAAATAAGCAGCTTAAGTTTTGTTAGCGCAGGTACTAAGTGTCAGGTAAATCTGTTCTTCTGTCGTCCTGATTTCAAATCTTTCCCTATTAAGTTTGCATACTACATATGTAGTATTATATTTTTATAAACTTTACCTAATTGAGGCTTTAGGTATTATTAATGTCCGATTATTCGTTACCAAAGATCCGTATTCCGATATTTGTTGTTTATAAATAGATATCAATGTATACACATATATGTATATGTATATATTAAATGCATATATAAAAACAATTCAAGCCTGCCATGGATTGTCTTCTGACGAAGCTCAATTACGTAAGTGACGTAACTGACTTATTACGTTACTTTGGTTATGTTAAAACAGCGTATTTTCTAAAAATCTCAACTGCAAGTGTCGAACTAATTTAAATATCGACTACTACTATCTACTAATTTATCATAATCCTCCCTAAACTCAAATTCGCTGACAATTAAATAATTTATATATATATCCAAGCTTAACACCTTAAGTTTACTAATGATTTATCAGGAAGTTAGTGTATTAGATTTCATATTCTATTTCTGTAGTTTGGTTAAGGTATTGGGTATCCCACTCTTATTTCATTGATGCACAGTGCGAAATCCGAATCGCTACGAGTGAGGCTCGCATCGCATTCGGACAATCTGTGCCAAACAGTTTTCCTCAGTGTATGCAGCTCAGTCATGGGCCATGCTATGTTTTCCTGAGGCTCACATATACACACCAATACATGCGCAGCCAATTAAGCTTCATTAAGATCAATTGAAAAACTTGCCCGCATGTCATATTTGCGTCTTGCTCCGCCTTCCCCTCGCTGTGCCATGTACATATGTATATGCGTGTATATGTGCATGGTATGTGTCTAGTGCGTACACATTTTGGAATTTCTTGGCATATTGCATATTCATATTTACATATATATGTATATGTATTTATTATATATATATATATTATATACATATAGTGAGATACATGCATATTTTGTTAGAAATCGTAAAAAAACAATTGCTAACCATAAAAACTTTATATTATACATAAAAGCATTTTTTGGATGATTAGATCATGGAGCGCTTAAATGCAATTGTTTTCTGATTTTCAGCTTATGACATGATGACTACTTTACTAACTCGTCAGAGGAATCAGAATATGTTTTAGTCTTGCCTCTTTTCCTCAAAGAGTTAATCTTAAGTAAATCTGAGTTATCTGTTATGAAAAGTATTCCACCCAATAGATGAACCATACGTGATAATATCTTTAATCAATATAAATAGACAACTCTTAGGCAATTTGATTTGCTAATTGAGTCACTGGTAGCGATTGATTCAAGTCCAATATAACTCGAATCTATTTGTCCAGAATGCGAAGCACACACCCCCGACTTAATTATCGGCGATCAAAAGGCAACGATAACAGCACCAAAACAATCAATTGATACAATTTCATTCATAAAATCTGATCAAAATGCAAGCAAAAATCACTGAGCGCTCAAACATGATGACGCTGGCAACGGCGATGGCGTCGACGAAGACGACGACGACGTCGATGTCTCCTTCTACTGAATGGGCTTTGAGTGACCAATTGGTCGGAGCGTTTTTAATGAAATAATGAGCAGGAATCAATTTCAGACGCTTACTATATACAAAACAAATACGAATACAATTTCGCCGGCCGGCCGGCGTTTTTCATTACTTATTGCACTATATATTAAAACAAATTGCTAGTCATGGATTTTCCAGCAGAGCGCCCAAGTCCCAATGCCACAAAGCGAGTTTGTAAGCGACCTTGTACAATTTTATTTAATTACAAACAATTAAGCCACACACATCGGCCGAGCAGCCAAAAACGATATTCGACGCCCACAACGACAGCAAAGTGCTATAAATTCAATTATAAATTAAGATCACAAAATTCAGCGATGCTGCAATCCAGTTCGTTCATTCATAAATCGTTCAAATTAAATTTAACGCTTATCGACATCGATAACGATACCACTTATGAGTAATCGATGCTAGCTTTTAGACTTCTGTTATCAGTTATGAGACTCCTGTTATCATGCCCATGCTCATGCCAAAGCACAAGCAGACATTCAGTGAAAAGACTCTCACTTAGCATCTGTAACGAACACTTTTCCACGAAGGGAAATTACCCTTTCAGTGAGGTATCCTTTTCGCAGAGTTCACTGTATTTATATTAAGTTTTGTCAATCATCCAGCAAGCACATAAATCTTTTGAAATTTACTGCTATAATCGCACCGTTTAAGTAATCAGAGGCAAGCTCTGCGCACTCTGGTGCAGCCAGATCCACATTGGGCCGCATTAAATGGCGCCTTTGGCTTAAATAAGTCACAATTGTCAACAATTAATTTGAATTACGCGCGCTGTGTTGGGATTTTTTATGTGATCCGAGAAGACTCCGACCCAGAGCCAATTACAAGGGCCAAGGCGAGCCAGTGGCAAGCGAAGTGGTTGTCATCTTTCATATGTACATCTGAGCACCATATGTGCTCTATACGATTCTGATTGGATTTAATTTATTGGCGTGTTCTCACTTTCAGTTTGATTGCATTAAGTTGTATCTGCTATATTTTTTACACCAATTACACAATGAATGAGTGAAAATAAAATTTAAATAAAGCTGATATATGATATATAAATTTATCTTTATCTTGTTAGTTCAATGAGTATATAATTATGATAACACCCTAAATGCAAGATCTTATATTCCTTTTTCCAAAATATGAATTTCTTTGTCTATTAAATAATACTGGAGTTTTCCTATGTCAAAATGCATCCTGAAGTAAGATCATGGTAAAGATATTCGTATCAGAGTAAAATATAGTGATAGAAGTCTTATTAATTAGAAAGAAGAATATATGTTTTATGTAATACATTGATATTGTTTATTCTGGTTAAAACTTATATAAAATTATATTTTGGACTTCTTCAATTATCTATGCATTATAGAAATAATTTTGTCTTGTTAATATTAATAAAGTTTGATATGTAATATTATATAGTTTAATTAATAATTTGTCATCAAATATAAAGAAGCTTTGAAGAAGAAAAAAACCCAGTTCTATTCATCTTGAAATGAAAATAGAATTTGCTTTTACTGAACTATTTTCTTAAAACAATATTATTTATAGCAGCGTTTTCAGTTATGGAGTTCTTAAACCAAGGATTCGGGCCATGAGGCGAGTTGTGCATATTTTTATTGAAGGATTATAATAATAAAACAATTGAAATTCATATATTGGCTATCAATTTATGAATAGTTAGCGACCATTGCTTAAGAGTGACTATTATATTATATTAGTATTATGCATATATGCGTATATGCTGTGATTTTGCTATTATATAAGAGCTCAAGTATTGAAATATATTTGGAATAATTTTAACGACCACGAGTCAGTGGCAGATGCCATGACTGACGGCCGTAAATACTCTTAGAGCTCGTGATCGGTTGGGTCAGATGTCAAAAACGTCCGCACATCCGTTGTTATGGAGCCTGCGCAGAGTCTCATCATGTAAAGTGCTATGCTAAAGGGGGTAACAAGTGGACAGGCAACGAGTGGACAATGGGCAACTGCAACCCCAAAGTGCCATAGAGAATTAACAAAATATGAAAAACTATACATCTTTGTCATGGCGGGGCCTGGGGCCATTCCGACTTGGAGACATTGTCTCGTACCGTGGGCTGCGGATTTCGAAACGTTGCTGTTGTTGCTGGCTGGAGAGCGTCTGCCCGACAGCCGACAACAAATAGCGACAGCAGAAATGGAACTAAAGTACAAAAACTATTTGATATTTTATGCGGGATTTTAAATTGATCTTAACGAAGCTTAATTGAATGCAACTGTATTGGTGAACTGCTTTGCCCAACTCTGGACTCTGACACTACGTACATATATGCATATATAATGCATGTGTGTGTGTGCGTGTGTGTGTGCACGCCATATTGGAATTTCGTTGGCGCAGATCACAGTTACATACGAGTGCGAGCTATACGATCACATATATAATATATGTACATATGTATGTGTGTGTGTCTGTGAACGTAGATATGTATGAAGGGGCATAGCAAAAAGCAAAATAAACAAAAATACATATATGCATAAGTATATCGTAATACAATGTGATAATATTCAACTGGAGGATGAGAATGCTGAATGCTGAATGATGATGTTGAGCTGATGCTGATGCTGAAGCTGAAGCTGAAGCTGAGGAGTGACTGTCACTGGGTTCAAAACAAATGTGAACAAGTGCGACCTGTGCTTGTGTGTGTGTGTGTGTGTATCTTAATGGCTATGGAAAAAATATGAAAAATTGTCGCAGTGGCTCTCGCATCAACAACAAAAGTTTAGGCAGCGCAATTTGGTTTGTGTGACCAACTGTACCAAGTTTCACAAGCCGCTGAAGAAAGCCGAAACGCAAATCTGTATATGATCTTAGAGCATGTCATCAGAGTGCTCACTATTAGTTATAATATTGCCTAATAATCATCTATTTTCAGCATGAACCTCAACCCTCATTCCATGACCTCTCATTAGTATACTCCTCGTTGTTGCTGTAGGTCTATTTAGATAATTAAGATCAAATCAAGATTTTCAAGGTGTTCGACACTTTTGCCGAGATCTTGGTTAATCATTAACTCTGTCCGTGTCCTTTGCTCGACCTCTCCGTCGCCCCGTCGTCATTGACTTTTGATATCCATCAGATGCTATCCTCGTTGACTTTTCTTAACCCTCAAAGCCTGGAGTCAGCAGGACAGCCCTCTGTCGAACACCCCACCCGAGGATATTCCCGCACCGTAACTGTGCCCACATAATTGGCGCAATCGCAATGCAAAATGTTGTCTGATTATTCACACGCAACCGTCCGGAGTCCGGACTTAGGCTGGGTCGCCTCATCTCCTCAACTGTGGGGTGGCTTCTTTCTTTTGCTCAACGCCGATCGCGTGTTTGTTTCCCATTCTCGATTCTATATCCGCTGCCCGCATTTTGAGACCTGCAAAGACAAATCCGTCGCTGTTGCCACATAGCGCGACCGAAAGTATCAAATTGTTGCTGTGAGATTCTTTCATGAGTTTTGCGCCGAATCGAACTGGGGAATTGGAATTTGTATGTTGATCCTAGAGCGCGGGCTGATCCTGGGAACTTCAGGTCAAAGTTTTCGTTTCTTTGCAAGGTCAATGCGGGCAGCAGCTATGTTTATCTATTGGGTGGTGTGGAGCGATTAGAACCTATAATAAATGGTGAGAATATGTCAGATAGCTTCATGATGGATATATAGCAATTGGCACCTGGCATGGCATGACATAGGATTTACTAATTTACAAAGTAAAAAGATCTATCCATCTATCTTTCCGTCCATCTGTCCGTATCAATACACGTTATTGAACTTCCACTCAAATTAGAGTTTATCAATAGGTATTTAAATTCGTGTACACCCAAAATTTATAGAAATACCTGTCTGACCTATGCAGCTTTAAAGCCAATGTCAAATATATGAAAAGACCTTCGATTAATTAACTTTATTTAACTTAGTCTTTCTCTGACTTACAAGCCAATATCTCTTCCAACTACTCCCACTTTCAGAGTGGAACTCGAATTGTGAAATCTTAAAATTCATACCATTGACCCACAATTTGATGATGACTCGTAAGTGCCCGCCTGTCCGATACCAGCATTTGGCCAAAAGGTCGAGCACACAACCAAACGCGCGCCAGTCCTTGAAGGGTGAGGTACAGCTTAGGGGCGAGGGTGACACGCGCAGCAGCAGAGAGAGGCAGAGAGTGAGAGATGGGCTCGCAAGCGTGCGACGCGATCCTTGAGGTCATTTGGTGGTAGCAAATAACAACGATAACAACGCGACCCTCATGCGATCGTATGGCGTGAGAGAATTCCAATTAGAATGTGAATAGTTAGAGGCATGTATAGGGATTCGAGTTGACCGCAGCCAGTCGAAAGGAAAACATTTGCGGACATGCAGGCAGGTGATCGAAATTCATTGTTTATATAATGTGGAGAAATTCAAAATATATACATGTAGCGTATATATTGAGAATCAGTATCAGGAGAATCATTTATCACACTTAACATTTAATTCTTATACATATTCATTCTATATAATCTATTAATCTTTATTAAACAATTGACTGGAATATGCTAAAATATTTAAAAAACCAAAATTGGGTATGCTTAAATTTAAAAAATGGATTCTAGTTAGTATTGTTTTAAATCTTATGAGAAAATACCCTGATACCAATTTTCCCAGGATATTGCGGTCCTGTTCGTCAGTTCTGCTGGCTGCTGGGCTACGGAAAACTATTCGTATAAAACCCACTGACAAGCGTCGCAAACTGGCGGCGAGCAGATTCTCAGGGTAACACAAAAACCACACCCCACGGCCGTAAAGGCAAAGAAAAAACCAAAGGCAACGGCAAAGGCAAAAGCAAAAAGTCACACGCGCCAGCATAAAACACAAACACAAACACAAACCACACAGCCGGTCTCTCGCTCAATGCTCTGGGCTCTCGCTCTGTCTCTCTCTCTCGCTCTTCGGCCGCGCTGTTGTGGCGGCGGCCATTGCTCGTCGCTGATTGGCCGAAACTGGCTACGCTGCGTCGCTGCCAGCGAATTGGTATAAAAGGGCAATCATCGCGACTTGTGTGCTCAATTAAGGCCACAGGCACAGAGTCGAGCGGTTCGCAGTGCACGGAGCTGAGTTATCGCAGTGAGTGAGTGTCGCTGCAGCATCATTCAACAGGAGTGCCACATACACGAAGGCAAATGGTTTTGCGCGTGCGCCAAAAACTAAATGCAATTAATTCATTTACTACAATTAGTGATCAGTGACAATTGATTTTGATTTTACTTGGCGCGCACTCTGATTACCGACTAAATGGATTAACACTTAAACGACATATCAAAGAGAATTTTAGAAAGTGGTTTAGTGTGTGTGCGTGTGTGTATTTCAAGTAATTTCTGACTGCGTCCCTTTGCCATGGAGCACGCCGGCTTCGATGATCAAATCTTTGGTGACTTTAGCGGTGGCCCACTAAGTCCACTGGGCGCCAGCAAGCCACTGCTTCCCACATCCACGGCAGCGGTCACTCACAGCAGCCTGCATCCCGTGATGCTCGGCAGCGTCGTCCACGAGCTGTGCAGCCAGCAGCAGCAGCGGCTGCCCGATTGCAACACAATTCTGCCAAATGGTGGCGCCGGCGGCGGTGGCTCTGGGTCGCCTAACTATGCGCAGAAAATGGACTTTGGCAATAAGTTGGGCTGCTTCTCGCCCAGCCAGAAATACGAGTACATGACGACGCCCCAGAAGCTTGTGGAGCAGCAACAGCAGCATCAGCACTATGCAGTAACGCCGCCGCCTCCACTCTCGCATCCGCACAACCACAATGGCATGCTGGCCCACAAGCCACCCCAGCAGCAGCAGCAGCAGCAGCAGCTGGTGGGCATCATGAACGATTATCATGCGCTCAATGGCAAGTTGGACTACTCGCCCAAGGATCCGTATGAGCCTCAGCAGCAGCATGTTCAGCTGCACCACCAGCAGCATCTGTACGGCGGCAGTCCTCATCACAGCCATGCGCATGGCCACGCCCATGGCCACGACGATGCCAGCAACGGCAACGGCAATGGGCTGCTGGAGGCGACGCCGCTGCTAATGAACAGCACGACAAATGGCAAGCATAAGAAGCCAGAGGAAATGTGCGTCCAACTGGAGAATGGATCTTCGACACCGAATGGCATCAGCAATGGTAATCCCACCAGCAACAGCAGCAATGCCAGCAGCAATAACAACAACAGCAACAACAACAGCAGCAACAGCTCCGTAGTGCCTGCCACGGGTGGAGCGGGCTCAGCGGGTTCGGCTGTGGGCGGCGTTGTCGCTGTGCCAGCCGCCAAAAAGGACAACAACAAAAAGAAGGGCGACCCCAATGGCATCAAAAAGAAGAAAACGAGGTAAGTGCTGGCGCTGGCTCACAAAACAATTTCCAATTAACTTAACGACGGGAAATCAATGAAATTATTTCACAATTTATATGTCGCTCCATGGGGCGTATACTTAATATGCTAGCTGACGGAGTTAGCGACAGTCCACAAATAGGGACAGTCGAAACGGCAGGGGCTCATTCTAATATGAGTTTATTAAACTATAACTAGGAAGTAACTAAACCGATTTAGTGAATTGCTCTTATGTTTTTAATACTCTATTATAAAGCAAGAAAAGCAAACAAATTCTATTCTGAGCCTAACTAAAGTTTATAGGAATTATTAAGTTTGAATCTAATATAAAAACTGTCAATATAAAGAGAAAGTACATTGCGCTTTTAGTTATGAACAGTCCAGTCCAGTCCAGTCCCTAACACAAATATCTTAAGACATATTGCTGCTTCTCAGAAAAAACTTGATAAACATAATTACATTAATTGATTTTGCTCCAGCTCCCTTTAATTATACAAAGATTCCATTGAAGCCTGCTTTGCTCACGCTCGATCACATTCCTTTTGTTTTTCCAGAACCACGTTTACTGCTTATCAACTCGAGGAATTGGAGCGTGCGTTTGAGCGTGCTCCGTATCCGGATGTGTTTGCGCGCGAGGAGTTGGCCATCAAGCTGAATTTGAGCGAGTCCCGGGTGCAGGTTTGGTTCCAGAATCGGCGGGCCAAGTGGCGCAAGCATGAGCCGCCCCGGAAGACAGGGTACATCAAGACAAACACACCGCCGACGGCTGCGCTGAATAGCACATTGGCGCCGCCTTTTGCCAGCTTCCCACAGACGACCACGGTCACGCCGCCGGGCAGCATGGACAGCTGGACAAGCTATCAGACGCCCTACGAGCTGAGCCCACAGTTTAGCCTGCTCTCGCCGGCTGCGAGTCCCTATGGCACCTATTCCGGCCAGTATGGCACCTATGTGCACGAGAGCCAGCTCTTTCCCATGCGCCACTTTGACTACGGCAGCCCGCCGCGCATCGAGATGAACGGCAACGGTGGTGGCGGCGGCGGCGGCGGCACAGCAAGCGGCAATCCAGAAGCCGGCGACGGCTACCAGGCGCAAGATCTGCAACAGCAGCAGCAGCAGCACCTCGACGGGAGCACTAATGCCCAACTGATTACTGTGCACCAGCAACTGAATGGAAAGTATCTCAGTGCCGAGGAGGCTAAATATGTCCAAGTGCAGTGCCAGCCGCCGACAGGACTGGAGGAGAACACAGCTACCTGCCACATGGACGCGCATCATTACGTCAGCAATGTATCGGCAGGCACCACCGCGTCCGGCAGCGACGACAACGACAGTGCTTTGCATACTGTGATCAAGAGCGAGGAATCGGGCGTCAGTGTTCAGCAGCAGCAGCAGGCGCAAAGCTATGTCCTGCCGCCTTTTTTGAACTAAGAGAAATGCTCACACATCGACGTCGGCAGCGACGCTTCGTGCCTGCCTCTGCCAGTGTCTCTGTATTCGCAGCTGCACGCTTCAAACGGCCATTTTGATTTTCCAATCCAATCAGATCGATGCTGCCCAAAATTCCGTTGAATGCGTGCGCATGCGTATGTGTGTGCAGCATTTCAGGAAGTCTTCGAGTTATAGGAAATACGATACAAATATAGAAAATATGGAGCAATTAGCAGGATTGCTGCCATGGGTGGGTTCCTTGTAATTTTAAGCGTAGTTAAGTTGACCAACAACAACAACAACAAAATCAACAAGTCTTGCCAAAACTTAATGCTTTTTATTAGCCTTACTATCAAAAATAGAATACCAAAACACTGTTGGCTTTTCCCAGTCGCCAACATGTACGGAATGCATTCCAAATGTGCCTTATTAGCAGTGACCAGAGATTGAAGAGACATTGGCTTTCGCCCTGCCCCCACTCTGGCTCACTATTATTGCCCCTAGATGTATGTATAAATGTAGTATATCAAAAACTGTTGTGTAGATAGACAATAAAGTGTTTCTATGTTTGTATAATTGGCGTATAGTATATAAACAAAAGCAAAAAATATGTTAATACATATGATATATGAATCTTAGTGTTCTAACTTCCAGTTTCAGTAGCTTCAAGTTTTCATTAATCTAAGATCTAGCTTTCTTCTTAATATGAAATACTCTAGGAATTTGCAATGTATATATACATAAACATAATAATACATTTGTATTAAAGAATAAAGTAACATATTTTGTACCGCACAAAATCCTTGTCAAACAAAACTATGAACGGAAAACAAAAACGAAAGCAAGAAAATGGTACCAGATCATAATTTGTTCATATATTCGTACACAAAATAAATTTTGTTTTATCAAGATTCTTAAAGGCCCTCAAATTCGATTTGTTCGGTGAGTTGTCATCTAAGTCTAACTAAGTGGAAGCGTTGCCCTTCTCCAAAACTGCTTGCCAATCGATGCCTGCAAAGAATGGATGTGCCTGCAGCTGTTCGTAGTCCAAGCGAAGCTCTGGTGAGAATTGAAGTAGCTGCTCTAGCAAATCTCGAGCATTATCGGATATGTCCAGGCCATCTGACGGAAACTGCACACAGCCATAGAGTTCCAGCTGACCAGGATGCATAGCCTTGTACGACTGCAAGAGCAAATCAATTAGAGTTCAATTATATAACCTTATCAACTTACCACGCCATATAGGAGCTGGTATATGACCATTCCATAGCTCCACCAATCGGAGCGAAAGGTAAGCGGCCGTTCTGGTGCCACGAAGTGATCGTTTAAAGCTACAAAACTCAGCGCCTTGTGCACGTAGTTGTCATCGGAGGTTAGACCCTCGTTCTGGTAGAAGTACGTGAGCATTAATTGACCGGACTGTCCCAGCAAAATGTTTTCCATATGCAAATCTCGCAAGATAACGCCCTTGCCGTGCAGACTATGTATGGCCACAGCCAGTTCGCAGGCCCACTGACGCAAGCAGACCTCAGGCAACCGTCTGGCCGTTGTCCTCTGCCGGCTTGGTGTCAGCGCTCCCGCCTGCACGTTGCTCAGAGTATGTGAGACGGATTTGAGCAATTGCTGCGAACTGCGTAGCAAGTCGGTAACGTCCCTGGCAACTGTCAATGGCTGTTCATCGGGGAATAGGTTTGAGTAGTCAAGACTTTTGCTGGCCGTAGGTGTGTAGCTTTGTATATAGTCGTAGAGGCGTCCACCCTCCGCCTGCTTGAGCAATAAGAAAATCTTCTGGTCCGACTGGAAGTATGCCAGCAGTTGGCACATGTAGGGCACACGCTGTGGCAGAAAGATGCTTTGCGTAGGCGAATTGCTTGCTGGCTTCTCGATGCCTTTCATTACGCACGTTGGATGCGACTGTGGCTCTGTGATGCACTGCACCTGCATGACTCGATCTCCCAACACCTTCAGTACCTTATACTTGGCTAGCTGATTCCAGGCACATTCCAATTTCGTTACGTTGTCCACTTCATCCAGTGATAGTTGAAATTGCAGCTTTCTATTGCCATTGCGACCGACATCGGAGCGTAGAAAGTTCGCATAGATATCATCAGCACGCGCCAAATATTTGGCAATCTTGGCCTTAGCTATGAACTTGCGCTCCTCGTTGCCATCACATTTAGCGCCGGCAAGCAACAGCTCCACGCCGCGCTTGTAACGCTTATGGGCGTCCTCGTACTCCAAATTAACCTCCGACTGTACAGCGTGACTGAACTCCAAGGCCGCCTCATAAATGTAATCGCTGTCTTCGCTCTCCACAGAAGCCATGGGCGTGAGTAGGCGTGTGTAGTCGCGCTTAGATTGTTGTTCCTGTTTTGCAACAATCTTATCTTCACTTGACTGCTGCTGCTCTTCATTTGGCTCGCTATCACTGCTGGGCTTGTCACAACGTGGATCCAAAAGCAATATGCCATTGGCGTCATGAGGATCGTAGGGCAAATCAAGTTTATCGCAAATCTCAGCTATTGCTCCACTGCCAGGTATCTTGAGCGAGCGCTCCACGTACAATTTTCGCAGCGGCGAGGAATTTGGTGATTGCGCTTCGCTAAAGAACTGCGTGAAACTGTTGCATTTGTATAGTGCCGGATGCTGGGCTGCGAAGTCAAGCAGCACGAGTATATAGTCTTTGCGTAGCTGTATCACATCCTCATCGAAACGTTTAAAGTAGCTGCTGTCTGTGGGCTCGGGCACTTTACCCGGCAGCTGCATACTTTTGTGCCGGCGACTGAGTTCCCTGTGCAGGCGTTTAATCTCATGAAACCGTTTCCATACCACAAGGCACGTTAATGCCTGAGGCACCGAGCGCGGGAAGACCTATCAATGAAGTGTTCCAATCAGGTTTATAGTTCTAACAAGCCAACGCGTACTTACAATCGATGTAATCTTGTAAATTGTATAGCCCCCCTTGTGCTGCTGCGTATCAGTTACAGTAAAGCTGTGTATCCATCCTCCCAGATTTAAGGTCATCGTATCACGAGTCCAAGTCCTTTTATTAATGAGTTTGATTTGATTTGCTAATGGAGCCAAAACGTAGTTGCACAAATAGATTTTCTCTTTTCGCCTCTGCTGTTAACTGATTTTCGTAAATGTATATTAATAAAAACATTGAACTAAAACTGAATACCTTACCTTTGGGAATTTCATGTTAGAAAAATATTATAACTAAATCTTCGGCATCTTAAATTTTCTGACACTATTTATGTGTTGTATTTTAACTGAACAGATGGGAAGGAGATATAACAGACAATTGACAATAACAGTATTTGAGCATTAACATTTTTGCAAATGTTAGAGACAGCAGATATTTAAAACTGCGTCAAAATCCACGGCGAACGAAAGAGGAAATTTAATTAAAATTGTATTGTCAATTATTCATTCAGAAATGTTTCATTTAAAGTATAAATTAAGACAACTGAGACAATAAAAACGGCAATTAATAATTTTTGAACGAATATGAATGCGCAGCCCTACAATTCGTGATAGACTATCGAAATATATGTTTTGCTAAGTAAATTTGAAAATTAGTTTACAGATCTTGTAATCTATCCATGTTGGAAGATCTTGATATCTTTTCTGTCTTATATTTTTATTTAAAACATTTTTTGGTACATTTTTAGTACACAAAAGAGAGAGGTATATGATCGATAGTATAACAGCTACCTCTATCGCTAAGGTACAAGCTGGAATTAAAATGTATACTGAGCAATGCGAATGAAGCAAGCAGCCTATTGAGAGGTATAATACAAAGGAAAATTATTTTATTTTATTATTATGTATTATTCTACTAACGACAATAAAAAATAATATTTTTCGTTATATACATAGATAAAATTTTCTTATTTATCGTACGATAGTCTGCTCTTATCGATAGTTTATACTATGTCGCGCACCGCCATTCAATAGCCATCTTTTTTTGCCGCGCCTCTGCCTCTCACTCTCAGAGACATTTTTGAACGACCGACGACAAAGTAAGCGTTTTAAAATCAATCAAATAATCAAAAAATTAATATCGTCTTGTGACAGTGTGTGTGGAAAGACAGTTAAAATTATAAATAGTTGTACAAACTGAAAAATTTTTTCGACGCACGCTCGTTCTCAGTGTATAAATTATTCATTTTACCCCCAAACGTTCTTTACTGTACTCTCAGATTCGTGTAGCGTCCACGACGACATTGAAAACGGAACGGCAGCCGAACCGAGCGTGCGAGTGAGCTAAGCAGAGCGCTTGTCAACTCAAAAAGCAGTAGAGAAAAAGAAGGCGACGAAGACAGCAGCAGCATAATCGACGCCGCACGTACCGGGAGCATTTAAAATAATTTTTTCTGTGGATTAATTTTACTAAAAAGGATTTAAACACAATGACTGAACGTGAAAATAACGTCTACAAGGCAAAATTGGCCGAACAGGCCGAACGCTACGATGGTGAGTACGAAAAAAGGGGCGAAAAATTTTTTAGTCAGCGGAGCGCCAAGTTTTGGGGAGGGGTCCAGCGACATTGTCGTCGCGTGGCCTGCGCTACGTCGAAATTTGTGGAAAATATCCACAATTTATACAGCGGGTGACAAGAAAAGTAGCAATTATTAATTTTGCAGACATGTGTAGGTGCGCCCCTCTGCCTTTTTGGCTTACCTATGGCTTTTGTCAGAAGCGTCGAGTCGGCGTCGCCGCATCCGATGAGTAGTGTTTCTGCGAAAAGACCGAATACCGAATGAAAAAGAAGATGACGAGGAGGCGAGGCAGCGAGCCAGAGCGCTGTAGAAAAGAAAGACTGTAAAAGAAACATGTAAAACAAACCTGATTTTTACCGGCAAAAATTCGCGTGGTTTTCGTTTTTGCGTTGGCTGTTGCAAAAAGCAACTTTGTTGCGTATTATTTTATATGTAGATATATATATTTATATATGTGTAGTTTCAGTGGACTAAGAAAATATTTAGGATGGGGGATTTTTCAAGTTGAAATTTTGTGTATTTAGTGTTCGGTGATAGGCGCGCAAGGGCTGCGCAAGGGGGAAACTACATCGTTGCTAAGGGCTGTTTTGTAGCTACTTTTGTGTTGCCAAGTCAAACCTGAAGTTAAGGAAATAACCAACTTACACCATGATAAAGGAGAAACATAACTAAATACATATTTAAATATGTTAACGGTTAGCGTTTGCCTGTATTTGAATTCAATGAGAGACATAAACTTTCTTCGTTCTCTTATTCCTTTCGCTCTACTTCGCCACTCAAAATGTGCTTTTGTTGCGCAGCAGCAAGGCGGCGGCGACGTCGTCATCATGCCGTGCTGCGAAAAATCGATGAATGAATCGATTGTGTGACTGGCCCCTCACAAATAGTCGCTTGAGTAACGATCAGTGACTGTTGTCAGAAATTTCAGATATTTTCTTCTGTTTTTATGCAAATTAGTGATTGTCCCATTTTCTTAAATTTTCCTAAAAGAACTTTCTCGCATTATTGGAGGGCAGGAACTTGGCAACTCTGCCTGATAGTGCACAAAAGAAAAAAAATTTGCACTAGCATTACTCATGCTTCTCTGCGCATGTGTGTGTACATATGTATGTATGCGCGCCTCAGAGAGGCGGCATACGCACGCACGCTCACCGCTACTATCTTAACTACTCACACCATCTCGATCGAAAATTGTTTTGTTGCTGGCTGCTTATTTAATTAAAAATACTTCAATTAATTAAAATGCTACGAATGCTCAAAATGCAAAGCGCTAGGCAGCAGCAACAGCAGCTAGCGTTTTTGGGAATTGACTAAAAAGCGCGCGCGCTCAACAACGTCGCTGCTCAAATGTGTTTCTGTGTGCGTTAAAACGAGATAACTAGTGTTGCGCTGACACAGACACACTGACTGATGCCTCTTCTGCCACACAATACAGTGGTGGTCATAAGTTTGCTAATGTTTCTCGTATTCGGTCATAAGCATTAACTGTAGTAATTATAACCAACAATTCTACTAGTAATTGACAGGAATACTGCCAATACTTAACACGGGCAGCGTTTTTATCTCCTTTCCTCTTGCTGCTGCCGCTTCGGCGCTCCAAAGAAGTCAATCAACTATTAGCAGCCACTGCGGCCACGCACACACACACACACACACACACAGAGACATACTCACACATACATACGTGAACATTAAAGTCTGTATCACATGTTTTTCTTCTTATTTTTGCCTGCGTGAGCTCCACAGTCCTCGTCTGTGTATTAGTGTGAGCACTTGGCGTTGGCCTTGTCGCACTTGCGACAGCTTTGGTCATGCTGGAGAGACTAATACAAATGCATTCCAGGCAACCGGCAACGTCTGGCTTGCTTCTCTTCTAGACCCGCTTCAGCCCCTACGTCGCCCCCACACAGCGCCAACTTTTGACTCCCCTTTCCCTCTCCCCTCTCAATATACATTAACGTCAGCAGCGGTAGTTAGCCTTTAAGTGTGCTCTCAGGTGCGGACTGCTGCTGCTGCTCCCGTTTATTCTAGCTACGTCTTTTCGAGGTCGCCGCTGTGCACTTTTTTTTTGTTGACGTTCAGCTTAATGTCGTCAATAGAAAACGGAAAGAGGCGGACAGAAGGGTTTACAAAATGTTACAGATTTGACTGCGCCACAGTTGTTCCTGTTTTATGTTATGTTTTTTGCTTGTATAATTACACCTTTCTAACGGCATAAACACAAGCTAATAACCTGATAGGTGTGCGGATGAGCACAGAATTGCACCTTAACGATGTGCTGACCTATTGTACACAAACTGTTTTATGGATCTTCAATCAAATTTTATGCCGAAGACTCTGGATATACTTCGATCTAGAGAGCCTTTTATAACATACATACATACCGTTAAGTAAAAAAATGTTCCAAAGTTTTAAACAGTATATTTATGTGGTTGTATGTGGGTGCCTTGAGCATATGTGGGTGTATTGAGGGTGGGTGTACGATAGGGTGGGGCGCCGCCTTTAATTTTTATACTTTGCGCTATTGACTTTGGCTGTTTGACATATCTTTTTTGGTTGTCTTTGCGTTGTCATGTCGTGGGAATTTTATTTCAATTATATTATATTATGTGGGCTTGTTTATTTATTTATTTTATTTTTGTTTGAGAAATTCGCAAAGCTCGCTAAATTTTTCGAAATTACCACAGTGTTGGAAAATGCATTACGATTCTGTGCCATTGCCAAACAACAAATTTGAAGTTCACCGAAAACCAACAACGAGATGCTACTAAATTGAGCATGGTGAATCACACAGGCACAACTTTATTCGAATTTTCACAGCTACGTGCTGCAGCAGTATATAAAAGCAAAACGAATAACAGAGCTCCCGCTGTTTGAACGTAAAATCATGAGGGGTATAATGGGGGCGGCGTTCATACTGATATATACATATACATAGGCATATATATGAGAGAGAGCGAGAAAGAGAGCATTGCAGGCAAAGTCAAAATGCCACAATTACTCGTATTTAGCACTGATTTGTTTCAATGTGTGTTACACATACACATATATAATGAATGTACGCGTGTGTGTGTGCCAGTTGAAATGTTATCAACACGCTCACAAAAGTAACGTCGGCTCAAAAGTTGCAGCTGTTTTTCGGTAAAAATAACAGTCACTGCAATTGCATGTGATTCATGACGCGATTTAGATCCGATGACGCCTTGGCCAATGCTGCCCACTTTGAAGAGAAAAATGTGCAAAAATGTGTCTGACAAAGTGTTACGTTCCTGATTGTTGTTATCAACTCCATGACAAAATCGGTATAAAAGTAGCAAATACTAGTCACAGGAAACAGTCATATACATATACCATCTACCTGACTGTGTGATGGGTTATGTCATTAAAGATTGGGAGTGTGCCTACGCATAGATAGTGAATATATGTGTATGTGAGTGTAGGATAGCCAGGCGATAAATATGGAAAAACAAACAACTACAGTGGATACAAAGTTGAGGTAAATAATGATGGAATATTTATTTTCATCATATATATGCCGGCAGTCATATAATTTCATAATTTTGCATATTTATAGTGCTTAAGAGAAAATTATATATTTTCTATAATTTGTTATGTTGTCGTGTACTTACAGAAATGGTGGAGGCCATGAAGAAGGTCGCTTCCATGGACGTCGAGCTGACCGTCGAGGAGCGTAATTTGCTATCGGTTGCCTACAAGAACGTAATCGGAGCACGTCGTGCTTCATGGCGCATCATTACCTCCATTGAACAGAAGGAGGAGAACAAGGGCGCCGAAGAGAAATTGGAGATGATTAAGACCTATCGTGGTCAGGTGGAAAAGGAGCTGCGCGACATTTGCTCGGATATATTAAATGTGCTCGAGAAACATCTCATTCCATGCGCCACGTCCGGCGAAAGTAAAGTATTCTACTATAAGATGAAGGGCGATTACCATCGTTATTTGGCCGAATTTGCTACCGGTTCGGATCGTAAGGATGCTGCGGAGAATTCGTTGATTGCCTATAAGGCAGCAAGTGATATTGCCATGAACGATCTGCCACCAACACATCCCATTCGTTTGGGTCTGGCTTTGAACTTCTCGGTAAGTGAGATGCTGATAATGCTTTTTTTACTATCAAATCCAAATCATTGAATATGTTTTATTTCTTAATCTTAGGTGTTTTACTATGAGATTCTTAATTCACCGGATCGCGCTTGTCGCTTGGCGAAAGCCGCATTTGATGATGCCATCGCTGAGTTGGACACGCTAAGCGAAGAGAGCTACAAAGACTCGACACTGATTATGCAGCTTCTGCGGGATAACCTCACATTATGGACGTCCGATATGCAGGCAGATGGTGTGTAAAATTAATTTATTATTTTTTTTTCAATTGACTAATCAAAAATCTTTACTCTGTATCTCAAAAAAGACTCCACAACAGGCGATGGCGAGCCCAAACAGGAAATTCAGGATGTTGAGGATCAGGATGTGTCGTAATTTAAGTAAACCCCCGCCCTTCCATTTAAAAACACAAAACAAAACAAAAACATATACCTTCTAAAGTAAATATAATACATATAATATATATGCATGCAACAATAAAAACAACAACACGCGCAACCGGGTAGTAAACAAGAACAACATCAAGAACAGCATTCAAGAATCAACAGCAACGATAAGCGAATACTAATCTACAGGGGCAGCAGCAACCACAGAAATGTAAAAGCAACAAAGTACATGATCAACCACAACAACAACAACAGCAACCAGCAGCAGCAAGTAGCAAAACACCACAACATACATATAACAAATTCAAAAGAAAGCGGCACAAATTGAGGGTGGTCGTGGGCGTGGCTGTTGGGGCTAGAATTGGGTGCAGCCGCAGTCGTCGTCGTTGCCGTCTTCGCTGTGGAATGCTAACCTTTGCCCTGGCTCCCAAAGCTATAGCAGCAGCATCAGCAGCAACAACAGCAAGCAACTCTACTACATTTAAAATTTTTTGCATTCGAGAAACAAAAGCATTATATTATATTTAAATAAATATTATATTTAATTCTGAGAAGCGAAAACAAAATAAACTCATTTCAAACTAAATACACACACACACACACTCACACACACAGTAAGCAAACCATACATTTCATTCGAAAGTTGGCATAATAATCATAATTTGCAATCTATCAACATTTAAATGAGAACAACATAAAAATTACAACTTCAATTTTAATTTTAAGCCAGTCATAAAAGTTATAAAATGAAATAAACTAAAAGGAAATAACACTCAAAAACAAATTAACAAAAGAAAATACAAAAATGAATAAGCGCAAATTGAATTAAAGCCTAAAGTAAAAGATAATAAAATAAAAATACCAAAAGAAAATGTATAAGGCAAATGCATGAACAAAACAGCAACAATTAATTTTAATTTATTACGAAACATAAAGCAAATGTGAAGTAAGAATGACACGAGCAAACAAAAACAAAGTCAAGCTTAAATAAGAATAAACTCTGAGTCGAAAGAGGAAAGGAATGTTAGTTAAAGCGAAATTCGAACGAATAAAAGTAAAAAGAATTCTTAAGCTTAAATTTGTATGTATGTTAGTGTATTGTTCACAAGACACAGACACGAGAAACAAACACACCGAGCAATCAATCACCACTCACGCTCTCTTCTCGGTTTACTATTTGATTTATCTCGTTCTCTCACCGCTCTATTGCTCGCATATGAAAGGATTAGGCGCAGTTTACGTTAGTGTTTTGATAAGTACTCGAGTTTGTTTAACGTTTTTGAATTCACTTCGACACAAGCATTTCATAAACAGAAAAGTATTTGTAGTTGCTAAATAAATGGTACACATATATTTAAATATATATTGTATACATCTTAGTATATATACATTCAGATATATGTACTTGTATATTTTCTATGCCTACCACTTATGTAATTTGTAGAGAATTCGAATTCGAATATTTCCACGTGAAAATATCATCCCAAATTAACTACCTGCGACAAATGTTTGCATTTAAAAACAATAATAAGAACAAGCCAGTAAATATATTATTTATTTTAGCTGAAAATGAAAAATCAGAAACTTCGAGTTCTATGTTTTCCCCAGTTGTTGCTGCGTTCCAAGTGAACAGTTTAGCCAGAACAACAAACAATCTTAATAACCAAATTGATGAGCATTCTTTTCCACACTTTCCGCTTGCATTTTTCAAGTGAATGGGAAAATTTGATAAGTATATACACGCATATATATGAATATATTTATGTATAGGTATGTATGTATTTATGTTGAGAACGCAGCCGCGAAAAGCCGAGCAGAAATTGGAGCGTAGGCAGCAGTAAATACTTAATAATATCGAAAACACAAGTTTCTTAAATGACAAAAGAAAAACAACAAAATCAGCAAACAGCTAAACTGACATTCGTATTCATTTCAAATAAAAATAATTATAAAAAAATTGAGCATAAATTAATATTATATTGTTGGATTGATTGATCAGCATCAGCAGGGAAGGCATCTACGTTTTATTTGTAGATGAGGACTATAAATGAGTGTGGGTGCTTTTTATTATATTATTAAAAATTTCATATACTCCGCATAATTACTTGGTTTTCCATACAGTTAATGGCTTACTCAAATTTTTAGCAACATTACGCAGCATTTCAGATATTGTTTATTATTAAAATTGCATATTAAGATTAAAATTGTAGTCCAGGAGTAGAGCTCTAAATGGTTGACATTTTTTCCTTCAGCAAGGATCCTTTTTAACTTATAAATTTAAATATAAATCGAAAAATGTTGGGACATGCATCAATACTAGATGCTCGTCGGCGACACAGCAATGCAGTAGAGCCTCATCTCAAAGTGCTCGAGTCCACTTCAGCTCAATGTCAAAGCCGGTGGCATTGAATACACTTGCAACTGCAGTGGAACTAGGTCTAGTGGCCATTGTTTGGGTTGTGTGTGGCCAACCACCACTGCCACGAGCACATAACAAAAGAGGTGCGCCACATACAATACAGTATGTCATATGCCATATACAATTGCTTATATGTATATCTGAATATGAAAATCTAGGCAAATTGGCAGACAGCAGCACAAAGTAGAAAGCCAAAAGGCCTAACGATTTATTTGCAAAACGACGGTAGGTCTTGAGACAACAAAATATTGGGAAATGACGCTGCAGCTGCAAATTGAGAAGTTGAAAGGCTTGGATAATTACAAGGCGTGGTCGATGACAATGCGTGCGTATTTGGAGTCCGAAGATCTATGGACGGTTGTTGAGAATGGACCGGAGAACAATGAAGAGGTAGCTACTTGTCCCATATACATTTCGAGTTCTCATTTACTGCCCAAGTTGATCAATTACAGTCCCTGCTTAAGGATAAACGTGCCAAATTCCTTATACTCTGCTTGATAGAAACAAAACTGTGCCAGTTTATGGTCAGCATACGCACGGCCCGGGACCTTTGGAACTATTTGCGCACCCAGCACTCGCTCCGTTAAGACGTATAATGTTCTTGAGCCAAATGGAGAAAAGACCCCAATAAAAATATGAGAGATATATTGGTACCAGCACTGTTTACTTCGCCTTATTGGGGCAGCTCTATTATCACGGGTTGCTCTTCGGGATCCTCGTCGAGAAGTCCCTCAAAGTGCCAGCTTAGCTTCTTGGCTAGTCGTTTGATTAGGCGTTCAGCGTTTACCATGAGTCCGCCAGCATAAAGATTTACTAGCAGCTCGCGGACATCTTTGTAGACTGTGTTGTGAATGGTGGGCGCCATCAGCTCCTCGGGCAGATGCGGCAGTTGGTGGGCCAGCACCTCACTATATTTCATAAAAGCCAATTTGTATTTGCTAACAGCGGTCTCTGAATGTGCCAGCAGGGCAAGCACTTTACGCCAGTGGTCTAGCGATTCTACCGAATAGCCAACCAAGAAGAACACAAACGCCAGTTGTATCTCCTCAATGAGGGCATCCGGATTGCTGTCAAATTTTTCGAATAGCATATCCACAGCTGCGATGCAGTCTATCGCATGGCGCGAAACATCCGCTGGCGGTGCATTCTGTGGAACACGCGTGGGCAAAGCACAGAAGCGTGGCGCAGTGCCCTGTACGGGCTTTAGAGATGGCAGCATCTCACTTTCGTCCAGCAGTAATTTGGCAGCTGTATTCCGTTTGCTAATGTTGTCCGCTCCACCACGTGGTCGGTCAGCATCCGTACAGGACTGTAGTTCAATGTTGGTGCGTATGGTTCCCAGTTCTGGCCGGCAGCGATTTACGCACGCTTCGGTAACGCTACCAGTGAGATCTTTCCACTGACACACATAGCGATAGTCGTACGGCGCTAACACGCGCTCAAGCTGTGCTAAATTCTTCCGTATACGGTCACGTTCCAACTCAGGATCCGCTGTCTGCCGTGGTCGTAGCTCCTCCAATTCATTATCCCATTCACGCACAAGAATCTCATTGGGATGAAAGAAATGGACGAAGCCCACACGAGGTGCAGCGTCTCCGTAAGGTCCATGGGATGCGCACCACACATAATGCACACCTGGTGGTATCATTTTGACGCCACGGAAGTCTGGACCTATGGTGTAGGCGCACAAGTCAATGCCAAACTCTGTGCCCACTGGAACACCAGCTATTGCCAAAACGGCGCCATCCGCTAGCAGACGCAGTGCTAGCTCAGGATCCATTTGCATGCTGGAGTTGTCCTTATTCATTGTGTTTGTGTATTTTTATTTACTTATCGCTGTAATTCAAGTTTGTAGACTATTTTCTTGTACTTCAGGATTCCAAATAATCGTTTACATTCACATGTTCATTTTGGAACATGTTCAGTGGAACTTCTATTCGGTATATGTACATAAGTATTAGTTTTAGTTTTATCTTTTTTATTGACATTACGAATTTGATAGGAAAACTATTATTTATTATTTTCCATTAAATTTGTTTTGGCATAGTTTTTTAAAGAAAATAATATTGTTCTTCTTAAAATTGACGTCTTCGAATAAGTTCGCGACACTCTCGATAGGCTTAGTATTAATCGATAGTTTGTCAGTTTTAAATTGATATGAAATAGCAAATGTGATTGTTTTTTTTTCCTCTGACGCCCAACACAAACAAATGATGTCTCGAAGTTAAATGGAAGCTTATTTATCAGTAAAGCTCGATTATTTCTTAGGATCGCTGTCTAATCAGGGAGTCGAATAAGTATCTACTGTATTCAGTTAGCCAAATGAACGAGCTCAAAGTTAAGTAGATCATTTTCTATATAAATAAATATGGTTCATGAAATACAAAGTTCAAATATATGAAATCTTAATACTAAATGTATTTATTTTTTTTATTTATTTACTAAAAGATTAAGTAAAATTAGTACTGTAAGCTGCGCTTAGTGCCTATATCATCAAGTATCTGTCGCAGTTCCTCGTCTTCAAAACGACCCTCCAGCGAAGGTATTAAGGCTTTTGCCTCCTCCGGCGCCTCCGGGCAGAGATTACCCAGAGCAGCCAGTTCGAATTTGTGCAGTTTCTTTTGCATAAGTAAACTAAAAGAAAACAAACGAAGTCAGAAATTATGCTGCTTTTAATCAGAGGTGTTTACTATTTACCTGCGAACGGACATGATGGTCTCTTTGTTCTTGAATTTGCGAAAACTGTCTGTGTAGGCGTAGGTCTTCATAAACACCTCTGAAAACTCCTGCTCTTCGTCAGCAGATTCGTTTTGACGCTTGCGATGATCAAGTAACATATGCACCTCAGATATGAGCAGGGTTTCAGCATTCTCGAATTCTGAAAAACAACGAATATGGTATATGAAAATAAATTATATTTCGAAATATATGTCTTTTGCAATTTACAAGTGAAACGCAAGTGAATGTAATGATATAAGGTTAGCCAAATGCTTGAGGTCGAATGTGGCCTTTTTCCACCAAGAAATCATAAATCTGTCGCGTTTTGTTCACATCGATCTTAATAAGTCGCCGTGCATCGCCCAGCCTTAGATGGCCCAGCTTGGCCTGCTCTGCAATAAGCAGAGTTTTGTACTCCAAATAAGCCTGTGGTATTATACGTGCCACGCTACAAAGTGTGCGCTCTCCAGCATCTAGCTTGGAGTAACCCGGCAGAGCTGAAATAAAAATGTTTCTGTTAATGCGAATACTCAATGATAGTTGATCATATATGGGCCTAAGCATAATAAGCTCAAGTGTATTAAGACCATATATGTATATATAGTATAAATCAGTATAAATTCTTACTCGCAATTTCTATTGGACTCGCCTTGCGACGCGGAAACAGAGCATAGATTCTGGAGCTAATGCCTTGAGGCATCTGGTCAACATTCGGATTATGTTCGAAATGGTGTACCAGCTGTTGCCAGTCGTAAGCATCGTTTTGCCGTTGCCGTGCATAATCCCGCTGCGCCTGCTGCCGCTGCTTGTGAAGACGCGTATAAAGCGAGCCGCCGTAGAGAGTACGTACGCCATGTTGCCGGATATCGTACAGCCAATGGAGCCGACTTTGTAGTTGGTGATAATTTCGCAGCGACTCCACCAGCAGATCAAACTCAATGGGTTTGCAAACTTGCATAAGGGCAAGAAAGCGCATGCAGCTGGCATCGCTGCGAAAGGCGCTTACATACTTGGATATCCAACTGACTGTGCGGTTGGGCATTATGAGGCCATGGTGTCGCATAATGTTGTAGCGTCGCTGACGTTCTCTGAAAATACATTGGCATTGGCTAGTTATTAAAGCAAGTTCAAGTAACTGAGCCTCTTTAAGACTACCTCAGACGATTATTGTACGCTTGGACTATGGCACACTGCAGTTCTTCTACTAAATTCCTGTCTGAGTAATTTTCAAGGTCGGCGTCAGCGTTAGCGTCAGCTCGTTGCTGGTCGACCATATCGGACAAGAGACCCTCGGCGGAGGCATCGTAGGGCGTGTCAAAGTCACCGCGAGCGCAGCGGTATTCCGCATTGAGTTTAAACTGAATCGATGCAATGTCATCATGCCGAGGCGGGTCTAGGGATCGCATTTTGAACACATATGGCATCCGCTCTGGCATGTAACAATTCCGTGCATTCCGCAGGCCCAGCAACCGTTCAAAAATGCCGCCGAAATAGCAATCATGATAGTGTCGTCGTATCTCCTCTGGTGAGTGACGTCGTTCAAGTGCATCCGCTATCGAATCCCAGTTTCCATAGCCATGGTTGTGTAGTGCTTGCAGCAGTATACATTCGTCACGTGCTGTCCAACCGTCATCGTTTGCAAATACCTGAACATCATCCCGTACTACAATGTAGGCGTGGCTATTACGGTGACCTCCGATTTCGCGTCCACGAGAAAAGCACTGCAGGCATATCAAGACGTCCAAGCATTCGGCGCATCTGATATGAGGATATGTGAGACAGCAACGACAAATTGCACATAGAGCGGAACCAGATGAGTGCTCTATACCACGCGTCGTGTTGTTGACTCTGCCTACTTCTTTCTCGATCTCATTGTGAAAGGTAAGGGCATTATAATATATTGTAATACGCTTTGTTCTTCCATCAGTGCGAGCACGGGCAAACTTGGCCGATGAGCACAGGACCTGATGTCTGTTATTTTTCTCTGTAAATAGGTAATTGAATGTGTGTTATGGTGAACATGGCGCGCCATGTGGACCCCGTGGCACTCGGCTTGCTTCACTTGTAAGTTTATAATCTGAATGCATAGCGATTTGGTGTTATTACCTTTTGGAAACTGCAAGTCTGCTGCATCCTCATCTACCATGTCCACTGGGTTCATAAACGACATTTTGAATGAGCTTGATATTTGTGGTGAGAAATAATATTTAATAATAATTTCTGAGATTGTATTTGTTTTCTCACAATGCCGCTTTTTTATTCGTACTAGGGATGCAGAAAAAGACGCTGGCAATTGGAGCGGCCTACAACACTGTTAATAGTTAGGGCTGCCAAATATTCGACTCAGTCAGTGTAACTATAAAGTACCCATTAAGTGTTGAAGGTTGTATGTTTTACAGCACTGTCTGTATTTAGCGGCATGCATTTCTTGTTTGTTCAATCGACAACCATTTCGAATTTTTTGTCGTATTAGCTGTTGAAAAGTGATGAGCGACGTTGAGATCGCACAGCCAATCAACGATCCAGCTGAAAACCTTCCCAAATACTGTGACTTCTTCAAATATTTACTTGTTGAGGAGCTGGTGCTGGAGACCGATTACCGATTGATTCACTACGGAAAATGTGCAGTTATTGGTCGCTTGTGTGCCATTTCGGAGAATTTTAAGCTGGAAAACGTGACAGTGCCCCACCTGCCAAGGTACTACTTCCGCCAGTGCTTGTTTTGAACTTGATTGTACTCATCATTTACTCACTCACTCAGTGTATACAGGCTGCCTACTGGCACCGTGTCCCTGCTTCTATTGAACTTCAGCTACGACAACAGTTGCACGGAAAGTCTGGCCAACGGAGCGTACTGTATTATGCGCGGCGAGGTGGTGCTGTGCAACGTGCAGAAGCCGAACAGTCCCACTCTAACTACACGAGGCTTACATGAGCAATTGCTTCGATTGAACTATAACGACAACGACAGGTCCAAGTTTTTGGAAAAGGTGCAGAAAACTTACAAGCCCGCGCTAAACGTATGGCACTCAAGTCGCATTGATCAGGCCGAGGAGTTAATTCAACGGCGGCTTGAGATCCGAGTGCTCTGCAAGTAGACCAACATCAATAAGAGCCAATGAAATGCATTCGCATTATTTGACCACGTCTCGCAGCAATCCTCACTTTTACAAATTTTCTCAAGCGTTTGATCGAGCGGCAAGCTTAGATCCTCTGTGGAAAGAAAAGATACAGGAATCAGCTTGGCTTGATTTTTGGGAACGCGAAGGTCACGAGTTTCTCGAGCAGAAGTGGCACAAACAACATCCAGAGTATAAGCAGGCAATCGATTTGGCCACACCCGAGGAGCGTGCAGCTTGGCTGGAGTTGTGGGAAAAACACGCCAGCGATCAAAGCGCAAAGTTTTGGCATATCTTTTCGTGTGTCCTGGAGAACTATGAAAGGGATTTGTATAATGGCTTCCAATACGCTAACGCTAAGCGAACTTTAAACGATATAGACGACCAATTCTCTCATTTAGAAATACAACAAACCGACGCCAGTACAGCAAGTACTGAATGCAGTGAGGAATACGAGGAATATCTCAGTGGTAACGACGATCCAGAGATTATTGACGAGGTGGAGCAGCTAAGACTGCTCGGATTACCTACATCTTTTGGTGACAAAGGTTCAAAGAGTGAACGAAATCCAAAGCAACGGCCCCCAAGCGAATCTGAGAGTGACAGCGACTTGAATTGGTTCAACATGCCCGACGAAAAGGATGAGAGCCTGCACGCGATTAAGTCGAGTTCCATTAAGAAGAAGAAACGACAAAAGAACTCGAAAATTCCGCAATTTATGAGAGATGACAACCTTTTGATGAAGTATTGGATCAAGCGCTTCTCATTGTTTTCACGCTTTGATAAGGGAATTCTTCTGGATCGCGAAAGCTGGTTCTCAGTGACTCCGGAAAAGATTGCCAAGCAGACAGCTCGGCGCCTTGCTAGCGATGTTATTGTGGACGCATTTTGCGGCTGTGGCGGCAATGCCATACAATTTGCCAACACCTGTGGCCGCGTGATTGCCGTCGACATTGATCTAAACAAACTGACTATGGCAAAGCATAATGCTGCCATTTATGGCGTAGCTCATAAGATTGAGTTTGTACACGCGGACTTCCTACAGTTTGCCAGCACCACACGTTTGCGACCCGATGTGGTCTTTCTTAGTCCACCCTGGGGTGGACCGGACTATCAAAAGCAGTCCACTTTTGATATTGAAAAAAACTTGCTGCCGCTGGATGCGACTGCATTGATGGCACATGCACGACGGCTATCGGAGAATATTGGATTCTTTTTGCCACGTAACTCCAACATGAAACAGGTGATTGCGCTTACGCATCCGGGTGAACAGTGCGAGGTAGAGCACAATTATTTGGACACGCGCTTGGTGGCAATCACAGCCTACTATGGCAAAAGTTTGATCAAGAGTCAACAGCAGAAGGCTGAACAGGGATTACAAGCATGAATTTGGATTGGAATCATGCTATATATCTATACAATTCACTATCGAAACGGTGAACTTGATTAGTAACTTGGATTTTTACCATTTTTTTTGTTTTAGTTTTAAGTCTGTAAATAGTTATATGAATTAAGCACATTGTTCACATTTAATGATTAATTACAATTATAGCTTTTGTGTTTGTTTATATTGTTTGTTTCTCTTTCAAAGGACTTAAATTCTATTGCAACCGCATTGATAACAATTTGACTGTGCTGCGACTCTTTCTGTTCTGTCAAATCCCGCTTGGCTGCAGCATCATTGCGTTCGCACAACAGTTGCCAAGTCACCGGCAGAGCGTAAGGACTTTATCCAATTTAGACAGCTTAAATATGCGGCTCTCTCCTTGTCCTGCAGCTCTGCCCCGGTTTGTGTGGTAAGATTGCAGTGACCAGTGGTCATAACCGTAACGTCCCCCCAGCATTGGTCCGGATGTGACTTTTAATTAAAAACGCAAACGGAACAAAGCGAACGTCTATTTTTAAGAACTTTGTGTCCAACTCTAAGCCTGGCAACCGGGCGTGGCAATTAACATGTTCCATGTCACAAAAGTTTCACATAAATTCCGGCGTAGACCAAACAACAACAGCAACAACCCTTTTCGCCGTTAACAACATACTTAGAGCAGCCCCTTGGGTTGGGGCTGTATTTGCGGAATTTATAGCTGCCTAATGGCCAAGTGGCATTCAGCTAGTTGCTCGCCCTGGATATCATCATCAGTATGTTCTCTCTTACTCTTTAATTAGTTTGATAAACTTATCATTCGCCCGCACGTAGCTTTAGCAATTTTAAGTGGATTATTTTGATTGACTCAAATATTTAATGGCAGGCACGACTATTTTGACAAGGAAACTGGTACAAGATGGGAAAAGGATTGCTAAACGGTTGTAAGTTATATCTATAGAGGTTTTTGATGTGGACTCTACGATTGTGTGCAGGTGATTCTTAAATTATATCTATTAATTATATATATACATATATATTTATATACATATTTATTTTCTATTTTTTATTTATACCCTGAGCCCATTGCAAATGAAAAATCAGACCCCATAAAGTATATATATGCTTGATCAGCTCGATGAGCTGAGTTGATGTTTGTCCGTCCTACAAATCTGAAATTTGACATGTAGGTTCGTGAATACCATACGCAGTAGGAGTTTTTTTTTTTTTATATAAAGATACAGAAATATTAAAATTGAAGATGTTTACTATATGCGAGTATATGTTATGGACATGAGTATGTTCATATTGCTTTCCTTTAGCAGGAAGCCAGATAAATAATGTAATCTCTGATTAGTGAAATAGTTTATATAGTTAACATATTATTGATAGGAATATTCAATATTTATTTACTCCAATTTTATTTGTATATATTGTAATATGTATGAATATTTATACATGTAAATATATATTAGTTTTCTTATTTATTTATTTTTTTCTCATAAATCAGCTGTTAATGAGAGTCATTCTCCGCTCCGGCTGCTCATCACGGTTAATTAGCTGCGCCCAGAGGCTGCACCTGCACAATCGCATTTTCCACTCGCCGTTGGCTGCGTTCACGGCCTAATCGCATTTGACATTGTCGAAACTTGTAACACAAATAAACCACCCTGGCGTTTAGGTTTGGCCAGGAGCTTAGCCCTCGTCAGCAACAACATCGCAACATCGTCAAGTGGCGCAAATTACAGATCAAACATGCAGTCAGAGTTGCAGTTGGACTTTCCAAGCAGGGCGGGGCGGGGCGACCATTTATCAAGACCGTTGACAATATTACGCTTAAAATTAAATAGCGTAATAAAAGGGTGACTTAATTTGTTTTTGCCCAGGCAGGCGCCACCACTCACGATTACGGGAGATGATGAGCTGTGAACACGTGTTTGCTTTCTAATAAAATATCCGCTCATATAAACAACGGCAACGGACTCAAAGGAATATTGCTCTTATATCCTTGCTCTGCGTTTTATTATTAAAATTTTTGATGTCAACCCCTCGGCAATTACGCGTATCTAATAACGGGACCAGGCATTATAGCCCTGCCTAGATTTAAATAGCCGATAATGCCTCGATTGACGCGTGACGCAATTTGTTTGTCTTTTATTAACATTTAGTTTTTATAGCATTTCCTGGCTGTGTGAACAGTGCCTGCCCAAGTCTCTTAGCAATTTCAAGCTTATGTTTTGTCAACAATTTCATTTAGGTTGGAGCTTGAAGCTCTTCCTCTGGCTGAGTTCTGGCTCAACTCTGGCAGTGCCATAGGCTCTGCTTTGGCTCTGATCTGACTCAGATTTGGCATTGCCATTCCCTCTGCTCTGACTGTGATCTTTCGCTGTTCTGGCTCTGCCAATAGCTCTTCCTCTGGCTGAGTTCTGGTTCAACTCTGCCACTGCCATAGGCTCTGCCTTGGTTCCGCTTTTGCTCTCCTTTGCCTCTCCTTTGCCTCTCCTTTGCCTCTCCTTTGCCTCTCCTTTCCCTCTCCTTTGCCTCTCCTTTGCCTCTCCTTTGCCTCTCCTTTGCCTCTCCTTTGCCTCTCCTTTGCCTCTCCTTTGCCTCTCCTTTGCCTCTCCTTTGCCTCTCCTTTGCCTCTCCTTTGCCTCTCCTTTGCCTCTCCTTTGCCTCTCCTTTGCCTCTCCTTTGCCTCTCCTTTGCCTCTCCTTTGCCTCTCCTTTGCCTCTCCTTTGCCTCTCCTTTGCCTATCCTTTGCCTATCCTTTGCCTCTCCTTTGCCTCTCCTTTGCCTCTCCTTTGCCTCAGGCTGAGTTTTAGCTCAACTCTGGTGCTCCAATGCTCATAAGTTCCAACGCTCCTACGCTCCTACGCTCCTACGCTCCTACGCTCCTACGCTCCTACGCTCCTACGCTCCTACGCTCCTACGCTCCTACGCTCCTACGCTCCTACGCTCCTACGCTCCTACGCTCCTACGCTCCTACGCTCCTACGCTCCTACGCTCCTACGCTCCTACGCTCATGCTTAGGTTCTTACGTAATTACAGTATTACGTAATTGCAGTCTTACGTAATTACAGTCTTACGTAATTGCAGTCTTACGTAATTACAGTCTTACGTAACTACTCTATTACAGAGAGCACGTCGTAATAGAGTAGTTCTATTACGACGTGCTCTCTGCTCCCTTGGCATATGTTTGAAGCACTGTATGACTCTTAGATTATTTGAATGCTTAGTTTAACAAAGTTTATTGTCCAATGAGAACGCGCTGAGCCAAAGAATTAGCATATCCAAGAGAGCAATGCCTTCTCTTCACAATACCTTAAATTAAATAACTAAATAAATATATATATAAATATATATATAAATATATATATAAATATATATATAAATATTTATATATATTAACATAAAGACTGTTAACAATTATTATTTATAAAACGCTTATAACTATAACAATAGTTTGCTTAATACTATTAACAAATTTGTTTAATATTATTAACTATTTAAACACTTACCACACACTAAAGAAGAGGAGATCCACTGCTCGACTGTCCACTAGGAGATCTGGCATCCGACTGAAGAACCCCCGCTGCACGCTCGCCTTTAAATAGGTCGACCCAACCAATCGAACACGAACTCTGCTCACCGACCTGTTGCTGAGTTATTTTGTATGATCGATCGGTGGGCGATCAGTGGGCTCGAACAGGTATGGGCAGCAGTTGCCGTTTGACGCCTTCTAGGAGTGTAAGTAGCAGGGAAATAGTGTTGCAGGCATAGAGGCGTATTTTAGGTGCTCTTATTCCGCTCTTCTTCATGCCAAGGTAGAGAAACGCAATATTAATAAGCAATAAATATTAAATAAAATAATAATATTATATATATAAATACTCGTGTTCTCAATTATATATACTGAAAATTGAATCTATTAAAGTGCTGAGGTAAAATATATTTATATAATATTTTGGGCCTAAGTTTTTCGAGTATAATTCTTAATTAATTTTAAAAACATTCGAATTAATGTTTCATAATTTTGGATAACTTCTTTCATTTCTATAGAAGCTCATTAAGCTTTTATAAATTATTTTTATTTATGAACAAATACTGTAATATAATTTTGTATATAGTTATTCTATATATGATACACTTATATCTATATCATCAAAGAGAGCGAATCGAATTGGAATGCACGAAACTATGCCAAAATGGCGGCACATTTGACTTATTGATTAACCGTTATTCATGGCTTGGGCATTAAAATTAATAAACGTTGCCCAATGTATGTACAACCACAACAACAACAACAACAACAACAACAACAATAACACAGTACCCAGGCGAACCAGCAACAACCACAACAATACCAACTTTGTCTCGGAGCAATAAAAAATGCCAAGTATATCCACAAAATAAGAGCAATAATATTTAATAAATGTGCACACACACACACACACACACGCACACAATATGTTTTTACTTTGGTGGTTGAATACGAAAAACCATAAATAAATACAGGCACGCAAACAAACACACCCACACACACATATATACATTCACACACACAAAAGCAGCGAGCGAGAAATAAGCGCATAAAAAGATTAAAACGTGTTGGCATCTCTGTGTACATACATACACACATAGGTAGGCAGGCAAGCTTTCTGTGTGTGTGTGTGCTATGCCCTTTTAGCTGAATGCTTGAGCAAGGCGAGCAGGCGGCTAGGCGGGCCGGCGGCCTGTGTTGTTGGGTGGGCTTGGGCGCGCAGCTGACTTCCGCATCCCTGCCATCCCCGCCCATGCCAACCCCCGACATCATTTTCCGTGGCATTTCGGTGAAAAAGAATGCTTTTGATCTTCACAAGCGAATGATTTTTAATATGACTTTTTGCTGCTGATGACGCTGAGGTTGCAGGACGACGCGTCGCCTTGTTGCTGCTTTTAGCTCAAAAACATGTTTACCATATCCTTGATGCATGCACGCAGCGAGTGAACTGAGCGCAGACAGTCAATCAGTCGATGTCCTTTCGCATAGCGTTTTTTATAGTCCTTTGCTGCATATAATTAATAAGCTCAATTAAACGGCAACGTAATGCAGTTTATGGCCCATACACATACACAGAAAGCACACAAACACACACACACACACACAGATGCAAAACCGCAACGCCTAAAATTAGGCTAGTTCAAAGGGCCTCATTTGCTGAACGGTGGGGCTTGGTGGAGGGCGGAGCGGAGTCGGGGTGGCATTTGGGCACAGGCATAATGATGGTAATTTGTTGGTTTGGCCAAAAGAGCAAACGGCACGCCCGGAATTTCAATTAATTTCCATAATTTCCAACGCTTTATGAACGAACAGAAGCGAGCCAAAGCAAAGCAAAGCAAATGCGTCGCGATTACGAGGGTGTTTTTTGTTCAGCCAACAATGAGCTGGAACCATTGGCGCAAGCGAAATGCTCCTGTCTGCCTATGTGTCTGCCCAGCCTCCCTATGCGGGAGCGAATGCTCGTCCCAAGACGAGCACGACCTTAAGGTGAAAGTTGTCCTATTATCATCATCATTATCATTACCATTTGAGAAGAGAATATACCAGTTGTAAATTTAAACAGTGGGCCTTTGACTAGACAGCTCAAGCACTCCTCGTTTCCCTCTTGGAGAACTGAGCTACTGATGACTACAGGAGCTCTTTTCAAATTCGAGATTGGTTTATGATAGAAGTATGCAAATTTTAATTCAACTCTGATTCAATATTGCGAAGCTGCTTGGCCGCATTAGTTGACTCACTGGCAGATTTTTGTGGCAAACTTTTTGCTGGCCAGTCAACTATCTTAAATTTAACAATTAATCAATCAATACAATTAAATATTAAATAAAGTTTGTAGCACCGAAAGTTCAGTACTTATAACAATTATTTAAAACGTAAACTAAAGAAAGTGGCTGAGTAAAATAAAGAGAAAGCAAGGTTACTTTAAATTAAACTTTGTTCACTTTTTGATTATGGTTTTATTTTAGGTTTTAAACACAAAATATAATTCTTAAAAAATGAATGAACTGAAAAATGTAATTTATTCAAATTTTTGGTATGTTGTATGTTCCGCAATATTAGCATTTGATAATTGTATATTTTATAATATATAATAATTATAATATATAATATAATTATAATATATAAATATTTTCTGCAATGATTTAATTGAATTTTAAATATTATTTTTATAGTCTAAAATGTGTAACTGTTAGCAATATAAATTACCTTTTGCGGTAGATTAAATTAAGATAATCTTACTTATTATGAATGCCTTTTTGTTATTTGAAGAGTCCATTGTTAATAGCTCGCGTTGGAATTCATTTCTTAATAATTATATTTCATAGTGCTTTAATAACACTAAAAAACATTTCAGCTACTAATCGGAGGGCTAGTACGAGCATAGTAATTCATCCGAATTCTGCTGTTTTTCAGTTTCAGTTTCAGTTCGACCTGCCACAAAAAGCACTGGAAAATGTTTAATTAAATGTGCTGCAACAATATGCAATTAAAAACTCAGTTATTATTATCAAACAGCAAATAAATTTGTAATTACGGCAGCTAACGGGCAACAGAAGTTTGGCCGTTTGGCTATTTGGCTGAAATTAATTTTTCGGGTTAGGTGCGCAGCGTTTTCGAGTGGCTGAGGCAACAAAAACTCATTTCGACAGCGGCGGCCACAGTTCCAAATTGGAGTGCCTATGACCACTGGCAGCAGCAGCAGCAATAACAATGGCCAAAACAGGATTTAATTAAAAACTCAAAATGGCGGCTTAGTACCTGCTTTGCGTTTGTATTTCGCTTTGGTGAAGTGGCCCGGCGAACGGGCGAATCGAGAATTTTGTAAATTGCGCTCATTATGGGTTTTGATTTTTGAGTGCCAGATGAGATTCTAATTAATTTTTGCGCTAGGCATTTATTGAAAAATGCGCGCATAAAACACACACACACACACACAGCCAACACATTGTTGCAGTTATATGAGGCAAATGAGAAAATGACCGAAATAAAACAAATTTAATGGCATTTGTTTCGAGCCACTGCCCCAAAAGCCATAAAAGGCATTCTATACAAATTCATCCGAAAGGCAGATAACACAGCAACAACAAAAACAACAACAACAACAACAACAACGACAGCAACATCTAAAAAAAAAAGAGGAAAAAAATCGACATTATAAACAACATTATTAAAAACATGCCGCAAATGTTTTACTGCGCTCAAATTTTTGAGTCCATTTTGTTGTCGGCGCTGCTCGGTGGGTGGCTGGGTGGTTGCTTGGTTGGCTGACTGGCTGGCTGGCTATGCCAAGCTCATAATGATGTTCAGCTGGCAAATTAATACTGCTGTCTCTCTTCCACTCCGGCAGGCTAATAATATTAAGCGGCAGTAAGAGAGAAAAAATGAGAGAAGGAAGCAAACGGAATTGGCTTGTGTGTGTGTGTGACTGTGTGTGCGTACACGTATACAAAAATTTCTATAAGGTGCTGTTAACAATCTGTGTTCGTGTGTCTGTGTGTGTGTGTGGAGTACTTGGTGGCATGCAATAACGCAGTGTTGCTCAATAATAATACAAATATTTCGGAGAAATGCGAAGGCATAAGCCAAAATGTAAGAAGTATAAGAATATGAGATCATAGTTGAGTTTATGCGAAAAGAACAGATTCCTAACAAGCTATCTAATATTCGTTTATATCTATAGTATGTACTTCCTTAAGTTTCTATTCCCCGATAAGTAGGCAACACTTTTTTCTAAAACTCAATACGAATGAAAATCGCAGTCTACTCCGGTAATGTAATTGGACTTTACTTTGTTGTTCTCTTACTCCCTATGTTGCCTGTATCCTGCTCTAGAAATTTGCGTAATAATTCATAATGAAAAAAGTTTTTCCTTCCCACGTTTGCCAGTTTTTCTTTCGCTCTTCTGCTATATGTATGTGTATATAAATATTGTTTTTTATTTGAAAATAAATAAATATTAGGGCCATGCCAAGGCAACAGCAACAAGAACTACATTATTATCGTCATTATGATGAGCCGCCTTCGCTAACGGCGAAGTTTATCAAAAGGCCAAGCAACAATGGCGATGGCAGCGACTGAGGCTGCGACGCCTTCTCGTTCCAACTCGCTTCATACAGATGCACGGACACATGCGCAGAAGCAATTTACACACAGACACACACACATGCATATTCATATGCATTCACACATAGCTTTATATGGCCACTTGTAACGTGTGGAATTTGTTTACCCTTAAATCCCATTACAAAGGCATTGCAAAAAATATTAAAATTGTGGTAAATAAACAAAATTTCGAAATAATTTGAAATACATAAATACTTTTGCCATTTACACACACACATGCATGTGCACACATACGCTGTGCGCTCTCTTGTCTGTGTGCACTCTCTATATATATGCTCTCGCTCTTGCTGCCGCATGAGCAATTTGCTCTCTCTCTCTCTCTCTTTTTCTCTCTCTCTCACTCTCTGCCTGGCAGGAAGCCATTGCCCGCGCCATGCCAAGTGGCTGCCCAATTCTTGTGGGTACATTAGCGCTAATGATGATTGAAACGACAAACGTGTCGCCTCAGCTCGAGCGCAACAGAAAGAGAGCGAGAGAGCAAAAGAGAGAGAAAGAGAGAGAGAGGAGCGTTAACGAATGCCGTACTTTGATTTAAAATTTGTATCTCGTGCCAAATTTAAACTTCAAGGAGCGAGAAGATGCGGCAACAAACGACCCGCCAAGCTCTTGGTATTCCATTTTTCTGCTCGTGCCGTTTTCCCTTTTGCATTGATTCACTTTGATGGGCGCTAATTGGGGTTTCTGTGGTGGTAATGATCGTTGGCATTTGCCGTAGTTTATCAACTGGTAAATTTAAAAGCTGAAAATTTACAGTGAGCTTTCTTTAAGGCATGTGGGAAAGTAACTGTAATATAATATAATATATAAGTAATATGAAAAGAAAAGTTTTATTAAGATAATATAAAAAGTAAATTTTAAAAAATTAATTATTTTTTTAAATTACTTCTTTAGTTAACATATCTTAATTACATCATAAAAATGAATATGGAAAAGTTAAGCTTAATTCTGTTATATTATAACGGCAGAACACAGCCAATTCAGGTAGCTACGAGCTTCCATTAGCTCAAAGTACCCACAAGGTCTTTTCATGCCTAATTAATTATGGGATGTAACGACGCTCCTTAATCAGAAAATATTATTTCTACCGCAACGCCATATTGTTTTGCCGTTAACAATCCGACGGCCCGCCCAACGGGCAACCACCCACTGAACCACTCACCCATTCACCCCATGCAACCAGCCAATTATCCATTTATTTCATAATTTCAATAACTTTTCATACAGTCGCGTAGAGCAGAGCGAAGCGTAGCGGATAGTGGAAGGGTGCTCGCTGCGATAGGTGGGCGGCTTGTTCGGTGGGTGGTTGCGTTTTTATGTAACTGCTGGTGGTTGCTCCTGACAATCTGAATGATGATGATGTTACGCAGCTACTGCTGTTGCTGCTGCTGCTGCTGCTGCTACTGTCGCTGCTGTGTAAATCCCAGAAAAAAGGCAGAAACAAGCTGGATGCGAACCGCATCCCACACGAACATGAGAAAAATCACAGCCACGAAGCATGCAGACGCACACACACACACACAACACATACAGAGAAAGCAGCGATGCTGCCATCGACGTCGACAGTTGCTGCAGCAGATATTGTAAAAATTTTACGACCAGCTACTTTTGAATTCAGTTGAGTTTGCAACACGTTCACGTTCGCATGCGGCTCCAAACGGTGTCCAGATCCTTCGCTAGCGCGATAATCCAATTTTCTCAGCTATCATTGTGATTGACGAAACGCGCGCGATTGTAGGCAACATTTGAATGCCGTCGGCTGATTCAGACTCCCAGTGAAAATGTGAAAAAGTGAAACAAAAACAAAATAAAACCAAAAATGCAATTAACAATTTATATTTGTTAACTGAACTATTAAAAATTATTGGAGCAAACGCAGAACAGATATTTTGGATAACACTCAGATAATCAATTGCCAAAAAGGTTTGTTAAATAATATTTATGAAAGTATAATTTATTTAGGTAAATTATTTAATTGATATATTTACACATTTATCTGAATCATCTCGCTGTTGACTAACAATTTTGTTGGCATAAAACGTATTTGAAATCTTTAGCAGATGAATTAGTTGAAGACAAATTATAATAATTACAGGGAAACTTAGTATATCTCAAAGCTCAACCGCTAAGCAGATCAGTTGCTTAATTATTAGTTAGTTATTTGCTTAAAATTAAATTCCTTTCAATCAAAGCGAATGCGTTTCATGTCTTTTTAAGCTAATCTGCAGAAATGGCAAATAAATATTAATCAATACATAGAAAAGCTTAACAAAATGATTGATTTGGAAAGTAGTTGTCCAAAATGTTCATACTTTGTTATACTCACAGGGCTTACGAGTATATGTCATAAATTAACAAAGATCAATTTAGGCATGTGGGTTTTATTGTAATCTTTATGAGATTTATTTATTTGTTCATTTGCTTAAACTTCACTTAAATTATAATTACTTAAATCATAAATGTTATCATGTTTTAGTAACGTATCACAAGCTTGAAGCTTTACAATTCTGCCAAATACTTTGATACGATAGCCGCATAACTTGCAAATCAGCTTCAAAATGACTAGATTAAAGCATTTATTATAAAACGAGGTGCGAATCAACGGCGTCTTTCCAAATTAAGTTTTAATGAGAGTTTACACGTTGCAACGTTGGTTTAATAATTTTAAATTATGCATCAATTGATATGAGCTCGAATAAAAATATATTTAAAATGTAGATTAAAAATATATTGGAAATATTTCAAAGATATATTAAAAATACAAATATTAAAAATATATTGGAAGTATATTAGAAATATATATTTAAAACGCAGTTTAATAAAAATGCATTGAAAATATTTGAAAAGTTTTAAAAAATATATTTAAAAAATATATATATTTAGTATATGTTAGTAATGTATTTTTAATAAAAACATACAAAGTATATTTTGCTACATAAAAACTTTTTATCTTGTGAAAATTTCAAAAACTTTCACATATTCTTTATGTATTTGTATATTAATATACATTTAGCTATGTGGAATGACAAATCAATAGCTTTAAATTGTAAATATAATAATATTATATTTGTTTAAAAATATAAAATGGCCAAAGATTCCAAGCGGTTTTGCTATTTTCTTATAATATACTGAATTATATGTTTAGGTCTTTATTTATAATTACCATTTAGAAGAATGTATTTAATAACTAAATTATTAAATATAGGCCAACAATTTCTATGATTTTAAATTATAAGCCAACATGATAATTAACCGATTTGATCAGACAGCTATCTCAAATATTTTTGGTTTTTAATTGTAAAATATAAAAAAACCTACTTCTAATTTGCTTACTTGGTCTTGGTCTTCTGGCGTGCAGTCCACAGTTATTTGTATTAGACTTAATGAACCTAATTTATTCAATATAAGCCACACAGCCTGACCACGTTTATATATATCTGCATTAACGTATACATCTGCATATATATATAAACTGTCTGGCTATCAGATGGATATTAAAGCACCTGGCCAGCGACAACAACAGCAATTCCAACAATTAAGCAGCAAACTGTGACAAAGTCTCAATTAGGCTATCAAATTGCCAGCAGGGACAGCGACAATAGCTGGAGCAGGACAGATGCACAGAGAGAGAGAGAGCGAGAGAGAGAGAGAGAAGGGCAGGAGTGAGATAGATAGAGCGTAAATGAGAGGAGGAGAAAAGCATTGCAATTAAGTGCAATGAATGCACTCACTGTGCGACTGAGTGTGTGTGCGTTAGTATGGCTTTGTCCGTGTGTGTGTGTGCGTGCGTGTGTGTAGTAGTCTGCGGTCATTTGCCGTTGTATTTGGCTGGCTCAACCAGTTGTTGCTGCCCACCATTCATGGCTGGGTCAATTGTTTGGCTAAGCTGAAGATTCTGGACTCGGTTAAGGCAACGCATTTGAACGATGAACCCCGCCGGTTGCTCTTGTGCCAGCATTTCCCTTTTCACTTCGAGCAGCTCAGATTACACGCGCTGGTCGCTTTGGTTGTGGTTGGCCAAGTGCCACTTAATTGTGGCCATAATCAGAGCTGAAGACAATTGCAATTGCAATTGCAATTGCAGTCGTTGACACCTGAGTGCCATGCGGGCAACCAAGGTGGCGACAATTTAACATTTAACATTACTCTTGGCATTTTTCAGCTAACCAACAAGTGAGCTGGAGGTGAACTGCTCGGAATTGCCGTCGCCGACTTGTGCCAAATACTAAGGATGTTGCAGAATCCTTCCAAATATCACGCAAATCCCTTGTCACACTTCCTGGCATTGCATAACACGCAAGCCAGCAGTGTGGCCCACGCACACGGACACGGACAAGGACAGGGACACGGACACGGACACGGACATGGACACTTGCAACCGCATCATACACTGCCGACGGCGGCGTTAGCTGCTGCAGCCGCGGCAGCTGCAGTGACGGCAGCAGGTCAAAGTTCGTATCAAATGGAGCTGCAGTCGCACCAACAGCAGCAGCAGCAGCAGCAGCAGCAACAACATCAGCAACAACAACAACAACAACACCAGCAGCAACTTCCCATTGGCCTCCCAACACCCACACAGGCACAGTCGCACACACACACACACAACCACCACAGGGAGCAGCTGGCGACTGCGACGTCGCACGCGCAGCTCATTGAGGCGGCCGCGGCGCATACCTCCCTCGATGTGGGCAAGTCGTTTACAATAGCCGCCATTTTGGGTCTGCAACAGCAGAGCAAGGAGTATAATAATGCCATTAATCTGTCGCTCAATGGCGGCACGTCAGCCGCGGGCACAGGTGGAGGCGCTGCTGCTGCAACAGACGTTCTCGACCAGGATAACAATAACAGCAAATGCTACAATAGCAACAGTGCCAACAGCAACAACACCAGCTATGGCAACAATAACAACAACAACAACGGCCAAAGTGTAAATAACTTCAATTGTGATAGCAGCGGGAGTCGCTACCTGCCCACAGTGCAACATAATCTGCCACATCCCCACACCCATTCACACTCCCAGCAGCGGGCAAACTTTGCTGCTGCCGCTGTTGTCGCCGCTGCCGTCAGTGGAGCGCCGTCGGCGTTGCAGAGCTTACAGCAGCTCCACCAGCATCACGCGCAGCAGGCTTCGCTCAGCTTTCAACGTGACAAGCTCAAGTCAGGTAAGTGTAATCCCGCAAAGAGTCGGAGATTGATAGTCAACTGCTTCTGTAACTCTCTGCTCGCAGACTCACAGAAGAAGAGCGGACTGAAGAACAAGCGCGTCCGAACTATTTTCACACCAGAGCAGTTGGAGTGCCTGGAGGCAGAGTTCGAGCGCCAGCAGTACATGGTGGGACCGGAACGTCTATACCTGGCACACACACTCAAGCTGACGGAGGCCCAGGTGAAAGTGTGGTTTCAAAACCGTCGCATTAAATGGCGCAAGCATCATTTAGAGCTGACCCAGCAGCGCCTGGCACTGATTAGGCAAACCCAATTGCCGGGCGGAGGAGTAACAGCCGTGTCAGCATCGGCGTCGACGACGACCTCCGTGGAACTGCCGTTGAACGCGGGCTGTAGCACAGCCTCGCCTAGCCTGCTAGAGGAGGATAATGAGGACAGCAAGCAATCGCTATCTCTGCCGCTGCGTCCTCTGAGTCGAGCTGCCTCCGAATCCGATTTATCCATATGCAATGACTCCCTAGATCTAGACGGCGATAGCCTCATGGATGGCAGTGAGGAGGCATAAGCCGTCTGTGCAGACAAATATGTAAATATAGTAAAATAAATATGTTTAACGCGCACCAATTCCTTATTTAAATATATGTATATATTTATTAGAAGTAAACTGTTTCTCCTTAGTTTAATATGATTTAACAATTACATGAACTCATGAATTACGTTTGCTTAGCACTTATGGAATTATATATTTATAAACTTATGACTTGCGACCATTTGGTATTATCACACATTAAAGAGCTCGCTTATTGTTGGGTGGCCGAGACGACTCTATCGTAGCAAGATAGATGCACCACCTGGCCATCTGGATAGCGCACAAAGGCGGTTTCATTGGTAAAGCGCTTCTTGCATTCGGGGCACACCGTGGACTCATTTATTTCGAAGCTCTTTTTCTTCTCCTTGGCAACAGCCGCTCGCAATCGTGCTGCTTCTGCTTGCAGCAGTCCGCGCATGATTTTACGCTGATGGCTTTCGTTCATATGGGTCCGAGCCACCGTCTCAAAATAGTTTTTAAGCTCGTGCATGTAAATGTCATCGGGCAGATACTGAAAAATTACAATGATTAATGTAAGTAAAACCATATGGACAGCTGCAAATAACTTGAACTTACTTCAATTATCTTTGTGGGATCAATTTTGATTGTGTATGTATTAAGCAAGTGCAATGCCACTTCCTTGTTGGGCCTGAGAAAGTCTGGATGCAAGGTCACGCCCTCATAAGGCGGCTGTTGCGTAGGCTTCAATATAATCAGGACCAATGTATTGAACACTTCTTTATCTTCCTCGTAGTTGGCCTCTGCGTAAGCTTTAGCTTTTTCCACATCACCAAACACTTGAATATATATGGCCAGCACTTTGTCATGTTTCTTAAGGCGACCTAGAATCAAAGCGCGCTCCTCTAGCAGCACTGTGGTTGGAAAGTCGTCCAGCACACGATCCGGAGAATATTGTTGTGAGTCCTCGAGCATCTTGTACATCTTGGCGCGTAAAGGCACTAGCTCGGGTGTTTCCTCCCTGTCAATTGGTGATACATTTATAATAATACGAGGATATACTTGAGTCTCTGACTTACCCCTTCGCCTGCTGAGCCAGTAAGCGTTGCACTTGCTCGCTGTACTGCTTAAGGAGTGCATTGTGACGTAGGGTATTGGTGTCATTCCATTCGAGAATGACATGCTCTAGGTAGGGTACGACCAGAGCCTTGTGTTTGCTCAGCAAAAAGTCAAGAACTTTGGCACGCGGCAGCGCCTCCACAGCAATCAACTCGTCGGTGAATATTGTAAGACCTTCAGTCGGATTCTCAGTCAACACCCAGTCAGCAAATTCAAAAATTAAAGGCAGATTATCGGAGCCAAGTCCCTGAAGATAAGTAATAGTGCGTTTAAGTCCCTGCAACACAGAGCCCTTAACATTCGCTTGCTCCTTCAATAGTGTCAGCGCTTTTTTGTGCTTTCCTTTGCCATCATAGAGAATGATCAGCTCCGAAAGTTTGTTGTGTTTTTTTAACATTTTTTCGGACTCCTCTAGGTGACATTGGTTGAGTCGCAACAAGGGCGCAACCAGTGCATCATTTGTCTGCAGATAGCACTTCAGCAGCGTGGTATCAATAATTTCCAACAGGGACTTTGAGCTGTTCTTGGTGTCGAGTAATTTTACAACTTCTCGCTGACGGGCTTGTGCCAGAAATTCAATAAGCGCCATGTATGCATTCTCGAGGTCATGATCCTCCAGTTTCGGTACGCTGGATGGTGGAACAGCAGCATCTGTAGTGTTTTTCGGCTCCGGAACCAGGCTAGGGAAGAGCCGTATCACATCATAAGGATCGATGGCTGCTTTCTCGAATTCTTTCATGGCAGCTGAAAACTCTTTGTTGGTGAAGAGTTCCTTGGCATACAGCATACGTATCTGGCGTACGGTCTGTGCTTTATCAACGCCATCTTCCTCCGAAATTTCCTAGAAATGGATGCAATAGTAGTGTAAGTCATGCTTGGGGCACATTTGGGTCAAACTCACAGTTAATTCTATTGCCAGTTGGAATTTATTTTGCTGCAATAACTCTTGGCGCTGCATTCGAACGTCCGCGAGACGTATGCACCACAATTCGGACGATGCAGCGGCGAAAATGATGCCCTTATCAGATCGAACAAGAAATCTGGTATTTTTTAGCTCCGGTATGGACTGAACTAGCGTGTCCTTGCCCACCAAGCTGCGCACCTCAACGGTATTCTTAATGCGTCCAACAGCAAAAGGTTCATCCCAAACTGGAAGAAACGCTTGTTAGTACTTATAGTAATGTATTAGATTGTATAATTACTTAGGCCCAAGAGCGGACTCGACCACGGAGTTAGTGTTGTTTTGTTGCTCATGCCAGTATCGATATTGTTGTCTTTGGCTTTGTATTGACCAAGATCTATAAGCATTAGGTAGTTGTCTTTGGATATGCCCAGCATACTGTTTCGAATGAGGCAAATATTGGGCTCCTGGCTTATGGTGGAGGAAGTAAGAATAAGCTTGTGCATCTTCGGTAAATTGCAGGATATCTTGAAAAGGATAATGATTGTAAGTAAAGGTTATTAAATCAATATCAGGTGAGGTCATTTACATCGTATAAAACGTATTCATCTTTGTAGCCAACACAGATGAGTTGATTGACCCAGCACATTGCTTTGGGCACATCCAGTAGCTCAATGGCCAGTTCCAGAGACGCAAGTTTGTCCTTTTTCCAGAAGAACAATACCAATCGACGTCGGATGGCGCAGCCTATTCTTATAAATGTGGCCACTTCGCCCGTCGTCGATTTGCGTGTGTCCACGTCCATAGTGAACAATGTACAGCCCTTTGTTTCCGCAGAGCTGTGCATAAACTCGAAATTGTTCTCGATCCGACTTATATCGCACACATGAATCATGTTGTCGGTAAGTACGAATAGCAAATTTTCAGCAGCCACCACTTCCATTTGTGTAATAGGTTTCTTGCTGAAATTCTTATTGAACATTCGCATATCTACGTCGGTTTGATTTTCCACCGAATACATGATGAGCTGACCGCTCCGGGTACCCAAGATAACATGATTCCCTAAAGTTGGAGGTATGTAAAAAATGTATTATATTATTAGAATTCTCTATAGTATTTAATTACCAAATGCTGTAATAGATTCAATCTGAACTCCTTGTTTTAGTATTGACTGCACACTGTAGGCCGTATGCATTTTGCTTTTTAATTGGCATAAATAAATGCTTCAGAGCAAACAAAACAAATATTGAGCCCAGCCCCGTACAAAAAACAGCTGATGTGTTGCCCTCACACGGATATTAGGAGAGCACAGTATCTACATTGTCAGACTCTTTTAACAAATTCGATAGATTTGCCGTGTTTGCAATAAAATAAATATTATTAATTTAAATCAATCATGTGGTTGGGATTCTGCTATGTTTCTTTCATATATACACACATTAATATCTGTTTGTCGATCACGTCGTACAGTGTGTGGGTACTATTTTAGTACGAAACTTTGCAACACTGCCAATGGCACTACCACCCTGTGCAATAATATGACCAGCGGGATACGGCGCGCGATTTGTGAGCAGGTAAATCATTGGAAATAATGATTTTTGCATAAAAACAATTCTGTTCTTTATTTAACGCAGCTGCCACAACTGAAAAACATCTATTATGCGCTGGAAGTGCCTGTCAAAGTGCAACAAAATGCCGCTACACGACCACTGCTTCAATGGATTCTGCCGGCTGATGTTGCACAACATGAACATGAACTGTTGGAGTCGATAAAACAACAACAATTTGATACGAAATTCATTGAGGAAGTTAATGTGGTTCCGCGGATAGGTCGCAATGCGGCCAAAGTGGAATTCAAGCTTCAACCTGATGCATTTACGGCACATCTTCTGCAGGCAGACATATGCGCCCCAAAGGTGTCAACCTTTGATAAAGAACACGTTGTTGTCGAGTACAGTTCTCCCAACATAGCAAAGCCCTTCCATGTGGGGCATCTGCGGTCCACAATCATAGGTAATGTGCTGGCCAATCTTCATCAGCATTTGGGCTACCGTACGACACGTCTTAACTATCTGGGCGATTGGGGTACCCAGTTTGGCCTGTTGGCGCTTGGCGTTCAACTTAGCAACGTAAACGATGCTCAATTGCGAGCGGCACCAATTGAAACGCTATACAACGCCTATGTAATGGCCAATAAAGCTGCCGCAGAGGATCCACAACTTGCACAGCGAGCACGTGAATTGTTCACAGCGTTGGAAGCGAATACAGATCCAGTTAAATCTAGCGACTGGCAGCAATATCGGCAATACACCATAGACGAGCTCTCAGCCGTGTATGATCGTCTCGGAGTGCATTTTGATAGCTACGAGTGGGAGTCGCAGTATTCGCAACAAGATATCGGTGATGTGCTGACCCAGCTACGCTCAGCAGGGCTCTTACAAAGAGAAGAGGATGGTCGTGAGGTTGTCGTTGTGGACCAACGTCGTGTGCCTGTTATAAAAAGCGATGGATCAACCTTGTACCTGGCTCGTGATATTGCAGCATTACTGGAACGCCAGAAGCGGCTGCAGTTCACGCGCATGTTGTATGTAGTAGACAATGGACAGACGGATCATTTCAATGCATTGTTTAATACGGTAACAGCGCTGGACGAAGGCTTGAAAGGCAAACTACAGCATGTGAAGTTTGGGCGCATTCATGGCATGAGCACCCGTCAAGGCAAAGCAATATTTCTCCGTGATGTGCTCAACGAGGCGCGTGACGTGATGAGGGAGAAGCGCAGCAAGAGCGCAAGTAAGTGTGAAATTATTTTGTTGACACTTGTTATTCAATTTCCACTTGCAGCTACTAAAGTTAATAGCACACTTAATGATGAACACGTTTGCGATATTCTGGGGGTGTCGGCTGTGCTCGTGAACGTGCTGAAACAGCGCCGGCAACGGGATCATGAGTTTAGCTGGGAGCAGGCACTTCAGGTTAATGGCGATACAGGCATTAAGCTCCAATACACGCACTGCCGCTTGCATAGTCTTCTAGATAGCTTCAGGCACATTGAGCTGGCGGAAATAAAACCCAGCTGGCAGCATTTAACTAAAGATCCATCAGACGCGTTGGATGTGGTGTACGAGCTGGCACGCTTTGACCAATGTGTTTGGCAGGCCAAGGAGCAGCTGGAGGCCCATGTGTTAGTCAACTATCTGTTTGGTTTGTGGTGCGTCATTGTTTCCGAGTAAATTGTTGAGGCCTAAATTAATCTCTAATCTTCACTGTCATACAATTACAGCAATGCAACGAGTCGCGCACTAAAACGATTGCCCGTGAAGCAGGAGAAATGTCCAGATAAGCAATCGCAGCGTCTACTGCTCTTCCGTGCGGCTAAACGAACGTTGCAGCAAGGCATGCAACTGTTGGGTCTGAAGCCCCTCAACCAAATGTAGTGGCAACTTATTATATAATTTAATATAGTTTTTTATTGAACATTTAAGGAGAAGAAATGCAACGCTGCTTTGTAGTTTGCCGCTTAGCGCTTCTTCCACGTGTATTTGCGACGTGCGCCTTCCTGTCCAAACTTCTTGCGCTCCCGCCTGCGATAGTCACGTGTCAACAAGCCGGCTGTATCGAGAAATACATAGTACATATGTAAAAGTAATTAGAGACAATTAAATGTTTTAGCCGGCAGTTGCACTTACCCAAACGCATTGTCTCAATCATCTCTTGATCAACAAAGCTGCGCAAACTCATGGCAATACCCCAACGAATGGCGCCCGCCTGACCGGATGGACCGCCGCCCTCCACATTGGCCTCCACATCAACTTTGCCCAGCATTTCGCTAAAGCTCAGGGGAAAGAGTAGCTGCAAAAATAAACAAAATGTAATCGTGTTAGAAGTCAAGTTCAGAGCGCTCGCGGCGGCTATTGTCTAAATGTATGTATGTGCATGTGGAACTGCTCAACTGGATCTACGTATTCGCTGCATTGTATTTCAGCGTATGTAATGCAAAATTAGACTGCGAGTGTGTATTTCCTGCACTAAAATAACAATAGATATTTAGAAATAATGACAAAATCGTTATCCGAATTAAATGGCTTTGAGCCAATGCTTAAAAATTCAACAAATTGTTTCATACTTGCGTCTAAAGTAATTAGCTGCCTATATCTGAGATGTTTCTGATATAAACTAACAAGACTTAAGAAAGTAATTAGGAATAGTCAACTATCTGTAACCTGTTTTTTTAATGTGTGTAACGCCGTTAAAATTAGACAGATTTTTAGTTGGGATCTGCAACCAAATTAGCATGACAACGTTCAGAAAGTAATACAAGTGTTATAGACTTGAAATCGAATCCGGCACTTCCTGCTAAATCACTCTCACTTTTTTACCTACGGTCCATGATTACCTCACGACTGGGCTATAATTACTGCCTGCACAAAGCATGTTAATCAATTAAAAAAAAAAGTTGGTTAAACAGACACTGTTAACTGCATACTGTTAACAGTTTCTTAACATGCGCTGTTAGTTGAGTGAACCTAACTATTACAAGATACAGCAAAGAAATTGTGTGATGCATGTCTAATTTATGTATCAGAAAGAAATTATTGGATTGGTCGTCAGAGCGTAGATCCGTATTAGCATATTTATTTCAGATTTAATATATATATATATATATATATATATTCTAGCTCTGTTAGAAATACAATTACTATTATTTGATAAAATTATATTGACAATTATTAAATCTGAAATACATATGCTAATACGGAACTACGCTCTGACGACCAATCCAAAGTCCACATGGGGGGCTGTTCCCAATCTCAAAATAAATTTATATAATGTTAACCTCTTTTTTATTTTGACAATTTTATGAATGCGTGGGAAAGCAGTCAACGAGCTTGGTTAGCGGCTAAAAATACAGCCCATATGGTCTACAGCACACAGACAATAAACGTTATGATTAAAAACGAATAAACAATAAAAATACATAATAAAAGACAAACAAAGCAGCGATCACAATTTTGGCAGAAGCAGACAAAGCAAAAAAATAAAAAAAAAATAGCAACAACAAAATAAACACAATCAATCATTGCAGACTTGACAAAATTTATTTTGATTTGTTTGTGTATCTTTAATTTGTTTAAACAATTTGTCAGATGACTTCACGCAGCAGCAAATAATCAGCTTTAGCAACAATTGCGCAAAATATTTTTAAATTAATGATACTGGCAATTAAAGTAAGTTCCAAAATAAACTACTCAGCGAATGATAGAGACAGCCTCATAAACAGGTTCCCAAAAAATACAACAAATTTCTATGTAAATATTTGGAGAGAAGAAAATTCTGGCTAGCCGGCATGAAAGACACTTTGAACCGGCGCTTGAAGAAATCTCGCGTCACATTTTATTATGATTTAAATGAATTTGATAGCCGATTCTCTGGAGGGTTCGAAAAGCTCCTCGCTTTGCGCTTTTCCCCAACAATGAGCGCTGTATATAGCTTTGAACGCGTGTGTGTAACTATATGATATGCTGGCGATGATGATGATACTGTTGATAGCATGTGGAGGTATATATGTATCTGTGTATATATAGTATATATACTAAGTGTACATTCAGCCTCATTGGCGCGCGCTCACTTGTCTCAAGTTGGATATGCTCAACCACCTCCCACATGCGCATCCACAACGAAACTTGTCTTGGTCCATTATCATTTCGGCGCAGTTCTTTTTATCAGTCAATTCGAGCTGTTCAAGTCGCGCCTGAACTCGCGGATAAATTATATATCGCGAATTCTAACACCCGATCTTAAGTGTTGTTTATACGTTTGGAAAATAGAAAATGTTGCGTCTGCTCCAAAATCAACGGCCTTGGCCAATCCAGCTTTAAAGTAAATCAGTAAATAATAATTAAGAGTGTGAAGAAAGCTAAGAATCCTATTGAAAAACTGTATCTTTTCTTATTTTTACATATATAACTAACTACGAAGAGATTTATGTTATTTTTTATAATTCCGAACTTTTCTACTTCGAGATACTCTAAATTTGTTGATCATCAACTAATTGAATGCTGTTATTAAGACCCATATATGAAAGCATATTAAAAGATTTCCAAGCTCAACCCAAGTGGATTTCAGCGAATTTTACATATATGATAATTGTCTTTATCTCGCTTTAAGATAACAACATTACAGTTTTGTGCTGCAATCATCAGTTGTATTATCCTTTCATTTGGAGATATTCAATTACATCAACGTATGCGAGTGCACAAGCTGGGGGCAGCGGGGCGACTCAGGTTCAAGGGCATTCTGAAAGCAATGCAAAAATAAAGCTCATCTCGCATACACTATGCCTTTCCAATGGGCACAGCAGCTCGCTGCGTAGCGCCTCCCGCGCCCCAAAGGCTTTCAACCGTACAAATTCAAATTAGTTTCAATTATAATTGAATCAACGCAAGCCGAACGCTACGAACTTAGCCGAACTCAACCGATTCGAATAAAGGAACGAGTAATCTATCAAAAGAAACGACACGAAATGCTGGCAGGGTTGCTTTGGGGGCGGCGCAGTTTTCAAAATGACGTTGCATCGTTGCAGCTAAACGGTAAATTACAAATGGCGCTTCCGGCTCAGTTATAAGCGTTCAGTTTGCTCTTTTTTTAATGAAGCAGTATCATCATATATATATATATATATATATATATATATATATATATATATATATATATATATATATATATATATATATATATATATACGTATATAATTGAATTTATATGTGAATTACCAAGAGCCTTCTTTTAGATTGATTAAAGGAGAATATATAGCTTAGCTTGGATTAATATCCCGATGTGTTGATATCAAATTGTTGTTTGTTAGCGCTAAAAACTTTCAACTGGTGAATGGAATTTGAACCTGAGAACTGCAAACTGGTTTTTCAACTTCGTCTATGGCCGCTCGTTCAGAGAACTTCATTAATTTGTGCGCATAATCATTTAAGAGGTTTTTTACGTTCCGATGTCTGATTGACCACCAAAATGGCTAATAACTCAGCTCATACGTTCCGTTTGGTGCGAATGAAGAAAGTTTGCTTTATAACTTGTTTCCAGGCTCGGTTTTTTTCCTCGCCTTGTTTGCTATTTACATTTGAAATTCGCAAACAGGTTTCATATTCCCAGAAATGCTTCAAAAAATGGTTTAATAATTTCAAATTAGTTAAACAACTGACAACAATGTTATATTCAAATCATTTTTTTAACTTTTTTGCCTGCAATTACACAACGAAAACTCATTAAACGGTTTCACGTAATTCTCTTTGAAATGTTTTTTACATCAGCGACAATTAAATTGCGCAATGGCTAGAGAACTGAAAGCTGCAAGTGCTATTAAACAAGCAAATAAATGAAATAAAATAAATCACAGCACAATGGACATGTCTAAATAAAAACTAAATGGGTTTTGCTTAGGCGTGCCTAAACAGACCCAGTTCCTTGGCACTTCACTGCCTAGACCTTGTTCGCAAGTTCCCCAACTAAAGAGTAGCTCTAGTTATGTTTACATAATGATTCAATTTTCATATTGACTTGAACCAGAGATCACGAATTGCGCTTCAGACTGAGCCGCACCTGAAGCACAGCCCCTGTCGCGTTTCAAATGATATTTAATGGAGTGTACTCAAAATATGAATGAATACTCGCCTGGCCAAAGCGCTGGCGTTGACATAAATTGTAAACAATGTGAACAAACAAAATCTGGATAGAAGTAATCGGAGAGGCAAACATTTCATAGAACACACAATACTAAGGAAGCTGTAGGTGCACAAAACCTAATACAATATTGTATTAGCAGATTTGTTGAGCTATAGATAAACTCCTCTCATATATGCATTATGTGACGCGAAATGGCTTTGCATGGAACTGGTTCAGACCCTTAATATCTATTTATAACAACTGAGGAAACTAAAAGCATATTGCAAATAGTTTCTAGATAAGAAGTTTGAGAGAAATCTAATCTATTTATAAATTTTTTTTAGCAGTCAGTTATGGTTACATCAAATAACCGAATAGATCTGGAATTTAGCACATGCTAAACCAGACAAAAATAGTCAAAAGTTCTTTGAAGAGAATACTGAACATCTGTATTGTTCTAGCTAAAAATTCAGTTAAATACATAGTAGCTTCCACTAGACATTGAACTAGACCCTATGGAAAACACCGCCCCTGCTCCGTTTAGTTCATATAAACAGTAGCGCCGCCTGATAAATTTCAACCCGATAACAATAAAAGCAAAAAGTTGGCTTGTGTCTCATGATGCTGATGATTCTGTTTATATGGTCGGCCTTATCGCTGCGTCAAATGAGATGAATGCTTAGATAACTCCCAGCCAAGATTGTCGCATTCGGGGTGCGCAGAGACCCATATTGAGTCCAAAAGGAACACGATCGCAGGGAAAGTCAGAGCAGCAAGAAGTGACGCCAGAGCTAATATTTGCTCAACGTTTGTGCAGATTATGCGTTTAGGCTGGAAACGAAAGTAAACGCGAATTAATAGCGATCCAATTTCGCACTGGATCACACACAAATCTGTGTGGAAATATCTCTCTCGAGTAACATAAACATTCTACTCTTATTGCTTTCAGCTGAGAGCTGAATCGAGCCCGAAATAAAAAGAGTATACAAACTCAATAACAATATCAGCCAGTATCAGATATCGAGAAACAGGTCTATCAATTTCTGCTGCTGATATTGGAAAGTTTCGGATTGGTTTATTTGCAACGAACGTAAGTGCAGCCAGACGATTGGCTTTTTGAATTTGTGCGCATATTTGCGCGTTTTAATTGCAAGCAGCAAGCAACAAAACCAACCGCAGCGAGCAGAGCAACTGCAACAGCAACAACTTCGACTGCAGGTGGAACGAGAAGCCAGCAAGGTCTGTTCGTCGCTTTCGTGGTCGTCATGGAGAATCTGGGCTACAAGGAGGGCAGCACGAAGCCGCGTCGTATGACACGTTCCATCAGCGTCGTTACCAAGACCGAAGTGGAGCAGCCGCTCAATGAAAATAATGCGAATAACCGGTAAGTTCCAGTTGTGGCCAAAGGCCAGCATTTAGCCCATTCAGTTATTTTTGCCCAAAACGTGTGCATATTGAATATAACAAGTGAGAGCGGAGGAAAACCGAAGCAAACTTAACTTAGGATCACTTTTGGGTGGGGGGTTTACAATTAACTGTAACCATGCAACGATAATGACAAATCGTTCTCCAGATCATCTACATTATTCCCACGGTTGCGAATTCATGGAAAAAATCACATTATAATTGTGTGTGCGCATCACTGGCATCAGGCAGGTGTTGAATAATTGGTAAAATATATTAAATTAGCATCAATTGTCAAAGGTGCCGTTCGAAGTCTGACGGATCATAGCTAAACTTGAAGTTTGCATAATATTCAATACTTTGTTACTGTTAAAAATTCAAGGCATTCGCTGAAAATGCAGCTGATTAAATTGTTTAGTCAGGTTTTCAGGTGGGTTTTCTTTTAGTCTCTTCTATAAGTCATCCAAACACAGCCACATCCACCGTCGCAGACTCTGTAAAATTCCAGTCTTCGCTGCTGTCTCGGTCACTCCAACCCGGTCCAACTCCCACTCCCACTCGTCTCTCGCTCTTTTGTGGAAGCTAGTTTTGATTTTTGTTTATTTTATTTTGGCAATCGCTCTCGCAACGCTTCACTCTCTCACCAACGTGTGTGTGCGTGTGTGTTTGGCACTTCAAGCTCGATCGGCTCGCTGGCACTGAGCGGCGCTTAACGCTTTCCATCAGTCGGAATTGAAACAACAATGCAGGCGGTCGCGTTTTAGTCGCTGGCTAAAAAATATTCGACAATAACGCGTTCGCAGTTCGTAGTTCGTCAGTCATAATAAAAACAAAAACAACAACAGCGAAATCAAAACGGAAGTGAAAAATTCGCGTTTTCACACAACATTTTTGCATTTTTCCGGCCGTTAGACACAAATTATAAAAGCGCCACAAAAGGCAGCTATTGTTAGCCACTTGGCCCGTCTCTGACTGTCTTATTGTCTGCCTGTCTATCGGATCGGTCTGTAGATGGGTCACTCAGTCAGTGGACAGGTCGGGCTCTCCTATCTGCGTGTGACCGCGCAGCCGCATTTTGGAAATGAAATTAGAAATTGAAAATAGTTCATTAGCGAATTGGCATCATCCGTGGATATGGCTGCAAACGGTGTACGTACCCAGACAGACACACACACACACGCACACATTCAGATTTAAGCAACTAAGTGCAGAACAAAGACAAGTTTAGAAAATACGTCCCTGGATTATGCAAAACAGCAATAGAAATTATCAACAGCAACTGCAATTGGAATTGCGAGATATCGCAACAGTCCAAACCGGCGGCAATCGCAGCAGCTGTGCTGCTGTTCCTGGCTAACGTGGAAGAGATTTAGCAAAGTGCATAAATTATATATAAATATAGAAATGCATTATATATATGCTCAACTCCGCGCGTTTGCATAACTTAACATATTATGCTGATAAACTGCTTTTCCATTGTGCATGCCTCAGAGTCAGCAAACGTGCAGCCGCCGCACATTCAGTGCCATTCGAAACAATAATAAATAAATAAATAAGAGGAAAAAGCAATAATATGTGAAAAATGTTTAAACAAATAAAAACAAACAAATTACTGCAAGCTGAGCATGATAACGAACCCCCAATACGCTTGCTGATACATTTCAATGAATGATTCATGTTTTAGAAACCCTTTGAGAGCTCAAGCCTTTCGAGGATTGCCTGAACTTAATTGCAATCTCAGACTTTCTCTGATTAATATTCAAGCCACAAAAAGAGTGCTGAGCACATATAATAAGCCTTGTTTAAAGATGTCTGTGCATTCAGAGTGAAAATATAATAATAAATTGTTGAAATATTATTGAATTCAGTGACGAGCGAAGAAGTTATTGGAAAATTGCGTTTTTCATTTGAAACATATTGAAAGTTGCTAATTAGAAAGGTTTAGGTTAGAAAGGTTAGCGTATTCATTCATTTTAGAATATTTCTAGATTTCAATACGATTCTAAGCAACCCCACAGATATCTTGCAGACACATGCCACTTCAATTACATAACGCCTCATAGCGGCTATAAATTACATGCATCAATCTCTAGCCATTAGATTCAGAGTCAATGAATAATCGATTCGCAAGTGCTTAACAATCTAAAAGTCACAACTAATGGCAAACTGTTCTTATGTACTTGAATTAGTTTCAAATCGATTCCACCCAATCTAATGGTGCGATGGCGCAACAACACTGACGCCATGATCGAAGCTCAGTATCCGACAACTGGTGAATTTGAATACATGGAGTGTGGACCATCGCCGCCTGCGGAGAGTGCGCCGAGCATGTACGACAGCTTTGAGGAGCCAACGAGCGAGCTGAGCGTGCAGATCTGCAATGATACGCTGAGGATTAGTCTCATCGACCAGATGAAGAGTGCCGCTGGCCGAGTGCGTTTATTCGAGGACATCGAACAGGGCAATGTGGTGGCCGAGAGTCTTGGCCCACATTTCGAGACAGCTTCGAAGCTCGAGAAGAATCTCTGCTATTTGTGGGCGGCATTTCTCAAACGCTGGGATCTGCTCGAGCCCCTGCTGAAAGCAGGCGCCGATCTGCATTTCTGCGACCAGAACGGAATCTCGGCATTGCATTTAAGTGCATTCAGCGGATGCTTGGCCACACTGGACGTCTTGGTCACTAAGGGCATCAATGTCAACTTGCAGCCCAAGTGCTACACTCCACTGCACTGCGCTGCATTTGGCAACGCCGCTGAGGCAGCCAAGTTTCTCATCAACAGTGGAGCCCTCATCACCAAAGATACGAACAAGCCCAACTGCGAAGAGAGTCTGCTCCACTGTGCCGTTCGCTCCAATGCGCTTGAGTGCCTTCAGCTCTTCATTGGCGAGGGAGCCGACGTCAACTCGCTGAAGCCCAATGGCACCAACGCCATACACCTGGCCGCAGATCTGGGCCACCTGCAGTGCTTGGAGGCGCTGTTGAATGCTCCGAATGCCGACGCCAATGTCCGCATCTGCATCCGCGAAAAGGAGTCTACCGCACTGCATCTGGCAGCCGATGAGGGCAACGTGGAATGTGTCGATCTGTTGCTCTCGAAAGGTGCTGACGCCAAGCTAAAAAATCATCGTGGCTTCACCCCACTCCACCTAGCGGCGCGAACTTCTAGCTTGGAGTGCGTGGAGTCGCTGCTACGCAACGGCAATGCGGATGCAAACGCCGAGGACTTTGACCACAGGACACCGCTGCATGCGGCCGTTGGCAAGTCTGAGAATGCCTATGATATCATGGAGACGCTCATCCAGTGGGGCGCCAATGTTAACCATAAAGATATCTATGGCTTCACCGCTCTCCACTTGGCCGCCCTCGACGGACTCGTGCAGTGCGTTGAGATGCTCATCTACCATGGCGCCGATGTCACAACGAAGTCTAAGAAGGGCACATCTGCTTTAAACGTCATTACACGAAAGACACCTGCATCGGTGGCTATGATACGTCAAAAACTTGATGCGGCCATTACCCTGCATCATTCACAGGTGAGCTGATCCACAGTGGATAAATTTCAACAGCTTACGATTTCTTTCCTTTGCCCAAACAGGATCCCGTCAATCGTGAGGTGGAACTGGAGCTGGACTTTCGCCAGCTGCTGCAGCATTGCCATCCGCGCGAGATCAGCTATTTGAATACGTTCGTGGATGAGGGGCAGAAGGAGATACTGGAGCATCCGCTATGCTCATCATTTCTGTACATCAAGTGGGGCAAAATACGAAAGTACTACATCGGACGCCTGATCTTCTGCTTCAGCTTCGTGCTCTTCCTGACGCTCTATGTGCTGACTGCACTGGCGCACAACTGTTACAACGGCAGCAAGGACGACAACACGACAATACAGGCGCAGGAGCTGTGCCAGAAGCAGTCCATACTGGGCGATATGCTGCGCAACAATCCGTTTGTTATGGAAATGCAATGGTGGGTGCTCGTGGCGATAACAATAGTGGAGATATTTCGAAAGCTGTACGGGATCACAGGCTACTCCTCGTTTCGACACTACGTGACGCAAGTGGAGAACATTATGGAGTGGTTTGTCATCACTAGCGTCTTTGTCATCTCGTACATCTACACAAAGCAGACGTACACGTTCCAGAACCACATAGGCGCATTTGCCGTATTGCTCGGCTGGACCAACTTGATGCTGATGATTGGCCAGCTGCCTGTCTTCGACGTCTACGTGGCCATGTATACGCGGGTGCAGGGCGAGTTTGCCAAGCTATTCATGGCCTATTCGTGCATGCTAATTGGATTTACAATTAGTTTTTGCGTTATCTTTCCATCGTCGTCGTCGTTTGCCAACCCCTTTATGGGCTTCATCACGGTGCTGGTTATGATGATCGGGGAACAAGATCTGTCGCTATTAATCAACGATCCGGATGGCAAGGATCCGCCTTTTCTGCTGGAGGTCAGCGCTCAGATTACGTTCGTGCTCTTTCTGTTGTTCGTGACGATCATTCTGATGAATTTGCTGGTGGGCATTGCGGTGCACGATATACAAGGTCTCAAGAAGACCGCCGGGCTGTCGAAGCTAGTGCGACAAACAAAGCTTATTAGCTACATTGAGTCGGCTTTGTTTAATGGCTATTTGCCTACGTGGTTGCGGAATCTGCTCCACTACACGGCGCTCGTCTCCCCACAGGCCTATCGCGTGGTCCTATGCGTAAAGCCTTTGAATCCCAGCGAAAAGCGATTGCCACGCGACATACTTATGAAGGCCTACGAGGTGGGTAAAATGCGTAAGCACTTCGGTCACACAATCTCCTCGAAAAATCCGGGCGAGAACTATCTATCGTACAAAAACAAGTACAACAATAACAACGGCTGTGTAAACAGCTCATACGTGTTGCCCGATCCCGATCCAGAGTCCACACAACTAACCACTTTGACAAGTAAGATTGACGACAATGCCGATCGCATTGAGTTTCTCACGCAAGAGATTCAGGAGTTGAAGCAGGCGCTCATATCACAGCAGCAGCAGGCCAGCAAAGTGATTGACAAGCTGCTCATCGTCATCTCCAACCAACAGAAACAGCAACTGCGTAAATAACTGCTGCACGATGCCATTTACTATTATTGTTATTATTATTACTATCTTTTATAATCATCCGAATCGTGAAATTCGTAGCCCTTAGACACTTCTTGCGTGTGCAAGAACCCTTGCACCCAAGAGCCAGAAAATTGTTGATATTATATTGTAGTTAGCATATGGAATATTGCAGCGTCTAACGCTCTACCTAATAATGCTATTTAGCTGTATACTATACTATATATTTAACCTACAATACATATATACAGATATATTAATAAAAACTAGTTGATAGGTCTTAGAGGTGAGAAGCTGGCAGGTTTGTTTTTGTCTGTGTCTGGATTTAGGCTGTGTCTTTGTTGTTTGGCGTTGTCGTAAGAAAAGCGTTTAAATAATGAATAAATATGAAAGCTATATGTTTTATAATATTAATAATAATCTGTCTACACATCTATTGTCTTAAATATCTATCCCACTGAATTTTCGGTGTCTCTGAAGACGGCAAAAGGACGAAAACTATTCCAAATATCTTGATTTTGAACATAATTGGATTTCCAATCGGATGTAGAATTCAAAGTTGGACTCACCTGTTCTCTGCATTCTTCCAAACTGAAGTATGAGATATCCTGGCCGTTGATGGTTATTTTTCCTGTGCCGGGCAGACGTACAGTGACATCGGCACGTGCCGTTTTGCGCAAGCACTCATAGGTCGTTATGTACTGGCGACCCTCCCCATCAATCTTTGGCTTGGGCACCTCCAGTTGCTTGGATTGATCAATCAGGGGTTTTAAAAAGCGCTCAATAAATGGTTTGGCTTTATACGAATATGGTGAGGAAATTAGACGATCCATTGCACTGGTAAAATTCTGATATTCAATGTCCACAATATGTTCCACAAGCACGCGCTCCAGTTGATCCTTCGGCAGCAACTGGAAGCCAGCTGTTTCGCTTTGAAAATAAGGCATATGTAAGGTTAAAATATTATGCAAATATTGATTCTCGTTAACATACATTTTTTGGCTTTCATCTGGCTTGTTTCCACGTCTCAGCATGCGCTCTTCGAGGTCATACAGCTTGTTCGTTTCCTGAACAATGTCCTTTAAAATAGTTTTGGCTGAGATTAGCCCATTTTACTGGCAAACTAAATAAAAATACATACGTGTAGTAGCTGGAAGAAATTCGGCTTGCCCGTGTAGAACATGCTGTGGAAGGGGCGTCCTGTCTCATCGAACTCGGCTGCCTTGCGTGCTGGAAACACGTCTTCCGGCGCTCTCATGGCGGGACGCGCACTCTTGTCATACAGTCCGGAGGGAAAGAGGTACGCAATGGCTTCCTGAATAGGATATTTAGTTATAATATGCAGTTCATCTATCATTTAACATACTCACATTGATATCTTCTTGAGTAAAGGTTTCTGCATCAGCGCCCATCATGTTGGCCAAATGTCGCTTTCCAATTTGAAACTCCAGGTCTTGAGTTTTCATGAACTCATCGTGCTCATTAGCCCGCTCAAGGTAAGCTTTCATGGCTTTGCTCACCTTTTGCTTTTGAACAGCAGCCGGTGTGGCCTGGACAGTCACCTGTGTAGCGTACGGCGCCACCGCTAACTGAAATGTTATGCAAACGAATTTGGGCGCTGTTGATTCAACCTAATATGCCACCGTAATGAATTATGAAGGAATTGGATTTAATTACCGCTTGGACACCAGGCGCTTTACTGTTTCTAACAGCATTCTGAAGGAAATTTCTGTTACTTTTTATTAAGTTAAAACTTAAAACACGCAGCGACATTATTCTTGCCTTAGCGCACGGTGCTGCAGGAAGAGAAAGACACCAATCAGCTGTTTTGCGGCATCTGTGTTGAGAAATGTCCCAAAAACAAGTTGGCAGCACTTAAATTACCATTTATTGTGCGCCAAATTTTAAATAAATAAAAACTAATTTCTTGTTTGGCTTTTGGGATTTAAAACTTGTGTTCATAACCTCTTTCTGAATTCAGCTGAAAAAAAAACATAAAATGCAATCAATCTTAACAATCTGCAACTAATCATATTATTAAAATTGAAAAATAAGCTTAAGTGAGTTTTTAATCAGATGCATAGACATCTAAGCAAGGCACAACAACTTTTAACTGAATAGTAGTAATCATTGTACTTGATAATCTTGCGCTCGTGCTTGCTGTAATCACGTTAATTGAATAAGGCAAATAAGACTCATTAAGTTACCATTGTCCTTACAAATGTTTTTATTGACTAATTTCAAAAACACAAATTCAATGCTGATATTTTGAACTATGGAAAGTAAACATAAAACGAAACAAAAAATGCAATGAGAACTTTTTTCAACAGCTAATTACTTGTTTGTACGCTATATATATATTTAATTATAAATAATTGCCTAAGCTTAGAGAAAAAATTGTTATCAATTGCATTATTAGGTAAAATGCAGCTACTACAATTCATTCTCCGCCGTCTACTCCACTTTTCTTCTTGTTATTATTTTTGGTCGTAGTACAATTTATATAAAGCAATTACATATTCATAATAGTGCCACTTCTATTTCCACGCCTGTTTGAGCAGCTTACGAGACGCTAAGTGCCTAACAATCAAAGAGCCAGAAGTTAGAACCACCAGTACTATTGAAATTAATATATAGTCGAAATCTTCCTTCAGCAAATCGAACGTTTTTGAAGGTGCAACACGCGTAACAAAGATATCTAAGCCAGTGGCTACGACTAGACAGGTACTCTCCAAGCCGCTGGGGGCGGTATAGATATTACGCAAACGAGCAACTGTTTGATTGTAATTAATGTAATTCTCAGTTGGTAAAGGCAACTCCGGTATATAGGGAATGGCACCTTCTTCACGTCCCTGTGTTGTGGATGATATTGGACGACGTGGATCCAGCAAGTGCCAAGGCATTTCTACAATGCCACCACTAGCAGTACCAACTATACGAGTAAGTAAAGTCAAATTGAATGAAATCTTCTGATAAGGATTATATAAACAGTGGTCTTACTTAGGACATGCTTGTTAGTAATGCCGCGTTCGGTGATTGTCTCGCGCATAGCCTCCACTATTGTGGGTATGATATAAGATTGACGCTCCACGAGCGGCATGGACGGTGCTTGCAAGGAACTCCAAACGCTGTTGTTTGTCTGCGCGCTACCCTCATATAGTTCAATTGTTGCTGTTTCAAAAAGCAACAATTTCAATAAACATAAATCAATAATCATTATTATTTCTTACTGATTTCAGTGCGTCGCACTTTATCGTTGAAATAAGAGTACGCTAGCCAGTTCTCGGAGTGCACAATGTGCAGCGGTGCGCGCACCTTACGATGCGTCATGGAGAATATGACGGATCCGGACACAACATCAATTAAATACATATTGAGCACAGCTGCATTAAAATAATACAAATTAGCGCTTGGTACTTTTCATTTGGGTTAACCTACATTTGTGAGTGACATCTGGCGCCTGTGTAACGAAGGCAACTAGGTTAGGATTAATATACTTATAGAGTACTGAGCGATCACCCAGCACACGGCCCTGGGAGTGCACGTGTTCAATAGGGTTTTTGCTGGCAACGCTAATGATTTCTTGTTCTGAGTTGTGACCGCCCAGACGAACATTCCAAATGGGCAATGACGACAGCTCCTGGAAAAGTAAAAGTTCATTCGTGGCTCACACGCCAATTACTGTTTTATTTTTGTATACTTACGCCGCCAGCATATTTTACATAGTAGCCTTCAAGTTCAGCTGTCTTTAAATCGGCCGTGTACAAATACATACCGTGCGCCTGTAATAATTGAGAGAAATGCGGGTTTACTCATATTCTGTTAGTGACATACTTGTACTTACCAATGGCGTCGCGTGCTTAGGCTCCACATGTACTTTATTGGCGCTATCTAATATCAGAATGCCTTTAACATAATCTTCCTCTGTTTCGGGAAGCAGCGCTAGCTGTTTGATTTTGTAGTTCAGTTGGAGTAGTCCGCCCTCGGCAGCGAGTCCTGTGATGGGATTAAACCGGAATAATACTCCATTGCCATCAACCTGAAAAAGAATTTGGGATCAATGTGTTTCTCGAACCCTGTGCAATGTTTATTTTAGCTTACTACAGATTTAGCGACAATAGCGCACAGAGGCTGTAGTGGGAAGTGTTTAGAGCTTCGCTGCACAATCAGGCGCATCTGTTCGGCATTCTCGAAGCCCGCCACATTGGGCAGATACAGTTTCCAATGTTGTTTGCCGGCAATATTGTCAATGCCAAAGATTTTGCCTGTACGTGTTAGCAGTACTAGCATCTTGTGAAGTCCAAAGGAATCACGGACAAGTCCCGCACGTTGCGTGTCCGTTGGTGGAGGACCCAGCCCGATGACATGCAAGAACAGGCTTTTAATTTGCAGCGCTTGCGTGGTAATGCGACGCATAAAAGCAGTGGCAATGTCACCTGTGGTAGCGAGTAAACAACGTTAGCAAAAGTATGTATATTTATAAAATATCGAAGATTACAAAAACGGGAATGTGTAGCAATGTGAATGATTTTAGAAAATTCATGAGCAACTTACGTTGTAAACTGTTTGCATCCACTTTGGCAAGCATTAATAAAATATATGAATCGAATTTGGTTTAATGATGGAAGAAAAGTGAAGGCTTACCTGCTTTGCCCTTCATTTCATTTTCCAGTGTGCCTTCTGTATCAGCTAGAGGTAAGTCTAGGAACTGCGTATCGATGACATTCGCCAAAGATTCCTCTCGCGACCAGCGGACACGTCCCTGCTGTACAGCAACAATGGATTCTGCACTGGTGGCAAAAAGATACAGGCAATTCTTTCCATCGCTATTGCGCTTGGATTTACAGTCAAATGATCGAAGAAAGGGAGTTCCATAGTGTTCAGCAAAGACTACGCTTTGCTGTAGTTCAGGCACGGGACTGCAGTCGTCCAAATAAACTGCATTAATATTAAGCATCTGAAAAGTGCGACTCATTAGAAACTTCCTATGGTGTTTTAGTTGTGATTACTTACGCTATTTATCAAATCGGCATAAGCAATAACTTTGCGACTATTAAAGTTGCCGACAATATAGCTCTCGCTCGTAAGATCTGGACATACAACCTGATCCTTGTTAACGCTCACGAGTTTTTTATCGACAATCAGCGCGCCATTTAAGCCCTGAAATTGTATTGTTTTAAACTAACCTTATTTTCAGTTTTAATCAAACTTACCGGTAAATCCTGGATCTTGCTGCTCGGTTCGGCTCCCAAAGATGTGGCGATCACCTGCGTGGTCTTAGCCACTAAATCCAAGCTGATGAGCTGCTTCCCATCCAGACAAACATAAAAGGTACCACTGAGCAAACAACTCTCTGGATTTATCCAGGCAGCCATTATCTTGCTTGTGCTGCCTGTTGTGTGGCCGGACGTAGCGAAATATGAGGTGACCTCAATGTGACTACGCCATGCCGGTACTACATGATATAGTAAAGAATTGCTGTAAAACCAGACCGCGTCCTGTGCCCTTTCCGTATTCAATGGCATTATGGACCATTCCCATTCTATTGTACCAATGTTCGTATTCCAGCCTCGCACCATCGCTGGGGCATGGCCCTGCACAGTCAGCATGTCGAAGCCCAAATGCGACCCCATTGGAGCAGCCGCTGTGTCACTGCTATCGTCAGCGAAACCGCTTACCTGTAGCACCTTGATATCACCTCGCGGCTTTTGCTCCAGCACTTGTCGCCAGATAATCTCACCGGTCTTTGGACATAATGATCCAACTACTTGCTCGTTCGTAGTTAATAGCACACGCGGCTGAAAATGGTTCAGATCCACGTAGGCATGCTTAAGACTGCCAACATGCACACTTCTCCTGTGTATGGCCAAAATCTTAGTTAATGGTCAATGTTCAATATTTATGTCACTTGCCAGTCAAATTTTTTAATCTGGTCCTCGTACAACCCAGAGCAGGTGCTCAGCAGCAGCAGCAATGAGAGTGAAATAAGCGCACCGGCTGAAGACTGTAGGAAATTCATTTTCAAGCGGTTCGCTTTGAAACCTCTTTTAAAATGAATTAGGCACAAATTATACAGTGACCGACACGTTTTTAAGTTATAAATTAATGAAAACGTCAGTAATTTGTGTTTTCCGTCATAGTAAAAGGGGGATGAGACGACAATTTTTGCAGGGCTGCAATTACTTAGTTGTATCGTTATCAATCCTCTAAACAGACGTGGCCCAGCACTGTTTTGTGTTATCGGAAAAGTATCGAATAATTTACTAGCTTACTAACCGCTACAAGTGGATTTAAAAATTTTATATTTTTTTTTGTTTTGCTGGGGTGTGTTTTAAAATATTTTTCGAATTCATCTATTAAGTATATACTTCATAAGAAAAAAACAAGTTTGTGGAAATTGACAATCTTGACAGTCAATGTTAACACCTTCAACAAAGATCATGTCTGTTTTTTCATAGTGCCGATCTAGATTTGAACCGATGCGTGGAAATGGCGGAGCACCTTGGCTTGTGTTATTAAGTTGCAGTCGAGATACATATTTGTGCTAAATGTCTTTTATTATCGGCATTCATAATTTATGAAGCAAACAATCAATGGTAACAATGTATAATAATTGGCCATTTTGTGGCAATAATGATGGCTATTTCCTTTGTACAATAATTGTCAGTTTTTAGGGAAAGAGTGCCTTTCACTGAAAGGCCCCTTATATGTATATCTAATTTAGTGTAAAGTGTATAATTTGAGCTTAAGAATTACTTTGTAGAAAATGGTGTAAATTGAAATGGATACATGCTTCCCCTGGGAGGCGCTAAATGCAAAAGTGCAACTACATAATTTGTGACAGTAGTATTGAGCGCTCGTTGGCTTTATACTGTAAAGTTTTCTTTTTGTTGAGCCTGCTCACCAGCTAAGCTCGTCAGGCAATCCGCCGGGATATTCGCCTGTTAAGCAGGCAGTGCAATGACCTGTTGCCTTGCCGGATGCCACATGCTTCCGCTGAACCGTCTGCACCAAGCCGGCGACACTCAGGTAGGCCAGACTGTCGGCGCCCACATGGCGGGCAAGTTGCTTGGCGTTCAAGTTGTTGGCGATAAGCTCTTCGCGCGTGGGTATGTTGATCCCCATGTAGCAGGGATACTGCAGCGGGGGGCTGGCTATGCGAATGTGCACCTCCAGGGCCCCTGCGTCACGCAGCAGCTTAATAATGGGACCAATAGTATTGCCGCGCACAATTGAATCGTCTATTAGCACCAGTCGCTTGCCGGTTACATTCTCAGACAGTGCTCCAAATTTCTTAGCAACGCCCAGCTGCCGCAGACGCGTCGAGGGTTGAATGAACGTGCGGCCAACATAGCGGTTTCGACATAGAACCTCAGCAAACTCCAAATTGGATTCCCGTGCGTAGCCGTGAGCGGCGGCAGTCCCCGACTCTGGTACTGAGCTCACAATATCAGCTTCCACAGGCGCTTCGCGCCACAGCTGACGGCCGCACTCCAAACGCACCGAATACACCATTTGGCCCTCGAAAATGCTGTCGCCTCTCGCAAAGTACACGTACTCGAAGATACAGAAAGCCATGCGCTTAAAATCCGGACGCTCCACAATGTCCACGGTGCGGTAGCCATCACGCGTAAGCTCCACAATCTCGCCGGGCTCAACTTCACGCACGTAGCGTGCGCCAATAGACAAGAAGCCACAGCTCTCACTTGACACCACCCAACCATCTGCTGGAGTTTCGGTGCTGTTGCCTGCATGGCCAGAATTAATGGGCACAATTTTGCCAATGCATAGCGGCCGGTTCCCATACGTATCTCGTACAGCATAGATCTTGTCCTTTAGCATAACAACCAGCGAGTAGGACAGTGGGGCAAACATCATAAAATGCCTGATACGTGCCGGCCAGTTGGGTCCGTCATGCTCAGAGACTCCTTCAGGCGCGCAGCAAAGGGATTGAGCTATCAACTCACTGTCACTGTGCGTGGACAAACCGACACCGCGGCCCAAAACTTCACGTCGAAGAGATTCATTGTTGACCAGCTCGCCGTTGTGGGCCAGCGCCATAGCACCATGTGCCGTGTGAACGACAAATGGCTGACAGTTGACAACCTCCGATGCACCGGCAGTGGAGTAGCGGGTATGGCCAATGCCCAAGTTGCCTCGCAGCTTCTTCATCGAGTCGTCGTTAAAAAGGGTGCTGATCATGCCCATGCCCTTGTGAACATTGAAGTTCTTGGAGCATTTACCCTCGCTTGTTGCTATGCCAGCCGACTCCTGTCCACGATGCTGTAGAGCCACTAAGCCCAAACATATGACGTGAGCAATGTCTATTTGGGTGGGCCAGTCGCCACAGGCAATTGCACCAAAGACTCCGCACTCATGAGTTAAACCGGTTAACTCCTTGCTTTCAGCAATGGACAGCGTTGTCGACGACGGTGTAGGCGACTGGGCCACCACCTGTTGATCATGACCCTCAATGCGCACATGCTGCTGTTGTTGCTGCTGCGGCGTCGACACGTTGTTGCTGCTTAACATGTTGTTGGTCTGCTTATCACAGTGTGGAATGAAGTGATTGTTAACCAGCTTAGCTAATGCAAGGCTTCGATCTGATTTACCTGTTGATTTATGCAATGGTTTTATACACAAAAGTCTACGCGACAGAAACGCAAGAGACTTACCGCGATCATTGACATAAGCCTAAGATCGATGATAATATCGATAGCAGATAAATTCATATCGATATTTCTAATTAGACCCATATGACATGCATGTGAGTCTTAACGGAAGGCTTTGATTTAAATGTATCTCAGAGAAATTGATTTAAATATTATTTATTAAACAAAAATAATAACACAAATTCTAATATAATTACTATGTTCTATTTACATAAGTGAATCATAAAATAATTTTAAGTTTTTTAAGTGGTTATACACATATTTTAAAATTATCTATCATAGGGCATTTCGTAGTCAAGTATCTCCACTTAAGTTTTCCGACGTGTCTGATGCAAATTGATCAATCAAGTTTCATCATAGAAATGTTTCATCATGTAAATTGTATTTAATTCGAAATCAAAATGTCATGTCATGTCATCAAATACGTGAATCTTTGAACTTTGAATTATTTAAGTACCTGGATGGTAAAATATATATAATCAGCATGATGATCGAAATCAATGAAGGCAGTTTTAATGCTTTGCTGAAAAGAAAGGAGCATGTTGTAGGTTCTGATTTTCCGTCGTGTCGAGTAACGTTTTTGCTGTTTCTATATCCGACTTTATAACCTTGATTAAATCATCTAGAGATTTGAAGTCTTTTTCGGGTCTCAGATAGCCAGCAATGCAGATCTTTAATATTTGCCCATACAAATCACAATTGAAATTATGCATTATATGCGTTTCCAGACTCTTCTCCTTGTTGTTGTAGAAAGGATTCCATCCCACACTGAGGACCATTTTGTACACTTCGCCGTCATTTACTTTTGCCCAGCCGTAGTAAACTCCCGTATGCAGCGATTCGGGTAGCGATTTCACCACATCCAGTGAAAAGTTTGCTACCAATATAAATCGTACATTATTGGCAATCATTATGTGATCAGCTTATGCGATTTAGTTCGGCCCATACCTGTTGGAATACCTAGCTCCTTAGAGCCACGACCAAATCCGCGAACGATTTCCCCGCTGACGTAGATAGGTAACTTGTGTATCATTTTAATTAGTTTATGTTGCTGGTGTGTAGTACTTAGTTTGCGGTTTGTAGAATTGCGCCTTATTGAATTTCCAGGTTTGGTCTTGATCACGTTACTCGACAATTTTCTGAAACTGTTTGCCAATTAACTATTACCATTAGAGAGTGCTTTAATTACAACACCACTCACAAAACTGTTAAACTTGCCATTGTTGCTCGTATTATAAGTGAAATCATAGGGTTCTAATCAGCTGTTAACATGGCTGCAAGTCAATCGAAATCGAAATCAGAATTATTTATCGAAATGTGATACAAGTTTTCTGTTTACGCGAATATGTATACATATACACAATTTTTTCGTGATAAGAATTTTAATTTGTTGTATTGTTTTTAATCAAAGGCTTGTATTCAGAAATGGACCAAATTTGCCGGGTCTGCTTGGACAACTCCGTTACATTGGTGGATATATTTGCAGAGCGGCAGCAACAATCAGCGGATCATCCGAGTCTAGCAGAAATTTTAAATGAATTTTGTGAGGTGAAACAGGAAGATTTTCTACCGCAGCACATCTGTTTGTCTTGTGTACTCGCGGCACAAAATGCCTATAAATTCAAACGCATTTTCGAGGAGAACAAGCAGAAGCTGCTACAACTACGAAATATTAAAAGATGTGAAGACGACAAAATGGCATTGCCGTACGTGCAGGCAATCTACAGTAAAAACCAACAAGCAGTCAACTTGAGCTGCGTTAAGGTTGAGTCACTAAATGAGGATGAATCGGTTTGCAACGAAATGGAGCTGCCCCTAATAAATAATAGAACCCCTGAGCGACCGTCACGAAAACAACAGAAATCGATAGTCCTGAACCGGCACATGACACAGAGCAGTGACGAAAAGCCCTACAAATGCAAATTCTGCAATAAAGGATTTGGCCGAAATTATCTTTTGGGTCTGCACGAGAAGTGAGTGATTGGCAGCTAACTGCTTAAAGACAAAGCTAACCTTCAGTTTCTTCTATGCTAACCAGGCGCCACACTGGAGAAAAAACACATTTCTGCGACATTTGTGGCAAGGGATTCATCCGAGGCCACGATCTAACTGTTCACATTCGAATCCATACGGGGGAACGTCCGTTTAAGTGTCCCCAATGCCCGCGAACATTTGTACAGAACCACGTTCTGAAGGCACATTTGCTTCATCATCCCGGTAAATTGAATTTCCGATGCGAGTACTGTTCAAATATTTTTAGGCTGCGCTCCCAGCTAACCGTACACCTATCCCGGGTGCACGGGAAATCTAATAGTTCCGTCAGGAAGCTTGCCACTAGGCGTATTGCTCCGAAACTTAGGAAACAGATTACAAAATCTAGGGTAGCACAACGAAGACAAAAAACAAATATAAATGCTTTAGAGCGTGGGCTACGAAACAGACTAGCTCCAGTCTCCTATGAAGAACTGGACATCGAATATGAATTATTAGATTTGGAGACGAAATCAATTGTTGAGCAAGAACCGAAAAGCGTCAAACAAAATTGCAACAAAAAAACGTCTACAAAAAGTTCTGTAATTATAAAGGGGCGACAAAAACACAGCAAGTCCAATAGTGTTAAAATAAACAAAAATAAGTAAGTGCTTTTAAATTATACTTGAGAGCTACAGTTAATGTGATGCTCGATTTGCAGACGCTATAGTGATGTCAAAACGCATTTCTGCGAGACTTGCGGTAAAGGTTTCCCCCGCAAGTATGGATTGATAACGCACATCCGGGTCCACACAGGAGAGCGTCCGTACAAATGCCAAAGCTGTGGATTTGCATTTACCCAAGGGCAGGCCCTTAAAAGACACATTCGCAGGATTCATAGCAGTATTGTTCACAATGGTTCCAAGGATTTGCTGGTGCCAACCATGAAGCGAGCGATTGTACGAATCGCGCGTCTTCAATTGCCTTCGCGCGTTTTGACTGTTAAATGTGCTGACTGATCAACGGCTGTTTAGTAGCATTATTATAGCTGTGTTTAATTATTTTTTAAATTTTAATTGATATTAATGAATATTTTTCTGTAGTGGCTAGACAATATTATTTTACATTGAGTAAAATTTATTATAAAAAATAAGTAATGAACCTTTTATTTAAATATTCAAATATTTAATAAGTTGGATACGCAAATCTGTTTTATTTCAAATTTTTTATTTTATGCAAATTTAATACTATTAATAAAAATTTCAAGCTGTTTGCTATAGTTCTTTTTAGTTTTAGTATAGGTCCATTCAATAGTAAGCAACTTTTCTGTTAAATGATTAATAATTTTAAAAAATTCAACGATTATTTTTGAACCGATTCGATAACAATAACATGAACAGGTGGTTGCTAAATTTGCGAAAAATCGAAATTTATGCCCATCCCATTCATCGTTCCCATTTAAAGTCACGAGCTATTCCCGTTTATCGATATTAAAAACAGTGGATGGGTCGAGTCTTTATCCACCTCTAGCCGTGATTATCTAAACATTTTTTATATTAAAATGAATATTAACGTTAGAATTCTAACTAAAAGTGTGGTACAGCAAAATGCCTTCAAGCGAATTGGTGAGTATTAATGATATTTTTGCTAAATGCAAGCATTAACATGCTACAATTTCAGTCACATTTTCCACGAAGCCGACACAACAGGCTGCAGCGGCCGCAGTACCGCAACAGCAAGAAGTAACTGGTCCGTCAGTTCGCAAGCCAATTGTGCCCGCTCACTATCGCTTTGTCTATCCTGAGTTTCTACCAGATCCTAAAGTTGAATGGCGCAATACGGTTCGCGAAAAGCTGGAACGCCTTGATATGCTTGACCGTCGCCGCCAAATTGAGCTTCCTGAGTTCTATGTGGGCTCCATTCTGGCTGTTACTAGCTCCGATCCCCATGCGGCTGGCAAGACAAGTCGTTTCGTGGGCATTTGCATACATCGTGAACGCTGTGGACTGCGCGCGCGTTTTATTCTTCGTAACGTTATCGACCACCAGGGCATAGAGATTGTCTATGAGCTGTATGATCCGACCATACAGAAAGTAGAGGTCTTACGTTTAGAGAAGCGCCTCGACGATAGCCTCTTCTATTTACGCGATGCACTGCCTGAGTATAGTACATTTGATGAAAATATGGAAGTGGAAACTCTGGAGGAGGGAACTCCTGTGCCTGTCAACGATATTAAAGTAGTTCTGCGGCCACGGCCATGGCTAGAGCGCTGGGAACGTCAAAATTTGCTTGGGGTAGCAAACATCGAACAGTACATAAAGGATAAGCATCGCAAGTCTTCCGAAAAGGTACAGAAGCCATGGGAAAAGTACGACTTGATGAAGCAATACCGTGCCACCATACCGGAGGAGGAGCAGAAGGAGATCTTCGCTGAAGTGCACACCGAGTTGCACACCTTGGAGCTGCAGCGCAAACGCAATAAAAGGAAGCGAACCTTTGTCAAACCCAAGCACCTGGCATAAATAATCCAAAGCACAGCATTTGTCATTCTAACTTGTAGTTAAATAGAATCAAAATTTGAGAAGACAATTGAGTTCTTCGTGATGGAAAGTTGAACTTTTATGCATATATATTAACACGGATTACGATTAGTTAGTATTAGTTAGTCATTATTGTAGGGGAGCGCCTAGTAGCTAAAAAGCAAAATAATTTACAATCCACGTTACTAAATCGATCAATACACACGATATTTGTAGAAATTTACAAACGAAATTGTTGCATTCCAGCCAATGATTGTGACTACAAGATACAAGAGAAAGATAATGGGCAGAGCAATGAGTATGAGGCGCGTGTTCTTTAAATGTGGAACACCTGAAAGAGAGTATGAGTGGAAATTAGCTATATATATATATCTGTTGTGCTTTCTACTTACAGTTGTAGCCGAGGAAAGTGATGTAGACATAGTAGCTCATAGCCATTAGCCAGAATGAGTTGCCCAGGAATCGCGATATAAACCACGTCTGACTAATCAGCCATTTGAAGAAGAACAACTGAATGAAGTGCAGCAGCATTAAAGGTGGAAAGAAAGCATTGAGATGGACATCAAACGCGTATCCCCATTCAATGTCTGGCTCCAGGTTATTGGTCCGCAAGAAGCGATTTGTAACCAACCAGAAAAATGACGCAATAATGATGCCAACAAATATGCAATCAATGAAAACCACGTAGAATATAAAGGAAATACTTTGCCAAATGGTCAGACCAAGTACATATGCAAAGCCCAAGGAAGTTACTGAAATTCAAAATTGGGATATCATTATATTAATCTGCCAGTTTTACTTGTTTCACTTCTAGTTATTTACCACAGAGACAGATAACCAAGAGCACCAGAAATGCGGGATCATCGCGCGCAAATTGAGATTTGGTTTGCTTCCTGTAGTTGAAGTTTCTATAGACTTTTTGAGGAGCTATAAACAAGTAGATCATTTGCCAAAATGCAAATTCAAAGTCCATTTGATTGAATTTGAGCAAACGCCGCAGATATTTGTAGCTTTTTGATGTGGCCGAGAGGCAATCTTTCCGATATCCAACAGGCGGCGGTAGCGGTGAATGCAGCCGGGATGCGCTCGAATAGCCAGACACCACAGATGGCGTTGGAGATGTTGTGTACTTAACTTTACTATATTGGCTCATTTTTCGTGTTATTAAAAACTAAATATGTAAACGTAGTCTTGCATTTTTGTCTGCAAAAACAGCTGAGTGGTAGTTTAGAGATGAAAAATAAACTTATCGAATTGAGATAATATCGCACTGTTTGACAATTAAGAATATCGATAAAAATAATAATGCGATCATTAATACAATTAGTATGACCGAATTTATTAAAATTAACCGCCAAAACAAAAACAGTTTAAAACTAAAATTTCTTGCTGGGATTTTTACTTTTAATTTTAGCTAAACTAATTTTCTAATAGGTAATCGACTTGAGCTGAATTTTTTGAAAATGTGTTTGAAAAGTTTATGGTTAAGTTAAGATTGAGAATTAATTTTAAACTTTTTTAGAATCTTATAGATTAAAAATTTATATTTGATTTTTATTTATTATTTTATTTTATTTTACAGCTCTTGTTTGTTTTTTAGTTTAAAAAAAATAAATTTATATCAAAACAATAAATACTAAAATTGTAATTTTTTTTTAAATGATTAGAAACAGTTTGAAATGATGAAATAATAAATATTGCTTACATATGTATGTTGGACTCCAAGGTACAACACTAAACTCCCACAATTTCTGCGATATTTCTATAGAAATATAAAATTTCAGCTGCCACAATTAAGGCATCATTGATGGCATTTTTCAACGCTAGCGACATCAAGGGGTCGCCAAGCGGCCAACGGTCAACCGATCAGCCAGCCGGCTACGGGCAATTTATGGCTCTGAGCAATTGCAGAAGAAGAAGAAGACGAGAAAAACAATAAGCAATCTTTATCACATTTATTGCAATGCCCTTTGGCATTGACAACAAGCCAGGATCACGAGACAAAGGTAAGCGGGTGCCAAGGGAAAGCGGAGACGGAGAATCAGAAAAGGTCAAACAATGACCGGCGCATGCACAAAAGGAGCAGCATGCGCGCGCGCGCTTCAGACGGACACATTTTGAGGTCGTCTTAGAGGTCAACTTTGGATTTACTTACGCATGTTGCAGACATGAGCTGAAACTCCATTCAACTTCCCGCCGCTGCTGACTTGAGTTTTCACTCGAAACAGGGGTTGAGATTTTAGATGTTGGCATAAATTCTCTCAGTCAATGGCCTCTCTCTCTCTCTCGATTTGAGCTGAGTTGCTCAGATTTCCACTTGGGCGATCTGTCTATGTCCATGCAGCACAGGACATTTCCGGATTGCATTCAATTGTCATATTGCAACAATTGCGCTTTTTATTCCAAATGTTTGTTTTCTTTTCGGATTGCTTGTCACCTTTTCTCTCTCAACGGTTATTGGTTTTTTAGATCATGTTTCGTTTCTCTGTTTGATCTGTAAACACAACGATCGATGTCAAGGCAAGACAAATGGCCAAATTTGCCAGGCATTGAGCGCAGCTCCCTTAGTGCAGCAGCAGCCATCCCGACTTGGCGCCCATAAAAATTAAACGAAAATTAAGCGTAAACACGAGAATTCTGTCACATAAATCCCCCCGGGCAGATCACAGCTTCGCCCTGCACCTTGCCGTCAACTATTTTTAGTCCTTGTCCCGAGACGCTGCAGCTGTTTACTCGTTTGCTTCCTCAGACACATCTCCACACATCTGCAGACTGCAGTTGAGTTATGCGCCGCTGAGGCCGCTACTTGATTAACACATGTCCTGCCGGCCATGCGGGCGTATCCCTGACACGCAATTCCTCAAGCGTCACAAGGGGCAGCGCTGCAGCCGCAGTAGTCGAAGCTATATGTTAATGCTTAGTTTGTTGATGCTCTTAACTCATTCATTATGAATTGGAGGTGCTAAGTGTGCCACATGTGTGTGGCAGCAGCCGCAGCAACACCAGTTGATTCCATGTGCAGCAGATGGACAGCTAAAGCTTTGCTCTCGAGCTCTTTAGATTCATAAATGTACAAATATTCAAATTCAATCAAAATAAAATTCACTAAAAATTATTTAAATTACCTATGATTCAAACTTGCTTAAAATAAATGAATAAATATTTCTTTTAAACTGTATTATAACAAAAAGTGCAATAATAAATAAAAAAATAAAAAATATATATTTTATTATATTTTTATTAATAGCAGACTCAATCAAAAACAAAATTTATATCAGAATTCCTTCAGATGTTCCTCAATTGCCTCGAATTAGTCCAAAGTACTTCAACGATCCTCATTCCAATACTAAGTTTTCCTATAGCCACATTCGAGAGGTCCTTCCATAAGTTTCTTACGCATTATGAGCAATCACGCTGTCATATTTTTCCAAAGCTATCAACCACAAATTTGTTGTATGCTGCAGCCCACGTTCTGTTCATGCTCCATGGAGAATGCCACAAGATTATGATCATGAATATGAAAAATCGTCAAAATACAATAAATCGATGCGAGTATAAAGAAAGTATTCAATCATGAGACGCAGAAGTAATACACAAATCCTAAAGGAAATCACACAATGACGCCACGAGCTCGAGGGAGGATATAAGCCGAGGTTAAGACCGAGATTCGGGGTGGGGCAATGTTGCGCGTGCGCAGCGCACGCTCCCATTAAATGTTTACGCTATTACGCTCGCCAAGGAGCAGGCAGCCAGACAGCCATGGAATTTAAAGGACCCGGGCCCCGACCCTCGCTCCGGAAACACACAAATCTTGCGCGCCAATGTCGCGACCCTTGATGGCATTTGGCTGTTGCTGCTGCCCTTAGCACACGCTCAAGATCTATAGCCCTGACCCTGGTCTCAATGACAGCCCCGAGGTGAAGTTCAAATATGCAGTCACATTCTCCTGCCTCACAAATGATTTTCTTATGCCTGCTCCTTTGGGGATTTGTTTTTGTTTCAGCAGAAGTGAGATTTAAATGAGCGCGGGGTTAAGTCAAATCCTGGTTCGCCGCCTGCGATCCCATTTGACATCTGTCCAAACTCGAGTTATGAAGTTATGCACTAATTTCTGGTAGTTTTTAGTAATTTTTCAGCCATGAAAATCTGATGCCCCACGCTCTAAAAGATGTGTTAAAAATTGTCCCTCTACGTGCGAGGACATCTGTGTGTGTTCCTTAGTTGGGAGTATATGCTTCCTTGCAGTTAGAAGTTTCCAATTTCAATAATTAAATGTGCAGTTGATATAAGGGAAATCCATCTGGGGAGCATATTTATATATATAATAATGATAATGATAATGTTCATATACTTATATCACTTTTGTTATAAAAGTATCTAGGATCTGGAGTTGTCACTAGACTTGGACTGTCTGCAACATATATTTATCTGAAGTTACAGAATCTATTCAATACTTCTAATCCTTGTCATTGAAATCCTTGAAATCCTTTCTATTGAAGACATTTCCAAACTTGATTATAGTTAATATTCCAATTCCTATTTGACTCCAGCCCTATTGAGTAGTCCTGTATTATCAGATGAATAAACATTTTCAAAATGGTAGACTTTCCTTGGAGTCTGCTGGGATTTCACGGCAATCGCACGCTCATAAAAACTATAGATTATTGATATATCTAAAGATATGGCCCTATCGAGAGCGGATTCCGATTTCACGGCCTTCGGCTTGCATTTTATTGGCATAAACGAGACTGTGTCAGGATCGGTCCAATTAGCACAGGACAATCGACGACTAGAAAAAGATAAAAAACTTCACTTCAGCTAATCCGGTCAGTGAGTGATTGGCGTGCTGCGGCTCAGCCAGGATCTGGAGATTGACATCTCCAAGCGTTGCATGAATGGAACTCGGATTCGAGATCGCCAACAATATGAATATGTCACGCTTATCGGTGCAAACAGCGGCGATAGAGACGAAGAGCAGGCAGGCGACGGTGAATGAGGTCGGCAGTTGCCTTTGGCTAGTGTTGTGGTTGAACTCAAAAGGAAGTCGAGACCGATGGCTACACCCAGAGCCCAGTTTGAGTTTCATTTTCAGCTAGTTGCTAGCTCGGTCCTTTCTCTTACTGTTTTTGTTTTTGTAGCCGCTGCACGCTGCCTTCTGCCTTCTGCCGATGGCTGTCAGTCGAAGGAACGCCAACGCACCGGGCAGCGAGCACATGAAACCGGATGAAACATGAAAATAATAACAATATTCGTTCGTATCCTGTGCCAGGATATTGGCGCGCTGTCCCATTGAAATCGTATTTTCATGACAACAACGAACAGATTTGCGCCGAAATGAGATGCAGGCGTTGCTGCTGCTGCTGCTCATGTCCTGTGGTTCCTATTCTCCTACTCCTACTCCTACTCGTGCTCGATCTCCTCCCAGCTCTGGCCGCGTGCCCGTCCATTTAGCAGCGTCATTGTGCTGGCGAGCGCTATTTGAATGACATTTGAATTTGTGCATAGACCTGAGCGACTATTCAAACTCCATTGTTGGCCGCTCTATAGGCGGCAATTTGTTGCAGGACCGATTGAGGATCTATTCGATCAGCATTTTATACGATGAGTTCATTATGCAGTCCGAGCAGCAGCAGATGCAACGCCTAATGCACAATGATTTAGATATTCCTTATTCTTTCAGATTAGCAAGGAATGCATGCGGGAGTCTATATAGGGGGAGATATAGATATAGAGATAGATATAGTTATAGATATAGATATAGATATAGATATAGATATAGATATAGATATAGATATAGATATAGATATAGATATAGATATAGATATAGATATAGATATAGATGTAGATATAGATATAGATATAGATATAGATATAGATATAGATATAGATATAGATATAGATATAGATATAGATATAGATATAGATATAGATATAGATATAGATATAGATATAGATATAGATATAGATATAGATATAGATATAGATATAGATATAGATATAGATATAGATATAGATATAGATATAGATATAGATATAGATATAGATATAGATATAGATATAGATATAGATATAGATATAGATATAGATATAGATATAGATATAGATATAGATATAGATATAGATATAGATATAGATATAGATATAGATATAGATATGTAACCCAAAACTGGGTTTATATATGGAAAGAAAAGCAAAGGAATATAATATAATCTATAATATTTTATATATATATATATATATTATATTATATTTGAGTCTTAGATTCATTAGAGACAGTTCCTTGACATCGATTTCAATTATCTATATCTTACGTTTATATATTATACTATATTATATAGATTCTACTTACAAGAAACTTGCTATGGAACAGATAAGCTCGCTCTTGCTTTTTCTGCATGTTACATATCCAAATATACATTCCATTCACCCAATCCCAATGCATACTGGTAATTCTTTATGGTTAAACTTTTCTTTTTTTTCAGGAAAAATGCTAACCACGCCCATCTCAGGCACCCCTATTAAAAGTATGCCCTCCACTTCAGGAGTTAATCACATAATACACTCCAATTACCATGTCAATTTTTTTAACCCCCAGCCACACGAAAAAAGGCACAAAAAACACCCTAAAAAAGTGCGCGATAAGTGGCGCTAAAAATCATATTAGGGGTGTTTACGAGACTCCTCGATTACAACATAATTTACAAAAAAGGAAACATGGCAGGCGGCAAGGGGGCAGCAACAGGCAGTGAACAAAGGACCAAAAAAACGGAAGTTGTTTTTTTTTATGAAGTGCCTTTTTATTGGTGGTTAATTTGAGAGTGCACTCGATGTGATGAGGGTAACTCGATGAGGATGATGATGCAACAAGTCGGGGACAGGCTCTGAAGGTGCTCACAAAAGAAAAGACTAAGCAAGGGTTCCTCGGCGGCACGGGCTATTTATAAAGACGTGCGACAGCCGAAGGGTTTCCCTGAGAGCGCATTGCTTTGATTGCCCAACGTGTTGAAAGGGTAAACTCAGCGGCTGTTGTTGTATCTGTTGCATTGGTGTTATTGTTGTTGTTGGGCGCATCTCGAACACTTTTCAAGTTCAATGCCGGGGATCTTGCGGTGCCACGCGTCGATAGCAGCGCCGTGCGTTGATTGGCCCACCATTAAATCTACTTACGTGCTGCTAAGCAATGCGAGGGGCTGCCTAAAAATAAAAACAAATATTTCAAACTCTTTTCGGGCACTCGCTGGGCTCATATGATTTTGTTGTTTTTATTGGGCGTCGTTAATTTTGGATTTTTCTACCCTTGCGTTAGATGGAGTTAGGAGTGGATAGGGCGGGTTGAAAGTGTGTTTGACATTTTTAAAAATATAAAACTGTTATGTGAGAATGACAAAAAGGGGGAAATGCTGTGGATGGTTTAGGGGGGTTGGAACTATGTACAAAGAAACAAAATGGCGGCAAAGTACTAGTTACGAGTATCAGCATCAGTAATGGCTTTTACTTACTAGGAATCAGCTTACTATAGTATGGTATACGTTTTCGAATCATGCTCAATCTTTACTATACTATATTATACTATACTATACGATCTATACTATACGATCTATACTATACTATACTGAACTATCTATACTAACTGCGCCTAAGAATATGCCGTAAAAAAGTAGTAAAAGAAATTTGGGACGAGGTAACATCAGACTAAAGTATGGATCTCCACATTTGTAGTCCATACAGTTTCTAGGAAGATTTGAAAACTGCGCACATCAATTATATCTCTCTTTTCATTTGCTGAAAAACAAGATACAAATTGAGGGAAAGATTCTCTTGCCTGTCTTATTAAGTCAGATACTGAGATCTATCATTATAGATTAAAGCTCTCACAGAATAAACTCTTATCAGAATGAAATCTTTTTCTTTAATTTTTTTTTTTTTGTATTTTCTAATTAAATATAAATATATTTAAGTTTTTTTATAATATTTCAATTGCTTATGCCAGTCATTTTTACTCTGGCAGTTTTAAGCTGACAATTTCCACTAGAATAATAACACAAATAATTGAATTATATGCTGTATCAACTAGAGAGCGTACTCTTTGCATGACAAATAAGGTAAGGTAACTGCGCAATTGTCGTCACTAATTAATCTCGACTTGTAACAATGGCAAGCTGAATCACCGGAGGCAGATGTTTTGGCTGACAGCCACCACCGAAGCTGCTTATGATTTATATAAAGTGCTCCGAGCAGAATAAAGGGTTAAAATGCCTCAAAGTAACACCCCGTTCGGAGGGGAATATTGGCATGAAAGGCAACGAAATGAGTTCGTTGCGCTGCGCCGAAATGGCAAAAAGCAATGACATTTGCAAATGTGGCAAGCTGAGATCTAGGCACAGTTCAATTGAATTAAGGAGCAGCTGGAAATTGTGTCTAGACGCAAACAATTGAATGAATGTGGGCAAAATATGTGCAGCATAATGAATGCACTTCACGTAGAACAAACACAACCAGGCGACAGCTCTGATGGATGCGGTTGCAGGCCCAGGCGACACCTGGCTGGCGAGTAAAAGGCTTATGACTTGCCTCCCTTGGCCTTGGGCTGGGGCAGTTGCACAGTGCATTCCAGTTGCAGCTCGGCAGTAACTCAAAACCAATATCCGCCCAGCAAATGTTTAATGTCTTGATATGTGAGCGGGGGTGACAACTTGCCAGCATTTGCGGCTCCTTGGAGGAGACTGTATCGCCTGACACCTGTAAGTTGCTCGGGCCCGATAATGATACCTCGTCAGAGCACATCTAATTGCTCACATTACACATCTCCAGCTGACATTTGCACAAAGACCAATAAGTCGATCTCCAGACTACCGATGCCAGATCTGTGCACATCTTGGCCACGCAAAAGTATCTGTTACTGAAAGATACAAAAAACAACTACCTGTTTTTTATTCACATGCCAAAAAAGAAGAAGAAAAAACAACTGAGGCTAAACTGGCAAAAAATATCGATTTATGCGGCATTGTGGAAAGGTTTCTATGGATGTTGCAACCCTCCCCGAGTAGGGGATGTTTCCTCTACCCACCCCATTTGCAGCATTTGCAGTTTTCCGGCACATTTCAAACCATTTTTTGCGCTTGTGTTTTTATATGCCTTTGTTGTCTTTTTGCCTATATTTTTATTGGTCGTAATCGCGTTTTTTATGTGCGAAGCGTGAAATTGCTCGCTTCTGATTGTGCAATAGGCGTTTTTTGACTTTTCGGCTTGAGCTGCAAACATTTTGATTGGTTGCAGAGGGTCTGGCAGGAGGGCACTCAAATCCGAGTATATGGAGTGGGTCTATAAATAGCATAATAATTCTTTTAGTATTTATGAATGGGTGGCTTGTCTTTAAGGCATCCCTGCCTGAAGCTTAAATACTATGCAGCATCTATAATAATCTGTATGGGGCTCTCCGCTTTCTAGTTTTGGCAGACATCCAGCAGGAATGGTATCCCAGGCATCTACGATTACTCTGTTGACTCGCCGACATCTGCGTCGCCGGCCTAGCGTAAATATAGTATCTAAGTAAAGGCTGCAAAAAAAGGAGAAAACATTCGGTGTGCGTGTGTGTGTGTGTGTGTGTAGAGGATACAAGAAAATCGAACTCAATCGAGTAACCCACACAATTTTTATTGTTTGTGCGCGGCAAATGTAGCAAACTGTCCAAACGAAGGCCGCCAACGGCTGTCCAGTCCACGGAATTGTCTGTCCAGTGCAAATAGTTGAGGACAACGTCCACAGCGGACTAAGTAGGACGCGTGTGCAACCCCCACAGACGCACAGAGGCAGACACAGACAGGCTGAGGCAGAGGGCATCGGGCACACGCTGCTGTCGTTTATTTCGACTTCCTTTTTCTCTATAACGGATGCTGGACATTATCGATGGCACAGCCAGTCGAAAACAACAACAATGAGATTTTTTTTTGTTCCATGCTGCATGCATACGAATACATATACATATACATATACATATACATGTATGAATGGCTATGTATATTTTTAACCATTGTTATTTTTCGTTAACTAAAGTGCCATCAGGGGCAGATGTTTTTTCTATCTTCCAAAACGTTCATCGTTCGCCATCTCCCTCCCACTCCTACACAAATATACATACACACATATATGTGTGCATGTATCTCCCTAGCAGTCCGATTTACATGTGAAGTGTGGACACTGTGTGGAACTCTAAACATTTTTTAATGCTGAGTGGATTCGGTGTTCCTTTATTTTTTGGCAACCTCATTGGGTTAGTGGGTATCTAAGGGCGTTGCTACCTCACACATACACACACACACACGTATTTGCCCGCCCCTCAGCTCACGCCCTGCGTTTCTATTCAGTTTTGCATATTTATCGCAGAATGTGTTGCAATTAGTTTTGGTTTTTGCACTTCAATTGAATTCGAATTTGAATAGTGCTTTCATAGAGGTAGCGTAATTAGTTCCCCAATCGCAATAATGGAATGCACAAAGAGACCCTCAGATAGAATCAAAGTTTTAAATGAATGGCATAAAGAGTACATTTTACAATTTTCATTTTCAGCTCCATTAAAATGCATTAGAAATATTGCATACTTCTTTTGCTTATGGTTTGCCTAAATCTCCATATTTAGGAGAGATTGATGAGCTTTGGACCACAATTGTGAAAGATATAGTCACGCAAGAGGATATTGGTTCTGTACAGAGGGAGAAGATAAATCTTTTAAAATATATACTCGTGGATATACCCTCGTTAAGATTTTCCCGATATGCAAACTGCAGGCGTGGTAAATCGGGAAATACTACATCTAGTGTCTCAGTAAATCTAGAAAGAAAATTCTGAACCCAAGTTTAAAACAATATATAGTGAATCTATCGACACTCATAGGGGGCATGGTAAGCCGCAAAATCTTATAGCTGCTAAAGTTTCTTAAGGTGAAGATTACAAATAGAATTACTGTCTGACTCCTATACCAAAAAAGATTCTGTTTTTGGACCTTGAAAGAGTATTAAACAATCCCTAGTATTAAACAATGTTGTAATAGAGTTTTATAGTCTTCATAAGCGATAAACATAACTTAGCTCATGCCAAAACACTCACCTGGCTGAAGAAGCGTAGGCGCATTTCGGTTTGCTTGTTAGCGGAGCCCATTTAAAAATTCGTTCCACCTACCGCCACATGGGAAATAATGAAGGGACTTTGGTCAGCTGTTGGACTGGTTGAAGAATCGAAAGTGGTTTTCGGACCGTGCGCAATTCCAGTGAAAACTGTTTACAGAAATAAATTATCGGCTATTCAGCAAATCCTTCGGCGTGTGTGAGCTAGGATTGGGAGGGATATTGTTAGGTGCCGATAGCCGGCAGCACATGACGTCATGCTCAATGGATCAGAGCCAAGCCATAATTGGCTACAGATGCTGGTCCAAGGCAATTTTCTAATAATAACGTGTGGACCTTAACCATTCTGTTCGTCTCGTGCTCGATGTGGGCGCCGTCTCTGCGAAATGGCAGTCAACAGCTCATCGGACCATCGGCAACGGCTGTTTGATAAGGGCTCGTGGTCTCCGACCTGGCAGGGTGTATTGCCAACCGTCCAGCGTCTCATGGTCCATGGTCAAGAGTAGTTATAAATGGTGAGTGTATCGCTGGCATTTAACGACACCCTTGCGTGTGTTAATCAACTAAACACCCACACATCACGAACACATCGAGCTCGACCCCGCCCCGCTACGTGGCATTACTTGTTCGCCCCTGCCCTGTCGCCCATGCAGCGCAGGCTAGTTTTGCCATAGTGAAAAACCTTGTAACACTTTTCGACTCAACTTCGAACTCCGTCGAATTATTTGGCTTATTTTTAGCTGTTGAGCATCTGACGCGTCTAAAAATGGCTACCCACACCCTAGCCCAAATCCAAATCCAGCCCAGCCCAACCTCAACCCCAACCCCAATCCCGACTCAATATATTCAATATGGCGTGCGCTCTGTGGATTTTTTTGTGGACTTTATTGCAGTTGTCGTCGCTGTTGCCGTTGTTGTTGTTAGTTCCGGGGGTGGTTCTGACTGTAAATACCTATTTTATGTTCAGCCCTGTGGGAGATCTTTTTCGTGGCATTAATAATACTTTCATGTTTACCATTGTGTGCTGGCTGCGGTTCTTATGTAGATTGTAGGATAAGCCAGACTATATATCATGCGTGTATATATTTATGCGTGAAGGGTAAAACAAAATGGAGGCATTTGATATAAAGCTGAAGAGTTGGGCCAAGTGCATCAAAGTAAACAGATATTTCTCTGAAGCTGTGAACTTATGTTTCAAAACTTTTGTTTGGGTTATGTCAAGAATGAAGTTTTATCAAAGTATTATCTTTTTATTCAGATAAGAAGATCAATAAGATCTCAGAGCTTAAGAAGATCAAGAATTACAAACCTTTTTTATTCCCTGATTCCAGTTTTAAATAAGATCAAGCATAAGAAATATACGACTCTATATAGAAGTGATATCCAAACTATACAAATCTGAGAAGTTAAATTTTTTGCTACTTTTACTGTTTAACCTTTATAAATAAAAGCAAATTTTGCAGCTCAAGGTGCAAAGTGAGCAACAGCTGCTAGAGGAGAAGAGGGAACTGCAGGGAATACAATAGAAACCGGAAAAATGGCGCATGCGCAACATCTCAAACCGAAATTACACCTTTTAAATGGTCAGTCAACGACTATTTGAAACTGTGGGGTCTCCTCTGTGACCCCGGCTAGTTTCACTTAAAAGAGATTCTTCTTTTATGTTGAGAGTTTTTTGTCTGCGAGCCGAACAATGGCCAGAGGGATGAAACAATACCACAAGCCGAGATAAGAGCGGGCAAACAAGACCAGGGATCGAGCGAGCATCGTTAGGCAGCAGATTGACGTAAAGACTCTGTGCGGCAGATAAACATCTTAGAACTTCGCTTGTGCTTGCCACAAGCCAAAGCCGACTGTCCAGTGGGCTATTAGCCAATCAAGTGCGCTCCAATGGACAAGAATCTGGAAATGTTCGACTAAAGGGATATGCAAAATCTTATTTAAGATTAGATCTATAGGTCGGACCACCATCAAATATTTAAATGAAATTACAAGCAATATTTTTATGTTCTATCCAGGGCCCCTTTTAATTTAATTTCTATCGACTCATAAATATCAATTATTGCTCAGTTTTAATGAGGAGAAACGGAAAATGAAAAATATTGGAAAGTGCCTAATGAACAAATATTTCGAGTATGTCGTGTCGAGCCCACTCCCAAATCATTTTCAACCAATCAGAAGCCAGCTGGAAAAACTATTTATAAAACGCACAAGAATGCGCCAAGGGATCACCGAAAAGAAAAGCGATTTGAACCCAAGAGCACGCGCCATTTGTAGGCAAAGCGTGTGCGACGCATGCGCAGCTCCGAGTGAACTCCCCAAGCGATCCTCTCGCGCGTCGCCAGATCCCTTGAAAGGCGTTGCCCGTGAGCGTGTGCTCATGAGTTTTTCATTATTATATAATTTCCCCCCAGCTCGTATGCCATGCGAATTGTGCATTTTCACGCAAAATGTCAGACAATGATCGATCAAGGGAAGTTCTTACGCCTAGGCGATCCTCGCCAGGCCAATTTGCTTGGGTCACCCGCACAGTTTTTTCCACTTAATAGCCCGACCATTTAGCACATGATGGAGCATTTTTTCAATTAACCGTTACACCGCATTGTGTGGTTCTAGTGTAGGCGAAATTTCCATAAATCATCTTTCGAATGGACCGCTGACATCTGGCATCGATCGTGGATAGAGAAAACTATAGAGCTGTATATGAATTTCTTTATATCGTATATTGTTCTTTATTACATATTACATAAAAACATTCAGGAAACTCTATTTGTATTATCTTATACAAGTGTTTCTTCACACTGGGATTGTACAAAGCCTCGAGTAGTCTAACCTTGGCTTACATTGACAACTAGAAACTAAGTAAACTTTCATTTTGATCCATTCGCTCAGATTGCGCATAATATTTGTAAATATTTGTTTATACAATATACTTAATTTATATATTCTTTTAGTTTTGTTTTATTATTAAATTTAAAAAATTGTGGGCATTTACACTTTGTTTTGTTGAAAATTTTGAGTTGTAAAATCTCTAGATTTGTACTTCTTTTTGATCGATATCAAAAATATTGTCATTATGCCGAATGAGTTGGACTTCAAAGAGTATGAAACAAAGAAATAAACATAAAAATTGTAAATTATTCTTGAGAAATATTCATTTATTGAGGCTTGACTTAAAACTGAAATTAGGCTAGCGAAATACTGTAGTATCAATGAAAGGAGAGCACTCACGTGTTTTTAAGACTAAACATTTATTTATTTAAGGAAAATAATATAGTTATACACTAATCGCTGCTGTGTAACTGTGACTTTGGACTGATTGCTTAGAAATTATGTTAAGTTAATGTCGACTTAGGCTAAGAGTTTTTTAAACCTTTTTCATGGTTTTTGTTCGGTTTGCGACGTGATTGGTGCTTGCTTTCGTTCGCTGGAAACTGAAAAGATACGGAGAGCTGAAGAGCTAGCAGATAGTTGGGATAGTTGCTACAGAGATATATTAGATCTACAGTTAGAGCTAGACACGAATCTATGAGCTGTGGGCTTAGGGCTAGAGTTAGTTGGTAGCGTTTTGGCGCATTTTTGGCTTATGTACAATTCTCGACAACAAAATCAAACTAAAATTACGAATATATACAATTTTGGACAACGAAATATGTTAATAATAATAAAAATATCTAATAACAATATTGTGGGCCGCCGCCTCTTAGGAGTGCGCGTTGCGGGCCATGTGCACAAAGAGGCCGACGGGTCCGTCGCACTTCTCGCCGCACATGTTGCACTTGAAGACGTCGTCGCAGCTGTGATACCCCATGTGGATTGTGTAGAGCACAGCGTCCTTGAAGTAAATATCACAATACTTGCACTCGTATATGGCCGGGGCGCTGCTGCTCGTGGATGTCGATGTGGATGAGCTCGATACGGTGGTGGAGGTGGCAACGGGGGCAGCTGGGGCGGCGTTGCTGTTGTTGCTGGCATTTGAGCTGTTGCCAGAGCTGGACGCCGTCGAGCTGGCGCTCGTGTTGGCCTGAGGCACACGGCCCGTTTCCATGGACTCATCCGCAGAGCTGGCTCCGGAGCAGGGATCATCCGCCAGCTGCTTGTTGGCGCTGCTGCCTGCAATGGGCGACGAGGCCGTGGGCAGCACACTTGGCGGCAGTTTCAGTTGTTGCTCCGGCGATGACATGGCAGCCGATTTCAGCTGCAGCAGCGTGTCCAGCTTCAGGACACGACCCTTGCGTCGGGAGGTGCTGCTGCTGCTGATCAGCGGCGTGTCGTCGTCCTTCAGCTTGAGGTTGATGGCCATGTGGCTACTGTGGGGCTGATGTTGCTGTTGCGGTTCCTCCTTGATCGGAGTGCCCTGCGACAAATCCATGGCCGAGTCTACGGATTTGCGTTCGAACTCATCGTCATGTTCGTCCTCCTCATTGTCGCTGTGGGCGGGCAACTGCTGCTGCTGCTGCTGTTGGTGCTGTTGCTGCTGTTGTTGCTGCAACTGGTCACGCATGCGCGGCGACAACTGTGCCAGAACTGCTGCCTGCTGCTGGGCGGCGAGCATCTGCAGATTGAGATTCCAGTAGGGGAAGAAGGCCATGTTACGGTTCTGCTGAAGCAGGCTGGCCAAAGGCGGCAGCAGGGCGCTGGGCAGACTCGGCGCCTGCTCAACGCTGGCCACGCTCTTGGCCGGCGACGGTGGGGAGACAGGCGCCACTGCTGCTGGTGCTGCTGTTGCGGTTGCTGCAGCTGGTATGGGGAATCCTTGGAGCGCGGCGGACAGCTGTGATGTTGCACTTGGAGGCATCACAGGCTGTTGCTGCTGCTGCGGCTGCTGCTGCGGCTGCTGCTGCTGCTGCTGCTGTTGCTGTTGCTGTTGGTGCTGCTGGTGTGAGGCAGCTGAGGCACTGCCACGCTTGCTGGAGGCGCCACAGTTGGAGCTGCTGCCCGAGAAAGATTTGCTCTTGGGGCCACGCCGTGTGCCATAGACATCGATGACCAGGGAGGGATTTGGCGTTCCATCCTCGTCCAGCACCATGCCGGGCTTGTGCCCATATTTGCGCAGATGCAGCTTGAAGCTGTGGCAGTACTTGGTGGCATAGTCGCAGTCGGCGCAGCGGTACTGATACACGGAGCTGTGCGACTTGCGGTGGGAGTTCAGCATGGACTTGTTCACGCAGGTGTAGCTGCACTTGTCGCACTGGAAGGGCTTTTGGTTCTTGTGCTTGCGTATGTGGTACTCGAGATGGTGCTTGAACTCCGTGACGAAGGGGCACTTGGAGCACTGCAGTATCTTGTCGGGCTTCATGTGGGTGCGAGTGTGTGCCCAGAAGTCCACCTTGGTGATGGCCACGACGCCGCACGTCTTGCACTTGTAGTTTTTCATCTTGCCGTGCGAGTTGTAGATGGGCATGCGAATGTTGCTGTCGTCGTCCTCGGACTCGGCCATGTACTTCATGTCCTCGCTGGAGTTCGACATCAGATCGTGCTCCTTCTCTGGCTCCACGTTCGACTGCTGCGACTTGGCCGGCGACTTGGGCGGCGTCACGTCCATGGGCGGCGTCAGCGCCTGCAGCTTGTCGCCGGTCTGTATCGTCGTTGCCACCGCACTGGGAACTGCTGTTGGCGTGGGCTGTGGACTGGGGCGCATGTTGCTGGCGTAGTAGTGCTGCATGGGATTGGGCAGACCCGGCGGCGTCAGCGGATTGAAGCCGCCCAGTGTGAGATGATGGTGCTGCTGCTGTTGATGCTGTGCCGCCTGAAAGTGTTGCTGGTATTGCTGCTGCTGCAACAGTTGCTGCTGCAGCGTGGCATCGAAGTGCTGTATGCTGTTCTGATCATTGTTGCTCGGCGACGGCGTCATAGCAGCCGCACACATCGTATCCATGGGCTGCTGAAGCTGCTGCTGCTGGTGTTGCTGATGCTGTTGCTTGAGGTATTGCTCCAGCTGGGTGCTGGGCGCATTGGGCGACGGCAGCGGCGACTGGCGCGGGCTGCTCGCGCCGCTGTTGCTGTTGCTGGCGTTGTCGTGCTGCTGGTGATGATGGCTGTGATGATGCGACATGGGCTCCTGCTTGATGTTGGCGGCAAACATGCTGCTGTACCAGGCATTGTGCTGCTCGTAGTTGGGCGCCGCGGTGCTCGTCTCCCAGTTAGGCATGTTGCTGGCTACGGCTGTAAGGCAAGGAAATAAGAGCAGACGGTTAAGATTGTTATTTGAATATCTGGGCAGTGCGCCTGCGTCGAGTTTTTTATGCTTTTTGTCTCATTTTTATTTGTTTTTTGTTTGCTTTTTTCTAAGTGTTTTTATTCTTGCCACCCCTAAGCTCAGCGTGCCACCCTGCTGCGAGAGCGGGGTGGCAGTTTGAGTGAGTTTTGCTTGGCACAAAATGGCTGGCTGGCGGGCGGCCGTGGGGTGCGGGGTATCCTTGGGCAATTGGTCTCACCTAGCGCTGCTCGTGCTAACGGATATTCGTGTTATATATTCCAATGGTTGTGATTGCGATTGTGCTGCAGTTGATCTGGAGCGGATGCTGTGTGTCTGCTCGCTGGACAAGCAAATTTGTGACTGACTGCCGAATTGCAAATGGTCGTGGCTTATATTTGGGCCAGGTAGTCGGCACACGCGTCAAGGGATTAGATGGGAAAAGGTGACCGAAAGTCAGGTATCGGGTCGCGGAGTCGCGAGTCGCGCACTCGCTCGGCTTCTTGATCCATTCAAACTGGATTAGAGCAACAACGAGCGCAGCAACAACAAAAACAAAAGCGGAAAAGTGAAAAACAAGAAAAGAGAAATTTACGCGCATTGGATTTGGATGATCCGGGCCGCGAAGCTTAAGCTATGCAGATTAGAACACAAAACGCAGCGAGTTTTCCCCTCGCACACGGCACGCAGTGGATTAAAGTTAATCAGCGAGCAGCCAGGAGCGAGCATACAGGACTGGATTGGATTAGAAGGCGCAGCCTGCGACGACGAATTTCGCGTTTAATAATAAAAAGCAAAAGGATTTAAGTTAATTGTCCGCACTACGCGGTATATGGTTGAGTAACTGTACATACATATATATGTGTAACTGTATATATATACATAATATATAGAATATATCCATATGAATATGAACTAGCCACAGCTGGCGAATTTGTCAGCTTAGGCAATCATCATCATTATTTTGTTATTATTTGTTATCACAGAAAGCACATAAATTTCCTTTTAATAGCAATTAATTTATTATTATTTTTACAAGTTTATTTTAATGAGATATTTTTGAAAAGCTGAAAAGCGCTAAATGCTGCTAAATTTTGCTGAATTTCTATAAAAAGTTCGACAAAGCGATCATAGAACGCAAATAGATTTCCCAAAAGGCGGAGCAAGAACAAAAATTGAATAAAAATCAAAGAAAATCAAATCAACAATTGTATAAAATGGTATTATATGGCTCAACGCAGTTCGGAATTTGCAAAAAAAAAAAAAAACAAGTAAGAATGCTCTAGTCGAGACGGCTCGACTAGGAGATACCCTGAGCCCTGCGAAGTGTCGATACTTAAAATATTCTATGCTTAGTGTACATATACATATATTGCAAGCAACACACACACACACACAGACGCACGCTCAAGCACACGTTCTGCCAACTGCGCAGTTGACGTAGCGACAGCGCTTGGGCTGCAAGAGGCTTGTGTTGTGGAAATTAAATGTTTAATAACTTTTTTTCTAGCAGGACTTTTTTATTCAAACTTTCAGGGCATGATTATGTTATTCATATGTATGTATGTGCCGAAGCACAAGTCTCTAGTATTTGAAATGCGTTTTTTGCAAATTTAGGGCGAAGGGGGCGTGGCATCCAAAATCCAAAAATTACAAAATGTCTGCATTCACAACAGGAATCTACATAGTGAATTTCAGGTCTCTAGCTCTTACGGTACGTAAAAGAGACGAAAAGTTATCGAAATTTATCGATAAAAAGAGAACGGGAAGAGTTATCGAATTTTTGAAAAAAACTCGTATAGCGTATGGTATTCAGGAGTATACATGTCAAATTTCAGCTCTCTAGCTTCTGTGGTTTACGAGATCGCTGCGTTCACACAGACGGACGGACGGACGGACGGACGGACGGACGGACGGACGGACGGACGGACGGACGGACGGACGGACGGACAGACGGACAGGGCTATTTCAACTCAGCTCATCGAGCTGATCAAGAATATATATACTTTGTATGGTCTGCGACGTCTCCTTCTGCCTGTTACATACATTTTCACAAAAACATTATACCCTGATTTCCCATTTTCAATGGGCTCAGGGTATAAAAAGAAATGAAGAAACTTTTATGAATTTTGGTATTGCAAAACAAGAAAAAATATTAAAAAATAATTTGATAAAAAATTTGAATAATTTTTTATAATAATTTATAAAATAAAAAACCTATTTATAATTTTTATAATTTAAAAATATTTACTGTAAAAATATTTAATATTATATATTTCTATATTTATATTTTTTGTAAGTAAATTTTATATGCCAAACAGAAAATTGACTCTAAGTATACTAAAATATTTCTAACAAAATTTTTATTAATTTCAATTTAAGTTCTTTAGAAATATATTCGGCTATTATGAAGAAAAAATGTAATAGCTATACATATTTATTATTATTATATTCACATTTTAATATATATATTTTTCTTGAATCATAGAAACTGATATTTAAGCACTTGGCGAAATAATATTTGTAAATAAAAATCGAATATTTCATAGCAAAATTATTGTATTTTTTCCAAATGCTTTGTTAAGAGCTCTCTCTTTATTCTTGTTCCTTTTCTCTATTTCTAGTTTCAGTCTCCACTTTGATTTGCGTAGTTTTGAAATGTATCCATTAATTTTGCTATATATTTTTTCGTAATATTTTTTTTTTGTTTTCGCCTTTCCCATTGCAATTTCACTGCAGTTGCCGCATTTTGGCCAATTGTTTGTGCTTTTAAGTAAATATTATTAAAAACGCAAAGCGTCAGCGTCAGCGGCAGTCGGCAGGGTGGTGGGGGTGTTGACATGGTAATTGGGATTGGGGCATGGGAATGGGAATGGAAGTGGGGATCGCGCTGCTCGCTGAAATATCTACAATACTTATGCATAATTGATGGTACAGGAAATTTGGCGCTGCAAAAGTTCGCTAGCGAAACAACAAAAGCAACAGCAACAATTTGTATATTGTATAATGTGCTTAGCATATTTATTTAATTTAGCTAGTGATATTTTTAAGAACCCAAATTAATTGGCTTGTCAGAGCAGCAACAAAGAGCGAGTGCGAGAGCGACACGGAGAGGGAGGAGGTGAGGGGAAAAGCTTGCGAGTTGTCTACTTTTTTGCACATCGAACAGCAACAATAACAAAGGCAAAAACTAAAGGCCAAGTGTAAAATGAATATTACGCCGGCTACATGCCCGGCAGGGGCGTCAGGCGGTGTCTGCTGCATAGAGCGGGCCAAGAGGTGCGCGCAGGAGGCTTCCAAGGGCGGGAGGTGCTGGGAAACGAGTGCGAAATGCAACGCAACCAAAACTGCAAAGTAAAGTAAACATGTGCTAGTCGTTTGGCCAGCCCCCTGCTCCCTGCCCGCTGGTGCCGCCGTCGCCCCTCTCCCCCACTCTCTCCGCACACGAACCACAACCACAGCCACCGCCCCCTTTGAAAAATATCATGAAAATGGCAAAAATGGAAAATTCAGACGCAGAAAATGCGCCACAAAAAATGTTTTTGTTGTAAATGTGCAACGGCAGGAGCTGGGTGGGTGGCACGGAGGGGACGTCGGGGAGGAACTGCAGCGTTTGCCGATGAATGTGCATTATAAAAAATTATTTATATATTCAGTTGTTTAGTTGCTGTTGGAAAAGGTAATTTTTATTATACTGTTTATATGCACGAGTAAATATATGTTTATCGCGCACGTTTTAGACAGGGAAACTGCATGGAAAACAGCCGAGGAAAACTCTTTTCAATGCCAAACGTTAATTGTCAAAAAATTGATCGCCTATTCGGCTTCTGCTCTGTTCTATTGTCAGCAAACATTAAAACTATGCCAGAGCAGCTGACAATCATTTCTGCAACAGTTGCCAGAAAAGCACGAAATAATTATACAAATAAATAAATATAAAATAGTTAAAAACAAAATAAAACAAACAAACAAAAAGAACAAGAAAGAAATCTTTCAGTTTTCATTTCTGAAACTATTTTGAAATGCACTTTTGGCAGGCTCGAACAAAATGGACATTAAAAAATTGCACCGTTGACTTTGAATTATAGTCGAGTGTCTAAAATTAAATATTAAAAAAAAAAGCAAATATCAAAAGAAATTGCTAAAAAGCCAGAGGACGGCGCGAAAGAAAGGCGGGCAAAAAATACAACATGCAGTCGGACATGTAAACAAATAAAATTAGCTGCCAGGCAACGAGCGAGCGAACCGAAGGGGCAACGACGGGGAGCGTCAGGGAGCGCCGGGGCACCCCGTGGGGCGGTGAGGTCTGGCAAACTGCACGGGCAAAAAACAAGTTCGCCAGATCGGCTAAAAGCCAGACAGATTTTGAAATATTGTTTTAGAATCTTTGCTGTTGCATTTTTAGCGAACGATATGTAAGCAACAGTATGTGTGTGTGTGTGAGTGTATGTGTGTGTGTTTCTCTTTAAGGTTAGACACAAAAAGAAGCGTTCGACAACAACAGAAACAACAACAGTGAAAACGTATTCATAGAGAGATTGATATACATATGCTTTTGATACTAGGGGAATACAAATAACTAAATCATATTTGAAAGCCTCACAAAACTGAACCGAATAACAGTTTTTTCCACTTAACTGTAATAGTAAGTATTCTAAAACAAACAATAATAAATTTTATAAATTTTGGATTTTAGAATTCTAAAAATAATTTAAATATAATCTATAACAGTTAACTCAAAATCCCAAGTCAATTGATATATATCATTATATATATATTATAAACATTTTAATTATTTGTATTTCCTTAACCCCCTCTTCAGTGCCCATTAAAACTGTTAAATCGGGTTTTATGTTTATCTTAATGCCTCAACATTTTGCTATTTGTGCTATTCCCTCCAAGTTTGCACTATTTGTTTTTGTTTATTTTTTCAGTGGACGCACCGTTGCTGTGGAGTGCACTTTGCTCTAACGGTAAGCCCATTACTATTGCTCTTGATTTGTGGACAGCAGGCCAAACGTTTTGAAGGTTAAATGAGCGATGATAATAATAGTGGAAAGCGATATTTACATACCTTGGGCGACTGTGGGCAAATCTCAAAAAGTTCTGGTCCGAAACGGGAATCGGGAATCGGGAGCAAGAGCTGCTGCTGCTGCTGGCGCGTATGCTCTCGCGCTCTCTACACTTGACCGCGGCACCGTTAAATCAAACAAAACGGCGATAAAAGTGCGTGCGAAACAAAAACCGCGCACAGCACACACACGCTCACTCATACACGCAGCCGATGGAGTGCTGTGTGGGTGTGTGGTGGCTGCTCCTTTTTGGTCGTTTTTATCTCTTTTTTTTGTCTTTTTGTTCTTTGCTTTTTAGTTTTTTTTGTGCGAAGTTCGCGCATGTGCGAAAAAAACTCTTCTGAAGGCTGGCCAATAACTTGTAAATTGTTTACGAACGTTTAATGTTTGTTTGTGGCAAGACTCAAGACACAATCACTGGCAGTTGGTTTGTTGTGTGGATTTTTACAGTGTTTTTTATTCTTTTTTCGTTTTTTTTTATGTTTTTTAGAGCTACTGTGTTTTTGGTTTCGCTTTCGTTTTGGTTGAGACACTCGTCGTCCTTTTTGAGACTGCTGATGGTTGCTCCAGAGCGACGTTCGGCTTATGCGAGGCACTGAGCACGACTGACACGAATTCCTGCTCAACTAGCACTAGTCATAGCTGAAAATCTCCGCATAGTGCAGAGCTCTGGTCCACAAGCAACTCAAATGCAAAGAAACAAACGTCAAAAATGCACGAACAAAACCAAAAACACACAAAAAAGACTCACTCAGAAGCACAAACACACTCGCACAGAGACGCACACGCACAGCGCTCGAGCTGAGAGCGGGAGAGCGGAATATGCTCGATGCGCTCAGTTACAACGGCCAAAGCAAATCCACTCAGCGCGGCTGCTGGCTGTAACGGACTCAATTGCTCTGAGTGTTATCAGCCCCATCCCCGTAATCGGCGTGCATTGACTGGTCACTGTCTCCACGAGTTCTCTCTTTCCCTCGCTGTCTCTGTTGCGCTCTCAGCCTCCCCCTCGCGCTGTCCCGCTCGCTCGCCCTCTCTCTTGTTTCTTCATCGAGCGCACTCTCTGCGTCCTGATGCACGCGTCTAATATGCATCCTTTGGATACGCGCTGCATTTGCTGCACTTCGCAGCTGCAGCTGTCGTTTATTTTTGCCAAAATTCGCTTCACTATTGATTATTGATTTTTGGTCTTTTTCGTCGGCCTTTGACCGCAGCTCCATGCAGCCCTCAGCCCATGCGCTTGGCGCCGAGGGCGGCCGTCTGCTCGTTTCCAACTTAAAGCCAGCAAAACAATGTGGACAGAAAGTAACATGCGAGCAATAATAAAGCATGTTACGGACGACGCACTTTCGCTTTCAAAGGACATGTTGTCTCCTTCAAGTTGGGGCCATTGAAACTGAGATTATTATGCAGGGCATATTGTAAAATGATAACAAATTGTATATTTATTTTATTTTAATCATGATAATTTAGTTTGACTGGGAGTACTAAGAAATCTATTTGCAAATCAAAATCAAAATCATAAAATGAAATTCTTTTTAGTCGTTTCATTAGCATAAATTCAATGCTCATGGCATTTGCAATTTGTTGGCATATTTACAAAACAAACAATGGTTCAGGGCGCAAACAAAATGCGAACAGTATGCAAATACGTAAGCGTAGCTCGCGCACAGGACATGGCAGGACGCTTGCTGCGATGCGGTGGCAGAGCAGGTAGCACGGCAGCGGCAGTGCGGGCAGGCGCGCATCATTGACGTTGCCGACCGGATTAGAAGTGCAACCGGACTTTGCACACGGATTTGTGAGCGCTGAAGAAAGGATTAAAGGTGCGGCTACCTGGAATGCGCGCGAGGACTTGCCGCTGCGTTCATTAATCCCGCGATCGCGAAGAAACCGCGGCTGCCGGGAAACTAGAGCAGCGACAGCAGTGCCCAGAGCCAGAGATTTAAAAGTGATTTAAAAGTTGCAGTGGGCGACTGCATAATCCAACATTACGCAGCGTGCTGCAGGATCAGGATCAGCGCCTTTGATCCTGATCCGAGTGTTGATCATGTGATTAGCGCTGCTTAAGGCGGGCGCGGCCGAGTATGGAGCCGCTGATCCGCCAGTTATGTAAAGTTGTCGCAAAGCCAAAACAAATGTTCCTTAAGCCACTCAGCCGCAATTCTCCTTATCCTTAGTCCGTAGTCTGCAAGTTCGCACATGTTCGGCAGCGTCACGCTTGACCTTTTAATTGATGATCGTGATAATAACTGCTATCTAATTTGCCCAGAGCTCAAAGTTCAAGTGCTCTATGAAGATGATACGCTGCCTTTGCAGCCGCCTTTGTTCAGCCAATGTCAACAGACATCCTTGAGATCTTAGAACCCTGAGCCATGCTTTGTTGGTGGTGGCTCGAGATCAAGATCTCATATGCAAATGCGAATCATGCGGTTGGCTGGGTTTCAACTGATGAGCCCCTGCCCGTATATCCACACCCCAAATCGCTTACTTCAGACCTCATTAGTGTTGTTTGCGTTTGGCGCACTTTCCGTCTGACCTCTTGTATTGGGATATTTCCTTGAGTTTTTAAGCTGATTTCATGCCATGGATGATGTGGCATTTTCTTTTGGTTTTCCTTTTTTTCGCCTTTGTCCTGTATGTCTGTGGTTTCTTTTTATGCCCTGTGATTGTAATTAGTTTTCCAGTTTTCTATAGTTATTCTTCCAAATGCTACTGTGGAACCTAATTGAGATGCAATTCCTTGGCTGTTAGGGATATAGCCAAGAAATGCTGATTGAATTATTTAAAGGAAGCATAATCGTATGAGTAGAGTATATGCTAAACTATAATCCCGAATCCTGGTTCATGCCATATATATTGCTCTAATATTATCTTTAAAACTTTTTCACTCTTTGCATGTAAATGTCTGGAAATTGCATCGAAATAAATCAAATGACAAAGTTCGCGCCAGGGATACGCCCACTTGGGTAAGAGGTGCGGAGTTAGTTTCGCGGAAATATTATGCTAAACAGCGGGCAGGGCAGACACATCCGTAAATCCTTTTTTAGCATGAAAAACCGAAGGATTAAAAAAGGAAACTAGAGCAACAGCGACCCAGATAGAAACAAACCCGACAACACAAACAGAAACAGACACAGAAACCGAAACAGAGAGAAAAACATGAGCATGGCGAAATAGTTGCTCTAATTTTGATTGTTTGTCCTAATGGCTACGCCGTAAAAGTAGCTGAAAAGCAACAAAAGCGTGAAGGACAACGCACATTGGTGCAGGACAATTGCCCGCTTCGGTGGCTTGGTGGCCGGGTCCGTGCTGTGTTTATGATTCCCACATCTCTGCAGTTAGATGCTTTCACATATTTTGCATGCACCCAGGCACCCGTACCAGGTAATCAGCTTCGGCAATGGCTTAACAATGAAAATCACTGGAAAATCACGAGAAAGTTCCTCTGCGCGAGCAGACGTTGACGCCTCAAAATAGCTACAACTCGAGCATCTACTGCTCTGAAGGCTCATTAGACTGCTCTAGTTATGATTGTCCAAGGACTCGACGGCCACGGCGGCGACTGTGCGAGCGAGACACTCCGAAAAGGACAACAGCTCACTTCCGCGTAATGTCGTTTTTTAGAGCTGCGCAAAAACCATAAAACATTTAGTTTTTTATGGTCAGGACAAAGCAGGTAGGCAGATTGATCCCAGGACTCTGGCTGTGTGCGGATGCGGCTGCTGTTTTTTGTCCCTTAACCCTTTCCCCATTAACAAAAAGAAGACACTCTCAAACTGTTGCTTTCTCTTTCTCTTAGGTGTCCTTGCCAAATTCCGAAAACTGCCTACGCCGTGCACCTTTCTGCGTGTGTGTGTGTGTTTCTTTTTTGTTTCCAGCTAATGTCGCTCGCTTTGTGTTCTTTATGATGCATCGGTTGTGTTTTTTATGGCACCCATTGTTCCTCACCTTGCACGGCGAAAGACGCGTACTTCCTTAACCCTTTGGCGAAAGTTCTTGGCCTGCCTATCCGAACGGGTTAAATGCAAGTCTGTGCATTTTTTATGAGCGCTTTCAAATGCTGTCCGCTTCCACGAATCCAGTATCCGCTCATTAGCCAGGCCAAAGGGTTAAGTTCGATGGGTTCCTCATTATGGTATGGCCGTAAATATGCTCGAAAAATGATATGAATTGCACTGCATTTACGGCAAAGTAGGGCCAGCGCTACCCAATGAAAACTTTTTCACTAAACTATAATAAAAAGTAAAAATTGTATATGTTTTTTTTAAATATTTAAATAGATATTTAGAAAATGTTTTTTATTTATAATTATTATTTTTAAATATGTAGAAAAGATTTAAAAAAGAAAAGTAGTTAGACAAATGCGGATCTAAAGCAGTCTTGCATAATTTCATTTGTAAGTTATTAATATTTCAAAATTAATAATTTTAAAAATAAATTTTCATATTTTATAATACAGTAAAAATGTCACATAAAAGCTTTGACATACACACATTCGCACCGAATATACAATATAAAGAAGAAAGAATATGAAGTAAATTTATATATATAATTATTTTTTTGTTTTCGCTTTCGTTTTTATTTAATTTTATAAATTATTTTATTAAGTTTTATTTTATTTTATTTATTTATTTATTGAATTATTTGACAATTTATTTATAAATTTAATCTTTTATAAAAGCAAAAATAGAAAATTGAAAATAAAATAGTAATAATAATATATGTTGTATATACGTTGAAAATAATAATAATATATATTCTATATAATATAATTCAATAACTTCCGAAGTTTAGGTATTTTATTCTTCATTTTCGGCATTTTAATGTATTGATACATTTCTAAAATCACATAACATTATACATATACAAATATTGAAATCTTCAAATATTGTATACGACCGTTACATTATCGTAGTAATACCACAAATCATTTTACTTCGGGATGGACAGACTCCCTATCGACTGACCATTGGGTTACATTTGTAATGCGTCTGAAATGAATACTGCTAAGTCGGCGCATTGGTATCGAAACGCATTTCAACAATGGCCAGCACAATTGTGGACGGAATCAGAGTCCGTTGCGCTAAATCCCGAGCTTAGACAATTGGCAATTTGAAATAAGCGCCAAAATGTGCTGAATCTCACCCCGAATATCCTCAAATGCGACCATCTAATCAGTCCGGCCAGGCAGTTACACATTTTCACACTTTCGTGACCCCTGCGGTGCAGCAACGCCAACACGGAGAGTGAGAGTGAGAGAGAGAGGGAGAGGGAGCGCCCGGTGGCAGGGGTTGGGCAACGGCTATTGGCTGCAAAGTTGACCCCTTGTCAACGTCCGGCAGAGGTTAAAATTAATGCGAAAACTGTGAATGTGTCACAAAAATTGCGTGAATATTCGGGGTCACGCATAAGACGCAGCTTCAAGAAGGCTGCCAGGCTGTCCGGGCTGTTAGGGGTGCTAGCCAGGGTCAGGACCCGGGCCGGGGGCTGCAATTTTCAAATTTATTGCTACACAAACAGAAATGCTCTAAATTGTAACGATTTCGATTCGCACACACAGCACAACTGTAAAAAAGGATTTCGTTTGCCATTGTTTTGCATGCTCGAGGATCACAGTCCTGGGACTGCGTTTCAATTGACCATGCGAATGGATGCGCCTGCGGCTGCGGCTGACCCCTCGCCCCTAGCCTGACCTTTTTCGTCTTGATTCAAAATAGTTGGCACATTTAAATAATTATTCATTGCCCAGTCCACAATGGCCATCAGCGATTCCAGTGTTCCCATTGCAAATGGCATTTAATTGTTGACCCCTGCAGTCGTCGAGTTTATGACCAAAATGTAACGAATTTCGCCAAAATCAAATTAAAAATTGGCAGCTGCTTTAGGCTACACAAAGACTATGCTAACGGAAACTCTCCGACTTCCACTCTGACCAGAATAATCATTTATACGCCTCGATCTTTAATATAAATGTTTCGAAATTTCCAAATAACTTTTTATATACAAACATTTATATTTAATGTACTGAAGAATACAATAAAAAATTAAAGAAAATTAATTTTCTCAATTTTTCTCGTATAAAGTCAATGCCAAAATTTAAAAATTGTTCAGCTAACTTACAAAAATATTTTTAGTATTTATTTAGTATATATCTAGTATATATATTACAATAATTCCTTAGTTAGTTAGTGCGAAGCACACAGCAAGCTGAAGATCAAAAAGATTAGCTTAATGGCCAGGCAGCTGGCCTCCTGCACCTACATGTCCTTTACTTCCTCCGCCCCCGCCTCCTGTAACAATATGTCGCTAATGGGAAATGTCGGCAGCCATTTTGTGCCAAAAACAAAGCCGGAAAACACAGACGAAGTGCGAATAAAAAATTGAACTGCTTACGAAAAGTAGACGGGCCTATTAGACGCAAAGCCCCTGCCAAAGGATAAATTAGATATGCCACCCAGCTTGTTGCGCCAGGAACAAAGGTATTAAACGTAAGCAAGGCAAAGCAAAGACAGCATATTTTATGTTCTAATGTAGCTTGCAAGCCAGCTGGTAGCAACGAATACGGAATGCTCTACAAAAAAAGCTAAAATGAATATGAAAAAGTAATGAATAAGATATGAGTTGACTAAGCTATATTTAAGCCAACTTCTATATAGTCGCATGTACTATTGTGTGGATTTCTAATCTATGGATTGACTATTCATTTATGAAGCTGAACATAATATAGGCTATGGTTACTATTCAAAATATTCAGTGCTGATCTATTGCTTTACAGTCCCAACTTGCTTTAGATATCCTAAGATTAGCCTTTCGATGGAAATACCCTAACAAATCCACGCCCACATGAGGAATTGGCTGTTTAGCTCTGGCTCTGTGCGCTGCCTGGTGAGTTATTGGGAGCTGGAACTCCCCGTTATGCCGTGGGTATAAACACCACTGTCATTTATTTTCGTATTATCATAATGAGTACTCGTATATTTTTATGTGAATCTCTTGCTTTTTGCACCAGGCCCGAACCCCTCCGCTCATGTGTCACACACACACACATGTTCCAGCGAGTGTGTGTGTAAAAAAGAGGAAAAAGACGAAGATAAGCAAAAATAAAAGTGAAATACAAAAACAGCACTCCCACTAGCCTTCGCATTCGTTTCTTGTTAAATTATCACCCAAGACAGCAGCCACCCTCTGCAGCCCACGTCTGGCCACTTATGCTGCCGGCAGCCACCCCCACGAGCACTCACACACACGTGCACACCTACTGACACCCAAGGCAACCGAATCGTTGGCAGCCCATTTCGCTTTTTTTTTCCAAATAGTTCGTTATGGGTTTTCTTTTTGCTTGCCACAGCAGGGTAGAAAATTCGACTAAAAATTACTTTCCTTTTGAAAAAGCTGAGAACATTCGAAGCAGAAGCAGAGCCTGCAGAGCTCCACTAAAGTTTGCTTTACAAATATTATAATTGGCTATCGTTTACTTTGATACCTTCTATATTTGCTTTCAATATGTAGCTTGATTGAGATACTCCTTACTACTATATACATTCTAGTTTCCTCCTATGTCGCATCTCTCTCTTAAGATTTACTTCAGTGTGATTATTGTATACAAATTTGTTTAAATATCTTTTATATTATATTATATTATTCTTTATTCCAGATCCCCCTTGACCCAGTCCATTTAAAATTTCAATTCCCTTTCTCATACAACTCTGAATAGTTCTTTTTCAGCTTTTCCAATTACATTCTATTTTCGATCATAATACTGATGCCTCCCTCCCACTCTTTAACAAGGCTTATCTGTGCTTATTTTCCTCAAACTCATACTATTTCGTTTAAACAGTTTGTGAATTATAAAAAAATATTTGAATTGTGGAAGCGTTTTGTTTGACCAACTGATAAAAACACATTGGCACTTGTTTACCTTGCGGTCATTGTACTTTTTGTGATTTTCTATTCCATGGAAATTTTTGGGTAAACACAAAAAAGTCAACATACACAATTAGCGATTGTGGCCGATTATTGCAGGAGAATTTCTTGTCAGAGACAAAGCGCAGCGTTGGAATAAATCAAATATTTTATTATATATATTTAATTATTAAATATTATATATGTAAATAAATATATATAATATATAATATATAATATATATAAAATATTTTAATAAGTATAAAAATATAAATAAATAAAAAAATTATATATATATATATATATATATATATATATATATATATAAAATAGTTTAATAAATATATAAAGATATAAAAAAAATATACTTATATGTATATAGGCAAAACTTTATAAATACAATGAGCAAAAGTAGACCAAAATAATTATAAATAAAAAATTATACAAAAATATTTAAAAACAATTATTTATATTTTATTATAAAATAGATTCATATAATAAAAAATAAATTAATAAATATAAAATATATATAAAGAATAATAAAATCATATATATCTAAAATAAATACATATATTTATTTGATTTATATATTATTATTATTTTTGATATTTTTTATTTTGTGAATCTATTTTAAAATAAAATATAATTTTTTTTCTCATTTTTATATTATTTTTCTTTCTTTCTTACTTTATCTCATTCAGTCTACTTGAAAACCTTTATAATTTATCGAAAGCAACCATTGAGAACATTCCACTAAATTTATGTCTTTTTGCCACTCTTCATCCAATATTGCTCTACTTTATTTTCTATATAGTACATATACTTCTGGGCCTCATCAAAAAGTCCAACTCAACCGTTCCACACATTTGCTAACAGCAGCCAATAACATTTTATGGCGCACGCCATTGCTATGTGCCACACACTCAAACACACACACACACACAGCGATCAACGAGTGAAAAAAGAGAAAAACTGGCAGAAAAACTAATTCCACATAATGGCCAATCTACATAAAAAAATCGCTCGACATGAAAACCAAAAATCGATGAGCGGAATGGAAGTGGAGTAGCAATAGCAAAAAAAAAAAGAAGAAAAGGAAAAAATAAAACAACAACAACAACTGCGACTGAGTCACAAAAATACCACCCCGCATAAATTTGCAAATAATGAAATGGTAAAAAAAATGCACACACAAACAGAAACACACACACACATATATATATATATATATATATATATATATATATATATATATATATATATATATATATATACTCACACACACTGGCAGTCAGACGTGCACGGTTCACCAAGGGGCGACTGGCGAATAAAGTTCCAAATCATGAAGCATACAAAATGAAAATCCACCCTCGAAAAAAGTTGCCACGTTTTTTCCTTTTTTTTCATTTTGGGGGAAAAAAGAAAGCAAAAAGTATTGTAATGGTCTCTCTCTATGTGTGTGTGTGTGTGTGTGTGGGTGGTTGGTTGGTTACTCGGTTGCTTGTTTCGCTTTCGCTTTGTTTGCAAAACAATCAAAAGCGAACGATTCGTCTCCAGCAACCTCTCCGCCAACTGCTGACCCGCCCCACTGCCAGCTCGCCCGGCTGCCTCTATTACTCCTGGTCGGTGGAGCGTGGTCCTTGGCGCACATGGCCAGCGTTGGCCGCGACATTTCTCGTTGTTGGCGACATTAAATGTAGCTAGAAGTTGTTTGTATTGTACATTATATGAGATACCCTGTAAAGGGCCACTACAAAGGGCATCTTACCATTGAAAGCGAACAGCACCTAGAGTCCAGTGCGTGGTATTGTGTATTCGCCCTCCTCAAACATGGACTAGCTACTTTTTTCCTACCTTTTCTTTTGTTTTCCTCGCAACGCAAAACCAATTTCAAGCATATTTTTATGAGCACTGCGCGCCGCCGTTGGCGACAAGCGCCAGCTCGAGGGAAGAGTTCGCTGGGCAGGCACAGCAGCTTTATTTTATTTTTTAGACGTGCACCAAAACCGCCTCCAGACGCTAATAACGCTTGCCGCGATGGCGCAGCAGCAAGCCCTGCCAGAACTAGCTATTTATGCTGACTTTGTTTTCCAACTGGAAGAGTTCACACTGAGGCAGATATTTACACTGGCAAGATATAAATTTATATAGTAATATATACATATTAATGATATATATTAATTTATAAAAATTGTTTATATTTTATATTTAATTTATTTATTAAAAATATAAAATATATGAAATATATAGTTATAATATCTACAATAACTATTTAAAATATTGTGCACAATTTTTAAAATTAAATACATTTTATTTTGCACCTTTTGACTTTGTATGTATGTATGAATGTATGTATGTTTACATGTGTTCACAAAGAAATAAATACAAATTTGAGAGACTTTTTCTGTTTTTATCTGTGCTAATTTATATTATATATATATATTAATTTGTTTATATATTATTGAAGGCAAAAGTATCTTATACTTATATGTATATATTATATTATTAATTTGCTTGTCATATTTTTTATATATATTATATATATATATTTATTATATTTATTTAATTTAAGTAATTACTTAGCAGCGCTTATGTAGTTGTTCCGTAAGCCCTACACATCTATCCAATTTAGCTTGCTTTCATAAAGCTGTCAGCTTTCAGTAACTGTGCAAGAGTCCCGTAATGTTTGTTGTTTGCACATTTGGCTGCTTTTTATGTGCCTTTTTAGCAAATTACAAAGCTGCGCCATTTTTTCTGACTTTCCATTCGCACAGGACACATAACTGTGTGCCTATATAGCAACAACAACAAAACAGCGGAAATGTCAAATACACACACACACACACACACACACACACACACACACAAGAGAGTGTGCGAGGGAGAGCGAGCAGTGGGACCATTTTCAACGTTGCGCCCGAAAATATGCAACATTTTTTATATGTTTCTGCTTCACAAAGTTTTGCGTCATAAAATTTTTTTGCTGCGGCTGCCACTTTTGTGTTGTTGTTGCTGTTTCACTGTGGCCAGGCTTTTATACCGTTCTCTGTGCATGTGTGTGTGTGTGTGCTTTTTATGACCCAATATGGCCGCCAAGCGCGCTGTACGTGTTTCGTTCTGTCTCAGCTTCTGCGATTGTGTGGGTTTATGAATTATATAGATTTTTATACGGTCGCATATTATTCTGTTTCTATTTTTTTTTGCCCTCCGTTTTGCCCCTCTTTTACTATCTCTTCCAGCATGCCGTTCTTTTTTGCTCGGAGCAATAAAAATGTCTTTTTATATGCGGCACTATCTGGCAGATCGCCCTGCATAATGCCGGCCCGTTTTTGTTGCTGTTTATGAATATTAGCTGGGCCTGAGCTTGACTTTTATGTTTTACTGGGCTGGCAAGCTGGCATTTCATTATTCCAATATTCGTATATGGCATATATATGTTTCGCTCGTACGCTTTACTCGCTCTCCTCTCTCTTTTGCCTTCTGCGTTTTGCGCGCTGCTTTTGTCATTTTTGCATTAATTTCATATTTTGCGTGTGCGCTGGGCTGCGGCGCTGCTGTTTATTCCGCATAAATAATAAATATTTTTGGTTATTGCGTCTGCACAGCATTAATATTATTTTGCACACACACACACGCACGTTAACATCCTGCATCATGGGCGGCAGGCGGGACAACGCATTGCCGTGAGCTTTAATTTCGGCTCATTTTTCGTTATCAAAACGTTAGGCTTATGCGCATGTATTTGTTGTTTTTTTATACTCACACATAAATATTTGCAATTAAATATGCCGAACTCACACACACACACACAATAAACAGGTCGATAGCTTTCAATAGAGCCAGCGCTTGGAGCCAAATATCAAAATATTCTTCATATTTGATTTGGCCAGCAAATTTCATGTTTATCAAAATTTTCAAATATTTTAATTAAAAATAACAAAGTTTATTCGAAAATTTTTAATAATTCGTTGGAAAATTTGGCAAGTCGCAAATATAATCGTGAATCTATATTACAAAATATGTTATTATATAGGCACTCAATTATCATTTGGTATATGTATAATTTATAAGCAGTATTAATACCATCACTTTACTGATTGGGTCTTAAAATACGTTTTCCCAATTGAAATTTTGATTTGAAAATAAATATCCCTCAAAATATCCCTTTAGGCAATTTGCCACATTCGCTAATCGAGACAACAACCTTCTCATGAGCGGGCAAATAGTGTGCAAATTAGACATATCAAATATTCTCAAGTGGAAAATGATTATTAAATTATTATTTGTATGTATTTTTTTTTTAAGTGGAAAATGATTATTAAATTATTATTTGTATGTGTGAGTACGCATTCCCTTGATCATTTACGTATTACATGTTGTAATCCGCTGTGGAAATCTCATCGCTTCGAGTCGTATTATATGCCGAGTATTTACACACATATTTATATGCGCATAGTCATGCATAAATACATACATATGTATGCAAGCGTACATACTTTTGTCTGTGTGGATGTGCAATTGCGAGTGCAAGTGCACCCGGGCCAATGAACAATGGCGTTATCAGTAACATAGACCCACATGTGTTTCTCGTAAGGCGGACGGGTAGCCGATTGATTAAGCTTCAAGTGCCGTTGACAGCTAATCGGGTCGCTTAAGGCGCGAACAATCAAATTTGTGTCTCAATTGTAATGTACTTAGTAAAACTATTTCAGCAACAAGAACAACACAGCAATCATGCACTTTGCTCAGAGCGAAAGATAGAACAAGAGAGGAGAGAGAGTGAGAGCGAGAAAGCATGCGAGCTCGTCAAACGTTTGCTTTGCTATGCGAGGCGAGGCGTCGTCGTTTCTCAGTGCAGAAGCACCCTCATTAAGTACGCCTCTGCAGTTGGGCAAATGCGCCGTTATCATTTCGCGCATTGACAACAGCAGCCAAAAGCAACTGAGCCTCGGAGCCGCCGGCACATTGTTCAAAAAGCTTCGCACGCAGACGGTTTGCAATAAAATAGGTCATCGCGGATAGTTGATAGATCCAGTGCGAAGTGCTAAATAATCAAGTAATTGCCATGGCTGAGGAGTCGAGGACAGCGGGAGGAGAGTCCTGCACGGATCAGATGCACCTGCTGCGCGACAAACTGCAGAAGTTCCAGAGCAAAATCATGTGCGATTTCGAGCAGCGACTATCCTGCATGATAGAGGACGTGATGCAGGACATACGGCAGCAGGAGCTGCGTGCGCACGAGTTCCGCCAGTTCGATAACTCCAGGGGCGTGGCCACCAGCTCCAGCACCACTTGGCACAATCGCCAGCAGCAAGCATTTGCGACAGCAACGGCGCCTGACGTCACCGACTGCCCAAATGGCAAGGCGTATGCCCAAACTGAAGCAACGCCAAAACAACCGCAGCAGCAGCAGCAGCGGCAGCGACCAGATCAGCCGCAACAAAGAACGCGACGTCAGTTGCCCGACAAGGTATTCGTGGCGCGCGAATCGTACCTGACGGCGCTGCTGCAGGTGGAGCACATGCGCACCATCTATCACATATTCTCAATCATTCTGGTCATGTTCTTGCTGAACGTCATCTTCTACGACTACTTTGTCGAGGGCCACATCAACCTGGGCCTCGGCACGTTCCGCAGCGGGCTGAAGCGTCTACACTGGGTATTGGGGGTGTGGCTGCTGGAGCATGTCTTTGTCCTGGCACTCTACTATGCATTCCAGGGATGGGCGCTGGTGCGTGCCAAATTGCAACCACACAGTGAGTCTTGAAAAGGATTTCCAAAGATCACGAAATCTAATGCAAATTCCTTTATAGAATCTCTGCAGCACTTTTGGTCGCACAGCTGCCTGATAATGTACATCAGCGCCCAGTTCGTGTTTGGCTATGTGTCCACCTCGCTGTGCCTCAAGTTCCAGCTGCCCTTCATCAGCGCCTGCGTGCTGCTGCTGGAGAGCACTCGGCTGCTGATGAAAATGCACGCCTATGTGAGATACAATGCGGCGAGGGTGTTGCTGGGCAAGCAGAAGACCGACGGAGAGCCGAGCGATGCTCGTCCCTACCTGCCGCCCCTGCACTGCTATGTGTACTTTCTGTTTGCACCCACCCTGATCTACAGAGATAGCTACCCGCGCACGAAGCAAATACGCTGGAAGTTCGCGCTCTCCCGCCTCATGGAGATCGTGGCCATTGCCTTCTTCTATGCCTTCATACACGAGCGCCACATTCGCGAGTATTTCGGTCAGTTTGGCAAGGAGGCGCTGGGTCCGTCTCAGTTAATCGTTAAGCTCTTTGGCATGATGCTGCCGAGCGCCGTAATACTCCTCTGTGGGTTCTACATGATTCTCCACTCGTGGCTGAACTTTACAGCGGAGCTGTTGCGCTTCGGCGATCGCATGTTCTACAAGGATTGGTGGACGTCGCACACCTACGATGGATACTATCGCAACTGGAACGTGGTGGTGCATGACTGGCTGTACGAATACGTCTATAGGGATTTATACATCTACGTCTTCAAGGGCTCCAAGGTGGTGGCCTCGCTGCTGGTATTCATGATATCCGCGCTAGTGCATGAACAGGTCTTGGGATTCGGGCTTCAACTGTTTTTCCCTGTCATGTTTATGTTTTTTGGCGTTCTGGGCGTAGCGTTGGTATTCCTCACACGCAGCGCACCCAAGACACTGGGCAACGTTTGCGTGTGGTTTACGCTCATCATCGGCAATGGCATCATGATCTCCTTATATTCCATGGAGTATTATGCGAAACAGAACTGTGCGCTGCGCTACGAGCACTGGGCGGACCACATAACACCAGCGATCTGGCGTTGCTATCATTAGCAAAAGGTTTTTCTTTTCACTTTTTTTAATCGAATTTTAATTAGTCTTACTACTTGTAATTTGTACACATGGCGTACGTTTCGTATAATAGGTAAATAAACTTAAGGAACAATTCATGAAGGGTTTCCAAATGCGAATGGCCACGAAAAACTTAGGGCTATAATTGTATCAATGTATCAAAGTGTGTGAGCGTATGTCCTTAGCCTACTGTAAACATATTTTACATCAAACTGACTGATGGTTAACTCCAATGTTACTGAATACTGTCTAACGTTAACAATGCTCGCTACCAACTCTACTAGCCTCTGCCTCTGCCGCTGTCCCGTTTGCGTCGTCAACTATGCGCAAACGTTGACATTATTGGAGGGTGCCTGTTGCGTTTTATTTGCGAGCTCGTCGACGTGCTTGCGACGAAATAGAATTACATGCGGCTCTGGCGCATGCATCATGTAGTGCACCCAACCCGGACTCTGCTGAACACCCAGGTTGCGCCATTCCGTCTCTGTCATTAGATGTGATTTGGGTACATGCTTGGCTAAGTCGGCCGGCAAAATGACATGCCTGCAAGCGATAAATCGAATGGTGAGTGAATATATTGTGTATTATCTCTGATATGGTTACCTGTATTCAAATTTGTCATCATAGTATTTTTCGGAGTATTGAATTTGGTCAGCGGGCATTGTAATTAATTTATTTATTTATTATATGAGATTGTAAATTTACTTTTTTTGTGGCGGCGAAACGATAAATGCCCTCCGATATTTTTAGTGTTAAGAAGTTGTGATAGTTTGCAGCGGAACATTGCGGTTAATATAAATTCCCTCATAAAAGAAATAACGACTAATAAAAAACACTAAGAACAATGATAAATTGTTATTAATATTTGCATTTTTAAATATTTCGATAAACACATTTGTTTCCAAGCTTACACTCATTTGGCACTGTTCACCATGATTCATTCGGAACTTGTGAGCTATGCTCAGTTAACAGAAAAGTAGAAGAAGAGCATAAACGACGCGCTACGCTTGGCATTATTTTCATTTTTGGTTTTGTGTGCACAAATAATTTGTTTTTTTATTTATTTCAACAATATAAACAAATAAAATAATGGATTCATTGAGCATAATGGATGATGCCAAGCTGGAATCATTCCGGGAGCTAAATTTACTAGAAAAGCATCGGGTAGACAGCTTCAAGGATTGGCCATTTTCATCAGAGTCCGCATGCAGTATTGCCAAGGCAAGCTCGTTTTGAGTGTGTTAACAAACTATATCTACATATATATTCCAACTATTTGTAGATGGCTGAAGCGGGGTTTTATTGGACAGGCACCCTGCGGGAAAACGATACAGCCACTTGCTTCGTGTGCGCCAAAACCCTCGACGGCTGGGAGGCCGAAGATGATCCTTGGAAGGAGCACCTCAAGCATGCACCGCAATGTGACTTTGTTAAATTGGGCTGTGCAGAAAAGGATTTAACCGTAAGTAAACTGATAACAAACAGTATTTGGTAATGGAAACCCATTGAATCACTTACAGGTGGAACAATTTCTGAAAATTTTTGGAACTGTTGTCAAGACGAACATATCACGACATTTTAAAGAATTTAAAGCTAAATTTGTGAAAGAAAATGAGGCTAAGCTGAAGAGCTTCACACAAAATCAATCTTAGTTTCAATTTTTATGTATGTACAGATTTAATAAATTACTCCTCCCTTTTTTGAATTAAAACATTTGCATTTCTGCCGCTCACTACTTAACAGCGCGCTGTTAAAATTCTACCCGGTGGCAACGCTCTAAATCGGCAGTGCGAAAATTTGCAGTTCACGAATTAGATTTTGCACAAATGTATTTTCAACTAAATTTATTACAAATATTTACCCGACAAGCGTTCGGCTTGATTAAAAACGTTTGAAATTACTGATATCTTGCATCATGTTGAAACGCAAACTTGATAGGCAGGTGGAGGCTCTCGACCTAAGGAAAGTCGAAAAAGCAGCGTTGGATTCAACACGGTCAATTGACCAACGATTTTATGGATTTGAATGTGAGTTGAATGAGGAATTGGCGCTGCTTGAGTTGCCGGCGGAGATTGCATGTACTTACAATGCGGTCGAGTATGCTTCATCTTTGCATTGTGCATATCTAAAAAAGTATTTGAATGGGACCAAAAAAGTCATATTCATTGGCATTAATCCTGGGCCTAAGGGCATGTGCCAGACAGGCGTAAGTATGCCCAATATCAACTACTATATACTATATACATATGTATGCATATTCTTTGTAGATACCTTTTGGCAATATTGGCACCGTGCGTGAGAAGATGCGACTCTCTGGCATAGTGCAGCAGCCACCCAAGTTGCACCCTAAGCGACCTGTTACTGGGCTAAATTGCAGAACCGAGGAGCAGAGCGGTTTGCGCCTGTGGAGTCTGTTTGAGAGCTTGGCTGGCAGTTTGGATGTATTCTTTCAGCAATGCTTTGTCCACAACTTATGTCCTTTGGCGTTTTTTGATGAAAGTGGTGGCAATATAACGCCTGACCACCTGAAAGGCAATTACAAGACGTTGGTGCGAGATAAATGCTTGAGGACACTGGAGAAGCAGCTCGAATTGCTGAGGCCGCAATATGTTGTGGCTGTAGGAGCATGGGTTGAGATGGAGCTGAAAAAGAGATCGGCTTATTGTAATTCAAGCGCAACAGTCATTCGCTTGAAACATCCAAGTCAGCGGATACCCAACAACACGAACTGGTCAGAGGAGGCGACGGCTTTGCTAGAGAAAGAAAATCTCATCAAATATATGTGTAATATGCCATAAACCTATTATATATAAATAATATTAAGCGAAATAATGGAAATGCACTCGAAAGAGTACATATGTATATATAATATATGAATATCAAATTAATGCCATTTTATTGACGATTGAGTTGTCAGGCATATTTTCACAGTGAACTGTAATTATAGCTGTAATACACTTGTTGGCATACTATGTATGTATGTACATATGCATACAATTGAGAAAATTTGAATTGTTGCCAGTGTTGCCACACTGTTGCCGTTGAGTTGCCAATCATATTGTGACTGCGAACAGCTGATTTTTGCTTGTTATTTTTTTGCTGGCCTGCGTCGTGGCGTCGTAGTAAGTTCTGTTTTTGTTAGTCTGCTATTAACTTGAGATATTTCCATGCCCGATGGCCGCGTTTATGGAGGACGCTCTTGTGGAAGCGAGGCGAGCACGTGACGCAGGCGAGGTTCCCGTTGGCTGTGTGTTTGTGCACAATGACAAGGTAATCGCACGTGGCGGGAACGAGGTGAATGTACATCGGAACGCAACACGTCATGCGGAGTTCATATGCATCGATGCCACCTTGGCGTACTGCCGTGAGAAGCGTTTGCCGGCACGCGAGGTGTTCAGTGAGATTAGCGTTGTGGTCACTGTAGAGCCCTGCATTATGTGCTCTGCCGCATTGCACACGCTCGCCGTCAAGGAGATCATCTATGGCTGTGAGAATGATCGATTCGGTGGCAAAACAGTTATAGACGTTGCCGCCGTGGTTGGACAACAGATCGACATAACGGGCGGTGTGCGAGCGGACGAGGCCATGGCCTTGCTAAAGGACTTCTACAAGGGCGACAACCCGGCGGCACCACCCGCCAAGAAGAAGAAATGAGTGGATCTCAGTTGAGAGAAGAGAACAAGCACCGTAGTCACCGTCACCTTAAGCTTCAGCTTATGTAAAACCATTTTGTATATGTTTTAATTTATTATAAACTTTAAGCATAGAGTCTAAGCTAAATATGGCGTTCAGAACGTTACATTTAATATAAATACAATTACTGCGTGAAGAGCGACAACACGTTGTGCATCTAGTTGAAGGCTGTGCCCACTGCAACTGTTACAGGAAATCAAAAAAAATATTTTGTATCTTTCAATCGAACCATCACCAGAAAATGATATTGTTAACCCTTGTGAATCTTATTGTTATTGCACTAAAACCTAAGCTAGTCTTTTGGCTCGTCGTTTGCTGCGCAAGCTGCTCGGATCCGGGAGCGTGCGGAGCAAACAATTGCGATTGCCTTTTACAATTTCTAAATTAATGCTATGGATTTATTAAAATGTATGTTTTAGATGCGCAGACTGCGGCGTCTGTGGCCGATATTGAGCCACTCCAGAGGCACGCTGTCGCCCACATTGTAACTGGACGGAGTGCAGCCGGTTAGCTTTCTAGCTGGCTCGCAACGACGGCTGACATTCCAGTAAGCGAAGCCTTGCGGGCAGCGATATATTTGACCCTCGATGCGACCCGTTTGCTGCGAGTAGCCGCATTTCACGAAGACCTGGCTGCACTCATCCCGGTTCAGTGCGAAGTGTCCCTCCTCCGGACAAAGAGGCTCTGTCGAATGAATTGGTACCTAAACAGAGTCGGACCGATAGGTTAGTACAGCTGTGCGAATTGCTATGACTAAGAGATACTTGCCATGTTAAGAGGTTCCGCTTCCTCCTCAAACAGTTGGGTACGGGATGATCCCTTGTTGGAGCAGCTATCATTGGGTCCTGGCTGGGCACAGCGACATGATGCCTCCTGATAGACGGTACCATTGGGACATTGGAACAATACAATATTCAGATTCGAGTCTGAGTTCTCATTGCATTGATAGAATACGCCGCATTGCTTGGAATGCCGACGGAAACCAGACGGGCAGACGAACAGGCTTTGATCCTCAGTGGTTGTTGGACAGGGAGCACTTGAATTGCTGGACGGCTCAGGACTAGGTTTCGGTTGCTGCTCGGTGGTTGTCTCCACTGGCTTATAGGTAGTAGTATCCATTGGTTTACTCGTAGTTGTCTCCACGGGTTTATTCGTAGTTGTGTCAACTGATCCTCCCGTAGTGCTTTCTGCATTGGTTGTTGTCTCTGGCTTAGTTGTTGTGTCCGGCATCATGGTGCTGGTTGGCATATCCGTTGTTGTTCCACTTGGTTTGGTTGTTGAAGTCGTGCTGCCGGAGGAGCAGTTGCCAGACACCTGATCGGCGTAGTTACATGTGTCCAGAGATGTATCCCAGACTGTGCCCTTTGGACAGCGGAACTTATATACTTGATAGCTATCCTTGTTCTTCGTGCAGCGGTAGTAAATGCTGCAATCCTCTGGATCAGCGTGGAAGCCTTCAGCTGGACACTTAAAGTTGACCGGCTCCTGAGTAGTGCCAGGATTTTCCTCCGTTGTAGTTGGAGAGTAGCCTGGCATTGATGTTGTACCTCCAGTTGTCTCTGGATACATTTCCGTGGTTGGCTTGCTGATTGGGTAGTCGGTGGGCTTTGTTGGAGTATCCGTTGGCTTCTCTGTGTAATCCGTGGGCTTCGTTGGTGGCTCCGTCGGCTTCATTGGCGGATCTGTTGGTTTCGTCACTATTTCTGTTGTGGGCTTCGTTGGTGGCTCTGTTGTGGGCTTCGTTGGTGGCTCTGTTGTGGGCTTCGTTGGTGGCTCTGTAGTAGGTTGTTCTGTTGTGGTCTGTGTTGGGGTTTCTATGGTAGTGGGTCGCGTTGTGGGCTCAGTTGAAGTAATTTCGGTTGTAGTTCCGGTTGGACTTGTCGTTGGCTCCGTTGGAGCTTCAGTTTGACCTGAGCAGCCCGGAACGTTCTGTGCATGATCACACGTTTGTATGTCTGCATTCCAACCTGTATTCTTGGCGCACATAAACTCATGCTTGGAGTAGGAGTCTCCGGTTTTCAGACATCTGTAAAATTTGCGGCAGTTGTTGGGATCCGGCATGAATCCTTCGCCCTTGCACTCGGTGCCAGGCGGCAAATTGGGTACCTTGGTGGTAGTCTCGGGCATTATCGTTGTAGTCGGAGGATTCGTTTCACCTGAAGTAGACTGAGTGGAAGTGGTCCACGTTGTGGGCTGGCTTTCAGTCGTTGTGGGTCTGGATGTCGTCGTCCATAGCGTCGTCGGAGGCTGATATGTCGTCGTTGGCTCAGCTGGAACACTTGTCGTGGGCTGGTTGGTTGTGGTCGGTCTATCTGTTGTGGACTCTGTGCTTGGCTCAGTTGGACGATTTGTCGTATTGGGCTCCGTGGTGCTAGGGGAATTGGTTGTCACTGGCATTGCTGTCGAAGTGGGCTTCTCCGTGGTATTGTCACATGGACCTTTATCGGACTCTGTTGTAGCATTGCCAGATCCGTCTTCGGGTTTTGGATTGCACATGCTCAAGTCGTGATTGCAGGTTTGTAGGTCCTGATCCCAAACTGTGCCCGCTGCACAATGGAAGGCCACCTGGTCGAAGCCGCCCTTGCCATTGCTAATGCATCGATAGAACTTGGCACAGTTGCCTGGATCGCCCATGAAGCCCTCAGACGTACACTTCACGTTTCCACCTGAGCTTGTTGGTTTCTGCGTAACAGGCTTTTGGGTAGTTGGTTTTTGGGTTGAGGGTTTGCCCGTAGGGGAGTTTGGTTTCTGTGTAGGCCTCTGTGTTGTCGGTATTATAGCGGATGATGGTGTTGTGCTCGAGGTTTGCGATGAGCCCTGACTGGGTGTAGTGCCGGTTGCAACTGGCCGTTGGGTGGTGACGCTATTGCCACAGTTTTTGTTGTTGACGGCCCAGGCATGATTACATGCTTCAATCTGAGCATCCCACACTGTGCCGGGGGGGCAGGAGAAGGCCACCGTATAGAAACCGCCTCTGTCATTGTCCACGCAGCGATAGAACTTGGCACAGTCCTTTTCATCTCCTAGAAATTGGCCATTAACATTACAGTTTCCGGAGGGCTTTGTAGGTGAGGGCGTGGAGCTAGGGCTAGTTGAGCTTGCTGTGGTAGAGCTCTCACTGCTGGATTGAGAGCTTGAAGATGGCGATTGCTCTGTGGTGCTGCTGCTTGATGGTGATTGTGTGGAAGATTGGTTATTGCTGACCCGCTTGCACTTAAGGCTCTGCATGTCAACCTGCGATGGATGGTCGCAGCTGTTGGCCTCGGGATGCCAAATGGTATTTGGTGGGCAAGTAAATGAAACCTTCATGAATCCACCCTTCCCGTTGTCAACGCAACGATAGAATTTCGAACAGTTTTCCTTGTCGTCTAAGAAGGTTTCCTCACTCTCACATTTCTCTGCCGGTTTGAACGGTTTCTGAGTTGTTGTTGTGGTTGGTTCCTGGTTGGAGGATGATCCCTGATTCGAAGACGATCCTTGATTTGACGACGAGCCTTGGTTGGATGATGATCCTTGGTTAGATGACGAGCCCTGATTAGAAGATGATCCTTGATTTGAAGATGATCCTTGATTAGAGGATGAACCTTGATTTGATGAAGAACTTTGATTGGAAGACGATCCCTGGTTAGAGGACGATCCCTGGTTGGACGACGATCCTTGATTAGAGGAAGATCCTTGATTAGAGGACGATCCTTGATTAGAGGACGATCCTTGATTGGAGGATGAGCCTTGGTTGGATGATGATCCTTGGTTAGATGACGAGCCCTGATTAGAAGATGATCCTTGATTTGAAGATGATCCTTGATTAGAGGATGAACCTTGATTTGATGAAGAGCTTTGATTTGATGAAGAGCTTTGATTGGAAGACGATCCCTGGTTAGAGGACGATCCCTGGTTGGACGACGATCCTTGATTAGAGGACGATCCTTGGTTTGAAGATGATCCTTGATTTGATGAAGAGCCTTGATTGGAAGACGATCCCTGGTTAGACGATGATCCTTGATTAGAGGAAGATCCTTGATTAGAGGAAGATCCTTGATTAGAGGAAGATCCTTGATTAGAGGAAGATCCTTGATTGGAGGATGAGCCTTGATTAGAGGACGATCCTTGGTTTGAAGATGATCCTTGATTAGATGATGATCCTTGATTTGATGAAGATCCTTGATTAGAGGACGATCCTTGATTAGAGGAAGATCCTTGGTTAGAGGATGATCCTTGATTTGAAGATGATCCTTGATTGGAGGAAGATCCTTGATTAGAGGACGATCCTTGATTAGAGGAAGATCCTTGATTTGAAGACGATCCTTGGTTAGATGAAGATCCCTGATTAGACGACGACCCTTGATTAGAGGAAGATCCTTGATTTGAGGACGATCCCTGGTTAGACGACGATCCTTGGTTAGACGACGACCCTTGATTAGAGGAAGATCCTTGATTTGAAGACGATCCTTGGTTAGATGACGATCCCTGGTTAGACGACGATCCTTGATGAGAGGCTGATCCCTGATTAGAAGACGAGCCTTGATTTGATGAGCTAGCTGTACCATTGGCCATAGCCTTGCATTGCTCCTTCTGGACATCTGTTGGGTGGTTGCAGCCCTTTGAGTCGGGATCCCAAACAGTGCCTGGCGCACAATCGAAAGCAATCTTATCAAATCCACCATTTCCATTGTCCACGCAGCGGTAGAAGCGCGCACAGTCCGTTTTGTCAGGCAAATAGGTTTCCGTATGCTCGCACTGTCCGTCAGGATTCATGGGCTTATTTGATGTTGAGTTTGAGGAGCTTGTGGAGTTTTGAGCTACAGAGGAGTTGGAAGAGGATGTGGATGATTGGTTGCCAGAGCTTGAAGACGATGACGAGCTTTCAGTGCTGCTTTGATTCGAAGACTGATTGCTGGAGCTTCCAGATGAGGATGAGCCTTGATTGCTGCTTGACGAGCCTTGCTGACTGTTGTTCGAAGATGACGATCCTTGATTATTATTATTAGAATTGTTGGAACTGGAGCTGCTTGATTGATTGCTGCTATTGGACTGCTGACTGGAAGTGCTGTTGCCGCTCTGACTATTCCCACTGCTGGAAGCGCTGGATTGTATGTTGCATTGCTTCTTCTGATCTTCGCTTGGCAAAACGCAAACTTTCTCCTCTTGACCCCACACGGTGCCTGGACCACACGTAAATGGCACCTTCTCCAAGTTGCCGTCAGTATCTAAGCGACATCTGTAGAACTTGGCGCAATCCATTTGATCTGGGATGTAGGTGTTCTCGTCCTCGCATTCGCTCGATGCAGGATTCTGACTTGTTTGGTTGTTGGCACCACTGGAGGACTGATTGTTCGATGAGTTCTGGTTGCTCTGATTGTTGCTGGAAGATTGGTTATTGCTGGAGCTTTGATTTTGATTGTTGTTGGAGCTCTGGTTGTTGCCAGAGTTCTGATTATTACTGGAGGATTGACTGTTTCCAGAGCTCTGATTCGAAGAACCCGAGCTGGCGTGCTCAGTGCTGCTGCTCGAACTTTCCGTGCTGCTGGAGGACTGATTGCTGCTCGATGATTGCTGATTGCTCGATGTGGAGGACTCCTGGTTGGCGCTTGAGCTAGATTGATTCGAGGAGCTGTTAGAAGAGCTGGAGTTGGACGAGGAGGACGTTGAGGAGCTGGTCGAAGACTGACTGTTCGATGAAGATGAGGATGAGGTGGTATTTTGATAGCTCGATTGGGATGACTGTGTAGATGTTTGCTCATCGCTGAGCGGATCGGCTTGATTGCGGCAGCCGCCATTAGCACGTACTTTGATCACGTGATTGCAGGACTGGAGTGACTCATCCCAGGCGGTGCCGTCCGAGCAGCGAAAGCCAATTTTGTTATAGCCCCGCCCATTGGAGATGCAGCGATAGAACACGGTGCAGTCAATGGGATCACTCATAAATCCATCATTCTCGCACGCCACGCCCTCCTCGCCCACCGAGCGCAAAGATGATGAGCTCGAAAAGGATATGACTGAAACACCACTCAAGCCTGTCAGTCCATAATTTGTGGGCAGCTGATTCGCAGTCGCGTAGGTGTGCAGCTGCAAGGCGGCGGCGGGAGTGACGGCGCCATTAAGCATCACATTATGTCCATTCTGGTTATTGACGAGCCCATCCAATGGCAGCTGGCTGTCCGTCTCCTCACTGACGTCGATTTCGTTCATGTGCTGCTCGCACTCTCCGCGCCCAGCCAGCACGGGCGGCAGGCACAATTGGAGGGTGCGCGAGAAGACTGTGCCCTCCTTGCAGGCGAACATGTATGGTTGGATGTAGTGCTCGGAGCGCTGCTCGCAGCGGTAGTAGATGCGACAGTCGTAGTCATCGGCAAACAGCCCCTCCTCCGGGCAATAGAAGGCGACATCATCAGAGCCACTGCGTCCATAGGCTGACGAAGATGGAATGTCTGCAATAAAAGTCAAGTGATGTACTCGTTAGTAAGTTGGATTTAGTCGGAGGCCATTGCGATTAAGCATATAAATTAATATTGTCACGCCCAGCGGCACTGGCACTGGCGCTGGCGGAGTGCATTTCAGTCAAATGTTTGTCAAAGGATGCACACGCCATATACATTCAGCTGCACATAGGATGTGTGCTGGCAATTGCGAACCGGCCGCTGGAACAAACCATTCAACTGAAACTTCCTGTCACAAATGCCCCGCCTGAATATATTTTGCTCAATTTCATCTGACATTTTGCGCTCGTCCTGCTCGTCCTGCTCTCTCGCGAAGCGGGATTTTTCGCGTTGTCAAAATAAAATTGATAATTTATTGTCATTCAATGGGTGAGCGTGCTTTTTTTTTTTATATATGTACACATACATATATATGGATGTATTTGGGATCTGCTTCTTCTGTCGCGCAGTCCAATAAATTTAAATGCATTTATGGCCCTTACAGCGGAACAAATTCATTTCGAAAATGAATTGTGTATTTTTTTTTGGGTTATTCACGTTCCCGCAACTCCATTGGCCACAACATTTTTTTTTGCCCGCATGCCTTATGAACCAAATTGTTGTTGCGGCATGCAAATCTGGCGAAAACATTGTAAACGCGCGTCTAAAAATTAGACCCCACCGGGGATTGGCATAAATTTGCATCAGTCACTGTGCGATTTTTATTGGAGCCATGTAAGCCAAAGCCAATGCTTTATGGCCTGACGGCGTGCCCTCAACCAGCCAGGTCCATTCACTCTGCCAGAATTGCCAAATCCAAGGCCCATAAAACTTAATTATGGCAAATGTATGTGGCCCACTCCGCCGGCTCAGCCAAATTGCCATTTTTTGTTGCTTAGAGAAAAGATTTACGAAAAGTGCCTTGGGTGCTGTTTAGTAAAAAATGAGAATTGAATTGCTTAATCGTGGAAAGGACGAATCATGCAATTAAGATGAGAATGGTGAAGTTTTACACATATATTAGATATAAGTCAAGGGCCTGTCTTGGTTGACAGAGCTGATAGGATACGATTCCTTCTCGCCATGCATTGAAGGTCAACTCTAGCATTATATATGTGTCTCTCCTGCTTCTCCAAGACTTTGGCGAGCGCTTCTCGACTTTGCATTGCTGATTTGAAGAGCTCGTCGACTACTTTACGAAATGCATAAGGTTCGAGTAACTCAGCAAATCCCATAAGCCACTTTGCATGGCAACATAATATACAATTTTAATGGAAATATTATAGTATGCAGAGGACCCGAAAACGGCGCGGCCATTACTCTGGCTGCACGCTTGGCTTTCGCTGAGTCTAAATTGACCGTTTTGTGATTTTAATTATATATGATGTTTACTTTAGAACTTATGCAAAATGAAATAAAAGGAGCGACCGCAAACTTATATGGCGCCCAGCAGGCGACAGGCGTAACGGGTCCCAGGCCACAGGCTGACCGCACAGCATGTCCGCAAATAGTTTTGGATACGCCATGTTCCGGGACGAGGCTGGCACACACACACACACACACACACACACACACACACACTGTGTGTGTTGCGTTAAAATTTCAATTTGCAGCATTAAAGCACATTATGGCATAGTAAATGTAGTTATTAAAGCTTAAACTATGCGCTCTTAGCTCAGGCGAGCTGCCATTTGATACCCTGCCAGAGGGTAACAGCAACTTGCCATGCACTTTGTGAAGGAACATTAGCTAACTGGCTTTAGCTATATATAGTCAAGTGCTCTATCGATCAGAGAGCAAGTAGAGAGAGAAAGAGAGAGAGAGAGAGAGAGAGGGAGAGAGAGAGACATACATAACTTAATATATAAAGTTTAGCTAACAGCGAGAGATTTCCCTAACTTAAATGAAGGATATCAAATATCCCTAAAAATTCAGTTCTGTCTAATTGGAAACTGGGTTATTATTCCATGCGAATTTCGTGACAAGGCTGAGCCGCGATTTGATTACCTTGGCTTGCAACCAGACTAATGTAATAAACCAGCTCATCCCATTCTCTTTTTGTGTAAATGCCAACGTAGACAAAATAAAAGAATTCAGATGTCAGTTTCCATTTTGCCTTTTTGCCATTGCATTCCGGCGAGTTGGAAGCTATTTTCGCTTTGTACAAGCAGTTGCATGTTGTAAATATGATATTTGGAATTTTGAGCTGCTGTCCAAGTTTGTCGCTCCCATGGCATCTGCTACTACGACTCCTGCTACTGCTGCTGCTGCTGCTTCTGGGCTTGGTATAATTTCATTTGCGTCTGGTGGCATTTTGTCGCTAACTTTATGTTGAACAACGTACGTGTGCGGCCAGGATGGCGTCAACAGTTTTATGGCAGATACACCAAGTGAGAAAGGGAGAGAGCAAGGCGGTGAGGGAGAGCTAGAGATGAAGAGAGCAGAAGAAGCAAGCCTTTTATACCCTATTCATAAATATTCTGATCTATCAAACTATTCTTTCAATATATATACATTTCATATATAACCAATAAACACTTTTAAAATTTTAAAATATTTTATATAAGCTTAATACATGAAAAGAGTATTAAATATTCGTCATTTCACTGATTACTGAATTATTTAAAATTTTATAAATATTAATAATAATATTATTAGAAAAATCAACATATGTTGTTCCAAAAAGCGAACAGAGTATCTGCGAGTCGTTCACATTGCTTACTTGATTGCCTAAACTGGCCTGCTTTTTTCTTGCTCTCCTAGAAGTGTGTCTTTGGCGCGGCATTAGATGCGCCAAATGACCAGCCAGAAGAAATTCAATTTATTATGCAGCTTGACTTTTTTCTGACATTCTGTGCGAGATGACAGTGCGCCTGGTGCTGTGACAGTTGCTTCGCATGGGGGCTGGGTTGGAAAAAAGCATACTGTACGCTAATTCCAGCAGCTGTCCTTGTTGAAGATTCCGTTTGCTGTTATGCTGCTGCCGCTACCGCTGCCGCTGCCGCTGTGCCCTTTGCTCCGTTTGCCGGCGATTATAGATTTTGGTATGCGCTGCGGCAGCTGCGTTTGAATTTCGCGCTGCGCTGCGCTCGAACAGCTTTTAATATTGGAAATGTCCTTGAAAACATTGCAATGACCAGTGCAGCGAGAGCTGTCCGAGAACATTACTCATACGCAGCGTGCGACACAGTTGCCAGCTTTTTGTGCAGGCTGCCTCATTGGCATGCATTATTCATTCCCAGAGATAAACTCGGTAAGAAATTGCTGACAGCTGCCATAAAAGACATTTAATATTGAACATTTAAATGGAAATTATATTTGACTTGGCAGCAATTAATTTGAATTTCAACAACTTAAGAGCTTCAGTGCTTGTCATGTCACTAAGTAGTTGGGATGGTACGGAATGCCTGTCGGGCTGCCGGGCTGCCGGGCTGCCTGCTCGCCCGGTTGCTGGTAAATTAAACATAAAGCGCTTTTAGTTAGAATCACGTTCGTCTCAATTAAACTACATTAAATTCAATTAACAAGCAGCAGGAGGCAGCTGCGCAAAATATAAGCAACACTCCCATTACGGTTAGAGGCGGGCTGCGAGCGACCTGACCTACTATAACTGGCAATAGAGCCGGTGACATTGTCTTTCTCTCGGCCGGGTCTACGGCGTCTACGTTACAATTGACTTTCATTACTTCTTACAATCATGTTGCATTATTGAGCGTTGTCACATTGGACAGGCCCGTCGAGATGAGAGAAGTCGGCGGCGAGTCGACGACTCGATGACTCAACGAGCCCAGGACTCAACTGCTGCGTGCTGCACGACGCGTTAGTTCGTTCGTGTAATTAAGTTTAATATTTAATTTAATTGCATATTGTAGACATACAGTTACAACAACTACAACGACGACGACAGCAAATGACTCATAAAAGGACACGAGCACGCTCCGAGACGTTGCCTGGCTCAAAATTATAATGAAAGCCGGAAGCGAAAGGCTTTCAGACAAAGTTGAGAGTATCGTCGCCTTAGCCTCACCCACAAGAAACGACCAATTGCCCAACCAACTGGCAAAGGTGAAGGCGAAAGTCCAAGAATCGGCTGTAGTCCAGGTTCGTGACTGTCTTAGCCCCAGCAGAGTTCATATATGTGTGCGCTGTCTAGCGCTTAGTTACTTTATTTTATGTTGACCTCTTTCGGCTGCATTATTATCATTGGAGTTGTGCCTGACCTGCTTACGGCTGGTTACTTTATGTCCTTGGCATGGGATTATGGCATGTTAGCAGTCAGTTTGCGTCAGGCCTTTGGGCGTGTTCACTGTATTAAGCAACTTCTCCGTGGCCACCTACTGAATTGCGTTTGCAGTCCAATTTGCCAGCCCGGCTAATGATCTATGGCTGCCCCATATGCAATATTAATCAGGCTCTTTAGCTCTCCCCTCAAATTGATTCATAAACATAAAAGTTTATGCTAGCTAATCAGGCTGTCTCAGTGTGAGCAAAAACTAATACGAGCTTGAACATATAATATAATAAATAAATATAAATATTTTAATAAAATGAAAAAAGTTATTTAGCAGCAATAAATATTTTGATCAACTCTTAATGAATTTTGAGATAAAAATTGCTCAAAATTGAATCGAGTTATGAGAAAACCCTATTTGTTTATTCAATTTATTTGTTAAATAAAATAGTTTCGATATTGCCAATTGAAATGCATTTTGCAGCCCTTCGCTTGACTTTATTGAATTGCCAAAGAGCCGAATCATAAACTGTCTCAGTGTGAGATTTTATAATAAAACCGCCTCAATCTTGTCAACTCTCTGCATTAGATATTGATTTGATGCTGCAGTCTACTCGGGCATGCCCAAAGTTAAAGTTGTATTTCATTTGTTTCTAGCAAAGTTGCCCACTCCGCCAATAGCCGGCAGTTATTAGGCGTGAAAAGTTAGATATTTACATGTTTGAGTACCTCTGCTCAGCATTAAGTAACAGTTCCAACGTTGACTGAGTGAGCGAGTGTGTGGAAGGCAGCGGGAGTCTGTGCACAGCCCACGGGATTCAATTAATTTCATTTGTAGTGCGGCGCGCGCAACGAAACGCTGCAAGCGATTACTAAACACACAAAGAGAGAGCGAGAGAGAGAGAGACAGAGAGAGAGAGAGAGAGAGAGAGAGAGAGGGAGATAGAGCAAGCATACACGCCGCCACACCCTCACGTAAAGTTGTACTTACAATATTTTCAATTAAGCTGCAACAATACCACAAGAATAATAACAATTACAGCAGCAACAGCAACAGCAGCAATTTTATACAATGTGTGTGTGCTCCCATGCCACGCCCAATCCCTTTACAATCCACTGGCAGCCCATTGAATGCTAAGCAAATCTTAAGCGCGGCGCTGGGTCTATTGTACTCCGCCGTATGCATGCACGGCTACTACTAACATACTGATGTGCGACAGAACACGGCTCGTATAATAAGTTGCTAATATGATGAAGAGACAATGCCTGTGGAGGAATTCAATTAATTTAGCCATGGCTAAACTTGATCAATCATCCGTTGGCAATTGATTAAGGCGAAGCATTATTATGTCCGTAATCGGCTCAGCTGATGCTTTCCCAATTCCCAATTGAAAATGACAAATGTAACTTTAATACAGTCCAGGTTTAACTGCGTGCAAAGGTCAATAGCATTGGGTTTATAAGTATAAATTAACAATTATGCAGACACACCTCAGGTGCGAAACAACATAGAAAATTTTATAAACAAAAGGCTGGCCCCAGGGCACGGAAGCTCTTAGCCTAGCTGCGCGCAGCACAAGAATAGAATAGAATATGCTGCTTGAGCGGCTGTCGCTGGGCTCGGGCCATTCATAGGCCATGTAATTTAGCTAACTTCAAGAACGTCAACAGCACAACAACAACGAGCTCCAAGTGGAAGTTATGCACGTGTTAATTATTTATAAGAGTATCAGTTGAACTGCGACTGGAGAGCTCGCATACCAGACAGCTGGCCATAAGGAGCTATCGCGCTGCAAATACCTGCATACTGAATGCCTGAGCTTGTGGCCAGAGTTCCGTGGAATAAATTATACAAATTATTATTTAGTCAGGCTAGCTAGCAGCTGGCTGCAGGCCGCACTCCTGCCCAGCCAGCGATCCGGTTAAGGCAGAAGTTATGCGCAGACAAATCGCTTATTTAGATTAGAGCTGACAGCTGCGCGCGCAGCCGCAGAGGCAACTGCAACTGGTTGCAATCTCGATTTACAAATTTCTCGAAGTTGTGCCAACAAGATTGTTAGCAGCACTCTGGGAGGATGCTGGGCGTCGCTGCAATGCCAACTAAATGTCTAGTTAAGTTAAGCGCAGCGATCACGTCGCTCCGCTGCAGCTGCTGCTGCGGGCCTATCTGCGCCTTAGGTGTGCGATCATTTTCAATTAGCCGCTCACAGTCAGCCGCATAAGTCGTGGTCCCTGCTAAACTTACTGAAGCCTGTGGCTTACAAATTACAGCTCGAGCCAGAGGCCAGTAAAATGATGTGTAAGACGGTGGCGAGCTGTGATCGCGCAGCATGAAGTGGGCATCGTCAATGATTGATGACGGCTCATATGAGCCGGGCTAAGTGGCAGTTGGGGATTATTAAATGGACTCGTTCGAAATGGGAATGGGCTTGCGAGAGTTTTTGCGCTGACTGTGCGCATTTGTCATAATAAAATTAGCATTTGCCCGGGTCAATGGAGGGCGCCGACTGCACGGGAAGTCTGCAGACAAGGATTTCCCGGCAACTGCCTAGAGCTGCAACACTTATCAGCGTGTTGACAGCCATCACTACGGGGAAAGTGGCAATGGCAACAGCAACAAGAGCAAGAGCAAGAGCAACAACAACAGCAGCAAAGGCCTGATGGCAATTTTTGCAATTTCTAATTTGCCTTTCACCCACTTGTTTCATGTGCCACTGCAGATTCTGTTTCATTGATTGCGACGCGCAGTGGCAGGAGGCAGACTGTGCGCTGCGGCTCCTTGTGCCCCAGGGAGCTGGCTGTCTGCGCGCTGGATCCTTTGCCCAGCTGAATACCACAACATGCAAAGGAGCAACGATAGTTGGCTCTACTATTATTGAAATGACTAATTCAATTTGAGTTCCCAGGGGCCAGCCCACAAGTGGCATTCGAGCTGCCTATCGCTCTTCGCTTAAATGGCAAACAACAAAATGTTGACTTTTTCGGGAGGGACAAACTAAATTCAAATCACGTACGGTGTCCATTGCCAATTTTTTTGCTGACCAATTTCACGCAGCTGCAACAAATCAAAAAGCGAGCAGCACATCGAGAGCCGAGGCGAGTCGACGCTAGTCACAGACGGCGTCCGAGAGAAGTGCTAAATAAATTGAAAAATTCTAAATTTTAATAAAAATTGTCGCAATATGGCTATGAAATTGCCATGAGCTGCTGGCCACCGTCAGCCAGGAATAGCAGCAGGCGCAGCAGTGGCAGTAGCCGCCGCGGCAGCCATCCCGTGGCATATCCATGGGAATCACGTGATCCGCATTCGTTGCATCGCAAATTCATTTTGCATACCCGCTTAAGCAATAAAGTGGGCATATTGGCTTTGTGGAGTGTTCATCTGAATGTGTTTAAGATTGAAAGAAATATAAGGGCGTGGCAAGGCGGTACTTACTATAGATTTATTATAGATCTTTTACACATTAAACATAAATTCCCTTAACGTATCATAAGCCAGTTCATATGGACTTCATTAACAAGCTCAAATCAAGGCAAAATCTATATCTTTTTAGTTTTCGAGATAAGGGAGTATCAGGCAGTCGGTTGCACCCGACTAACTGTTCTTAGCTGTTCCTTTTTTGCTGCTAGGCAAGCATCGATTGATATGTATTTGCAAGTATGTTAGTATGTAGGGAATTCTGATAGGTTTTTTCAATCTTGTTTTTTTTTTTTAATACTTCATCGGTATTTAATACCCTGTAATCAAAAAAAAAAAAAAAAAAATCGATAAAATGTGTATTCGAGTCGGCTTGTGCCAGATACAGCTGCAGATTATGAAAAGTCAAAAAGTCTAGCCAATAAATCCAGCCTCAGCTGTTGCTTTTGACTTTTATTTTGCTTGAGTTATGTTTTCTTGATAATCACATTACAGGATATCAGCTAGTTGAGATGACTCCAATTGAGGTTTGGCTGTGGCTGATGCGGTTGGGTGTCGAGACGAAGGATTAGTTTGTTGCTAGTGAATCGGCTGCGTAAGCCCCGCTGACATTCCCTGTGTGATTTTGTCACTCATATTTCATTGGCAGCACTGTCGAGCTGACTGCGCTCGGTTCATTGTCTCGTTTTTGTGAGCGGCGCTGTTCGCGCTGTGTAAATTGCTTAATCACGCTGCATATTTATTGCATATTTCAATTTAATTTCATTTGATACGTTGTTGACACATATTTGAAATTGTTAAGTATTCCGCCTAGTCGCGGAATGGGATTAAACATACTAAAGTTGTTAAAAAACATTGACAAAATCGATGCCGCACAAATGACATGTTATAGATTATTATTAAAACACGGACAAAGCACGTACATTGTATAGGTAGATCGCAAAAAAAACTATCGCGGACCGAAATTTCTTTTCAGAGTAGTCGAGCGCATATGAAAATGATAATAATTGGGGCAAAAACAATCCGGACATTCTATAAAGCGTACGCACGTGGCACTGCCATCGTGGACACACTGCGTTTTTTTCTGGCGCAATTTGAACATTTTAATTAATAATATTTCGCATGCGTTTATATCCGCCGGCCACAAAGGACATTGTGCTCTTGTTTGGCAATGTGATTTTGACAGATAATTAGTTTTTGCGCAATATGCCGCTGGAAACACTTTGATATCTCGAATAAATGAATTCTTTCATACACATTTGACCTGCCCATGAAAATGTTTCTCCCCGGGATCACATATATCATGTCAGCATAATGAAATATGGACAGTGGGCTCAGTGCGCCGTCCAGTAATCAGACTTGGTTTAAAGTTCGACTAAGAGTCAAGGTAGGTTCTATATATAAAGGCTTTAAAGCTTTCAATTTGTATGTTTTGATATATATTGAGAAGTAATCAGGTTATATTTACCTCGAGCTAGGGCGGCGCCAATGCAAGCGCCGAGCAGCAGCAAGCGGCAGAGCCAGCGTATTTCCGTCGTCGTCGTCGTCGCCGCCATTTTGTCGAGCTGCGAGAATGGCGTCATCTTTGGCGCCATTGCGTTTTATGTTGCCAAAATGTCACAACAACTGCAGAGAGAGAAGAATAGCAACTGTTGAAATAACTGTGTGTATGGAATATGCAGCAATAAGAATACATTTGATTTGAATTGTGTAAACAGCTGTCCGCTAAACGGGAGAACTGTGCGAAACATTAGGTTTCAATTAGAGCGCGCAGCAGTCCACAGGGATCCTGGCTATTTTGCGCATCATAAATTCCAAATCAATTTCCCTAATTAGCAAATGTCGCTGGCAATCAAGGATGCTCTAGCAGAGCACTTTGAAGATGGCGCAGTTAAATGAATTACGCCACGTGGCGTAGCTGGTGTCGGAGGGGGACCCATGTGAAAAACTGACTAGGACCGGTGCGTTCTCGGCTCTCTGCTTTCCGCCAACATCAGCTCACTTCTCTTCTCGTTGGTCATTTTGACGCCTCCCGTTCGCTTTCATTTTCACAATTTGCACGCGCACTTCCTTTGCGCGGTCGCTTCCTTTGGCCGCTCGGCTTTTGTTTTGGCCCCAAAGCCCATTTAATAAGTTAATTGTAACTGCGTTGCACTTTTGCCGCTTTTGAATTTATGATTAGCCGCGGCCAAGGATGACGATGATGTGGGCTTAGTTGTCCGTTCCGAGTGCTTAACGCGGCTCATAGCTGGACTTCTTTTGAGTCGGCTTACAGTTTTTTTTTGCTCCAACTTGGCCGTTTTGTAACTTAAAGCCAGAGCACGCGGTTCGCATAAATGTCAACTGAGGTCCTGCTGCGTTTTATGAAGTCGACTTTTATGCATTTCTAGCGCTTCCCTTTGGATAGCATAGCCGTAGGAATGCCAGGCAGGCGAAGGACATAGTCGTCGTCGTCGTCGTCGTCATTATTATCGTCTGCGTTTTTCCTAGCAGTTCTATACTGCTCCTGCTGCTGACTGACTGTGTGTCAACTTCATAATAATGGCTTACTTCTCATTGCCTCTTTTTGCTGCTGCCGACACAAAGTTTCAATGTACAGCGGGCTTACAGTGGGTTCGATTGAAGATTGGGTAACAAATAATAAAATATAACACATTCAAGTGTGCTTAAAAATCATTAGAGTAGCTACAGTTAGAGCTCTAATTAATTAGTAATAGATTTAATATTTTATTAGAGTGCGGCTGCCATGCCCACTGTCATTTCGTTTATAGTTACTTGACACGGCAGCTGCAACTGCAAGCTGGAAAGATTCTATTAACCTAAGAAATTACGAGAAATGAAAACTTATTACGAGAAGTCATTAAGATTCAAAGAATTAAAAACTTCAAAAGTAAAAAGTGGAAATGAGGCAAAGCCAAAGCATCTTCGCTCGCGCAGTATATATAGGGTAACTGTGCAGCCATACAAACTGTTGTCGGTCTTAAAGAAAAGCCCTGCGCCCCAGTCAATGGCAGGGAGCTTTGCTTTCAAGTTTTAACTACTTGACGGCAAAAGGAAAGTCATAATTGTTAATGGGATTTTTGTTTAAACGTATAAATGCAGCCACAGCCACGGCCACGCCCACAGCCACAGCAACGGCCACGTTTAAGCGCCACAGTGAACAAATATAAGTGCACAATTCAACTATTTAATACAATTTTTATTTGGAGCTTCTTGCAAAAGTTGTAATTTGATTAAAAATTCTGTAAGTTTGATTAAAAAACTTTTGCTTTGACAATTATTAAATGCTGCATATTAAATCATTGTAGAGAGCTCGCGGCGTGATGCACTTAATGGCCGGTCATTAAGGCTGGCAAATCGAATGAATCGAATCAATCCGAGCCGAATCGAATCATTACTATTATTATCAATGTTTCCTGACAGTTTGGGTAACTTTGTGAGCCATGTTCCGATGTCAGCAACAGCAGCAGCAACAACAACTCAAAGGGCACCATTTAACGTTTTTCATATTGCCTCGGCATTTTATCAGCCATTTGCCGACTCATTAAGAGGGACCCGGGTCTGGCTGCCATGTCGTTGATGGTTGAACTGCATTTTAAAAACGTCATTGGCAATTCGGTTTTACATGCTTTTAATTGACGTCGTCATGCAACGAAATTCAATTTATTCCGCACAGCGTTAATAGTAATTCATACTGATGCGGGCAGGTATACACTTCACAGATCGAAGTGTGCACGCTTCCAGCCATGACTTGAATGGGCGCCGCCTGCGTGCCCATGGAGCTGCACGTACGTGTAACTACATGCAGCAGACAGACGCTTGGCTTGCTCACATTTAAGTCAAATACTGCTGTGCAACGTGTCGTATGCGTAACGTGTGCTAAACTTCTCGAACCCAGTTCTTGACTTCAATGAGCGAAAGTTTGCAATTAAAAACGCCGTGAGCAGAGCTGCCAATCTTTATGGCAAACAGCAATATTTATCGTAAATTCACATTGCTCAATAAGTACAAACGTCTTTCGATTCGTTTGAATTCTTAATTTGAATACATCCAGTAGCCGCTACACACCTCGCGGCTGCTCCACATTTTCACAGTTGTTGTTTCCATTTCGTCTCAGTCGGTTAGCTGGAACTGCTACCAGCAGCAGAAACCTGTTTCTGGCTTAAATAGCGGCTAATAGCCGCTTAATGCTTATATAATTTAATGGAGCAGTCAGTCGGCATCCGACTAAGGCTTAAAGTCGCGTGCCCGCCGCGAGTTGAATGACTTTTCGGAGGCATGAAACACAAATGACGGATAAAATAAGAGGCAAAATGAAATATTTCGGATTTTGGGAGACGACTGCAATTTCAATGGAAATTAAAAATCACAGCATGCATGAAATTGCGGCCAAGCAATTTTTAATTAAAGACTCCGCTTGCCCTCGGCCGACGCTGATGCTGATGGTGATGCTGATGTCAAATCTAAATTGTTCATTTTCCCAAATATTAATTGACTTTTTATGGCTGGCACGAAACATCATTAACACAAATATAATTACGTGACAATTTGATGATTCTCCTTTCTGCCCTGCACTAATCAAAAAGCAAAATTAATTACGCCGGCCCGAGAACTGCTGACCCACCCACCCGAGGGATCAATCAGCAAACAGACCAAAAGGTAAACAATAAAAATGGAGTGCTGGCAAATCCCGGCGATGTTTAAGCAAACACAGACCTCCAACTGCCCCGCCCACGCCCCCAGGCCAGACAACAACGACAGCTAAGGTTGGCCCATGCTGCGGGTTAACTTTGAAAAATTAAAATCCACTTGGGTCGCTCGGCCAAGCAGCGTCGCATTTTTCAATGGCCAAATAATAAAGCCCACAATGTCAGCTGGGAGTTATAATCTGTTTGCCGCTTTTTCATTGCCGCCATTTGGTCATTTGCTTGGCGGAGTCCTGCGTCCTTTTTTCCGAGACGCTGCGGCTAAATGAAACGTAAATTTGCAGCAATTACGCGGGTAAATATGCATTTAAATAAATTTGCATGCAATTATTTACAGCGCCAGAATCTAATCAAATTTATCAAACTGCGCTGCGTTTGTTTTATTTGCTCTCGCCATGTGCTAATCATCTTTTCTAATTACAAACTAAAATAATTGAAATATTTAGTAGCCCCGCCGCCGCAGCGCCCCTTTGGCCTAGGCCAGCATGGATATATATGTTAATATATTCATGTCTATATGTGCAGAACGTCCGCCTCGTTTGGGTAATAAGCCAAAATGTTTTATGTGGCATCTCGTTTATCAACTCACTGATATGCATATAAGCGAATCCACTTCGCTTTGTTCGGGCCAGTGGCATTGTGCGGCATGATAAATGACCTACTAAAAGCGACGCTAAATATTGATAAGCACTTTTTATGTGACTACTTTTGAGCTGCTTTTGTTGAATATATATATTAAATATAAATATATATATAGTTTAATTGCAGTTTTTAATTAAAAATCAATTTAAGCCATTTAAAATATCACTTAATTAAAATTGCGTCAAAATATAAATATGAATATGAATAAGATAAATATTTTTCGGTTTATGGTAGCCTTTGAAAACTAATTTTGAAATATTGACAGTGGCCTAGTAGGGGTATTACCCCCGAATATATTTGGATACTTGTTTTTGCATAATAAAATAATAAAATAAATATATAAAATAATTTAAAGTTAGCTATAGCCATATTTATTAATATATATTTATATTTATGTATTATATTTAAGTGGGGTAATAGGAAGTAGGAAATAATAACTGGCTGTGATCAGACACATAAATTTTTATTTATTTATTATATTTATGTGCAAATTATAGAAATGTTTATTTATTCGCCATAGAGCACGATAGACACTCGCTAATATGACAAAAAATCTTATCAGATATCTGGCAATAATAACTGGCTGTGATCAGACATATGCAAATAGTTTAAATTTTCATTTATTTATTATATTTATTATGTGCAAATTATCTAATTTTTTATTTATTCGCCATAGAGCACGAGAGACACTCGCTAATATGACCAAAAATCTTATCAGATATCCGACAATCTTATCAGCTTTTCCGGAGAACTCTCCCACTTTTCGCTCTTCTCTTGCCCACGTATCAAATTTCTTAGACTAATGTGGACAGTCTTCTTCTAAGGCTCGCCTGTCTCTATAAATAATATTCGCATTCAGGGGGCGCTCGTCGCAGCTTGAGCAGGCTAAACATGTGCCTAATTTTAAATAAACATTATCATTTGCTAGATTTCATTGTTTCGCATTTTTGCATATTTTTTGCAGCGAATTAAGAAGCACATAGCTTTGCTGCAGATAAGCCACTCGAAGATTTACGACTCAGTCAGCGAGGAGCTGCGCTTATTTTGTTGTTTTCGCTATTGCCAGTGCGAAATTCTCAAAAATTCACAAGCGAAACTAAACGGGATGGGGCTGTGGGGCGGCGGGTGGACGGGAGTGGAGCGAATAAACAACGCACGAGATTTTCAACGATTTGGAGTGACAAATCCGGCACGATTTGGAGCTGTCCGTGTGTCTGGCAGACGCAACTTTGTCGCAGATTTATATGCGATGTCAGTGGAAACGGTTTATCACTTTGGCCTAGGCCTGTTCGTACCTTTTCAGATTGCGGGCCACCAAAGGGCGAGCGGCAGAGGCGACGTTTCTGGGCACAATTGCTAACCCAATTTCGGGCACAGCTCGAGCACTGCCAAAGGTTGAATTCTGTAGAAAATTCCCCGTAGATTTAGTGCAATTTCATTTACTTTTGTCTTGGCATTTAGTGAGATTTGTTGGGTAGTCGACGCTGTCGCGTGAGACGGCTCACAGCTCCGAGCCGGCATTGGAAAGGATAAGGTAACATTTCAATACAATATACGGATAGCTTGTGTTTTTATCCTCCCCAGGATGCCTTTAAAACTGTTGAGCGTCTGCTTAAATATAAAATGTATCCAAAAATATATAATTTCCCTAAGTTGTCACCTAGACAACATGCAAATGCGCTCCTAAGCAGCTTTCTGCTTATTTGTCAGTGATTTATTGCTTGTTTCCGGGAAGGCCACGCATTGTTGTTGCTTTGCTAAACTTGGAAATGCTCAACTTGGCTTCAATTTCAGCGACGAACTAATGAATAACAAATTTGAAGAGTCCTTGCGACAATTCTGTGCTAATTCTCGATGGAAGTCCGTAATTATATCTCCTTTAGCTGACGTAGATGAAATACCCATTGTTGTCCGAGAGACGTGAAAAATCAGCGCGAGTTCTGATAATTATGAACACTTTTAATTATATCCACTAAGGAAGTATATAAATTTGTTTAATTATTTGCTGCTGGCTGGGGCGAAAATTACAAAGAAACCTTTTTGATGTCAATCATTCGGGCGCTTAAAGAGCTGTCAGGGCCGTCTATGTCTATGTCTAATAAGACGCCATTTGGTGGCGGCGTCAAAGGAATTTAAATTAGCCAAGGCAACTGTCGGAGTCGATGCAGTAGACTCCGCTCCACAGACACGCACTTGGCGCTCTCTGCTAATGAATCATGATGCTATTATTTTATGTATTTTGTTTTTTGCTTTTCGGTGTTTGGTTTCGGTCGCTGGGCTCCGGCAGTGGTCCTGGTGTAATAAGCGTAAAACTTTTTGGCAGCGCAAATTTTCGGTTTTCTTTCAAATTTTTTCGCTTTGGCGCCGCGCCGACTTTTCTGCTCTGCATTTCAACCAATTAGTTGGCAGTTTGTTGGCTTGTTTCGTTGCCGCTGATTGACAGCGATTTTTTGCCGTGCCTTTTCCGGTGATGAGGGATGACCCAAGTCATCTAAACCTATTCCAGCGCCGGCTTAGTTAAAGCATGCTGGCATCTGCGTGGGCGTGACTTTTACCTATTTTCTTGTCTACTATGAGTAGCTCCACTTTCAAATTGGCCAATTTAATGCCGAACACCTTGCTCACACGCCCCCTCACGCACACACACACGCACACAGACACAGGGGGACGTGCCCACGCCCAGGCAATTGTCATTTGAAGTTGAGCTGTCAAACTCTTACCACATCCAGCAATTTGTGCGTGTAGCAGAGCGCATGTGTGCAAAGCACAGCATCAGACACTCTCAAGACGCTGCCTGAGTAACTATGGCAAACACTTCACCTGCCTTTGACTTTGCCCAGCTATCTTTGGGAAACTCTTCAGTAACTCATGTCCTTTTTTATGATTTCCCTCACTCGATCCCTGTTCAATTGTCTCCTTTAGTCCTTTTAGTCCCATCTCTGTCATGCTTAAGTGTTTGTCGCTCATCAGCTATGGCAACATTCAAATTTGAAATTTTGAAATGCTTCGTAAGATGATTTTGATTGTGTGCAGCGACTGCGGCTCAGACTTGCATGCGACTGATTGCTCCGCATAAAATGGCATTCCAATTGGCGCTGCGAGGCTTCCGGCAAGACTTGCCACCGCCGTTCCGGGTACTTCAAGCGTATTTCAATTAATTGCGGCTTAGTTTCAGCTTGCCTAGGCCGAAGCAGAATGGAATTTATATGAGAAGCACTTCCGAGTGCTGAGATATTTCTTGTGTCACCTTCAATTAGGGCCAATCACTCATATGCCGCGGACAACAAGTCAAAACGGGCATGTCCTGTCCTTCCTTTGATTTGTTTAGTTTGGCAATCTTACACACCTCGCCGCACGGCAACCAAGTGGATTAGGCGTGCTAATGACAGCTCCGGACAAATAAAATGGTGTCCTGTTTTTATGCTCCCAGTCACAGCTACAGCACAATAGCAACAAGCCAGCGGGCGACAGCTTTTTGTCAAAATTGACATTACGTATGCGGGAGGCGTGCGGGCGGCCTCGCCCACTGACGGCCCATAAGAATATATTGACATAGCCGTGTGCTGTGGCCCGTTTGCCGTCTGCCGTCTACCGTCGACCGTCGACCGTGTGACGTGTGCCGTCTGTCGTCTGTCGTCTGCTGCTGCTGGTACAACAGTGCGTATGATTTTTATAAATGCCGTGTCGTCGTCGAAACAGGAAGCTCACGAAATCGATCGACATTTTCGCTCTTTGTTCTGTGTGCCGTCACACAGGTATGCCATGAAAGCTATAAGAGTGTGGGTGTGCGTGTGTGTGTGTGCTTTGCATGGCACGATGACTCGCAACGAAATCAATTGCTATAAATTTGTACGGCTTCTATTTTTTGAGCCCACTGCTATCCCCCAACGGCCGCAGCCTCCCTGCTCCCCACTGTGCGCAATCAATCGACGCTTCATGCCTGTGCCTCACTCACGCTTAACTTTTCATTTGGGTCACGGTGTGCTGAGCTTTTCGATGCTTATTATATAAATAGAGAAAACTGATTTGTCAGGGTCATACAAAATATTTGCTGTGTCGATTTACACAATAATAAACAGGCATATTTTGCTATTTGTCAGTTGTTGCTGTTGTTGTTGTTGCTTTCACAAAGTCCCTGCACGTAGAGGATACATTCTTCTTTGTTGCTGTTGCTGCTGCTGTTATTCTTATTCTTGGAGTATGTGCTGAGGCTTACGTTTACGAATTGTCTTGCAGGAAGGACAAAGTTACATGACGTGACAGATTTTGTTGACAACAATCAAATGCTCTCAATTATGTAAGTTGATTATATATGTAGACAAAAAGTAGTCAAACTTGCTGGAAGTTCTTCGAAAGGTGTCTCCTCTGACCACACCAAGAGGCTGAAGGCACCTTGAAGTGGGAGCAGAGCAGCTGAACACATTCATAACAAGTAAGCAGATATTGCGCAATAAACCTTTCCAAGTAACTTTAATATTTTCTCTCCTGAAGATGAGTGGAAAATATTAAAATTGGATTTTTGATTTAGGCAGTGAAAAGCTGTGTTTATTTTTAAAGGGTATCTGCAGCTTAGCCAACACTGGATGGTAAGCACGTGCGCGTGATGATGATAAGGAGCAGATGAAGAAAAAACCAGTCACACAAACAACAATGTGAAGCCAAGTGAAATTGCAATATGTTCCAGGGGTGGAGCGGAGCGGCGGCGTGGAGTACAGGAAAAACAGCTCAGATCTTGCAGTTATGTTTAGAAAACTTTTCAGGCACGAATGGCCCGCAGCAACACGTTCCAGTTGCTCTGTTGAAATTTGCACGCAACTTGTCTGTCAGACGGCGGCTGTGGGCGCTGGGCGCATGGCTGAATGCACTGTTTTTTCCTGCCATATTTCAGCACCCTTGAGGTGTGAAATCTACACGCACACACACACACACATACTCAGTCCGTGTGTTGCTTTAAGTTGAGGCTTGGCTTAAGTTTGTTGTGCTGAGTTTATCAAATGTTTGCTTACCCACTGCCTCTTGGCCATGCCGATTCTAATGCTAACTAGATGAAATAGTTTTCCAGATACTTGTTTATTTTACTTTGCTTTAAAATTTATAAAAAATTGTTGTAAAAATAGATAAAAAATTAACTATCAACAATTGAATAAAAAAGGGATTTCCCTCCCCAACTTTCCAACTTTGCCATATTTAATTAAAGAATCGCTCGTAATCCCATCCACATACTGGCACAGCACACATTTGAACTATGAATCGAATTGTTTTCTATTTCACTTTGGCAAATATGTAAATGTGTACATAGATAGAGCCAGAACACCACACACACACACACACACACGCGAATATTGCACTTTTGCTGTTTACATTGTTTCGAATTTAATATCCGTTTTCAATTGAGGCAAAATCTTATTAGAAATTATTTCCCTTCATTAAATATTTGGTTTTGCCTATGTGTGTGTGCGTGTGTGTGTGTGGTTGTGTTTGTATTTGTTTGTTGTTGTTGATGCCATTGTATTCAATATAAAAGAGTTGAACCAGACCAAACAGTTTGACCAGCCGACCGTCTGGCCAACAGATATTGTTTGTAGTCCTTGCCCTCTGCCCAAATGTTGAGCCCTAAATATACGGAAAGTATAGCTGTGTGTGTGTGGCACACAGGGCGTATGCGTGTTGTTGATACAGTTGATTGGCTTAACGGCGTGGCCAGTGTTGTTAACAATAATTGTCTATTTTCTCACTATTTGCACGAGTCCATTCAATTAGCCCACAAGAAACTCCAGAGAGTGAGGCAATTACCAGCACTAAAGGACGAGAAACATTTTGTCTTGATTAAGACACAATTTAAACGAGTCGAAATGAAATTATCTTGAGGTCGGATAGATGGCAAATTGAAATCGAGGCATCTGCTGATGAAAGTTTCATGGCTTTCTGTAAATTTCCCATTGCCAAAGCAATAAATTCAGTGAAAAGCGTGAGCACATGTTCTTCAAATGCTTTTTTCACAAACTCTAGTTCAATTTGCATTCAGCCTGCGCATTTTTTGCCTTTCCGTTTGCATTTTGTTTATGAAGTGTCTAAAATTCGACGTTCAACCGTGCCTTGTTTGTTTGTCTTTCATGTTAATGGACTTTACGCTCCCATAGACATGAGCCACAGCAGATAGAGCCAGCCGGCGAATTGAATGCATCGGCATACGAGCATCTATGGCAGGACACATAGACACACATGTGTGTGCAGCTGACGCCGTTTCCATTGGACCCGGACAGCGGTTAAAGTTTGTCCTCGCGCGCGCATCATTTTTTAGCGAGCAACGTTTTGGCTGCGAGCCTGCCGCAAATTGCAATTAGTTTTCCTTTACTTGTTTCAATAGCTCGCCGGGGCATGTGTGTGTGACTAATATTAATAACCAAGTGGCAGCTGACGAAATATTTGCATACAATTGAAGACATGCCGGCAATATGTGATATATCTCAGTGTGTGAGTGTGTGTGATGTGCGCGTCATGGCTATAAAGACAGAGCGCACATAATCATAAATAAAATTCAGACCATCGCCACGCACTCACACTCGCACACGCACACGCACACGCACACGCCACATGCTGCACGACAATTATTTGTGTTGCTGCAACACGCCAAATAAACATTTTTGTGGGGGGCTGGGGCTGGGGCTGAGCCCGGGACGAAAGTCATCATAAAAATGAAATACAAGGCAATATGGCTTGTTAAACATGTGCGCTGGCAGCTCTGGCGGCACTTGTCAGCAGTATTTTAATATGTATTGCCCCCTGTGCACCAAAAAGTTGCATATTAAATGCGCGCCCATAAGTAGGCAACGAGTCTCGTTTATTTATTTTCATCTCGCACTCGTAAAGCATCGATATGAATTTGCCCGGCTCGACCTCGTCTCACCTGTGCCCGGGCAATGCTGACGAATAAATGATTTTCGCAGTACACGAAATATAATCAAAGCTCCCGCTACCCGGCGTTGTGCGGCTGCTGTGCTTTGGATTTTATTATTGAACTTAGCTAAGCTAATTAAAGGAATATATCCAAAAATATGAAATCTATAATAAATTATAGAATAAATATGATTAAATTATAATAAAAATATAAAATACCTAAAAGTTCTTTAGGGCATATAAATAAATCATGTTGATATAAGTTTAGCTTTTGTAAGTAGTACTTTCCATGTGTCGAAGGATTTAATACAAATTTCAGCTTGACATCAGTTATCTGACAAAGCAATCAGATATATGGCATACAACCATATATCCTATATAATATTTATATAATTTTATATATATTCACAAATTGTTTTCTAGCTTCTCGCTTGAGTTGCTCAATCGAAGGCGCATTCACTTGTGCAGCTCATTATGGATTATTAATTTTATACACACACACACAGCCGCACGCACACTCTCACAACTATATATATCATATATATATATATATTTATATAACGTATAAGTTGCCAGCAGCTGTTGGGGGTCGGCATCGCTTTAAGCAGGCAACTTTATACCAAATATGGGCTAATAAATCACACATGTGTGCAACAACTACACGCACAACAACAATCACAACAACAACACGAAATAATAACAAAACTTTTGCTATATCCTTTGCTATGCATATTTTGGCTTGCCCCAGTGGCTCTGACAAGCAAGCAACCGTTGATCACGCCCATCTGGCGCACTAATGAAATTCCTTTGGCCCCATCGCTGGCAACTTTTAATATCGAGCTGTAAAAGGCAGTTGCAAACGCAAACATCACTGCCACGCCCACAATGTTTAATTAAGACCACGTAAGTTGAGCTCATTAAAAACTTGACTGGTCAGCCAATCGTATTTTTTCGCCTCTCGAGCGCCCAGCTTATCAAAGCTGGCAATTTAATTTCAGCGCAATATGTCGATGTCAGCCTCATCGTTTGATGTCGCCGTATCATAATGTCGAGCGCAGCTCAATGTGCACTGAGCACACAAACCCGCCCACCTGCGCCCACACAGTGCCATGCTGTGTACGCACTCGCAGCCCGTTTGAAAAATATCGCTTTATTATAATGGTTATCTGGCAAACAGCGGCATATGCAGCCCCATATCACCCAACAGCTATGCAATCCGAACAACATGTTGACAATGCACACAGCCCTGGCCGTGTCCTGAGGCGTAAACGAGCCACGAACAGTAAACAAATGACCAGCGAACTGCTGCATCAACTGAATGTAACTGTACACAGTGCATGTGCGTGTGTGGGTGAGCGAGTGTGTGTGTGTGTGAGTGAGTGTTTCTAACAAGGTCTCGTTTATACTTATTTATTCAAATATTACATTTTTTCATATGAAAACTGTAACTGAAAATAATGCTTTCTGCTCTGCGCTGGAAAATCCAGTTTTGTATAACAGTTTGTATAACAAAAATTTTTATTAAATGAAGTTTTGTTTAAAGCCCAACTAACTAAACTAAGCGCAGGCAAATATCTTTTCATTCATACTTTAATATTAAAAAATATTAAAAAGCTGGCCAAAGCTCCATTAAGCAAGTAACTTTTATTTAAGATCTAGTTCTGTTATAAACTCTATACTTTTGCTCTCCACTGCTATGAAGTATTTCTATTCGAGTATTCTGCTAATCCATATGAATAACTTTCTATGACTGTGCCTCATTATTATTTCAGAATAAAGCTTGGGTCTTCCTCATGCCTTGCTGCGCACAATAACTGTGCAGCTCGCTGGGGGAAGCTCCTCTGGCATATGCGTGTGTCCCGATGTCGTATTCATGGCTGACTGTTGCCAAAAATAAAATCAAAAATAAGGGAAACCGGCAAAGTTTTCCGCTGCTGTTGGAACAACAATTGGCAGCTTGACTGGCTGTGTGGTGGTGGAGCCGTGGTGCATCCAAACAATTTGCTTTCGCTATTCTCACGCAGGCAAATAACGCTTCAATAAATAATAACATGGCGCCAATCATTCCGTCCTTGTCACTCCCACTGCTGTCGCTGGTCTATCCCCCTCAGCCGCCATCTAAGTTGTGTAAACATTTTATCCAGCGCAACCGTGTTGAATAAATTCTGTTTCTTTTTATAGTTATAGCCAGTTCGCATAGTGATTTAGATCAAAATAATATATACACAAAAAATGTAAATTTATATTAAAATTGATTGGTCTTAGCTCGACCAAGGTGCACATATTTATGGTATTCAGTTTTGCTTATTAATTTCCTTTTGATTTGGGACAAAGTGGGAATTAAGGCTTTAATTTATGTGCGTAGGCTGACTTGAGAGATGAATGGCAATTGAAGTTATTGCTTCATTTAATTGGCAATTGGCGATTGGCTTGAAAAGTACACCTGGCTATCTCTGCTGGCCATGGCCATGTCAATCAGCATGATTGCATGAGTTGTCTGCGCAGCCATGTGATGTCAGCTGTGCTGTGATGTAGAAAATGTCTTCCACTCAGTCAATTTGCATGGACAAATAAGTGAAACTAATGTAAATTAAATATCGTTTAATTAATATAAATTGCATTCAGCAGTGTCTCGGCTCTGAGGCAGTATCAATGCAGCTCAGGTGTTTGAACTTGACTAACGAGTTTTAAAGGTATTTTGTTTGTTACTTGACAGCATCAGCTGTTGGCAACTGTGCTCATAAATACTTATTTAAATATAATATGCCATCAATGTCAAGTGTTATAGATGATAGGCCAAAATTAAGTAGATATAATATATAAATAATATATATAATATATATAATATAAATAATATATAAATAGTAATATATAAATGTGTATGGAAATGAGTGTGTATATTGTTGAAGCAATATCCTTTTCGCATCATAATGAATTTCAAAATTAAATAAATATTACTTTTAATTATAGAATTCATTAATTTTTATGCAATATCAATTTTCAAAATATGAACTCAAATATTTTTTTGGCTACTTTGCTAGACTTTAAGATTAATTTCATGAAATAAACAACAAGTTTGGAGCAACAGTATTTACTATTCCGACAGGCTGCAGCTGCAGCTGTTTGTTTGTGTGTGTGCAGGGCTTATTGTATCTATGAATGTGAAAGGACAACAACTGTGCAGTTGAGCGAACTAACCGCGGGTACTGCAATAACCACAACAAATGCAACAACAACAACAACAACAGCAGCAGCAGCAACAGCGGCAGCAACAACAGTGGCCACAGACACAACCAAAAAACCAAAATGCCTGGCCAAAAGAGTAAATACACACATACATGGTGTGCGTGTGCGTGTGTGTGTGTGTTTACGCGTGTGTGCCTGTGCCCAGCAGATGCGTCAAAATGAACGGAAATTGGCTTAAAAATGACAACAGCATTGTGACAACAGCAGCAATAACAACAACACGATCAGCAAATATCAAATGAAACGAGGGCAGTTTCACAACTTGTAATGCGCATATAATTAAAAAATAATTTAAAAATAAATAAAGAAATAAAGCTGAACCGATTATCATTTTATACATAATCCATTCACACGTAGCTCAATCAATATATATATGTTTTGTTGATTTAGTTCAGCTCAGGTATTTTATTCCACTTTACACAGCACAAACAGCGTATATACCTATATATAAATCCAAATATATATGCGTATATAATATATATACATGTGTAAATATTATTTTTGTTGTTTACTTGGATTTGATGTGCATAATTTTGGCTTGCACCTTTGCTGTGAGCTGCGCTTAAAATATTTCTACATTTTTCGCTGACATTTTTAGAGTTTTCTCTGCATTGTTGCCAGCCATTGTTTGCTTTGGGTTGGGGCTGGAGTGGGGCATTGACTTTTGCACATTATAAGCTTAAAATTGATACGGCACGGTGTACGCGCCACGTAATGTTATAACGTATGTTGGCCGCTTTCCGGCCCGTTGCGGGCCGTTTGGGTCCTTTGAGCCATGCGTCTGGGTCTCGTTTTTCCTGTGGGCATCATTTGCACAAAAATTGCAAATTCTCCCGCTAGCGAGCCGGACAACAAAAAGCGTGCGGACAAAAAGTTAACTGGTATTTTAGTTTTTCAGCTCGTTTTCAATTGCCCAAAATGCTGGCTTTAAACCTGACATTTGCAATCTTTTTTCAGCCCGGCCAATAGAAGTGCTTGTACACACGATAGCGGCGAGCGCTTATAGAGTTTGATGCCGCGCTTAACTGAATTGTTTAAACTCTGCGTGCAGTTGTTAGTTATTAAAAGAGACTTTTGCCCGGGGGCCATGTTGTCGACTGTGTCAGTTAGGAAATTGAATTCATATTTTTCAATCGAATTTCGACAGTATTTATTGCATTTAATTTATGTTTTTATGCATTTCTATGCTCTATTCACCTGAATTAAAGCTACAAGCGGCCATCTCTATGTATTCCTCCCTCAGTTTGATATTTTAGCATCCTACTTTGCTGCCAAAAATATTCACTTTTGTCTGACTACTACAGTGGCTACTCGACTACTGCTTCTTACTGGCGAGTCCTGGGTATATTTGAATGCCCTGTACTCCAGAGAAACATTGCATGAATATGCATAGACACCATAGATACAATTGAAGTTTGGTTCAGCTCAGCCAATATATTCTTAAACATATAGTAAACATATATTAGATTTATGTTAAAGATTTTCATTTAGCTGTGCTTTGGCAAGGGTATAGCTGAGTGCACAGCGCTTGCCGCTGCATTTGCTCCCATGCTCCACTCGCAACTGGAGTATTTTGCCCCGTTCGCCACTGACTTGTTGATTTTACAACTTTTCAATTGAACGAGCCGGAGCGTGCGAGTCAGCAAATGTTTGCCGAGGGCGGGCGGGGATGAATTTATTTTCAATTATGCATGAAAAATGTCGAGCGGTGGAAAATCGAAGTCGTTATGCTTATGCGCGCTACACGCAGCACGGCTAAGAGTATCAGAATGCAACCTAAGTTGCAGCGCAAACAGCGACGTATCGCAATTTTGACAAACATGCATCAAAATATCAGTGCTATGCCACCCAGCCGTTTCCAATCCCACCATATATATATATATCTGATATATATATACATTTTGCCAGCCAACTGGCATGCGACTTCAAAGGATTGCAAATCAAGCAAAGCACGTACTTGAGCTGGAATTGAAAACTCCATGGGATATCGGCCGCTGCAGGAGGCAACAGACGCTGCCAGTGGCCGGGCAGGGCAGGGCGAGGGGCGGAGCGTCAGTTTGGGTAGGGAAAATGGAAACGCAAATAATATTGAGTGTGGCGACGACTCTTTCGTCTTTGTCGCCTCGCGCAAGCTTCGGAGACTGTTATTGTGTTTGCCCTAAAAATAACCAGAAATTGCTTGCGTCTAGATTTGTTTACACAAAGGCGTTAGAAAATTGGCAAAAATGGTCGAGAAGCTAAACAAAATAAATAAATAATATAGCGGGCGTTCGTTCCTTCGCTCGTTCTAAGCCAATGGATTGCTCGTTCCCATTGACAGGCGGCGTCAGTTGTCAGTACTTCTCTTGCGGTCGATGCAAGTGTCGCTTGTTGTTGTTGTCAACAACTTTTTGGCAGCGTCTGACACTTGACACTTAATGTGCATCATTGCGCAGCTGACAACTTCAAGCTATTTCCGTGGTGGCCATGCAACCTCACCCACCCAACGGCAGAGGAGCACTTTGTTGTGCAACTTCCTCTCCGCTCGCACTGCTGTCATTTCAAAGCTAAAGTTTTGCATGGCCATAGAATAAAAATCAAATAACAAATTGCAGCCGCAACTGCAACGCCAGCTGGGCTGGGCGAGCGGGCGCTCTCTGACATTTTTATGAGCAGCTGCAAAAGATTTTTGTCGTTCTCATCTATTGCTGTTGTCTGCTTGTTTTCCACCAAAAATTTGTTGTGCGTGAAAAGTTGTGCGTGGTTCAGTTCGGCTCGTTGTTGATGGAGTGGAGCAAGAGCAAAGCTAAATATTTGCCACAACTTGATCAATGCCAATCGAATCCAGCGCCAGTAAAGTTTCTTGGCCAAGGTGTGCACCACTTGCAGGCTGCAGCAACCACTCGGAAGGCAAAACAGCTGTTCGTAATTTACTGCCTGGCGGCCGAGAAGAAGGCGCGCCTTTCAAAAAGTTTGCTCTGGCATCGGCAACATTTTGGCTCTCTCCAACTTTCAATTAAGCTTAAAAGGACACAAGTTTGCAGCGCGCACTGCTGGCTGCCTCCTGCCAGCATATTTCAATAAGTTTTCAAACTCAGGCCCGTGCACTAAAACAACATAATTCATACTTAACTCACCGAAACAGTTTCCTGGCAAGGGAGCGGCCGGACTGCAGCAAGTGCGCTGTAAAAATAGCAAGGCGGGAAATAAAATTGCATTAGCTGGGCATAGATTTTATTGTGGCTGTATGGGTGTGTGTGTGTGTTGGTGTGTATGGGCTGCCAAAGATTTGGGGACTGCTCATAAAACGAAATGAAATTTATGTACAGTTGCAAAGTTGTGCTGCTGCGAAAGTGCGGGGCATAAAACTTTCAAAAGCAGCCAGGATGCGGCTAAACATGAGGCGTGCCGAGGGGGAGGCATGAGTGGGGGGGCGACGGGGTGCATCCCGACAGTAGCGCGTAATTCAAAATTCGAGTGGCAGTCGCTGGCAGCGGCAAAACCAAAGGCAGGATGCGCTCTGTGGCAACAAACGCGACTTCCGTGTTGCGGCGAGCTGAAAGCCAAAACCGAGCTCAACTCAACTGAGAGCTGCGCGCTGAGAGGCGTTAGGCCAGCCAAGTGGGCAATCTGTTTACGCCTATTTTGACTTAACTCTTTTGCCAGCTGCAATTTGATTTGGGCCTCGACAAACACACACAGAGACTGGCAGAGCACCCACTCGCGCGGTTGCGTTAAAAATAGCTTTCATTTAGAAATTGCCGCAGGCCAGAACTCACTGTCTTGGGCAGCAGCTGGCCAAATTGACAGTTTCCCACTCCCATTGTTGTTGGCTTAAATTCGCAAGAGCGTAGGGCCACTGCGCGTTTTAGACCTTGCCTAAGTGCGCCCCGCGGCTACGGCAGAAACTCTTGAAAACGGCTTTGATGCGTTTTTCCAATTAAGTTATTGGAATCTGGGCTAAGAATTTCAACTGTGGTTGCGGCATCGGCATCGGCATCGGCGTCAAGCTCGACCTCGGCCTGCGATACTTAGCCCAGAATTGATTTCGGTTTTGCTGCACAACGAACGATTTTAATTGAATTTGTGGGAGAGCAGTTGGCAAATATTCTCTAATGTCTGCGGCGTTGTCTTGGCCCTGCTCTCAATTAAATCGTAAATAACTTACGGTTAATATGATAAATCGAACATGCTACTCAAACTAATTGCAACACTAAGTGCTTGCCATTAGAATGTTGTTAGAATATCAAATAACTTTACGCTCAATGCTGGGGCTTATTAGGAAACTCGAATATCAGGCGCAGTTATAATCAAGCAACATATAACAGGAAATTGACTGTAACTTAAATGCATTAGATGCAAACAAAGTCAGGAAATATTCAAGGAAAATATTTATCGAATTGTTGCTGCTGAAAGACGATCCAATTTAAGGACAAAGGACGTTTTATTGTCTGCCGAATGGCAAACTAATTGCTTTAAGTGCGTCTCTGCGACAGTTACCAAAGTCTTGTTAAATTCTTAAAATTGTACACAGTATTAAATCAGTTGACAGCTCTGCAGGGCAAATAGTCGGAGAATATGACAACCAGGAGTTGGCCGGCGGATGGTGAAAAATCTAATTGGCCAACTTTTGTTTATCTGTGAGCAAAACTGTAGCACATATCGACACTCAAACGGAGACACAATCACAGACATTGAGACACACCCAAGTTGGCATTGTAATTACGTTTATTGCATATCCATGCAATCGAAAAAATGTTGGCCAGCTGGCTGGGGCTGCCATCTGAGCTGTGCTCAAAAGACGAAAAATTGAAATGCGAAAATGCCCTACAGTTGGCCAGACAGTTGGCTAAACGACACACACACACAGAGAGAGAGAGACACATGCACACATCCAATGGGACGTGCATATCTCTGGCATTGCCAGCATGCCAGTGCGCCGAAGTATGCAACCTTTTATAATCACAGCTATGTAGAAGCCGAGATTATCCCGTAAGGAGCCAGGCGCAAGGCACAAGTGGACAAGTAAAGAGTATAAGAAAAATATGAAAGCCAAAAAGACAGTTTAAATGTATGAAATTCGAGGAATTTGGCTGCAATAAATATTTAGAAAAATACACGTCTGCTCAGAATTGAGTTATATTTGAAATAGATGTGTATACACTTATATGTCTCCAGCAAAATTAAGATTTCCTTCACATTTTCAGCTTGCCTGAGAGATCAACTGTCAACTGCGCAAGCTGAAGCCAATTGCACCCTCGGCATGAAAAGAACTTCTATAACGTGGCCGGCCTGGAGCTGGCCTGGACTGGACTCCGTCGCACACCTTTTTGTGGCATTCAGGCCACAAAGTATGTGATTGGGGTAAAATATGTTGCCAGTTATGCGACTGCTCTCAATGTAAGTATGAATGAATGTATATAAATATTTGTCTGCGAGGGGGGCTGTGGGCAGGGGGGCGGCATCATGTGACAGCCAGACAGCCAGTCAGAAATTGTCGGGTCAGGCAAGGACTTGCTGGCTGTTGTTGCTCCTTTTTTTTTTTTTATTCCTGTTTTGCAATCATAAATATTTCATACGCAATTTCATAAGATTGGACGAGGGGCCTAGCCTTTATAGTAAATCAAAGTGGCTTTAAAAATTTTATGCTTCGTCTGGACATAAAAATTTGATATTGACAAATACACACACACACACACACACACACACTCACGTATTTATTTTTGGCAATCTGAAAGTTACATTTGAGCTGCTGCATTTTGAAATAATTTACTTTTGCATGGCTCTTGTGCAATTTCATTTCAATTCAATTAGTGTATTTTCCAGCAGCATTTTCCAGCAGCATTTTCCTAGCACGGCATAATTCTATTTGCCTGTCTACATTAGTTTACCCACTTACTTCATGCGTGAGGATGTCAACAAGCTCGTTAACTGCATTTGATAAGAGCTTCACTCAAATATATTTGCCGTTGTCTGTTAGGCGTGCGTCTGCCTTACTATTGGTGCTCGAGCACATTTCTCCGGCTTTTGGATCGTTTCGTTTAAGCATTTTTCAACGCATTTTCACCAACATACATCACTGCTGTTGGCTTTTTGCTTTTATTCGCCTCATTGCTGTAAGACAAAGGCGGAACAACGTTTGTGTGTGTTGTCAAGATGACAGAACGTTTTGCCAGCGTATAAGTAGCCTGGCGACGAGCCCACCCTACGCACTCCACATCCTTCACATGCTCGAGACGCCCTGTCATTTGCACTACACCAAGCCGAAGCCATAGAGGCTGCTCCAAAATGATTTACAGGAGTGTGGGCAAACACACTCGCAGACTTTGTTGTGTTCATTTCACATTGGAGTGGAAACAAGATTTTAGAATGGTAATTGACGGTCTCCAGCACGTAGTTATTCAATATAATGAACACTTGCTGAAATGCTCTACGGCAAACTTTCAATTAGAGAATACTTAAGAGTTTTTTTCTTCTTTAATTCTAAAGAACTTCTAAAGAATATCGTTAGTTCGTCAAATAAAAACAGTTTTTTTCGTGTTCTGTGAAATTCTGTAAAGCTTTGCCTTATACTTGCTGGAATTTGATGTAGACTTGCGGGTCGCTAGCTCATACAGTAGCCGACGATATCGACTCAGCTTTTACTGATATTTACACATATATATATGTACTGTATGCCAAAATAATGTAAATATTCAATATATTCTCATCTCATCTACAGCTTGAAGCATGCCACATTAAAAAGGTCTCAGCTTGGCCCTTATTGCCAGCATGGCTTAGCCAACATTCTTCTAATAATTTCTGCTCACCTTAATGGACTTTAATGAACTTTCTCTTTACTCTGTTGATGGCAATTTTAATTTTAATTTGATTAATATTTTCATAATTATACATTTATTCCGTATCTATAGGCCTCTGTCAGCTGAGCTATTTAAATCCGATTTTTAATTATTAATACAAGCGATCTACAGCAGCAGGTAAAGGCCAGATTTTTCATGTATTTGCGTAAATTGGCTGCATTTCAGCTTGCGCCTGGTCTGCGTGCCTTAAGTAGAAATTGCTAAGTTATTTGCTTCCTGCAATATTTCTGGTCTTTGTCTAGAACAACAAGTCGGGTGTGCCCAACTAGGAGATACAATGGCAGGAGCCTTTGCTATGTGAACTTGATTGTTGAATACTTTTACTGCTTGATAGACTGACAAGGCTAGATTGACTCAGCTAGTCAAGCTGATAGCTATATGCTAATAATAATAATAATAAGCCCTGAACTTCCTACTTAAATGTGTTTAGGGTATACAAAGTCTTAACACACAATGGTGACAAGATTTTGCTGTCTTGCTTTACGTTTCACATCGTCTTAGAATTTCATTCGTCTCAATAATTTTATTAATATTTTTTATTTTATTTTTACTTTTGTTGAATTTATTCCTTTCATAATTTTTTTCCCACTCTGCTGCCTCTCATTTTATTTCCCAACTCTGAGCTGGATGAATTCTTGATCTTCAACGTCATTTGAGCTATAAATTGTGCAGTTGCAGTAGAGGAATTTCGTAAGATATATCAACGGCTGAGAAAACAGAACTCATTTCATATGCAAATACCAGGCGAAGGGTGAGGTTGAGGATTGTGTGAAAAGCTTTAAATAATTGTTAAATGTGCAATTTGCTTATGCTCTGCACAGGGAATAAATTCTAAGCGCAACTATTTAATAAGCATCAAGATGACCAGCCATAAATAATCCATGCAGCATTTACAACTTATCCAATGGGCCAGGTCTAAGTTAAAGCTTTTAATTGCTTTGTTTTTCGGACGATGCTGCATGCCACCAGAGTCTCGGGTCGACTCCCCTGGCCATGTGTGTGTATGTTATGCATACATATCTGCATACATAAGCACATACATTATTATTCAGTCCAAAAATGCAAAAACAATGCCCAAACGGAAGTGTCACTGGCTGGTACACTGTCTACTCAAGTGAGCCAGCAGCAAGCAGCAGAAGAAGTAAAAAACAAAAACAACAAGCTGTTTGCTATGCTCCCTAGCCCCAACACATCCCCACGTGGTTGATGTACAGTACAATGCAATGCAGCAGCTCAAGCGTTTATGCAGACCTTCTACTGCATCGGCCAACTGGAAGCTCCAGCTGTTGTTGTTGTTATGAATACGATGTGGCTCGTTTCGTGCTGATGGCGCGAGGCTGGGAGTGGGGCAGTTGTGTGTAGGGGGCAAGGGTTAAGCTGCCGGCAGGCTTGTGCAAGCGCCGGCTGAGCCATACAACTTATTTATGTTGGCAGCGTTGCGGCAAGTCCGTTCCTCTGCACAATTGTCTGGCCCCTTGTCCGGCTGTCCGACTGATTTGCATCTTTTGTGCATGCCTACTTACATACTGATGCATATATACTGCAGCAATATGCACCCGCACACCCACACGCATGCAGCAATTATTGCACTTATAAAATTGTGCTCCTTGCAGAGCAGACTCTGAGTGTGTGTGCCTGTGTGTGTGTGTGTGTGTGTGCGTGTGTGTGCGTGTGTCGCTTCTTTTTGGCTTGGCTTTTGGCAAGTCTCGTTGGCTGGGCTGGCCTGCCACCCACCAGCTCTGACAATTATCGTTGAAAGTGCCGCCGCCACCATCATCATCCTTCAGCCGCCCGCTCTCTGCGGCTGTCCTTTGAGCGGGTCATAATTTCTAAAATGTTTTGACTTGCACTCGCCCTTTATGCTGATTTACTGGCTGTTGCGGTTTTGTGACAAATCTGTTTTGCTCACTTGATGTGATTCCCTCACCCCAGCCCCAGTCCCAGCCCCAGTCCCAGCGCCAGCCCAGTGCTGTGCCTGGGCTTCGCTGCTGCGGCTTAAAGTTGCCCCAAAAGTTTCGTTATTTCGAGCAATTTAGTTTCGTATTTATACACGCTGCGGCCTAGTCATTAGGCATAAATCAGCCGACATATATGTTAAGTTGAGTGCAAAACTCATTAAATCACGCAATGTGCGGGGCGTGGCCGAAGTTTAAAGGGCGTTCCCGCATAGATTAGGACCAGGCGATTCGCCCTTGGGGCTGTATAGCTTTTTAATGGGCCTGAACATGTAACGAATGTGTTTTCCCAATCATAAACTTATAAATAGTAAATCTGATAACGCTGCCCAAGCAGCCCTAGCAGATTGAACCCGCTGCGAGAAGCGTCTGCATTTAATTCAATTTTCGCCAACCACAGCTGCAACTGGGGCTTTGGCTCATTATAATTGTGGCCCCAACAGCAGTCGCAAGATGGTCAAACAATAAAAAGCGACCTAATTGCCATGGCAACGCGGTCATTTGATAATTTATCGTCTTGCAACCTGATGAGGCTGATGCCCAGGCAGCCAGCCAGCCAGCTAGTTACAAGACTGCGGCCGGACGAGGGCCTGGGGCCAGCACGTAGCCAACTGCGGCTCAAGGTCGTCGCTGTGGTCGTTATCGTCGCTGTTCCAATAATAAATTTATGCATTTTTTGTTGTTGTACTCTACAGCACAGGGCATGCTGCTGTTGTGCAACAGCTTGAAGCATTTAGAGGATTGTTCAAGCTTTTTTTCAAAAAATTTAAAAAAATACTTTCTGAAATGATAGAGAAGCCAAGCTTGTTTTATTTTAACAAAAATAAAACATAGTTTAATAGAAATTAAACTTTAGAATTATAGCTGGAATGACATAGAATATATTCAACATTCACGGAGCATGTGTAGGGTGTGCTATCCTGCAGCTTAGACTTCTAGACTTCTACTATTTTCTTGCTGTTGTTGCTTGGCACATAGACCGCAAAAGAAGTTATAAAAGTTGACTGCGCGCTTGGCCAGGGTGTTAATTCAAGTAAATTGCTGCAGGGTAATTGTCGTAGTAAATGTGTGTGCAGCTCTGAGCCTGTATCTGTGGTCGATGGCCGGCCCAGGACTGGCTACAATGTGTCTCATTTGGGTACCAAAGGAGCATGCAATTTGCCAGCATTACTGCTGCAACAGGACCAAATCATAGCCGTGGGCATCATTCTGTGCTGTACCTAAGTCATTGTATGCTGCTCAGCTGGCGTGAGGGGGCGGGGCGGGGCGGGGCGGTGCACAGGGCTAGTTGGATAGATGGGTAGGCAGAGCTTGTGGTTTCAGCCAGTAGTCATAATTGTGGTTTTGGCTTGCAATGCAACAGTTAGTGCCGGTTCCACTGCTTGTGCACTTTAAGCCAACAAGTATTTACACATCGTTAGCTTTGAATTACGCCAACAGTGAATGTATTGAGTGGAAGCTTCAACTTTTGCCTGCTCCTCAAACGCTCGTCACATTGAAGGACGAGCTGAGCGGTTGACCGAACTCTTACTCTAACCGCCTTGGCTCTCCTTCCTTTCCTGCCAGGCATTCTTGGCATTTTGGTTCTGTTGTGAGCCCACAAATTTTATGAGCCATGCCCGTGCATATTCCTAGCCAATTTAAAGCGCTTTTAAATCCCATAGTTTCGCATTGATGTCTTTTATATGATTTCATTTTTTACTCGACTTTTTATGGTGCCCGCCCGCCTTTGTGCCATATCTGTGCCATATACACACGCACACATTTATATATATAACTTTTTTTAATAATATTTCTCTCTCTGACCCTTTCAGCTCTGTGTGCGAGCATTGGAATTTGCGGCATCTGCGGCCTGTTGTTCCGGCTGTTGCCGTCGCTTTCGATGTCGTTGCCGTGGCCATTCCGGCTGTTCCGGCTGTTGATTCACTAGTTACATACTCGAATATGCGTTTTATTATGTCAACATTGGGTCATTGTTCATCTGATGCTGGTCATATCATAACGCTTTTCTGCTGTTTTTCTGCTGTTTGTTTGATTTAGCTTCCTTTATTTTTTTGGCTCTTTGTGCGGCTTTTGGCTTTGATATATTTGTTATGCTGACCATAAGCTCTCTGTAATAAATTTGCTGAGCTCTGAGCTGGTAATTGGCGGGCAAATGGACCAAAGTCCGGCTAAAAGATTAAATCCTTGGAGTAATTTGGGCTATTCACTTGCCAAGGAATAAAAACTCATTTGGTCTTGCCTTTAAATATTCGCAATTTCCTTTGCTCTCGCACCTTTGCCAATCGCCATCATAACCTTTATTTATATGTGTCATGCCGGAAATTACATTGCTACCAAATGTGGCCAAAGACAATGCCGTCAGCCGCTGCGGTGGCTCACACCAATTGACACGAGGCACAATGGGCTGTGACAAGACAGTTCAACTTTATCTGACTGCCGCATCCATTGGCAGAGCAAAGCTGCAAGTAACTAACGCCCCTTGGCGGCGATGGGTGGCCCTTGCGCCCAGCCTGTCAATTGGCAGTCTCTGCTCGATGGGCCCCATGTCGGCGTAAGTAGCAGAATGCAAAAGAGTAAGAGGCTGCTGGAGATAACTTAAATGTCATGCTTACATTTCACAAAACAAATCTGCCGTTCGTACTCTGTAATAGATTAAAGTCTTTTAGCTATATACGAGCCCAGTCGAGGCGATCCGGCCTGGCCTCCTGCACAGGCTGGCGCTGGCAACGGGCTGACATTGTCACAGTGCTCTGTCGGCTATGGGCCAACAGTGGCTACTGCATTCAATGTCCGCCCAAATGAAATTGAAGAAAATTGCATTTGCACGAGAGACAATTTCGAAACAATTGCAAAACTGTCTGACAAGCTACCTGTGATGCTGCCAAACAGTTTAGCAGGTAATGCCTTATATCGATATCGTTCCATGTCCACCTTCGATTCGGGGAGAGAGAGAGACAGAGACAGAGTAAGAGTAGGAGAGCGAGAGGGAGTGCCACAGAGAGACAGAGAAAAGAGTCACCGTTCGTGTTTGGCAGGCAGTTTGATGCAGTTAGCTGACTATTGACTGCCAGGCGAACTCCCAACTCGAGATATCGCGTCAGTTGCAGGAATCAGGCACTGAGTACTGAGAGTTTTTGGCACAATTCGGCCATTTGGCGCAGCGCTTCCCAAGCCGGAATCAATGACTAGGAGCTCTGCCATCAGCCTTTAGACACTGCCAGCGCCACGTCCGAGCGTAGCTATAATTTTGTTAAAGCCAAACGTTGCAATGTCTGCAGAATGGAACATGCTGCCAATGGCCAATATTCCAGCCCAGTCAATGCCAATGCACTTTTTGGTCAGCGTCCCAAATTGGCATACTCGTGCATACATATGCACATGTCTGCATGCTTCCATGCATGCATGCATGCATGCATATATACATTGAAGCCCGGCCGGAATGTGGCGCCAAAGCGGCTTAAATAGGCCCAGACAGCTAAGCGCTGGGGCAATAGCTAAAACGACAAGTCGACTGCATAATTGCTTAATTTGCTCCCTGAGTTGGTATCGAGCGCATTCATAAGTTGCCGACTATGGCTGTAGTTACAGTTACGGCTCATAAGCTTCAGTTCAGTTGGCCAACTGGCTCTCTTTGGGGCATTGCTCAATGGGAAATTGGTTGTCTCTTCAGTGTCGCATTTGGTGCAACAATTTTGTAGATTTCCCCAAACGGCTCGCCACTGAAATACTGCAAATTTGTTCAGTGACAGGACGAGGTCCTGGCACGTAACAAACACGCAGCGAACAATCGAACAAACATTGACAGACCAAAGCCAGATTGGGTCGAGCAGCAGCAACATAAACTGAATCGTGGCCAACCTTTTGGGTTAGCCAAATTGTCAGGCTTGTCTTGGCAACAACTTAAGACCTATTCGAAAGAGACGAGACACGTGTTTAGCCCGTTCAGAGTGCCCCTCTCACACTGCCTTTGTGTGCTGTCAAGTCGCCGTTGTTATTAGATAAGGGACGGACCAGTGGCCAACCTTTTGGATTGGCCTACACCTGTTGCCAATTGTTGGACTATCTGTTGATGTGTGGCTGTTGTTGTTGCTGCCATCAGCCGCAGCAGCAGCAGCAGTTCATGTTTATGGCTTTGCCGCTGGCTGGCAAATGCCAAGTCTCGCCTTCCGTCCATTGGGGCCCCTTCAATGGGCCCAGGATTTTGTTCGGTTTGTTTTAAATAAATTTTACACGGAAGCTTTTATGTAGATTTTATGGTAATTGGTTAGCTCTGCAGCTACCTTTCCACTTGTCGGCCCCCTGCTCGGACCGACAAGCGCCCCAAGCTGCGTCTACATAGCCTCAAGCCGCACTTGGCCATAAGTAGCAGCTGCGAAACGGTAACAGAATCAACGAATCGCGCTGATTCACGCCCTGAGTATGTTGAGAAACCGCACAGAAATTACATGATCAGAAGTTATTTCATTATAATTTTGTGTGAGCTCACGAGGTGTGGCCCCAGAGTCAACAACTCGACTTTCTCCATTGTGTGTGCTCAAGAGAGGCAGCTAGACTGAGCGAGATACAAGTATGAGATACTCGAGAACTCAAGCAGTTAATGGCGACTTAAGCTGCGTTAGCTAATCGATTGCATCACTCGGCCATCGCGTGCCGGCCACTAGCATTTTATCGAGTTCAAGTTGAAGTTTAATTGAATAATTTGCAAAGTCGATGCTGCTGCAAAGGCCAACAGCCAGTTGCAGTGCATTATTTGTGTTTGCAGCAACAATTTGATTGTTTGCCTGTTTGTTTGTTTGTTTATTAGAGCCCTGCACGCCTCGTTAGATTGTTTTTGCCCCAGTGTAATTGAAACGGCATCGAGTTGCGTTCTGTTTAGATAAACTACTCTGTAAATAAGCTCGCTCATATGTTTATTTGTTTGCGAGTGACTCGACTCGAATCGAATCGATGTGGAGAAAGCTTCTCGCACAGAGAATGCCTGACACCAATATATATATTTATATCTGCGCACTGTTTGCTTTGTTCTTGATTGATTGAGCCGAGCTAATTAAAGCCGCAGCTATGATATCAGACACACTCCCACCAATACGCAAATTGTTGCATTTTATGGGCAGTTTTAATTGGCTCACAGCTGCTCCATTGCGAGTCTGTTCTTTAGGCCGGGGCCAATTAATTTGCATAAAACACAAAATATGCAAATGCCGGCCAATAGACCCAGAAACAAGAGCTGCCCACTTGACTGGCACAAATCATGTTTACACATGAGCAGCAGCTTGGGTCCGAGCCCGAAGTGAGCCAAATTCTTTGCAGTAGAGCCCGAAAATCACCCACGCTCTGCGGTTGCTGCCTGTGCTTATTGCCAGATAATTGACATATAAAATTAGCATAATTTTTACACCAGCCGAGTGACAAGTGAGCAGTTTCGGCGAACGGCCAACGGCCAACGGCCCGTTGATAGCCATCAGAATACATAATTACCAAATCGCATAGGAATCATTTCACTTTTCCATTGGCTTGCGGCCCATACTATTAATATATTAAATTGTTGTCCGGAATTTAAATTAATAAATTAGGGCTCTTGATTCTGTTCTATCTGACATCAAGAGAGAAAGTAAAGAAAGTGCGTGTGAACTTGCTCAATAATTCGACTTGTTTCAGAGTCGTCGCCCATGTGGCGTGTGGCTCTAAGCTAGACACTTGCACATATTATCCACTAAATACTTTAATGAAAGGCTTTGGGTGCTCTGGAACGGCGCAATTCCCCAAACTCGGGTGGTTATTACATTAATAACGCCTCAAGGAGGCGCCAGTGGTGGGTGAAGGCATGCTTGAGGCTCCCAGAACTCAAATTAAACAGATGAAGCTCATGAACGTAAGTCAACTGGGAGCCAGACAGCCCAGCAGGGGACCGTTCAGTGGCGGGTGGGGGCGGGTCAGGGAATTCACCTGTGCACGCCTCAACGCCTTCGTCATATTAAATTGCCGATGGGCAGAGCCAGACAAAAGGATAACGCGCACATTTCAAATCCGTCAGCGTTGCGATGCGCTGCGTTCAAGGACGCCAAACGCCACGCCCCCTGAGTGATTTACGTGCGGCACTGAGTGCCAGCTACGTACGCAGTTGCCGCGGCCACTAGACCCTAGTGCACTAGACAAAACATTGAGGACATGCATAAATCGGCGCAAATGTCAAACGAGCTGTCAACATTGTTGCCGCTGTCAATGTTGTCCTGCGACAAACAATTTAATTTATGAAAATCGTCGAAAACTAAAGCAGAATGCCAAGCAAATTGACAAAGGCGAACGAGCAGACGGAGCAAGAGCAGCGCAAGAAACCTGAACGGACGGAGCTGCAGAGGAAGGGTAACGATAAAAAAGTTTCTACAATGCTGTCGGCGCAGAAATCCTTCAATTGAAGTGCAGCTATATATATATATAGACTGGATATATATATTCCTTTTTTTTTACATTTGACACTTGAGTGCGCAGTGTTGTTGCCGCTGCTGGTAGGACAGTTTGCGCAACGAATCAAATTTAAATTTCTTGATTGTCTAGTCGAGTGGCAGTCCAAACTCGGAGACTGGAACATTGAGTTCTGCAGATCCCTTTGCGATTTGCGCATAATAATAATTTGAACGACGCGTCGACGTGCCCGGAATTGTTGACTGGTCACTGCCGATGATGACTGGGCCCCCTCAGCCCCCTCAGCCCACTCCCTCCACTGCCTGTTCAAAATCATCGCAAGGGCCAAATGTCGCGCTGGCTAAGTGACTGATGGACTGCTGGCCACTGACATGGATAGAGGCGCAGACGGAGTGGACGGGCTGGCCGCTCCCATAGTGGCTGTTATCTGCGTTGCCTGTCAGCGCGCAGCTCCAATCCATGCTGTTAAATGGAGCAAAAAGTGTTGCCCGAACAATGGTGTCAATTAAACATTACATTGTTGTTCTTCCACCATGATGGACTAAGGGATGCAGATGCCCATGATTCCTATGGGCCACAGCGCGCAGCGAACCCTCGACTTTAAATGCGTGCAAGCTCTTTATTTCTCTCTGTGTTTTTTTCTCTCTTCCTGTTGCCAAATTGACTTCAACTTGTGCGTGTCTTGGGCTGCTCAACAATAAAAGTCTATTAAAGCGCTGTAGTTTAATGGCTTTGTTTGCCTCTGAGCAACACTTTGGACTTTGAGGTTTCTCCCTGCCCCTGCCTCTTCCTATTACGCTGACTGCTTTGATTGAGCTGCGAGTGCTGACTTACAGCCCTTTCGCAGCAGTCTTCTAACTGGGTCCTTTTTTGTGGAGGGAGCCGCGCTGATGTAGGTTTTAGAGTGACATAAAATGAGATAAATGCCGCTGCGTGGGGCACTCACTTGGCTAGGCGCACAACTGGACCTTTTAGGGGCAGCCAAAGGTTGCCTCGTTTTCATTTCATTTCAGCCGAGTTAATGTGGCAAGTGCATGTGTGTGTGTCTGTGAATTTGATGACACTTAAAGCGCGACTAATTCTATGAAAGCTCTTACACAACTAAATCAATTAGGCAGAGTCTAAACATCATTTATTTATACACAAATGCGAAACTCTTTATTTTTTTCTTCACTCACCAACAAATAAATGTAAACTTTAGTTTAGATTCAATTAATCTCTTAAGCTCGTAAATTTCTTAGCACTTTTTGTATTCAGCACAACTCAAGTCGTTTTTCACTCGAAGCAAGTATATTTTGTATATCGTCTTGCTCTTGGTTTGGTTTACTTGGCGCACTGCACAGACGCGTTACACATATCCTGCCGCAGGATAACGGCGCTCAGCTGGAACGGCGCACGCGTGACCGGGAGATGAGAGTTTGCTGAATGGCGGCAGGGCGACGTTCTTATATACCCTCGTGTCCCGCTCACAGCGCCAAAGCGCTCGGCGCAAATTTCTTTTGGCCGCTGCTCATAATACTGATAATGCCCATGCTGATGCCGATGATGATGTTCTGGTGGCGACAGCGGCTGCGACTGCGCAGCTGGCAGCGCTGTTTCGCAGCTCTTAATTCAGTTCTGAGCAAAAGCCCTGCGACGCGTCGCTGCCAGCGCCGCTGTAGGCGTCGACGTTGCATAAATTGTAAGCGAGCTTCTGCTTCTAGAGGGGTATTCTGAAGACGCTGACGTCGCCGACGTCGCTGCCGCGGCTTGTCTTTACGAATTACGCTTGCTGCTTTTGGCCAAGCGGCTCTCTCACTCTCTCTGCGTTTCTGGTTTCTGCCGGCTGCTTCTTTGGCCAAAAGCGGGCAAAAAGTTCTTCTTGTTGGTCAGCAGCGTTGCCTTTTTTTGGCGCTGTCTTTGCGTTTCTTGATTGGTCAACCGGCCGCAGCAGCAGCGGCGGCAGCGGCAGCTCCACTTGACTGCGGCTGGGATTGCCCTCAGCTGTGTTTGTTTTGCCTGACTTTGCGTCAATTCGCAGTTACTCATTTCGGCTTGGCTTTGTTTTGCTCTCGCCCGGCCTGATTTATGGCGGAAAATTATTGTTTTGTTATTGTTCGCGTAACGTATAGCTCGTCGGCGGCTCAGCGCCATTGCGGTCGCAGTCGCAGGCGATGCAACACGTGATTCATGCGCCTTAATTAGACGAACATAAACTGCCTGGTGCTAAAACCGCTGAGGCCTAAATTTGGCATGGGTTCGTTGAACCAGCCACAAGCGCCTAGAGTTCAGCTTGCGCACAGCCAATTTGGCCTATCGTCGATGAACGTGCAACGATCCGGGCTAGTCCCTTCAAATTGAAATCCTCACGCCGACTTCCACATAAACGTAAAGATAAAAAGAAGAATCTGTGTGAAATTAATTCCAACTGCTGAGCCAGTCTCATCTCGAGCCATCGCTTTATCGAACAACTTCGCTGGTTGTTTATACGCAAAAAATTTAAATTCCCTTTTATCTGCGCTGCGCACAGATATTTCATTTCCAAAGTCTGCCATGTCATAAACACCCCGCCTAGAGACAGGAAATTTCAATATTACTGTCATTACGCAGCCTGGAATGGGGGCGTGCATCGACCTATCTGTATCTGTGTGTATCTGTGTGTGTGTATCTCGAGCCTAAGCCCATGGCACAGGTGCCGGCTGTGGTCGATGCTGTGCTCAATGTTGTTGTTGCTGCTGTTTTGGCTCTTTACGCGCGAACGTGATTTGCATTCGTAAGTAGCCAAGACAGCTATGTGTGCATGCGCCTGTGTGTGTGTTCGTGTGTGTGTCCGTGTGTGTGTGTGTGTGTGTTACACAAATGCTAAAATAATAAATTGTTTCAAATTATTGGCACTTTGGCACTGATCAAATAAATGTGTCTTGGTAATAACAATAATAATGCGACAAGAACAACACTTCGACACATCGACATCGACCCCGTCAGCAGAGCTCAGTTCACGTCTGTCTGCCAAACGAAAAAAAAGCCCATAAAAATATTATTATGATTTTCAATAATCACACGCATTAAATTATCATAATGCGCACATTTTCAATATTTCCACGCCTCAGTCAGCGTCGCAGCATTTTCCAGCTCCGCTGTTTAGCCCGCCTGTGGCTCTGCACAGATTTTGCATTAAGGCCATTGTTGCTTTTTCAAATTTGAGACTGCGCCCCATGGGGCTGCAGATTTTTATTTTATTAATATTATTTTAGCCCGGCTATTTGCTTGCCAAATCATTTGGCTAACACAAACAATTTGTGCGGAATTTATTTTATTCATCCCCCCGGGAATACTATAATATTTAGTATAATATATAGAAAATTTGCATTTGACAATAATTCCCGACAATTATTAGACATTCAAGCCAAGTACACAGCCAGCTGCGTGATGCCCGCTCATGGCATCTGATCGTGTTTCAATATATTGAAAGAAGCAGCCATTCCATTAAATTCCTAAGCATTACAGATGCACATGATCGATGTATATAACTTGTGATTCGGAACTGGACTAAGATCAACAGATTTCACATAGTTTCTTATATCAATCTGGAGCACTGCCAGCTATTCCGACTGCTACATCTCGTCATGCCTTGGATCCATCAGTAGATATCTAGCCCATAACAAGCCCATAAGGCTCAGATAAAGAACCCACCAACAACAGCTTAATTAGCAACATCATCCGTCATCCGTTGCCTAAGCAGATGTCACCCACTAGACGTTCCTCATCGCTGCCCCCTCTGCAGGCAATTATCTCTTAACAAATTTAAATAAATCTTCAAGTCAGGCTCAGCTCGAGCTTCTCAGCTCAGCTCATAAGTTAACTTGCAGTCTAAAGACAATCAGGCATATATTAAGGGATGTCAACGGGTTTTATTTTTATACCAATTGCTGGGCAAAGGAAATGTTTCGGCGGCTCTTGTCGGCTGCCGGGCCGAGCCGGGCCTGTCGACGGAGGCGCACAAAGTGGAGCACCTTATGTGAATAAATTAACCTAAATAAAAGATGGCCAAGAGGCAGCCGCAACATGGTAACCCCATATGGCGAGCCAATAAACATTTCAGTTTTAAGAGATAACAATTAAATGAAGTAAATATTACAAATGTGTGTAAACTTTCTAAGAAAGCAACAGTTCGGCATTTACATGTGGCTGAGTCACTTGGGTTTCTCAGCGTGTGTAATCAGGAAAACATGACAGATACTCTCCGCGCTGATCGCCGCAAATTAAATTATGAAATTTATTCTAGATACAGTTAAGTAAATTTCTGTGTTTGACTTTGGCTGCGTTCACTTGAGGGCTGTCCAGATAAGCAGGCAAATCAAAAGAAATTCTGCCAAACACTTAACTGAGTTCGAGAGCGAGTTTCAGCCTCAGCTCCAGGGCCTTGACACTCACACATCATGGGAATTGGACGGAGTGACGCTGGTCACACTGTTCGACTCTGTTTCGAGTGGCTGTCAGAACTTTCACCGTGTGAGCTGAGCGCATGCTGATGAGGACGATGACGATGACGGCAGCTAATAGAAAGTTCTCCCCGGGTTAATTATGATTGAGAAATTACCAAACCACTCCGAGCCCACAGAAGCGAAAACATAAACAAAATACGAGAAACAACAGAAGTGATTCGTACCCATATGGACATACGATATATGTGTATATATAGATGTTCAAGACAGCCCATTAAAACTAAATCCAGTGCAAAAACTCGCCCCGGCCGCGACGAATGCTGAATTTTTTATAAACTTGTCGCAGACGTGTCTCACTATTCCCTCGCCTTGTTATTGTTATTGTTTTGCTTTGTATTGGTTTTTTTTTTTTCCGCTAGCGCACACCCTGCCCAAATTTTGTGCCACTGACCGACAATTTGGCGGCTTGGCGAACGGCGAACAATTGAGACACCGGCAGCATTTTTTGTTTCTGCTCATTGTTTATTGTTTTTGATTCTCATTCGATTACTTATGTGGTCGGTACTCGCTCGACGACGCTTGGGCTCTTGAACTTGAGCAGCATCAACTGTAAAAACCGGTTAGCCCCAAAAGCCAGCTGGCGCTGCAATTAAAAACTAAACTGATTTGACGGCTTTGTTTCCGACCAATGGCCCAACATGGCCACTAGATTGACGACGCCAAAAGCAGACATTTACGAATTTATAGCCTGAGAAAATCGAAATGTGAGATCTCTTTAAGCTGATTCATGTATGGCCCTTATCTAGTTTAGCACGTAGAGATCTTATCTATTATGGAGAAAATACTTTCATGGAGCTCTTTATTTATTTTAATTTGCAGCCCAACTATATTAGGCAAGAGACATAAAATATATTGAGTTTATCCTTATGTAGTTCAACTTTGCTTTCTTTCATTGTGGCTTCGCTTAAAGTTTTATTCATTTGCTAACGAAGTAAAACACCTTAGTTAAAAATAATTGTTTTTGTTATATTTTGTTTGTTTAAATACACGAATACGTTTTCAATTTCTATGTAAAAATAGTAGAAATGTTTTTTGTAGGTTCTCGGAACGCTGTAAAGCATTCATGCTCTTGCATAAAATACATTTTTTGTTTGCTTTATTTTCCTTAGAATTTTGCAAAGGCTTTTCGAATAATTGCCTTTTCAAGCAATAAAGAGAATTACAGCATATAGTGTGTACATGTATATATCTTTATTTAAAATAAAATGTATTTCAAAATGTAAATAAAATATATTTTCTTTGTCTTAGACTAGGTGGCAGGTTATTTACAATTCGACCTTCGCTCTAGTTGGCTTTCTGGCGGGCCAGAGCTTAGTTTTGATGTTGTGCTAATTTGAGCTCTTATAAATCAGAGTTAGAGAGTCAAAACATGCGACCTGTGATTTTTATCAGACTGAGTTTCGGCGACAGCTTCCCAGAAGGCGGCCAGTAGCTGCTTGGCTAAACTACATATGCCGCTCCAGATACTGCGAGATGGCATGGCGGCGATAAGAACGCGCGAACTCTCGCATGATGTGCCTAGGAGATCACGGCCTGAAAGTGGGTTTTGTGTGTGGGCTGCTACACAGTTTGCATATATTTAGGTTGGCAAAACCTAAACGGGCGGAACATCAATTGGAAAATTGGATACCTTTCAGATTGGCGCTGAGTTTTCAGAGGCAGCGCCTCGGCCAAGTTGCGGTATAATTAATAAGCATAAAAAATGATTAGACATTTATGCTAATTACGAGCGCAGGTGATTTCTTTATTTTGCTGGGCTGTCAGCTTGCTTTTCTTCATGAATTTATTCGCCATAAAATTTGCATTTAAAGCGCTTCGGTGTTCTCTGCAGACGCTGCTTACTTTTACTTTTCGATAGGTTATTGTTGGCATAGCAAATTGAAATATATCTGCCTATGAGTTTGAATTACGAGCCCTGTGGAGTGGATCTACGCAGCTGACAGCATTCATTGGCGGAGTCGCAAGCAGTGTCTACTTAAAGCAAATTGCCATACTTTGAGCAACATAATCAAGGCGTTTGCTCATGTTCGGATCTAAATATAGACACAAAGGACGCTAAAATACCAATTATAATTGTTGTCTGTGTGCGTGCGTGTGTGTGTGTGTGAGAGAGGCCAAGTTACAGATCTAGCAAGCGCATTAGCTGTGCAGCAGCCTGCGACGAGTCAACGGCGACGATGATGACGAGAAGGAATGCCAAAGGACAATTAGCGCTGACCAGGCTGTTGATGGGCACTCGGATGCCACACGGTCAGCTGGTCTGACGGTCAGAGAGTGGAAGAGTCAGGGGGCCAGACAGCCAAGTCAAGCACCAGCAGCCAGCAGCCAGCAGCCAAGCCAACAGACAGACCACGTTGGTTAAAGATCAAAGACCATAAAAGGCGCAGTCGGAGCAACAGTTGTAGCTAAATTTAGAGAACTCGTCCCACTGCTGCTGTGGACAAGGGCGAAAGGAAGCCTCAGCAGTAGTCATAGATTGTCATACTTAGCTGCGGACTGTTGAGTTTCCAGTCTGGAGGACTGTTGAGAAGTGTCGACGAGAGCAGACAAAGTGTTTGTGGCATTTCCGCACTGCGGGCTAACAGAATTAGCCAAGTTGCAGTCTCCGCTATATAATTAGATGAAATCATTACGTTTTCATTTGCTGCCTTTTTTGATTTCATTATATTGCATTTTACGGCTCGATGCCAATGCCACTGCCATCGGCTTAAGGCTGCCTTTTTATGGCTTTCATCGACACACGCACACATAGCAGCTCGCATCTATCAGGTGAATTAAATTGCCACCAAAATGCGAAGCTGCATAGGTGAGCCGGCAAATGCTTTGCCATAAAATTGTAAATGATGCACATTAAATTTATATCTTATGTAGTTATCTCTGTGCGACAGAGTCCAGCGGGTTATGATTATTGTTGTTTATGCTGGCTCCTTGGTCAGTGGGTTGGCCGCAGATGTGATTCTTAATGCGCCAGACAGACACTTTATTTCATTCGAGTTGATGACCGTCTGCGGCAAGTCGAAGATCATATACTTAATGGAGAGCCTTTAATTGCTCAATGCTCCAGCTTTAATTCAAACGGTAGCCAGCCTACATGTTTATAGATTTATATCGAAAAACCTGCATCTATTTGGAGCTAATTATGCAAACCTTGCAGACATTCCTTTGAGATTTGTGTTCTAACTGATTGAACTGTTTTGCAGTCATTGGCTGCCGTCTACAACATTCTTGCTTGTTTTACACACACATTGTTTTATGGGTTCAGGCACACCTTTCTATGCATTTTATGGCATTTATAACGGCGGCTTTAAGGGAATGTAAATGTATATAAATGTGAAGGCATTTGTGTTGTGTTTATGTCCTAATATGACATAGATGTTTTAATATGATACGCATTACAATCTTCTTTAAAAAAAAAGTATCTCAGAGGGTACTGAGTGGTACGCTTAACAAAATTTCAAATTTTTCAAGATTCAAGAATGAAACAATCTACACCAAGCTGGACTCTCACCCTAGCAGACATACTTGCCAGAAGAGTAAGCTACAGAAGAAGACATAGAAGAGTTAAGAGATATACTCATCACGTTTATCAGATCGTTTGCATTTGTCATAGTCCATCAAGTCTCGACTACACGAGCAAACAAGTCTAGTTTCAGCTAATCACACTCTTCTCTACAACAACTCGCTGCATGGAGACATCGCAATCTGGGCAATCACAACTCACAAATGCTAATTATAATTAAAAGTTTACTTTTCATTAAAAGAAGAGCTCTATTTAATCACGAAACTTTTTTCATTAATGCAAAAGGTTTGAGCTCTGCGAAATACACTGTTCCAGTGGAGCAGTAATTGTCCAGAGCACATTACCATAACTCCACATGAGCTGTGACTTTCCGAATGTAATATGTGTAAACACATTAGTTTGCCTGTGTGTGTGTGTGGAGTGAACTAGCCTAGTTCACACACACACACACACACCCATGCCAACCCTTTTTCAGTGCGCCTGCGGGCAGGAATCGCGTGAACTGGAAATTTTTGCATGGGGCAAATTATTACTTAATTAGCTTTTCAGTTTAAAATGTCCGCGTGGATTGCGTGTTGAGGCCTGTCGGAGTAATATTTTTTCAAACGTTCGCCGAGGAGCTGTTGTAATATATTAAATTAAATCATATTAAATGTGACGTGCCCACAGCTCTAGACCATAAATAGAAATTATGACACATTTCGAGTGGACACGGAAGCCATCCAAAGTTTAGGGGCTGGCTTATTAATTAGAGCAAATGCGTGCGGTTGCAGATTGTGGTTGCGCACACACACACCCACATATATATACAGAGAATCATAATCCACTAACTCATACAAGCGCACATCACGTGCGCGTTAATGTGCGCCAGTTTATTTCAAATATATTGTTGATAATTATTTGCATGTCGCTGGCAGCGCCAACGTCACGCATACGCAGCGTTGTCTTCCTGCTGGGGCACTTCAATTTAATGTTATTCATTGTCCTTGCCGCTCACATACATTTCATTAAAAATCATGCCATCTGTTGTGGTTGTTTTTGTTTTCATATATCTCCTGCCCACCCCGCATTTGGGCTGTGTTCACCTGTCGCAATGTTTTTTATATTTCACTCATTAGCCGCTCTCAGCCCAGTTCATTGGCGATGCTCTTTGAGCGTTCAGTTTGTGTCTTATTTTCGCCATGCTGGCAATATGTTAATTAAACTCACATCGGATTGGGATGTGCCACTGAAATGCGAGTATATACTTAGTTCACGTTCTTTGTTTTGGAGCACAAATAGTGGAAAGTATTTAGTGGCAAGGGTTTAGTCTCTTTTAAAGGGATTTGCAATGGTTTTTCGTGCTCGACAATAGTTCATAAAGCGTAGTTGGGCTGGTGATGTCATAGAAATGATTGATTAATCCATTGCTCGAGTGCTGAAAGCCTTCAGAGCATGAGAGCGTCGGTGTGCGCATGCAGGCAAGCCTTTGTCAGTTTTATTTTAATTTAATGACATCATTTTCAATGGACATGCGACAGTTATAAACAGCAGAGACGACCTGCCGCCCACCCGTTAATAATGTTGTCATTTATATTTCCCAACTACAACAGTTTTCCTCGTTTTATATTTTTATTATTGTTGTCATTATTCATTATCCTTAACTGTTTGCCTTCGCTGCCCTAGGCTCCGCTGCGCGCACTCACAAATGGCCCATATTGCTTGCTCTGAAATGCTTGAAATAAATTCTTTATTTTTATTTTTTCATTCGTCCCTTAAATGTTAAATTATGCATATATAAAAGGAGCGTCTGGCTCTGCAAATGAAATGTTTTTAAAGAGCCCGGCATATTAAGTGAGCCATTATCATTAGTTATGGCCGTGTAAGTTCGCCCCTCTCCGCCCCATATAAATATATATTATGTGGACACAGCGACACTGTGATAATGTCGCTGATGATGAAATCAAATGTTGGTTAATATCATATTTCCTATGCTCGCTCAAAAAGTGTTTGGAGTATATTGGCTTGATGAATTTGGAACAACAGTAACAGCAAAAGTGGGTTGAAATGAACAAAAATTTAGCTGCTTTATCTTTTATAAATAATTTATAAAAAATTAAATTTTATAAATAAATAAATATAAATATAAATAAAAATTAATTAATGTGGTTATTTCAGTCATATTAATATATGTACAATATCATCAAGGAAATACTAGACTAAGAGACTTAAGACTTTTCAAAATATATGTGTGAAAATAAACTGGATGTGTAGATACTTTAGATCACCTCTATACCACCTCTGTTTGCCGCTTCCTAGTTCTCGAATCGACCAACCAAACTACATCTTCTCGCTTTTGTTCTTGGCTTGTCAATGCCTTTATTATATTTGCTCAGCTGCAGTAAGCGAACACAGGTAGAGCGCCAGCTCTTCTCTTTCAAATCCAGCTCCAGCTAATTACTATATAATATAGTAATAATTTATTAAAAAATATTAAAGCTTTAATTTGAATGTATAATGAGATATAAGAAACAAAAAAGGAAAAGAAAATGAAATGAAAGAAACAGATAAAGAAATTTCCCAGCTCTCACATCAGCAGGCTACAGTATCGACTACTGGTTCGTCTACGCCTTCTCGCTCTTGCTAATCTTCAATCATTTGGGAGGCTTAAGTTTGCAAGCAAATGAGTAAATGAGTAAATGAGTGCAGCCAAAGTCTACTCTCTGAGTGTTCATACAATGAGAAACAGTTTTATAGTGACCCAACGCGCGCTCTCTAGCAGTCTGTATCTCTTGCTATATATATAATATATAATATAATATAATATATAATATATAATATATAATATATAATATATAATATATAATATATAATATATAATATATAATATATAATATATAATATATAATATATAATATATAATATAATAATATATATTATAATATATATAATCAATATATAATATATATAATCAAAAATTAATATAAATTAATATATTCCCAATTGTGTAGGTCAATTCGGTAATACATATATTATATATATAAAAAAGTATCCATACTCAAGCTGTGATGACTGAGAGCATTTTCACATTTATCGCCCTCAGACGGCCCCTTTTACCGATGCGTTGCATACTTAACCAAGTTTAATGCATAAGCGAGCATTCAATTGGACGCTTTCGGCCGAATTCACTCACTTGAACTGCATAAAGTTGGGTCCCCCGTGGCTGCTTAATTGCATATTGACTCTGTGAAATACTTTCACAGTCTGTCAAAACAGTCGACTCATGGCATGAAATCTTTCCCTGTTTGCCGTATTTATCCAAAATATCTTAATACATTCGGAATTCTTATTATTCCAATTGATTTGCATATTCGCTACGCTAATTGCTTTCGTTATTATTTTGACTTAAATACGATGACATTTTGGCCTTAAATAAAGCGCAATCTGCCGGACAACATACACGCTGACAAAGGCCCATAAACAATTGAAGTGTATTATATGGGCTTGTTGTGCGGGCTCATGTATGTGCTATATGTATGCGTGTGTGTGTGTGTATTTTGTTTACAAATGTGCACACCTTGTGCTGCATGTATTCGCACTCGTTTATCAAGTGGTAAAGTTGTTAAGCAGCATTTTAATTTTTTAACAGTTTTCGCTTGGAATGCATAACAAAAATATTTTTAAGGGTGCCCAAAAAAAAGAGACAAACAACAAAAGGGCTGCCAGCGCCGAGTGAATACCGTTGGAAGTGTCTCTCTGTGTGCGTGTGTGTGAGTGTGTGTGTGTGTGTGTGTTGTGCATTTGTGGCTTTTTGTTTGGGTTCGTTGCTCGTCGTTTAAGTGCAAAGCTGAGTGTCCTCCGGGAGTCCCAGTTACAGTTGCTCACTTCAGCGCTGGGAAGTTGTTTTGTTGATACTGTTGTTGTTGTTGTTGTTGTGATGAATGACGCTGCATTCGGTAGAGTTTTTTGTGTCTGAATGGCAGCATTTACAAGACACAAACATTAGCAGGAACAACGGCAACAAGAACACGACGCAACTAAAGCATAAAGTGACCCTAATGGATTGTCCAGGGCGGCAGGAATTAGTTTGTTATGTCTGCGACAGACGTGAGTGGAGTGGGACAGAAATTGCCTTTGCTATTGCTGGGGCGTATAACCTTTGACTGAGTGCGCATTAATTCAAATCAAATTAAAGGAGCAGCGCCCAAAACAAATGTCGACCATTTAAATGAGCAATTGTCAGTTTAAAGTCACATCTATCGCACACACACTCAGACAGAGTCTGCTCAGATTTATGTGGCGCACTTTGGCCAAGACATTTAACACCTGCAGCCCCACAGATGGGGGCTATCATCTGCTGCGTCCAATCAGATTTTTCAACAACAGCATCAACTAAAACGCACATCAAAATAATTTATGATGCACATCAGCTGGCAGCCAGAGCCATAGACGAGGCGCTCTTGTTGCGTGTATCCCTAAACACTGTTCGTGTGCGCGTGTGTGTGTGTGTGTGCGTGTGTGTGCGCCTGCACGCTAGTGTCCGGCGACGCTGACCGTTTTGTGGCCATAATGCTCAGCCATAAGTTTCGCTCTGCAAAAACATAAACAAGCTAAATCAAGTCAAATGCGCCAATAAATCTTAAAAGCGTTCACGTTGACGTCGTCGACCGGCTAAACTTAGGAGTGTCGATAGTGTTGTTGTTGCTGCTGTTAGTATGCAAATGACAGCACTGTCAAGTCAAGGCGGGGGCGGAATAGTACTCTCAGCTGGCTCCACATGCCTGATATTAAGAATCACAACAATTTGCGTTGATTTATGCCAGGCTGAGCAACTAATTGACGGCTGAGCTGAGCTGAGAGATGTTCTAATTGCCACGCCTAAGTAGCGGTGGCAGGAGCTGCACTGCTAATTGAAATGTGCACGCATAATTAAATCTCGACCAAATCTAATTGCTGTCAGCGCCACCCAGTGCGGAATCCCAATCGATTTGCAGTCAGATGCTGCTGCCGCAGTTGCCGGCATCGTAACAGTTGCCGAGCTTTGTTATTCTTGGCGCTGTGGCTACGCAAGCAGCTCGTTAGCAGCGGCAGCGGCAGTGGCAACAATGCGACAGCAGCTTAAGCCATATTGACAATCCCAAAGTTGTGTAATCCGTTGGCAGCCGTCGCAGCCAGCCACCAGCAGAGAGTACAGAGAGTAGCAGCAGGAGCAGCAGGAGGGCTGGACGACGGCAATCCGATTTGCATGGCAACTAGCTGCGACTTGGCGCAGGACTTAAGTTCAGCTAAAGGCAGCGATATATTTAGCCAGTATTTGCATTTATTCGTCTTATGTCTTTAAGTTTTCACTGCCATGCCCCAATAACTGTATGTATATGCACTCGGGCCTCGCCGCACTCAAATGGGGCTAAGATAACACTGGAGAACCACAATTCCCATTCATTCTCGAAAATTTGTTTGTTTGCGTTGCGCTGCGTATCCGCCCCAATATTTGTTTGTCAAGTGTTTGTTTTTGTTGTTGTTGTTTTTATGATAACTGTGCTTTATTTGCATAATTTTGCAGTTAACACTTGAGCGGCGAAAGAAATATCTAAGAGATGCAAGCATTGCTTTGTTTTGTTTTTTTTTTTTCTTTGACAAAGCGCCACAGAACGTTGTGCCACGCCCCGGACCGAACAGCCCGCCCAGCCCCCCGAGTTGCTTGTGAAATTCTCGCACGTTTCACGCACGTCGCGCGCTCACATAAATTCATCATTTTATTTAAAATTTCACATTTGCTGACAATTCCATAGCCTACGACGAGCTGGCAGCCCAATTCTTTTGTTCCGCTTCGAGACCGGACTACTGCTGTCCGTCCGGCTGTCTTGTGGGGGCCTGCTGGACTGATGGACCTGTCCGCGTGTCCATTGTTTTATGTGCACATAAAAATATTTGCACAGTTTCTTTTGCTCTGTTAATGTAGAATGTAGAATGCTTGATGTGACAAGCTCCGCTGCGCACCGCAGCACCACAGCACCACAGCACCGCAGCAGACGTGGGTGAGAGTTGTTGCCAGGAGCCTTGGCACTCGCCCACTGCATTCTGATGCCGTATCACGCCAGATGTGGGTCAGTAAAACGCGCTACGAAACCCGAATCCCAAACCGAAACAGAAACCGAAACCGAAACCGAAACCGTATAAAGTGTCACACCTGCTGTTTGGCCGGGCGGGCTACGTCTGTCGCCCGTCTCTGGCTGAAAGTTTGAATAAATGTTATAAATACATACAATAAAAATGTTATTTACACGTTTTTGAAAAGAGAAAGTCCAGAATGTCGTCGGCAATCTGAAACGTGATTTCATTTCAATTTAAGTAGTTCTGCAGTTGCTTTACTTTTTCATACAAGATAAATGTATATATATATATATATATATATATATATAGTTATATATATATATATATTTTTTTTATCTTTTGTTTTTGGCTCTTTCCTTTCGCTCCATTTATGGGCGCGACTTAATGCGCTGCCTTCTGGGTGCTGAAATTCATGCAATTTATTTCGGAGATTTTGAATGAATATTTTCGCCATTCTTTTAATGGGCAAATGAGCCGGGCAATAAGACAAGTTTTATGCGCAATTTTCGTTGCGGTTATGCTAATTGGTCGAACGTGTGTTACATTTGGCATCATTTCAGGTTTATTGAATATTTGGCAGGGTTCCTATGCGGATACATGTGTGTGTTTGGTGCGTGAGATTTGGGTTAGATAAATATGCGGAGATAGCGAAATGCAAATTTCGGGAGATTCTTAAAACACTAAACGTTTTCGCTTCGCACGTCAAGTTTCTATGATTAAACTGTGAAATAATATAAAAAATAAACATTAACCTAAATGGAACCGGGCGAAACGCATAAACTTGTTGACACACCATGCCGAGAGGTGAGTGAACGCTGCTGGCTGCTAATTTGCATGTGAAACATATTCATCAAGCAAAGGACGAGAAAGAAGTGACTGTAGACCTATCATAGTATTACCCTATTGAAATTTCTCTTCATTAAAATTATATTTTTATTAATTTCAGCTGAAACTTATTTAATTTGTAACTGAACAATATAGGCTGCTCTTCAGTCTCTTAAAAGTGCAATAGTTTTTAGCTAGATTAGCTCCAATTTGCATTATACTAAAGCTCTATTCTAATGTGCAAGCGCATAACAAATTACTCTCTGATAATAATTACATTTAAGCTCATAAAAGGAAAAGTTAATTAATAAATAAATTACTAAACGAATTTACTTCTGTGCTGTTGGGCTTGCACTATAATAGTTGTTGCCATAATTCAAATTGTGTTTTGGCTAAAGCCTCCGGCTTTATTGTTTAATGAATAGATTAAGTGTATTTACATAAAATAATATGCAAACATAGCATGAATCAAGGTATATTTTAAATATATTTAGAGTAGTGCTTCAAGAGATTTTTAAAATGTAATATTTAGGCAAATTAATAAAATTTAAAAATATATATAAAATATATATTCTCTGCTAAAAATCTCTGTAAGCTAACAATATCCTGGTTACTTAAATAGGATTTTTAGAGATAAGGATGCCTGCTTTCAGATAGTTTAAGTTGCTAATATATCAAATAAGACTGATTTAATAGTATAGCACTTATAAGTCAAGTTCTATTATTGTTGACTTTTTATACTATTTATAAAATGTGGTTGGCCTCTGATATATATTTTTTTGTGCGTCTATTACTAACATAAATAATTTTACATTTGTATATTTAGAGACAGGAGGTAGACTAGGGTGTATCCCAGCGATATCGAAGGTCTAGGGACATTATCTTTTTAGGCCGTGTCGTCAGCATAGGTGGCAGTCAGTTGTCTGGCGTCTGATATGATTGGGTCTGTGTAATAAGAATGAAAAATAATGGAAATAAAGTAGCTCATCTTTTGTAGATTGAAAACTGAAATAAAAATCAGCAAATATAATTTACATTATGATAAAAATCAATTAATTTGCTAAAAGTTATTCCACTCTTTAATTTTATTTTGATCTGATTGGTCGCGGGAGCTCGCACTTGTTGCGACATGTTCGCTGACTTCGTTTTCAGTTTCAGCTTGAGTTTCAAGGCTGAGTGCGACTTGTGGACATCCTGCTACAAATAACTCGATGTCGCTACTGTGGCGCTGTGGCACACACAGTTAATGTGGCTGCCCTGCGCCCGGTCGGGCCGACGTCAGATGTGGGTAATTTATGCTTGGCCGGCGACCGCACATAAGCTGACAAGAGGCGGACGGACGAGGCGATTGACAACATGACATTTAAAATGCGCCACTGGCCGACAGCGATTCGCAGCAGTTGGCATTAAAATATGACAGCAGGAGCAGCAAAAAACTAGCGCCGATTTAAACAAATACAGCAAGAGAGAGGAACAGAGGAAGGAACATCAGCTACGTGCGCTGCATTTTAATTGGGCTATCAGAGCGATGCGCAGAGCGGGCCAAGACCCGCACACGAACGGGGCTTAGAGCAGCATTTGGCAGGCTCTGGCACGTGTGCCTGCCTGACTAAGCGTCTGTTTCTAACTGTCAGAGCAGACAGAGTGACGTCTGCTTGATGGCACAACTGCAGCGTAATGCAGGCGGCTAACGTTTCAATCTGCCGCCGTGCCACAAACACGGTCACAGTTATTAACTTGATGAAGGTGTAAATAAAATGAAGTTACTAACTGCACTTGACGGCTGTCAGGGCCAAGGCGTGGGCCGAGCGTGCAACTCTCAATTGGTTAACAGCCCAAATTACTGCAGCTCGGCGCATAAATGTTGTCTAAACTGTGAGACACGATTCAAGCGGCGTCTGCAGCGTCTTCTGGTGGGCTCTTCGCGTATGCCAAGCTCGTCCGCAAGAATTAGAGCAAAAGCCCACATGCAAATGCCTTGATACTCTCGTTGAAGAAGAGACAGCTTGGGTTTGTCAAACTCCTTTAGATAAATTTCAGTTAAATTTATAAATAATATAATTATATAATTTATAAATAATATATAAATAATATATATATAATATAAATAATTATCTCTAGCATAAACAAAGTTAAGATTTCCATCATTAATCTCTACAAATTATATATTATATAATATTTATATTTTTAATATTTTACTAGAGCATTGAAGCTTTGATAAGCCACAAAAAATAAGTTTCAGTTAAATTTAAAAATTACAAATAAATTTCTCTAGTATAAACAAAGTTATAATATTCTTCATAAATCTCTACAAATTATATATTATAAAATATTTATATTTTTAATATTTTACTAGAGCATTGAAGCTTTGATAAGCCCCAAAACAGTTGGGTATTCATTCAAATGAGACCTCAGGCAGAGCAGGCATCACACAAACACAGTCCCGTGGCCAGGTACGTCATTAATATTAAAGTGCTGAAGTTTCTCCGACTGTCGCGATGCGCGTTTAAAATGCAAGCGGCGTGCGTGCAAAGTTATTATTGAAACAATAAGTGTATGGATGTGCGCATACTTATGGAATTCGAGCGTGGAGCTGGCCAGCGGACTGTAGTCAGTTTACGGCATTGACTTGTTACTCTTGTTTATGGCACTTGTATGCGCGGATACTTTAAGTGCTTAATTAAATGGACGTTGCACGTTTTAAGTTAATACGAGCCTGTGGCTGCAATTATTGCCGCCGGCTGCTGTTGACAGCTTCGTTGCAGGCCGCGCCAGGCCAGCGTCTGCTGTCAGTGCGGCATGTGATTGCGGCCAGTGGCAAGCGCCTATGGCCCAAAGCCTCTTTTCCTATGTCACTAATTACGGAGAGCTGTTGGGTTGCTGTTGCCGTAGACGCTGTGGCGCCAATGACAAAGTCCACTGACGGCTGCGATGCTCACTAATCCATTACCAGTGTCATTAATCTAATAAGTTGCTGTTGTTGCTGTTGTTTGTGTTGTTGCTGTTGCTGTGGCTCTTGCTGTCGCCTGCCTAGTCGATTTGCGCTTCGCTTTACCTACACCCATCAGCGGCATGGTCAAAGTGCGTCACGTGACACCAATGCGCTGATACATCGATACCAGGCAGCGTGCTCTTGCCGAAGGTAATTAACCTGCCACCGGCTATTACCATCTGAGTGAAGTGCGCTGCTTACACATGTGTTCGACTTAAACACAGCTCGTTGCTGGCCGCCAGGACTTTGATGTGCAACATTACGCATACGTCAGTCAGCTCCTGCTGCCAGCGGCAAAGTTTCTTAGCATTTACTTTAAATTAATAAAGTTTGTGTGCAGACTGAGTATATATATATGTGTATATATATGTGAGTGTGGTCTCAAATTGCATTTCTTGCTTCGATAAACATGCTAATGTTGATTGCGAATATTCTACAGAGAGAGAGAGACAGCACATAAAACATTTGAGCTACTAATCCGTTGCAGCATTCATACGCCCCGCTCAACAACTCCCGGAAGAATGCAGTCTGGCTATTTGGTTGTGTTTTTCGACCAAATATTTTGTCGCCAAAGGCATTGCTTTAATTTAGTTTCTGATTCAACATTTTCTTTCACACAGAGAGAGAGAGAGAGAGAGAGAGCTTTCTACGTATATAAATGAATACATTTTTATACGTAAATCCGACTTGGTTTTTGCCACTCTCGTTGCCATTGCACGCTGGGCTGGCTTTGTTTGGTTTTTGGGCTAAAAGTTGTTCACTGAAAAGTTCTGGCCAGGCGGCAAAACAAAGGCGCAAATTGCAGTTGCAATTTTTGGTGGTTACTGCAGCAAATACATGCACAGCCAAATACATGTAAACTTATTATATATCTGTGTATATGTGTGTAGATTCACTCTTATTGCTGGCTGCGAGCATTTCCGCAGCGGGCAACGCAAAATTGAAGCATTTCCGGTGTATTTACAAGCAGAAACAACAACGAAATTTCGTAGCCGTTTCTTTTAACCAACTTTGCTTGGTAGTTGTCGCTGTTGGTAGTTGTTCTTGTTGCTGCTGCAGTTCGTGGAAACTTTCAGCGCTTGGCTCACGACTCAAGGCTGAAGTCTCGATTTCTTTGATGAAGACAAAAAATAAAACAAAAATTCTTGCGGCGAACGGCGCCTTGTCCACTGGCAGGACATTTCCTACGTTCAGCCAACCGCCCCAGAAAAACAACAAACGAGCAGCAACAACAACAGCAGCAGCTCGAAAACAATTACAGCAACTAATAAAGAAACATTTATAAAGCAAAAGTTTGTTCCATAACTGTGGGGTTCGCCGAGTGTTGGGTTGAGCTGTTGTTTCGACATGCTTTAAGGACAGCCGCCCCATTTGGAGAGTTTTCGATCTCGCTCGCAGTACATGAATAAGCAATTACAAAGTTGTTATTAAAACGATTATGCAAAATGCTTTTGGATGCCTGCAACGCCAAATTGAAATGGAAGTGGACTGTTGTGTAGCCCAGCGCAGTTTCAGCTTAGTTCGGCAGCGAGATAGTTGCCAGCCATTTCAATCAGTGGCCCGAGGCGTATACGTTATATTTGGAGTGCAAGAGGCCGCTGTACGAATCGGGTCATTGTTACCCTTTGCCAGAGCCAATGAAACCAAAACGCAAACCGCTGCCGGTAAACTAAAGTGCGCAGGCTAACTACGCTTCAGTCCGTCCGTCCGTCCGTCCGTCTGTCTAACCGCAGCGACCGCTGCTCAATTTCAATTTGGTTGCCGCCGGCCAAATGCACGCAACCTTGCGCTATTTGCACACTCACACACACACAGACAGTCAGAGAGAAAGTGAGAGCTTACTTGTGACTTTCCTGATGCCTACGCAGGAGCACGCCGTGCGCAATGAGGAGCTCGTTGAGCCCCGCTGCCACTTGGTTTATTTTAATTAGTGTAAAAAATATAGAGCCAGCGCACGCAATGGAGTGGCCCACTTTGCTCGCTGCTGCCACACAGCCGCAGGTTGCCAGCCTGGCCAACTGACAGAGCTGCTTTGTCAAGCGGGCCGGGTCCGGGCCGGGCTGCGCTGTGCTGCAACAAAGATGTGCAGTCGAGCGTGAAAGAAGGCGAATGCATGACGGCCCGCCCGGCACTACCCGAGGTTTCTAATGGGCCGCACGGAATTGACTCGACCGGGTCCGGCCAGGCCCGGTAAGCCACGCCAAGGCAAGCCCAGGCACGGCGTGGCGCTGCCCTATTGTCGTAATGAGCACACCGCAATTTGTGTCGTATGCTCTTGCCGCTGCGGGCCGTTTGCCATTCATTTGGCAAAAACAACAATTAAATGTTTTCGTAATGGCCATCATCGTCATGGCTCCCATAGCTGTCTCCCTGGCCAACAATTTTACTTTTGTTTTTGGGCATTTCGTCCTCGTTGCTGTTGTTGTTGCTGCTGCTAGGAAAATAATTGGTGTGCAAATATGTAGCTAAATTACAACATTTTGTATTTATTTTAGTTGGCCAAGCCAACAGCAACAGCAACAGAAACAGAAGCTGACTGGCAGCTGTGAAGTGGCTGCCCAGTCAAGGCTGACGAAATCCGAGCAGCATCGTCCGGCTGACGGCACAATTTAAGAAAATCTGCATGCGGTATAAATTCGTGTGGAAATCTCTTAAGTTACAGTTGAAAGCAGCTCTGCCCTGTGCTCGCTGTCTGCCCTCGCATTCATAAACACTCACAAGCACTTACTGCTCGCACTCGTATGCAACACATGAGATCCCCGTGTGGCACTCTCGGCGCTCGACGAGCGCAATTTGGTTTATTTCCGGCGTAAAATAAACTTTCAAGGATAAGCAAACTTTTGGCTGCTGCCGCTGCTGCTACCGCTGCATCCTTAAGCAAATTTTATAAAATAATATTTTAGTGGCGCCCTGGGCAATATGTGAAGTCGTGATGCACACATCCGCCTTCCCAGCCGACACTTGTGCGCCGCCAGCGCCACGACCCCCGCCACCATATTTGGAAAAGGCTCTACTATTTGCATACACCTTCCGTTCAAAGCTCAATTTATGCAATCCGCATCCATTTTTTGTTGGCCCTTGTTCCCGTTCTTGTACTATTAATAATAAAATTTTGTGGTTGGCAATATTTTTGAAGCGTTGCTAAAATATTTGTGAAGCCTCGGCGCAGCTAAAGTAATTAAAAGCCACTGCAAAAAGCTAAAAATCATTTTTGTTTACATGACCCCAGGGGCAAGCAGCGGGCTTTTGCAATTTACGAGTGTTTTGCATTTTCAGCTGCTCCCATGATTCAACATGGGAGCTTGCTTTAAAGATGAAATGTTGTATAGTATGTATATAAATATATATATATAAATTGGCAAGTTTAAGATATTTGAATTTACAAATATATAAGCTGAAAAGTAGATTGAGATTGGGACTCGCATGCGAGTGGCTAATGCTGACGGCGATTAGTTCAAGGGAGTATGAATAACGAATAGGTTTGGATGAGAGCTAGAGCTACTTTGTAGATCCAAATGCAGACTTTATCAATAATCTGTATAGACTATGTACTATCGAGACTATATAAATCAAAAAACTTTATCAATGATGGCAAGCAAGCAACAGCTGTTGGATTAAATTAAATTAAATTATAAATTAAATATTAGATTTCTTCAGCAATTATAGATTACGATTGTGACAAAAGTATGGATCGCCTTAGATACACTTTGAATAGATCGCATCCTCTGCTGATGCTTTGATATATATATATATATATACATGATATTTTGAGTGCGATCATTGTAAGTGCCATTAGTCGATGACTTGATTGATCAGAGAACAAAACTTTAGTCGATTAGGGTCCACAGCAGCAGCGTCTCTCTGACTTCTCATGAACTAATTAAAAATATATATATTATAGTATCTGACGCACTTAAATTAATCTCTGCCTCATTAAATCTTTAGCTGCCTAATTCACTGTCAATAAGTTGAGTATTACCTCAATCGATTGACATATTTTGAGCACAACTCTCATATGCATTCCAATTGGACTTGTGTCAATGGGATTCCTGTACTGGCTCGTACAATTACTGTTTTCCTATTGGACTGGTATGTTACGCTTCGGCATTGAGATTGGAAGTCTGTTGTCATCTGCACTTCGCACGAGCAGCATTCCATTAGCTTTGCGGTCGACGATTGAGCCCCTTCCGGGGCTGCCTGCCGCTGCCTGAGATCTGTGCATGAATTCGTCGCATTCAATGAGATGTGGATGTCGCAGCAGCACATTTACCCCAAATGGGATGGGAGCTGTTGAAATGCCTTTGCTAATGAAGTGTGATTGAAATTTTGTTAATTTGCTCAAGTGCTCGGCTAAGCTTTGCCAGCGTGCATGTGTGTAGGACTACTTGTGGAATATCTCATTTGCATAATGTTTGACACTTTCCTCGGAATATACAAATTTGTTGCCCAACTGAATGCTGAGCTCATTTGTAAAAGTTATGCAATGGCTTTCCCATGAATTTTGTGTCGTATATGTTCTCTCCATATATAGAACTCTATCACTACATTTATATTTATAAATAGCTCTGGATTCTGGCTTGTTGTTTCCTTTTTTTGGGCATCCTGCACTGATTGACTGTCTTGAAATGCTTTGTTTTAAATTTATTAACTGAAATGTAATTATGTTAAGGACTTGGCTTGAACGAGTTTGGCCCGGGGCATTCAAGACTGTCTGCCAGTTCTCACAGCACAGTTGGCCTTTCACATTCTTAGCAAATTCAATTTGACTTTGCTCTATTACGCAATTCTGGTTTGGCCACAATAGCCCCCGGCTACAGAGATTCTAATCGAATAAAATGCGTAAATAGAATTAAAGGGAAAAAACACAAGGCAGCAGCATGGGAAACGCACAGCTCGGAGAGTGTGCAAAGTACACTAATATTTTCAGGTTGTCAAAAAAAAAAGAGAGTTCAAGGAAGAAGATCAAAAAAATATTACGCTTTTTTATGGGGGGAAGCTGAAAGGTAAATAAAAACAATTACGCTGCAAAAATACGTTAAGAGCTACAAGGAACACCGTATATAACTGTGTACTTGTGTCCAAAGGAGCAGGACAATGGAGTGCGCCGGACCAGCACAAGTGGCGGAAATAAAGTTGTTGCTACTGTTGGCCTTAGACCATGTCCTTACGGCTGAATTTAGTGCAGCTACCCAGCAGGACGCGACTTTTTGCCAAGCCCAGCTGCCGTCGACCAGGCTCGAAATTTATAGGCAACGGAAAAGCGACCAAATAAAATAACATTGACAATTGGAAATTTAATTTAAAAGTCTTAACAACACAATTGATTTAGGGTTGCCTTGAAAACGCTCTCACCCACCGAATTGCCGCTGGGCCTGCGGACTGCCATGCTGCTGCCCCATAATAAATTGCAGTGGCATTAAGCCGCTGCACATCCGACGCAGCCAAAGACAAAGAGAGAGCTAAAGGGTGGGAGAGGTAGACTGTGGGAGGGGAGGAGAAGCCAGCACTGCGGAACCTGTAGTCATAGGTTAGTTGTTTCCTTTCCCGCTCCCGCCAACGCGCTTAACAAACATGACCAGGTCATGACGTGCCCGGAGTACAAAAGTATGTGTGTGTGTGTGTGTCGGCGTGTTTGCCAGCTGAACGTGTTCTGGTATGGAGCCTGCGGCTGAAGGTCCTTGGAATGTGCCGCGAAGCACTGCAGCTACTGTTACTTTCGTGGAATGCTTAATTCATGTGTGCAAATGCGGTTCAAACGTTTATGATGTGGCTGCCGCTGCCGCGCTGCTAATGCCGCTGCAGCCGCCATCATCGTTGCCATTGTCGCTTGCATTGTTTGCCTCGCCGTCACACGGCGTATGCGTAATGAGCGCTTGTCCTCCACCGTGCAGTATGTGCTTTTGGATGTGGGCATTTGTCTCACAATTAGGTATTCCGGCTCTAGAGTCTGCCGTGCGACAAGCCCAGCTTCCCTCTCTTTTCGGCAGCCATCTTCACTGATTGCCGCTGTCACTAGCAAATCTGTGCAATGGCCACTTGGCCAAGCCCTGTTTGACGCTCGCATGCTTGACTGTTCGATAGCATGCGTGACATGCTGGGGGGACGGTATTTGTATTTATTACATTTAATGAAATGAACAAATTGCATTTCCTAATTTATTACAATATTTGTTATTATTGGGCATTTGCATAAAGCAATATTAAATGCAATTACAACTGCAAATATATATGCAAATGATATCAAATTATATGAGAGCGTAAATTGAGTTTATTACTATGAAATATTTCGCTGTTTAATATCTGTAGGCGTGGGCTTATTTTTGTGTTGCTGTGGCTATGGCCAGATAGCAATATTTAAAAGAGAATTTAATTTGGCTAGATAATTAGGTGGAGTTGGAATTTTTGGTAGTGAAATTCATGTGCTGAAATAGGCTTATGAAATATGATTGCATTATTAAAACTTGCGCCTGGCCATAAAACTATCATTAATATTATTTTGTGCAATTTGAAATACAAAATACACAATTATATTGCAATGATCCATAAATTGATTGAGTTTACCGCGGGCCTGCAAAAAAAGCCCACATTATAATATTAAAATCAAATTTGATGCATAAATATGTTTATTTCGTTTTGATTGCTATTTTGCACTAACGAAGTGCCATTGTTGCCGCGCACAAGCAGACCCCAAGCATATATAAAAATACATATAATATATATATATATATCCACAGACAGTGGAGCAAACTTACCTAGCCGCGAGTTTAATGATGATTTGTCAGCAGATTGCACGTAGCTAGCCCGAACAATATGCAATATATGTAAATTCCGTGCAGAAATTTCATTTGCCAAATTCAGCAAATGACATTATGTATGTAGGTATCTATATATACGGTATATAACAAAAAATACAGGCCAAAAGTTAAAGTATTTGATAACATAAAATATTCATAGCATGCAGTACAAATTGTTCGTGGGCTCTCCACTTGTTCAGGCAACCAGCAATAAATGTGTTTTAAGCGCTAACGAAGCAATTGTGCTCGGGGCTCCGCACAGGGAAAAGAACCTGAATTGATACGGACGAATCTATATTGCATTAAAAGTCGAAACTGAAATGCTTATGAGGCTGCCCCAAGTTCCATTGGTCATCAAATGTGGTTTGCAGACAGTTTCATTTCCTCTTTTAAGAGCCCGGCAGGAGAGCCGCATCCTGCCTAGTCGATAGTAGAGCGAGCGACTGGAGCTGTGGCATGCAGTGATTATAGCAATTAATTTTGTTAGCCTTAGCTTGATTTCTGCCTGTGCTAGAGAAACTTAATAGCTTTTCCGCCCACCATTGTACACACATATATACTTATTGTGCTTTTATGTCTTCATCTTTCAGTTGTTCGCCTTAATTTTTATTCGTATCTACGAGGCTTCAGTTAATTAATTAACTTTTGATTAAGCAAAAATGTTGCTAGAGCACAGATAATATCAATAATTCAAAATAGTCGTATATTGAATTTTAAAAATATTTAAATGGAAAAAAAGTGGGCTTACCACGATTGCGCGATTTTCGCGCGTTTTATGCGCGTTTTTGGGGATGGATAAAAGTGAAGCATACTCTTAGGCGCTGTTAATAAAAATGTTCGTTAAATAGATACGTAAAATGTTGGCGCTGAAAAACGATATCGTTAACCGCTTGACTCTACAGTTTGCGGGCGCTTGCGCTAATGTGCAATTAAAATCAAATGTATTTACTATATATATACATATATCTATGGGTGTATATGTGTGGCAGCGGCATTTAAGCGCTGCACTTTGCGAAAAAGTCATTAAAAGATAAAATCACAAAATCAATTAGCCAGAAACTTTAGCTGCATCGCCTGGGCCGAGCCAGTGCTCGGGCTCTGTGAGGTGCTGCGAGCGGAGCCTGGGCGCCGGCCAGCCTGCCCATAAATTGCAACACTTTTATCGCCGTCCCCGGCTCGGCCGATGTTTTCCTTGTGTCCGGGTGCCGCCTATTTTTGTTGCTGCTAGCTGCTCGCTGGCTGCTGCTTTGGACGATTGCGTTGCACAGTTGCAGCTTCCGATTTCCGTTTCCGCTTTGCGGTGCCGCCTTGTAGCTGCCGCGCTGTTTGGTTTTTATTTGCCGCGCGCTCGGCTGCTTGCATAAGTGGGCAAAAGTCCGCTCTTCGCCTTGGCTTCCCAGTTGTCCGTAGTGGATATTTGCTTTTTGGCAACGCAGTTTTTTCATTACTCTCAACTGGCCCGCGGCCAAGTAGCCGCCCTGGCAAATGGCAAATGGCAAATGGCGAATGGCAAATGCATTTTCTGCCTCTGTGTGCTAACGGGCGGGCTGCTCGCGCCCTTTCACTCAGCCGCGAAGTGCGTTCAGCTCGCTTGCTGCGCTGCTTTGGCACTGGCCACGCCCTTAAGCAAATATATATCGCAATTTGAAATATGCTTAAGCAATTGAAACGAAAAAATGATTTATGCAACAGCATTAAATCGAATATCTGCGCACTCGAGAAGGCAGTGCGCCTGATATACGGCCAAATGATGAGTCCATTGCCAAGAATAAAAGTCCCGAAAAAAGCTCTGCTCGCTGCGGTTACACAATATGCTTAGATTTGGTAATTAAAATGTTGTTCGAGCAAGTCGAAGGAGGGGCACACGGCAATGGCAAAGAGGGACAGAGATGCTAGAGATACAAAGTGAAATAGATGGATGGATAGATAGATAGGAGAAAGAGGGAGAGCGAAAGCCAGAACGAAATATATGAAAAGGTTATCGAATTTCTTTCACTGTTCACAAATGTTCTTCATGTTTAGTTATGTATAGCTTTGCTTAAAAAAAGCCAGATATTTAGCTTTACTTTCTATGCTTGAGTTCTATCTACTAGAGTCTATCTGAATGCGACTCCTCGCAACCAAATGGAACTACGAAGACATTAAGCTTAAACTTAGTTAAATACTACTTGGATGACAAAAGCTAAAAACTTTGTGGAATAAAAACTATCAAATAGTCTGCTTGAGTTTGTAGCTCACCATCAACACCAATATAGTATTATTCTATGCCCATTCGTATTCACCTTGCCCCTGGTCATTGGCAACATCATCTGAAACACGTTAAGAGCGGAACTTACCACTCTTGGCCGCAAACCAATTTACCACATTGACATGTCTGATTGACCATGAAAGAGATAAGTCGAGGGATTCAGCTCTAGTACATAAGATATTTTTTATTTGAATCGTCATTGATGAGTAATTGTAATCATACATAACTATTTACGGCAACAAATAATTCTATAGAAATGCGCAATATTTCATTGATTCGCACATGCTTTATCGCATCTCTATGCTGTTTTATTTTAAATGCATTATCTCATTTTTACAATTTTTAAATTGTTCGTGGTTTTTATAGATAGTGTTTGGCTTATATTTAAAGTTGATATTGAAAGTGCTTTTGCAGCCGTTTTCCTTTTTTAATGGAGTTAAATGCAATTGAAATTATAATTTATGCAATATTTAATGCATCATTAAATAATCCATTAATTAACAATTAGCCGTGTTTGCTCGTCTATGGGTTTCCTCTGCCCGGCCAGCCGTCCATCCGTCCGACCGTTGGCGGTGCTTCTCCTCTATGTACGTGCAATGGCTTACATCATAAAACAAATATTTACAAAATGGTATTATTTAATCTGAATGTGTACGACATAGTTATGCGTAGTTTATATAGTATTTCGAATGGGATATTTTTGCGGCTTTGCGAGAGTCGAGGGCGAGGGCGAGGGCGATGGGAGTGCTAAGCTTAAAACAATTGGCCAAACATCGAAGCCATTATCTATGCTATACACATTTCATGTTCAAGCTGTACTCTACTCTGTAATTGTAGCTAAAATGTGATCAATTTTGCATTTAACTGCCGCTTGCTATCATCCAGGACATTGGGATTAGGCAGCAAATGAGAAAGCTGCTGTGGCCTCGTCCTCGGCCAGCTGCCGATGTGTAGAAGTAGGTTTCCAAGAAATTCTGCAGGCTCGAGCCGGATGAGAGTGTAACTGCAATAGGAAATTGAATGCGTTTGCAAAACAAATGTGGAAGGTGTTTTAGTATCAGTTTCAGTTCAAGTTCTGGTTTCGTTTCAGTTCGTGTTTGTGTTTGTTGTGGTTGTGGCTTACCTCTTGCCGGCACCGGATCCTTTTGCGGCGTGCCCAATTCAATTTCCTTGTACTCCTGATATAAATCACCAATTTGAGCCGTGCAGCGCAGCATCAGGCCTCCGCCACTGGGGGGCCCGGGGCCCACAGCATTTGTCACGTGCGCATTGCGAGCTCGGCCCTGAGTTTTGCCATTGGCATTCGCGGCGGCCACAAAGTGCACCGCCTGCAATTGCAGTCGGAGGCTCAGCCTGGATGCTATTAGGTTGTCGACCGTGCGAATGTATTGTGTTTCCTCTGAGCTCACCTGTCGATGTGTGGAGAGTGTTAAGCATGATGAGTTAATTGCGAGTCCATCAGCAGCGAGCAGAGCTGACTAAACAACGAACTGCCATCTGCATATGAAATACGTAAGCCTCGAAGTGTGTTTTAAATTATTCATAGCCCTAAAGCTAGCGTGTGGGTGTGCGGCTGAAACTGATTTTGCTTTCCGCTTCCGCTTGGCAAACTAAAAATATATTTGCCGAGTGCTGCAAAAAAGTTACTCTCCGATATGTGGCCAGCCCCCTGCGAGTACATCGCACGCGTATGAATGGCAATTTGTCGTCAGCGGGGGTTATTATAAGCATGCTACACTTGCGGCGAGCGAGGGCAGCAGCGAGCCTGTGCTGAGTGGGACAAAGGCAGCCAGCAGTGGGCGACAGCAATGGGCACTGGGCAATGGGCACTGGGCAACGGCGGCAACGGGACAACTTGCGCTGCAAGGAAGCGGATGCTGAGAATGAACGGACATGGCATGCCATATTTTTGTTGTTGTTGCCGTTTTTGCCTCTGTTTGCTGGCTTTTAAAAACAGTTTTCAATGTTACAACAGCAACAGTGGCAGCATCAAAATCAACAGCAACAGCAACAGCAACAGCAGCATCACTCATACGCCCCGTTGGTTGCTTTCGCCTCTGCAGATGTCCGACAGTTTGTTTGAGTGTCTGCTGTTCAAGGTTGTTTGTTTGCATGTTGTTGTTGTTGTAACAACAGCAATGCAAACTGTTTACACTTAGTCTTTGAGTTACTGCAACGGCAATGGCAACGACAACGGCAACGGAGCCAACATTTACCATATGACTGCACGTCTGTCCGTCTGTTGGTCTGTCTGTCAGGCAGCCTGTCATACCACTTGCACTGTGTGCAGTTAAAAATTTCATTTCCTCCATGACAGCAACAGCAACAGCCGCATAGGCAGCGCCTAAGTCTCAGCCTCTCCAGCCCAGGCATGTGCATATGCAGCTCAGCCTTTAGCTCAGCTATCCGTTTCGTTTGCCAGAGATGCGCTCTCGCTGCGCGATGGGGCACATCATTTCCGTTTGGCGCATCTTTACGCACAAGGCGAGAAGAAGGTCCCGTTAGCTGCATTGTGCCGGGCTTTTAGCTGCAAATGGCCATTGTTGCTTGCATGTTGCGCAGGAAGTGCAGGCGCCATTTTGCAAATGGTTGTGTTGCGATTTCCGTTAGCTGCACGACAGGCGCGCGCCCCCAGCGAATCGCCGGCAATTTAAATACAATAAATACGCATTTCGTTTCCACTCACAAACTCATTTGGGCGCCATTTACTTATGCATGTATTTTGCCTTAAAAAGGTGCACGAAATTGAAGGCAACGTGCCCGCCCCGAATGAGGGTCGCACGCACCGTGCTGATCGACCTCGCAATACCCTGTTCAGTCCGATCAGTAAACATTTCGTGTTCCGGGGCAGGCTATCATCCACTTTTGGTATCTCTCTTGAAGGCATATCTGAGCTGTTGCTTTGGGCGTTGCCCGCACACCCACAACATTAAAAAGCAAAATCGCTTTATTGTTGTGCGTGTCGTTGTCGCGCTTGTTGTTGTTGTTGTTTGCCTCTGTGCGCCTTTAACCCTTTTTACAACAGAAACACACACACACACACACATACACACATATACCAGCACAGACATTTTATTTTTCTGCTTGTACGTTTTTTGGCTTAACTTTATATTTGAATTTTATTTTTATTTTCATGCTGGCAAAGGCGCAGCAGCGACATAAAAAGCCATTTTTAGTTAACTCGCTTTTCTTGTATCTCTGTCTCGCTCTCGCCTCAGCCCGTGCCGTCCCGCTCGCACGCCTTGGGGAATTTAATGCCGCGTAATTTACGAGAAACTCTTAAGACGGCAAGCGCTTTAATTAAGCATGTGGCTGAGGCAGCGACCCAAAAGTGTAAATACCCTCATATTTCTTGTGATTTACCTTTATGGCATCGGCACCCCCAGCCGGGGGCCCTAGAGATATCTGCCGACCCAGCCCCAAATGCGTTCGGTTGGCCAATTAAATAAATGTTTGGCATTTGCTTGCGTAAACATTTTGCACTTGAATTGTTTCCGAGCCAAGTTCGCTTTCGGCTCGAGCAGCAGCGAAAACTGTGTGCTTTGTGTCTGCGTGGCAAAATTATGATGGTTGCCTATTAATATTGGCCCGGGCCACACAAACACGTTAATTAGCAGCCCGAATGCTTATGCTAATTACGTGCGAAAGGCAAAACTAAACACGGCCCAAAGGATCAGTACTTGCCGCTCGATGTCCGCATAATTTTGTGAGGCATAACTATTTAGAGCCGTTTATACTTGAATTGTGAATTGAAATAGGGAAGATATCACGTCTTTAATAGAGTCCGACATTTCCCACTCCCCCAGCATGTGCTGCGGCTTCATTAATCACAGACACTTAAAGCTGTTGCTCAGCTTTAATTATGTGCTTATGGCATTTACACTAGTTCCAGAGGCCGCTTCGCCCCGGACTCATCCGAAGCAAATAATTTATCAAATAATCGATTGGCACACAAATCCCACTGTCGAATGGCCACTTGTCTGGCCGGCAAACTCCCGAGAGTCTCGACAGCTCTAATCCCAACTAATTCCCATGATTCACCAAAAAATTTCATTTTCAGCTACTTTTCCATTAATATGACAAAAACTTTTTAACAAATTATGTTAGTCGTTAAGCCGGCTGGCTGCTGGGGCTGGTTGCTGGCTGCTGGCTGCTGGCTGCTGGCTGGGGCTGCCTCGCCTGGGTCAACATGTGGCTCTGCTCCACGCTGCTTGCTTTGCTCTTTGAATATGAATAAGAAGATAATACAAAGAAATGAAAAACAAAGCGCGTGGCATTATTCGAAGAGAAAGCGGCGAATCGCATTGCAATTATATTAGCATTGGACTGCTTAAAGCTTTAAGGAACGTGCTCAGCTCGTAGGCGGCTTTAAGCTGTCATTAGTTATTTATGTATGGCTGGATGACAATAGCGAACGGCTAAGGCCTGGCGTTTGATGCCGTTTAAAGCGCTAGCAGCCAGATCATAATTCAATATCTGCGGAGCAGCCATATGAGCGTGGCCAATGCGAGTTGACTGAATGGAGTCTCGTGTAGTTGGTGTTGTTGCTGCCTGTCTGCGCCAACATAAACACCACAGACATAAAATTTTATATGGCACGGCGTGTCAGACAGACGGACAGTGCGTGGCGGCCCTCTATGCACACACACACACACACACACACATGTGCAGCGCACTTTTGTCTCGGTCTTTGTCATTAGTTGGCTGACTGAAAGTGGCAGGAAGCAAGCGGCATCTAGATAAAATGCTCAACGGCCTGAATGTGTGCGAGTCCCGAAAAGTAGACAACAGCTAGCGACAGATACAAAACGGCAGGATAAGACACACACAAATGGAAGGCGAGACAGCAGATCGGGAAGGATGCCACGGCCACGGCCACTGCCACTGCCAGTGCACGTTATGTCTGATGATGTGGGTAGACATAATATAAAAATTTATGAAGCGTTTAATAAGTTTTCTTTTGCAGGCAGTTGGCGGGACACTGGGACGGACAGACGACAATCGAATGCTCGCTGCGCTCGCTCTTCGTGTGGGCGTGTCAGCTGAAAAGTGTTGTCTCGTAAATTCATTTAAAGGCAGCGTCCGGCAGCGCCGACTCATCGGACTCCGTCCGGGCAATTCCTGTGCAGAAGTTGAACGTAATTTATTTTATGTCGTGGCTATGATTAATAACAGCAATGCGACAAAGAAAAAGGTTAGCCAGCCCTGCGGTCAGAATGGGATACAAAAATATAAAGCATTTGCTTTTTTAAAAGAGATGGCACCGCCCTGGGTCTGGATCTGGCTGGGGGCCTCGGGCAGGGCCTGGGCCTGGGCCTGGACATGCTCACATTTCACTGTTGATTTATGCAACTGATTAGCGCCGAGTCGCAAAATTGATGCAAACATGAAAATGCCGCCAAATGACTAATGATGTCCTCTGCGGCAGTGGGGCATGCATATGACTTGGATTGTGTGACCCGAGTGACTTGTTTGCTCTCGTTTCTGTTTACCATTTTCCATTTTCCGCTTTCCATTTCTATTTGGCATTTGCCATTTGCCATTTGCCATTCTCCACCTTCCACTTTCATTTGCCCTCTTCCGTAATGATAAATGACAGCGGCGAATCGCACAATCAAATCAAAGCGCGTAACCCTTTTCTACGTCTATTGACTTAGTCCTGCAAGTATATATATGTATGTGTGTGTGTGTGCGGGTGGGTGCTCTTCTTATTTAGCTTTGAGCCAAAAATTTTAATTAAGTAAAGCTTTCATATCCATAAATAAACGACAAATTTCATGGCGCATATCGCATGAGATTAAACAGAATCTCCCCCCCCTGCCAGCCCCTCTGCGGCCCAGCACATGTGCTGGAAGTGGGTTTAAGGCTCAGCCAGTGGCTTTTCTAATTATAAAGGATTTACGTTCCCATTCACGCAGCCAGCGCCGTTTAATTAGGCGCAGCCCCAAACTTCTGCCGTATCATACGGCCCAGCGGCTGGGATTGGGCAGTAAGATGCGGAAGTCGTTGCCATACCTAGATCCAGGCGGGAGTATCATCAAATTGCACTTACCGGCATGTGGTTGAGAGTGAAGTGCAGCTCGGCGCGCGGCCTAGAGGGCAGCGTGCTGCAGTTGGCGCGCAGGACATCGCCGGGCTCATAGCGCGTCTGTTCCGTGAAGAGCTGAGGCCGTTTCTCTGGGAATTCTGTCAAATATACGGAGCAGAAGTTGGTTATTGAGCTATTTTTAAATGACTGAGACTTTGATGTACCAATTCTGTACAAAGAGAGCTTTTCCTCCTTGCAGAGTGTATTAAATGGTAGCTGAAAAAACTGGGGCTACAGAGAGCAGATGCCAAAGTCTCAGCCATGTACAGCTATAGCGGAAGGGTGGGGCGGGTGGCTCGTTATCGCTTTACATGTATGGACGTACTCACCCACAACTTGCATCTGGGCATAGGCGGTGGCTGTCGAGTAGAGCGGAGCATCGGCGGTCACCTCGCAGCTGAAATTGCCGGAGAGGCCGAAGCTGACGTTCCGTATGAGCACCAGGGTGGCATTGGAGCTGCTTTCCTGCAATGATATCAGTGTTTAATTGCATTGAGCAAGTGGGCAAGGGAGGAAAACCGGGGATTGCAACATACGTCCACTTTGATGCCGGGGTATTGAAAGACCTTCGTGTGGGGGTACTCGCCGGGCGTGAAGCGATAAAACTCCAACTGGCCGCGATAAAACTTAATCGAATAGAGTGGTGCACCGTCCAGCTGATACTCGCAGCGCAGGGCCACCGACTGGCCGCGCCGCACCGCCGGCGGCTCCACGAGCAGGTTGACATTGCGCAGCGTCGCCTGGGCGGCATCTGGAAATGAGCGAGAGGACAAGCTTTATGAGATTTATTATTCAAATTGATGCAGCGTGCATGAGTGTGCCCCAGCTAGTCGGCACCCCGTTAGCCGCCAGTCATGCCATCAGAGGTGAAGCCCACAAAGCCGCCAGTTGTCGTCCTACGGAGCGAGCAGAAGTGCGCCTGCTTGTACTACGTGCTGCCAATTTGCATACACGGCAGGGCCGTAAAACAATATTGATACGTCGCGACGCTTGTCCGTTCGCCGACCAGAGGCGTCATCCATTTCAACCGCAACGTCGTCATCGCTCTGCTTTTTATGGGCACTGGGCTGCATAAAACGCACGGATTAAAATATATTCCGGGATTCGCGAGTGCAGACGGTGCCGCCTGACTGCAGCTGCAACGCGCAGCAGCCCTGCGGCAAGCCTTTTGGCCCGGCGCTTAAAGTCAGGCAGAGGGCTTAAAGGGCTGGACTCTTGCCATCTAACGTCTAATCGATGACGACTTCGACACGCACACATGGCCAACTAAAGTCCGACTACATCGAAAAGCAATTTTCCATTTGTCTTGCAATCTTTTCTCCTCACACACACCCACACCCACCCACACACACACACACACGTGTGCGAAGTGTGTTTGGCTTTTCATAAACTCGCAAATCGTTTAAGCCGTCTTACGAGAAGTTATAAACCTCTTTGCATGTTTCTTTTTCGCTTCCATTTTGCATTATTTTTTCAGCTTCTCGTTTTTTCTGTCGCTTTTTCTATCGCATTCGCTCTTATCATTGTTTCACCCTTTGCTTGTTCTCACTTCGCCTTGCCCTTTTCCCTGCTCACGCTCTTACCGAGGGTATTTAAGACTAGTCCTGCAGCTGGCTGCACTTTGAAAAATCTGTTTCAATCCCGAATTTAATAATTAAAAATAAAATTTGAACTCGAACTGCTTTTCTATGCAATATTCATATTCAGCACTTCTGACTTTTGGCATTGCTGAAATAAATTTAACTTTTGTATTCCGTAAATGCTCAAAGCTTTCAGCTCTTCAGGGCATCTGGACGCCGGCTTTTGCGTCCAGCCCCAGTTGTATTTCCTTGGGGCCTCGCTGCCATCTTGATAGCAACGCAAAATGGACTGAGTGTCGGCCGGTCCAAGAGATTGCTTCAATTTCATCATAGTCCGGGCAGATTCAGTCCCCGCTGCCTCGACTGTGCTTGGGTCCCTTCTCGTGGACATTCTTCTGGTGCCAGCCTGACAGTGGTCTTTGTCGTTGCTCCATTTCTTCCTGAAGCCAAGGCCTAGTCGGCTTTGGAAATTAGTTCTGGATTAGCTTTATGGCCATACAGCTGTGTCGTTGCGCATCGAGTGGCTTTAGCAGATGCCAATGGGCCCTAAACCAACCTAAAGACGGCCGGCGTGATGATGAATTTTTCTCTCTACCACTGCCCATAGCAGGCTCCCTCGCCTATTCTAGCTCGATAACAGCGGCGCAGTAAATCTAACAACATTTAGTTGCTAGCTAGTCAAGAGTCCTCGACGGGTTTACATGACAACAAGGGATGTGCGCAGCATGTTCGCCTCCACTATGCGATAAACCTATTTCGGCTGATTTAGTCAGCGTAATGGCTTTCGATTTACGCAGACGGTGAGACATGCGCAGCTGCGACCATAAAACGTTTATTGACTGCACAATTCAATATATCATGCGCTCAATATTATGACAATATGCACTACCCGCAAGCCGCTCAACAGGCAATCCACATGCACATCCACGAGCAGCTCAACTTTGTCTGCTGAGCTCACAGATTTAGCTACAAATGTTATGCGCGGGCTGCCGGGGGTGGTGGGGGTGGGGTAGCTGGGCAGGCTGCAGCCAGACAAACTTTCGCAGACACACACACGCCGTGTGATGAACTCACTTGTGATAATTTATGAGTAATATTTTTGTGCTCAAACAGAGAGTCAGGCAGGCAGCGCGCGAGTGGGTGGCGCTGAGTGAATGCTGTTCAACAAGCAAACTAATTTAACTTATTGTCTGCCCCAAAGCCCGTTTTCCCGCCCGTCGCCAGACTGTGGCCTTCTGGCTGCTGCTGCCATTTTTACGTTCTGCACAATAATTTTTAAAAAATTCGCTGCCGAACTTTAAGCTCAAGGCTTAAATATTTTATGTTTCCCAGACTCATTCACGAAGTGAAAAGAGCATATTGCCTTCATGCAATTTCCGTTTCGATAGTCGTTATTCTACTCGCCCTCAGCAAGTACTTTGGATAAGCCGACTAGAACTTGGAATATATACAAGAGCAGACAGTCTACACTACAATATATACAGCTCTTGGGCAGGATATATCCTGCAGAGGTTATTAGCTCGAACTCCAAGATTTGGCAGCTCAGTTTATGTAAAGATGGAGCTGATCACAGCTGACTTCCGCTATAGATGCCATATATGTATAAGGATTTTTGGCGCCGTGAGCGTGTATTATGCAGTCAGTAACGCCCGACTGCAACAGCCTTTCGCCAAAGCAAGGCACTCGTTGATTTCTTGAATTTTCACATTGCATTTTACTTTTCGCACTGCTGTCAATAATTCCCGCTGAAAATCCAATAATTGTTGGCATTAAAGCTTAACAATTTTCACACATGAATTCTTCACGTAATTACGCGTGCTCAACAATAAACAAGATGAGCGAAATGAAATTGTTGGCTCTCACACACACACACGCACACACACACACACACACACGCACTGTGTTTGCCCAGCGGCTGTAATTAATTTTGACGGCGCTCTGTGATAATTAACGCAATATTATTGTCTAAAACAAATTGCAAAAATAGCGAGCAACTTTGGCATCCAGAGCTGCCCCGAGCGCGCCCCACGCCGCCCCGCCCAGCGTAAAGAATGTGAGCAATTATTTAGCATAATGCATAACCATGGCAAATAATATATGTATTTGCATATCAACTGTGAATGAGCAATGCCAGAAAATTGTTTGCATAATTTGTGAACAGCAAAATTTGAGTTGAATTCTCATTACAAATTGCAGTGCGGACCGCAGGACGTAAAGGACTAGCGACTGGCCCTGGCACTTTTCGGACAAATTGGCAATGTTACAGTTCTGAAAAGTTGCTGACACATTTCAGCTGAGCAGAGAGAGGGAGAGGGAGGGAGAGGGAGAGGGGAAATTGTGGAATTAGAGTTACACAGAGCGAGAGCGATATAATTATGTGTTGAATTATGAATTGAAATGTTGCAAAGTTTTTTTATAGCTTTTCTGTGCTCGCCTAACTTGGCCATTCAACTGGCATTTTTGGTCAACATTTATTGCTAATGCCAGCTGGTCGAGTGTGTGTCTATGTGTGGTCAAGTTTATGTGCTGAATGGCCTTGAGTATATATTAAGACTCTTGACTACATGATGGACAATTTATGCTTTTCAAATGAGTCAAATGTGATTGTGACTGATGGACTGAGCTGTGACTAAGAGCGCAGAGCTCTTAATCACATCATATCATATTATAAAAGTCTTAAAGCTTAACTATTTTGTCATATCCAGAGTGATGCATGAGGCATATCTGCATGATCTGCCGCTGTCTATTATATAGGGCTAAAAAGTGCTGGAAAGTTCATACAAACATTTCTTATTGCCTCACAGCTGGGCCTTTGGTTGAAGTGGGAATTTCTTGCAATTGTCAATCAGTGCTCAAAGGATAGCTGTTTGAACTTGGCTAGAGCCTGTGCTGCCAACGGGTGTCCTTTTTATTTGTTTGCTGCCTCTTAAGCAATAAAGGCTTGCCGTGATTGCCCTTTGAAGTCAAGACTTAATATTAAAACTATTTTGGCTTACTTTACTTGCCAACAATGGCTAGAAATATGCTTTGCCATTGCCAGCTGTATTTTTATTATGTTTGCTGCATTCATTGATTTCCTTTCAATTTCCAATCTGAATGGACTTAGCTGCAAACGAATTCCAGCACTTCACACACCTTGCAGAGCTGAGGCTGTGAATCGAGTTAAGTTCTTATTGATGCATAAGCAAATGAAATTCCGCAGAGAGCTCGCTTATGGGCTTAGATGTTGGGCTGTTCGTGGTCTGGCACGGATAAGCTCGGAGCTGAGCTCGCATACATATTGTAATTAAATGTGAAAAGTACTTAAGCGCCCTGGCCGCGTTCGGTTGAATTTCATTTTGTATTTTTATTATTTTCTGCATTGTGTTTGTCTCGGCTGTGGGCGGAGTGGATTTTGTGGAAATTCCAGCAAAATGTGCGTAATTAATGCGCCAAACCGAACCAAAAGCGCGCTATATAAATCATTTGCGGCGCGCCTGTGTGTGAGTGTGTGAGTGTGTGAGTGCGTGAGTGTGTGAGTGTCTGTGAACATTTGCGGTCAGCCTCATGTTGCACGCACAATCAGTCGCCTTTCGTTGCTTATCGACTGGCGCCATTGATTGCAGTTCATTAAGCGCGCGCAGGCGGACAGCCTCACGCACGTCCATGGCCCATGGCAAACGGCTGCTGCTGCTGCTGCTGCTGAGGCTGGCTACACCTGCTGCTGGGGCTGGCACTCATTAGCTACGCACCGACCGGTCGGCTGCCACAGCTGCCAATCGCTTAACGCGCTGCTTGACCCTTTCGGGCCCCTGTAAGGGCTGCTGCGCTTTAACCTTTTTCGTTCGGCGCCTTCATTTTCTTAATTTCGCACTGGGCCACACTTGCTTTCACTACACTTTCCTTGGGCTCTCCTCGCTACTCGTTAGCGCCCTGCCTGGCCCGGGCCCGGGCCTGGCCATTACAGCTGATTGCTTATTCATGCGTTCATTCATTTATTCATATGCCTGTAAGTTTGTGCTGCGCGAGCCTTATCAAATTGTGGGTGCTGCTGGCAGCTTTGCCGATTAAGTTGGCGCTGGCTGGGACTGCGAAATTAATTGCGACTGCGTTGTGTTTCGTGTTTATATTTTAAATTAATTATAAATATTTATTTATACTGATTAGTTGGGTGGCAGGAGGCGGCCCATGGTGGGGCTGCGCGAGTGTCTTGCTGAGCTTAACTAAATTGATTTCAGTTTATTTTAGCATAGCGCAGCGCTTTCGCCCTGGGCAAATCAATAACAAAGACTTGGCTTTAAACCTCGCACTCGCTGCGCTGCGCTGCGCTGCCAGTGGCAATAGGACCTCAATTGGTTTTGGCTTGGCTATTACTCTTCGCCGCTGTAGCTGCGGCTGTGCTACGCCAACCGAATTCGATTCATTCTACTTTCCTCCCTGTTTTTGCGTTCTTCTATAATTGATTGCAGCATCAATTTCAAAACGAAATAATCAAGCAATGCGCACCCACACACACACACACACACACACACACACACACACACACCACATACATGTTGCTTGATTTGGCAAGTTTCTCTCTTTTTGTTGCATACTTTCGTGCGCTGGAGTTAATTTCTGTTTTAAGTTGAAGCAGCAGCAGCAAAAAGCCAACTGCAGCTGCAAAATCAAGGAAAATTATTGAAAGCACCAAAGCAAACGGTGAAAAACACACACATGCACACACACCCACACACACCCACACACATGCACACACATGCACACACATGCACACATACAAAATTGAAAAACACACGTCAATTTGTATTACTGCTGTCTCAGCTGTGCTTTCATCTCTTTCTCTTCCTATATCTCACTACCTTTCCCTCTCTCTCTACCTCCCCCTCACCCTCTCTCCCTCTTTCTCTCTCCCTGTTTTTGCCACTGCTCGTTTTATATTCTTCTATTTCTTGGCACTATTTTCAAGCGTTTTTCCTTTCACATTATCCATTTACCCATACTCTATTTCCATGAATAGCGCGAGGTGTAACAAGTTTTTGTTGCACAGTTGTTAATACCCTGTACAAGTTGATAAAGTGATTGATAGATTGTTTGTGATTATGTTTTCTACAGGGGAAGAATTTGTATATATAAGATGATTCTAATTTAAATAGGTTTGTAAATATGTGAATATATTTATGTACCTTTCCATATATACAAAAGAATTTTGACTGAAGCTAATAGAATCATATCTACTCTATTTTTCAATTGTAAAAATAAATATTCATTTGCTATGAGTTCGGGTAGCTCAGCATTACTATTAAGTGACTAAAGACGTAACTATATATACAGGTATATACGGATACATATATATAGTTATTTAGCTGTGTTATATAAATCGTAGACCTGCACTACATAGATCTTAAAGAACTCGTACTTATTCCATGTATATATATATATATATATATATATATAGTAATATTAAAATTTGGTTTAAATTTATATTTTTTTAATAATATATTTTTCTGATCTGGATTCTAGGGTATTAGCTGGCCGCGCTGGCCGTCTCCATCTGCTTGCTTATTTGCTGTGGCGTTTTGGATGTGGCCCCAAAACCACAGACTGAAGCGTTTTGGGGCCGTCAGCTGTGAGCGCGTTCGCTGCATTCATTTCGAGCCGGACTCTCGTGTCTCGTCCCGTCTTCATTTTTTGCCTGAGTCCGTTTTTTGGGCACAGCCACAGAAAAATCTGCACAAAAATGCACTGAAATTCATCTTGATTTGTGCTGCGAGTTTTGTTTTGGATAGAACTAATGCCGCAGCCGTTTTTTAGTCGTGTTTTTTATCTGTATATGTATTTGTGTTTTGCCCCCTGTATATCAGTTAACTGTGCAAGCGCCTGGCTGTGTGTGGCACCGTAAATCAGAGACGCTTAAGCGCATTTGGCTAAAAGTCAGTTGCGGCCCTTGGCCATAGCTCATTTGCTGGCTGTTGGCTGTTGGCCGCTCTTTGCTGCACTTACCACATAAGATGCACAGGAGCAGCAGCCAGCGCAGGATGCTGGGCTGGAGGCAGCGACACCTACGCTCGCATTTTATTGCTCCGGTTGCCGCTGTTGTCATCGTCATCGTCGTCATCGTTGTCGTTGACGTCGCGATGTCTGCTAATGCTGGTGGCGGCATGCTGGCCGCACTGCTGCTGGGGCTCGCTCTGTGACTTTGCATTTCCGTGTTGCTGCCGCTAATGTTGGGGCGTTGTTTTGACCTGATGCGACGCGCGAGTTGACACTTACACCCCGACGCATGTGTCCGTGCCCGTGCCGTGGGGAGCGCCGTGAGTGATGCGGATAGCGTTGATAGCGTCTGCCACATTGTCAGCGGGTCCCGTTTTTTGCACACTTTGCGAGCGTTTGTCACCGGCCGTGCTCCGCACTTGCCGCCTGACATTAATTAAGTGTGAAATTAATGGAGCGGCAGAGATGAGCAGCGGGTAGCGGATCGGGGGCAGCTGACGAGCGAGTTAATTAATTTGGCACGCTGTTCGCCAGATTTGGCTTAATTTGGCGCTTTGCTGGAGCTTATGCTTATGATGGGGCTCTGCACGGGACTAGCATGCACTGGGGAGCATTATTATAAATGATTAGCTTTGGCTACACATGTAATTTTGGCTCACTTCATTTGTTTAGACGGGACTTAGCACTCGGCTTCTTATTTCATTTTTCATTTGTCAGTTTCGTTTGCTCTTTGTTATCGTTAATTGTTCACTTTAGCTAGCTTGCAAATATACAAAATTATTTGAGTTTTAAGTTCATGTATAATCAGCGAGTTTATATTGTGGATTCCTGTTCGTTATCAGGACTACGTGTTATTTACTTCGCGTTGTTGGTCTGCTTTCAATACGTCATTCTGCTTAGTCGCTGCGGCAGCGAAGTCAGAGCGAGCGCGTCACACAACCGACAGAGGGAGATACGCAGCCGACAGAGATACGAATGCGACTAAGCGCGCACGAAGTGATTGCGGGAATGTTGTTGTTGCCATCGCTGCTTAGCAATAATTTGGAAATGTTGCCGCCAGTGGCACTGCTCGGCAACATGTTGACAATGTTGCGTTGCTTAGACTTATGTTGCTGAGCGTCTGCCTCGGGGCTGCTCGTTAGACCGCCTTATGTTTCGGCTTCCCTTCCGCGAAAATATTTGTTAGTTGACATTTATAGGCGATTTTAGTGTTGCGTCTAATTGCTTCATGTGGCAGACACACTTGTCCACACTCACACACTGCTACGAGCACTCATACAAAGTTTTCGAATGGTCGGCCACCAATTAGCTGGAAAGAGATAGACAAATAATGTTTCAATTAGTTGTTGACAAAGCAGCGCTGTGCAGCATGTATATATATATTAGTTTTATTGCTTGCCGTTAAACGCAGCCAAGTTCTAAATAAATAATTTATGGCCAGCCAAGTGCAGCCCCCGCCCCACCTTCCCCCCGCAAACAATTGCATTTCAGCAGCGATCACGTGCCACCATTTCCCTTTTGATTTATGGTACTCCACGGGCCACTCTGATAAGCATTTGCGTTGACCTTAGCGGGTCTCTGCATTGTATGCCATGTGGCTGTGCGTGTGTGTGTGTGTGCGTGTGTGTTTATATTGCTGGCTAATTGACCAACAATCACACACTCTTGGCTTGAGCCCAATAGCCAAGCCTTTAATTGATGCTGCCAATGGATTTTGGAATTTAGCCCGTTTCATTATTTATGGCATCCCGCGGCTGCTTAATTATGCGCTACAGTTCCGGAAATGCACATTTTGAAATCCTTTAATCTCCGCATCTTCCTCGTCTGCGCTGCCCGCCGGCATCGCTGCTACAAATTGTTGTTGTCTTTATCCCCGTCGATGATGTCAGGCCAGCCCGTTGTACTCCATTTGGTATTCTAATGGGCGCTTAATGCAGCGCAGGGCGTGGCTGCGCCCATCTAAATTGCTATTATGCGCGCACAAGTTGGATAGACAATAGCTCAGCATTGGCATAACTGTTAATCATGTGGAGAAAGGGCATTGGAACTGCATTGCATTGTATGTGTGTGGGGGTGGGGATGGGTGTGTGTGGGTGTGTATTTCGCTATAGAATGTATTTGAGACTAAAGCACTCTCGCCATTGTTTAATGTGGAGGCCTAATACTTAGATTAAACCTTTAGTCGGATGTATCTAGCATTCAGACTTGGCTTTAGTAAAAGCGCCTAAGATATTTAGGGTTTAATGAAGTCAGCTAAGCATCATTTAAATAATATAGTATAAAATAATATACTATAAAAATTAAAATAAACTGAAAAAAGTAAAATTAATAATAACTAAAATAAATATTAATAAAAAATAACTAATATTCATTAAAATTAAGAATAAAAACATATATCAAACAAAATTTAATTTTTTGTAATTAAAATTAATTTTTAAAAATATTAAAATTAATAATAATGATATTTTAAAAATATCAAAAATTAATAAAAATACAAATTAATAAATAATTACATAAATAAAATATAAATAATTGAAAATTAAAATTTATAAAACTTTTATAATTAAAAATACAAATTAATTATGATTAAATGAAATATAAATTAAATATAACAAAATTTAAATAATTAAAAAATTAAAATTAATACAAATTAAAATACAATCAATTTGTAATAGCCCAGCTTCGCTTCCAACTAAAGCATTGCTGGCTAATTGGAATGGTTATTGACGTATCTCGCGCATTGCCGCAGCAGCAGAATTTCGCATTAGGCCTCTTGACGCGGCTCTGCAGTCTAGTTTAACCCAGCTCAGTCAGAAATCACTTCCGGCAGCCCCTATCAAAGGGCAGGGAGCAGGGCGGGGCCGTGCATCGGCTGCTGCACTTCACACATCGCTTCGTGGGCTCAACATTTATTATGCCATTTGTGTGGGAACAAATTGTCACTATTACACGACAATGCAGCGTCACTGGAGCGGGGGAGGGGCCAGGAGAGAGGCTGGCTCGCATCTATATTTAGCCAAAGTCTGCCCCTGTTGGCGCTGATGTTCCATTGTCATTGGCAGCTCTGCGCGCTGCTTCATTTATCACATTTTGTCATGCGGTGTGCCCCTCCGCCCTCGACTCTTTTGTGTTGCTGCATTTTATTAATTTGTTTGTCATATTTTTACGTTTGTTTATTGATTAAATGTGCTCACAGACGCTCGAGCAGGGGAATGTACGCTCCGTCGCACTGCCATTGTCTGTCCCGAGCAGCAGCTGCTGATGTTGTTGTTGTGCGGTTACATCGCATTGCTACTGTAAACATGTGTTTGCAGCAACATTATTATTGCTCCCCCTTGCAAACATTACTTTTACAGTCTCTATGAGGGCCGTACACATGTATTTTCGTATAATATTGATACTGTGTTTGTCAGCCATTGTTATTAAAGCGTCGTTTTTTAAATTATTCCCTCGCCCGCCGCCTCCATTAAAACTGATTTATTCCTACCTTTGTGTTACACAAACACGCGGTCAACCCCTGCGCCTACCTTTCCAGCCTGTTTGGACAAATTATTATGAAAGACAATTTTGTCAGCCGCATTTTTCATACAATTTCGCTCGTCCTGTTTTGTTTGTTATTTGTCTGCGGCTGTGTGTGTGTTGTTGTGGGCTTTGTGGATTTTATAATTAATTGTCTTCGACATATTTTACACTGTTGATATTTTTTGCGGTCAAAGGCGAGCTTGTTTCATGGCTTGATTGATTTTCTTAATATTTTGCCATCAATCATTATCGCCTGGCCAGCTTTGAGAAATTTATTCGTAATATTTTGATATATTTGCGCAGTATATCAAAGAACGTTTATCAATTAAATTTAACATTCAATTTATGGAAATTCAAAGTTTAACTCGAGTCTGAAGAGAAGCCTATGAGATACAGTATCTTAAGGTCAGGCAGAACAGCATTCAATGCGCGGATTCATATGGATTTCATTGTTTATAGTGTGCACTGGCCACTCGCAAGTTTATTTGTCTCTGTCATTGTCCCTGGGGTACTTTTCTGCTAGTGAGCTTAATGGGATGCCTTCATGCATGGTTTATTCATTCGCCCGTCTGTCGGCCACACATACACACATAGCTGCTCATTGTCATTCATTTCGTGTCATTGTCAGTGATAACATTTGTATTGTAATTGGCCAGAGTTCACCTCCCGAGGATGCCAGCCACATTTTTGGCAGTGAGCAAATGGCTCTTATGTGCCCGCAATGCCACAAACAATAAAAAGCAGGCCAAGTCAAATGGCAATTAGTCGGCGCGGCACAGCCCGGGTTCAGTTGGGTGGGACGACACAAGTAAAAGCTGCTTAGAGCTTTGTTCGTTGCTTTTAATTAAAAGCAGATTAACATTGCGCGTGTAATGTATTTGGGCGGTGGAAGGCAGCACGGCCACAGCTCCAAAGGCAGGTCCATAAACAAATTATTGCCGAGCTCTGCCATGGAGACATTGACAGTGACAGTCGCTGCAAAGGGGGTGGGAGGCCGGCTCTAACTGGCTCAGACAATTGCCACAATGAAGCCAACGTCTTTTTAAGTGATGCCTTGTCTTCCAGCTCTCTACTCATGTGTTGTGCTCCACAATAAAAGCGACTTTTTATGTACGAGTGCAGCTTATTACGCTCCGCTGTGCCTGGGGCGGTGGTGCGTCTGCTAGTTACTCGCCACATCAGTCACCGCTCACTTGACACATTTCGCCCGCCCTGCAATTGGCACGAAGATGTTACCGTCACATGCCCATAAAGTGAGCGAGGAGCCCCCGACCGGCAGAAGGCGACATCTAAAAATATCCACAAGTTTTTCACACCAAATTGCCGCAGCAGCGGTGCCAGCAAATTGAAATGTTTATTTCAAAGTGTTTGGCTCGCGCGTTTACGACCAGCCGCTGCCTGCGCCGCAGCAGTTGCCAGCCAGCCAGGTGAGCCCCTCCGAGTTGCTTAGCGCGATTGTCATAAATCTGTCGCGCCAGATCGCGCCCGAAATCGTGGGTTAAGCTGTCGGCTCGAGCATCAATTTAATTGCCTGCCGCTGGCAATGTTCGCACCACGTCAAAGTCTTGCGCAGCAGCTTAATTACGACACGTGCGCGCCCGGAGAGGGGGACATAGAAGGCAACATGTGTTTGACTGAAGCTTCGCTTGGCCAACATTTTGATTGCATTTAATTGCTACAAAATGTGCATAAATGCACTTTTATGGAATTCCCTTTAAAATTGATTTCGCCCGCCCTGCTGCCCGCGGCATGTGGTCGCCCTAACGAGCCACAGTCACCACATTTACACACACATACATATCCACATGCACGCATGCCAGAGTGCCGCACTTGCGGTCGGACTTCGGGCGACTTTTGCATGAATGAAATTTATTCATAATATTTTCGTTTCATGCATTCGACGCTGCTGGCAACTTTGACTTTGAATCTCTGCTGCGCCCGCCTCGCGAGTCTTGTAGCTCCATTTGCCTCGCTGCTAAGAATTAATTAAAAACACTACCCGGAATTCGGCAGAATGGGTTGCATTGTTCCTTGGCTTGGTGCACGCCTCGTTAGCCGTCTCGTTCTTTTAACAAGCTAGCGTGCTTTAGTCGGCGCTGCCTGACTAGGGGATACTCTGCAGCTCGCAATATCAATATAGACAGACAGATAGGTCAGGTTAGATCGACTCCACTTAATAAGGTCTGTCACAGCTCCTTCTGCATGCATTGTGCACTCTGATTTCCCAATTTCCCACGATTTAAAATTAGTTTCAATGAGTTCAGGGCATAAAAAGTCGGTCAAGCCAGCAAATTTCATTCGATTTCTATTTGGATACATCAACAAAACGATGCAAAGTTGCGTTTTTTGCAAATATAAAGCGAAAATTGAATTTATATATTTGTTTACCAACTTCATATTAGCTTACTGCAAATATTGTGTTACCAATTATACATGGCTGGGTAATACAAAAATATATAAATAATAAATAAACATATAAATAAACACTAGATATTTAAATTGAATTATGAATTAATTACAAGCGTGTAAATAAAATGTTGATTTGTGTGCATAACATAAATGCTAACTAAACTATTAAAGGTGTTAAGGCTGCGAGCTTTGCGGCCAACAAATCACATTCATAAGCCAAAGGCTTGAACAGAGCTCAATCGGCAACAGAGGAAAAAGAGAGTTAACCATATGCAAAGGACAATATTCTGGTATAGGAATACAACTCATATATATGTATATATCTCTGACAATATTCAGTAAAAGTATCCTATGTGTCTCTGCCCCATATTTGGCATTTCTATTTATTAGATTTTGACCAGTCAAGATACCTCCCCAGTGCACTCATTGTGGGAGCGTAATAGATCTTAGACACATTTGTCCGCCGCACATGAAAGTTTGGACGGCAGCAGCTCCTCTGGCCGCAGCTAATTGGATTTGGCTGGCTTTCTTTCTTGTTTCAGCCAAATCTCGCCCATTATCCAATTACGCAAAGAGCCGAACTGAGTTAGTGTTGTTAAGGTCAAAGTTAAGCCAGCCGCACTTGAAATCCAATTTTGATAATAAGAGCGAGAGTAGCAAAGCGCCCAAAAACGGATGCCCATTTCATAATAATACAATTTGCGCACAATTATCTCAGCAAATTTCGCTGTGACCGCAGTGCACTTGAAGTTTTTTCTTTATTGCTGCTAATATTGTTGTTGCTCGACTGCTCCACAGCTCCACTGCTGGCAAGTGGTGGGCAGCGCGGAGCGCCTTCGCGCCGCTCAATGCATGTAATTAAATTGAAATTTCAATATTGCCCATGGCCCAGCGGAGGGCAGAGCGCAGAGAGCAGAGACCGAGGCAGCAGCTGTCGCTCCATGGTGGTACTTGCTCATATTTTCATTTTTATTTTCATTTTCATTTTAATTTTTTTGTTGGCGCTCCGCCCGCAGCCGCCCAGGCCAGGCCAAGCCAGCGCTGTTGATTTATAAGCCGTGGCCAAAAATGCTGCAAAATTAAAGTGTAATTTATGTGCTTGGGTTTGCCGTTGAGTTGCGAGTCCTGCTTATCCGCCTGATGTCTCACTTGGCCAAGTGCGTAATGCGGGGCGACCTTGCGGCCCAGTGACCCGGGCAAAAAACTCGCTGAGCTTAATGTGGCCTGGCCAACTTTGACCCCGCGCTCTCAGCACCTGCGCCACACACACACACACATACAGTCTCGTGCACAAAGTGTTAATGTGTTTATGTGGATGGCGCTGGCCCCTGTCTCTGGCTGCCTTCTTACCTCCAGCCAGACGGCCAGGCTGCCATGTCTGCCTGCGTGCTGATGCTCGTATGTCTGCGCCTCTGTTGAGTGTCCTTGCGATGTGCCGTTTGCCACTTGAGTTATTTAAATTGCGTAAGTGCGGACGGGGCAATGGCGATAGCGCCTGAACGGCAAGGCCAGGGGGCAGGAGCCAGGGGCCAGGGGCCAGGGGCAGAGTGCAGAGGGCAGAGGGCAATGTGAAAAGATTGATAAAATATGTTAATTGCGCTTGTTGTAGCATAGCCCATACTGATACCGACCCTGGCCCAGAGCCATTTCGTGATCGCGCCCCCCCCCACGCCCCCCACTGTCAGCCCCTGCATGAGATTGTCGCCAACAATGCTGAAAAGTTAATTTTCTTGCCACTTGGCAAATGTAAATTAAAAACATTTTAATTATGTTTATGGCGTACTTCAGGGCACCGCCTTTGATAAATTGAAACGACGCGCGGCTCCTTTGCTGTGGCCCATACAAATTGAAACGACAATTGCATTCCTCTGTGAGTGTGTTTATATACACCTGTGGAGAGATACACCTGCGTGGAGATATGTGAAGGGATACACCTGTGTAGGGATACACTTTTGTAGAGCTACAACTGTGTAGAGCTACAACTGTGTAGAGATACAACTGTGTAGAGATACAACTGTGTAGAGATACAGCTGTGTAGAGATACGCCTATGTAGAGATACACTTTTGTAGAGATACAACTGGGTAGAGATACAACTGTGTAGAGATACAACTGTGTAGAGATACGCATGTGTAGAGATACACCTGTGTAGAGCTACAACTGTGTAGAGATACAACTGTGTAGAGTTACAACTGTGTAGAGATACGCCTGTGTAGAGATACACCTAAGTAGAAATACAACTGTGTAGAGTTACAACTGTGTAGAGATACGCCTGTGTAGAGATACGCCTCTGTAGAGATTCACAGAGGTGTGAGGCGTGAGCCAGCAGCCAGCAGCACAATGACTGCCTCAATTTTAGCTAATGCATTGAAAAGTTTCGAACTAAATCAAGGCTTTGCCTAATCGTTGTTATCATAAATATTTTATATAAATATTAAGGCAAAAGGAAGTTGAAAATGCCTAATAAAGTAAAGTAGGAAGTTTGTTAGGCAAAGCTACAATAACTGAAGCTAATCACAGCTCGAAGAGGGAGTTGGGGATTTATTTCAGCTGCTGTGAGAATGTTTTCACTGAAAACTATATAAAGGGAGTATTTCATATAGATAATTATGTAGTTTGCAAAGTTTTCTCAGTGGCCATGGGTATATGCTAAGTCGAGTAGCTGAAGCTCGATCTGCCTGAGGCTGTTTCTGAAGGGCAGTACCTGAGGAGGCTACAAAAATACCGAACAATGCTATTGTTTTGTGTAACAAAGAAAAAAACAATATAGAGAAATTTAAATATGTGAATGGGAATATGTTTTGCATTTTACGCTTGACCGAGGGAGGGTCCGCACAGACGGATGCTTGCCGGGCCCAATTGAGCAACCTTTGACTCAGGCAGCAGCATCCGCAGAGCTACGCAAACATTGTTACTATTATTGTATTGTGCAGGGGAGCGTTCCACTGTTATTGGCAGCCAATCGAGAGAGCAAGAAATCTGCCGCTGCTGCTCTTTTCTTTGCTCAGCAATTACCAAGTCTGCATGCATGCATGTGTGTGTGTGGGTGGTTGTAAGTGGGCTGGGGGCCAAGTGTTGGCCACAGCCAAATGTTACATAATCAAAACCATGGGAATAGCTACAACAGTCAGCCAAGCAACCAAATTCGAGGAATCCTTGCTGTAGCCTTAACTTTTCGTAGCCACAAAAACGCTGTCGAGTTGTTTTCCAACTGTAACTGAATGTAAGCCAGTGTCTGCGTGTGTGTGTGTGTGTGTGTGAATGCGTGCTTGTGTGTGTATTTGTGGGCTGTGTATTTCCTTCCTCTTTGGCGTTTTGGCTTTGTTGACTCAATTTCCGTATTTAATGACCCGTTACCAAATATGCCTGAAATTTTTAAGCCAATTCCAAAATTTAGCTGGCAGCTGCTGGCTGCTGTTCAGTTCAGCTGAGTGGCCGGTTTCATTAGAGAATTTCGTGCTCGTGAGTGGCGCATCTCATTGCCCCTGGCGCAATATAACTCATACGCAGTGTGTAGTAAAGGGGCGAGTTACAAAACGCATCAATTTGCCGGAATTATCGGCTTTGAAGCTCATCACAACATATTGCAGCATTTATCCCGAGCAATCCCCCCTCGCCAGTGGAACACATTATACGAGCAGCTAATGGCAGGACTCGAATGTGGAATGAAAACAAATAACGAAATGCGATACGCAATTATAGCCTAATCCTAGGCAATAATCAAATGCCATAACCCTGCCCAGAACTCAGCTGAACTGTGTGATCTCGCAACTATGGCAACAGCAACAACAACAATTGTGGCTATAACAATAGCAACATGTGTGGGTGTCGCATTGCTTTTGATTATGGTGCATAAATGTTTTTTAACAACGGCAAACAAAAGCAATCGAAGGACGAAAATCGAAAGGCAGAAGGCGACGGGCGACAAGCGACAGGCGAAAAGTTCCGAAGCTGAAAATCAAAGGCGTTTGCGGGTTTCATTTTGGACAATGACAGCGTGGACCAGTGGCCCGGCATTCAGATCCTGGGCACATAAACAACAATAAATACGGTTGTGCCCACCATTGAGCATATTATTGGGGCCAGCCAGACGAAGGCAGCGATTTGGCATGCACGCTACGTTCTGACCGCTCTGATCCTTGCCGCCGCCCGCCTGGCCGACGGGCCGTTGCTTTCAATCCTTTGCGCCAATAAACTTTTTTATGTTGGCTATTTGTAACCTTTTTGGATTTAACCACCCACCCGCCGCACCGCCCCGCCCCGCCCCGCCGGCCCGATGTGGCCTAATAGCGGTTTGCTTTCTTTCACTTTGATTTAAAAATATGTTTCGCCCTCGCACCGCACTTAACGGACTCCTTTGGCTGCATTTTAAGCAGATATTGGCGTAAGGGATGCGAGCTGTCCCTTCATTGTTCAACTGTTTGCTTCTGACTTTGTAACGCATAATTTGAACATAATAGCACTCTATCGTCCTGTCATCCTTGCTGGCCATTGTCCGTCGTCCATTGTCCTCTGTGTCCGCTCTCTCTCTCTCTCTCTGCCAGCTGAAATTCGGCAACATCCTTAATTCTGTTCATTCCTTGTGCATCCGCATCCGCATCCGCATCTGCTTGATTTTTTAATATTCCCTGTTTGCTCTGTGCATTGCACTGCGATTACCGCTGATTGTGTGAATTATTAATTTTGTGTGTGTTTATCGGTTAAAGTGCGTGCTTTAAAAATTTATTACCGTTAAATGCAATTCGTTGATTAATTTATAAACCAACGGCACTTGATCCGACATCAGCCCATTGAAATATGGATAAATACTATTTCATTTGCCAGCAGCCCCCTCCCCCACCCGCCCTCGCCCACTTTGTTTGCTCAGCTGTCTGTGTGATCGATTAAAGCGTTAATTATATTATTAAATATACACAAGAAGTGAATTAAAGCAGCCGATGATTCCCCATTTGAATGCGGGATTACGACCGAATTTATTTAAATCGAAAATACATTTACTTCTGAGTGGCTAAGGATTAGCGGGGCGCACACATGCGGCAATAAGATTAATACCCTGCCGGGTTGTAAGTCTAACGCATGTGATAGGTAATAAGATTTCATAGTCCTCGATCCCGTCTTAATTCAGCTGTAAAAGAAAGTTTTTATTTCACTTGCGCCTACGGCTACGGCTATTTGCGTGCCCCGGGTCCGGCATATTTATGCCTTGTCACAAAGCGCAGTTTTATGTGATAAATTTTTTATGTTATACGCAAAGTTTCCATGCATAATTTGTTGCGCAACATAAAGCAGTTGAGTTACGTCGCAAAGCGCAAAAAGAGAGGATATAGGCTGGCCATATCCAACTACTAAAAAGTCAGCATGCGTACCAAGCCGCGCTAACAAAATAAACAAAATTTGTACACAATAATCATACACAAATGGCAGCGGAGTCAATGAATGAATTGTTAACTGGCATATCGGAATGCGTCAATAAAAAATCATAGAAATATGATTCAGCCACTCGTGCGTGATGGCCAGAGATCATCACCCAGTCGCTGCCATCGGCAACTTTCACCCCCTCGCACATGTGTGTCAGCGTCATCAACGTTATTGTCATTCGTTTGTTCATAGCACACACACACACACACACACACACACACATCATAGTGTACGCAGACATGCTAAGCTTCAGATTGTTTGTTACACATATCTAATAAATTTACATTTTTATCGAAAAAGTTTCAGAGCATTCGCTGTGCTCGCAGTCATATGGCTGCGCCGGTTGTTGTTGCCGCACTTAAGCGGAAATATCAAAAATAAATCTCTTGGCATGTTTCCGTTCCTAAAATACCAAATACACAGTCTAACAATTATAATTGGCACACACACATACACACTCATGTTATTGAAACAAAAACATCAATTTGCGACTTTTAATGGCATCATCATTGACTCAATCAGTTGCGAAACTTCCATTTGGCACACATTCCCTTTTTATTCTCTCTCTCGCCGCTCCCATTCAGTGGATTCAATGGCGGAAATACAGTGAAATGATTGTAATTAGCAGCAAAGTATTTGCGACTCTATTGTCGCAAACTATATGAATGCAAATTGGATGACATCTAGGTTCTGTGTGTGGCTTAGCATAGTTAAGTTCTGCACTTGAAGCAACTGGCTCGCTGGCAGCGAACCAACTTCAACTTCAGGCAACAACGTCTGCAGAGCTGAATGGGCAAATTGAATGATTTGTGACTTCGGCAACTTTTTTGCCTACTTCTTAAGTTGCTGCCTTACGACTCCCTCGTGCACGCTGCTGCCAGACAGGGCCGACGCAGCGCAGCGTGCTCAATGTGTCACCACGCCCCGAAAGTAGGCTAGATTGGTTTTACCTGCTATCAGCAGCACTTTCTCGTTTTATTACGGATCCGCCTTTTGTCACACACAGCTTCCTTGCTGGCACCTGTTTCTTTTGTGCTGCAACTTTGTTTAGCTGTTGTTTTGCCTATATACCCTCTACCCGGCTGGAAGGGTATTACAAACTAGCAAAAAGTTTTGCGAAAAGCCAAAAGAGCAAATGCTATGCTCCAGTGATATCAGCAGCAGGTATATAGGTTATATATATATACTGAATTTACCCATACATCAAGTTCTTTTTACCATAAAGTATCGCAAAGTTTGTCCATCTCCAGCTGCAACTGGAGTTTGCTCTGCAACTGCTCATACATATGCATGAGCTCGCATGTGTGTTAGGTATCTGCAATTGGAACATACCCAACTAGTGGGATCTGGTGTGCCTGCTGTTGTCGCTGTGGCTTATTTACATGCGACGCGCACTGCGTAGCTATTGAATGCGCCCTCATTAGTCTGACGTCTGCAGACGCCATGAACTTTCATTTCGTGCTGCCCATCAGTTAGGCATCCTGTCAGCGCTCACTCAGTCAGTCAGTCAGTCAGGCATTGTTTCAGTACCAGACAGTCAGAGGACAAACCCAGAGACAATTGTGAATATTTTAAGAATTTTAAACTGGGCTTGAGTCTGATAAATATTTAGATATAGTATATATCGCTTGACTTAAATAATAAATATATTTTGCGAATGAGGGAGAAAGAGACTAAGACGTAAAGTTGCTGGTCATATTTAAGCTTTAAAAGAGAGTTGTCGGTGTATTAACGTGATAGCTGCTGTGCATGCTTGAGTCTCCATAGAGTCTCTGCTCTCACTCCCTCACTGTCTCCCTCCCTCTCTGTGTGTGCCACGTTGCAGCCCGAAGAATTCCTTTCCACTTTATGCGTTGCCACAGCGGATAAAGTGTGCGGCGGCTGCCAGGGGATCGTACATTGCCGAAAATGCAGCCGCTTTGCGACCACCAACGCGGACATACAGTGCGTATGAGTTATGCAGATAACGCCGTGGTTACTCAGCGTGCGTTACTCAGCAAGTGTGTTACTCAAAGGCATCGTATTTTCCGTCTGTGTCCTTTTGTGCCGTTACCCGCTGGCCGTTAAAGCAGCATGTGGAAGCCTCTTTGCCGCATTTTTTCTTTTTTTAAGCCCTGTGAAAGCCTGACTACAGCATTTTTTTTTTTTTTTGAGTGTGCTCTAGCCAAAGCTGCAAATCCAAGAAAAATGTTAGCGCATTGCTGCAGCCAGCACTGAGGTCTGAACAGCAGTGTTAGAAAAACAGTTTTTCTGACTCTTTAAATTTCTATATTATTTTGACAGCACCAAGTCAAGGCAGACTTTCATAATTTATTAAATTTTAAATATTTTTTTTAATTTTTATAATTTGTGTGGAAAGCAAATGGATAGTACGAAGATCAGAGCTGATATGCGACTCATATAACATACGTTAGGCACAGCCATAGAGAGGGTGAGGCATACAGGTACAGCATTAATGAGAGGTGAGTATAGGGCCGATCAGATCTGGAGAGGCTACTCTCTAGAAGATTAATTTATTGTAAAAAGTATTCAATTCTGATTTATTATGTGTATGCAGGGTATGTGCTGATCCAAAATACCTTGCCGGAGGCTCTCAGCGTGCGCCTGGCCTTTCCACACTTTTTGTCTCAACTTGTTTCTGGCTGTTGAAGCGCAGGGCTTTCTTTAGTTAGGTTATTTGGATTTTTATATGTTTTTTTGCGGATGTTGTGGCGCTTAGTGCGAAGCTTTGCAAATTTAAATTAAAACTTCGGCACTTTGCATTTCATCGTTGACTTTATGACTTGGGTTAACATGACAATGAAATTGCGCTTCCCTGCTGCTCCGGCTGGGGTGCGGCGTGTGAGAAACTTTGAGTCGACATTTTGTGGTTGTAAAGCGTTAAACGCTTAAAACTTAAATCAGTTTTTTGTTTTCCCTTTTTTTTTTTGTTTTTCGAATTATCGCTCAAGTTTAGCAGCTCAAAGTTCTCTTCAGCTCTCCCACACCGCACCCACTGCCAACTTGGGTCTACTTCATTTCATAAATTGCAGACGCTTTTGCATTCGCATGAATTGTTTCGAAAATGCTGAATATTTTAATTTGCTCAGACAGGTCCTACACGCCACACGAAATTGCAGGGGAGCTGCTCGTCCTGCAGCTGAAATGTGAAATGCTTCTTTGAATATTTTATACATTTTTCATTCGCGCGTTATATCGCAAAATAATTTTCCACACATTCCCGGCGTAACTTTGACATTGAAGCGAGTTTCAATGTGAGCGCTGTGTGTGTGTGTGTGTTGAGAGTACATCTAAAGCACGTCTGCCTCCTCGCAAAGGGATCAGCAACATAATGCTATGAAGCTGGACCCGCTGCTGGCTCCTGCAATTGCATGCCTTGGCCTTTAGCACCCGCTTGTAGCTAAATTTGCATATGTGTGTGAGTGCGCGCGTGTGTGTGTGTGAGTTGGTATTCATTCTGTGCTGAAATTTATGCAATGGCTTAAATAACCGCAAAAATGGCATTTTACCCCTGGCAAGTGACGAAAATGTGTGCGTTTAGTAAAAATAATTATGCAGCACGAAAAATGTTGTTGATTTTTTCCTATTTTCGTATTGTTGCTGGCAGGACGACTAGGAAAATTTGAGGGGGGCAGCACTTTAAGTATTTTGTGTCAAGTGAAACTTTGTGCGCCGCAAAGTGCTTTTCTAAACATTTGCAGACGGCCCTCGGGCCCTGCTGCAGCAGGTGGCGTGTGTTTACATGCATGTTTAAATTGAGTTCTTGTTGGCTCCGATTTTGCTGGGCTCTGTGAGGCAAGATAGGATGTGTGCACCACATTTAGTTTGTGGATAGAACTTTACGGAGCCACAAGCTGGAGCGACACAACAAAGCGCTTAAAGTGGTTCGGGCAAAGGTGCTCATACTTTGTATAACATATGCAGAAGCAATCGTGAGCACTTCTCCAGTTTCACACACACCCACAGACGTGGTGACACCTTCTTTCTTTCAGCTTGTCTGCTTATGCAAAATCAATAAACAGCTCGGCTCGGGAAGTGTCAAAAGCGAACGCATGGCAAATTCGTTTTTACATGTCAAAGGGCTGGGCACCAGGCAACAAGATGATGACGCGCTGTCAGCAAGGCCAAGAGCAACAGTCGAGGCGGGAGCAACAGAAAAATATTGCCAAAGTTTAGCATTAAAGGGTTCAAAGCTCAGTTGGGGCGTGCGTGGTATCTGAAATCAATTTCCTGCCAGCTAGACCAAATGAAAAGCGAAAACTTTGGTATTAGTTTGCCAAAGTGAAAGTCAAGCTGGGCCAAAAACTTCAAAGTTACCTGCAACTTTCACCTGCCGCTGCCAATAAAAAACATCGCAGTCGAAGTCAAATCCGTTGCCGCAATCAGCCAAACAATCAATAGTTTGATTAGCTCTGACTACTACGTGTTGACGCTGGCACAACAACAGCGACAACGGCCAAAGCAGCAGCCAGAACTATAGCAGGGAATCAGCTCAGAGCCAAAAAGTTTTGACAGCAAAAAACTTTTAACTGTTGCTTATCTGTGAGCGAGCCAAACTTGATGCAGCGACAATGCCTACCACAAGAGCAGTGGCCCGGAGCTATTTAGCTGATACACAGTGTAGTACTAGAGCATTCAGTGTGTGTATGAGGAAAAACAAGCGAGAGTCAAGTGGACAAAATATGCGCATAATTTCATAGCCTTAAATGCCGAACAACTGCAAAAAATAAAAACTTGCAAATGCGCACAGATAAGCGCATGCAAGAGGAGCAACAAACAGTTAGAGCAAAAAACAAGCTCATCAGCAGCAGGAGCAGGAGCAGGAGCAGGAGCAGGAGCAGCAGCAGGATCAGGAGCTGGAGATACATTTAATAAAATTAAACAAATTGCAAAAGCCCTCTACCTTGCGGCCTGCTGCTGCTGCTGCTGAGGCAAGAGCTCTTGCCGAGTCTTTGAATTATTGTCAACGAGCGACAAAGTTTGTTGTGTATTTTTTTGCTCTCTTCTCTCTCTTTTTTTACTTTTAACAAATCCCAAGACTGCCACGCCCACTGCTTGTTGCCATATACAAATGAGTTGTCTGGGGGCGCGCAGCAAACGACAATTCATGTAAATTGCTTAATTTATTAGACTTCTTGCCGAAGCGGGCGGGAGTGAGCCCAGCGCCCAACGCCCTCGCACATCCGGCTGAGCCATGCGGCTTCCTGACTTTGACTGTGTCGCGACTTTGGCTTAAGTATTTCATTGCCTGTTGTTGTTGCCGTTGCTGCTGCTGAATTACTGGGCTTTTCTATTTGTACGCTGTAACGATTTCGTGCTAGGGCTTTGACGGGCTTTTGTTTTATTTGCCGGTACAAAAGTTTTCCCGCTGCTCCATGCCTGTTCCCAGCATTTCAGCGCTCCTGCTCCCTCGTCATCTTCTGCTCTGCGAATTTGTTATCTTAATTCTTGTCATTTAAAAAATCTGCCACCATTTGTTTTTAAATAAAACTTAAGGCAATTGAATTCGTAAGCGCAAACTTTTTTTTGGCTAACTTTTATCGTGTCATTTCTGTTGGCCCTCGCTGCGTGTGTTGGCTCGGAAAAAGGGCAACAGGCACGTAATGAAAGCAACGAACGGTAAGTTAGGCAGCAATTCTTGTGCTACACCCAACTGGCTGCCGCCTTAATGTGCCGCTGTTCTGTCGTCGTCAGCTTAATGGCAGCATTCATACAAATCACGGCTGCCACTGCACTTTTCCCTGCTGTTGCCAGTGCAGCTGCTTCTACTGTTTCCCTTCTCCTTCTCTTTTTTTTTGGGTAGTGGCATGAATAATATGTACACGGAGAAATTCCATAAAATGCAAGTGCAAACGGGAAAAGGCAGCGAGCGTAAAGTGCAAGCATTGCGCGCCAAGCCATTCACACACACACGCACACACACACACACACGCAGCCTGTTTCATGCACGCTGTGGTAAGGCACGCGTACTCAAACTGGGTTACAAGTTGCAACTTAAAACTTGACGCCGTTACTTTTGGCAGTGGAAATAAAATAAAATAAATGTGCAACATACCCATGCGCTGGTGGGCGGGCTGCGTTCAGTACAACAATGGCGGAAAGGCTGCTGATAGTGCGTGGCATGCCACAATGCCGGCTATCACTTGGAGGAGTATCGTGTAACGCGTCAATTGGCACTCGGACGCCGCTGCTGAGCCGGCTGAGCTAGGTGCACACCACAAACTGGCCCGAACTGCTTCACTTTGTTGGCTGCTGGCAACTGGCAACTGGCAACTGGCTGCTCGCAGTCGTTGCACAGCCGCTGCGGCGAAAGGACCGCCGAAAGACGTGCTCCGAATTCGCCGTCAGCCAGCAGCGCTCGCCTGCCGACTTCGAAAACAAGAGCACTTCGGGATGCGAAAGAGAGAGAAAGAGAGAAAGAGTGCGGCAGCGCTCTTAGCTGTCGTATAACAGTTGCTTTACTAAATGCTGCTGTGTCTCAGTGTGTGTGTGTGTGTGTGTGAGTGTTCCCTTTGTGTTTGATTGTGTGGGTGTGTGAAATTGTGTCATTAGGTGCATTTGTTTTCGTTGCGCATCCCCAAGCGCCGCACCTGTCGCATTCGCCGCCGCTTGCGTTGTTGTTGTTTGTGATGCTTCTTTTTCATGCCGTGTCACTTTTAGCTAAGCTTTATGTGTGTGTGTGTGTGTGGGTGTGTGGGTGTGCTTGGCTAGTGCTCATTCCCATGTAAGTAAATGCCAACAATTATGTTTCGGAGTCTCATTAGTTGCAACTTAAAGTCTTCTACAGCGTCAACGGGGGATGCGCTCTGTAAATGATGCCGTTAATGATGTAAGTACAAGCGAGCCAAGCACCTTGTTTTGAGGTCGAGTTTGTGTGTCAGGTTTATGGGTTTGTTAATTGGTATTAGCTGCCGTTGCTGTTGCCGCTGCAGTTGCCTTGCTTTGAGCGCACAAATAAATAAATAAATATATATATATATATATATATATCTATATATATAGGTAGATTTATCATTTGGATCGTGTGCTCGAAACCCACAAAAATGCCAGAGTGCTGCAGATACAGCGGCTGAAACAAAGCGGCCACAAAATGGCACAACTAATCACGCTGACGTTGACAGAAAAGCAACGAGCCCAAAAATAAAGAAAGCAAGAGCAACAACAACAAAAACAGGCGAAACACAACCGGAGCAGCCGCAACAAACAGCGTCAACAATGGACCCGGCTATAAAAATCACATGCGAGCTTGTTTAATGGAGGCTCAGCCCACCTGAACGGCGCCGGGACGGAGATTGTGTGCATGTTGGCCAGTGCTCTTGGCTGAGGCGAGCTGGGTTGCATGACTCGTGGCCGGTGCCACGCCAGAGGCAACTAATTTAAGCAACGCCCATTATAATTACATCCCGTGCCGCGCGGGGCCGGCGGTAAAAGTGCTGGAAAATGATGCGCACGTGACATCCGGTGACGCGGCGGACAGGTAGATTGCCGGCCAAGGATTGGCTGGGGTCAGGGCGAGCCATAAGGCACAAAGTGCAAAAAAATTAGCCAGCCAGCCAACTGACAGCAGTCGGATCAGCCCAGAGGCAGCTGCTAGAACAAAGGACAGAAAACGAGATACACGATCCGAAGGCAAACAAAAGCCAAGTAACCAACTGCAGTGCGGTGTAGCCAAGTCCGACCACCCACCTGCTAAGGCGCAACACGGCTCATTTTTTCAGTGTTAGAAAATTATGCGCCAGTTGTACGACAGCCCAGGTACACGCAGGTGAGAAGGACTCGTGCTCAGGGCATACAGAGCTTTGCATAATTTTACTATTTTTCAGCCATCACAGATCACTTTTGCTGCGGAAGGGAAGGAAGTGGGCACGGAGGCCGGCCTGGGCAGGCGCTGAGGAAAATTAGTCTCGCTTTTGCGCGCTCGTCGGAAAATAATAAAAACTCAAGTGTAAATTTACTTCCGCTGCAAAAATGTGGCAGAGCGCTGACAGCAGCTGGTGTGGGCGTGGATGTGGGTGGGGGCGTGCCCCAGAGCGTCGAGGTGGACGCTGCAACTTTTTCTAATTAAGCGTACGTGCGGCTGTCAGCGACATCACGAGCCAGCGACCAAGGCAAAGGCAAAGGCAAAGCCAGGACGCAGGAGCGCAAATGAAGGCGAGGCGCGCCAAGGGCGACTAGCTGTTAACTTGTATAACTTATTGTCGTTGACAATTGTTTTAATTGAAAAGTGCCGGTGCCTGCATACACACATACACTTCTATATCTAGACTTACGTCCAGGTATGTGCCTGCCTCGCATGTGCAGCAGGAGATTCCCGTTGGCTTAAGCCAACTTTAAGACGAATCCTGGACAATAACAATAACAATTCAATCAACGCAGCCGTCCGGCTAACAAATGCTGACTCATTTATTTCTTAGCTGCCTGTCTGGCAAATAGTTGGCTGAGAGCAGTGCGGGCAACAGTTGCAAGCATTTGTCTTGCCCCTGAGCAGGTCGCCGCCGTAGCGCGCACTTGACTGCCACTTGGCTGACCAGCTTGAGCTACCAAACGCTTGAGAGCAACTCGAAGCTCTAATTGAAGATATGGCACGGCATGGCTGTTGCTGCCTCAGTTGCAGTTGCAGTTGCTGCCAGCTCGGGAGATGCTTCGATTAGGGCTGCTCGCATAACTCAAGGCACAGCTCAGAGCCCATTTCCTGCAACGCGGCACATTTATCATGCTACGGCCGATACACACGCCGCTTAGCTGCGCATCATAAATAAGCCTACACGTAATGCAAATGGCCGTAGCCAGGTATCGTGTCCTTACCAGCCGCGACAATGTGTGCTGCTGGAACTTTCTTAATTTTCGCCAGCAGATCGCTCATACGACGTGCAGCCGCCGCTGCATTGTAGGACAGCGCCGCCATTTTGTTGTGCGAGGCAGCGTTGCAGAAAATCGCTTAAGATGCCTCTTCACAAAGTTTACTTATTTTATTTTTCCTCTCTTTGCTGAGCAGCTGGTTGCAGCTGCCGCCCGCCCACGTTAGTTTGCCCGTGAATGCGATGGCTTGAAGTTTCGCCAGGTTTGCGTGTTTTCAATGTGATTTACCTCCGTTCACCGCTCGCTGCCATTCATTTGAGATTTCCATTTCTATTCGAAGTCGCGTCGTTTACTTTTCGATTCGTTTCGTTTTGAAACCTGTAATTACGAGCTGGCGGTGTTCATGCTCTCGGTTTAACTTTCAACAGCTGTAACTCCCACTTCTCCCATTCAGCGGCACTCGCCCAAGTTGCCAGTCGCTGGAGCCCCGGCAAACTGGAAACTTAGTCATACGAGTGCATATACACACTGCATATATACTATATAATCGTCATTGTCGATTTCGGCGTGTTGCTGCTCCTCGCTGCGAAAGTTTCACTTAGTTTTGTTTTGTTGGCGTTTCTAATGCCTTGGAAGAAGTTCTTGCTACTTTCTGATTGCGTTGCAATTGCAGCTGAAATTGCAATTGCGAGTGCGATTGCGATTGCGATTGCCATTGCCATTGCGAAAAGATTGCATATTTGATTTGTGCTGATTTGCGTTCCTCGGCAACGCTTGTCTTAGCAGCTCATTACGCCAGCGACTGCCACACTTGATATGCGTATACATGAGAGCAGCAACAGGCGCTGGGTCTCTGTCTCTGTCTCTGTCTCGTTCTAACGCCAAAATGAATTCTCAGCAAATATAAATCCTTGTTGCTGCCTTCTTCTTGGCGGATCCTAATTAGAAAAGTTGCCCCATTCCTGCAGCACGCGCGTGAGCCCCAGCCTTGGCGCCCAGCTCAGTTCTATTAACGCGTTAATAGAGTCCCAGCATTATTGAGAGTTTTGCCAACGAGTTTGCAGGCAAATTTAAAATTGTCAGCAAAAAAAAGGGTTAAAAAATCAAGGCGCAAAATACGGTTCACTTAATTTGCATTTAATTACAAAGTTACACAAAGTCGCAGAAAAAAGGGCAGAAAAACGCATTAAATTAACGCGCCGCCTGTCACGCCCACCCGATGGACAGCCAGCCAGCCAGCCAGCCAGCCGCTCGGACGGACAGCTGCTCAATGGCAGGTCAATAGCAGTGCAAATATTTGCACACACGCCGACTGAGAACTGCGCGCTTAAAAAGTATACGCCTTTCCAATAAAATGCCATAAATACTCATTTATCCCAATATTTTTTCATATTCTGCTGACGTGGAGCAAATCAGCTTTCGACTAAGAGATGCTCTTCAATGAGCACAGCGCTGAATGTTAATTCAGTAAATTATAGATTGATTGAGAGCTTCTAGAAATGAATATCTTGGCAGGTGATGAAGCGCTGAAGCTCTTAAGATTTAGAAACAACCCACATTTGCTCTTCATTATAATACCTAATGCAAATATAGAACGGAACCGAAAGACCTGCTGTAGAAAGAGTCTTTTGAAGTATTATATTCTATAATAAAAATAAATAAATAATAATATAATATATAATAATAAAATATATATAATATATAATAATATAATATAATAATATATAATAATAATATAATAAATAATAATAAAATAAATACAGAAAGGACTTACTTCAAGTACTTAATATAAAGAGATATTATATTGATTTAATTATTATTTAATATGAAAAGAAACTACATTTAAATGAGTATTTAAATATAGTTGCTTTTCATATTAAGAGCTCATTCTAATTTGTTTTACTTTTGGCCCTCCTTCGCTAGTTTCCCTAGATTTCAATGAGTCTGCGCTTAAAGAGACTGCCCAGTCGACGCACTCAGCACATTCATATTAAGAGATTAAAATACGCTTGGTCTTTCGCAAAAAAATGGCTTACAGTTGCACTGCGAAATTATTTTAAAACAAACAAGAAACCGACTAAATAATATGCTTTCATGCTCCAAAAACTGAGTTTGGCCACGCTGAAATAACGTGACTAATTCGTTGGAAAACATAACGACATATGCATAAATTGATATTTCTGTTTGCAATGGGTTTAGCTCACGACTTGCTGGTGATAGACATAGAATTTACTCTACAATTTGCAACGCTCACGGTGAGCGTATTCAATAAATTATAAGGCTGGACATTGCCCAATCACACGAGAGTATCAATACAAAATACCATATATATGGATTGATGCAACCCAGAGAACTTTGTTGCATGCGAGTTTGCGGTGGGTTGTAGCTGAAGAAAAAGCGTTGAATGGACTTGATCTGCATGCGCTGCCAATAATTATAAATATGAATCGAGTCAATGTTTCGCATATGCCTGAGACCTGATATACAAGTAGTTTATTTTAATTCGAAATATTTATAGTAAGGACATCAGTCAGTCAGACAGATCAGCCAAAGTCTATGGTGAGCTGCCTTTTCCCAGCATATTCCAATGAATGCATGAGCTAAGTATCTCAGTCTCACAAGTGCCAGTTAGAAGAAAGGATTTCGTATTTGTAAATGAATAGGGAAATCAAAGCGACGACGATTCAGATCAGCATGCTACATACACGATCAATCCCTACTATCCCTACTTACCTCTCACACATCCCGATTCGCTTCTAAGGCTTCACATGCAGGCTAAACACATAAATGTATTAAGCGCCTGATGGCTCAGATGGCCGACAACAAATAGAAAACTTTGAAAAAACAGCTCAAGCGATTTGCAACGCCAGCTCACAAGAGAAATCACAGTGCGAGTACAGCGAGCGAGCATGAAAAACGGCGAGTGAAAACATAAAATGCGCTTAAATTGTATATTGAAAAAGTTTTCATCGGCACGCTTTGTGTTTGGGCTTCTTATAAGAATTTAAGGCGCTTGCCAGCCAGCTTGCGGGCCGTGCTGATGGCTTGTTAATGAAATGAATGATGCAACAGCAGCAGCAGCAGCAACAACAAAATACATTTCGCAAATTAGCCTTAGCACGCAGCCCAATCCTGGGCGAGCATTTGCCCCCCACTTGACCCGTGTTCTCGGCAGCCGCGCCGGATCCGAGAGCAAATTCAAGTGACGTGCGTGAACTTGCGCATTTCGTGCACGTCCTGTCGTCGTGGTCCTATGTCCGCGAGATTTTGTGAATTGCTTTGGCAAAATGAAAGCCATTAAATTGCTGCTCCTGCAGCAGCCCCACTGCCACTGCCACTGCCACTGCCACTGCCACTGCCCCACTCCCCCACTGACCGAGTGCCCGCCGTGTCGTGTAAAGCGAATATTTTTATGCTGCAACTTACGCAAAAGTTCCCCATTGAAGTTTTGATTGATAAATGTATTTTTATCGCGCTCGCTTTTGGCTTTTTTATGACGTGCCCGGAACGTGAGCAGCGTCGGCGGCAGCGTGAAAGCGCTGTCTTACATTAACTTACTTACTCTCCAAATTATCCAGGCAACATGAGTGCTTTTTAATTACAAGTGCCATGAAGCTGCCTGCTCCGCAGCAGCGGAGCCAGCCAGCGCCGCGCTCATAATCTAATACAACTCCCAGTTGTTCTCCGCGCCACAAAGGCAGCGAGTACATGATTAAATAAATTGGCATAAATTAAAAGAACATGTCGCCATGCCAACAATTAAATCAAAATTGTGGCTGCCAAAGCGGCCTCCTTTGAGAAAGACTCCCAGCCGCCGTTGTGGCTGTTGTCGTTTTGTTTCTGCTCTGGTTACATCAGCCCGAACGCGTCGGAGATAATGGAATACCCTGTGCTGCCCCCAAATAACATATTATATTTTTTATTAAAAATTAATATCATATTTATACCTAACATGAATATTTGACTATAAATTATTTTTTATATTGAATGCTTTGCTCAGCTGTGCATACCCCTTAGCCTAAGCTAAGAGGTATAAACACGCTAATTATGTCAGTTAGGAAGTAAGCCACAACATCAGTCTACGCACTGGCTGCACAGCCTGTGGAAAATATTTTTGAAGTGCTTTCACCAGGCTGCGTTTCACTGGAAGCAAATGACTTCGCGATAAGCATACAGAAACAATCTTCAAATGCCAATTTAAGCTGGAGCACAGGCGCGCTCGCTGCAAATATAAATATTTTAAATCCAAAAGTAACGCAAACTAGAGTTTATTATTTTTGCGAACCAAACTGAGCGTTTATATTTATTGAATATATTTTACCTGCGCACACATACGTGCAGGTGTGCGTGCCAAATAATCGACGGGGCAATGATGCGTGGCCCGAATCGATTAAACTGCGAAACGCAATAAAAGCAAAGTCTACTCTCGAGCTTCAGCTTCAGCTGCAGCGCCAATTACGGGCGAGGGAAAACTTTTTTAATTGGCACCGCTCAAAAATTGAAGCCAAGTTAAGCGTACTGCACACAGCAGAAACAACTTTTCAGCTGCATGTTTGGTTTATTTAAATTAAAAATAAAAATTAATAAAATAAAATAATATAAACTCAACTATTGCACTAGCCCGAACAGTCGGATTGAGATCTTAAGTCTGACTTTGCCATGGAAAAGCATGGCTTCAGCCAGAGTTCAGGTGTCTTCTCCTAACCACCAATTCGCCTCTTTGCTTAGTTCAGAGAGCCAAAAATTAATTAGTTCAAGTCCTCATCTAATGTAACTATAAATATAACAGTTGATGCCTATAACCATATCCTTAATCATACAGACAATGTAAACAGTGGCAAATAAGATTGGGGTATACCTCTTTCTAGACCTCTCCACTTTAAACGTTAAGTCCCTAGCAGGAGTCGTTTTCATATGTATAGAGTAGTCGAGTAGATGCAGCAAGTGGAGTAGTATAGATAGGCTATCTGTAGATATTACGCCCAAATTAGCCGTGTCCAGTTTTCAATATTCCGCATAGCAGGCACACAAAGGGAGCTGAAATGAGCTCCGAGTTGGTCAATTAAAAGTGCGAGAGTCTTTTATGTCACTTAGTTGGGGCCAGGTTGCCGTCGACAGCAATAATGAGCATATTTGTGGTTAAATTTAAGTTTGCTAATTGATATTGCTCTCGTCATAGGCGAAACAGTCCAATGGTTTCACAGTGCCCAGGCCTATAGGGGCTGTCGTATGGCACGCAGAGGTATGACGTATTGCTGGAGTCATTGATATTCAGCTGAGGTACGCTTGCTGTGCTACTGTGCTTATGCTGACAAATTATGCTGTTTTATGCGTTTTTCGTCACTCCCATAGACACACACACACACACACACACACAGAGCGATACATATATGTACATCTAGACGCCGGAGTCGGTTGAGAGAACATCAAGATAAACGCACGCATGAGAGACACCGACAAGACAACGCCTTGTGGCGCAGTCAAAGTCGAGCTGAGCTTCTTGTTTTTGTGGCCTAGCTGGGGTTCAACATGCGCCTGCCCTTGCCCCTGCCCCTGCCGCAAGGCCGCACTGTAAGCTCAGTTCCCAGGAGCATTATCTGCGCGCTGCGTGGCTCGGGCGCAAATATTAAATGCCGCACACAAAGTGTTTGCCACAAGTGCGACAAGCAATAGCAGGGCATTGCCGGGAGTTGTACTCGTGAGCCAAGACATGGCGCATCATATGAACCGTTAATATTTCAGCTGCTGCGGCGACAAAGTCAATGGCGGCTCCTCCAGCGACAGCGAGACCCGTAACCCCCGCAACGCCCGCAACTACAACAACAGCAATGCTGACGTGTAAACAAATTGACAGCTTATAAAAACCTGAACGTCATGTGCACACCGGAGAAGCGTTTTATTATGCAATTCAAGTTATTTGCGACACGTCTCTGCCTAGCAGCCCTCTGAAGTCTGCGAAAATTAATAATTAACAACGGAAACGTGTCTATCATTTTTAATAACCCCGCCCAACCGCCCCCTCCGGCTAGATATTACTGCTGCCTCAAGCTGATTTAATAATCCATTTTAAACGAGTGCGAAAGGAGTGACAGAAGGGTAAGTAGTGGTCATATAAGTCATGTGGTGCTAAGGACATAAAGGACCTTCAGCTCCAGTGATAGCTTTCGCAAGCATTCAGCAATTCCAATATTCAATTGGGTAATTGGGAATTTGATAAGGTTAATTTCCTGATAATTACATCCAAATACCGCATTTGAATATGCCGTTTGATTAATTAACGATTTAACCTCGAGTGCATGACTGGCGCCTCTCGTATCCTGTGGCTCGCCCTGAGCAGTGCATATCAAATCAAACGAGTGTGCTCGCGCGCAAGGCGCTCATATTTCATGTGCTGATTCAGTTTGATGCGATTCAGCTGAACAGCTTGGCTCATGCATTACGAATGAGCGTTTTGCCGCTTCATCAAGTTCTGGCAACGGCTGCTTTGGCACGCGACACCTGCTCCCAGGGTAATCAAGTAGTTTCTGGCCTGGCTTTGATCTCCGCAACTATTGACAAAGGCTGCGTCTGGCCTAACCAAACACACAGCCCCATGGGAAAGCCAAACAAGTCCCAGCGACCGGAGTCCGTGGCAAAGGCAAACAAACGCTCAGCCCCTGCACTATGCACACTTATTCCCGATTGCATTAAATTATATTTTATAGTTTCGGGGTGCAGACATAACCAAAAACAACTTTATGGCTGTAATGTTTGCAGTGAAATTTAATCCGTTTCGCTAATAGCTTTTGATGGCAAACATTTTGACAGTTCATCGGCTGCGTGGGGCTGTCAGAGCTGAAAAATTATGTTTAATTGCAACGTTAATAATTCATAGCGTGCTCCAAATTACGCTAATAAGCCAGCGCGAATGTGCAGAGGCAATGCCTAATTTATGTGCATTTAAATATCATATTAAACAGACAAATATTGTTCGGCCAATCTACGGCATAATTGCAGCTTAGCCAGGTGAGGTATGGGACGGCTCCGAACCGAAAGGATTTGAAAGCTTACAAGTATACAAATTAAGCAAAATTATATTTGTGCTTGTCAGTGGCTCAGTGTCTCAGCTGTCAGCGACGGCAGAGATGACGTCAATAACCGATTACGTTTCCTTTTGTTCAATCGATGTCTAGACTTACATTGGCAAAGGGCTTTACATACACAAAAAGGTCGCCCGGACTCTTGATTGGCTAATGCGAGGCAGGTTGACTGGCTGCAATATTCATGCATTCATTGTTTCCTCTTCACACTCTCTGAGTGCATTAAAATACTTGTTTCTTATTAAGCAATTAGCAAAAGTATTGCAAAAGGACATTTGGGTAATTGAGTAAATTAGAATCAGTGAGGTGATAATCCAATGAAGAGCACATCAGCTAAGTTCGCTCCAGTTTAAATTTGAGTGGCAGAGCAGTAGGCAGATAAATATCCAGTTTGAGCTATTTATTTGTTTGCTTGACCCTCTTCTAACTGATTTGGCTTGCCATCCATTTGAGAACTTCCTGCGCCTCGTCCATTTGTCTGCTACGTGTCCTTACACATGTGCCTCGCTGTTTTTCTTCTCTCCCATCGAACGCAGAAGGGGAAAAGTAATGCCCGTCTATTTGTTAAATAGGCTTGCAAATGTGCGTTTATTTGTGCTTCTTTTTTCGGCTGGCCCCGCCGAGGAGAGTGGCTCGGTTACTTATCTGCTGCTGGCTTTGATTTGTTGGGCCAGTAGTTGGTGCGACTGTCCGCCGCAAGCTGTTAACCCAAATAATTATGGCTTCATTAAGTTGATTGTGTGTGTAAGTGGTTTTTTGATAAAGCCACTGAGTTATAGCCAAGGCCCCAACCCACTCCCGTTGGCCAACAAATGACGAGGCCTCCCGCCCCTCCGTTTGCTCGAAATTAATCGCTACAAATTTGCCCAAAAAATACAAATAAAAATCGACAAAAAAATTAACCGAATGCTGGCCACAAATGACACAAATTATGCAAAGATTAAAGTGCTAATTTTTGTTGTACTCCCGAAAGCTGCCAAAGGGTTCCTGGCAATTTCATTCAGCAGCCGCCACACATGCACGTGCCGTCAGTCGACACACACTCCCACACGCGCCTCGGGCTACGTCAAATCATGTTGTTTGCCAATTACGAGCCGCTTGTCAAACTCTTCAGAGCTTAACCAGGCACTTGTGCTCCGCCAGTCCGCAGTTCGTATTTGTAGACTTCATATTTTTGAAGAATTTATGCTGATACTTTAAAGCTGACCATTTATGCTCGGATGTCAGCCCGGACCTGCCAATCAATCGCGGCGTATCGCATATTTATGCGAGAAATGCCCTTTCATGCGCCGCTCGCACAGGGTATAAAACATAAAAAGGTAGCCTAAAACGCGCTGGCATTGTGAAACAACAGCAACGACAAAGTCAACAGCCTAAATAAAAAAAAATGTTTATATATATAGAACAACCACACTATTATTTTTAATGGGCAAACATTACAAGCTTCGGGGCCGAGAGGAGGCGAGCGAGCGAAAGCAAACATAAAAATAAATAACAACAAATTGGCAAGCGCCTCCTGCGCCCCATCCCTGCAGCGGCAGGAGCAGCTTTAAATTTGAATCTACGCCCTTCACTCTGTCTGTGTTGTGGCGCACTCGCTTAGTTTCTGGGCAGCCTTTGAGTTGCCTTTGAGCTATTTTATAATTAGTCCCAGGCATGACAAAAACTTTTGGCAGAACAACTTAAGTGCCAGCCACCGCCGCTCGGCCTGGTCCGTTTTAGCTAACCAACCGCACGCGGTGCACGTAGGCAGCAGCAACACACAATAACAAACCGACACACACACACGCAAACATGATAGAAATCAGTGTCTGTGTGTGTGTGTGTGGGAGCTCCGTAGGTACGCCAACTGCCTCATGTTAAATTTTATGGCAAATAATGGGCGACATATGCCAAAAAAGTTTGCCACATGCTCCACTGCGCCGAAATTAGTTTGGGGTTCGGCCAACCCACGCCCCGAGCCCCCCCAAGCGTTGTATGAAAAATTCTAAAACTGTTAATTGGCCGCCAAGGCAAAGACTGGCCCAGCTACGCAAAATGTACGAACTTAGTTTAGCGCTTAGCTATTTGGCCTCTGCTAATTGGCAGCAGCTGCTGCTAGCCGCCCAAAACTAATTTCTAATGTATAAATATATGTCCTTTGCGCCCGACTCCAATAGATGTCAGCAGACATCCCGTTTCAGAGTGCAATTTCAATCAAATAATTTAAGCAATGCATTTGTGAGTTCCTTTGTCGACGAATGCATGTGGGGCAGGGGGCAGGGGGCTGCAGCTAAGTGCTTGAAACTCATCAGGTGTGCCAAAATTGCAGTAAAAGCTCAGCGAGCACCGAGCACGACTCGAAATAATGTACAAATGGCAACTGTGCAGCGGGCGCATATATAAAGCCAGAGCTTATGGCAAAATGAGATTTCTTTCTAGCTGCTTCCCCCCCCCCCCCCCTCTCTCTCTCTCTCTCTCCCTCTCTCTCTGCTTACCCTGGTTTGTCTCATAAATTGTAGCATTTCATCAAGTGTTGGTGATTACACCAAGAATGTGAACGAGGGCAGGCGGCTGCCGAGCTGAGCACTTCGAATGTGATTACGCACCTTCAGTGCGATTGAAAGGTTTTGAAGGTGCAAAAGAGCATTAAATTACAATTTCTTCTTTGCGCAGCAGTCCTAAGCTGCAAGTGGAGAAAATATTATATTTGCGAATTAGAGAAACCAGGTGAGCAGCAGCTGCCTGCAGGGCCCGAGCCTGAGCTCTGCTCAAGGCTTGGGATTGAATTTCCTCAAGTATTTTCTGCATTTCATTAACGATATTTTCGATTTTCTTGTCAATTAGGCAGCAGCAAACTTTAGACTATTTATCTTCGTTAGCCACTCGCTCTCAGACACTGTCTGCAGCAATACGCGTGTGTGTGTGTGTAAATGTTTTACCAGCAACACACACACACACACACGGGAAGTATTTGACAAAACACTTTTGAACTTTTTGGCATTTGCGTGCAGCAATCGAATACAAACACAAGTAAGGGGAAATTACTTTGGCGGCTAAACTTTTGGCGGATAAGCACATCATATAAATTACTAATTTGCTAAGTAACTAATTAATGAGAGCTCCATAAGAGGCTTCAGTAGCCCAGCATAGCCCGGCTCATTAAAATATCGATGCATGTTCAAATATTTCAGACTTAAGCCATACATACATGCATGCATGCATGTCAGCATAGCTCTGTTGCTGCTTCGCATTTTGCATTCCCTCTATCCGTGTGCTGTTCACTTTTGCATATTTTAGGTTTCTCCAGCTCTACCGTTTCGCTACTTTTTCCAAAAAATAAAATTGCAATATCCTTTAAGCCATTTCCGCTTGTTGCTCAATGCCCTCTTTGTGTAATGCGGAAATAACAATGCGCCAAGGGGATTTGCAAGTGCAAGACACACACACACACACACGCACGCACACATAAGCATACCAAATCCAAAACATGTTCATAACAATGTGGCTTTGCCAAAATACTTGTGAAAGGCGACGCATTGAGAAATATTTGTGATATCTTGAAGCCTTGAAGTTGTTGAAAAATGCTGGCTTATTGTGCTCTCGTTTCTTTCGTACTGCCAAGGCCAATAGCTATCTGCAGCTGTAAGCAGAGGCATTAATTATGTTAGGCAGCACCTTGGAACTTTTGTTATCGCTTGCTGGGCTGCTGCAATTAATAAAACACGTCTGCTCGATCGGCAATGGCTGTAGCTGCTGTGCCCGTTGGCAGCACCTAATTTGGACGCGTGTCAAAAACTGAGCAGCGACTGAGTCACTTTGGACGGGCGGACGAACGGACGGCCGGACGGCAACTGAAGCTGTTCGCTTGTCTGGCAGTTGGCGGCTGCTGGCGCCAGTGAAGCATTTAGCTAATTGTCTGCATTTGTCAAGAGCAGAACATGCCAGAGGAAAAAAGGCGCATTAAATTTATAACAATTGTTTTACAATTGCCGCCAAAAAATAAAATGGAATAGAGCAGGAATGGAAAGCGGCGAAAGAAAGTGCAGTCGAGCTGCTAACTGAGCGAATTGTCACTGCGTTACTTTTGTTTTTATTAAAAATCATGGGAGTCGGCAGGCGGGGGCACAGTATTTAGCCAATTGGCAACATTATTTAAGAATTGGGCTGCTGCAGGCGCCTTGATTTATGCTGCAGTTGCTTTTTTTTCATCTCCACTACATTTTGGCACACACATGTGCTGTATGTGTGTGTGTGTGTGTGTGTGTGTGTGTAATTCTGCACTAATTTGCAGTTAGTTTAATAAATTTGACAGTGCGCCACATGCGTGTGCAGAAAGTTTGTGTGTGAGGGTCGAAAACTTTTAATTTCTTGTTTGGCAAGCGGATTCGTGTTATAAATTTCCAGCACTTGACCGAGCACGAGACTGTATGTGTGTGTGTGTGTGTGTGTGGTAATTGTATTGGTATTTATATTTGCCAAAGTGGCCCGTGCTAAGCTGCTCTCATAAATCACCCAAAGCCTGCGTAGAGTGGCAATTAATGCAAAGCAGCCAAGGAAACAGTTGCCGCTCGATAAGACGGCCAGCCGTTGCCTCCTCTGCTGCCGCTGCAGCGCTCCATAAACAATTTGCAATAAAAATGCAGGCCAACTGCTGAGGCGGCTGCAATAACAATGGGCAAAAAAATGTGTATATATATTTATAATATGGAGCACGAATTAGCCTGAAAGTATGCAACAGAAACGGCAACAGGAAGCGGACGCAATAAAATATGCACAAACTGGCAGTTGGCTGCGACGTGCAGAGTGTCGGGGCAAGACGATAACGATAACGATAACAATAAACTGGGTTCAGGGTGTGCACGTGCACATTGAAGAAAGCACCAAGGCTCGCTCGAATGCACTGCGTGCGCCGGCATTAAGAGCTTAGCAATGCCCGTCGCCGCTTCGCCGTGAGATCTTTCAATGCCGCTTAAGAAGCCATTGAAGAGCCACGAGACACTTTCTAAAGGCCAGAGCATTTACTTCCGTGCATATACTTGGAATTCTGAAGGAAAGCTCAGCGGAAAAGGTTTTCGCAGAAAACTCAATTAGCTTTTAATGCCCAAGTACAGGGATTTGTTTCTCATTAGGTATAGTCTTATGAATAATAACTATCAACTCACCTCCTCCACGCAGATACTGGGAAATTGTCATGTATCTGCGCAGCTGTCAAATGTGCCGCATAAATTATGCCATATTCAAAAGTTTGACATGCCAACACTGGGCCAGAGCGAGGGTCATGGTTCAACTGGCTGCTGCTCCTTTTGCGATACATTTGCAGAAGTGTCGCCTAAAAATGTCGACGTGTTCTGTGTTTTGGCTACTGGGCTCTGTGTGCGTCATGCATGTGACGGGTGACACTTGCTAGTTGCTTGAGCAACACTGGGATTATGCAAATGAGGTTAGTAACGTTTGGAATTCATAAACATTTCTATATTTCATGAGCACTCGTGAACATTTATGCAGCACTCCATGCAGTGCAATAACAATAACAAAAACACACGCTGTTTGTGTTGTCTGCATATGCGTGTCCTGTTGCATGTTTTTATGGGTTGTTTGAGTCGGACGACTTGGCCGTACGTGTTTGAAAATGAATTGCTCAGAGTTTCCATGAGTTTTATGGCTGAGTAGTCCTGCAGCCCAGCAGGAAGTGGCTTTGAATAGTTTAGTTTGCAATTGAGTTGCACTGAAACTCAGCCTAATTCAATCACCTGAAAGTGAAGCAACTTGCTCTTCTCGCAATTAGCTAACTTCGCACATGGCCATCTGACACTAAGGCCTTTATCTGATTATCTGTGCGAAGGAGCGGGCCTTTGACAAGCAAACAAACCGAGAGCAGAAGCTGGACAGATGGCAAACAGTCAAAGCAAAACAACAACGGACATCATCAACAGCAACAACTAAAGCTGGAAGAAACCACTGGCAAAAACAATGTGCAGAAATAATAAAAGCAAAAGCAAAGCCAAAGGACCAGCAAAGGCCGGCGGAACAATGCCCGACCAGTTGGTCACCTTTGTGGACTTGGTCGCTAGGTGACAGTGACGGCAGTGAGGCAAGCGCCAACCGAAGTTCAGCAAGGAAATCGCATTATTGCCTTACCTCGCTCAGCTCTGGCTCCCTATTTTATTTCTCTCGTTTCTCTGCGGACCTCGCAGCGCTATCTTCTCGCTATAGCCGCTTTGTTATTTCGATTTTATTCTTTTTTAACGATGCTCCGTCTTTGATTGTGCACCTTTTTCGTGTTTCTAGCTGCTGCTGCTGCTGTCCTGTCGAGGGGTTATAAATATGAGAAAGCATTTCATAAGATATCCTTAATTAAAGTAATTTCCTCTCTGCTATGGCTGGGTCAGATTTACTACGGGTTTGGCTTAGCTTTGCCGCTCGAAGCGTGTGCACACGCTGAAATTAAATTTGCAAAGGAGAGTAAAAGGAAATAAGCTACGTAACAGAAAGGTGCGACCGAAATATGGCAGCTCAATGACCCCGTGGCGCGCACACACGCAGGCAGACAGCTTGGGCGAGGGTGGGTGCGGATGTCCTCACATGTGTGCGACCCTCAGGAAAGGGTTAAGAGCGAAGCTTCGCGCGGCCATTAACATGAAATTTTTAACAACAGCCACGCAAGAAGCTCGGCGGTTCGCCTGGACGACATTTTTGTTAGCATTTTGCTGTTGTTGATTGTCGAGTTGTCGCTGCTGCTGCAGCGGCGATTGCGGTGGGCAGGTGATAGCAGGCGACACAAGCAGCGTCGAGGTGCAGCTTTTGTCATTGCTTTCAATGGATCTCTGACTTCCCCTTTATCCCTTTATCCCTCGACCATGCCATGTTTTTATTCATTGTTGTTTTCGGACTGCGGCATTTTGTTTTTAAGCTCTGCGCCCTTAGTTTCTCGGGCTCTTCCCTTTCTAGCTCACTTCGTCCGCTTTAAGCCAGCGCGTAAGACCTGTGCAGCACTTCCTTTTCACCTTTCCAGCTTCCCAACAGTGGTGCCATAAGTACTCAAAGCTGCAACTGCAACATGCAACACCAACAACAACGACCGCAGCAGCTGCAGCGGAACTTATCCTACCTACGTTTGTCCCTCATTGATTCGTCTCGGCATCTGCAGTGACATTTCGTGCCGAAGCTGGTTAGGATGCCTGAATGATTCGTAACGCCCAGTTGAGCGAATAAATGGCAAAGGCTTGGCTGAAATCAGTTTAGTTATTGGCAATACTTTAACCCAAGGGAACCGAGTCTAAGCATATCTTCTTGTGAGTACTGCGCTGGCTGATACATCCGCCCTCAATCTCTAAGAGAATTAATACAGCTCCGGGACCACTTCCTAAACAAATTGATCAAACTGGCTAGTGTGACGGCCGTAGCTCGGATGAAGGTGACTTTGAATGCGTCTTGAATGAGGTAAAGACGCCTTATGGCTGTGACCAAGGCAGCAACAACAATATATGATATATAAGACGTATCCTACCTACATTATTGTTCTTCTTTTCTTAAGCTTATTATCGCTTTTTAAGAATCACATTTACTGTGGAGAAAATTCGGATTGCATAGCGAACAGCAACAAGTAGCCATGGCAGGAGCACTTCATGGAGAATAAGCCGATTCAACCCGAAGCAGAACGTCATTGATTCGTTCTACAGTGATATTTCATTACTTGGCATGCCTGAAGGATTCGTAACGCTACAAAATCGTATAAGTTTGCCTGAAATCAGTTTAGTTATTGTCAATACCTTAAGCCAGATGGGGGCCCAACAATATCTAATCAGGCAATGTCTTCTGCTGTTACTACTTCTTGTGAGTACAGCGCTAAGCGCAGCGATAGGCGAATGGCCGGATCAAAAAATTCCGGGATCAGCTGCTAAGAATGTGAATGGCACTCAGATATCCAGTGAATCGCAGAAAACAAACGAAACAGAGAAGCCTTTGACAGAATGCAAGCCAAGTGAGATATTCACTGCTAAGAAGGGTTGCGTTAACCGGAAGCAATTCATGGAGGCCGTACTCCGGCAAACCTGGGATGACGGCAGTGTGGAAGAGGCCAAGTCTTATCCCGACATCGGGCGCTTTCAGTGCCCCATAAATGAGAAAAAGACGAAATGTTGCTGTGAACCAATGGGGTTAGAGAGAGACAATCGGCCACCCATAGAGCCCGGCTATATTTATAAGAATCGGATCTACAGGAGCTTGTTTTCTATACCCAAATCGAAAAGTGACGGAATAGCTAATTTTCAGGCGAATCCAACTTCCGCACACAATAATAGAGATGTGGCAGAAAGTTCCGACACACCTGAAAAGAACATCGACCAAGACCAAGGCCCCAAGAAAGTTATTGGCCATAATCGGCCGCGAAAATATTCCTTTCTGCCAGGCAGGCAGCTGATGACCCACCGAAAGTGCCGCCCCTACGAGGTGATGGGAGTCGGTCAACGGTGCATCCGAAAGAAGGGAATGGTTGGATACTACAAGCACAAGAGCCACATCTATGGAGCACAGGAGCGGCATCGCCACCCGCCGATATATAATGAGCAGCGCACTAACTAATTTTATAAGTATCTGCCGAGAATCAAGTAAAACAGCACAATAAATTGCTCTCACTAGATCTGAGTCTGGACTTCTTGTCTTTGAAGAATCTGCGGTTGGCACACACACGAGCCACTGCGGTGCTGGTGGGGTATGTAAGTATGTAATTTACTCAGAGTAATTTAAAATTTTGCTTTTAAGCCCGACCATTTCGTTTAACGACTACCAATTTCATAGGTCCCCTTAATGGCATTGACAGCAAATTGGATTTTTGCCTTAAGCCACTGAGCAACAAATTCAAATAGATACGTGCGGAGGCTCTTTAGGCTTCGAGTGATGTGTTTGTAAATGAGCTCGGTTATTTTATAATATGTGCAAGGCTTATAAGTGTAAGAGCATAATTAAATGGGATTTGCGCCTTGGGTTACTGAACTCAGCACCGCCCCAAAGCGGTTAGGGCGGCAGAAGATGGGCTGTGGGATGACAGGAGGGCTTGTATGATTGCGCAACGGATTACTGGGCAGCTGCAAAATGGATGGCTTTGACATGCTAATTAGTTAACCTCGCATAGTTTGCTGCCAGCCGTAACCGTATTTTACGTACAACAAAAGCGCACAAATGTCTACGTTACGTTCGGGCGTTAAGGGTCGGCTTCGGCGCTGCTCATAGGCCACGTTTGACAGACCTCAGACGATGCGAAGCGTTTAAGTGCCAGCCACCCGACACCAAACATGATGAATAGTTCTGCAATAATTTCATTACTTGGCAGTTTCATGTTCACTCCTGTCGAAAGAAAGTCACACGTGGCTGCGCCTGTGGCTATATACAGATGTACATAGCCGTAGCCGTCTATTATTATGCGAGAAGGCCTCGTTGAGTATGCGATTTGCTGTGCAAATAGTGGGCCATCAATATGAGCAGCTGCTTGCGCAACATTAATCATATTCCGTGTTAATTAATCAATTAATTATGTTCTTGAAACTGTAAATTTGTCGCCTTCTGCTTAGTCAGTGCTCAGTAGCTTCGACTCCCGATTCATAAATTATTGCCAACACTTGCCTCTATCCATCTCTTTATCACTTGACAGCCTCCAGTGAAGGAGTTTACAACGTATAAGTGTATTTAAGATATATAATTGGACGTGTGATTAGATTGCACTTGTCCTTGGCTTTGTCTGCTGAGTCTGCTGCCAAACATGCGTAGATACGGCTCAAGGCGCAGCTTTGCAGCTTATTCAGTTGATCTGATTATGATTATGATTTTAGTCAAATATTCATGCCGCTAAACCAGCAATCTGAGTGCAATTTTGCATCGCAGCGAGCTGATTGTCAGCGTGAAATTGAAATTCATGAAATATCGAATATTGAAATATTTAAATCGAATGTCAAAGATTTGTGTCTGTCCGTCAGCAGCTGGCTGGCTGTCAGTAAATTGTAGAAACGTTTCTCCTCAGCTTGCAATATTCCAACATATTCTCCAGCGCACACAAAGCAGCGACTGACAACGGCGAGTCATAGCAGGGGCCATGTGTGTGCACGGACTGCGCTCTATGCAGCCATATTTCAAATATCAAATGTTCTATTAGGCTGAATACAATATGGAACCATGTGCAGCAGCTCAAGGGCATAAGCACGAATAGATGCTATTGACTCACGCTCTTTAGATGTTGTGAAGGGAATTTTAATATTTAATACTAATATATAGTTAGTATAGTTCAGAGTATTAGGTTAACTGGCTTATTTTCATATGTTATTATAATGAACAAATGAGGCTGGAGTGTGGATGATGAAAGTATCAGTTCCAACTGGTAATTAGATATGGGCTATATGACAGGAGAGCGAACAAAACAGTTTAAGCAGCCTTAAAGCTGTTCCAAATGAACATCAACTACTTCTGAGCCGGACCGTCAGCTGCCGCTCGCCAATCGAAGTGCTTTTGCCGGCTGCGTATTTGCATACTGCTGTTTGCTTTGGTAATTAAGTTACCAACTTATTAAGCGTGTTTATGATGTTTACACAACAATTTATTTACCATAATATTTGCAAGCATTTAAGCCAAGCTGTTGCTGTTGTCGGTGTTATTATTGCTGGAGTTCCGCTAATATTATTACAACTGTGATTCGTGGCCCGGACTCTGAGCGCAGATTTGTGGCGATTTGAGTTGCGCAAATAAATGAATAAAAAGTGAAAAACAAAAACAAAAAAAAATAACACCAGACACTCAAACAATAATAAAACATTCAATTAAGCCCAGCGCGCTGCGGCTGTTCGGGTAATTACATAAATGGTTTATTTATTCTGTCGCCCAGCGCCTGCCTGACTGACGGACTGACGGACTGGCCGACTCGCTGGCCAGTCAAAAATGATTTACTCGATTCTCGCTGTGTGCTCTGCATTAAATTAAATGCCGAGCCGCCGCTGATGTCAATTGCCATAAGAACAAGCTCATAAAAGTTACGCATACGCCATGTACGTCGCGACGCCGACCCGTTAGAATGCCATCATTCAGATGTTAGGCAAACGTGGCCAGCACTGCCCATGAAATACCTTACTCATTGGCCCAACAGACCCAAGTGCTTAGTCATACATGGACCCACATGCACATCGTCCGGTTTGTACTCGTGTCTGGCAGACATTTGAGGGGCTGTCACTTAATAGATGCAGACACATACTCAGCACATCCTGGATCGTGTCCTTGTTCAGGGAATGTTGATGATTTTGATGTTCGTGTCGTTTGAAAGCGTTATGCGTGACGAAACGGAAGCTCTTAAAAGCCACAATAACTAAACGCTTGAAATGAAGCCAAAAGCCGCCGGACTTTGCTTGCCAGCGCCCCTAAAGAGACATCAAAATATTCATAGGGCTCCAGCGCTGGTGCCTGGTGTCGTCCTGGTTGGCGGCGTATGCAGCGCTCGCCATGGCACATTAAGGACGACTCTTTCTGGCTGTAAATTCTACTGTTTTATGCGCTTTTTGTTACGCACTGCTAGCGAGGCGGCCGGACAGTGCCAAGTACTTTGTTGAGCTCGTCTTCAGCCAAAGCATTGCCACGCCCCCAACATGTAACAACAGCAACATGACCTCATTATTTTAATTAGATGCGAGCCAGGAGTCTAATCATGACTTTGCCAGTTAGCTAACTGGTCACCAATGCGGCAACTGCGCAGCGTTTAATTAAATTAAGTAATTGTCAGGGTGTCATTATATGTTAGTTGTTCGAATATTTTAATGCATTTTAAATATTGGCTTCGAAGGCGGACTGGGATTGAAAATTAGTGCGGGCAGCATTAGCATATTTCGTATAAATTCATAATGTGCTGGAACATAATTCCGATCAGCGGGACAGGCTGACGTTCGACGGGCCCAGCAGGCCGATCAAATATCAATAGCTAATCCACTGGGAAGCCATGTGCCAGATAAGCACGCAGTCCCCAGTCTCGGCTCGTGCAGCACGTAACCTGCGGCCGACTGAGACATATTGCGCTAGGCCACAAGCTCGTTGGCCCGCCCACATAAAAAACGAGGCCTGGTGGCAGAGGAGAGAGTCTATATGTCAAATACATCAAAGTTGGGTAGCTGTTTGCCCTGGCAGCTAAGCAAACATCGGCCCAAGTCCGTCGAGAACTGAGCCGCAGTCTGAAATGTGTATATCATTTGGATTGATTGCCGAGCCCCAAAAGCTAGGCCATGATGCGTCTTTGTTTGTTTGTAACTCTCGGTATTAGCCTGCTCCTCGGCCTGGGCCGTGTTTCCCTGTGTGTGCTTTGGCTTCATGCTCCGTGCTCAGTGGAAAGTGGCAACGGCGGGCAAGCGAAGCCTTCATATGCTTCCGTTGTCACACTTGGATCGTTGGCACGTGCAGAGACGTAAATGAGTTATGAAATGCGAAGCTGTTGTCTTTTAGGGCTGTGGGACGTGCAGCAGAATTATTAATAAATCACAGCATGAAACTTCGTCACAATATTGAATGTGTTTAGAGAAGCTTATGCCACCAAATGCGACTTATATTCCTGATAACTTACTTGCAAATGTTATCTGTATGGTCTAAACAGACTGTTAAGCTAACATTAATCATTACTATTACGCTATTACGCTATTACGCTATTACGCTATTACGCTATTACGCTATTACGCTATTACGCTATTACGCTATTACGCTATTACGCTATTACGCTATTACGCTATTACGCTATTACGCTATTACGCTATTACGCTATTACGCTATTACGCTATTACGCTATTACGCTATTACGCTATTACGCTATTACGCTATTACGCTATTACGCTATTACGCTATTACGCTATTACGCTATTACGCTATTACGCTATTACGCTATTACGCTATTACGCTATTACGCTATTACGCTATTACGCTATTACGCTATTACGCTATTACGCTATTACGCTATTACGCTATTACGCTATTACGCTATTACGCTATTACGCTATTACGCTATTACGCTATTACGCTATTACGCTATTACGCTATTACGCTATTACGCTATTACGCTATTACGCTATTACGCTATTACGAACTTACTCTCTGACTTTCTAACTTTCTGACTCTCTTAATCTCCGGATCTCTGACGCTCTAACTCCCTTACGCTCTTATGTTGTACGCTCTTACGCTGTTACGCTGTTACGCTGTTACGCTCCCACGTAATACGCTCTCAAGCACAACAGTCTGACGTATAATAGTCTTACGTAATAAATAAAATTAAAAAAAAATATATAAATAAATAAATAAATAAATAATAATAATAATAATATATATATATATATATATATATATATATATATATATATATATATATATATATATATATATATATATATATATATATATATATATATATATATATATATATATATATATATATATATATATATATATATATATATATATATATATATATATATATATATATATATGTGTGTGTATATACATATATATAACATGAAGACTATTAACAATTAATAATTATAGCTATTACAATAGTTTGCTTAATACTATTAACAAATTTGCTTAATATTATTAACTATTTAAACACTGACCACACACTGAAGACTGCCCACCAGGAGATCAACATACGACTGAAGAAACCCCGCTGCCGGCTCGCCTTTATATAAGACGAGCCAACCAGTCGAACTCGAACTCTGCTCGTCGACCTGTTGCTGAGTTCGATCAGTGGGCGTTCAGTGGGCGACCAGAGGGTTCGATCAGGTATGAGCAGTGGCTGCAGTTTGCTTGTGTTAGCTAAAGCATTAAGCATTAAGAGATTGACAATGCTACTATAAATTAGAATTATAGAATAGAATTATATAATTAGATGACAATGCGACGTTTGTCTGGTCAGCTAGTATATATAGTTTTGCATTTATTGAAACAGTTTTCAAGCAGTGCGCCGTCCTTTAGGCATTTAATTTTATAAACGAAAAGCTCCTCGTAGGCCTCAAAGATACAAAAGGCAGCGAGAGCGTAAAGTTCAAAGTGACATTTCGGCAATAGTGCAAAACAATGCAAGATACAAGTGCACACAGTGAGGCACACAGAGGTACAAACTATGGTGAGCAGACAGGCATACACTGGGAGGGGATACTCGGAGTAGCGAGCACTTGAAGGCGCCACAGAAAGCCAGCGGAAAGATGTCGACGAAGTGCAAAGCGCTTCAAACGATTTTCCGCAAAGTTGACTGCTCCTTGCAGTGGAAGGTGTTTCAGAGTGCCTGTGAGCGTGTATTGGTGTGTATCGGTGTGCATGTTTATGGCCACAACAGAGACAGCTGAAGAAGCAGCAGCAGCAGCAGCAGCAGCAACAGAGCCTGAAATACAATTTTCGCCAAAAGCCTTTAGGTATTTCACGCCAGCAAAATATGCGAGTAGGTTAGACAGGCGTGGGCGGGGAGATCGGCGAGCTCGTGTGTTGCCAACTTCACACCCAATGGCGGCAAATTTTTGGCAACAAACTTGTATGTGCGACTAAGATGAAGTAGCACTAGCCAAGAGGCGAGAAGAATAAGATGAGAATGAGAATGTTTATGTTCATGTGTATGCGGAGAGCCTGCCAAGGGCCAAGCGCTGAGGTGTGTCTGTTGGTCTGTGTATGTGTGTGTGTGTGTGTGTGT